>OY743189.1:40070949-41363449 GCA_963555705.1 Ligustrum vulgare | reverse complement strand
TCGCACTGTTCTGATCAGAATCTGGTTTTGGGACCTATGCCATTGGATTCAGAGCCCCCATATTACCGCAATGTAGTCCCGGATTCAACTAATTTTGAGCTTAGTTCAGCATTGGGAAACGTGCCTCTTGGCACACACTTCGAGGCAGCGGGTTCTGCTTCGAATTCGGGTCTGGGAACACCACCATCAGTTCCAGAGCACCTGAAAACTACAGAGAAGTCGTCAATTCCGAAAAATGTTGTGGTTCATGATTCATTGGGAATCGTGCATAATGGCACGCACTTCAAGGCAGCGATTTCTGAGAATTCTGGGCAGAATTTCGGCCAACCTGTTGCACCACTGATCTCAGCAGCCCAAAATTACCCAATTTTGGTCCCCGTTACCTCAACTGTGTTTAATAGCTCTGCATTGGGAAACGTGCCATCTAGCACGCAAATCGAGGCAGCGATTAATGTTCTCTCTGCTGCGAATCTGATCGTGGGACCCGCTGAATCAGCTCCAGAACAGCAGCATATGGTTGGAGTCACTCCTTTCGTAGCTAATCCTCCCGGTTCCACTGCATTGGGAAGCGTGCCTTCGTGCACGCAAATAGAGGATGTTAATTCTGTTCCTTTGGCACCAACTAAAGTTCCCAGGCCTGTTCCTACTAATAGGACAGCTCCTAAGCCCCATGGAAAGGCTCCTATGGGGAATCACCCTCCTCGTGTTGCTGAGAATTTTACTACAACTCTTGGGACTTCGGCTCAGAATAAGATTTCTTATGCAGTTGCTTTGGCCGGAAAGCCAACTATAACTCAGACTGAGAGGAACCAAAATAAATCATTTGCATCAGTCACGTAAGCTCCCCCAGATTCCTTTCTCCACAGGTTCGCTACTAAGACCCCCTCATTACACTTAAACGAACCTGCTATTAACTTTGATGATGTGGATGAGCAGTTTTTAGCTGCGTCATATAAGTTTACACTTGTTGGTAAGTTTATGAATAGGAAGCCTCCAATCACTAAGGTTAGTGAGAGCTTCCTTAAATTTGGATTTTGTGGTGAATTTTCTGTTGGCTTAATTGATGCACACCACATTCTCATTCACTTATCGCACGAGGACGATTATGCTCGGCTTTTCCTGAAGCCATCTTGGTATATTGATGGGTGCCTTATGAGGGCCATCAAGTGGACTCCTGCTTTTAACCCTGCACATGAGAGCCCCATTGTGCCTGTCTGGGTCTCTTTTCCATTATTACCCATACATTTTCGTGCAAAGGGTGCTCTATTTGCTTTAGCTCGGGCTATTGGGACGCCGTTGCGCATTGATGAGGCCACTACTGATTTGAGGAGGCCCAGTGAGGCCAGGGTTTGCATTGAGGTTGACTTGTCTTTTGCTCTTCCAGACCGCATATGGATTCAGCGTGAGAAATATCCGGGGTATTGGCAGGCTGTTGTTTATGATCAAAAGCCAACTTTTTGCAGCCGTTGTAGACATTTGGGGCACAGTGTCGATAAATGTCTGATTGGCAGGCCTTCTGCTCCTGCTCATCCTTCTACTTCTGTTCCTACTGCTCCTGTTGTTACTCCTTCTGCCCCTCCTCCGAAACCTGTTGATAGGGTGAAGGATAAGGGAAAGGGGATGTTGATTGATGATCAACCCAGACAGTGGGTGGCAGTGCCTAGAGCATCCGGCAACCAGCAGGGCCCTAGTTCTTCTGTTGCTCAGCAGCCTCCTCCTACAGCCTTTGTTTCGCCAGTGATTCTTCCCTTACAGCAGCAGCGATCTTTCACCATGACACCACCTCTCATGGCTTTTTCGACTTTTAGTACTACACCTACAGAGGTTATCCCAGAGATTCCTCAGTTACCCGCTCCTACTACTGAGATCATACCACAGGTTCTGACAGAGGCCACACAGACCATTGCTACATCTATTGAGCCTATTTTAGTGACAGTATCTACCATAGCTGAGCATCCTCTACAGGCTCCTATTGTGGTACTTCCCATGTCTCCTACTCCTACACCTGCTACAGAGGTACCACCCATAGCTAATACACACATTAGCTCCCCACCTTCTGCAGAGACAGCACAGTCATCTCATGGGTCAGCCGGGACAGGTCCACGGCTTCTTGCCCAGGGTACACTGACGGAGTTAGGCTCAGAGCACTCCAAGGCTAAGCAGCTTTTGTTAGACCACTTCAAGGCAAAACACCGAATGAAGATCACATCCTCTTTGAGGTTTGCCATTGAAAACTTGGTCCTCAAGCTCTTTGGAGAGACCCCATCTGCCAAGCCCTCTAGTACTCAAACTTCTACACCTTCATCCATTCCTTCTCCTACCCCGACACAGGATAAGGTGAAGGCACAAATCCAGGGTGATATTGATGGGATGGGTTTGGGAGATTGCATACAGAATACTGAGGCAGATTTACCATCAGAGGCACCAGCATTCCGACCTACCCATGGTCCATGGGTGGGTGATCCTCTTGCCATCAGAGAGGTTCCACGTCCCAGACGTCATCTCTCACCAGGTAGTGATCCAGAGGACACAGTGGACTACTCGGATTACTATGATCATGACAGGTATCAGAGCAGGCGCATGACTAGGTCCATGACGCATATGAGGGTACACCCCCGGGAGTGCCCATGATCACACTTATTCTTCATTGTATTTCCTGCTTTTACTTTCAATTTCTATTTCCATTTTCGTACTTTACATTAGCTGGAGGTCAGGTCTATGCCCCCCTCCTTTTATTTGTATTTTTGCATTTTATGATATGAAATAAGCCACACGAGTGGTATTGCTTAAAAAAAAAAACCCCCCTAAACCCTAAACCCAAAACCAAGCTTTCTCTCTCTAGAATATTTTCTCCTCCTTCTCTCTAAAATTTTTTCACTTTCTAGCTTTCCCCCTTTGGGGGCCATGGCTTCCAAGCCGCCCGACCCACCACAACCACCACCACCTACGGCCACCGGAGATTTACCACCAATCGCCCCTCCATGTCCACATTCAACCTCCACCCAACTTCCAACCGAAGCTCAAAAATCATGGAAGAAATCTTTTGCTTCACTTCTTGCCCAAAATTACATCCCTATTGTTTCTCAAAAACCACCTTTTATTAAAGAAGGAAAACCGGCCATTGTTTATTCAAAGGAGGAAGTTTCAAAGTTGGCATCTCCCTTCAAGTATGCTTTGGTTGGAAAATTCTCACATGGAAGGCCTCCTATGATGTTGATTCGAAAGGGTCTTCAAGCTCTTGGCTTCATAGGTGAGTTCTCCATAATTCATGTTAATAGAAAGCATATTCTTATTAACTTTGTTAGAGAAGAAGACTATAGTAGATTTTGGTTGAAAGGCTCTTGGTTTATTGAAAAATGTCCTTTGAGGGTGTTGAAATGGAGCCCTTATTTTAGGCCAAGTGTAGAACCCTCCATTGTTCCTCTATGGATTAGCTTTCCAAATCTTCCACTCTTTCTTTATGAAAAGTCTTCCTTGTTCTATCTTGCAAACTCTATTGGAAAACCCATAAAAATGGATGAATCGACTTCGAATGGGTATAAATTTAATAGAGCTAGAATTTGTGTTGAAATTGATCTCTTGAAAGAATTGCAAAAGTTGATTTGGATTGAATTTGAAGGGGATGAAGGTAAGGTCGGTTTTTGGCAAGATGTTCATTATGAAAAAATCCCTCCTTATTGCTCAAAATGTAACCATCTTGGCCATTTAATTAAGGATTGTAAAGTTGATAATTTACTAAGTGATGGGAAGAAGAATAATATGGAAGAAAAATCACTTCAACATGGGGACAAGACGGCGGCACCACCACCGGAAAACATTGGACGGATCGGCCATGGTGGTGTTCATGGGGCCAAAAGAGATAATTTTGAAAAGAATAAGGATATTTGGGTAAGAAAGGGCAAAAATCTTGACAAAAGTGCTTTAATTCAAAATAAAGATACTTGTGTTTTAGAGGGAAGCCCAATTTTGGTTGACCAAGTTTCTAGTGAGAAGACTTTGGTTCAAGAAAAGGACAAGATAAGTAATAAACAATTAGATATGTGTTCAAAGTTTGGCATGGAGTATGTGAAGGAGTATGTCCCAACCGAGTTTCAAAGTGCAAGGAGAGAGATTTTGGGGTCTACTTCCAATAGGCCACTAATGCTTGATAGAAATAGAAAAGAATTTTGTCCAAACAAGGACAAGGCATTAAATGAAGAGAATGGGACAAGTGAGGAAGCATGCAAGACAAATAAGATATGTGATGGGCACAAAACACAAGAAATAGTACAAAAGAAGAATGAATTAAATGTCATATCTTGCTTTAATGCTTTTGGAGTGTTGGAGAACGAAAAATCTGGACTTCGTGATGAAGAATTCAGACTGGAAGTGACAGAAATTGCAGGGACCATGTTGCAAAAATCGAAAAGTTCGGGGACCAATTTGCAAAAAGATGGAAAGATGAGGGCTGCTACAATAATTTCAGAAACTGGGTCAGTTTCACATGTCTCTCAGAGTGTTGAAATAGTTGCTGGACGTAATTTGGATGTAGGGACTGATTTGCACAAAAATGAAAAATTGGGGACCAAAATGCAAAAAATGGAAAATTCAGGGACCAACGTGCAAATTTCGGGAAAATCAGTTTCTGGGGACCAGCAGACTTCAAAAACTGATGCTGGAAAGAATTTGAGTCTGGTTAGGACTGATTTGCAAAATTTTGAAGCTTCGGGGACCAACTTGCATGTTTTGGAAAAATTGGGGACTTGTGTGCAAATATCCGAAAATTCAGTTCCTGGGGACTTGCAAGCTGTATCAAATGAATCTGGAACTGCTTTGAATTGTGGAAGGACCAAAATGCACAATTTGGAAAGTTTGGGGACCAAAGTGCAAGAAATGGAAACTTCGGGGGCCAACAAGCAAAATTTCGAAAATTCAGGTTCCCTCTCTTCTTTTGCTCAAGTTAATTCTGGTTCAATTATTCAGTTGGATAGTGCCTCTTTGAAACAAGGTCTCATTCAACACTTTAAAAATCATCGAATTAAAGTGGGACCTAGTTTTAAGCATGCAATTGGGGAACTTGTTCAAAATATTGTGGGTGATTCTAATATTTCTTCATCCAATATTGTTTCTCTACCAAGTGTTAGTACCAAAAACAAAATTGTGGATAAGATTAATGATGATATGGATTGCATGGGTTTTGAAAATTGTGAACTTAATGTGAAAGCTAGCACCCCTTCGCAATCTTATAATAATTGTCTTGAGGAAGCACGAGCTCAGATTGAGGCTTATGAATTCGCACACGAAATTTCGGGTCCTCGGCTCCTTGATGCTTGTGGGGGAAATATTGATGAGGCAAATGACTTCCCAATTGGTGTGGGTTTAAACGACCATGGTTCATGGTACTCGGGATCAGATGAGGAAGTCGAGGAAGAAAGGTCACGACCAGGGGATGAATTCTTTTTTAAAAAGTCAAATTTTGAAGATATGCACCGAAGGCAGTGGGGGGAGAGCCCTGCAAGAAGTCATCGAAGACAAGGATCTTATTAGGCTTGCAAAAGGCCGCTGAGATCATTGTTTGTACCTTGCTTTCCTTTCGTTGTTTTTATTTACTTTATGTTTGCTTTGGTTTTTGTTGGGAGGGTTTTGGCCTAGTCCCCCCTCTTTTGTACTTTTCATATTTGAAAATCTATAAAAATCGCCACCTCAGTGTGTTTTACAAAAAAAAAAAAAAAAAACCCTAAACCCTAAACCAACAGCCCCAATTAGAAGTTGCGGCGCCTAGGGTTAGGAGTCAAACCCTAGGGCCGAATTTAGGGGTCATTAATTCTGCTATTTCTGGTTCGTTTCAGCCTGTGGGGATGATTCCAATGAACTCGGAAGGTCCAAAAACCCCTGGAGTAGCCTCTGCATATCAAGATTCATCCGGTAATCTCGCATTGGGATGCGTGCCCGCAGCTGCTTCATCGAATTCATACTGTTCCGATCAGAATCTGAATCTGGGACCTGTGCCATTGGATTCAGAGCCCCCATATTACCCCAGGGTAGTCCCGGATTCCACTAATTTTGAACATAACTTGACATTGGGAAATGTGCAATTTGGCACGAATAACGAGGCAGCGATTTCTGGTGCGATTCTGAATTCGAAACCATCACCATTGGCTCTGGAACACCTGCAAACCATGGGAATGATATCATATCCTCTTTATTCCGTTACTTGTGGGGTTAATTCTACGTTGGAAAATGTGAGTTTTGGCACGAACTTCGAGACAGAACACTCTGGTACGAATTTGGGTCTGAAACCTTCACCATCAGTTCCAGAACACCTGAAAACCAAGGGAATGTCATCAATTTCAAAAAATGTTGTGATTCAAGATGCATTGGGAATCGTGCATAATGGCACGCACTTCGAGGCATCGAATTCTGGGAATTCTGGACAGCATCTCGGCCAACCAGCATTACCACTGATATCAGCAGCCCCAAATCATCCAAGTTTGGCCCCGGGTTCGCCTAATGTTGTTGGTACCTCTACATTGGGATTCGTTCCTTCTAGCACGCAAATCGAGGCAGTGGTTTCTATTCTTTCTGCAGTAAACCTGATCATGAAACCTGTTTCATCAGCTCCGGAACATCAGCAAGTGGTTGGAGTTACCCCTTTGGTAACTAATCCTCCCGGTTCAACCACATTGGGTAGCGTGCCTTCTAGCACGCAAAAAGAGACTGTTAAATCTCTTCCTACCGCATCAACTGAAGTTCCCACACCTGCTCCTACTAGTAAGGCAGCTCCTAAGCCTCTTGGAAAGGCTCCTTTGGTGAATCGCCCTCCTCGTACTGCTGAGACTCCTTCTACATCTCCTGGGGCTTCGGCTCAGAATAAGATATCTTATGCAATTGCCTTGGCCGGAAAGCCAACTATCACTCAGGCGGAGCGAAGCTAGAATAAGTCCTTTGCATCAGTCACACAAGCACCCCCGGATTCCTTTCTCCACAGGTTCGCTACTAAGACCCCCTCATTACACTTGAATGAACCTGCAGTTATTTTTGACGATGTGGATGAGCAGTTTCTAGCTGCACCATACAAGTTCACATTTGTTGGTAAGTTTATGAATAGGAAGCCCCCTATCAATAAGATTCATGAGTGCTTCCTTAAATTTGGGTTTTGTGGTGAATTTTCTATTGGTCTTATTGATGCAAACCATATCCTTATTCACTTGTCTCATGAGGATGATTATGCACGACTCTTCCTCAAGCCTTCGTGGTATATTGACGGATGCCTTATGAGGGCCACCAAGTGGACTCCTGCTTTTAACCCTGCTCATGAGAGCCCTATTGTCCCCGTTTGGGTCTCTTTTCCATTATTACCCATACATTTTCGTGCCAAGGGTGCTCTATTCGCTTTCGCTCAGGCTATTGGGACGTCGTTGCGCATTGACGAGGCCACTACTAATTTGAGGAGGTCTAGTGAGGCCAGGGTTTGCATTGAGGTTGACTTGTCTTTTGCTCTTCCGGACCGCATATGGATTCAGCGTGAGAAATAACCGGGATATTGGCAGGATGTTGTTTATGATAAGAAGCTGGTTTTTTGTAGCCGTTGTAGAAATTTGGGACACAATGTTGATAACTGTCTGATTGGTAGGCCTACTACTCTTGCTCCTGTTCCTCCTCGTTCTGTTCCTACAGCTCCTGTTATTACTTCTTCTGCCCCTCCTCCGAAACCTGCTGATAGGGTGAAGGATAAGGGCAAGGGGATGTTGATTGATGATCAACCCAGACAGTGGGTGGCGGTGCCTAGATCATCCAGCAGCCAGCAGGGCCCCAGTTCTTCTGGTATCTCTATTCAGCACACCTCCACCATTCCATGCTCACTTACTACAGTTCAATCTATTGCTTTGTCTACTTCAACTCAGCCAGTTAGTATTCAGACTCTTACTTCAACAGTTGCTCAGCAGCTTACTCCTACAGCTATTGTTTCGCCAGTAGTTCATCCATTACAGCAGCAGCTGTAGCGATCGAGAATTTTCCGTGACTTATTTAAATATTATTTAAAATGTGTCGCTACGACTTTGCCCATTTATTTTTAAACACATTTTCGTCTAGCTATTTTAAGTGAAATTAAATTAGTTTGAAATAAATATTAGTCAAATTACAATTTTTATTAAATAATGTCCCAAGTCTATTATATATTTTTAAAGTCCGATTTTTTTATCTATGTGGATTCAATCTATTATTATTATTATAATCCCCAATTCACGTTCATTCAAATTTAAACCCCAAATTCCCTCCCCAACTTCCATTTTCATATTCAGCACATTTTTTTTTCCCGTCCCCATGATCACTCTTCAATCCACCTATCAACTTCAATCCCCTGCAAATGCCACAATACTGCCTAAACCCATTTCACCCCAATTCTCCACGTTTTCTCTCATTTCTTCCTAGAAATTCTCTCTTCCAAGTTTCAAGTTGTCCATTCATGGAGGATTGTTCTTTCCAAAATTCTGCCCCCTCAATCCGCCATTACTTTCTTGCAGATACCGTAAATCCCTCCCAAATCCTATGCTACCAAAATTAACAGACATCTCACAAGACATGCTTCCCCTTTCCTCAATCACCAATCATGCGTCTGCCAAATTGGAGCACACACTGCACGTTAATAATCTTCCATTTTTCCCCTATCGTCATTCTCGAGCACAAAGACACCACAAAGAAATTCAGCAATCAACTCTCCCTTCCTCACAAATTCACGGCAGACACTGAGGATAGAACACCCATTCACTCAATTTCCTTTCCAAGATCACTCCTCAATCCCAGGTTCAGCTCCACAATCAACCAAAAATCTGCTACAAATTACCAATAATAAATCACAGATAATGTTTATCTCCTTCCCAACCTCATTACAAATTCTGACACAAAGAATCAGTTTCAGAAAAACTCCCAAGCACTCGGTGAGTATTTTCCCCCAACCATTTGCACTTCTATTCAACGTGAAACCACCGCAACCAGTCACCACCACACGGCCACCCACCATCCAACACCTACTGCCCAACCGCAGCCTTCATCACCTGCAAAACTCGAACCACCAATTCCCATAAATACCAACGCCACCAGCCACCACTGCTCGCGACTCCAAAGCCGCCGCCTCTCTCTCAAACCGCTATCAACACCACCCCCACAATCGCCTCTCACCCGCTGCTGCACCAATTCGAAATTATCACCACTGCGAACCAACATCATCAACATCCTCGTGTCATTGCCTAAACCGACCACCGTCATCGCACAATCAACACATCCTCACCCCACCACCTACTGCCCAGACCTAACCGCCGGAGCACCACCAAGTCATCACCACCTGAACCCAAATGTCCAATCAACACCCAAACGCCACCCTCAACCGCCTCAGCCCTCCTCCAAAATTTCCCCAAAATCCAAGAATAGACATAACCCAATAACTTACCTCGAATTGCCGTTTGATTTGGTCGGAAAACCGCAGCCCAAGTTCGAACTACCCGCCTCGGTTCGCACAAAAACCAAGCCCTAATACTTCCTCTTTCCGCCTCCCCTTACCACCCGCATCTCCGCCACTCCACGGCGGCATTATCGTCGGTAGATCGCCGGCTGTAGCGCCGGAATGAGATGAGGAACCTTGTTGTACTCTCTCTTTTCTCTGCGTGATGTCGTTGAGGGAGAGAGAAATATGATATATATTATATGTATATATTATGACTTTATTAATTGCCTATAATAGCCTAAGTTTTAAAAATATTTCAAATCAGTCCTTTTAATTTAAATGTTTTAAAGATTCAGTTCCTATGTTTTAAAAGTTATTTATTTTAGTCCTGAAGATTTAACTCCTTTGATTTCAGCCCCAATGTCAATCATTTCAGTCCTTTCATTTTTAAAAGTCACTTATTTCAATCCCTGCAGTTTAAGTGCTATTTTGAGTCTCAACCCAAGTTTTAAAAGTATTCATTTTAGTCCCCCAAGTTTTAAAATAATTTATTTTAGTCCCAACTAATTTGAGGTAGACTCGCCCCCACTAATTAGTTTAAATTATAATTGCATGTCTTATGTGAAATTACGTAATTTACATGCTTTGATGCATGAGACGAGACAAGAATATCTCTTATGAGATAAGATGAGAAATGATGATGTTATGCATAACTTATGTGCCTTAAGTGCACGAGACGAGACTACCCACACCCTATGATTTTTAAAGAGCCTTGATTTTGAAAGTAAAGTAGCCCAAGAATATGAGAATGATGTCATTGTATGATTGCATAATTACGTGTTCAATTATTCTGTAAATTAATTATTGGCGATGAGTCTACTGAGTATTTCTTTCGAAATGCTCATTCCAATTTTAACAGCTTTTGCAGATCTCGGAGATGGCGGCGAATGAAAGTGGCTGCGCTGGAAAATTGAATAAATGACGATGATATGAGAAAATTTTATGAATGTTACTCTTTAAATTAATTATCGCTAATTTCATTTAAATAATTGAGATTAAATTTTTATGAACTGTTCTATTTTTAAATTAATAAAGTTTCCGCTGAAGTTTTCAAAGGATGAATGTGATGCTTTGAATTAAATTTATTTTCCGCAATAAAGTCAGTTTTAAAGGACGAAGTGGCGTCCCGGGCTCCGCGGAATTCGGGGCGTTACAGCGTGGTATCAGAGCGGGTCTACTTTTCTGTAGACTTGCAAATTTTGAAAAGTGATTTTTCTAAAATAATCATAAATAATGTTTTGACGACAATGTTTTGACGATTTTTGTCACTGCCATCGTTCGCTCCACCAACTCCGAAGGTAAATGATTTTATCATGAAGTTTATGTTATGATGATTTCGGATACATGAGAAATGAAGTATTTTGAGAATTTGATGAGAAAGAATGAGAAAGATTTTTGTATCCGAAATAAGAAAAAAAGAAAGAAAACGAGTTTGACATAATTTGAATGAGTTTTAAAATATTTTTACATCCTCGTAATTTTAACTAAAAGAAATGGATAAACCCCACCAATTGGACTTTGCATAATTGGTTTAGGACATGGCACCTTTCAAAAGAAGTCAACCTAAGAATTTAGATCTAGTTTAGGCTCCTATCAAAGGGATATCAGATTATGTACGTAGCTGTTGCATCAGATGAAAATGGTTACTGTATATTTGTCATGATTGATGATTATAAATCTGATTTTTTTTGGGGAAATGGTGATTTAAATCGAATTTGGAGACTAGATCATGTTCTATTTCGTGATTGAATTAGGTTATGGTACACATACGTCAGAGACTTAATTTTGGAATTAGATATGAAGTTGAAGCTTATAGTAGCAAGAAGAAAGAATTGAATTTTTTTATATATATAATATAGTGAGGCTTAGACTTATTATTGGGTTAAGTTTTTTCTTCTTGCTTAAGTATTTGATTGAGATTTGGATGAAAGGATTTAAAGTTTTTGAATAAATAACCACTGACAATATTTATGGAATTGATGAACTGAATTTTCCAACATTAAATGGACATGTTTTTCATTGTATTCATGGATGATATTTTGGTTTATCCTAGAGATAGTAAACAATATGACGAACATTTGAGGATTTTATTCGAGACACTTCGAAATTTTGAAAAGGGAATTTTGGTTGACCCATGAACAATGAGGAAATATTATTTTTCAAGTATAAATGGTTGAGAGTTATTGGTTGTTTATTTACGTTGTGGCTTAGGTAAGCATATTTACTACAAGAGTGAAATCTTGAACAAGGTATCGATTTGGAGTTAAAAATTTTGATAATTTTGGAGTTTGTTATTTATAAACGTCATGATTGGTGAAGTGTGCAATCGATTAATTATCAATGTATATTTGGAGTTATATGATCATTTGAGGTATACATAGGAAATACCAAGTTATATCTTGCAGAAAATGTTGTGGCATTCGGGAGCAGAATCTTAATTACTTGGGAACAAATTGTTTATTAATATTATTTGAATTTTGTGATACATTTTGGTGACGTATATATGAAGATGTTAGAGATCAAGATGGTGCATAAATGTACTACATGTTATTAGTTATTTTACACGAAAGAATATTGATATGATTTCCAATGTTACAATTGATTTTGGTTATTGGAGGTTTGAGAAGAATGAGGATAGACTTCATAATGATTGTTTATTATGGTGCGATATGATAGAGACTAATAAAGAGGTTTCTCTAGTCAAAGTCCAATGGGGTAGACAAGGTAGTGCTGAAATTACTTGAGAAAAGAAAGAAGAAAGAAGTCTGGCTTAATACCCAGATATATTTTAGATCAAGAAAATTTAAATTTCGAGGACGAAATTATTTTAAGTGGAGAAGGTTGTAGCGATCGAGAAATTTTCAAACTTTAAAAGACTTGTTTTACCAAACTCGTCGCTACGACTCTCCAACCTCAACAATTATTATTCAAAACCAGCGCTCTCGTCTAGTCATATTAATTATTTTAAGATTTTAAGAAAGAAGAAATTTTGAAGTACTGATAAGTGCTTTACTAGCACTTTATTTCTTTACTTGTTGCCTTGAATTACTGTTAGTTTGATCCTAATTAAGTATTGCTTAATGCATTTTATGTTTTATATTGTGTAGGATCGCAAATGACAAGAAAAGAAGGAAAAATGACCAAAAAGCACGTAAAAAGGAAGTTCGAGGACCTGGCATGTAAATAAGTTACGGCCGCAACATGAAAGTCACGGCCGTAAGCAGTTGATTGAACAAAAATCACGAAAATCTGCAGAAACCAAGTTACGGCCGTATTGGAAGTTTCTCACGGCCGTAACAAGTTGTTAGTCACGGCCGTATTGTGAAGAAGTCACGGCCGTGAGAAAATGTTGAAGGATGTTACGGCCGTATTGAATGCAAAGTCACGGCCGTAAGAAGTGAATCAATTGCGTAGAAATTAAACAGAAAGTGAGTTACGGCCGTAACTCCTTATATTACGGCCGTAACTTAAGCCCGAAAAAAAAAGGAAATTGTTTCCTAATTCAACTTAAACTCTATCTTTGGTATTTCTTTTTGGCTAAGCTAGGGCACGAATTTGGGCTCTTTAAAAGGAGGAATTCAGTACCAAAGGTGGGAGAATTATTTTTGAGAGCCACCAATATCAAAGTTTGAAGAGAAGAAATTCCGGGCAAAATCAAGGTGAATCAAGACAATATTTTTGGGGAATTCTTCATGGCAATGCGTGGCTAGTCTTCTCAACCTAGTTCAAGGGGGAAGTTGTGTTCATATTATTTTGTTATTCATTCCTCAAACTCGTAACGTAGTTCTTGTTTTTATGTTTTATTTATTGGATTTCTCATGAACATTAATTTCGTCAAGACAATTTATTAATTGATTAAGGCCTTGTCTTTTAATTATTGTGTTGATGTTTGCTAATTTGGGTAATTGGATTCGTATTTGTCTTGTTATCCAATTCATAGTAGCAATTGGTAATTTTATATTTCCATATGAAAATCCAATCTAGATTAATCAATTCGAGCATATGTAATTGATAATTTAGTTCACCTAATTCTTCTTGTTTTCACATAGTTAATGAATTAAATCTAGGGAGCTTATTCTAGGTTGTTCATTCACTCTAAATTGATTGGAGAACTAATTCTAATTGATTATTATTATTAAGGAAGAATTGGATTAATTAGAGCTTTTTGATTATTCCGGGTGATAAATAAAACAAAGGAAATAGTACATGCGTTGCTTGGGGAATGATAATATTATGATAGGGCACAACCGAACCTGAGAACTAGGATTCTTTATTATTTGATTTTTATTCCAGCTATTTTACATCTTTATTTGATTATTTAGATTAATTACAATTTTCAACTCAAAACCCCCCTTATAATTCTAATTGACATGGCATTAAATTAGTTCCCGTTCCTCGTGGGATCGACCCTTGCTTCCGCTATCACATTTAAATTTGAGTTTTGGCAAGTAAGGAAAATTAATTAATTCTTGGTGCATCGCGACGCGCATCAAGTTTTTGGCGCCGTTGCCGGGGAGCGGTTAACCAATTTTCTGTTTAATCTATTAGAATTTTATTTTCTGCACTTTTATTTATTTATTTTTATTTTCGGTTTAATTAAAAAAAATTTGAAATTCCAAAAATTTTATTTATTTATTTATTTATTTATTTATTTATTTATATGCATAAAACTTGATCCACTAATCCTGAATATTTTTTATTTGATCCAGAAATCGAGCGAACTTTTCGACAGCGAAGAAGGAAAGCACTAGAACAAATGGCAGCTCATAACCTCAACAACATGACACTTAAACAATTGGTCACTCCAGATGTCGCTCAACAGCCACTCTGTATCACTTTTCCGACAGTGGAGGAGGGAAAAACTTTTGAACTCAAATCTGGACTCATTCACTTGTTGCCAACTTTTCGAGGACATGCTGGTGAAGACCCTTACAGGCATCTCAAGGAATTCCACGTGGTTTGTGACAGTATGAGACCCACTGGTATTACCGAGGAACAAATTAAAATGAGGGCCTTTCCATTCTCGTTAAAAGATGCTGCTACTGATTGGCTATACTGTTTACCATTCGGATCAGTCACCACCTGGAATGACATGAAGAGGCTATTTTTGGAAAAATATTTTCCTGCATCTCAGGTTGGGACAGTCCGGAAGGAAATTTGCGGGGTTCGTCAAAACAATGGTGAATCGCTGTATGAATATTGGGAGCGCTTCAAGAAGCTCATCTCGAGCTGCCCCCATCATCAAATCAGCGAACAACTACTGGTGCAATATTTCTACGAAGGACTGCTACCAATAGACAGAAGTATGATTGATGCCGCAAGTGGAGGTGCCTTAATGGACAAAACACCGGAACAGGCTCGGGCTTTGATTTCCAACATGGCTGAAAACACTCAGCAATTTAATTCAACCCGAGACTCCCAAGTCCGCCGAGTGAACGAGGTAAGTAGTTTCAATATCGAAGGTCAATTATATGAACTAACCAATCTCGTTAAGCAGCTTGCTGTAGGGAACTCGAATCAGGTCAAAGCATGCGGAATCTGTTCGAACTTTGGACATCCAACGGATACATGTCCGGTATTGCAAGAAGAAAACAATGAACATGTAAAGGCCGCAGAAGGGTTCCCATTTCAAAAACAACAATACAATCCGTACTCAAAAACTTACAATCCTGGCTGGAGGGACCACCCGGACTTGAGCTATGGAAATAACAAACCTCCGGGTTTCGTCTCCAACAAGCCTCAAGGGAATTTTCAACAATAAGGAAATTTCCATCCACAGGGACAATATCAGCAAAAGCCACAATCATCAGGTATGTCTCTCGAAGAAATGATGAAAACTTTGGCCACTAACACTCTACAATTTCAACAGGATACCAGATCCGGCATTCAAAACCTGGAAAATCAAATGAGTCAAATGGCCACAGCTATCAACAGACTGGAAGCACAAACAGGAGGAAAGTTTCCATCTCAACCCGAGGTGAATCCGAGGAATGTAAGTGCAATTACTCTTCGAATTGGAAAAGAAATTGAGGCGCCACAATCAAAGCCAACCGCGAGTGAAGAGGAGGAGGTTGAAGAAAAAGTCGAAAAGAAAAACAGCATTCCACAAAACTCTCAGGTAAAAACCGAACCTATTATGAATGCAAAACTAACTCCACTGCCTTTTCCGAGCAGGTTAGCGAAGGCGACTAAGGAAAGGAAGGAGAAGGAAATTCTAGAAATGTTCAGGAAAGTGGAAATCAACATTCCACTGTTGGATGCAATCAAGCAAGTGCCCCGATACGCGAAGTTCTTAAAGGAGCTGTGCACCAACAAACGGAAGTTGATGGGAAATGAAATGGTAAGAATGGGGGAAAATGTGTCAGCACTCTTCCAAAGGAAACTGCCCCCAAAATGTAAGGATCCAGGTATGTTCACTATACCATGCCAAATAGGTAACATTAAAATGGATCGTGCATTAATAGATTTAGGTGCATCTATAAATGTAATGCCTAGGTCTACATACAATGCATTAAAACTTTCCAAACTGACTGAAACTAATGTTATAATTCAACTAGCCGATCGTTCTAATGCTTATCCTGATGGGGTAGTTGAAGACATTCTAGTGCAAGTGGGCGGGTTAGTATTTCCTGTAGATTTTTATGTATTAGACATGAATGATGACCATTCCCCCAACTCTACTCCTATTTTGCTAGGTAGACCATTTCTAAAAACATCTAAGACCAAGATAGATGTTAGTAGTGGTTCACTTACCATGGAATTTGATAATGAGATTATTCAGTTTAATATTTATGATTCTGTGAACTACCTTGATGATGATAATCATGTTCATTCTTTTAATGTTATTGATTCTTCAGTACAGGAAACTTTCAAATTTGGTGGAAATGGTGGAAAGTCAGGTAAAATCTCGTGTATTACATTCCCAACTTCTGATGACATGCTTTTGCCCCTTGTCTTGCAGGCCCTGATGAAAAATATGAAAAAGAAGTTGAGCTTTGGAAATCCACCTAATCCCGGTTGAAGGAGGAAACAACAAGTCTAGCCAAAGACAGTAAACAAAGGCGCTGCCCGGGAGGCAACCCGAGAGGGGAGTTTCTTTACTCCCTCAAATTTTTATTTTTTTATTTTATTTATTTTATTTTTTTATTTTCATTTTTGTCATTTTCCTTATTATTTAATTTCATTCAAAAAAAAAAAATTTGGCCAGTAACTCAGTTACAGCCGTAACTCCATTTATGTGTAATTCTCCAGAGCCTCCGTTACGGCCGTAAGTCTGGTAAATTCAAATTTTACATATTACAAATTCCACTTCACATTCACGGTTGCATCCTCACAATTCTCTCCTGACCCCTCTTCAAACTCGCATTACTTCTATTTCAAAGCAGCATTGTGGGTTGTTACTTCCTTCCCCTTCACTTCAATTCATCCAAATGTTCACAGAGGTTCATTCGAAAGGAACTCCAGCGTTTGCAAAGGCTCCATGGCGGGCCCCCTCCTAAGTAAAACCCGAGGGAGTCTTCTAACCCCCTCTTTCATTTTGTACTTTCTAGTTCCACTTTGAGGACAATGTGGGTTTTAAGTGTGGGGGGGTGTCTTCTGCCAATTGCTGTCGCATTATCTTCCTTTTATGTTTAATTTTGTATCTAACTTCTGTCAATCATTTAGTCTTGCTTGTCATTTTTCTATTTTGGCTCTTTTATTTACACTGGTTGGATAGGAAGCAACCCACTTATCATAATTTTTGAACTACCAACTCCTAAATTGCATAATTGGACATGAATTGAGCACGTAGAGATGAATTTCCCAATACTTTCCGAATAGGTTTGAAAATGGGGACAAAATGCCATATCTCTGCAACCTACTAGATTCAAACCCAAATTTGATATGACTGATAACTACCCCGAGTAAAGAGATTCATCCCTTTGGCCACTAGATTTTTTGCATTTTTCAATTCGACCCTAAGACCGAGCAATGACCAAAACTCATAATTGGATGGGAGACACACATATGAACCATAATTTGTGAGCTTTTGAGCCTATGAGCTACTTTTACTCTTTATATAAAGCTCTTATTTTTTTAATGTGTGTCCTGCATGGTTGATTTGTTCTTGGATATGCTTTTGTGTACATGCCGTAGTAGCTTCTTGGCTCGAGTGCAAAATATAGTAAAGGCACTAGGATGAACCAAATTTGGCCTTCTAAATAAGCCTACCATTGTACATTTACCAATAGAAGACCCTTTGAGCCTTAGCCTTTCTTTGGAATATTAATACCACAATACAAGCCACGAACACCCATTCTTTCATGTTATCCTTTTTCTTGAACCTATAGAGACGGATTCACAAGCTTGTGTTGGTTGAGAAGTTTGAGGTGGATTAAGTTTCAAAGTGGAAATTCAATCTTGTGTCATTGGGGATTGTGGGGTGATTTGACCAAAAGAGAAAAAATTGCAGTATATGTTTGAAAAAAAAAAAAAGAGAGAGAGAGAGAGAGAGAGAGAGAAACAAAAGAAAAAGAGAAGTTCAGGCCAGTTCTCAAATTACGAGGTCATGAACATTTGCTAGTATTGAAAATAAACACTCAAGCTGCACAAAATAGAAGTCTAGTGTTAGATCAGTTGGATAGCAGGGAGATTATTAAATTCATGTTGAAGAAGAAAGAAGGAATGTTATAATTGAACCGATTCGGCTTGTGAAACTCCTTCTCGATTCAGCCTAAATGTTTCCCTTTTATCCCACCTGACTCGAAGCCCCGCTACAACCCAACAAAGACCTTTGCTTTGCACTTGTGTTATTGTTGGCTCCGGTTTTGACACTTGAGCAATCTATGGTAACAAGTTTTTCATGCAGTGAGTTGAGCGTAAAATTCTCACCTTTATATACACTTTGTGCGAAGAGAGATATCCGGTGAGAGTGTTGGCTCCCATTACATGTACTTATGAGTGGTTTGAATTGCTTGGTCTATATTTTGTGCCCTTTTGATCTGAAACTGTGTATTGACTAAATTTTTACCATGAGATAAACCGCACTAATCTGTTGGCATTTACTTGAATTAGTCAAAACTTACATTTTTATGGGGAATTGATAAATTCAGAGAGAACTCACGAGAGGTGAAAGGATATAATCCACATTGGAGTATCAATTTTCATTTTTGTTGGGAGAATATTGGGTGATGCATCTCTTACACACACTAACACACTCCGATTATGCAATTTGATTTTCGTGCTAAAAAGAAGTGGGTTGTGACCTTGACTTTCCAGATTTAAAAGTCTAACATGTTCATTCGAGTCGTGCTTTAGTTCCTTTCTATCATTATTCGAGGACGAACAATGGTTCAAGTGTGGGGGGATTTGATAAGTGCTTTACTAGCACTTTATTTCTTTACTTGTTGCCTTGAATTACTATTAGTTTGATCCTAATTAAGTATTGCTTAATGCATTTTATGTTTTATATTGTGTAGGATCGCAAATGACAAGAAAAGAAGGAAAAATGACCAAAAAGCACGTAAAAAGGAAGTTCGAGGACCTGGCATGTAAATAAGTTACGGCCGCAACATGAAAGTCACGGCCGTAAGCAGTTGATTGAACAAAAATCACGAAAATCTGCAGAAACCAAGTTACGGCCGTATTGGAAGTTTCTCACGGCCGTAACAAGTTGTTAGTCACGGCCGTATTGTGAAGAAGTCACGGCCGTGAGAAAATGTTGAAGGATGTTACGGCCGTATTGAATGCAAAGTCACGGCCGTAAGAAGTGAATCAATTGCGTAGAAATTAAACAGAAAGTGAGTTACGGCCGTAACTCCTTATATTACGGCCGTAACTTAAGCCCGAAAAAAAAAGGAAATTGTTTCCTAATTCAACTTAAACTCTATCTTTGGTATTTCTTTTTGGCTAAGCTAGGGCACGAATTTGGGCTCTTTAAAAGGAGGAATTCAGTACCAAAGGTGGGAGAATTATTTTTGAGAGCCACCAATATCAAAGTTTGAAGAGAAGAAATTCCGGGCAAAATCAAGGTGAATCAAGACAATATTTTTGGGGAATTCTTCATGGCAATGCGTGGCTAGTCTTCTCAACCTAGTTCAAGGGGGAAGTTGTGTTCATATTATTTTGTTATTCATTCCTCAAACTCGTAACGTAGTTCTTGTTTTTATGTTTTATTTATTGGATTTCTCATGAACATTAATTTCGTCAAGACAATTTATTAATTGATTAAGGCCTTGTCTTTTAATTATTGTGTTGATGTTTGCTAATTTGGGTAATTGGATTCGTATTTGTCTTGTTATCCAATTCATAGTAGCAATTGGTAATTTTATATTTCCATATGAAAATCCAATCTAGATTAATCAATTCGAGCATATGTAATTGATAATTTAGTTCACCTAATTCTTCTTGTTTTCACATAGTTAATGAATTAAATCTAGGGAGCTTATTCTAGGTTGTTCATTCACTCTAAATTGATTGGAGAACTAATTCTAATTGATTATTATTATTAAGGAAGAATTGGATTAATTAGAGCTTTTTGATTATTCCGGGTGATAAATAAAACAAAGGAAATAGTACATGCGTTGCTTGGGGAATGATAATATTATGATAGGGCACAACCGAACCTGAGAACTAGGATTCTTTATTATTTGATTTTTATTCCAGCTATTTTACATCTTTATTTGATTATTTAGATTAATTACAATTTTCAACTCAAAACCCCCCTTATAATTCTAATTGACATGGCATTAAATTAGTTCCCGTTCCTCGTGGGATCGACCCTTGCTTCCGCTATCACATTTAAATTTGAGTTTTGGCAAGTAAGGAAAATTAATTAATTCTTGGTGCATCGCGACGCGCATCAAGTACCCAAGTATTTTAGATCAAGAAAATTTTAAATTTCGAGGACGAAATTATTTTAAGGTGGTAGGGTTGTAGCGATCGAGAATTTTCCGTGACTTATTTAAATATTATTTAAAATGTGTCGCTACGACTTTGCCCATTTATTTTTAAACACATTTTCGTCTATCTATTTTAAGTGAAATTAAATTAGTTTGAAATAAATATTAGTCAAATTACAATTTTTATTAAATAATGTCCCAAGTCTATTATATATTTTTAAAGTCCAATTTTTTATCTATGTGGATTCAATCTATTATTATTATTATAATCCCCAATTCACGTTCATTCAAATTTAAACCCCAAATTCCCTCCCCAACTTCCATTTTCATATTCAGCACATTTTTTTTTCCCGTCCCCATGATCACTCTTCAATCCACCTATCAACTTCAATCCCCTGCAAATGCCACAATACTGCCTAAACCCATTTCACCCCAATTCTCCACGTTTTCTCTCATTTCTTCCTAGAAATTCTCTCTTCCAAGTTTCAAGCTGTCCATTCATGGAGGATTGTTACTTTCCAAAATTCTGCCCCCTCAATCCGCCATTGCTTTCTTGCAGATACCGTAAATCCCTCCCAAATCCTATGCTACCAAAATTAATAGACATCTCACAAGACATGCTTCCCCTTTCCTCAATCACCAATCATGCGTCTGCCAAATTGGAGCACACACTGCACGTTAATAATCTTCCATTTTTCCCCCATCGTCATTCTCGAGCACAAAGACACCACAAAGAAATTCAGCAATCAACTCTCCCTTCCTCACAAATTCACGGCAGACACTGAGGATAGAACACCCATTCACTCAATTTCCTTTCCAAGATCACTCCTCAATCCCAGGTTCAGCTCCACAATCAACCAAAAATCTGCTACAAATTACCAATAATAAATCACAGATAATGTTTATCTCCTTCCCAACCTCATTACAAATTCTGACACAAAGAATCAGTTTCAGAAAAACTCCCAAGCACTCGGTGAGTATTTTCCCCCAACCATTTGCACTTCTATTCAACGTGAAACCACCGCAACCAGTCACCACCACACGGCCACCCACCAGCCAACACCTACTGCCCAACCGCAGCCTTCATCACCTGCAAAACTCGAACCACCAATTCCCATAAATACCAACGCCACCAGCCACCACTGCTCGCGACTCCAAAGCCGCCGCCTCTCTCTCAAACCGCTATCAACACCACCCCCACAATCGCCTCTCACCCGCTGCTGCACCAATTCGAAATTATCACCACTGCGAACCAACATCATCAACATCCTCGTGTCATTGCCTAAACCGACCACCGTCATCGCACAATCAACACATCCTCACCCCACCACCTACTGCCCAGACCTAACCGCCGGAGCACCACCAAGTCATCACCACCTGAACCCAAATGTCCAATCAACACCCAAACGCCACCTTCAACCGCCTCAGCCCTCCTCCAAAATTTCCCCAAAATCCAAGAATAGACATAACCCAATAACTTACCTCGAATTTCCGTTTGATTTGGTCGGAAAACCGCAGCCCAAGTTCGAACTACCCGCCTCGGTTCGCACAAAAACCAAGCCCTAATACTTCCTCTTTCCGCCTCCCCTTACCACCCGCATCTCCGCCACTCCACGGCGGTATTATCGTCGGTAGATCGCCGGCTGTAGCGCCGGAACGAGATGAGGAACCTCGCCGCACTCTCTCTTTTCTCTGCGTGATGTCGTTGAGGGAGAGAGAAATATGATATATATTATATGTATATATTATGACTTTATTAATTGCCTATAATAGCCTAAGTTTTAAAAATATTTCAAATCAGTCCTTTTAATTTAAATGTTTTAAAGATTCAGTTCCTATGTTTTAAAAGTTATTTATTTCAGTCCTGAAGATTTAACTCCTTTGATTTCAGCCCCAAGGTCAATCATTTCAGTCCTTTCATTTTTAAAAGTCACTTATTTCAATCCCTACAGTTTAAGTGCTATTTTGAGTCTCAACCCAAGTTTTAAAAGTATTCATTTTAGTCCCTCAAGTTTTAAAATAATTTATTTTAGTCCCAACTAATTTTAAATTCCAACTATGTTCGATTTTCAATTTAATCCCTAAACTTTTATTTCTTCTTTTAAAAAATCTTTCAACTGAAACGTTTGATTTCCAAATACCACTTTAAGGTTTATTTATTATTTTCTAGACGAAGCGCTTGGACATTTAGAAGAACAACATGAACTTTCTTGCTCAACTTTCAGACTCGTGATTTGAGGTAGACTCGCCCCCACTAATTAGTTTAAATTATAATTGCATGTCTTATGTGAAATTACGTGATTTACATGCTTTGATGCATGAGACGAGACAAGAATATCTCTTATGAGATAAGATGAGAAATGATGATGTTATGCATAACTTATGTGCCTTAAGTGCACGAGACGAGACTACCCACACCCTATGATTTTTAAAGAGCCTTGATTTTGAAAGTAAAGTAGCCCAAGAATATGAGAATGATGTCATTGTATGATTGCATAATTACGTGTTCAATTATTCTGTAAATTAATTATTGGCGATGAGTCTACTGAGTATTTCTTTCGAAATGCTCATTCCAATTTTAACAGCTTTTGCAGATCTCGGAGATGGCGGCGAATGAAAGTGGCTGCGCTGGAAAATTGAATAAATGACGATGATATGAGAAAATTTTATGAATGTTACTCTTTAAATTAATTATCGCTAATTTCATTTAAATAATTGAGATTAAATTTTTATGAACTGTTCTATTTTTAAATTAATAAAGTTTCCGCTGAAGTTTTCAAAGGATGAATGTGATGCTTTGAATTAAATTTATTTTCCGCAATAAAGTCAGTTTTAAAGGACGAAGTGGCGTCCCAGGCTCCACGGAATTCGGGGCGTTACAGCAGCGATCTTTCACCATGACACCACCTCTTGTGGCTGTCTCGACTCTCAGTACTGCAGAGGTTATCCCAGTGATTCCCCAGTTACCTGCTCTTACTACGGAGATCATACCACAGGTTGAGACAGAGACTACACAGATAATTCCTACATCTACTCAGCCTATTTCAGTGGCAGTCCCTACTATGCGGAGCATTCACACATCAGCTCCCCACCATCTGCAGAGACCACACAGTCATCTCATGGGTCAGCAGGTACAGCTCCACAGCTTCTCGCTCAGGGTCTACTCACAGAGTTAGGTTCAAAGCACTCTAAGGCAAAACAACTTCTGTTAGATCACTTCAAGGCAAAAGACCGCATGAAGATCACATCCTCTTTGAGATTTGCCATTGAAGACTTGGTACTCAAGCTTTTTGGAGAGCCCCCATCTGCCAAGCCCTCTAGTACTCTGATTTCCACACATTCATTCACTCCTGCTCCTACCCCGAGACAGGATAAGGTGAAGGCTCAGATCCAGGGAGACATTGATAGGATGGGTTTAGGAGATTGCATGCAGAATACTGAGGCAGACTTACCATCAGCTACCTCATCTTCATCTGGAGCACCTACACCACAGGTTCCCTCAGTCACTAGAACAACCACATCACACATGGGCCCTATCTTGAGATCAGAGGCACCTACATTCCGCCCTATCCATGGTCCATGGGTGGGTGATCCTCTTGCCATCAGAGAGGTCCCACGTCCTAGGCGTCATCCTTCACCAGGTAGTGACCCAGAGTACACAAAAGACTACTCGGATTACTATGATCAGGACATGTACGGGAGCAGACGTATGACCAGGTCCACGACACACATGAGGGTCCACCCCCGGGAATGCCCATGATCACATTTATTCTACATTGTATTTACTGATCTTTGTTTCACTTGTTATTTACATTGTCGTACTTTACATTTGCTGGAGGTCAGGTCTATGCCCCCCCTCCTTTTATTTGTAGTTTTGCATTTTTATGTTATAAAATAAGCCACACTAGTGGTATTGCATAAAAAAGACCCTAAACCCCAAACCCCAAACCCTAAACCCTCAACCCTTAACCCTAAACCCTCAACCCTTAACCCTAAACCCGACAAATACAATTCATTAAGACGTACAAGTAGAGATAATATCGTCATGGGAAAGCTCTTGACATATCTCGTGTTCATCATTGTCGTGTCATCTCTCATCTCTGATTGTTTGGGACAAGATGGAATTTGTTATACAGATTTGAACTATCCATGCCAGAAGTGGAAATGTGGTGCACTCTGTAGAGGAAATTTCAGAGAAACTATTATTTCTTTTCGTTGTATGAAGGCCAAGGGACCCTCCTACTACCACTTTTGTAGATGCAAACATTATTGTCAGACACACCCAAAATAAATAAATGGATGTTATCTTAAGAATTGAAGCCCTTTTCTTATAATGTTTATGTTAAATTAAATGAAATAAAAATGCACAATTTATATTTTAAAAAAAAAAAAACCCTAACCCCAAACCCCAAACCCCAAAACCCTAAACCCCTAAACCCTAAACCCTAAACCCAAGAGCGGGCTCATCCTTCCTAGACGGGCCTCCGTCAGTCAGATCAGACAACTTGAGCATTTGACAGGGTTCAAACATCAGCAGCAACCTTTCACTTATCTGGGGGTCCCCTTATACAAAGGATCCAAGCGGACGTTCCTTTACGATGAGCTCATCCAGAAGGTCAGGAGCAGGATTTCTGGTTGGGCATCTCGGCCGCTTTCCCCGGGAGGACGTATTACTTTGCTTAGATCAGTCCTCAGCTCCCTCCCACTTCACCTTCTTCAGATCTTGCAGCATCCTAAGGCAGTACTGAAGAAGCTAGAGAGCATCTTTGCATGCTTCCTTTGGGATTCTAAGGAGGGTGCTCATCGCTTGCATTGGAGGAGATGGAAGGATTTATGCCTTCCTACTGATGAGGGAGGTCTTGGTTTCAGACGCCTACAGGATATGGTTGATACTTTCTCGATGAAGCTATAGTGGCTTTTTAGATAGCAGAAATCCTTTTGGGCTCAGTTCATACTAGGAAAATATTGCATAGGGGCTCACCCTACACTTGCTGTTATTCCACACTCGGCTTCTCCTGCTTGGAAGAGGTTGAAGAGGGTTGGATCACTTACTGAGCCACACATTGCGTGGCATCTTGGCGCTGGACAAATATTTTTTTGGCATGATTGTTGGATGGGGGACCTTGGCAGCACTGTTCCCAGACAGACATCACTCATCGGTGACTGTGCAGGAGTTTTTTTATGATGACAATGGATGGGATATTGATCGACTTATTCAGGTTCTTCCACCTATTATGGCTGCACAGATAGGGGCGATTCCTTTATGTGTTGACGTTCCGGATCGGATTGTTTGGAGGGATACTTCTGATGGTAGATTTGCTACCAAGTCAGCTTGGCATTTGGTTCGGACAGCTCATCAGACCCATGATTCTTATCGTCTGATGTGGAGTACTACCTTACCTCTTACGGTCTTATTCTTCACCTGGAGACTATGGCAGGGTCTCATACCTGTTGACGTTGTTATTCAGCGGCGTATTGGATGCTACTTAGCATCTCGATGTCAGTGTTGTTCACAGGTAGAGACTATTACACATATTTTCACAGGCAGCATTATTTCTGATCAGGTTTGGCGACACTTCGGAGATATTTTCCAGGTTCCCATGATTTTGGGTGAGGATGTCAGGCAGAGGTTCCGGCGATGGAGGTATTCTGGACGCTTTGTTCAATTGGGCCACATTCGCACCATTGTTCCTCTTGCCATATTTTGGTTCCTATGGACTGAGAGGAATGATTCGAAACACAGGGGTATTCGGATGGAGCCGAGGAGGATTATTTGGAGAGTATACCGGATGATTTCATTCTTACATACTAGCCGACTCCTTAGAGCACAGCATTGGCGTGGGGATGTGACTATTGCTCCCCTTTTTGGTATTTTTGCTTCTCCCCACATCCCCTCACCTCCTATTATGGTCCTTTGGCACACCCCATCAGTGGAAGCCTTCAAGCTCAACACTGATGGATGTGTCAAGGACGGTGCTGCTAGTGGAGGAGGTATCATCAGGGACCATGATGGACATTGTATCAGGGCATTCTCAGCATTCTATGGGAATTGCCTTATTCTGGAGGCCGAGCTGCTGGCTATTCTTGATGGTGTTCTTCTTGCTCGTCGATTGGGTATCACTGTTATTTGGGTTGAGGTATACTCTGCAGTGGCCATTCATTGCATCACTAGGGGTGGAGGACCTTGGATGATCCAGAGCCTTCTCAGACAGATCAGAGACACCCTTCGCTTAGAGAGGGTAACCAGGTTGCTGACTCACTTGCTTCTGAGGGTTGGGATCAGCGCTTCTATCAGGAGTTTAGTTCACATGACTTACCTCGACGCATCAGAGCACTTGTGCAGATTAACAGATATTGACTACCTAGCTTCAGAGGACAGCAGTGTTGTCTTTTTTACATTACTTTAGTTGTCTGGGGATTGTTGTTTCCCCCATTTGTTGCTTTCAGTTCCTCTTTTCCATTTGCTACATTTGCACACTCTTGGAGGTCAGGTTTATGCCCCCATACTTTCCTGTACTATTTCATTTTAATTTTAGCTCCTGGCCCGCACGAGGATAAACTGTGAACGGCTCTACCAAAAAAAAAACCAAAAAAAAAAAAAAAACCCTAAACCCCAGACCCTAACCCCTAAACCCTAGACCCTAAACCTTAAACCCGGAAATGATATCAAATCCTCTTTATTCCGTTACTTGTGGGGTTAATTCTACGTTGGAAAATGTGCATTTTGGCACGAATTTCGAGGCAGATAGTTCTGGTGTGAATTTGAGTCTGCAACCATCACCATTAGTTCCAGAACACCTGAAAACCATGGGAATGTTATGGTTCAAGATGCATTGGGAATCGTGCATAATGGCACGTAATCCAAGACAGCGAATTCTGGGAATTCTGTGCAGAATCTCGGCCAACCAGTTGCACCAATGATCTCAGCAGTCCCAATTATCCAGGTTTGGTCCCCATTTCGTCAAATGTTGTTAGTAGCTCTACATTAGGATTCGTGCCTTCGAGCACGCAAATCGAGGCAGCGATTTTTGTGCTCTCTGCAACAAATCTGATCGTGAATCCTATTCCATCAGCTCCAGAATAGGGTAAAATGGTTGGGGTCACATCTTTGGTAACTAATCCTCCTTGTACAACTTCATTGGGAAGCGTGCCCTTGAGCACGCAAAACGAGGCTGATAATTTTGTTGCTAAAGCCTTCGCCCAAGTTTCCATTCCTGCTCCTACTGATTTGGCAGCCCCGAAGCCTATTTGAAAAGTACCTCTGATTAATTTGGAAAAGGGTAATACTCCTTTAGTTGTTGCTCCACCTCCTCGGGATTCTCGGCGTCCTCCACTACGTGGGCAACCCCTGGCTCCTCGGGCTCCCCCACGTGGTAATGCAGCTCCGCCTCGTGATACTAATACATCTACTAAAGCTCCAGGAATGCCAGCCCCGAATAAAGTCTCATATGCGGTTGCTTTGTGTAGCGCCCCGAGTTCCGTATACCCGATTCACTACGTCATTTTCTGTCTAAATTTTTCGAATAATATTTTTTTTGCGGAAGAAATAATTGAAATTCATTTTTGGCAACATTAAATAAACTGTAATGGCCGCTAAAATTGAAAACATTTATGAAACCATTTGAAATAGTAAATCGAACCATTAATATTGTAAAGAAATTGCCAATATCATAATTTCTCAAATAAATGAACTTCTCTAAATTATTCGATTGTTTGGAAAATACGGAAATCATTAACGTCAAACTTTCAACCGTTCAACGATTATTGCCACCATCATTCATCGCTCGCCACCGTCTCCGAAATCTGCAAAACTGTTAAAAAGTAGGGTGAGTATTTCATGGGGGAAATACTCAGTAGACTCATCGCAAATTAATTTAATTTATAAAATGATTAAACACATAAATCCCGGCTCTTTATAAAACGGGCATTGATAGAGCTTCTTTATAAAACAGCTCTTGATAAAACTCATATTGTGCATTACAGCACGGGACATATTTTACAAATCATAGGCTCTTTGAAAATAGCTCTTTGAAAACAGCTCTTTGAAAACCATATACTTATAAAAACATTTTAATTATGCCAAGCATAATTTCTTTTGAAAGCATAACATAAGATAGGATTGAAATCCTCATAAACATAAATAGACACAAGAACTTTACCGAACTTAGGTGGCAAGAATTCTTATGCAGTAAAACCATAATAACAGTAAGATCATAATAACATAGGATAAGATCGAAATCCTCATAAATATAAGAATTTTACCGAACTTAGGTGGCAAGAATTCTTATGTAGTAAAATCATAATAACAGTAAGTATACCAAAACATAATTCATGAAATTCATAGGGATCATTTCCATCATAACATAAGATAGGATCTAAATCCTCATAAACATACGCGACAGGAATTTTACCGAACTTAGGTGGTAAATCCTCATAAACATATGGAAAGACAGGAATTTTACCGAACTTAGGTGGTAAATCCTCATAAACTTATGGAGACACAAGAATTTTACCGAACTTAGGTGGTAAGAATTCTTATGCGTAGCAATGATCCAAAACATATAAAACATTATCGTAAAAACATAGGGTATACTTACTTTTCATAAAAACATAAGGTATATTTACCTTTCATAAAACATACTTAATTTTCTTGAAAATTGACTTTCACAAGTCACATGACATTTATATGAAATCATAATTTAAATCAATTAATAAGTGCGAGTCTACCTCAAATCCGACGAGTGCAAAGTTGAGCGGGAATGACTTCAATTTCTTTAAATTCTCCGTACGCTTCGTCTTAGCCAATAAGTCATTTTAGTCTATCGAATATATAGTTCAAAATGATAAATTATAATTTGAGGACTAAAATTGATGTTTTGAAAGTTGAGGGACTAAAATGAATACTTTTGAAAGTTGAGTCGGAAACTCAAAACAATAGGGTTGAAATAGTAGATTTTTAAAATGAAGGCTGAATAAAATCATTTAAAAACTTAAGGGCTGAAATTGATAAGTTTAAAAGGTGAAAGGACTGAAATAAAACCTTTTTAAAACATAGGGACTGATTCGAAAACCTTTGAAACTAAAAGGGACTGAATTGGATTGTTTTAAAACCATAGGTCTGATTTGAAACATTTCAAAACTTGGGGCTTTAAGTGCAAATTCTGAAAATTGAATATATTATCTATTCTTTACTCCTCTCTCTCTCATTCTTCGCAATCAGAGCATTAGAGAGAGACAGGCGATTGCGAGCAGAGGGAATCTGTGGGGTCCTTTCCGGCGCCAACTACCGGCGATGACACCGCCGTTACGTGGCGGCTGGGATTGAGGTGTTGTGTGTGTGCGGAAGGAAGAGATCTCTGGGCGATTTGGGCTGATTGGGTGCGAGACCGAAAGTAAATCGAGGCTGGAAATTGTGGTTTCGGATGATGAATCGTCGGTTTAGGTAGGTTACTGATCTATTTCTTAATCTTTGTGGGTTTTGATCTGAATTTGAGTTTGGGTTTGGTGAATGGGTCGCGATTTGGGCTGGTAGATGGGTGAGTGGTGGACTTGAACTGAAATTGGGTGTGGGAATTGATGATGATGAATTTGGGTTGCGTAGTGATTGGTGGTTTAGAGATGATGGTTTAATGGTGTAGCCGGTTGTTGCCAGTGGTGGAAGGTTTTGTCAATCTGCAGGTGGTTCGATGGTGAAGTCACAGTGAGGTGGATTGTGGTGATGTCCGGTGATGATGATGCTGATTTGAAAATGATGGTGAAAAGAAAACTGAATTGGAGGTTCGATTGAGACAGCAGTTTGGTGATGATGATGAATACTGTGGTTTTACAAATTGGTTGATGGTTGAGGTGCTACAGAGTTGTGATTTGTGGTATTGCAGTGAACTTGGTTTGCTGTATGTATTAGATTTGGTATTGAATTGGAAATGGCAGCTGAATTGGATTGGGTTGGTGAAACGTTGTGAGTAATCAGGGTGATGATAATAGGATTCAGCTGGTTATAGAGTTGAGGCTGTACTGATGATGCTGGTTGGTGTAGTGTGGTGTAGAGTTCAACTTGGGCGGTAGGGAATGGCTTTCGGCTGTGCAGGTGCTGAGATGATGATGTTTATATATATTGTATTGTGGAATCTAGGTACATGGAAGTGTGAGTTGTGCCATGTGTATTGAAATGAAGTGGAGGTGTAGCTTTTGGCTAAAGAGGGTTGTGGGGTTAATTGGTGATGATGATAAAGATAATGGTTGTGGATGGAGCTTAAACAAAGGAGATGGAAAAACGCTTGTCATTATAATTGGCATTAGGTAGTGTATTTGAAATGAATGATTATGAGTTAGTGGAGAATTAGGTTGTAAAAATGGTGTGATAGAATCATTATGTCTCAAAACATAATGATATAACTTTGTGGAAAGAAAAGAAAAATTTGTGAGGTTGGCCGAGTTCTTGATGAAAATTGGTATAAAGAATTTGATTAGCTATTATGGAATAAGTTAGTGAAGAATAAGAGGAATATATGCATTGATTTGGTATTGTAGAAAAAGATAGTGTAGAATTTGGTGTAATATGAAATAGAAAATGGTGTAATATTCTTTATACAAAATGATGATGTTTTGGTGTAAAGAAGAAAACATGTGGGAAAATTTTGGTTTAGTTAAATAGGATTAATTTAACTAAAAATTTGACTAACTTCGATTTGAAAATAAATAAATATTGAGATAAAAATTGAATTACGTATTTGGACTTGAAATAATTTGAATAAGGAAAATTGAGATATTTTAATAAATTTGGAATTCAAAATGATTTTGAAAATAATACTTTGAATAAATAATTAAATAACATATTTTTAGAAATTCGGATTTTAATTTAAAATCGAACAAATTCGATATTTCTTGACTTGGCTAGACGAATTCGTCGCGGCGTTAACTTCAAAATAATAAATGAAATAGTAGCGACACAATTTTCTAAATATTAAAATAATTATTTATTGCATAAAAATTCTGGATCGCTATACTTTGGCTGGAAAGCCATCTATTACTCAGGCTGAGAGGAGCCAGAATAAATCATTTGCATCAGTCACACAGGCTCCCCCGGACTCCTTCCTCCACAGGTTTGCTACTAAGATCCCCTCATTACACTTGAATGAACCCGCTGTTACATTTGATGATGAGGATGAGCAATTTTTGGCTGCGCCATACAAGTTCACACTTGTTGGCAAATTCATTAACAGGAAGCCCCCTATCACTAAGGTACGTGAGAGCTTCCTTAAATTTGGATTTTGTGGTGATTTTTCCATTGGCTTAATTGATGCACACCACATTCTTATTCATTTATCGTATGAGGATGATTATGCTCGGCTTTTCCTCAAGTCGTCCTGGTATATTGATAGGTGCCTTATGAGGGCCATTAAATGGACTCCTGGATTTAACCCTGCGCACGAAAGCCCTATTGTTCCTGTTTGGGTTTCTTTCCCACTTTTGCACATACACTTTCGTGCAAAAGGTGCCTTATTTGCTCTAGCTCGGGCTATTGGGACTCCGCTACGTATTGATGAGGCCACTACTGATTTGAGGAGGCCTAGTGAGGCCAGGGTTTGCATTGAGGTTGATTTGTCCTTTGCTCTTCCGGACCGCATATGGATTCAGCGAGAGAAATATCCGGGGTATTGGCAGCCTGTTGTTTATGATAAGAAGCCGATGTTGTGCAGTCGATGCAGGCATTTGGGTCACACTGTTGATAAATGCTCGCTTGGTAGACCTCATGTTGTTGTTTCTGCTCCTCCGTCTTCTTCTTCAGTTTTCGCTGCTCCTATTATTACTACTTCTGCCCCCCTCTGAAGACTGTTGATAGGGTGAAGGATAAGGGTAAGGGGATTTTTACTGAGGTTCAGCCTAGACAGTGGATGGAGGTACCCAGAGTTTCCAGCAGCCAACATAACCCCAGTTCTTCTGGAATCTCCATTGAGCACAGTTCCCATGTGGTGACCGCTTCTACCATCCCACGCCCAGTTATTGCAGTTCAGTCTATAGATTTGACTGCTTCAGTTCAGCAAGTTTCTACTCAGACTCCTATTTCGACAGTAGCTCAGCAGCATCCTCCAGCAGCTTTTGTTCTGCCTATGGTTCACTCTCTACCACAGCAGAGTTCCCTCACCATGACGCCACCTCTTGTGGCGGTTCCAGCTATCAGTGTCCCAGCTTCTTTTTCTGATCCTTTGCTCGCTGATATTCTTTTGAGGCAGCAGGCCTCTGATGAGGGTGTGGCTCAGTCTGTTGGTACTTTTACAGCGGTTCCTTCTGGGGCTCCTCCTATTTTCCATCAGAATTTGGAGGCATCTGTCCCTTCGGATTCTGGTCATCAGTCTGACACTGAGAGTACTGCCCAGTTGGAGGTTCACCAGCAGGGTGTTTTTCAGAGATCCTCTACTGATGATTTAGTTGGTCTGAATCAGTATACTGAGGATGATGGGTTTATTCCGGTCACTCGGAAGAAAAACCCGCGTACTGCTGACACCAGATTTCCACCTACTCGGATGACGACCAGGAGTCGGTCATTGGATACCTCACGTTCCCGGTCTCGATGAGTGTCATCATTTGGAATGTGAGGGGTGTAGCTAGCTCAGCTACTCGCAGGCGGCTGAAGAGGTTGGTTCAGCTTCATCAGGTTTATTTGTTGGTTATCTTAGAGCCCTTTGTACTTCGGAAGAGTTTCGATTACATCAGACGCTTGCTACACTTCGATACTGGGATGCAGAATTCATCAGGGAAGATTTGGGCTCTCTGGAATTCTGCGACTACTGTTACTGCATTGGATGATAATCTCCAGTATCTGCTCGTTAAAGCTGAGGATCCCAGACTGTCGCGACCTATTTTTTTGACTCCTGTGTATGCTGCTTGTACGGTGTCTGGTAGGAGGGACTTGTGGGCGGGTCTTAACCACATCTCCCCCACTGTGGATGGTCCTTGGATAGTTGGGGGAGACTTTAACGTTATTGCTCACGATGGTGAGCGTACGGGTCATAACACCAGAGACAAAGGTACTACAGCTTTCTCAGAGATGATGTTGGATTGTGGTTTGGAGGATGCTGGATTCATTGGCAGTAGGTACACCTGGACCAATGGTCGGGTTTGGAAGAGATTGGACATGATTTTGATTAATCCGGCAGCGGCTTCATTTTGTCATCGGCTTACTGTCAGACACCTGAATCGGACTTCATCCGATCATGCGCCGCTTTTGCTTCAGTGGGACGATGAGGATGACTTGGGACCTAGGCCATTTCGGTTCCTTAATGTTTGGACCAAACATCATGATTTTTCAGCCTTCGTCTCCCAAAAGTGGTCATTACCCACTCATCTTACGGGTATGGCTGCTCTCTGGGAGAAGTTCTTCAGGCTGAAACAGGGGCTTCGCTGGTGGAACCGACATGTTTTCGTGGATGTGTTCCAGAGGGTGTGGGAAGCTGAGCGCAGGGTTGATGAGCTGGAGATTGATTATGATTTGGACCCTACGCCTGAGCATCGTGACTCTCTGCATCAGGCACAGGCTGCTTTGAACCAGACCTTGGCTATTGAGGAGGGATTTTGGAAGCAGAAGGTCGGTTCACGTTGGGTGTGTGAGGGTGATCACAACACTCGATACTTCCATGCGATGGTTCAGGGATGTCGGATTAGATCACGTATTAGATCTATTATGAGCCAGACTGGGGAGGTCCTATCTGCTGCGGAGGATATTCAGGCTTCTGCTATTTCTTTTTTCCAGGATTTGCTGTCTTCTTCTTCGCAGCCTATGGAGGCCATTCACACTGACATTATACCCAGACTTGTGACGGATGAGGATAATATGGCACTAAACCGCCCCCCATCGATTGATGAGATACGGGAGGCAGTATTCAGCATTGATTCTGATAGTGCCGCAGGTCCAGATGGTTTCTCATCCTTGTTCTTTCAGCAGTGTTGGGATATTATTAGGGATGATGTTGCCAGTGCGGTCAAGGATTTCTTTGAGGGTGGAGTCTTGCCTAGGGGATTCGCTGCTACCTCTATTGTTCTGGTCCCTAAGAGGGATGGAGCCTGTAGGTGGACTGATTTTAGACCTATCAGCTTGTGCACAGTGTTCAATAAGCTCATCACTAAGCTTATGAACACCAGACTCAGCTTGCTACTGCCTCGTATTATCTCTCCTCAGCAGAGTGATTTTATCCCTGGTAGGCTTATTGGGGATAATGTCTTATTGACTCAGGAGCTCCTATATACTTTGGATGATAAAGTTAGAGGAGGCAATACTATGCTGAAGCTTGATATGGCTAAAGCATATGATCGCATGGACTGGGGATTTCTCTACTCTGTGCTGGAGAGCTTCGGCTTTGATCAGTTGTGGATTGATAGGATCAGGAGATGTGTTTCCGGCTATATGTTCTCGGTGCTCCTTAATGGGCGCCCTTGTGGCTTCTTTCCTTCTTCAGGGGACTTAGGCAGGGAGATCCTATATCGCCATCTCTTTTCATTATAGCTGCTGATTACTTCTCACGTCTTCTTACTGTACAGTTTGAAAGGTTCCCCAGTATGGCTTTTCGACATGGAGGTTCCATTACTATTTCACATTTATCATTTACTGATGACATGATCATCTTTGCCAACGGCCAGAAACAGTCTATCAGGAGGGTACTTGACTGTTTGGAGCATTATGAGGGGGTTTCTGGCCAATTGGTGAACAGGGATAAGAGTGGACTTATCCTCCCCAGACGAGCATCTACTAGTCAGATAAGACGGCTCGAGCACTTGACGGGTTTCAGACACCAGCAGCAGCCGTTCACTTATTTGGGGGTCCCTTTATATAAGGGGGCCAAGTGATCCTTTCTTTATGACGACCTTATTCAGAAGGTCAGGGGCAGGATTTCTGGATGGGCATCACTATTTCTATCCCCTGGAGGACGTATTACTTGGTTAGATCATTCCTCGGCTCTCTCCCATTATACCTCCTTCAGATCCTACAGCCTCCTAAGGCTGTTCTGAAGAAGATCGAGAGTATCTTTGGACGTTTCCTTTGCGATTCCAAGGACCATGCACATAGATTACACTGGCGGAGATGGAAGGATCTATGCCTTCCTACTGATGAGGGGGGACTTGGCTTCAGGAGACTTCAAGACAGTGCTGATGCTTTCTCGCTGAAGCTTTGGTGGCTTTTTCGCTCTCAGAGATCTCTTTGGGCTCAGTTTCTACTGGGCAAATATTGTGTGGGGACGCATCCCTCCGTTGCTGCTATTCCACACTCAGCCTCCCCTACATGGAAGAGGTTGAAGAGGGCGTGTTCACAGGCTGAGCCACATATTGCGTGGCGCCTTGGAGCTGGACAGATATTCTTTTGGCATGATTGTTGGATGGGGGACACTACTTTGGCTGCACGTTTTCCTGATAGGCTCCATACATCGGAGAGGGTGTATGAATTTTTTGATGTCGCTGGTTGGGATATAGACAGGATCCTTCAGATCCTTCCACCAGTTATGGCAGAGCAGATTGGTACGATTCCTTTGTGTGTTGATGCCCCTGATCAGATTGTTTGGACGGATACATCAGATGGTAGATTTGCTACCAAATCTGCTTGGCAGTTGGTCCGGACAGGGAGGCAGACCCAGGATTCTTTTCGCTTGATGTGGTCTTCTGTACTACCTATCACCGTTTCTTTTTTCATTTGGAGACTGTGGCAGGGGCTTATCCCTATTGACACGGTTATACATAAGCGGATTGCTTGTCACTTGGCTTCTCGGTGTCAGTGCTGCGCACAAATTGAGACTCTTACACATATCTTTACTGGCAGTCTGATTTCAGATCAGGTTTGGAGCCACTTTGGGGATATTTTTCGAATACCCATGATTCAGGATGAGGATGTCAGGCAGAGGTTCCAGCGGTGGAGATATTCAGGATGTCATGTCAGGCTGGGTCACATTCGCACCATTATTCCTCTATTGATTTTTTGGTTTCTTTGGACTGAGAGGAATGATGCGAAGCATAGGGGCATTCAGATGGAGGCACGGAGGATTATTTGGAGAGTCTACCGGATTATCTCATTCTTACATACGGGGCTGCTATTCAGACCGCAGCATTGGCGCGGAGATACCACTATTGCACCTCGTTTGGTATTTCTTTTGCCCCCCAAACCCCCTCACCTCCTATCTTGGTCCTTTGGCGCACTCCATCAGTGGGAGCCTACAAGCTTAACACTGATGGTTGCATCAAGGATGGCTTTGCTAGTGGAGGGGGTATCATCGGGGGCCATGATGGACAGTGTGTTAGGGCATTCTCAGCTTTCTATAGAGACTGTCTTATATTAGAGGCAGAGCTGCGTGCTATCCTTGATGGGATTATTCTTGCTCGCAGACTGGGTATCCTATCTATTTGGATCGAGGCTGACTCTACAGTGGCCATTCATTGTATCGCCAGAACGGGTGAACCTTGGCAGATTCAGGGGATTCTTAGACAGATCAGGAATATTCTTCATCTGGACAGGGACACTATCTCTCACATCTATCGTGAGGGTAATCAGGTTGCTGACTCGCTTGCTTCTGAGGGATGGGATTTCAGAGCTTACAGTGAGTATGGACTAGAGGATCTTCCACGCAGCATCAGGGCACTCCTACAGATTGACAGACATGGGCTCCCCAGCTTCAGAGGATTCTAGTCTTAGTTTCATCTTTTATTTCTTGTTGGGGGCATGTTTTTCCCCCTTTTTTTAATTTTCACATTTTGTCTTCTTCAGTTGCTACATTTGCTTTCACTCGGAGGTCAGGTCTATGCCCCCTCCATACATGTACTATTTCATTTTAATGTTAGCTCCTGGCCCGCATGAGGATAAACTGTGAACGGCTCTACCTAATAAAAAAAAAACCCTAAACTCTAAACCCTAAAAAAAAAAACCGTTTTCTCTCTACCCTTAGGCGATTTTGGAGAATTTTTCCCCACCATGGATCCGCCTCCCCCACCACCGGATGACCCGCCACCATTTCCGTCGGCGGTGACCTCCATTGCCATCGGCTTCCCCTCCTCTTTCCAACCATCCCAACCACTCCAAAATATATCCACAAACGGCTCCTTAACAATCCCTCAACTTCCCCCTTTGGCGTTCGCGGCGCATAGGACTCTTCTTCAAACCCTAGGCGCGGATTTAGGGCATTCAAGTGCAGGTTGTTCCGCACTAAATTCCTTACAATTCCTTACAATTCCTTACCCCCTAAAAAGAAATTTCGACCTCGAAATTAAAATTTACCGAAACTTGTGGATGCTTAGTACGCATTTCGTCCTCACGTTTCCAAGTAGCCTCTTCTACTGCACGATTCCTCCAAAGAACTTTAACTAACGTTACCTTCTTTCTTCTAAGTTCCTTGTCGACTTTCCTTAGGATTTTCATAGGTGATTCTTCATAAGTTAGATCCTCATGCAGATCTAACGACTCATAACTGAGGATATGAGAAGGATCCGAAATATATTTCCTCAACATTGATACATGAAAAACATTGTGCACTCCCGATATTGCTGATGGCAATGCAACCTGATAAGTCAAGTCACCTACCCATTCAATTATCTCAAAGGGATAAAAAAAAATAGCGAACTTAACTTTCCTCTCTTCCCGAATCTCATAACCCATTTCATTGGAGCTACCTTCAAAAAGATCATGTCACCTGCAACGAATTCCAAAGGTTTACTTCTTTTGTCCGCATAACCCCTTTTGTCTACTCTGTGTCGTTTTCATCCACTGACGACTCTTTTCAACAACTTCAATTATCTGTTGTACTATTTCTGGACCCAATAATCTTCTTTCTCCTACTTCGCCCTCGTGAACCGACGATCTACACTTCCTATCGCATAGTACTCAATACGGATCGAAGTTTGATAGTTATTGTTGTAGGAGACCATCAACCGACATTATCCCACTTATGAATCCATTCACTAACTTTCCATTTCCAGCCTTTCATACGATCTATTCTAACGTCTAAACCTTAATATTAATATATATATATATATATATATATATATATATATATATATATATATATATATATATATATATATATATATATTGATTGATCACATTCTTAAAACTAAAATCAAAAAGATTGACCAAAATAAGGCTTTATAATCCAGAATTTGTGAAACTTGACGTCCATACCAAAATATACAGTATAAATACTAAAACTTTGACAGAATCTTCCTGGAAAGATTCACAAACGAAATCCTTTCTGAACATGCTGACATTTCTTTCAAAATCTAAGGATCAAACTTAAATCCTGTAATCCATACTTATATATTGTAATCAGGTATTCAACATCATACACTCATCTTAAAACTAAAGCCAAGGTACTAATTTAAGAATTCATGCTTTCAAAATCATCATAATAATACTCTAACCAAGTATTTTTATAAATAAATCATTGACCTGTCACCAATGAATAAAACTTTTGTGATTCATATAGAATTCCTCATCAAATTTACTTAACCCAAAGATACAATCCCATTATAAGTAAAAGTCACACAACTGACCTCAAATAATCATATCAATCTCTCTAAGATTACAACATAATAACCATCATATCCTTCACACGAACCTTTTACGTCAATATACTCACTAAGATTTTATATCAATCTCTCAAACTCAATAAATCTTGGATTCTGCCATTGTCACTCTTTCTGCACACTACTCCATAATAAATAATCATTGTGAAGTCTTATTCTCATTTTCCACAAATCCTATCCACAAGGACAATTGCCTAAAATTTCATTTCTTATTTTTGAATCAAGATACCATCAATAATAATCTCCACAATTTCATGGTATGTATTATCATAAACTTTCCTCCGATCAGATGCATTACTTCTGCAATACTTGTACAAATCTAAGATCTGATAAAGTTTCTTTCATCAATTTCATCCAACAATCTCTCATATGATATTTTAGTATCATCAATGAAAACTTAACGTACATCAGTGAATCATTCAAATTACAATGAAACCTGATTTATTTTCCATGACTGAGATTCATCTTTCTTCGAATTCCACTTAAAACCAAATATAGCATAACTTATTCATGGAAAGTCAACTTATTCAGCATGCTTTGTCCTCACTCGCACGCCCCCCGAGAAACTTCCCAGGAGGTCACCCATCCCAAAATTGCTCCAAGCCAAGCATGCTTAACTTTAGAGTTTCTAACGATGGACTTCCGAAAAAGAAGGTGCACCTTGTTGGTATGAGTAGTACCTATCAATTCTCTTAAGCTTTCTTAGTTAGGGTATTACAATCACCCCATGTTAGACTCGCGACATCCTCGTCGCGCTTAACCCATCTAAGGATCTGTTGCCATGCGTTGGGATTCTAGAGGTGGCTCCCGCCCTATGGCGTAGCACTTAGTTCCCGATTTTCGGCTGGCGGCCGGCTCTGATACCATTTTCAAATAAATTTTAAAAGTCTACAGAATCGCTTTTAAAACTCTTAGCTCTGATACCATTTGTAACGACCCGGGTCCCACTTAACGGGCTGTCCCGACCGTTAAATCACGGCGTACTGTCCCCACTGTACCAACACTAGTCTTTTCAGCATGCTTTGTCCTCACTCGCACGCCCCCCGAGAAACTTCCCAGGAGGTCACCCATCCCAAAATTGCTCCAAGCCAAGCACGCTTAACTTTGGAATTTCTAACGATGGACTTCCGAAAAAGAAGGTGCACCTTGTTGGTATGAGTAGTACCTATCAATTCTCTTAAGCTTTCTTAATTGGGGTATTACAACAGCGAACAAGCTTCCCACTAACAATCTTGATCACTGCACTTGTTTATGGGTTAGATTTAGAGGATTTTTGCGATCCGATAAGGTTTATTATACTATTGGAAGTGAATTTCATGGTGATTTTTGTCTAAGTTTTTGATTTAATTGGAAATGAAGAAGTACAGTGAAATGAAAGTGTGAAGTACCACAACCATTGTAGCATATTTTGCTTTTATGTTGTTTTCACTTTCACATGTAAGGGGTCCTCATATGTGAGGCATGATTTGCATTTGGAGGATTTTCTATTTAGTGCTATTCAAATTGGATTAATTGAATGATTTGGGCTCAATTGAATTGAGGAAGTCGTGAAGGTTTCTCACACTTGAACATTTGTTCCTTGTGAATGAATGAGATTGTATTTTATGATAACTGAAAGTAATTAAGATATGACCCTGTGAAATCACGATGTGCAGAAGTCGTGAAGTAGGACGTAAGAGCAACTACCAAAAATGCTTAAGCTTTATTGTTTATCACACTTTTGTCTGTGGATGCAATGCATGATCAAATTATGTCGAAATTAGTTGTATTTATGTATATGTTCACCGTAACAACAATTTCTTATTTCACTCGATATAATAAATAAAATTTATGTTTATTATAATTATATAGCTTTATCTATGTTTATTATAATTATTTTGTTGAAGGCATACATGACATCAATATTTTCATTTTATGTTTTTATTTAAAACTTCTTATGTGATGGTAATAGTACAAAATGCCTGAGATTTGTAGATTGAGAAAAGATCTTGTGGTGATGTAACCATATCCCCCACCTTTGCGGTCAATAATCGAAAATACTGAGGTCTGTTTGTTTACTAAAACAATTCTATCGAGCAGCATACACATATTTTCCTCTGATATAGGAGCTTTGCAGGGAAGTCGGAGAAAATAGCTCTTTTAAAGGCCATTTGTTCTGGTTTTGAAGAAACTACAGAGCCATCTGTTTGTTTGAGTGGTGATGAGTAACTTAATTCCAGAATATTGCAAAATTTTAGATGATTTGAGATTTAATATATTTATATAAAGGCATTACCTTCTTAATTGCAAATGTTGAAACAAATAAGTGCTTGGATAATAATAATGGAGGCTGCTGGCTAAACAATACATCAAATATTACAGCCTGGAATGTGTCTTTTCAATAACTAGCTATTTTGCATCTTTAGTTGTTTTGATGCTTAATATTTTTACAGTCTCAAGATACATTTTGAGGAAGAGTGTGAGTGGTAAATGGTGTACGGTTTAAGGAGGATGGTTACAGCTCTTGTACTGGTATGTAAATTAGTTTGCTTTATTCTCTTTTGCAAAGTAAATAATTTCTTCATAATTGTCTACTATTGTTAGATATTTTCTCATAGAAACATCTATTTTCTAGGAGTGTTATATTGACTCCATAAAGCACAGTAAAATTTCTTGCTTAATGTAACACAATAGACATTACTTTTCTCACGAAAATGGTACAAGATGGAATAAACTATGGCTCTACACCACATACATATAGTTACCTGCATCTTCATTTGATTTTCGTTTACATGATTTTTAAAACTGAAATTAGTAGAGTTAGATGTTTGACAGAAGGTAGCCCATTGATAGGGCCCATGCTTTTGGCTTGTTTGCAATTTAGTATACTTGAGACATGAAGTGATCATCCTATCAGTCATGGTAATATAGGTATCAGTATACAAATATTATTTTGGACTATTATCAATATGTGTTCCATTTCTTTGTGCTATCGGCTGAAAGAACTCTTGATATTTACTTTACAATTTATTTATATGCAGAGGCTTTTGAAGGAGAGGACAAGGACCCAAGCATCTGGTTTCTTGACCACCACTACCAAGTATCAATGTTTTCCCTGTTCAGAATAGTAAATGGTTTGAAGCTCATTTTTGTAATTTATAATCAAATTTCATACAGTACGATTGACTTCCAAATTCTATCAGCCAAGGAGCATGCAGCTGATTGGTATAGCACTGGTCTACATACCACTAGTAATATAAAAAAAGAAACAGATCTAAACCTAAAAGTAAAACAAAATTCTCACCAAATCAATGTTTGCATCGTTCCGTACTTTCCAGTTCTTGTGCATCAACCGATCCCTCCATGGCAATTTCTTCGCCTCCTTCAATAATTTCTCATCCTCCGACATCTCTATTTACATACAAATGAATATAGATGTCTATCTCTGTATACATCTAACTGTGCACAAATGTAGAAATTGAAAAAGGGAAGGAAGAAGGGAGAAACGTCGTCGTTTGAAGTGGATATCGTATGTTTTTTAAACTTTGCTGTTATATAATATTCTCTCTCTAGCCGGAATCCGAAAGCCGGCGAATCGATGAACAAGTAAGGGTTGGGACGTTGGGTACAGAGCAGGGGTGCATATGATTTTGTTATGGATAGATTTCACAGGAAGTCACCTAACTTATAAAACCATTTCACGTTAGACCTGAGTTTATTGGACGTTCAAGTCCCTATTTCGGTTTAGAAAAAATCAAATTTTATTAAATCTTAATTAATAAAAATAGATGAAATACGTTCCTAAAATATATTGATAAAAAGTTTTATGTCACGTGAAATCTACAATTATAAATAAAAATATATATAAATAAAAATATAAAAAGAATCAATTGTTTTTAAACACTATAACATTTATTTGGAGACATAAAAATACACTTCTCATCGAAATATTGACCATCAATTACAAAGTTAAGCTACGCAATTTGGGAAATTTTAGGGGTCATTCAAAAGTGTAACAACTGATTCGAGGATCAAAAAGTATTCTCAGTTAGATTTCGATTGTTTTTAAGCATTATAACATGGATATTTTACCATATATGTTGATTTGGAGATATAAATATACACTTGTCATCGAAATATTGATCATCAAATTACAAAGTAAATCAACCGCAATTTTCGAAATTTCAGATGTCATTCAAAAGTGTAACAACTATTCGAGAACCAAAAATTATTTTAAGTTAGATTTCAATTGTTTTTAAACATTATAACATGTATATTTTACCGTCTATATTGATTTGGAGATATAAAAATACACTTCGCATGAAAATTTTGACCATCAAATTACAAAGTAAAGGAACCGTTTTCAAATGTTTTTAAACATTATAACACGGATATTTTACCATCTAAGTCGGTTTTGAAGTCATAAAAATACATTTCTCATCAAAATACAGACAATCAAATTACAAAGTTAAGCAACCTTGATTTTCAAATTTTTTGAGGTCATTCAACAACGTAACAAATGATTCGACGAACCAAAAAGAATTTTTAATTAGATATTAAATGTTTTTAAACATTATAACATGGATATTTTACCATCTAAGTTGGTTTGGAGTCATAAAAATATATTTCTCATCAAAATATTGACAATCAAATTACAAAGTTAAGCAACCGTAATTTCTGAAATTTTAGAGGTCATTCAACATATTAACAAATGATTCGACGAACAAAAAGTATTTTTAGTTAGATTTTAAACGTTTCTAAACATTATAACATGGATATTTAACCATCTAGGTTGGTTCGGAGTGATAAAAATATATATCTCATCAAAATATTGACAATAAAATTACAAAGTTAAGCAACCTTGATTTTCAAAATTTTAGAGGTAATTCAACAATGTAACAAACGATTCGACGATCAAAAAGATTTTTAGTTTGATTTCAAACATTTTTAAACATTATAACGCGGATATTTTACCATCTACGTTGGTTTGAAGTCATAGAAATACATTTATCATCAAAATATTGACAATCAAATTACAAACTTAAGCAACCGTGATTTTTGAAAGAGGTCATTCAACATTGTAACAAATGATTCGAAGACCAAAAACTATTTTTATTTAGATTTTAAACGTTTTTAAACATTATAACATGGATATCATCTAAGTTGGTTTGGAGTCATAAAAATACATTTCTCATCAAAATATTGACAATCAAATTACAAAGCTGAGCAACCTTGATTTTCAAAATCTTTGAGGTCATTAAACAATGTAACAAATGATTGATTTCAAATGTTTTTAAACATTATAACATGGATATTTTACCATCTAAGTCGGTTTGGAGTCATAAAAATACATTTCTCATCAAAATATTGACAATCAAATTACAAAGTTAAGCAACCTTGATTTTCAAAATTTTAGAGGTCATTCAACAATGTAACAAATGATTGATTTCAAATGTTTTTAAACATTATAACATGGATATTTTACCATCTAAGTTGGTTTGGAGTCATAAAAATATATTTCTCATCAAAATATTGACAATCAAATTACAAAGTTAAGTAACCGTAATTTCTGAAATTTTAGAGGTCATTCAACATATTAACAAATGATTCGACGAACAAAAAGTATTTTTAGTTAGATTTTAAACGTTTCTAAACATTATAACATGGATATTTAACCATCTAAGTTAGTTCGGAGTGATAAAAATACATATCTCATCAAAATATTGACAATAAAATTACAAAGTTAAGCAACCTTGATTTTAAAAATTTTAGAGGTAATTCAACAATGTAACAAACGATTCGACGACCAAAAAGATTTTTAGTTTGATTTCAAACAATTTTAAACATTATAACGCGGATATTTTACCATCTACATTGGTTTGAAGTTATAGAAATACATTTCTCATCAAAATATTAACAATCAAATTACAAACTTAAGCAACCGTGATTTTTGAAATTTTAGAGGTCATTCAACATTGTAACAAATGATTCGAAGACCAAAAAATATTTTTATTTAGATTTTAAACGGTTTTAAACATTATAACATGGATATTTTACCATCTAAGTTGGTTTGGAGTCATAAAAATACATTTCTCATCAAAATATTGACAATCAAATTACAAAGCTGAGCAACCTTGATTTTCAAAATCTTTGAGGTCATTAAACAATGTAACAAATGATTGATTTCAAATGTTTTTAAACATTATAATATGGATTTTTACCATATAAGTTGGTTCGGAGTCATAAAACTACATTTCTCATCAAAATATTGATATTCAAATTACAAAGTTAAGAAACCTTGATTTTCGAAATTTTAGAGGTCATTCAACATTGTAACAAATGATACGACGACCAAAAAATATTTTTAGTTAGATTTCAAAAAATTTTAAACATTATAAAATGGATATTTTACCATCTAAGTTGGTTTGGAGTCATAAAATACATTTCTCATCAAAATATTGACAATCAAATTACGAAGTTAAGCAACCGTGATTTGGTTTTAAAACATTAAAACATGGATATTTTACCATCTAAGTTGATTTGGAGTCATAAAAAGATATTTCTCATCAAAATATTGACAATCAAATTACAAAGTTAAGCAACCTTGATTTTTAAAATTTTTGAGGTCATTCAACAACGTAACAAATGATTCGACGACCAAATAGTATTTTTAGCTTGATTTCAAAATGTTTTTAAACATTGTAAATTGGATATTTTACCATCTAAGTGGGTTTGAGTCATAAAAATACATTTCCCATCAAAATATTGACAATCAAATTACAATGTTAAGCAACCTTGATTTTCAAAATTTTAGAGGTCATTCAACAATGTAACAAATGATTGGACGACCAAAAAGTATTTTTAATTAGATTTCAATTGCTTTTAAACATTATAACATGGATATTTTACCATCTAAGTTGGTTTGGAGTCATAAAATACATTTCTCATCAAAACTTTGACAATCAAATTATAAAGTTAAGCAACCATGATTTCAGAAATCTAAAGGTCATTCAACATTGTAACAAATGAATCGACGACCAAAATGTATTTTTAATTAGATTTTATTCGCTTTTAAACATTATAATATGGATATTTTACTATCTAAGTTGGTTTGGAGTCATAAAATACATTTCTCATCAAAACATTGACAATCAAATTATAAAGTTAAGCAACAGTGATTTCTGAAATCTAAAGGTCATTCAACATTGTAACAAATTATTCGACGACCAAAAAGTATTTTTAGTTAGATTTTAAACGTTTTTTAACATTATAACATGGATATTTTACCATCTAAGTTGGTTTGGAGTCATAAAAATACATTTCTCATCAAATATTGACAATCAAATTACAGAGTTAAGAAATAGTAATTTCTGAAATTTTAGAGGTCATTCAACATTGTAACAAATGATTCGACGACCAAAAACTATTTTTAATTAGATTTGAATCGCTTTTAAACATTATAACATGGATATTTTACCATCCAAGTTAGTTTGGAGTTTTAAAAAGACATTTCTCATCAAAATATTGACAATCAAATTATAAAGTTAAGCAACCTTTATTTTCTAAATTTTTGAGGACATTCAACAACGTAACAAATGATTCGACACCCAAAAAATATTTTTAGTTTGATTTCAAATATTTTTAAATAATATAACATGGATATTTTACCATCTAAGTTGGTTCGGAGTCATAAAAATAAATTTCTTATCAAAATAACGACAATCAAATTACAAAGTTAAGAAACCTTTATTTTCTAAATTTTTGAGGTCATTCAACATTGTAACAAATGATTCGACGACCAAAAAGTATTTTTAGTTAGATTTTAAACGTTTTTAAACATTATAACACGGATATTTTACCATCTAAGTTGGTTTGGAGACATATAAATACATTTCTCTCAAAATATTGACAAACTAATTACAATGTTAAGCAACTTTGATTTTCAAAATTTTAGAGGTCATTCAACAAACGATTCGACGACCAAAAATATTTTTAGTTTGATTTCAAACATTTTTAAACATTATAACGTTGATATTTTACCATCTACGTTGATTCAGAATCATAAAAATACATATCTCATCAAAATATTGACAATCAAATTACAAAATTAAGTAACCTTGATTTTCAAATTTTTTGAGGTCATTCAAGAACGTACAAATGATTCGACGACCAAAAAGTATTTTCAGTTTGATTTCAAATGTTTTTAAACATTATAACATGGATATTTTACCATCTAAGTCGGGTTGAAGTCATAAAAATACATTTCTCATCAAAATATTTACAATCAAATTACATTTTTAATTAGATTTCAATCGCTTTTAAACATTATAACATGGATATTTTACCATCTAAGTTGGTTTCGAATCATAAAATGTATTTCTCATCAAAATATTGACAATCAAATTACTAAGTTAAGCAACCGTGATTTTCAAAACTTTTGAGGTCATTCAAGAACATAAAAAATTATTCGACGACCAAAAAGTATTGTCATTCAACATTCTAACAAATGATTCGATGACCAAAAAGTACTTTTAGTCAGATTTCAATCGTTTTTAAGCATTATAATATGGATATTTTATCATCTATATTGGTTTGAGTCATAAATATACATTTCTCATCAAAATATTAACAATCAAATTACAAAGTTAAGCAACCGTAATTTCTAAAATTTTAGAGGTCATTCAACATTATAACAAATGATTAGACGACCAAAAAGTATTTTTAATTAGATTTCAATCGCTTTAAACATTATAACATGGATATTTTACCATCTAATTTGGTTTGGACTTTTAAAAAGATATTTCTCATCAAAATATTGACTATCAAATTACAAAGTTAAGCAACCTTTATTTTCTAAATTTTTGTGGTCATTCAACAACGTAACAAATGATTCGACGACCAAAAATTATTTTTAGTTTGATTTCAAATGTTTTTAAACATTATAGCATGTATATTTTACCATCTAAGTCTGTTTGGATTCATAAAAATATATTTCTCGTCAAAATATTGACTATCAAATTACAAAGTTAAGCAACCTTGATTTTCAAAATTTTTGAGGTCATTCAACAATGTAACAAATGATTCGACGATCAAAAAGTATTTTTAATTAGATTTCAATCGCTGTTAAATATTATAACATGGATATTTTACCATCTAAGTTGGTTTGGAGTCATAAAATACATTTCTCAAAAACATTGACAATCAAATTACAAAGTTAAGCAACCGTGATTTCTGAAATCTAAAGGTCATTCAACATTGTAACAAATGATTCGACGACCAAAAAGTATTTTTAGTTAGATTTTAAACATTTTTTAACATTATAACATGGATATTTTACCATCTAAGTGGGTTTGGAGTCATAAAAATACATTTCTCATCAAAATATTGACAATCAAATTAAAGAGTTAAGCAACCGTAATTTCTGAAATTTTAGAGGTCATTCAACACTGTAACAAATGATTCGACGACCAAAAAATATTTTTAATTAGATTTGAATCGCTTTTAAACATTATAACATGGATAATTTACCATCTAAGTTGGTTTGGAGTTTTAAAAAGACATTTCTCATCAAAATATTGACAATAAAATTACAAAGTTAAGCAACCTTTATTTTCTAAATTTTTGAGGACATTCAACAACGTAACAAATGATTTGACAACCAAAAAATATTTTTAGTTTGATTTCAAATGTTTTTAAACCTTATAGCATGGATATTTTACCATCTAAGCCGGTTCGAAGTCATAAAAATACATTTCTCGTCAAAATATTGACTATCAAATTACATCGTTAAGCAACTTTGATTTTCAAAATTTTTGAGGTCATTCAACAATGTAGCAAATGATTCGACGACCAAAAAGTATTTTTAATTAGATTTGAATCGCTTTTAAACATTATAACATGGATATTTTACCATCTAAGTTGGTTTGGAGTCATAAAATACATTTCTCATCAAAATATTGACAATCAAATTACAAAGTTAAGCAATCGTAATTTCTGAAATTTTGGAGGTCATTCAACATTGTAACAAATGATTCGACGACCAAAAAGTATTTTTAATTAGATTTGAATCGCTTTTAAAAATTATAACATGGATATTTTACCATCTAATTTGGTTTGGAGTTTTAAAAAGACATATCTCATCAAAATATTGACAAACTAATTACAATATTAAGCAACCTTGATTTTCAAAATTTTAGAGGTCATTCAACAAACGATTCGATGACCAAAAAGATTTTTAGTTTTATTTTAAACGTTTTTAAACATTATAAAGTTAATATTTTACCATCTACGTTTATTCGGAGTCATAAAAATACATATCTCATCAAAATATTGACAATCAAATTACAAAGTTAAGCAGCCTTGATTTTCAAAATTTTTGAGGTCATTCAAGAACGTACAAATGATTCGACGACCAAAAAGTATTTTTAGTTTGATTTCAAATGTTTTTAAACATTATAACATGGATAATTTACCATCTAAGTCGGTTTGAAGTCATAAAAATACATTTCTCATCAAAATATCGACAATCAAATTACATTTTTCATTAGATTTCAATCGCTTTTGAACATTATATAACATGGATATTTTACCATCTAAGTTGGTTTCGAGTCATAAAATGCATTTCTCATTAAAATATTGACAATCAAATTACAAAATTAAGCAACCGCGATTTTCAAAATTTTTGAGGTCATTCAAGAACATAACAAATGATTCGACGACAAAAAAGTATTGTCATTAAACATTCTAACAAACGATTCGATGACCAAAAAGTATTTTTAGTCAAATTTCAATCGTTTTTAAGCATTATAAATTGGAAAATTTACCATCTATGTTGGTTTGAGTCATAAATATACATTTCTCATCAAAATATTAACAATCAAATTACAAAGTTAAGCAACCGTAATTTCTGAAATTTTATAGGTCATTCAACATTTTAACAAATGATTCGACGACCAAAAAGTATTTTTAATTAGATTTCAATCGCTTTTAAACATTATAACATGGATATTTTACCATCTAAGTTGGTTTGGAGTTTTAAAAAGACATTTCTCATCAAAATATTGACTATCAATTTACAAAGTTAAGCAACATTTATTTTCTAAACTTTTGAGGTCATTCAACAACGTAACAAATGATTCGACAACCAAAAATTATTTTTAGTTTGATTTCAAAATGTTTTTAAACATTATTACATGGATATTTTACCATCTATGTTGGTTTGGAGTCATAAAAATAAATTTCTCATCAAAATACTGACAATCAAATAACAAAGTTAAGCAACATTGATTTTCAAAATTTTTGAGGTCATTCAACAACGTAACAAATGATTGGACAACCGAAAAGTATTTTTAGTTGGATTTTAAAAATTGTTAAACTTTATAACATGGATATTCTACGATCTAAGTTGGTTCGGAGTCATAAAAAGACATTTCTCATCAAAATATTGACAATCAAATTACAAAGTGAAGCAACATTTATTTTCTAAATTTTTGAGGTCATTCAACAACGTAACAAATTATTCGACGACCAAAAATTATTTTTAATTTGATTTCAAATGTTTTTAAACATTATAACATGGATATTTTACCATCTATGTCGGTTTGGAGTCATAAAAATAAATTTCTCATCAAAATACTGACAATCAAATTACAAAGTTAAGCAACCTTGATTTTTAAAATTTTTGATGTTCAAACGCTTTTAAACATTATAACATGGATATTTTACCATCCAAGTTGGATTGGAGTCATAAAATACACTTCTCATCAAAATATTGACAATCAAATTACAAAGTTAAGTAACCGTGATTTCGGAAATTTAAAGGTCATTCAACATTGTAATAAATGATTCGACGATGAAAAAGTATTTTTAGTTAGATTTTAAGCATTTGTTGACATTATAATATGGATATTTTTGTAGCGACCAAGAATTTTTACGCGATTAATAATTATTTTAATAGAAAATCGTGTCGCTACTATTTCACCCATTTTTATTAAGTTAACGCCACGACGTATTCGTATAGCCAAGTCAAGAAATAATCGAGATCGTTCGATTTTAAATTAAATTCCGAATTTCTAAAAATATCTCCATTCTCTTGATTTAAAGTATATTAAGTCTAAGTACTTAATTCAATGTTATCCCAATATTTATTTGTACAAAAATTACTTTTATTATTTAAATTAAGAAAATATATGCAAGCATGAGAGGTTCCATTATATGTAATCATGAAGAGCATAATATTTGTATAAATATGGAAAAGTATATGAATGATTTATATACTCCATTATATATAATCATGAAGAGCATAATATTTGTATAAATATGGAAAAGTATATGAATGATTGATAAGACTCCATTATATGTAATCATGAAGAGCATAATATTTGTATAAAAAATGGAAAAGTATATGAATGATTTATATACTCCATTATATATAATCATGAAGAGCATAATATTTGTATAAATATGGAAAAGTATATGAATGGTTGATAAGATTCCATTATATGTAATCATGAAGAGCATAATATTTGTATAAATATGGAAAAGTATATGAATGGTTGATAAGACTCCATTATATGTAATCATGAAGAGCATAATATTTGTATAAATATGGAAAAGTATATGAATGATTGATAAGACTCCATTATATATAATCATGAAGAGCATAATATTTGTATAAATATGGAAAAGTATATGAATGGTGCTTTACTTTAAGAAAAGGATGTGTTAAAATTAATAGAATTGAATGATTATGTTTACAATATGCCAACTTTATACATCTATTTAAACCCATCTCTTTTACACACAACTCTACACATATACACTTATTTCCAATCTCTTGACAAAATCCACAAGTAAGAGAAATTCAAGGTGGTCAAGAAAGTTTTGGTCCATTTACTACTACACTTCATTTTAATCTTTTAAAAAGTAAGTATGTTTTTATGACAAGTAAGTATATATTATGTTTTTATGAAAAGTAAGTATGTTTTTATGAAAGGTAAATACACCTTATGTTTTTATGAAAAGTAAGTATGTTTTTATGACAAGTAAGTATATATTATGTTTTTATGAAAAGTAAGTATGTTTTTATGAAAGGTAAATACACCTTATGTTTTTATGAAAAGTAAGTATGTTTTATGTTTTTATGAAAAGTAAGTATGTTTTTATGAAAGGTAAATACACCTTATGTTTTTATGAAAAGTAAGTATGTTTTTATGACAAGTAAGTATATCTTATGTTTTTATGAAAAGTAAGTATGTTTTTATGAAAGGTAAATACACCTTATGTTTTTATGAAAAGTAAGTATGTTTTTATGACAAGTAAGTATATCTTATGTTTTTATGAAAAGTAAGTATGTTTTTATGAAAGGTAAATACACCTTATGTTTTTATGAAAAGTAAGTATGTTTTTATGACAAGTAAGTATATCTTATGTTTTTATGAAAATGTTTGGATCATTGCTATGAAATCAATCTCACAAGATTGTTATGGGTTCCATATGATATGTTTATGATTATGCTAAGGGGACCGGAGTTTAGTAGCGCTACACATAAGAATTCTTGCCATTTAAGTTCGGTAAAATTCTTGTGTCTCCCTATGTTTATGAGTATTTCGATCCTATCCTATGTTATGATGAAAATGATCCATATGCTTTCAAAAGAAAATTTATGCTTGGTATACTTACTGCGATTTTATAAATCTCACTCCACGATATTTACCATTTTCAGATAATTGAAGGTTCGAGGCGGTCAACATGGAAGTGGCAAAAGTGGTTAAGATTGATGAGATAATTATGTTGAACTTTATGTAAGAAAATTATGTTCTATTTTTATTCACAAATAAAATTATGGGATTCTAATTATTCTTTTGAATAATTTTACATTACTATTTAAGTCTCGATAATATGATATGAGTCACTTTTAGTGGCACTCGAATGGTCGAGAATTCGGGTCGTCACAGTTGGTATCAGAGCAAAGAGTTTTAAAAACGATTCTGTAGATTTTTGAAATTTTATTTCTTTAAAAAAAAAAAAAAAATCACTATTCACGTGAACAGTAAAACGACGTGCTATTCATGATGAACAGTGAACGAAATCACTATTCATTATAAAAAAAAAAAAAGTTGAATTTTCACATGTCAAGTATGGTTATGATTTTTAAAAGCATGATGAAATTTGATGTGCGAATTTCAAGGACAAAATTCATTTTAAGCAAGGGAGTTTGTAATGTCCTGAAAATTTTATGGAATATAATTAGTTAGTGATATGATGTTTATATTGATGTCTTTGATAAATTTCTAGAAGTTCGGGGACTAAAGGAAAAATAAGATTTGACGATAAATTTTATTTGGGTTAAGTTATTAATTATTGATGGGGAGATAATTACTATATCGATATTGGATTTGTTTTGAAGACTGTGATTAATTAGGAATTATGATTCAAGAAAATGTTGATTTGGATACAACCACATTAAATTATTGTTGATTAAAGGAAAATAAGATTATATGAAATATTTTAACTCATCACTCTACTATGTCACTCTCCACGTATTGACTCCTCGAACCAGGTATGTTATATGCTTTGCAAGTCATTTACGATTTTATTAAGACATGTTAAGTATGAAATTTTCATATGTTATGAATCTTTAAGTGAAATATACATGTTGAGTATGATATGAATTGATAGAAGCCTGAATTTTAATTTATTCCTTTTTATGTAGAATCATGAGACATAGAGGATATTGATATGAATTTTGGTTCATATTAAGCTTAGTAAGACTGACTAAATTAGAAAAATAAGTTGGTTCGTAACTTTTGCCAAAAAAATATATGGAATAATATATTAAACAAACAAAATTAATAATGAATTTGTACAATAATTTATCCCTTTATCACTACCTTTGTGTAAAAACAAGGGAAAAACTGTGGATGGTTATTAGTACTTCCTCTTCAAGTTTCAATTTTCGGTTCAATAATTTATCCCTTTATCACTACCTTTGCTTAAAAGCAAGGAAAAACTGTGGATGATTATTGGTACCACTCTTCAAGTTTCAATTCTGAAAAAAATTCAGAAAGAAAAGAAAGAAAGAGAACGGGTGTTGAGCATAATGGGAATAATATGACTTAAGAATGATTTTCAAAATAATTGTTGTCCTCGAGTTTAGAAATGATGAACCTTAAATGGACTTTGCATAATTGATTTTAGACATGACACTAAGTATAAGAAGTCAACAGAAATGATTAGAAATATGTTCAGATTATCTATCATTTAGATTTAATGAGAAATAGCGAGCCAATTTTATGAAGTTTTATGAGATGTTAAGATTATAAGTGATATGATTTTAATGAGACTTTTATGAGAAGCATTATGAAGTTAGAGATTTAAAGATTTGGTTATTGGGAATTAAGTAATGGCTATTATGTTGAGTAAGTGAATTATGCCTCTATATTGAAGAGAAATTTATTATGAACTTTGGCCTTGTGATTAAATTTTGGGAATATGATTTATGACTTATAAATATAAGTATGAGTAATCTTTTGAGCCAATTAAGGTATTGAAGGAAGTGATATTGTGATATTGACGACTATGATTTGAAATTTCTATGTTGAGGAATTATGAATTGATTTTCTGGAATATTTTTTTATGATATTGAAGTTTGATGAAATTGTGGTCAATTTTTAGATCGTTGTGATCAAATGTGGAATTATTTATTATTGTGAGTTATGAAGTATGCTTACGGTTTGAATAAGTCCAAATTTCAAAGGAAACTCTGCCTAGAATTTTATCGTTTGGAATTAAGAGCATAGTATGGTATGCAATCACTAAGAGAATTGAGGTTAGACATGCAAATTCATTTACATCACAAACGAGATTTAGTAGATGATAACAGAGATATTATTATTTTCTCGTAAGGAGAACACACAAGAGTCACACTGGAAAGAAATACATGAAACACGCAAAAGCAAAAGAAAGCAACATGGGAAATTCCTCAAATTGAGAGATGTGTTTCCGGAGTAGCCGTATCCTACCACCTCTGACCTTTTGAGGAAATAAAGAAACCTTCAAAGAGGTGTGTTTCGAGAGTAAGAATACTCCGTAATCTACCACCTGGAACCTTTGAGGTACACACAAGATTTAAACATTAAGGAAATCCTAGGAAATTAGAGGGGTGTCTCGAGAGTAAGAATACTCCGTACTCTACCCCCACCTATTCTAAGATTCATAAAGTTAAGTTTACATTAACCGGACTCCATTTTCGCTTGATTCCCCTTCCTTGCGACCAATCTATCTTAACCCCTGCTGGATCTTGTATTGAGATATATGACTGCAGCTTATCCAGTAGTTCATCAATAGTAGGAGCAGAAATAAGGAGCCTTCTGGAAAATGGAGAGATGAATCCCTGTTCCACAGCATAATCAAGAAAGGTTAACAAGCCATCAAAGAAATTGTTAACATTCAGAAGCCCAATAGGCTTAGTATGGAGATCTAGTTGAGCCCACGAGGTAATGTTAAAGATTTCTTCTAAGGTACCAAAACCTCCGGGCAGGGCTATAAAGGCATCAGAACCATATAGCATACAAGTTATGCGTTCATGGATGGATAAGGTTTGAACTTCATGCCCTCGTGTTTTTCCTGCAACATCTACCAAAGGGACAGGTATGACACCGATTACTTTTGATTTCTCTGCAAGAGCAGATTGGGAAACACAACCCATTAGACCACTGCTACCACCCCCATATACAAGAGTGATACCTTTTTCCCCCAGTTTCTTTCCAAAATCTACGGCCGCTTCTAGATAACTGAAGCCTTTCCCCACTTTTGATCCACAAAATACACAAATAGTTTTGATCTGTCGAAGTTTTGGTGCTTCCATCTTTGATAGTAAAGAAGGGAAAACTTACGAAGAAGATGTGATTTTGGGATGCCTGAACTATGAAATATGTTTGGCTATTTAAAGCCGGAAAAATTTACTGTTTTTGATTGATTCTGAAAAAGTAAAGATTTACTTTTGACAAAATCGGCCAACTTTTGACTGTTTTACCAAAGATATCACCTTTCGGTGATTTATTTCCAGCTTTATCAAACCTCGAGAAAGGAAAATATATTTTTTCAATATTTATAAAAACTCGAGAAAGGAAAATATATTTTTACCAGCTTTATCAAAATGTGTGAAAGGAAACAGAAGAATATTTTTAAATGCGTATCAAAGATTTACCTTATATCAATGCTGAATTGCCACAACCTCATTTTGTAAAACAGACTGGCAAACAGGATCTTTTGCGATTATATTTTTGAGACTATAACGATTTTTGTCCTCGTTAAATTGAGCGTATAAGGAAAGGAGTTCACGTTGCACATACCCATTTGGGTGCGTCTCGAGAGTCAATCGAATATCATCCAAAGACTCCTTACTCAGTCCACCCTTTATGAATTCGATTTTATCATCTCGATTAGTAGAAGAATATCCTAATGATTTGCAACGAGTATTACAGTTCCAACGAGCACATTTGTAGCAACCACCCAGTCTTTTTGCTCTTCGTTTCTTTGCAAACGTGCTTTTGCCTAAACCAGGCATATGTTTTGGAAAGGTCATAGGTAATTCACCAGATAGTCGAACTTTTGCTTCGATCAACCAGCGAACATCTTCTGGAATATCATGAGCCATCAGCAACCTCAATCTTTCGAGCCTTATTCTATAGATCTTTCTCAGATCATTCATAGGAAGATTGGAATAATACTTGCGAATGTTAGAAAGGATGATATCCATTGTTTGATGATTCTAACCTCTTCCCAGCATGAACTATTTAAAAGCATTAAGGATCGGAGGGAATTCGCGTGATATTGATTCCAGCAAGAAAGCGCGGAATAGAATAATGGAAAAGAGGGAACAAGAGTTTATGTGCCGTTTACTTTCTTGATAAAAGGAAGATTTGATGATGACGGGATTTGAGATATGGAATATTTTCTTGGATTTTGGGTACTGATATTTTGATATAATAATCAAGGTATAGAAATAATACGGGGATACGTGAAAGAGAAATAAGGACCGTATTAAATCAGAATTCATACGTATATACAAGTGAAAGAAATACTTTGCAGGAAATGTGGTGATATTTAAGTAAAGAATCTTAGTTTGGGAGATATTTGTTTACTGAATTTTGGGTTACAAATATTGGAAAGATAAGTTGATGATATTATGTTGATATGTTATTGGGTATATTACATAGAGAGATTATTCAGGGAATTGTTTTGATTATTTTGAGAATATTCGATGATAAGAAGAAAGGAAAAATTATTATGATATGATATATCAGTAAAGATTTGTTGAAATTTTAGAGATATATACTAATATCTGAGGTCACATGATACGATGATAAGTGACAAGTTACATGAATACTACAAGATATGATGAAATATCACATACGATTGGGAATTTTCATTTTGATTCAGAAGAATTTATGAGTAGACATATGTCTATTATTGATAGAAAAGTCCATGTCTTAAGAAAACAAATTGATGCATTTAGTCAAAGTCCAGTGGGTTAAATATGGTTGGGTTAAATATGGTAGCGATGATGCTATATAAGAAGAAGAAGAAGAGATTCTGATTAAGTGTTCAGAAATCATAAGATCAAGTAAGATTAATTTCGAGGACGAAATTATTTTAAGGGGGTAAGTTTGTAGCGACCAAGAATTTTTACGCGATTAATAATTATTTTAATAGAAAATCGTGTCTCTACTATTTCACCCATTTTTATTAAGTTAACGCCACGACGTATTCGTATAGCCAAGTCAAGAAATAATCGAGATCGTTCGATTTTAAATTAAATTCCGAATTTCTAAAAATATCTCCATTCTCTTGATTTAAAGTATATTAAGTCTAAGTACTTAATTCAATGTTATCCCAATATTTATTTGTACAAAAATTACTTTTATTATTTAAATTAAGAAAATATATGCAAGCATGAGAGGTTCCATTATATGTAATCATGAAGAGCATAATATTTGTATAAATATGGAAAAGTATATGAATGATTTATATACTCCATTATATATAATCATGAAGAGCATAATATTTGTATAAATATGGAAAAGTATATGAATGATTGATAAGACTCCATTATATGTAATCATGAAGAGCATAATATTTGTATAAAAAATGGAAAAGTATATGAATGATTTATATACTCCATTATATATAATCATGAAGAGCATAATATTTGTATAAATATGGAAAAGTATATGAATGGTTGATAAGATTCCATTATATGTAATCATGAAGAGCATAATATTTGTATAAATATGGAAAAGTATATGAATGGTTGATAAGACTCCATTATATGTAATCATGAAGAGCATAATATTTGTATAAATATGGAAAAGTATATGAATGATTGATAAGACTCCATTATATATAATCATGAAGAGCATAATATTTGTATAAATATGGAAAAGTATATGAATGGTGCTTTACTTTAAGAAAAGGATGTGTTAAAATTAATAGAATTGAATGATTATGTTTACAATATGCCAACTTTATACATCTATTTAAACCCATCTCTTTTACACACAACTCTACACATATACACTTATTTCCAATCTCTTGACAAAATCCACAAGTAAGAGAAATTCAAGGTGGTCAAGAAAGTTTTGGTCCATTTACTACTACACTTCATTTTAATCTTTTAAAAAGTAAGTATGTTTTTATGACAAGTAAGTATATATTATGTTTTTATGAAAAGTAAGTATGTTTTTATGAAAGGTAAATACACCTTATGTTTTTATGAAAAGTAAGTATGTTTTTATGACAAGTAAGTATATATTATGTTTTTATGAAAAGTAAGTATGTTTTTATGAAAGGTAAATACACCTTATGTTTTTATGAAAAGTAAGTATGTTTTATGTTTTTATGAAAAGTAAGTATGTTTTTATGAAAGGTAAATACACCTTATGTTTTTATGAAAAGTAAGTATGTTTTTATGACAAGTAAGTATATCTTATGTTTTTATGAAAAGTAAGTATGTTTTTATGAAAGGTAAATACACCTTATGTTTTTATGAAAAGTAAGTATGTTTTTATGACAAGTAAGTATATCTTATGTTTTTATGAAAAGTAAGTATGTTTTTATGAAAGGTAAATACACCTTATGTTTTAAAAGTAAGTATGTTTTTATGACAAGTAAGTATATCTTATGTTTTTATGAAAATGTTTGGATCATTGCTATGAAATCAATCTCACAAGATTGTTATGGGTTCCATATGATATGTTTATGATTATGCTAAGGGGACCGGAGTTTAGTAGCGCTACACATAAGAATTCTTGCCATTTAAGTTCGGTAAAATTCTTGTGTCTCCCTATGTTTATGAGTATTTCGATCCTATCCTATGTTATGATGAAAATGATCCATATGCTTTCAAAAGAAAATTTATGCTTGGTATACTTACTGGGATTTTATAAATCTCACTCCACGATATTTACCATTTTCAGATAATTGAAGGTTCGAGGCGGTCAACATGGAAGTGGCAAAAGTGGTTAAGATTGATGAGATAATTATGTTGAACTTTATGTAAGAAAATTATGTTCTATTTTTATTCACAAATAAAATTATGGGATTCTAATTATTCTTTTGAATAATTTTACATTACTATTTAAGTCTCGATAATATGATATGAGTCACTTTTAGTGGCACTCGAATGGTCGAGAATTCGGGTCGTCACAATTTTACCATCTAAGTTGATTTTAAGCATTTGTTGACATTATTTGTAGTTTTAAAGCAACATTTCCAATCCTGAGACTTATGGCAAATCGTCTAACCATAATATTTGTTTTAACTTTTATTTGAGTTTATTTTATTTTATTTTATTTTATTTTTGTTTGTGTGCATTAGTAGATAATTTTGTTCGAGACAAACAAAAGTTCAAGTTTGGGGGTGTGATAAGTGTGTTTTTACACACTTATTTAGTTTCTAAATTTGTACTTTAATTGAAAAGTTAAGCAAATATCTACGTATTTATTTCTTTTATCGTGTACAATTTAATAAAAACGCATTATTGTAATGAATTGTAAAAATGTAAAAAAAAAATGTGTTATACATATATATATATGTGTGTGTGTGTGTATATCTATATATTATTTATATATTTGTATACATGAAAAGCTGGAAGAGGTTGAAAAAGAAAAGAACAAAGCTGGAAAAACACACACAGGCTGGAAAGAGAAATGCAAGCTGGAAAGAGGGCTGCCAAAAACGTGATGAGTGCTGCTGGCTTGGGGATGATGGCTGTGGAGTGAAAGAGAATTGGGAGAACAGCTACATATATACACACAGTTGAGCAGCAGAGGGGGGAGAGAGGTTTGATCTTCAGCTGGTGACAGCAGCTGGAGAGACTGATTTCAGGTAGATAGGCAGAAAGAGAGAGGACCTTAGGGGCGGAAGGCTGGTGACAGCAGCCAAGTTCTTACTGCTAGGGGATTTTCTGGTGACAGCAGCAAATACATTTACTGCCGGAGGTGCTGCAGATCAGGAAAAGGAGTGAAACCAGGGGGATAAACCAGCGGAAGCAGGGTGACAGACTGCTAGTTCACTGGTTTTACTGACTTGCTGCCTGGTTCAATTAAAGATTAGCTGCTGCCATTGTTTAAGTATTACAGACGCTGCTGGCTGCTGCAAAGAAGACCACCAGAACGCAGCCAGACTGGTTCAAAGCTAAACTGCTGCTGCCGGCTGGAGAAGAAGAGGTGGACTGCTGACCGGAAACAGCTAACACTGCTGGTGCTACTGCTGCTGAAACTTAAGGGAAGCTGGTGACTGTGCTACTAGCCGGAGTTAGAAGGAAGAAGGCAGGGACTGAAATGGACATTATTGAAAGCCAGGGACTGAAATGCACATAAATGGAAGATAAGGGACTGAAATGCAACAGCTTGATAGTTGAAGGACCTTGATGCAATTTCCACAATTTTCAAATCCTGGTTTTTATTTGTACTGCTTAATGTTATTTTTATTTTCTTCCATCATGTTTAGCTAATTTATTGTGTTGGGATTTATGGCATGAATTTAACCTAGCTTGGATTAATTTCAATATTTGCTATTTGATTAAATGCTAATTTCATGTGTATTTGTTATTGAGATTATTACATGTGTTTGATTGATCACCAAATATATGTTATGTGAAGTGTATGATAATCGAGAGATATTGTGCATTTTAGACCAAATAATAAATGCTCTAGGTTCTTGTTAAGGATAGAGATATACCTTAAACCCTAGATGATTCATTGAGCTATTTTCACAAAACGTTAATGCAATTAATTGGGTTTTAATCGACATAGAGATATAGTAGGTTAAACCAATTGATTAGGGTTAATTTCACTCGAGAGAGGTAATTAGTTAAGTTTAGAAAATCGGGTCTAACATTGTAAATGAGTAATTTATTAATTTGCATGTTGAGAAATTAATTAGGCGACGGTTAAATGAAACCATGAATCCCAACCACGTTTTATCTTTCATTTTCCTTATTTTAATTCGGTTTAGAATTATTTTCTTTAATTTAGAATTTACAAAAATCCATCTTTTAATTGTGTGTTTCATTTGTTAAGATTAAATTAACTAGAGTATAATAGAGTATACATTCCTCGTGGGATCGACAACCCGGACTCAAAAAGTCCACTTTATTACTTGTACGCGACCCGTGCGCTTGCGGTACACTATTTTGAGCGAACAGCGCACGTCCAGAAGCAGTCTTACGGCCGTGAGTGTCTTCATTTACGGCCGTAAATTGTGTAATTGAAATATGTTACGGCCGTGAATATTTTCGTTACGGCCGTAAGTCCCTTTTATCCGGTTTATGAAATAGACAGAGAGCAAGTTACGGCCGTGACCAATTCCATCCACGGCCGTGATTTAATTTTTGGTTCTTTTCGACACGGTTTGATCTTCAAAGCTCGTCGAACCTGTTGAATTCTTGTTTTGGATTGAATATTTAAATTTTCCCGTCAAGTCTGCTATGACTCCGATTGTCGAGGGTCTGGAACACATCAACAGTGTAACAAATGATTCGAAAATCAAAAAGTATATTTTTAGTTAGTTAATTGTTTTTAAACATTATAACATGGATATTTTATCATCCATGTTGGTTTGGAGACATAAAAATGTACTTCTCATCGAAATATTGACCATCAAATTACAAAGTTAAGCTACCGCAATTTCGAGAATTTTAGAGGTCATTCAAAAGTGTAACAACTGATTCGAGGACCAAAAAGTATTTTTATTAAGATATCAATTGTTTTTAAACATTATAACATGGATATTTTACCATCTACGTTGGTTTGGAGTCATAAAAATATATTTCTCATCGAAATATTGACAATCAAATTACAAAGTTAAGCAACCGTGATGTCGCTAGTGCAATTTTTTATTTCTTCGAGGGAGGAGTTCTACCAAGGGGTTTTGCTGCTACTTCTATTGTTCTGATCTCTAAGAAGGATGAAGCCTATAGGTGGATTGATTTTAGACATATCAACTTCTGCACGGTGTTCAATAAGCTCATCACTAAGCTTTTGAACACCAGACTCAGTTTGTTGCTGCCCCGTATTATCTCTCTTCAACATAGTGGTTTTATCTCGGTAGACTTATTGGGGATAATGTTTTGTAGACTTAGGAGCTCCTCTATTGTAAGACCGCTCTCCATTTTTACCTGCAATTCTAAATTTCGCTCAATATTTATGTTAATGTGATTATAAATTTGTGATCTTTAATGTCTATAATTCGAATTATTTTGCAATGGAAGGACTTGGACGCCATTTCGATCAATGTACCAATTAAAAGTTTATAAATTGTTTATTTTAAGAATTTACGTGTATATTTATGTGATCATTTATTTTACTGCCTAAGCATGCAATTTTCTATTTTATTGTGTTAAATTAAAAGTTGGGGGGAGTTTAGTGGCATTAGAAAATAAATTAGAAGTTATGGACCTAACTATGCACTTGAAGAGAAAGGAGGGACTAATTTGCAAATTCCCAAAAAAATATAAACCTAAACCCTCATTTCTTTCTCTCACTCGCGACCTCTCAGCCTCAGACTCATCTCCACGCCTCTGCCACTTGCCCTCACCGAACCTCCCCGTTGCGGCGCACACCTACGACCACCGCTGCCCGCCCCTCCCTCTCACCGTAAGTGCAGCCCCTACCCCCCCTCATACACGCACATGTACCCACTTTCACACACACACACACACACACATACATATTTCGATATATATATATATATCTTCTACATAAAATTTCAGATCTTAAAGGTTAATTTCAGATTTTTTGTTTGTTAAAATCGATGGGTAAGGTGCTTAGGTGTAGGTATATATTATTATGTATGTATAGGTGTGTGTAAATATGTAAGTTTCGGATTTTTATGTGGCCATATATACAAATTCAGATTTTTTATGCTAATTTCATTGGGTAATGTGTATATATGTATGTATATATTGACTTTGGTGTGTGTAAGGAATCATGAATTTCATAATTAGGTTAACTGAAATTTTTAGTTAATCTTCGAGTAATTCAGTAAATATCAAATTATGGGAAAGTAATATAAATGAGTTTTTAACTTTCAGTTTTGGAAAAGAATGATAAAGGTACGTGGATTAATTTTCAGATTTTAGAAATTTAGGAATTTATTAGTTTAAATTGAGTTTGTGTTTAAATTTGTGAATTTATAGCTTATAACTTAAAAATAATTTTTTTTGGAATGAGTATTGTCTAGTTTTGACTCGTGTAAATTTATATATAAGAAAGATTTCAAATTTTCTTTGAATCTAATATATTACTTCGAATATGATATTATATGTGTTAAGACATGGCTTAAGGACATGTTTGAGTAAATTGTAAGTCATATGGAAGTCTTGACCTCGGTTAGGAGTTTTTAAATGTGATTTTAAACTGGAAGTATATTTTATTTAATGAATTGATATAAATTAGGATTACTGGGTACATTGACGTCACGAGCATCTGAGACTCTTCCACTTGCAAATCCAGACAACGATAAATACTAAGAACGTCAAGTAAGTAAACTTCACCTAGTTTCAAAGAAGTTAAATGTAAATGTGAAATGTGAAAATGACTGTTTGCAACTTACTTGCTTTGATGAATTTCATTTACTTTATGAAAGTATATGTTATTGAGAAGAATGTTCAAGCATGCACATTATCATGCCATTGCATCATCAAGCATGCATTGACTTCGAAATTGGGAAGTCAAATATTATTAAATGAAAGAAATGTGTCAAGGTGCAAGTTTGTTCAAAAGTTATGTATCCCAAGTTTTTAAGAAAGAATGGGTGTACTTGTAGTTCATGAAAGATGCGAGTGGGAAATGGGGCGCGGGGGACCGGCGTACCCGAATTAAGTCGCTCTGCGACGGAATGTTCAACCGTTTTACGGTGGACTGTTAAACCGCTTTACGGTGGGAAAGTGAATGTTAAACCGCTTTGCGGTGGAAATGTGAATGTTAATCTGGTTCCAAATAAGAATTGTTCACTATTATCTGATTGACTAGAAGATACACCAAGTGAGCTCACGATGGAAATGTTAAGTGAAAGTTTCGGAAATATTAAGTGAAAGTCTGAAAAGTTTGAAAGTTCTAGAAAGTAAAGTAAATGGGGATACATATTTCGAATTTTAAAGCATTTCATGTCATAAGCATGCATTATATGCATAAAGTTTACTTACTGAGTTTTAGCTCACCCCAATCCCTCCCCAATATTTCAGGTGATGAAGTTAGGTGATCCGAGGAGAGCACTTGACGGCTGACTCAGACAGTACCACAACTTATCATTTTAAATAGGGTTTGAATTGGAATTTCATAAATGTTTTAGTTATTTTTTATTAGTTCATTATTTTAATTGTTTATTGGATTTAGTTTTTGATAAGTCATTTATTTCTTCACTAGTTTATCAATCCTCCATTTAGTTAAATGGAGCTTGTTGACCACAAAATCCAGCTGGAACTTGGACCAACACGTCTCAGCTCCTCCCTCTTGAGCACGTGGATCTCCTGCGCACTGTGACAAACGATCAGTTTGCAAAGGGGGCCGATGTGGCTCCCATTTGCACTCCGATGCCAAAGTCAGTGCTCATGTTAAGCAAATATAATTTGAGTGCGGAAAATATAAGTGTGTAAAAGAGAGAAAAGGGAGTGAGAGAATATTTAGTTAAGAGTATGAAATTGCTAACCCTTTCCTTGGAGGCAAGTGTGATCTATTTATAGAAGGATTCGTTGTTCTGGATTATGACACATGGCGGACTTTTACACGTGTATCCACCCTAGCTCTTGGAGGGGACAACCTTGCTTTTTGACCGTGATCATTGCTACATTTCGTAGGGGATGGACGTCTGTCACATCTTGGTAAAGGCGGTGTCACATCTCTGACTTCATCCCTTGTCCCATCTGTACATCCGAGGCGCTACCATAAGCACCTCGGCTAAGCATAAAGCGCTTCTGCTAGACACAAATCAGTTCGGCCAGAGGAGCTCGTGTGCTTTTCCACCTCGGCCTTTGGCCCAGGGAGATATCCTGAACTTTTAATCATGGGCTAAAGTCCATGGACCCTCATTGGGCCTTCACTGGTGGCCTAATGTATCACATTTTGGGTACGATCTCAACACTAATCCCTCAAATTCGATGTGGTCATTCATGGGCGAATCGAATTTGTCATAGTTTCGCAGCAATAATTTTGTCCAAGTTTCATCACTTGTTATATTCAATATTTTGTAATTGTTCCGCCATCCGCTCGCTGGGAGTCACTATATAGCGCGGCGATTTTTATGGTCAGGAATGGCATTCCCTATGGAAAGTTCGGATTTATAGTATAGCCGACTTCCTACTTCGGCTTTTCCCTCTTAAGTGAAGGTTGGGATCGCACTAGCGCGTTTCTTAGGCGGCGTATTTAATAAAAATGGGCTACTGATATTGGTTCCCAAGAAATAAAAAAGGTGATGGGAGTGACATTTTTTCCGCGCGTGGCACTCACTGTGGTAGCTGAACGGTTTCATCCCTTCCTCCGACAGCTGGCGCTTTGATTAGCCCATTCCCCAAGAGACGTGGGTTATCCGCATCAATCATGTGGCTCAAAGACCAATGGTTCTAGATCATTAGGTTCCCTATAAATCCTCCTTCGTCTCATTATCTTCCCTTTACTATTTTCTCAGAATTTTTGCAGTAACACTCTCGCAAAAGGTTGTATTGCTTTTTCCTTTCTTGCAAGTCTCGCGTCTTCTCTTCAAAGGTTTTCTACCCAGCAAACCGCTCTTACTGTTCAACGGCTTTCATTGGCTTGTTCCTCATTTCGAGTGTACAATCTCGAACGTTTGTTCTTTGAAGGTAAATTTCTTTTCCTTTGTATGTGCAAAACTTTTCTATTTCTAATCTTCGAGTGTGGCTTTGAAAATCTCGTTTTGCATTTTGTTTTCCTTTTGATGAGTCTGACCCATCTTTAAGAACAAAAAATGGAAAGAGTTGGGGGAACGGGTTCACATGAAATGTTAGCAATGTCGATTTCTGTCAGTGGTTTCTGCCTCATATCTTTATCGATTTTTAGTTCCCGCTTCTTTAGGGAGTAGATTAAGAGGAGGAATAGGAAAATCAGTGGTTTACGGCAGGGGACACTTTTGCCCGTCTTATGCGGAGGAATAGGAAAAACAGTTCCCCAAACCTCTTTCCCTACCTAGTGAGTCTTGTACTTGCTTTAGTGTCTTTAAGTGTCATGTGTCATTTGCTTTCTAATTTCTATTCACTTTTCTTGACTGATTCCTAACGTGTTATTGGTTTATGGCCGGGGACACTTTTTCCCATCTCCTCCCTGACGCAGACTTAGCAGCAGTAAGGCGCTTATTTGCTTACAAGGGCACTTTCCAGGGGGTCATTCAACAAAACAAATTATTTGTTAAGTATGGTCTTATGCGAGCCATGAGTAAGTTTGTTTCTGATATGATCCGGACCAGACATCGAAGGGCGAAATCGAGCCATCAGCAATATGACAATGATCTACGTGCAAAACGGAGCAAGTTCCATGTTGGGGTCTAGCCGAGAAGAGGGACGGATCAAGCCGAGTCAAGAAAACGAAGTTATTTGGGCAGAAAGGTCATTACGGCCGTAACGAAGATCTGTTACGGCCGTAACTCTTATAATCACGGCCGTAACAATTATTATCACGGCCGTAACTCCGCCTCGGGTTTAGATGAAGAATTGCAGAATTTTATAGTTACGGCCGTAAATCTTAAGCAGAAAGTCATTTACGGCCGTAAAAGTGTTCATCACGGCCGTAATTGAGGTTTTCCGGATTTTAGGGGAATTTTGATTATTTTCCGTTTTTAATTAATTGCTTGCCTATTTTAGTATTCTAGTTTAACTAGAATTCTATTTTGAGTAGATTAGAAGCTAGGTTATTTTGCTTATTTATATTCCTTTCCATTCATTGTAAAGAACAGTTTTAGTTTGAGTTTTGAGATTAATAAAGTTGAGAGAGTTTTCTTCAATTAAAAGGTTGAGGAGTCCCTTTTGTATTATTCGAGAACAAATCCGACTTATCAAATATTGTGAAAATATTTGTGGCGTTGAACTTATCAAATATTCGCGAGAATATTTGTGGTGTTTCCGATTAGAATCTTATCAAGGAAATTGACAAGTCCTTGTGGTGTTTCAAAAACCTTGGATCTCGATTTCGCATCGCCAATCTTCGCGTCGTAAATCTTGGGTCAAGGTCCTATCGTCAATTTTATCTTTCCAGTATTTTAATTCTTGTTTATTTTCGTGTTTAAATCTGATTTAGATCTTTCCTAGGTTTTAATTTCGTTATTCCGCGTTATTCAGCTGTCCATAGCCCGTAAATCTTCCTCTGAGGAGAGGGCTAACGTTAAGCGCCTCCAGGAAGATAATGATAAATTGAAACACGACCTCCAGGCCTCCGAGTCAGACGTGGCGGCTTTGTGCAAGAAACTAGATGACTCCAACCGTGCACAGTCCATCATATCTGAAGCTCTGACCGTCTCTAATGCAGCCAAGTCTAAGCTGGAGGCTGAGGTGGCAGCAGCCTACAAAAACTAGGGAGGGAGATGGAGGCTAAGGCAAAGGCGGAGGAGGACCTTGCCTCGTTAGAACGGCACATGCAAACTAGGATCACAAAGGTTCTGGAGCAGACCGTTATGACACGGGTGGAAAAACGCTCTAAGTGCCAAAGTGTTTGAGACTATCCAAAATTTCAAAGACACTTTTGAAGAGACCCAAGAATACGAGGCCATGCAGAGGGTTTTTGGGAACATAGGGGCCAGGATGACTTTGGGGGACGTGAAAGAAGCTTTCCCAACCCTGGATCTATCCTCCATTGAAGCCCTATACCCCAAACCTCAAGACAAGGGCTCTTCAAAGGATGTCCCTCCGCAATGATCCTTCTTTGTATTTGCCTTGCTGTTGTTTTTGTTGTTGTTGTTTTTTTTTTTTTGTAAGTGCAATGACACCTGATATTGTAAATGTAACAATCATTCAAATTGTATATACTTTGATTTTATGAATGCAATGATTTTTGTATTTTAGTTTGATGTCTTAGTTTGTATGACCTTATCAGTTTAAGTGTGGACGCTTCCAAACACAAACGTCTTGTAAACACCGTACGAAGATATGTGTATAGTCCCTCAGATCTAAGTAGCTCAAGACATTCATGTTTGCTGGTTAGATCTAACTCTGACCGCAAGTTTTGGTTTATTTGACAACATTTGATTAAGTTTGAATGCTTCCAAACGTAGATGTCTTTTAAACGCATCAGATGTCTTTCAAACGCATTGCACGGTTATATGAAGATTAGTCCCTCGGATCTAAGTGGTTTGAGGCATTCATGTTTACCAGTTAGATCTGATTTTGACAAACACTTGAACATATCTGAATCGCACTTTGTAACACCTATGTATACAAATTTGTATGAACTCCCATTGATGGTGCTAACACTCTCAACCCATACGCAATGATCGCAGTGTAGGCTTATAAGAGTCCCTTGTTTTTAACAAATTTCATGCATGGCGTAGAAGCGTGGTGTTATAACTAAAATAATCTTGGAATTTGTGTTTATCCATTATATTTGTCTAATTAATAATTGGTATAATCCTCAATGTAACTTACTTATGATTTTATAAAGTCATATGGTAATGTTGTAACCACTGAAGAGGAATTTGATTTATTGAGAATAGCGACGAAGGTGATCCGTGTTCCAAGGATTACATAAAGGTACCCCAGATAAGTCCTCGATCATGTACGTTCCGGGTACCACCTCGGAAAAGACTTTGTAAGGGCCTTCCCAGTTAGGACCCAAAGTCCCTACTCCTGGTTCTTGAGTTGAAGGAAGAACCTTTTTGAGGACTAAGTCTCCAACATTAAAGTGCCGACTCTTAACCCTTTTGTTGTAATAGCGGGCCATTTTCTCATGGTACCTGGTCATTACCACTTGAGAATCATTCCGTTTTTCCAGGAGAAAATCCAAATTAGCCCTTTGTGTTTCTTCGTTTCCCACTTCGTTATAGTGGATTTGACGAAGAGAAGGGACCCCAATTTTGACCGGACAGACCGCCTTGGATCCATATGCCAAGGAGAAAGGCGTTTCACCAGTGGCAGTGTTATAGGTGGTTCGAAGTGTCCGTAATACATGTGGGAGTTCATCTACCCATGTACCCTTTTTGGACTCCAACTTCCTTTTCAGGGTATTTTTTATGGTCTTGTTCACAACTTCTACCTGTCCATTAGCCTGTGGATGATGTGGAGATGAAAATAATTTCTTGATTTCCAAATCGTCGCACAATTCATCTATACTTCTGTTTTTGAACTGTTTTGCATTATCACTAACCAATGAGTGCGGTATTCCAAATCGGCATATAACATTCTTCCAAATGAACTTGGTGGTGTTGGCATCGGTAATCCTCATCAGGGGTTCCGCCTCGACCCACCTGGTGAAGTAGTCAATTGCCACTATTGCAAAGCAATTATTATCAGCACCCCTAGGCATATGATCAATAATATCAACCCCCCACTTCGCAAAAGTTCAAGGGCTAGTCACCACAGTTAGCTTGTGATGCGGTATGGTTGCATGTCTTTGGCATTTATCGCATTTGCGCACAAAATCATGGGAGCCCTTTCGCATAGTCGGCCAAAAATATCCCTGTTTAAGGGCTTTCCGAGCTAATGACAATGCACCGGCGTAGTTGCCACATATGCCTTAATGGATTTCTTTCATTACATAACATCCTTCCTCCGACCCCACACATCTCAGCAAAGGGGAGGTATAACTCCGTTTATAGAGCAGGTCATCCAAAAGTACAAAATTTACGGCGTATCTTTGCAACTTCCGAGCTGCTTCCGGCTCGTTTAGCACTGTCTGATACTTCAAGTATGCTATTATAGGATTCATCCAGGATCCTTTTTCTTCTATTGCCAATTTTCCTCGAACTTATTTTCAATCATAAAATTTATAGGACCGTTTATCAAATTTTCAACAATACATTTCATCATCTTTTATAAAATTTATTTAATACGATTTTTAGCTAAATAAATAGGGGTCAAATTCTTATCTCCAACTAATTTTCAATCATATATTTTATGACATTATTTATCAATTTTTCAAGAACGCATTTTATCATCATTTATCAAAATTTATTTAAAATAAGTTTTTTAGCTAAATAAATACGGGTCAAACTCTTATCTCCAACTCATTCTCAATCATAAAATTTTATGGGATTGTTTTTCAATTTTTCAACCACACATTTTATCATCTTTTATCAAAATTGATTTAAAATACGATTTTTAGCTAAATAAAATGGGGGTTCAAATTCTTATATCCAACCTTCCATTAATTACCACATTAAATTGCCCTTTATTTATGATAATTCTTGTCAAAGTATTCCTCTTACATGTTTTGAAAAATATTTTGTCGCACTTATACATTTATTATTTTAAATAGTATGTTGAACAAATTAGTTGTTTTGCCTCCTCCATATGAAACTTTTGAAAGAAAACCAAATAGATGAAGAATTCTTACAAAGGCGCTGCTAATGATGAAAGTAATGATACAGTCGATGACAATGGAAATCCAATGAATATTACGACTAATGTTATGTATAAGGAAATTTTTCAAAATTTATATTACTATTGATAATAAAAATATTATTATTATTTAAATTGTCACTCAATATTATTACTTTTATTTGATCCTTTTTATCAATTTTGGATCAATATATCATATTTTATCAATATAATAGTGCATCGTACGGCAGTTCAACTAATTTTGTCTAATAATTCACCCTTGCTCTTTTTTGTATGCACTCGACAGTTTTGGCGAAGGCCCCCGCCCCGCATCCGATGCTTACCTTTCGTTTTTAAGGGACATTTCCCGCAGCGGCGAAACCCTACCCTCTTTTTCCTGCTGCAGCGGCCATGAGTAAGGCTGAGAAAGTAGAATGGCATCTCCGTCGCGGCCACTACCTTGGAGAAATCTCAGCCCTCTGTTTCCTACACCTTCCCCCTCACCTCTCTTCTCTTCCTTTCCTCCTAGCTGGTTAATTCTCCCCCCTCACCTCCCCCCCCAACCCCACATTGTCTGTTACTCATGAAAATAACAATTACATTTCCCGTACACAGGAACGGGCTCACAGATTCTGGTGTACGATTTAGCGAGTGGAAATATGATAAACTCTTTTCATGTCTTCGATGGAATTCGAGTTCACGGAATTACTTTGGAAAATTCTCACAGACAACTGGTAGGCTCTGCTTTTGCGTTACGAATTGCCATTTTCGGAGAAAGGAGAGTGAAGCTGTTTAATTTGCAAATTGAACCAGACAACCAACAGTTTCCATGTTTTCATTTAGAATTAAGTCTTATACATGCACTGCCAAAAGTAGGCCACTGGGTGCTGGATGTTTGCTTCTTGAAGGTCTAAACTCTTCTAAATTTCTTTTGGTTATTTTTTGAGCTTTTCAAAGTAGATTGCAATGGTAGTCATATTTATTGATAGTAGGAGGACGGCGCAACTACTAGCCAAGTGAGCTGTTATCTTGCAATTGGATGTAGCGACAACTCCGTGTGCTTCTGGGATATTTTTAGGTGTAACGTGTTATCTGATGTAAAATCCTCGGGTTAGTTTTTGTTTTTTTCTTTTTCAATTGACATTCCTTTTCCTTGGTGATAAAATTTCAACAGATAGTGGTAATATAGCTGTTTAAAAACTTGATTATTTACTAGTTGATTGATAAAAAGAAAGCAAATTACCCAAGGCGTATGTAATAAAGAAATGAATTATCTTATTTATGAAACTCATTGTAGTTACATAAGTTCAATATTTATAATCCCTTGGCAACCAAAGTGCAATAGTTGACAAATTGCGAAGACAAGTGCTTGATTAATTTTAGTATTTTGAGTTGATTAACTTTTTCGAGTACATGTGCTAGACGTTATGTTATTTACATCTTTTCACAATTTTCAGAGAGGTGCCTATTGTATTCCTTGCGAATGTGGGGGGATAAAGTTGAATCACTCCTTATCGCATCTGGTACAATCTTTAATGAGGTAAATTATACTACCTTTTTATCATTTTATTTCCTAGTATATCTTCTCTGCCTGACCATTGGAATGGTAGGGATTTAGTATCATCATCATCTTGGCCTCGAGTTTAATTTCTTCCTTTTTTCCATAAATCTTCCGTTTCGGCCACTTGACCTAGAGTCCTAAATACTGTTTGATATTTAGTCTAAAATTCTTTTAGTGCACTCATTTAACTTTCAACTATTCATTTTGGTGTAATCTAGACAAAGATGGTTATGACAATTCTTCAGTTTTGTTAGTTTTATATTTACTCTGGTCAAACATTCGGTCCTATCTGCTTTTGGCAGATTATTGTGTGGAAAGTGGTTACAAGGAATCATGCTACGGTCCTTGGAAATCCTGTGGAAAACAAGGTACAGCTGATTGTTGATGCGGACTTCCAACTTCTTGGTCCGAAGTATGAAGATGTTCTTATAAGTAAGCTTGTAGGACATGAGGGTTCAATCTTTCGCATTGCATGGTTTCCTAATGGATTGAAACTGATATCCGTTTCTGATGACCGTAGGTAATTAATGTCGGCTTCATATCAGCCAACTTATTTGAGTAACCAGATAGTTTTTATACCATGCTGCTATGCAATTATTTGGTTTCTTGATTAGTGCAGTGCTCGCATTTGGGAAATTCAGGCTGAAAAAGCAAGTTCCTACAACCTCACAGACGACGGTGTCAATCACTTGACTGGTCCTGTACTGTTTGGGCACAATGCTAGAATTTGGGACTGCTGTATATATGACTCGGTATGGTCACATGTAAAATGGTATTTGTAGCACGTTAAAAATGAAAATTAAATTGGATAATGTGTGATGCTCTGAGCCCTAGCAACCCAGGTGCCACTAAAATATGACTTAAAGTACTTGAACAACAAAACATGCTTTATAAAACTTGTAAATTTATTAAAGAATCAAGAATAAATGAAATTGAGTTTAACTTTAAAGATATATAAAATAAAATATTAAGAATCCCTGTCTTAACATTTAAATTATACATAATGAAAATTCGTAAATCTTGAATTAAATATATACTTAAAATCGGTGGTTCCTATTTCACACTCCACATTGCTAGTCATCTCATGTTTGATTGCTAAGAACCTTTAATTACCTGTAGGGGGAACGCACGAAGTATATTCAACATATTTTAACTAGTAGGTACAACATAATCATAATAATTCATACTTGCATTAGGAGAAACGAAAAATTGATCGAATTTCATGGTACAAGATTTCGTGCATAGCGCTACTAAACTCCTGTCCATAAGTTATCATGACAGATCCATAATTCGATCCATAACTTATCCTGATGGACCTATAACATAAAAAAGTACTCATGTAATAAAAGCATGGAGAATAAATTAGCAAAACTACCCGCAAACATATTTTCCTTAAGATGATGCAAAAATAAATTCTCGTACAACCCCTTACAAAAGCACTTAGAACATTTCTTGATAATGTGTGCTGTGAACATGTGAGTGAGGGTGTCCATTATGTATGAAGGAATTGCATTTACGTAGGAAAAATAAACCATGTTGAATTTGGAAATTGTCATTAAATCAAACACCAATTCCTACGGCATTCCATAAGTCAAAATGGGTAATTAATTCCTTCTTTGTTAAGGTGAGTTTTAATGTAGGTATAATTGTGGTTTTAATTGAGACAAATTGCACATGATGCCCTATTTGCCTATACATATATATACATGCTAAAAATATATTTAATCACATTAACTAATCAATCATGCATTCAAAACTTACTATTTAAATTAAATAAGCACATGTTATAATTTATTCTTTCCCTAATCATAAGAGTAAAATAAGAATTTACCATAAAGATTTATTTGACTTTCACGAAATACTAAAATTATAAATAAAAATAAATTTATTTTTCGGTTACTATAATAGGTTAAAATAGGACACACTTTTGAAAATAACGGCTAGTAGTGAATATTCGGGTTGTTACTTGTTACATAATGAATATGTGATTAGGATACAACTCTTTTGCTCTGGTCAGTTTATCTTCTGATTCTTTCCTTACTTTTTAATTCTTTTTCCTGTGAGCTAATCTGTCACATATATGCTATTATAGCCTGAAGTAAAATTATTTTCTCAAAGGGTAGGCTAATTACTGACCAGACTTTAGCATATCTTCACTGTAAGGAATCGAGTCAGTATTTCTTCTTCTTGCTTTATACTTCCTCATTTGCCAATATAATGCTGCGAATGCTTTCAAATTTAACATTCAAAACGATTTCTCATGCTCTAGAATGACATTGTATGCATCTCTTTATGTCTGTTTAATACCAGTTTCCAGAAGGTAACATTCTTAGTTTAAAACCAGCAGAAACATATTCTACTGATTTGGGCGTTTTTTTGGGGGGGGGGGGGGGGGGGGGGGGCGCTACGGCTGGCCCAAACCAAATTAGGCTGCTAAAGCTTGATCTTGAAATAATTTAAGACGATAAAAGCCAAGGTATAATGCAAGGCACACGTATCCTTTATTACTTAATTTTATGATATAGTTGTCCATTTGAATTTGAAAATAAAGGAATAGACTTGTAGTTCCACAATTTTTATTTTATTTTTTGGGCTTATTGGCCTTTACTCAGATAATCATCACTGCCGGCGAGGATTGCACATGTCGTGTTTGGGATCATGATGGAAGAGAACTTGATATGATCAGGGAGCATATGTAAGTTCTAAAAACTTGATAGTTTTGCTGAAGAATTCAAGATTTAGTTCTTGTTTGTCTGTTTAAGTACAGATTTTCTTCTGGAAAAGCATTGACTTTGCAATTTATTCTGAGTTTATTGAATTTGTATCTTACTGACTGTGTATATATTGTAGCATTGCTTTGTTTTCTCTACAACTCTGCCTTTTATGTTTATGATTTGGTGAAAGAGGTTTGTTTGTGCTTGCTTCTTGCACTTTTTTGGCCAGTATTTGATATATTACTGTAATTTGGTAATATTATTTTATTACTTCTACAGAGGGAGGGGAGTATGGAGATGTTTGTATGATCCGCACTCTTCACTTCTTGTTACTGCTGGATTTGATTCTGCAGTAAAAGTTCACCTTCATAAATCTTCTAAGGGTTTAGAACTAAACAAGGGGGAAGAAGATTTCATTGACAGAAAAGAAACCTTTGCTCTGCTTATACCCAATTCTCCAGAGCATGTTGACCTCATGGACAGGTAATTTTTGAACCGTCGCATTGTCAATATACTTCACAATTTTAATCGATTTCACGTCTCATTACTTATATAATTTTAAACAACCAGAAAAGAAAAGTCAATATGTTAATAAAAGGATCCAATTGAACCATACCGGTTTGATTATTATTGTAAATAAATTTGCAAGATAGCATTTGCACTACTTAGGTTTGCCTATCTATATGTTGTGCAAGATCTTAGCCTCTATTTGATGGAGATTAAAATCATATTTTTAGTATATTTTGATAAAAATTAATGAAATGTGTGGTTGAAAAGTTGTGGGTCCTGTGAATATGTAGTTGAGATTGATTGGTAACTTTGACTTAAATTGAAATTTTAGATTTTAATTTGTATCTGACATGGGCTTATTTTTAGAAATCGTAACTCAAGTTGAATTGCTATTTCTAGACAGTGATTTTATGAAATTCCTTGGTAGTTTAGTAACACCGGTAGGATCAATCTATCTATTTCTAATAGTATGACATCTCAATAATGACCACAATAGCTGGTGTAATTGTTAATTCGGCAAAATCCCATGTGCCAATTTGACTTTGGTTCATTGCAATTTTTGAGATGGTGTTGAATAGAACTTTATGTAGCTGAAAACACTATCCATTTTTCCGCATGGAAGTGCAGCCATAAATGTTTACTACTTGCGGGTAAAGGAATTAATCAATGCCATTAAGCCCCTATTTGAGATCCATTATTTCAAATAATATGGTTTGTAATTATAAATTTTTGGGAATGTCTTTTTAACCATACATTCCCAAACATATATAATTTATATGTAGATTATATTAATAGTGGAATATGTGGCAAAAAATGAGTTTTGAAAAAAATGGGTTTTGAATAATGATTACCAAACAGGGGCTAATTGTGAGTAATTATAGATAAATATATCGCGTAGGGCTTTTACCTTGTGATTTCAAGTATGAGGGCTATTTTTGTTACGCCCCGAGTTCTAAATACTCGGAACGCCATGTCATATTTTCAACAAACTTACAAAAAAAAATAAAAAAAATGAGAGGAAAATAATTTGAATAAACTAAAACAATAATAATTTGATATTATAAATAAAGCACATAATCATGAACAAGTAACACATACAAGTTCAAGTCTCATGCACTTAACTAAGTAAATTCTCATAACTTTTTCTCATGCTTAAATAAGTAATTCTCATAAACTTTTCTCATGCTTGAAAGCAAGTAATCGCATGAATACATTCATACATGCAAGATCTATAATACAAATTTATGCGCATTTATAAAAATAAATTTGTAAATAGGAGCCTACCTTGTTCTCGACTTTGAGCGAAGAAGGTAAAACTTCAATGCTCTCGTCCATCATCTAGTCCTTCGAAATAAATAAATAAATAAAATTAGGCTTTAGAATAATCAATCAATCTTGAAAAGTGAATATGCGTAAAATAGGGTTTAAAGTGACAAAATGTGAGAGGGGTTAGATGATGGAGTTTTTCTAAAGCTTTAGGTACTAACTAGTGCAAATAGAAGAAATGAGGGAATGATTTCGTGCAATTAAATGAATTTAGGGTCTGATTTGACAAAAGTAGAAAGTTTTTGGCCAAATCAGAATTTCAGCAAAAATCCTGGGTCAAAATAAACTGTTTTGAAAGTTTTTGACTAAATTAAATAAAACCTTGGGTTAAATTAAATAAAGTTAAAACTATGGGGACTTGTGAATTAAAATTCACATATATAACTTTAACCTAATCCCCCCCTCCTCCTCCTTTCAAACTCAATCAAGAGTGAGAGAGAGGGCTTGGGCCATAACGGCCCAAAGGGCCTTGCGCTGTGCCTCATGCCGCCAACGATGCGACGACACCTAGAGGGGCGGCGGGCGACGGAGAGTGACCGAGGGAGGGAGAGAATGTGGGAGGGGGAGAGACGTAGAGGCCTAGAGAAATGGAGGAGGCTGCGGCAGCTCAAGTAGTCCCCTTTCCTCTTCTCTCTCAACGTCTCATGTATTTTGTTATTGTGTGTGTGTGTGTATGGCTGTGTGTGTGTGAATGAAATTGTAAGTGGGTGATGTGATCCAGATCCCGAATACAAGTCTTCAAGCAACAATGGATGAAAACACATTCTTGGCGACTAAAGAGGCAAGTTTTATGTTGGGCTCAAGTACGAAAATCAAGTTGGAGACCAAGAATAACAAAAATGTTGCAGTCAGGCCATTACGACCGTCAAAACAATCCTCACGGCCGTAAATTATATTCTGCTTAAAGTTACGGCTGTAACCAACATCCATCACGACCGTAACTATCTCTCTGTCGAAAATAAGATTTTCAAGAAAATTAGACTTACAGACGTAACCTATCTCGTACTTGAGCGCAACATAAAACTTGCTTCTTTAGTCGCCGAGAATGTGTTTTCATCCATTGTTGCTTGAAGACTTGTATTCGGGATCTGGATCACATCAGTGGGTGAATTTACTGTGTGTTTTCTGTGTAAAAAGGTGAGAAATGATGATGAGCCTACAAGTATTGGTTGTAGGAATCTGTAGGAGGGTAGGAATTAGGAAAGATTTGAGGGAATGTCTTGGATTAATTAAATGCAGATTTCTTGGGGAATTGATTTGTGTAGATTTTCAGAAATAAAATCAGGTTGGGGAAGGTAAGAAATGTGTGAGTTTTCGTGGAATTTTTTTCGGTAATAGCATTTGGACTAAAACTTAAATTGGATCGTTAGGATTGGAGGGTTGCAGTTACAAGTTCGGTAAAAACTAAACTTTTAAACTTTGAAAATTCTTGGTCGCTACAGTTTTGGACTATACTTTTCCGAGGTTTGAATTTAAATTCTCTCTGCACTTTATCCTTCCATGAGTCTTGCTCAGCAAGGACCTGAAGTAGTGGCTGTTATATTTGACATTGGACGAAACAGATTTTCCTGGGGGATATAATAATACACAACAAGAAAACTCTTCCAATTGAGTCAATTTCACTGATTACTTGATCTGTATAAGGATCTTCAGCGAGTCATATAATTTATACATGATGCGTAGGTCTTATAGCCTTTTCCAAGATAGCTTGTTCCACTTCTATTATACACTACTTTTTTTCCCTGCCTTGATTTATTGGCAGTTGGCACTGCTAACATTTTTTGCCTTGCAGCAAAAGTGAATATGTCCGCTGTTTACACTTCTCACGCAAAGACTCTCTCTATGTTGCCACCAACAAAGGTTACCTGTACCATGTTGGGCTATTTGATAATGGTGCCTTCGAATGGACTGAACTTCTACGCATCAGCAAGGTGGTGCCAATCATTTGTATGGACTTGTTATCAAACTGTTCCAACTTTTCTGATGAAAATGAAGATTGGGTCGCTGTTGGAGATGGTAAGGGAAGTATGGCAATCCTTCAAATTGTTTGTGGTGCTCGGACCCCAAAAGTTGAATTTGTTTACACCTGGTCTGCTGAAAAGGAAAGACATCTCTTGGGCACTTATTGGTGCAAGTCACTAGGAAATAGGTAACAGAGTTCCATTGCAAGCAGGATACGAGATAGCAACCATCTTTTTAAGCGATCTTACATTTTATTTTTCTTTTTATCAAATTGATGATCTGATCACAAGTGCAAGTATAATTAGAGCAGCTTAGCTCAGTCACTAAAAATTAAATCCAAGCTCTCAATAAAATTGTTTAGACAAACATACAGATACTTGCAATATATTGAAAGTAGTGAAACATCCGAATTAATTTTTCTACACAGGTTCATCTTCACTGTCAGTCCTGAAGGTAGCTTGAAGTTGTGGAGATTAGGGTACTCTTTGCAATCTAGTGCTGTCAGTGGTTCAAGAAGTTGTGACGCATGCCTAATCACAGAATTCATCTCATGCTTTGGAATGCGGATACTGTGTGTGGATGCATCTTTTGATGAAGAGGTCATATTTTCTTATCATCGTATTGATAGAACCCCATATTAGTAGTTAGTTCAATTGTTATAAGTTGAGGGTATTATGAGGGCTAGTTCAATTGTTATTTACGTTGGGGGTATTTTGAGGGTTTGGAAGAATCAATACTCTAGGCGGGCAACTATCTGTAAATAGGGGAAGGTAGTTTCATTTTGGGATATTCAGAAATGGAAATTAGTGTGGCGAGAGAGTTGAACCTCTCGGAAGTTCAACATTTCATTGTATCAATTTCAATATGGTTATCCGTTTAGCACAAAAAATACAAATATTATTTGCTACAATTTCATCGTGTTCTTCCATTATAAAAGTAAATCAGCAGTATCTTACCATATATTTTCAACTGATATCTTCTAAGACCAATGTTTAGAAAACCTGAAACCGGTTCGAACTGGAAAACGTAACCGGTCAAGGGTCAGAAAGTCCGACTTGATCGAATCGGTTTCAATTAAAATATTAAAAATTATTCCAAGAATTACAAATTCTTCTAAAAAATAAGTTATTTTACAAATAAACGAACATTTACTCATTTAAAAAATAAAATCATATACAAAAGTAGAATAAAAAACAACAGTGGCTTAAAACAACTTAAAAAAGAATTTCAACCCAAAAAAAGAGTCAAAACCGGGTTTAAAACCCGTACCGGTTCCCTGTTTTCTCGGTTGAACCAGGAAAAATCCCGGTTTCTGGTCCGGTTTTTAGCCTTGACTGGACCGGTTTTCCGGCCGGTTCCCGGTTTTCTAGGTTGAATCGGCTGGTCCGGTCCGATTTTCTAAACACTGTCTAAGATTAATTATAATCTACATTAAGAAAATGGTACTGTCAAAAAAAAGATGGGCTGGGGACACCCAAAGGATGTCATAATGGTGCAACTAGTACATTGTTTTCAGTACCTTAAATTACTAGCGAAATGTTTGAACCATTTTTAGAAGTTGTATTTTAGTTTTTTATTTATTCTCCCTGTTTGTTGACTTCTCTTCTTTTCAAATTCATTCTTTATTAGTAAAATCCTCTAATAATATAATTGTTCATGTTGAGATGAACCTGTTATGAATTGAGTATAATAACTTTCACTTAGTGCTGGTTCTTTCTGAGAATCAACCACTTGATAGATATATGTACATGTAAAAAATGATTAATACTTGCCCTTGTGCATTCAGTTATTTCTACTCTCTGAGAACTAATGAGCGTAGCCTTCCCCAATTTAGGGAGAAAAAGTAATTTCAAATTCATTTGAAAATACTGCTCAAAATTATTTATTTGCCTACAGGTGCTAGCATGTGGGGACATACGCGGTAATCTGATACTGTTTCGTTTACCAAGAGTCGTACTGTTTGGCACTTCTGTTGCTGCAGAAGTAAAAGCATATCCATTGAACTATTTCAAAGGAGCTCATGGAATATCAAGTGTATGCAGTGTATCAATTGTCAGCCAATGTTCTGGTCAAGTTGAAATACACTCGGTATGGTCTAATTTTGAGATTCTACATATGCGTTCCATTTCTGTGTATCGTTGTGCTGAGAAAAAACTAACGGAGTACTCTTACCAATCAAATCAGCGCCACAGCTTATGTGGGATAAAGATTTTAGACAATTGAAAGCTGATTTCTGATGTTTTGATGTATTATTTTAATTTTTCCCACTTCATTTTTACCTGCAGACTGGAGCAGATGGTTGCATCTGCTATTTGCAGCATGATAGAGATCTGCTTAGTTTGGAATTTATGGGGATGAAACAAGCAAAAGAATTAAGTGCAGTTCGATCAATCTTTTCAACAACTGATTCAGCAGTTGGCAACTATGCAGTTGGTTTTGCGTCATCAAATTTCATAATATGGAACTTAACTGCAGAAAACAAGGTGCTCTCTCTCTCTCCGCCATCATATGAATGTGCATCCACACAAGCACACAAGTTCGAGTGCACACAATGAAAGATCAAAATATTATAGTATAGTCATAATGTTGTAAAAAATTGGGCAAACTCATTGTGTTTGTATCTAAAACTTGTCCTTCCTCCACGATCTGCCTTCTTTATCATTATGCCTAAAATATTGGATCCGAAATTTTGAGATTAACTGTTGACTCTGTCTAATTATTTGAAATCATGTCAATCTTAAATGTTGTACTTGTTCATGAAGGAAGATAATTTAATTATTGAAATATTTATTTTGCTTGGGATTTATTTACATCCCATGGAGTCTTCAATGATGGCAAGATGACGATTCTACACGTGGTAGTGATGTGAGCTAATATTATGCCCATACACTTGTATCATTGGGGGTCGATTGGAGTTGTCAATGTCATCATAAATTATTCTTTCACCAAAAAAACATTACAAAAAAACACTTTTTACTTCTACCATTCTATGGCAACTTCAAATTGAAGATCAATTTCCAAATCATTGAATTGAAAATGTAGCACTTGCGTGTTTGTTGCACAGACACTTCAATTAGAGTAACTTGTTCGTGTCTTGCATTTGTTAGATGACGACACTCCTTGGACACTCTACTTAAAATTATTATTAATTTTGAATGGGATGGATAGTTCATAGTAGTATTATTAGATTAGATTTAGATTGTTTGGATGTGGGTAATAGTTTTAAAATTGACGTTTTAACATTGAATTAAACCGTTGGGGTGCTGCAATAAAAGTCCAATTGGTTTCTGCAATAAAAACCTCCCAACTGGTGGCTATGGAGAAGTTCGATTTTTGGAGTTGGAGGTTCAGAGTTTTTTGAATGGGATGGATAGTTCATAGTATTATTATTAGATTAGATTTAGTTTGTTTGGATGTGGGTAATAGTTTTAAAATTGACGTTTTAAAATTTATTTAAACCGTTTAATTAGTTTTAATTTAATGGTGAAGTAAAATTTTTGAAGAAGAAGATGAAGAACTTTGACAAAAATCTGGGGAAAAAAATAATTATTGATGCGATCCAGCTCGGGAAACGCGATGAAGAACGCGGAATAACACAAACACAAAATATAGGAAAGATCTAAATTCAGCCAAAACACTAGAAACAAGAAATAAAACAATTGGAAAAGATAAAATTGATGATAGGAACTTGACCCAACAATCACGACGCAATGACTCGATGATGCGGATTTAAGAATCGAGGTTTTCGAAACGCTACAAAGGATGTCAAATTCCTTGATAAGTTTATGATTGGAACGCTGCAAATATTTCACAATATTTGATAAGTTTAGTTGGGTTCCTGAAGAACACGAAAGGGAATAACTCACCTCACAAGAGAAAACACTCAATTTAATTCAATAATATCAAAATTGTTCAATAATGAAAAGAAAACATAATGTAAGGTAAAACAACCTAATACTAACCCTAGGCGCTAAAGGGTTAAAAAATATGGAAATAAATAATTAAAACAGAAATTAAATAAAAAATCGCGAAATTTGGTCCGCTAGACAGTTATGACTGTGATGTTGACACTTACAGCCGTAAGTGACCTTCTATCAAGGATTTACGGTCGTGACCATGAGACTTATGGTCGCAAGCTTGGAAATATTGGAATTCTTCGTTCTGACCCGAGAGTGACTTATGACCATGAAAAGCAAGACTTACAGTCGTGACTTTAGTTCTGCACCTCGAACTTTCCCCCTTTGGCTCAGCTTGATCCATTCGTCTTCTCGGCTCGACTTCAACATGAGACTTGCTCCGTTTACCATGTAGATCGCTGTTGTATTGTCGATAGCTCGACTTATCCTTGGATCTCCTATTTTGGATCACATCATCCCCCCTCTTGAAAATGATTCGACCTCAAATCTAGAGCTGGTCCTATCCTCTTGCAACTCCCGTGTCTGTTGGCTCTTGATTCATGCCTATACTTGCTTTTGCTAGTTCGATATCCATGTCGGTGTCTTGAATGCTCCTTGAACTTTCGAGGCTGTTTCTTCTTGCTATTACACTCAGTCCCAACTTTAATTTTGGAATTTGATTTTGGTACTTGCAAAACAAATTTAGTAGAACTGGGGAGGAATTGGTTAGATTGTTTAAGTGCAGGGCATGGATCCTTGTACATCAACCTTTGTGCAAAGAAACTCAATTTGGTGGTGGATTCTCTTTTCAATTTGGTGGTGGATTCTCTTTTCTTTTTCTTTTTTGCACTCAAGCTCTCCTTTTTCTGAAGTCGTGGCCTCAATTCTCTTATTTTCAATATGCACTTCCTCCTCTTTTTCTGAGGTCGTGGCCTCAACACTCTTATTTTTCCCTTCAAACACACTTTTGATTTTCAACTGATCCTTTTGAACCTCTTTAGGTGATAAAGGAACAAGAGTGGTCAATTTCCACCTTTCACAAACGAATATTGATTTTTATAATCATTATGCACTACCCTCCTATCATGTTGTCAATGCCTTCCCAACAAAATATGCCCAACATGCACAGACATTACATCACAAACAACTTCATCTCTATAACCTCCAATAGTAAATTTGATATTGACTTGCCAGTTCACCTTAATCTCCCCCGATTTAGTCAACCATTTCAATTTATAGGAGTTAGGGTGTTTCACCTTAGGCAACCCTAATTTTTCCACCAACAATGAACTAACAACATTAGTACAACTTCTCCCATCGATCACCATTCCACAAACCTTTTTACCCACCAAACACCTAGTGTGAAAAGGATATCCCTTTGTTCTTCAGCTTCATCTATTTTAGCTCTAGCACTTAAGGACACGCGTATTGAAAAGTGATCCCTTTACATCATAAGTCAGCCCTTCCTCATTACTACTACTAGCCTCAATATCCTGTAATCTAGGCATCCCTTTAAACCCATCCTCCGAACTAATTTCCCCATTATCGCGCAAAAGCATTACCCTTTTATTCGAACATTGGGGTGCAATATGACCCGAACTCAAACACTTAAAACATTTAATATTCCTATCTCTAGTAAGTTGAGGTTCAGAAATAGTTTTACCTTTTGTTATAGGTTCCTCTTCCTTTCAGGACATGTTCATCATTGTGATCTCTCCTTGGTTGTGACGTAGGATAAGTTTTCGGTGAATGCCTTGCTGCCCCCTTTTGCTTTAATTGTCTTTCCACCTTCATTGTCATATGCGCCATGTCCTCTAATTCCACCTAGTGCTGCAACTCGACCACATTAGCAATATCCCGGTTTAGCCCACTCAAGAATCTAGCCATAGTTGCCTCCCAGTTCTCCTCAATGTTGGCTCTTATCATAGCTACTTACATTTCTTTGTGGTACTCCTCTACACTCCTAAACCCTTGTGTAAGACTCTGCAACAGTTGGTAAATATCCCTATGATAGTGACTTGGACGAACCTCTTTCTCATTATGGCTTTCATCTCTCTCCATGTGTCCACCGGCCTCTAACCATTCCTTCTCTTACCGGTCACCAATTGATCCCACCAATTAATTGCATAATCGGTGAATTTCACTACCACCAATCTAATCTTCTTTTCCTCCGAATAATTGTGACATTCAAATATCAACTCCACCTTCTTTTCTCAATCCAAATCAGCTTTCGAGTCACTCTTCCCATGAAAAGGTGGTATGAACATTTTTATACTTTCTAGGTTATCATCCACTTCATCCCTATTCTCATGCCTCCTTCTATGACCTCTTTCACGCCTATCTCTCCTTTCACTCCTTCCCACACTAGCCATTGATGAATGAACACTCTCACGTCCACTATCAACCCTTTCGTCATCGTACCCATATCCAATCCTATGATTATTTTCCCTCCTTTACTCCTCCTCATCATCTCTCCTAACCTTAGAATTTGTATGAGTTCGCTCCCTTCGCCATTGAGTCATATTCTCTTCATTTCTTTCCATTCTAATCATTAACCTCTCAAGTTTCTCCTATATCATCAGTTTTACACCATAATCCTTCCTACCCATCCTATTCATACCTTCGGGCTATTTGTTGTGGCTAATTGATGAGGCTGCAAGCTCCCTCTTGTCCACTCTTTTGTGGTCACCAACTGATGAAGAAGATGATCCCCGACTGCCAGACATTGTTAGTGATCAAGGAAACAATTAAAATAACCCCACGTGCTTATTTTTACTCATGTATCACACTCAATCCCCTTTCAAGAACTCCAAGAACACAATCCAAGAACTCAATTAAGGGTAGGGCAAGATAAGAAATGAATAAGAACAAGAAAATTTAAAAATTGAGAAAATTCGAAATTTTTGGGAAAAATATTGAGTTTTCGGATTTCTTTTTTTGTTTACCCGAAAATTCAACTACGAGTGCTACAAAACAAACGGAATTGAATATGGATAAGAATTGACTAAAATAAACAAGATTGATTTTTTGTTGGATTTTTATATGGACCAAATAATGGAATTTTTTTTTACTGGCACGAAGTACAAGAAGACTCAAGAAAATGTTAATAAATACCAAGAATTGAATCTAGATCCAAGCTCTAATGCGATCCCGCTAGGGAAACGCTACGAAGAACGCGGAATAATACAAACACAAAATATAGGAAATATTTAAATTCAGCCAAAACACTAGAAATAAGAAATAAAACAATTGAAAAAGATAAAATTGATGATATGACCTTGACCCAACAATCGCGACGCAATGACTCGACGATGCAGATTGAAGAACCGACGTTTTCGAAACGCCACAAGGGATGTCAAATTCCTTGATAAGTTTCTGATTGGAACGCCATAAATATTTCTTAATATTTGATTAGTTCAGTTGTGTTCTTGAAGAACACGAAAGGGAATAACTCACCTCACAAGAGAACTCTCAATTTAATTCAATAATATCAAAGTTGTTCAATAATGAAAAGAAAACATAATATAAGGTAAAACAACCTAATACTAACCCTAGGCGCTAAAGGGTTCAAAAATATGGAAATAAATAATTAAAACGCAAATTAAATCAAAAATTGCAAAATTTGGTCCGCTAGACAGTTACGGTCGTGATGTTGACACTTACAGCCGTAAGTGACATTGTCGAGGAGTTACGACCGTGATCATAGGACTTACGGCCGTAAGTTCGGAAATATTGGATTTCTTTGTTCTGACCCGAGAGTGACTTATGGCCGTGAAAAACAAGATTTACGGCCATGACTTTAGTTCTGCCCCTCGAACTTTCCCCCTTTGACTCAACTTGATTCATTCGTCTTCTCTGCTCGACTTCAACATGAGACTTAATCCGTTTTCTATGTAGATCCCTGTTGTATTGCCGATAGCCAGACTTCTCCTTGGATCTCTTGTTTTGGGTCTTATCAATTATTGGCTAGATTTACTATAGCATGTAGCTGACAATTTCTTGTTGAAAACACGTTGCAGCAGTAACAGTTGTAGTCTGTAGAAGATGAACAGTCTTCACTTTTGTAATTTTCTTAGACTTCGGCCTTAGGTCTACAATGCGTGTATTGTTGATTGTTTAGTAACTTTAGTTGTATCCTAGTATTGGACTTTTGTATGATTATAATTGGGCCTATTTAAAAAAAATAATAAATTAAAAAAAAATGCATGCCTATCATGGGTAATATATGTAATAGAAAATTGAAATTAACAAACATACCCACATAACTATTGAATTTGACATATTGGCCTAATTTTTGAAATTTTCCTTTTTTTTTTTTAAATTTTTATTTACTTTCGTCGGTCCGGTTTGGTTTTAAACCTCAATTAAAATTTTCAAACCTAAACCAAACAATTCTTAATCGGTTTGGTCCGGTTCAAAACCATTTTGTTGCCTGGTCCGCGTGGCACCAAACCAACGGTTTCTAAAATTCGATTTCAGTTTGGTTTTCCAATTTTTGCTTACAACCCTATATGCAACGATGTAATGAGGATGAACAACATAATAGGGCATATTACAAAGAATAATCATAAAGAAGTTTTTTACAATCTTTTTAACTATCTATTTTCGTAAAGAAATTTAGAAGTCGAACTTCAGGGGCAAAGACGCTCTCATTACGTACATTATGTAAAAGAGCTTAAATTATATTTAATTGTCTATTTTCCAAACTTACCATTGGGATTATTTATGTCAACTTTTAGGGGGGAGTTTGTAATCTCCCATGAAGATGGGAAGTTAGGTTTCACTTCTTTCTATGAAACTGTATGCATGTATATGCTCATCTGATGTACATAGAAACAGAGTGCTCACTTGTGGATGTTGGAATAGGTGATTAAAATTTCATGTGGAGGATGGCGGCGTCCTCATTCATATTATCTTGGTGATGTACCAGAGATGAAAAACTGCTTTGCATTCGTTAAGGTATGTTTTTGGGTTCCATCAATTTCTGTTTAATGTCAGATTTCTTTCTTTTCCTTTTTGTTCTCTCTCTTAAAATCAACTTCCTATGCAAATATTGAGTTTCTGTCTCAAATTATATACTTAGGGTTGGAAAGGGTGTTCGTGTTATGGTGTCCCTTAAATGAAGGTCCATCATCTAGTTAGTTGGGACTGAAAAGTTCAGAGAGTGGTCACACAATCTAGTAAAACAGAACTAACCATGTAACTGGGATAAAGTCTTGTCCCATATCTGATGGGAGGGGGCAATCTGCAATGTTTTAGTTCCATTATTCTTATAGGAACAGGAAATGGCATATCTGCTACTGGCTAGCTTTAGAAAGAAGATTTCAGTTACAAAACACTACTGTTGAGTTATTTTGTATCATACGTTATAATGTTATAACGTTGAATTACTTCATTAAATTGTATTCATCTGCTTTCCCAATTTTTAGTAAAAAGCGCAAAATGAATTTTTTCCATTCTAACTCTTATTGGACTATCTTCATCCTGGTCCTTTTGTGCATCATTATCAATTTTTTTACTCTTACTGTCTCATCCATATACACTTACGGAATCCCTTGTTGCCTTCTTGGGGTAGGATGATATCATACATGTCCACAGACGCTGGGCGACAGAAAATGAGAGACAGATATATCCTCAAAGTCTGCATTTGCAGTTTCATGGCAGGGAGATACATTCCTTGTGTTTTATTTCTGGATATTCATTGTCCAGATCAGAAAAAGAGCAGTGCCTTCTTTCTGGACATACTTGGATTGCAACAGGTTGTGAAGATGGAACTGTGCGATTGACTGGGTAAGGTGTCTATTTTTTTTTTTCAGTAATCCAAGAGTAAGATATTTGACACAGCCTGGCAAAACTCCATTTTAAAGACTTATTTTCAATTTCACTTGAGTATTGAGCTTTGTATGAATTAATTTTTTGATAAATGTTCAGGGCTGAGCCAGGTAAAGAGAACTGGTTGACTTCCAAATTACTAGGAGAACATGTTGGTGGATCAGCTGTACGTTCAATATGCTCAGTGGCGAAGATAAGTATCTTTATGACAGATTTGTCGGGTATGCCTAATGTGTTTTACAGGCAAAATGGGACCTTAGAGGAGCTAGAGATTCCATTCATTTTAATATCTGTTGGTGCAAAACGGGTAGTAACTGCATGGAAACAAATAATTAGGACGAGCAACGAAAGAGTAGACACAAAATCTGGCGACCTATATAATAAACATGAAACAAGCTTTAGCTCATCTTCAGAAACACTGTCCTTCCAGTGGCTCTCCACTGATATGCCATCCAAAAGTACTAGTTATGCAAAACGACAAAACATGAAGGAAGTTTATGAAAAAGCTGAAAACGCTTGCATTATGAAGTCCAATGCTATATCTGGTGAATCACTTTCTTCAGAATACAGGAAGATGGACCATGGAGATAAATTTGAAAATGACTGGAGATATCTAGCTGTTACTGCTTTTCTAGTTAAAGTTTCTGAGTCCAGGTCTGTTTGAGTAACAATAGTCTTCTCTTAACGCGCATTTTCGTCTACATTATTTTCCAGAGTGAAATGCCATGACTCTTAAGTGAATGGATCTTCTGCAGGATCTCTGTCTGTTTTGTTGTTGTTGCTTGTTCAGATGCTACAGTTACGCTTCGGGCCCTTGTATTACCTTATAGGCTTTGGTGCGTGTTTAACTTCCATTAATTAGCTTATAGAACATCTCAAATGAATGCATATAAAAATGCTATATCTCGTGCTCAATATAAATGCTGTGAAATGAATTTCTTTGCAGACTATAATCTATATTTCTTGCCTTACATTTTTTGGGTTATGTTTCTAACTGCATGGCAGGTTTGATGTGGCCTCATTGGCTCCCTTGCAGTCGCCTGTCTTAGCTTTGCAGCATGTTGTGGTTCCTAAGCTTCTGCCATCTAAAGGTTTGTAAGATTTGATAAACAAATCAAACTATATTTGTTGGGAAATTTCAAAATGATATCGGTGACAAATCAACAGTTCCAAATTCCAATTAACTTTTGAAAATGTGCTGGTCTTCTATTAGGCTCTGTTCGGTAACACTAGCGATTTATAAAATTATTTCTTTATGTTTTCGAGGTAAAATGTAGTTGAAAAGTGGATAAAGAAAATGTGTTGGGGTTTGAGAAATTGTATTGTTTATAAATTGGTTTATAAATTGTAATGATTGTCTTAAAGAATGGAGGTTTAATAATAATGATTCTGTCAGAAATTTCTGCAAAACAAAGTTCAAAGTGTGCCACATGGTACCAGGAAGGGCAATCTTAAAATGCATCTTTCATCTAATGGAGATTATGAATTAGTAAGTCGCAATCTGATAGGAACCCAATTCTGTACTATCGAATGAAAAGATTATTCAATGGCTTGAGAGGCTCATATCTATCCCCCCAATTTTACCCTTAATTTCTGCCTGCTGAAAAGAAATTTCTCCCTCTATTTTTTATGGATAAAAACTTCACTGTTTATTGTATTAAATCCCTATAATACCCCCCCAAAGCTAATGACAATTGAACTAGCTATTAATTTGGGATTCTATCACAATCCCAAGACAAAAACTTGCTGTTCTTACTCCTGTACATTTAACACGAGTCACTGTTGGGCCTGAATATTAATGGTAGTCTCTTGGGCAGTTTATTCTTCCATCTTTTTCTTCATGTTCCTGTTCGTGTTTTCACACTATTTCCAACAAATTTTTTAGTTGGATATTGAGTGTGTTATTGTTTAAAAAGAGTTTTTTTTTTTAAAAAAAAATGAATAGTGATATTTAGGAGAATAGATGATTGAGATTTGGTTGAAAAGTCAAATATTGTGGGCTTGACTTTTAATGGATGGTTGAGATTGGATTTGCACAAAAAGAGAATTTTAAAGAGAACCAAACAAGGGCTATAGATGATAATTTATTGTTACTGTTCCTTTTTTCCTATAATGACTGTGAATAACTCTACTTAACCTGATTTTTCAGGAAATGTACAGATTGGAAGTCTTTACTTTGTTATTAGTGGGTCTACTGATGGAAGTATTGCCTTTTGGGATCTGACTGAATGTGTTGGAAATTTTATGCAACGGATGTCAACCATCAAAACTGAAAACTACATAGAATTTCAGAAAAGGCCACGTACAGGCAGAGGAAGCCAAGGTGGGAGATGGTGGAGATCCATAAATAATCATAATTTAAAGGAAAAACCTGGTGGCTTAAAATCAGTTGGCCATCATGTTTTGGAAAGAAAATCTGACACTGATTTAGTCTCCACGGAAACTGCAAAATCTAGCAATGAAATGCAAAATCATAAGTGCACGACATCCGACATGTCCTTTCCTGGAAAAAGTTCTCCTGTTTATCCACAAGTTTCAGAGAATTCTTCACTTTTTATGGAAGAAAAAAAAGATGATTCATCATCAGAAATGTCTGCAGTAGCTGCCATGCGTGTTTTGAATAGTGTTCACCAGTCGGGGGTCAATTGTCTTTGTGTTTCAGATACAGAGGACCCAGTTATTTGTGATTCTGGGTTTTCATTCTATGTTGTAAGTGGGGGTGATGATCAAGCACTTAGCTTTCTTAGATGTGGTTTGGAAATAAATCATACAGGCCAGCACTCTGAGAATTTTACTGCAGAAAACCATTGCATGACTTCGACAGTGAATAATCAAGAGTATAGTTACCGTTGTCAAATTCAAAACCGTCAGATAAAGTTTTTATCACTGGATAAGGTCAACTCAGCTCACAGCTCTGCTGTCAAAGGTACTTGTTCTGTTATTTGTTTCAAATGCTAGATCTATTATATCCTTTCTATTTAGAGGTTAAAATGATCTTTGGTAAATAGAAGGGATGGTGAAGTGTCAAGACTTTGCATTTCATTTCATTCTTGTCAGCTGTTCTTTCTGAATACACAACTGTAAACATCACAAGCTTACCAGAACTGGATCTTTTCTGCTCCTTTCTTTAACTGTGGGACTATAATATTAACATTCATATCCTACAAAAATTCCTAGTTACAAGTAATTACGATAGAAACTCATGGCAGTTAACGTCTGAAACTTTTCCAACAAAAATTGCTTGACACTACACTTTTTGAAACAAAAATTGACATAATTTGCATATCTAATTTAATCATGTTTTTATATTAAACCCAAATTTGTTATTTATTTTGCTATAAATAAAAGTAAATAGTTTAAACTAATCATAAAAAGGGGAAAAGAAAAAATTATATACTTTTTTTGATTTGAGTTGCTACTTCTCTTTATTGATACTTAGTCCTTGTTTGATTCTGGAATTTATTTTACAACTTCCCCTCAAAACTCATTTTCAACAACACATTTTTATCTTACACACCACTTTCACACTTTTTAACCTCAGATTCTCCCAAAAATTTAAATTTCCTCCAAAATATCATACACCAAACGAGCTCTTAATAATTTGTTATTTTAAAAACTTACATTTTGTTCATGTTATTGAATGTTTATTTTTATATTTTTACTAAATTTTTTGGTTCATGATGAGATTTACGTTTCCCCTCACGAAGGAAAAACGCCTTAGTACCTGTTTCCATTTTTTTAAACTATGACATTACTTTTAATTTTATCAAAAAGGTGTATGGACCGATGGGCGTTGGGTCTTTTCTACTGGTCTTGATCAGCGTGTCAGGTGTTGGACCCTTGACTCTGGTAGACTCGAGGAGCGTGCTAATTTAGTTATTAGTGTACCAGAGCCAGAAGCATTGGATGTTAAAGCCTGTGGAAGGTGAGGGAAATTATATCATTTTTCAATTTTGATAATCCTGGTTATAGCTGTTTTGTTTTGTCCTCCATTCCTTGTTTACCTCATTGTTATCATGACGATTTCAGAAATTGTTATCTGATTGCAATCGCTGGAAGAGGGATGCAAATGGTTGAATTCTTTCCACCAGGTGGAATGGATAGTGGAGAATAGGCTAGCTTTCACCTATCTGAGTCTCAAAGCATGGATAGTTTTGTGCTACATGAGCATTCATCATGGTGAGATACTCTGCCATCCTTTCCATTAATAATCATTTGAAATTTGTTATTCACTAGTTGATTCTCTTTAAGTAATTAAAATGTGTAAAATTTGCAGTCGTATCAGAATTTGAAAATAAGCTTTTTTGATGCAATATCAGAATAAGATATTATTATATTTACTTTCCAATTTTAATGCTTGCATGAGGAAACTCAATTAATGGTTTATTTTATAGTTTTTATACTATTTCCTTGCTTAGAACAGGGTCCTTTGAACCTATATAAAAGGGGCTTGTGTTATTTAATTGGAAGAACTAGAACATGAAAAAAATTGATATCTTCTCCCTTAATTCTCCTTTTTCTCTCTTTCGATCCGTCTAGTTCCCCTTTCTACCTCCCTCCTATCCCCCTCCTTTCTCTTCTATCTCATTTTCCCTTCTCCTACAATTGTTTGATTGCACACTACGGTTGGAGTCAATAGTTGGTGTGTGGTTATTATGCAAGTATGTTAATAAAAAATGAAAAATAAAAACACATAAAATACTTTCATGGAATTGAAAACAAGAAAAGTAAATGTGAAATGATAGATCGAGGCGAGAGTTTGACTCTTTCCTTAAGACATAATTGTCTGCCTAGGTGCTAACAAAGTTATGGCAAACACCTCCTATGATACAACGCTCAACTTCCTTTGGTGGCAGCACTACAAACTCGAAAGTACAGCGAACCCGAAGTGTTTTGTACTTTCTCAAATGGAATGATTTTTTGAGAATGCAAAGAGTTTTCCAAAGTGATAAACAATGAATATTGAACGAATGAAGCAAGCCTAGAGGATCCTTTATAGATGATGAATTGTTGTGGCCGGAAAGACATGCCTATTGAGCGGGCGCTGGAGTGATTTTCAAGCAACCCTTTAGTAATGCTCGATAGCCGCTCGAGCGGTTTTCTCGAGACGGAATATCGCTCGAGCGGTCAACTCATACTTGGAAATATTTGGAAATAAAATTCAATAAAATTAAATAATTATTTACTAAGCCTCTTTTGGTAAACCGTTTATAAATGACAATGTTTAGAAAATCGGAAAAGGTAACGAGTCAAGGGTCAGAAGGTCGAATCGGGGCTCAAACTCAAGTCTTCAAGTTGAAAGTTTTAAACTAGCTCATTTTTCTTTTGTGGGATAATATCCACATTATTCCAAGAATTTTGTTTCAACGTAACCACTTAGCAATCAGTTTCTCATTCATCTGAAACTTGTTTTAGGAATCCAAATATGTTATGGTCATCTACTTACGGAGTAAAGTATGTTTGACTCCTCACCTGCACGAACTGGATATTGGGACCCACCCAAATATTTGGTCAAAGTTGACCCAATTCAAACTTATTTCTTATAATCTCTCACATGAATGGAAATTGCCATAAATATGCAAATGAAATGCATACACTAAAAAATAGTACAAATGAAAATTTATTGCTTGAGGATAGGTATCTTGTGGCTTTGAACCTATCTTAGTGGAATACTATCGGATTTACTTGGCTAGTCAGTGAATGTGATGATGTCTTGAACTACCTAGTCATCAGCGTAAACTAAGATAACAATACCTACACAATAACCTTCGTAACGATTCTTTAGTTCTCATGGTTGTGTTCATTTTTACTCTGAACAACCTGTTGGGTTTCATATGTTTTTTAGAAAATTTCAAGTCTTGAACTATTTTCATAGAAGCTGCCCTTTACCCTTTTATAGGTGATGCCTATGCATTGATACGTGTTTCTTTGTCATTATTTCCTAAATATGTAAGGAAAAATCTGAATCACTCATTTGAACATAATCTATTTGAGTGGCCTTTGCACTTAAATGGAAGTTTTGTTTACAGTATAGCAAAATTGTTTCCTTGTTGAGGTACATTCGAGCCACCAATGTTGCATTGCATTCATTTGTTTCTGCAGGTCAGTCTGCCGTAATAGTGCATCATGCTCCTCGTGTGGATTCCGTGGTACCTTTTGTGGATGAGTTGCACATGATGTTATCTATTGGTTTTCTTATCGCTACTAGGTTAAAAGGAAAGAACGCCCCCTTGGTTGTGTCAGATGTTTGGGACTAAGTTTCAGATTCAATATTCTTCACATTGTTGGTTCCGTTATTTGGTCCGGAAGAAGGATTGCTCTCCTTGGCTACGAAGTTGCAGTCTATCTAGCCGGAGTCGAGTTATCTCAGTTGGAGAGAAATGATGCAATTTTAATGCTTATTTTAGGAAATTCAATGATGGTTTATTTTATAGTTTTTATTTATATATTGCTTAGAATAGGGTCTTTTGAATCCTATATATATAAAGGGCTTATGTTATGTAATTGGTAGAACTAGAACATGAATAAAGATTGATATCTTTTCCCTTAATTTTTCTCTCTTTCAATTCTACTTCCCCCTTCTACCTCCCTCCAATCTCCCTCCTTTCTCTTCTATCTTCTTTCCCCATCTCTTACAATTGTGTGATTGCATACTAATTCCGTCCCACAAATATAGTTTAATATTTTTTTTTCATTCGTCCCCCAAAGGTAGTCTATTTTCATTTTAAGAGTGAAGTTAATATTTTATATCCTATTTTGTTCTTATTTAATGTGTTTTGTGTTAGTCTAAAAATTTATATCCTTTAAATTTTGTGGGAAACTGCATAAATTTATTAGAGGTATATTAGAAAAAGTGAATGTAAAATTTATTTTTTCAATAACATTAATTAACATTTTTTAATGTGTCAAAATAGGTAGAGGACTATCTTTGTGAAACGGAAGGAGTACATTTTTATTTCAGTTACCTTTTATGTATCCGTCAGGTACACTCATATATGACATTTAGTAATTAACACGTGTAAAACAATGTCTCGTCCATATAGATTAGTCCTTGAAACTCTATTTCATGATGTCAATTTGAGTGTCGTCCTGAAGAGGCGTTCCAATTTTACTTGGAGTAACATTAATTCCCATAATGCATATAGAAGAGAATGTGAAAGTATGAGAGGCTTATCTCTAATAATTAATTCCTTTAAGTGAACCATTTTGGGAAAGAATGGCAGTATATGATCGGATAAATACTAATTTAGAATTATATGAGGAAGTTCCAGATATCTTATCAATAGTTTTGCTCCTCCATCAGTGAAGGATAGGGGAGATATATATCCAACACTTGCGGTGGGGGGAAAAAGTTGGGGTGAAAGTGGGGCCAACTGACACTCACCTCATAGGAGGTGGGGTGGATTTTGTGTGTGTTGGGTAAATAAGTCCCCTATCCTTCACGGGTAGGGGTGCATTTTCAATCTTATCAATTGAGTAACGTACTAACGTACAGCTTGATTTTGTATAAATTCACAAAATTGGGGATGAAGCTTTGACCCACCTGTCCTGTTCCGACAAAGGATGCAGAAAATTAAGGAAGACAAACAATTCAACAAGTTTCTCAATATGCTCAGGAAATTGCTTATTAATATTCCCTTCATTGAGGCTATCATACAAATCCAGAGTAATGCAAAACTTTTGAAGAAGATGATGTCAAGTAAGAGAAAGCTTGAAGATCTGGAGGATGTGTCCCTAAATGAAGAATGCAACACAATTCTGCAAAAGAAGATCATGCTTTTGTTTTTTATTGTCCTCCTAGAGGTGCTTAGCTTAGCAAGGCTCCTCTCATCAGATAAGGACTTGTGAGATAAAGACAGCTCATCTTTGAGGTCATTGATTTTCCTTAGCATCTTGTCAGAGTTAAGGAGGGCTGATGAAGCTTTGATCCACCTGTCCCGTTCCGACAAAGGATGCAGAAAATTAAGGAAGACAAACAATTCAACAAGTTTCTCAATATGCTCAGGAAATTGCCTATTAATATTCCCTTCATTGAGGCTATCATACAAATCCAGAGTTATGCAAAACTTTTGAAGAAGATGATGTCAAGTAAGAGAAAGCTTGAAGATCTAGAGGATGTGTCCCTAAATGAAGAATGCAACACAATTCTGCAAAAGAAGATCATGCTTCAGTTTTTTATTATCCTCCTGGAGGTGCTTACTTAGCAAGGCTCCTCTCATCAGATAAGGACTTGTGAGATAAAGACAGCTCATCTTTGAGGTCATTGATTTTCCTTAGCATCTTGTCAGAGTTAAGGAGGGCTGATGAAGCTTTGATCCACCTGTCCCGTTCCGACAAAGGATGCAGAAAATTAAGGAAGACAAACAATTCAACAAGTTTCTCAATATGCTCAGGAAATTGCCTATTAATATTCCCTTCATTGAGGCTATCATACAAATCCAGAGTTATGCAAAACTTTTGAAGAAGATGATGTCAAGTAAGAGAAAGCTTGAAGATCTAGAGGATGTGTCCCTAAATGAAGAATGCAACACAATTCTGCAAAAGAAGATCATGCTTTTGTTTTTTATTGTCCACCTAGAGGTGCTTAGCTTAGCAAGGCTCCTCTCATCAGATAAGGACTTGTGAGATAAAGACAGCTCATCTTTGAGGTCATTGATTTTCCTTAGCATCTTGTCAGAGTTAAGGAGGGCTGATGAAGCTTTGATCCACCTGTCCCGTTCCGACAAAGGATGCAGAAAATTAAGGAAGACAAACAATTCAACAAGTTTCTCAATATGCTCAGGAAATTGCCTATTAATATTCCCTTCATTGAGGCTATCATACAAATCCAGAGTTATGCAAAACTTTTGAAGAAGATGATGTCAAGTAAGAGAAAGCTTGAAGATCTAGAGGATGTGTCCCTAAATGAAGAATGCAACACAATTCTGCAAAAGAAGATCATGCTTCAGTTTTTTATTATCCTCCTGGAGGTGCTTACTTAGCAAGGCTCCTCTCATCAGATAAGGACTTGTGAGATAAAGACAGCTGATCTTTGAGGTCATTAATCTTCCTTAGCATCTTGTCAGAGTTAAGGAGGGCTGTCTCAGCATCCCTCTTATCGCATTTCGCCTCCCTAAAAAAGGATTCCACTTCATCGATCAAAGCCAAGGCTTTGACGCTCAATGCCTTGGCAGCAAATAGTTTTCGAGCATGAGAGACACTTGAAGAGAAGGCAGACCATCCTTTGGTCCAAAATTGCTCCGTAGCCAAGGTAACTCTAGCAAGTGGGAAGTTTGGAGAATCAAACAGGCTTGGGTAAAAAACGACGTCTCTAGGCATGAGGCTTGTCATAATCTGGCTCAACTCTTCAGCTACGGTCGGAGTAAGCTCGTAGCTCATTCCAGGGAGAGAAATTGAGGGTTCATCTCCCCTTTCCTGCGATTTTGATTTTGGTGGAGGAACCGAGGAGCTATCTTTACCTCTCTTCAACCTCTTCAAAGGAGCAAGATCAACTTCAAAGTCGATCAATGGGACATCGTCATGAGCACCTTCCTCAAGTGAGCTTTGCTTTGAGGAATTCACCCCTCTTTCACCACCTCGTTCTGACCTCTTCCCTTTTCCTCTGACTTGGAGCTGCTTGGCAGCATGCTCCTTTGCCTCTAACAGTTCTTGGCCGGTGGACAATAGGGTAAGAGGAGGTAGTAATGTCGGAAGAGGACCCTTGAGCTGAGCAGCGGAAGCCTCAGAGACCTTCTTAACCGCCTCCACTTGAAGATTGGCGAGGACTGACTTCTACCTTTTCTCCTCATCACTGCCATGCCGAAGAACCGGAGGAACCTTCTTGGACATGAAGCCCCTTTTGAGATATCTTGGGGAAGTCCTTAGAATCTGATCATCGCATAAATAGGTTAGTTTTGAGTAAATAACCCCGGGCTAGTTGTTGTGAGATATAAGCAAAGGTTCAACTTACTCATAGCTCGTGCAAGATCGTGTCTAACAAAGAGCTTGTTTGGATGGATAACCTCCTAAAAAGTGCCTCGGTAAGCGAAGAGTTTCCTTACTGCAGACAAATCTTCCTCTGAAAGCAGGGAAGCAAAAAATTGCCCTGAATAGGAGGTAAAGATAGAAGGGCATATTAGAAAATTAAACAGGAGAGAACCACACACACATACACACGCGCACGCATATATATGAAAGCAAAACTAGAAACTCATGCGGAATGGAAAAAGTTTAGGGAACCGTGATTTCAGGAGTGGGATCAACAGGCGAACTTTGCCACTCCGCAGCAGCCCAGAACCATTGACTTCTCAAATTCTTGATAGAAGTGGGATGCCCAGTAATAATGGGGGGATGAGTACCCCTCAGAGCTAGGTAATACCAGTCATTCACATCCAACCTCACGTCCTTCTCCCTCCTAACTGACTTCTTTAAAACGTAGAGGGTGTGGATAATATGTAAGGATATAGGGTAATCGGGGTAGACCTCCTGCCATACTAACCATGTGCACACTGCCTGTGTCCAGAGGTTTGAGGCCAATTGGTAAGGGCACAAGTTATTGCTTTGAAGTAGCGCCCTGAAGAAAGGGTGCAAGTGCAACCTCATCCCACATACCAAGGCGTCATAGAGGATTGCCACTTGGTTCGGAGGAGGGCTACAGGGTCGGAAAGACGGGGTTGGGTGTATATGTAACGATCCGGCTCCCTCGCTGGGGCCTTCTCTGAGTCGTACTCATGGTCTTTTCACTCTCCCTGGCTCCCTCCCTGGGGCCTTCTCCAGAAGTGAATTTTTGCCTTCTGCGAGATTTGAACCATGTACCTAGGGGATTCAAACCATGTAGCAGGATTCTAAGAATCATTGTAATAAACCACTAGGTACATGGTTCGAATCTCGCGGAAGGAAAAAATCCACTTCTGGAGAAGGCCCCAGTGAGGGAGCCAGGGGGAGTGAAAAGACCATGAGTACGCTCGGAGAAGTCCCCAGCGAAGGCCCCAGCGAGGAAGCCAGGGGGAGTGGAAAGACCATGAGTACGATAAGGAGAAGGCCCCAGCGAGGGAGCCGGGTCGTCACAGTATAACTTAGACGCCTTCTTCCAGTCAAAATCCAGAGGAAACACCTGCTAAGCCTAGCCCCTGATCTCTAACTCCACCTCATTGCTTTCCCATAAGTCCGACCTCGCTTCAGGGTCGGTGTGGTACCTCGACACCTTATTTATGTAATCAACCCAATCTTCAATTTGGGCGATTTTCTCATCTGACAAGCCCAACTCTTCCATATGTGCCCTGATACCCAAATTAGATTCTTGCACCCCGGAAGAGGAGCCTGTCGCTTCCTCCCCTCTCAAGTTCCTATTCCGTTTACTCCGGAGTTCCTGTATCGATGCCTCCTCCTCTGCGAATAACTGTGCCATATAGAGCTAGTTTCTTTTTGACTTCACTGTTAGAATCATCCAAACAAATTACACTACTGAATTTCCTACTTCGCCTCCTCCTATGCTCCCTAAAGAAATGAGAACTAAAAACTAATTGGGACATAGGGAAAAAGCCTCTGATAGGGTCCGCTATTACCACCAACTCCTCTGAACCCATTCCCCCAACTCTTTCCATTTTTTTTTCTCAAAATTCCAAACTTACCCAAAAGAAAATGCAAGAAAAGAAATTCTCAAACAAGCACTCAAGGGTCTAAAGTTGAAAATAATAAGCACGCGAATGGCAAAGAGATTACCTGAAAACTGATGAAGATCAATGGTCTCTTGTTCGATGAAGAAGCTTGACAAGAATTCATTATAAAAGGTTGCTAATGGAAGTTGCAAGAAAGATTGTTAATGAAATTCTTCGAAAAAGAAAGTGGAGATAGAGAATTCTCCCAGAAAGAACTTAAAGGGATGATGACGTAGTTGAAAATGAAGAGCTATGGAACAAAAGAAGCTTTATACAGATCTGTTGATCTAGACCTTTGGTCCCTAAGCTAGGAGATTAATCAAGGTGGTCCACGTGTCCCTTAGGAATGTAAGTTGAAGCACCAACAAGTGAGAATTTAAACAGGGAATGGCCATTCAACTGATGAAGTACAGTGCACGCGCGATTAAAATGCGTCCCCTTGAAGTACTTGCTCCAGGTTGCCGACAAGACTGATCAGTGTGTCAGAGAGATGTGACCTTCCTGCAAGTTGCAGCTTGATGCGACATCTCCTTTAAAGGGATGTGATGGCCGTCACACTCCTAAGATAGGTAGTAATAATTATGACGAAACAAATGGTTTACCTCTCCAACAACTGGGAACGTGACACGTGTAAAGCATAACACGTGTCATAATCAAAGATAGTTATTTCCACTATAAATAGACCGCATTTCCCTCCAAGAAAAATGTTAAAACTCTATACTCAAACTCAATTTATACAATCTCACTTCATTTTCTCTCTTTTTATACTTTTATATTTCCTGCACCCAAATTATATTTACTAGAAATGAGTACTGACTTGAGCGTCGAATTGCAAACGGGAGCCACCCCTGCTCCCGTTGCATACTGATTGCTTGTCTAAGTGCGCAGGAAGTCTACGTGTTCAAGAGGGAGGGGTTGAGACGTGTTGATCTAAGGTCCCACCAGATTTTGTGGTCAACAATGTTCAACTAGACTTGTGATGCAATTAGAAGTTAAAGTTGGATTCAAAATCCTCAAGGATAATGAGTCAGATTTTCAGTCAGAGATTGAGATTCGATGTTCGCATAGTAAACATTCGAATTGGAAAAATACTATTTCTACAAGAATTAGTATTTTTAATTTCTCAATTGTAAACTTTAGATGTTGTTGGAGGTTGAAAAATGATGGATTACAAGCGCATGAATAGTAACAAGAATTGGAGATTCTTGAGGTATCCACTTGGAAGAGACAACAGTACAAGATCGGGAAGCTGAAAGAGTGAATAGTAGTATTTTGAGGTTTGCAGGGGTAGATTGGAAGGTTTAGTGGAGTTTCATGGGCACATCTAACTGTAAACATACATTGTTTATAGTGGAGATAATTGGCTTGGTTTCAGAGTTTTTTCCACATTGGGTTTCTCCGTCATCATATTTGGTGTTAATTATTTATTGTTTTTGTATTACAAATTGTGGTAATTTAACTTAGGATAATTGTACTTGTTTGGTAAATCATCTAGAAACAATTAAATAGTGAAGCGTTCATTTTAATTATGTTAATTCGACACTAAGGTCGAATTATTTGGGGGTAACCCAGATCTTTCAAAGATCAATGAGTGCGGCAAATGTATTTACATCAAAGACACAAAAAATAGTTATGTAACGACCCAAAAAATTATGACGTCTTCATTTATTCATGCTTATGTAATAAATATATTTTTAGAATTTATTTAATCTTTATTGGGAATTAAGAAAGAAAAATGGAATTTTAGTTGGAAATAAAAAGATAAAGAAAATGTGGTTTAACGTCATTTCATCTCCAATAAATGGAAAATTTATATGTACGGAAAGTACTCGAAGTGAACTTCTAGAATATGAAATCCGTTCATCGTTTTGATTTATGAACAGCTCGTGGATATTTTTCAAATTTGGCACTGAAACTATTCGACTGGAAAAATAGCTTCGACAAGCCAACTTTGAAATTCCATAACTCTCTCCTCGGTTAACCAAATTTTGTAAAACAAACTCCATATGAAAGTACTATATGAACACTTTGAAATGAGACCAAGAACACCCAATTTGGAGTTCGTTTGATACTTCAAATCTGACCTCAAACACGTTATCCCAAAACTGTCGAAACTGAAAAATTGTGGAAGAATAAAGCATGAGGTGGCCAGATAAACCTCCATAGCCCCTTTTTAGCTTTCAAGAGCAATCTTCCACATCCTTAGGACACCTCTAGCTTTCATGGAAGTAGTATGACACCTCAAGCTTGGCATTTAAATATTATGTCTTAATCTTGAAGCAATGTCTAAATTCCCTACACTCATCTCCTCCTCCCCAATTCATGCAACCACTCTTCTCTATAAATAGGGATGGTTTTAAACAAGAAAACACATCAGAATCAGATCTGAAACGCTACTGAAATCACTTTCCCTCTTTCAAGCCCTAGGTAGGGATTTCTTGCCAAAATCATGTTTCAATCTACATAAATCGTCCCTTTAATCACCAAAAATATATGGTTTGGGAATCAAATGGATCAAAGAAATCAGAATCCAGTTTTTGCAGATACGCTTGGTGTCGACACTTGAAGAATTGGTGTTGACACCAAATGAAAAAGATGAACACGGTGTTAACACCTATGTAGACACCCATGCAGAAACCTCCTTTATTTTTGGTTCTGATCATAATATGAAGTTATTCTATGATTTTCAGGTTGTTAGATGTTGTTTAATGATCAAAAGTTGTGAGTATTCGATACACCCTTTACGTGTTGCATTATGTGCGAAGTTGAAACTTTGATAAAATCCTTTGATATATATTAATGATGATATTGAATGTGATATGATTCACAAAAGAAGCATGTTCAAGTAAAGATAATAGATGTAAACTCTAGCCTCCTCGGTAATCAATGTATGTGTTGGGATATCAATTTATTTCATGAGGACCTTGCGACTCCAATGCCCCAATGATCGACATGATGATCTAGTAACCCTATTGGAGTCGAATAGGGGGAAAGATGATAGGGATGTGGAAGTCCTAAAGGATATGAAGATCCTTTGTTTATGTTTATGGCCATTCATCGATATCCGTATTGTGATAATGTTAAGCGCTTCGAGGTAGAGGAGATAATCTAGGATCGGGGCCCAGAAATCATATTTTTGAAAAGAAACTTGCATGTGTATCGAATTACTCATAGAATTATCAATTCATGTTTTTCATGTTTTCAACTTGTAGATGTTGCACTTTGACAGATATGAGCTGATCTCTCGGGAGTGGATTTTGTCGGTCAATGAATAGTATTATATGTATGTGACAAAGACCCATACGTGACAGACATATCGAGACTTCCGTGCTCTCTCTCGATTTCTGTGTTAGCACTTCTATGCGAACTTCTATGATAGTGATACTATGGAATAATATAATGATTTCTCCAATGAAGAAGTTTAAAGTCAAGGGTTAGTTTTGTTTTAAATAGGGAAGAGGAAGATTGGGGTAATTTTGTAACATCTTCCTAAGACTCGATTGTAATAGTTTTTTTTTTAAATCTATACATACGTGTCGATTGGATCATTATATGTCGGCACCGAAACCCTAGAGTTCAACACCAAACTACTCGAAATTAGTATTGGTGTCGACACCCTCTTTATTGGTGTCGACACCAATCCAACAATGCAGCCTAAGTCAGTTTTGTGTCGACACCTAAAGCTTCTACGTGCCAAAAATTCTAAATTTTATCCTCATTTTTCGATTAAATGCTATATTTTAAATGGAGGGTTTTGGGGTTATCACAAGTTATGTCATTTTAAATCTTTATGTGGATGACATGTTTAATGATGTTAGTAGCGATAAGATGATTAAGGGCCTGTTCGGTGGTCCTATATTAATTGGCAAGAAGAGAAAAAAAAACATAAAATTAATTTACACAATTTTTCATACCACTTTTTAGCCATCCACATTTTCTCTCTCCAATTTTTAACCCCACATCTTACCTAAAAAATACAAACAATTCAACAAAATAATTTCAATTCCTTTTATTTCCATCCGAACAATGCTTAAATTTCTTTTCAAGTATATGAATAAAGGACATGATCGGGTGACTGCAACTTTTTACCAAATCGCTACTAATGTTGGAAATAAAGATACAATCAATGACAATTGAAACTCAACAAATATGACGACTAATGTTATGTACAAGGAAGTTTTCCAAAATTTGTAATACTTTTGATAACAAAATTATCATCGTCGTCGTCGTCATTATTGACATTGAATTTTTGTAGTTTTTTTTTATAATTTAGTCTTTGTCAAATTCGAATGCCAACCTTAGGCACCACCACCGTCCATCCCCTGAGGATTGGTAGAAAATATAATTTGCAGGTTATGCCCTAACTTGGATAGGATTTGGGCACCACCCACTAGAACGACAAAGTGCTTAACAAATTCAAACATGCGACCTCTGCGCTGCCAGCATTTGTAGATCACCAACCTTTATCAGTTGAGATATGCCCTGGGCAGTCTTTTCTCAAAAGTTGAGTGAGCATTGAATAGGCATCTATACATATATCAAAATAAAAGTGAGGAGAAAGAAATATTAAATGTCATTTTCCTTACAAAATGCACTTACAATTTTTGGAAATAAAAAACTAAAATAAAATATAATTTAGTAAAATAAAAATATGTGTATATTAATGTCGTATTTAAATTCGTGTTGATTAATGTAATTTTAATTTGAAATGTCGTATTTATCCCTTGTAGATAAATATGGATGAGAAAATTTTTGTTTGTAAATAAATTTATAGAAAATACTTAAACCTTCATTCGAAAGCTATGTTTTTGTTTAGAAACAAAAATATTGTTGTTTTGTTTTTGAAATTTGTTGTTGAAAAGTGGTTAAGAAAAATGTATATAGATAAAAAGTGGGTAAAAAATATGTTGTTTGTAAATAAATTTATAGACAAAATTATTGAACATATGCTAATATTTTTATTCATTCTTAATTTTAATAAGTGTAAAGATTATATGGTATAAGATTTTCTATATAATCCACGTTATCCAAATGTCATATCATGATAATTGTTGATTTTTGTAATTATTATTTTAACTAGTTAATTTTGTAAATAAATTATAATTTTATTGGTTAAATATAAAAATTTGTTGGGTTAAGATTAAACACGCATTTATAATTAGTGTGATAGGTTTTTTGAATGAGAAATGAGAAAAAAAATTCTAAATAAAAGAATCAAATGCAGAAATTATATAAATTTGCATTTTCAATGAAGTTAACAATAACGCATAAAAATTATTGAAATCTACATCGTTTATTATTTAAATATATAAATTGACATTTACTATCCAAATACGTTTTTAATAATATAGATTAATTAATTTTTTAAATTTTTTTAATAATTATTGTAATAGAATATGCACAATTAAAAAAATAATGTAATAAATATTTTAACAATTATTATGGTACATGTGTCATTAATAGCATTAGAATCCGTGCTATGCTAATAATGACATTAATATTTTAATATATTTCAATGTATAAACTATTTTTTGTTTTGTAATAGTTATTATTCTTTAGATAATTATTGTATTCTATTGAAGTAGAATAATATTTAATATGAGTTTCAAATAGAAGATCTCAACGAGAAATTTAATACAAGCTAACAAGTAACAAGTGAGAGCAAACTGTAAATATATATTATCCATAAAATCGTCTCAAAGATCAAATATAAAAGGTTTTATATTTTTTACATTTCCTCAATATCGCATTCATTTTAAATTATAAACTATTTTTTGTAATAATTATTATTCTTGATAATTATTGGAGTCGGAAAAAAATACGTAGTATGAGTGTCAAGTCGATGAGAAGTTTAATACAAAATAATAAGTAAGAGCAAATTGAAAATATACTATCCATTAAATCGTCTCAAAGATCAAACGAAAAAATTTTTACTTTATATTTTTTTACTTTTTCTCAATATCCTATTCATTTTAAATTATATCATTTAATTCTATAAACTGTTTTTTATAAAAAAGATAAAAATAACGTATTTAGAAGAAAAAAGTTCAACGAATAAATAAATAATAAATAAAAATATTTTTTAAACGAGAAAACATTTTAAAAAGAAAAAGAAAATCCTATAAAGATCAAGATCTCCTAATTTCGATTAGTTTTGTACATGTTGCATTTCCTATTTTGATTAGTTTTATCTTTTTTTAAAGTTTTGAATTCGATAATATTTTGTATTAAAATGCTGTTGTACTATATTTTTATTTGATATGATTGTCTATATAATTTGTTACGGCCACGTCCCAAAATTAAAATTGACACGTCACTCAAGGAAGCCCCTATGGGACCCACTAGTTACCACATGGATCCACTGACCTGTAAGTTACAGTATAACCGAGGCAGTATATGGCCCGAACCACTCTTGGCCAAACTACTCATTATGCTGTAGTGTCCTCCGATGTTTATGCCTAGGGCCAGCAGTATGGTTGAACAACTGTATCAGTTGGATTTGACTCATATGCAAGTTGCAACTTGATGGGATAGTGCCTTGACTGAAGATGTGATGACAACTATAACTCTATTGTGAAATGTAATGATTATGGCCAATTAAATGGTTAACCTGACCAGTGGCTAGGGTGAAGCCACGTGTAAAGTCTAACACGTGTCACGACCCTATGATATGATTTCCACTATAAATAGAGCACGCCTGCTTCCAAGAAAGAGGTTAGCAACTGAATACTAAAATTTGATATATTAAATCTCACTCCCTTTTTTCCCTTTTCTCTCTTTTACACACTTATGTCTCCTGTGCCCAAATTATATTTACTTGAAACCATACCTTTAACCACGAAAAACCGCTTGGTAAAAAAGCCATCGAAAACCTTGAAAAAGGCTAGTAACTTTGGAAGATAAGTCTAGAAAACCCTGAAAAAGGGCTTTAAACTTTGAAACATAAGTTTACTCACATTGAAAAAGGTATATAACTTTGAAACATAAGTTTACTCATCTTGAAAAAGGTATATGACTTTGTAACGTAAGTTTACCCACCTTGAAAAAGGTATATAACTTTGAAAAATAAGTTTGCCAACTTTGAAAAAGGATAGGTATTGACTCGCTACAACAATGAGTGAAAGTGATAATGATGCTAATCCTTGAAGGAGTAGAGAGGAGCAGTACGATGGCGGGGATACACATAAAACAGGCCAGTATGAGAATGCCAACGAGGAGGTTCCACAACCTAATCCTCCTTGCTAGCACCGAAACCGACACATGCTACGAGATATGATGCGCATGGCTGCTCAAATGTTGGAGATGCAAAAGTAATAAATTGAGCAAACTGCTACCATGAATGCCTACATGGCAAGAGGACATGTGGTGAATGAACCAATGGCACCACTGCACTACTTGGAGCCACATTATTCATCTTCTGATGCGGGAACTGCATCGTATTATTGTAACGTACCACAAAAAGAGCACAACTAGCCGCCTGAATACCATGAAGAAGCTGGCCCCTCAAGATCTGGCAGTGTTTTTAGCTGAATAGGGGGAACGTTCAGAGGCAAATGAGAAAGCAGTGCTGAACAAGCTCAGTATCCCGTATCCGGCACAAACGCCTAGGAATAGGCTTGAGCGAAGGGCTGAAGAAGCCCTCTCGCGGGGTCACATACTTACAAATAAGTACGAGGCGAGGATACCAGAATTGCACCCACCGACCTATGAGCCTAGAAATAGGTGAGAGAGAAGAGCCGCAGAGGCTCATTCCAAAACCCAAGAGGATCCGCCTAACTATCAAAGACCTAATTATGGCTAGGCTTTATCACCCAGAGGATGGAACTAGACACAACAACCCCATGGCCAATACCATGGTGCAGTAAAATCCGACCATGATGAAAACAACGAGTTGCCATTGTATGAATTAGACGACGATGATGAAATAAGCCCTTTCACTGAAGGCATTCGGAGATGTCTAGTGCCTACCGACTTTGAAATGTTGAAGATCAAAAAGTATTCCGGGAGAGGTGACCCTGATGATGACCTACTGAACTACCGCGCCAGTATGGAAATAGTCGGAGCTACTCCTGCGCTAAAATGCAAAGCCTTCACCTTAACAATTGAGGGAAGTGCAATACGATGGTACAAGAAACTCCCTCCTCGTAGCACCCACAATTGAGGAGATTTAAAAATGGCCTTCAAGAATGGCTTCGTTTCTTCCAAGCCAGGTCAACTCCCACTCCAACGCCTCCAAGATTTGAGGTAGGGGAGGGATGAATCTCTGAAAGGCTATTTAGCACGATTCACTGAAGAAATGCACAGTTGTGAAAATATCACAGAAGCTAAAATGTTCTCCACCCTGAAAGGGGGATTAGATGTGACCAGCATATTTTGGAGATATGTGCGGAGCAGAAAATCGAGGGATTACAATTCCCTGGTAGATCTAATGAAGGAGGAGAGCATCTCGGAAGAGATGGCCAAGGCTAGGAATAGTCACCCGCAAGAGAGATACAACACTGGGTATCACCTCGGAGAAACACAAGGAACATGAGGTAATATAGATCGGTCCGGCAACTGCTACGGAGGTGGCCTCCACCCATTTCCCAACCTACACTCCGCGCTGCCATTATTGAATCCCACTACCACTCCGAAAAGAATAGGTGGAATTCGAAGTGGAAAGCAAACCATGACTGAGGGATATCGTGTGTACCATCGATGTTATGGACACGCTACGAAGGATTATAGAGATATTCAAATGCTGGCTAAACAAAAGGCTAACGAGAAAAGGGAGGAAATAGTACCCCTAACAGGGGAAGGCCAAACAGGCCGAATGACCAAATGTTCAACTGGACTGAACGGAGAGACAATTAACGATACCCTCCCGGGGAGGAATCAACAATCACCGCAGAGAGCAAGATCACGACAGAAACAAAGCTCCAGCGCTTGAAAAGAAAGTCAAGGAATTGCCCCATCCTCCAAATGATCCACCAATCTGTGAGATCGACACAATATTTGGAGGGCCCTATCCAGGCGGGAATACAAACAACTCCCAAAAGCGATACATCAGGGAATCCAAGGAGCCTGCCAACGTGAATTATCACATAAATTCGCACAATGACGCTCCACTGGTAATTCGGATTGTGGTAACCAGAAACATTTATTCCTGCATGCTGGTAGATGACGACGTCTTAGTGAACGTGATTTATGGTGTAACCTATGATAAGATGGGAATTAGAACTCCCATTATTCCAGTCCCAGACCTCATATATAGCTTTACAAGGGATAGCAATGTTCCCAGGGGATCTATAATCCTCATGACCGAGGTGGGGCAGGCACCAACTGTTTCCAAGATGCCAATGGAGTTTTTGATCATAGATAAAACTTTCTCGTATAATGGTTCAATTGGAAGGCCATGACTTATTGACTTAGGGGCCGTTACCCATATGAAGTACCTATGCATGAAGTTCCCAATGGAAAATGGGATAACAATTGTCAGAGGAAGTCAGACTGAATCACAGTCCTGCTATACAAATGCTATCCGGAAATTCCAAGATCGAACTGTCAATATGATCAGCGATGTGGCAATGGCCAAGGCAGTCCCCGACCCTAAAAATGGAATACTAAATTTGCTACAGATACCGACGTCGTGATGCGAACCCTAGAGGGGGTCTGCGTCGTAGCTCGCGAAATAATGCTTGGAAAGTTTCGAATTCAGTTTGGAATGGACGAGAACACTACAACCCGAGCCTCACGACATAAGAACCATGGGTATATTAAACCCAGGACCCGTTACGATGCGGAAACAAGAACCGTAATGGTTTGAACGCCACAAAGGATGCCCACGCCTTTGATAAGTTCGATTTGTTGAACGCCACAAATATCCCACAATATTTGATAAGTTTGAAGTTTGTTCAATTCCAGAACAATGTTGAGAAAACACTCAATATATTTTTCATTCATCTAAATCTAACTTTTACATTGAATGGAAATAGAATATAAATAAGCAAAACTAAAACCTATCAACCCTAACTGGCTCAAAATAGAATTCTAATTAAATTAAAATACTAAAATAACTAAATAAAAGAAAAGGAATTAAAAATCTGCAAAATATGGAAAATCCCGGAAATCTGATCCGCCGCACCCTTACGGCCGTGAATACCGGGCTTACAGCCGTAAGCCCCTCTCGAGTCCAAAGTTGATACCGTAGTTACAACCGTAACGAATTTGCTTACGGACGTAAGTCGCTCGCTGATGAAGAGTTACGGCCGTGACTTCATTATTTACGGCCGTAAGTGTAAAATCTTGGAATTCTGCATTTTAACCCGAGACTGGATTACGGTCATGATAATCTTGACATTACGGCCGTAAGTACAAAACTGATCATTTTTGCCTTGTTTTTACTCCAATTTGGCTTGAATTGTAGATTTTTCTGTCAAGCCTGCTATGATTCCTATCATCGGGATTCCGGATCGTATCACGTCGCAATGACAAAAGAGGAAGATTTGGCAAATTTAGACCCCATGACCCCAGAATGACAGGCACAAATTGTTGCATTGCCCCAGCTGAAAAGCTGGAATGTTTCTCTGTTGATCCCTTAGACCCGATGAAGGAGTTGCAAATCAAAAAAGAATCAACAATCGAATTCAAAGAGCAACTAAAAAGCTTTCTCTTACAAAATCTTGACGTGTTTGCATGGAAACATGATGACATGTTGGGGATAGACCCTAGGGTGTGCTGCCACAGGCTCCAACTTAACCCAAGTCACCCAGGGCATAGGTAGAAGAGGAGACCTATGAATCCGGAGAAATATGAGGCCTTGAAAGAGGAGGTGTCCAAGTTGTTGAAAAATGGTTTCATCAGGGCTATTGATCGCTCTGCAAGTGTACGGGTCGCTCAAGTAATAAAGTGGACGTGAGTTCAAGTATCAATCCCACAGAGATTGTTGTAAATTGTATTTTAGAATACAGACTTTAACCAGAATAAAAGATTTGATTAAGTTGAAATTTTTGTTTCTGAAAATTAAAATAAAGATTAAACTAAAGAACAATGAAAAATTGATTTTAAAACTTATGAAAATAAATGCATTAGAATTATGAACCCATTTTGACTCTATCATCCATATTTTAACCAAATTATTTAAATACAATTCACGGGTTTTAAATTTTCATATTCTAAATGTAGTTAAAACTCTCTTTCGGACAAGCATTAACACATATTCCTACGCACGACCAAACTACATTTCTATGTTAAATCTGAACGTGTAAGAAATCATTAAAATATTTGTGAATACTATAACAGAAAACACAAAGCATAGGGGTATATTTCTATCCCCTATGAAATCCTAATCTTTCGAACTTAAGAAATCGTAACATCAATCACATAATAATTGGTTAAAAAATTATATGATAATCAAAGCACGAATCAATTGCATCAAAACCATGAATTGCATAAAATAAATAATAGATAAAAACATGGAGTCAAGAATTCAAAATTTCATCACAATTCTAACACAATTAATCTAGTCTGGAAACATAATTGAATAGAAAGTACAAGAAAAAAAAGGATGTCACCCCATTCATTTTCTTGTTCTTTAGTCTTCAATTTTGCTCTTGACGTGGCATGGATCCCTCAACAATTTGTCAACGCTTTGGTATGAATTTCACAAGTTGGGAACCCCTAATTTCGTGTCTTATGTCATGTATTTATAGATTCTCCCAAAGCCTAGGTCAAAAATAAGAGAAATCAGCTAAAAACCCCGCAAAAAGCCCAACTGCGGCCCAGAATATAACTAGGCTATTGCATGGTAAAAATCCGTGCGACCGCACAGGTTTCCAGAAAACCATTCTGACCATTTTTTAACAAGTCATGCGATAGCGTCATTATAATTCCATGCGATCGCATGGTTATCAGGCTAGAGTGCAATTTTCATCTTTTGAAGTACTTTAAATTGGTCCTCATGGTTTTATTGCACATCAGGTCCTTCAACTTTCGATTGTTGCAATTTGGCCCCTAAACTTCTGATTTTTTTTCTTCGAATATTCTTCCAATTGGCACCTTGGTCTACTTCATCAACTCTTGATTTTCATAATTTGACATTTTTATCGTCCAATTGCTTGATTTTAGCTTCAATTCCATTATTTTCTCGACTTTGTGGTTTTCCTGAAATACAAGCAAATACTAACTAAATAAATAGTAAATATTCTTAAACAAACACATAAAATCCTATTTTTAGAATATAAATAAGTGTATAAAATACACTTATCAACAGCCCCAAACTAGAACTATTGTTCGTCCTCGAACAAAATAAAATTAAACTATAAAAATAAAAAATGCAAATAAAATTTGTTTTTGTTTCGTCAACTTATTTACCGTGCGCTTCAGCAATCCAAATTGACAATTCAATTTTTAGAGAGGAAATATGAACAACACAAAAATTGTTTTCATTCATCTGACACTTAACTTCATTGTGTGTGTGTGTGAATAGCCAAAAATCGAATGCAAACTTATGTGAAAATATACATGACACTATGTGATTAGTTATGCAGAAATAAGCCCGAATCCCATGTGGTCAACAAAGATTTTCTTTTGATTTTCCTTACATTCTCATGGATGATCACAACCTTACTGCTTTTCTCTCATATTCCGAGGTCTTTCCTATTGATGTGGTTTCTAAACATGTATAAATTGCATTTTTCCACACAAGGTAGATAGGATTAGACAAGTATGGACGACAGACCAAGAATAATTAACAAAGTGTAAGAGATTTCAATCAACAAAGCTTATACCATTTTCATTCCCTTTTTTCTTTTATTTGGACAACTTTTCTTTTAATGTCCTTATCTGTTACCATCTTTGTACAATACTTTTTATACTTGCTTTTTATATGACCCCTGTAGCGAGCTTTAGGTCGGTAGCTCCCAACTCAGTTGAGCTTAGGGCACTAGGTTCAGAGAACCCCTTAAACTTAATTACCCGAGTCATAAAGGCTTAAACAGAAAAATTAAATATGTTTTAGCGTCTTATGTGTAAGTCCGCTCTCCGTACTTGCTTTCAGTTGACCCCTATAGTGACCTTTAGGTCGGGAGCTCCCAACTCAGTTGAGCTTAGGGTACTAGGTTCAGAGAACCCCTCAAATTTAATTACCCGAGTCAAAAAGTTATTTGAAGAGTGGAATAAGACCTTCAACATTTTTCTATTTTCATACTTGTTATGGTTTATACCGTTTGATCAAAACCCCTTACACTAAAGATGCAAAATTAAAAACTTCAGATCCTCAATCCATCAATGCCTACTCATACTAACCTTCCCACCCCCAAACTGCTTCTTGAGTAGTTTGGTTCTATATTTCAGGTCGGGATCTAATTTCAAGGTTTGAAAATTTTCAATCAGCTCTATGTTCCAAGTGTACAAGTTTACCCCACAAGTATCAAACATCTCCCTACACAAGTTATTATTTGAAAGTGGCTATGTGCTCAAGTTTGATTAAAGTCTTACATGGATGAATGTTAAGAAAAAATTTAGTTCGTATGTTGCCCAATTTTCTAATTAAAACACAAAATTCAATTCAAATCATGTCATAAGCAATAAATAAATCAACAAAAGTTTCCATTTTTTTATGATTTTTTTTTTTTTTTTCAAATTCTTATGATTTTTCTACCCCAAAATCGAACGAATGCGTATATGAAAGCACATTTTTGAGATTCCCACCCCCAAACTAGAAATCTACATTTTCCTCAATGTATTTCAAGAAATAATAAACAATTCAACAAAAAAATAACAAGAGGGGTCGAGTACTTCTCAGTTTTGGAGAGGCGGTGTTCTCATTTTGAAACTTGAAATTCAATGTTTATTGGATGAAACGACCATTTTCTTTCTTATCCAAGTTTGGCTTGAGGTGTCCCATGGTGATATGTTCCTTGCAAACAAGAATTAATGATCATTAGAAGTATAAATATTACATAGGAACTAAAGCAAATCAACACAAAACACCCAAACTAAGACTTAGAAAATTTTGAAAAGTGATTGACCACTGATTTACAGCCATTAACATTTAGATATTCTCAAACATTATCGGCGTTGTTATCAACTTGAAGCCCGTATTTGCTTTCATCAAATAAGTGAGTCTAGCCAACTTTTTGATTGATAGAGTAAAATATGGTCTCAGAAACTTTGTTTAAATGTTAGAAATCATAGATTTTCTTAATTCTACTTGTCTTGCATTTTGGGTTAATTTTCTTGAGAAAAAGGTTGAAATTTTTGTCACACATCTAAAAATCACTTCATATGAACAATTAATGTGTAAAGCACATTTCGATGACTAGTTTTAATCAATTGTAAAAATGAAATTAAGTTATCATTGTCAAACCTAGACTCAATTATAGAATCCAAAGCCAACACAAGCGAACTGATTCACCATCACCACTGTTTTACTACCCATTTCTAGAATCTCAACCACATCACAACCCAAATCCACCGTTTTTGCAATCACCAAGAACCACCTCACGCAGACCACACCACCAGCAACCCAGCCACCTCCTTCATCATCATCACCATCATCAAATGCAACCACCGCCACCAATCTCCATCAAACAACCAACCAACATTTTCAAACCCAGCACCTGCACCTTCACAGCCGGATTCATCAATTCCACCACTCTCCAGTAACCAGCGGCCAAATCACCATCACAGCCACCACATCCCAACTTCAATTTCCCCCTCAAATTCAAACCCAAAAATCCAAGAAATAGAGTACCAAATAATTACTAACCTTCGACCACCATGAATTTCCATCCAATGCAGGTCACAAATCACCATATTCGTACCCTGCATCCAAGCTATCAATCTTGCAGTCAACCAAACCCAGCACCTCCCAACTAGCCCCTGCCCCTTTACCATTTTCATCACCATCGAAACATCCCAATCAACCAATTTCAAATCGCGATTCAGCCACGGTCGCGCCTCCAATCAGCCCCCAAATCGCACCAAACTCGTACCAAACCTAACCTATTTCACCCTCACCCATCGCCGCACCCAGCGCCGGTGTTGCACCGGCAATAGACCGGATTTCACCGTCGATCGCACCTTCGTCTCGCCTTCATCTCTCTCTGTCTCTAACGCTGTCTCTAACTCAGATGAAAGGAGTATATATTAGGGGTGGACGTGGTTCAGTTTGGTTCTGGTTCTAGAAGAACCAAACCAAACCGTAAACCGATAGTTTTTTACTAATGGAACCAATTGGTTTTTTCAAGGATATGGAACCAAACCGCTCGGTTCTGGTTTGGTCTGGTTTGGTCCTGAGACCATTACTTGAATTTTTAAATAATAAATGTAAATTAAAACATGTTTATATCCGCTTCTTCATTAGAATCCATCTACATCATTACTAAATAGAAAATGAAATTTTTAGTTAACAAAACAAAGATTTAGAAAAAGTAACATGTTATTCTAAGTCAAAGAAGAAGAAACTAGTCTGAAGGAAGCTCGTCGACCTGTTGAAATTTAGGGAATCGAACATAAAGACAGTTTAGACTTATAGTTACAGATTACGATGAAGTTCTGAATCCAATTCTACCGTGGTGCCGTGTGAGTTAGGGATGAAATTTGCAATTTGAGTTTGAGTTAACTCTTGAGAATTGATGAATTGGGTCGATGTTTATATATAAATTAATTTTAAAAAATAAACATCATTGTCGTCGATGGTAACTAAGGAGTGCAACGATTGTTGTGTTATAGGAGTGTAAGTAAAGCAGAGTGAATGCGTATTTATAATTGAAAAGAAGAAAAACGAATTAGAATTAGAATTTAGATTTATGATTTAAAATCTTTGTCTAATATGAAATGAGATAAAATGTATGTTAAATAACATTTTTGTACATTTCACATTTATAATTTTAGATTTTAATTTTTTGGTGAGATGAATATCCACTAATTTGTAAAATATATATATATATAGTTTGGTTCTTTGTTCTGGTTCTGGTTCTGGAAAGAGAACCAGAACCAGAACCAAAATCGAATGGTTCTTGATTCTAAGAACCAAACCATTATTTTTTTTATGTAGAACCGAACCAAACCGCTTGGTTTGGTTTGGTTCTGGTTTGGTCTGGTCTGGTTCGGTTATTTTGTCCACCCCTAGTATATATATGAATTATTTTTAAAAGTTTTCTTAAATTACATTCTGGTCCCTCAACTTTTAATGTTTTGCAATTTAGTCCCTTTTTGATTAAAATCATCAATTTTAGTCCTTTAGTTTTGAGAATGATTTAAATCAGCCCTTTCACTTTAAACTATTTAAATCAGTTCCTATGTCTTTAAAATGTTTTATTTTAGTCCCCAAGTTTTAAAAGTATTCATCTTAGTCCCTCAACTTTCAAAGTATCTATTTTACTCCCTCAACTATCAAACGTATTCATTTTAGTCCTTCAACTTCCAAAGTATTCATTTTAGTCCTCCAAATTGTAAATTATCATATTTAAACTATAAATTTCAAAAGACTAAGGTGACTTATTGGCTAAGACGAAGCGTACGGAGAATTTAAAGAATGGAGATCGTTTCCCGCTCAACCACACTCGTCAAGTTTAAGGTAGATTCGCACATATTAATTTATTAAAATTATGATTGTTCAAGAGAAAAACTTGAAAAATCCAATGAGTGGAAGGCCGGATCCCGTGAGGACCGGGAACGCTACAAAGGTGGATAGACCTTGAGTATGCGGGCAAGATTGGGAAAAGGCCCCTTGAGGGAGCCCAATCCGCTACCCACATTCTATGTTTGTGAACGTTATGTGATTTATACATACAATGTTTTTAAAGAGTTTATGATGTTTCAAAAGAAAACTTGGAAAGTCCAATGAGTAGAAGGCCGTATCCCTTGAGGTCCGGGAACGCTACAAAAGTGGAAAGACCATGAGAATGCGGGCAAGATTGGGAAAAGGCCCCAGCGAGGGAGCCCAATCCGCTACCCACATCCTATATTTTTAAGAGTATATGATTTATGAAAAGAAGCCTACCAACACCCTGTTTTTGTAACGAGCCTGTATTTATGTGTTCAATCATTTTATAAGTTAATTAATTGGCGATGAGTCTACTGAGTATTTCCCCCATGAAATGCTCACCCTACTTTTTAACAGTTTTGCAGATTTCGGAGACGGTGGCAAGCGATGAATGATGGTGGAAATAAACGTTAAATGGTTGAAAGTTTGACGTTAATGATTTCTGTATTTTCCAAACATTGAATAATTTTGAGAAGTGCAGTTATTTGAGAAATTATGACATTGTCAACTGCTTTATAATATTAATGGTTCGATTTACTATTTCGAATTGTTTTTCATAAAGGTTTTCAATTTTATCGGCCATTACAGTTTATTTAATGTTGCCAAAAATGAATTTCAATTATTTCTTCCGCAAAAATATTAATTGAAAAGTTAGAAAAGAAGATGAGGTGGTGAACCGGGTATACGGAACTCGGGACGCTACAACCGTAAGCCCCAATCGTGGGCTGTTTTCCGCTTCGGCCGCTTTCCACCCTCCCTTGAGCTGCGGGAGGATTTTGAGATGGGGTGTTAGAGTGTAGATAGCTTCCGTGATTTCTGCTGCAAAGCTAGATCCTGTCCCCAGGAATGGACGAGGAGCACCACCTCGGTTACCGCCGACCTTATCCTTGTTTCCTCCCTTTTTGAGGTCCGCCTCATTGGAAAATCTAAGGTTGTATCTCCCTTGGGGGTGATTATCTCTGGCCCTAGCCATTTCCTCCGACACAATCTCTTCCTTCATCAGGTCTACCAGGGTATTGTAATCCCTTGGTTTCCTGCTCCGGACATCTCTCCAAAACATGCTGGTCATATCTAGCCGTCCTTTTAAGGCGGAAAACATCTCCGCTTCTGTGATATTTTCGCAGATATGCATTTCTTCAGTAAATCTAGCTAGGTAACTTTTCAGAGATTCGTCTCTCCCTTGTCTCAGATCCTGAAGGTGTTGGAGTGGGAGTTGGCCAGGCCTGGAAGAAACAAAGCCATTCTTAAAAGCAGTTTTCATATCCCTCCAACTGTGGATGCTGCCAGGAGGGAGTTTTTTATACCATCGTATGGCACTTCCCTCAAGGGTTAAAGCAAAAGCTTTGCATTTCAGTGCCGGGGTCGCCCCGGCTATTTCCATGCTGGCGCGGTAATTTAACAGGTGATCATCAGGATCACCTCGGCCAGAGTATTTTGCTATTTATGGCATCTCAAAGTCATGGGGTATGGGACATCTACGGAGGCCCTCTGTGAAGGGACTTACTTCGTCTTCGTCATCCAACTTGTATGACGGCAGCTCGCTGTTCTTGTAGTGACCGGAATACTCTGGATCACGGTATTGGCCATAGAGCGACGGAGCGTACTCCTGCCTTTGTGGTGGTGGAACGCGGCCGTAATTTGGCCTTTCATGGCTCTGTAATTCGTTAAGAGGATTAATCCGAACTGCTTCGGCTCTTCTTTCTTGCCTATTCCTAGGCTCATGTGCTGATGCCATCCTTTCTCCCCCAATACCTTGTTGGTCCCTATGCATTTGACCCTGCGATAAGGCTTCTTCAGCGCGTCGCTCGCGCCTATTTCTAGGCTCTGCGGCATTTTGCCGACCTGGGTCCGTTTGTCCCCGTCGTTGTCCCCTGAATAACCCTCCTATTCGGCTGAAAACACTGCCAGAATTTGCGGGAGAAGCCCCCTGCGTCTAGCTGGGAGTGGGTTTTGTTCCTCATGTGTTTCATGTTCTGAGGCTCGCTTGTAGAAGGGCTCGGATTCCACCTCGGCGTATGCCTGCGGGTCTTGATAATAATAAGAGACAGTGGCCGCCTCGGATGGTGAATAATGTGGCTGTGAGTATTGCTGAGGCATCACAGGTTCATTCATAGCATACCCTCTAGCCATTAAGGCATTCATCGCAGCAGTCTGTTCTATCTGCTGCTTCTGCATTTCTAACATTTGGGCCGCCATGCGTGTCATATCTCGCATCATGCGGCGATTACGGTGCCGGCGAGGTGGGTTAGGTTGTGCCACTTCCTCATTGGCGTTTTCATGAAGTCCTTGAGGAACTTCGCCCTCACTGTGTTGGCCACTTCTTCCCCTACGGGGGTTAACATCACCGTCACTTTCATTCATGTTTCAGAAGAATTTCTGGTCTTAGATTGCTTTTCAAGGATAGATAGACCTTTGTCTCACTGCTCCAAACCTTTTTCAAGGTTGTTAAACTTATGTTTCAAAGTCTTTAACTTTTCCAAGGTCACTGAATTTATGTTTCAAAGCTCCTACCTTTTTCAAGGCCAACCAGCTTATCTTTCAAAGCTCCTGCCTTTTTCAAGGCCAACCAGCTTATCTTTCAAAGCTCCTACCTTTTTCAAGGCCAACCAGCTTATCTTTCAAAGCTTCTACCTTTTTCAAGGCCAACCAACTTATCTTTCAAAGCTCCTGCAGTTACCCCCGCTCCTTCGTAAGGGGTTCTTCGTCCTTTTTCAGGACTACCTTTCTATGTGTGACTTTTTACCATATGTTTTCGTGGTTAGCAGTATGGTTTCCCACATACGGCGCCAAAATGTTGACCACAAAATTCGGTTGGACCTTGGACCAACACGTCTCAGCTCCTCCCTCTTGAACACGTGGATCTCCTGCGTACTGTGACAAACAATCAGTTTGCAAAGGGGGCCGAGGTGGCTCCCGTTTGCACTCCGATGCCTAAGTCAGTACTCATTTTTGGCAAATATATATTGGGTGCGGGAAATATAAAATGTGTAAAAGAGAGAAAAGGGAGTGAGAGAAATATTGAGTTAAGAATCAGAAATTGCCAACCTTTTTCTTGGAGACAATTGTGCTTTATTTATAGAGGAGCTTCTTGCCTTGGATCACGACACGTGGCATACTTTACACTTGTCATCACCCTAGCTAATGGAAGTGACAACCTTGCTTTTCAACCGTAATCATTGCTACATTTCGTAGGGGATGGGCGCCTGTCACGACTTGGTAAAGGCAGTGTCCCATCACTGACTCCTCACTGTCTCCATCTCTCCTCTGGTCAACGCCATAAAGCGCCCGGCTGAATATAAAGCACATCGGTTGGTGCGTTAACCAAGTCAGATAAAGAGGTTTGCTTGACATACCACCTCGGTAATCATCCCAGGTGATACTTTAAGCCTTTAACGGTGGGTCAGGGTTCGTTGGGCCACTATTGGGCCTTCGCTGGTGGATCAATGTACCTTTCTTTGAGCCCGGAATCAACACCTGTCATTGATCAAGAAGTATATCCGAAAACTCAGCATGATAATGTTGAAGAAACTCCCGTCCAAAATCCAGAAGTACAAACTCAACAACCTCAACAAACAATACCATTAAGGAGATCCACTCGAGAAAGGAAAAATGCTATTTCGGATGACTATATAGTATTTCTCCAAGAACATGAGGAAAATAATGGAATGATGGAAAATGATCCAATCAATTTCCATCAGGCCATGAAGGGTTCTAACTCTCAAAAGTGGATTGATGCCATGAATGAGGAGTATAAGTCTATGCAAGACAATAAAGTTTGGGATCTTGTCCCATTACCAGAAGGTGCGAAACCCACTGGTTGTAAATGGATTTTTAAAACCAAAAGGGATTCGAAAGGTAATGTGGAAAGATATAAGGCTCGTATTGTAGCTAAAGGCTTTACACAAAAGGAAGGTATTGACTTCAAAGAGACTTTCTCTCCGGTTTCAACGAAAGACTCTTTCAGGACAGTCATGACACTTGTTGCACATTTTGACCTTGAGTTACATCAGATGGATGTAAAGACAGCGTTTCTCAATGGAGACATTGATGAGACGATCTATATGGTGCAACCAGAAAACTTCGTGTCAGGAGACACGAAGAATATGGTTTGCAAATTAAAGAAATCTATCTATGGACTCAAGCAAGCTTCCCATCAGTGGTACTACAAATTACATCAAGTGATCATCTCGTTTGGTTTTGAGATAAATGTTGTTGATGATTGTATGTATCACAAGTTCAGTGGGAGTAAGCATATTTTCCTGGTTTTGTATGTTGATGACATACTGCTTGCCACTAATGATATAGGCATGTTGCACGAAACCAAGAGCTTTTTGTCAAAGAATTTTGAGATGAAAGATCTTGGGGACGCCTCTTTCGTATTAGGAATTCAGATACACCGGGACCGCTCTCGGGGTATTCTTGAATTATCACAAAAGAGCTATATCGATAAAGTTCTTATAAGGTTTGGCATGCAGGATAGTAAACCAGGGGACACCCCTATTGCTAAGGGAGACAAATTTAGTTTCAATCAGTGCCCGAAAAATAATTTTGAAGTTAAGGAAATGCAAAAGATTCCCTATGCATCAGCTGTTGGGAATCTGATATATGCTCAAGTTTGTACACGTCCAGACATAGCGTTCATTGTTGGAATGCTGGGCAGATATTTAAGTAACCCTGGGATGGATCATTGGAAAGCAGCAAAGAGGGTTATGAGGTACTTGAAGAGAACTAGAGATTGCATGCTTACATACAGCAGATCAGATCAGTTAGAGATCGTAGGATACTCCGATTCTGATTTTGCGGGATGCCAAGACAGTAGAAGATCCACATCAGGCTACATATACCTGCTAGCTGGAGGAGCCATTTTCCTGAAGGAGTGCTAAGCAGACACTCGTAGCTTTTTCCACTATGGCAGCAGAATTTTAGCTTGTTATGAGGCATCTAATCATGGGATATGGCGCGAAATTTTGTCACCGGGCTGCGCATTCTGAATGGAATTGAAAGACCATTAAAGTTATATTGTGATAATAACTCTGCAGTGCTATATTCCAATAACAACAGGAGTTCAACTAAGTCAAAACACATTGACATTAAGTTCCTGGTTTTGAAGAAAATGGTACAGAGTAGACAGATTTCCATATAGCATATTGGGACAAACTCCATGATTGCGGATCCGCTTACTAAGGGATTAGCACCCAAGGTCTTTCACGAGCACACTGCTCGTATGGGTGTAATATTTCTTGAGGATATCATGATTTAGTGGGAGTTTGTATTTTGGTTGCTTTATATTTTGGTTTTGGACACATTTGTGTATTTGGATAATTTTCTGTGCAGAAATAAAGTATTCAGTTCATTCTACTCTGTTGCATTATGTTTGGTATTGATCTCACCTAAGGAATAAAGTCGGACCAATTGAAAATAGGCATGTTTGGATCACATAACATGTAATTTTCATACTACACTCTCATGATTGATCTATGTCATTTGGTTGTATTGGTATACGTGACCATTGATGGATTTAGTTACGATTAATGTAATGAAAGTCGCTTTGATCCTATATTGATATGATTGATGGACGAGATTGTTTGGAAATACCCTTAATAATGATAGCAAATTTTTGAGCTCATAAGGTTGTACACATTTATAAGGATACATGTATAGCCCAGTGGGAGATTGTTGGATAAAATTCAATAATGTGGGGCCAAACATGTATAAAATAAAATGTGTGGTGCTATCTTAAGGATTTAGTTAATAAAGTGATCCACTAAAGATTATTCGGAACTAATGAGTATTAAGTGTCGTGAGATTAAAGTGTAGACACGGATTCAATGTTTTAAATTGATGAGGGGCCAATTTAATAACATTGAAACACGATAGTTGCCCTACAGCTATTTATACAGATCATGGTCCCCAATTGAGCGTGACTTTTCATAATTCTCTGCATCCCCATCAACAGAGGACAAAATAAGGAGAAAACCACGAATTAGTTGGAAGACCATAACCCAATTCTATCAAACACAACAATGGATTCAGGTACGCTTCCGCTTCAGTTTCGATCTTGATAATTACAGCATGATGTTTATGGATTTTAGATGAACAATCATCTATATTAAATTCAATTTTAACACGACATGTTCAGTTATTGTTAGTTTTGTCATCAATTGGGTCACAATGAGCCTGACTGTTACTGTAAAAAAGAGAAAAATATACATATCAATAAATTTGTTGTAAAGGATCTGTCAAAGAATAATAAGAGGAAGAACAAGGAAAAGGATGTTTGGGTGGAAAAAGATGACGGTACATTTTAATACCTATAAGCAAAAAGAGAGTGAGGCAAGCGCAGAGATTACAACTAAGAATGGGAAAATCAGTAATGCTACAGCTGTTGAAGAATCTCTTATAGAGCATAAACAACTGTCAGATCATAAGGAAGGGGAAGATGTCCAATCTCTTCCTGGAAACTCCAAAGACAAAGGAAAAGACATTTTAGCCGATAACCAGGAAGCTGCTGTGAATTTAGTCTCATATTTCCTTAATCCAGAAGAGAGGGGACCTTAGAGCGCGTTCCTCCTCTAAATAATCAGTTTTCTATTCTTAGTATGGTGGAAGAGGAAATTAATGAGATTGAGGAAGATGATATTTATGTGGCTTTAGCAAAGTTAGAAGATGAAAGACGAGAATGTAGCCAGGCATAAAAAAATGAACCGAAAGTTACATATTCAACAAATATCAATAATGCCCAAAAGATTAACACGCTCTTAGTCGCAAAAACATCAAAAAAGTTCAATGCAGACAATAAAAAAGAAAAACATATTCAGTCCATTAATGAAAAATCTAGGCAAATAAATTTTAAGCGTTTCATGAACAACAAGTTGTTGTGCGAAAGCGAATTAACCGACGGTTCGACCAATGCAAAAATAGAAATAACGAATTCAAAAGAGAAAGAGAACAACACAAGATTTACGTGGTTCGGCAAATTGCCTACGTCCACGGAGGGAGATTCCAGATTTCCACTAATATGACAAATGTGGAATACAAATAACTCGACCTCACCAAAAAACACTCTTTCTTACAAACTATAAAGAAGAACAATTTACAAATGCACTTGAGCACCTCTCCAAAACTCAAGTACTACAAACTCTCCTAAGAGAAAACAAAGGAATTGTTCTCTTCTTCTTGATGTCTAAAACACAAATGAAGCATGCCTATTTATAGGCCAAGAGAATGAATCACAACCATCAATTTGATTTCCACTTGTATGGTGGAAATTCAAGTGCTCCACTAGAATAACTTTCATCATTTTGTTGCCAAACTTTTGATTAATTGATGCCACTTTAATCAATAATGGCCAACAATCTCCACTATAATCAATAATGGCCAACAATCTCCACCTTGGCTTCAATCTTGATTCAAATGAATTGCTTCCAAACAAAATGAGAAAGAGTGTCTTCAATTGTGCCCGTTGGCACCACACACCTCGTAGGTGTTTAAATTCGCAGGATGTTAATCAAGTCCAAACAATGATTGAACTTGATCGCTGTTACCACTTTGGTCAACATATCTGCAGGATTTTCAGCTGTTAGAATCTTTTGAAGTAGGATCTCCCCTTCTTCAACAATTTCCCGCACAAAATGATATCTAACATCGATGTGCTTCGTCTGTGCATGGTAGACTTGGTTCTTTGCCAAATGAATAGCACTCTGGCTATCACAATACACAGTGATGTGTTTCTGAACGACTCCTAATTCACCAAGTAACCCCTGCAGCCAAATTGTCTCTTTAACAGCCTCTGTAACTGCCATATATTCTGCTTCTGTCGTAGACAAAGCGACTGTAGACTGTAAAGTGGACTTCCAACTGACTGGAGCTTTTGCAAGAGTAAACACATATCCAGTCGTTGATCGACGTTTATCCAAATCACCAGCATAGTCAGAATCAACATATCCAACTACGCAATGACCAAGTGAATCATCCCTCTCAAACACTAAACCAATATTAATGATTTTCAAAATATACCTTAAAATCCATTTCACAGCTTGCCAATGTCCTTTACCAGGACTATGCATATACCTACTCACCACTCCAACTGCATGTGAAATGTCAGGTCTTGTACACACCATTGCATACATCAAACTTCCAACTGTATTTGCATAAGGAACTTTTGACATGTATTCTCGTTCCGCGTCGGTGTTGGAAGACATCGTAGAGCTAAGCTTGAAATGAGGGGCAAGTGGAGTACTTACAGGTTTTGACTGATTGTCTAGACCAAAACGTTGTAATACTTTCTTTAAATACTGCTTTTGAGTCAGACAAAGCTTACCTCTGTTTCTTTCTCTGCTTATCTCCATGCCAAGAATCTTCTTTGCCTCACCGAGATCTTTCATCTCGAACTCTTGGTTTAGCTGAGCCTTCAATATGTCAATTTCTTCATGGCTCCTTGATGCAATCAGCATATCATCAACATACAAGAGTAGATATATGAAAGATCCATCTTTTAGCTTGTGAAAATAAACACAATGGTCAAACTTGCTTCGTGTGTACTTTTGCTCCAACATAAACTTGTCAAATCGCTTATACCACTGCCTCGGTGACTGCTTAAGTCCATATAGCGATTTGCTCAATTTACAAACCCAATTTTCTTTTCCAGCAACCCTGAATCCTTCTGGCTGAGTCATATAGATTTCCTCTTCCAAATCACCATGCAGAAAGGCGGTCTTCACATCAAGTTGAACTAGTTCCAAGTCAAACTGCACTACCAAGGCCAATAAAATACGAATGGAAGAATGTTTCACAACTGGAGAAAATACTTCATTATAATCAATTCCTTCCTTCTGAGCGTAGCCTTTAGCCACCAACCGTGCCTTGAAGCGAACCTCGTTCTTGTCAGGAAATCCTTCTTTCTTTGTAAATACCCATTTGCACCCAATTGCCTTCTTATCCTTCGGAAGTTGAGCTAGCTCCCACGTTTTGTTCTTCTGAAGGGACTGCATTTCATCTGCCATAGCTTCCTTCCACTGATCATTTTCAGAACTTCTGGCAGCTTCTTTGTAAGTAGAAGGAACATCATCATCTACAATTGGAAGTGCATAGGCCACCATATCAACAAATCGAGCAGGTTTTCGAATTTCTCTTCGTGGCCTATCAACTGCAATTGATCTCGGTTGCGATGGAGGTTCTTGGGTTGAAACCTCCTCTTCTTGTTGTTCTTCAACATACTCCTCTGCTATTGGAGTTTCACCTGCTGGGTCAATCAAAGTTGCATCAAACTCCACCTATTGCGGAACTTGCTCCACCTGCTGCTGAGCACCCTCGGTCACCTTTTTCAACATAGCAGATTCATCAAAAGTGACATCCCTGCTAAGAATTATCTTCTTCATATCAGGACACCATAAGCGATATCCCTTTACTCCAGAGCTGATCCCCATAAACAGTGCTTTCTTAGCTCTTGGATCCAACTTAGATTCTTTTACATGGTAGAATGCAGTGGAACCAAAAACATGTAAAGAATCATAGTCAGTAGCAGGTTTTCCATACCAAACCTCCATAGGTGTCTTATTTCCAATGGCAGCAGATGGTAAACGATTAATGAGATGACTCGCATATATTACTGCCTCAGCCCAAAATTTCTTGTCCAATCCAGCATTAGACAACATACATCGAACCTTCTCCAGCAATGTTCGATTCATGCGTTCAGCCACCCCATTCTGCTGTGGTGTATTTCTGACTGTGAAGTGTCGCATAATACCTTCATCTTGGCAGATTTTAAGAAACGGATCACTCTTGTATTCTCCACCATTGTCTGATCTGAGTCGTTTAATTTTTCTGCCCGTCTGCGTCTCCATCATCCTCTTCCATATAAGAAAACGATCTAATACTTCATCTTTTGTCTTCATCAGATACACCCAAACTCTTCTGGAAAAATCATCGACAAAAGTAATAAAATAGTGCATACCTCCCAAGGAAGATGTCCTTGTAGGTCCCCACACGTCTGAGTAAACATAGTCCAGAATACCTTCTGTATTATGGATTGCAGTACCAAACTTTACTTTTGTCTGTTTTTCCAAAACACAATGTTTGCAAAAATCCATCTTGCATGTTTTTGCTCCTTTCAATAGGCCTTGCTTCACCAGAGTTTGCATAGCTTTTTCACCAGCATGTCCCAACCGCATGTGCCAAAGTTTTGTGATTTCTGAATCTTCGTCTTCTCCTGATGCTGTAGCCGCCAATCCAATAACTGTATTACCTTGGAAGTAATACAAATTATTTCTCCTAATGCCTTTCATTACCACGAGTGCGCCTTTAGCAATTTTCAGAACTCCATCTCGTATAGTCACGAACAAGCCTTTAGATTCTAAGGCTCCCACGGAGATGAGATTCTTACTCAAATCTGGTACATACCTTACGTCTGTCAGAATTCTAGTTGATCCATCATGACATCTCAAACGGATTGAACCTATCCCTGTTGTTTGCAAGATCTCATCATTGCCGAGGTAAACAACACCACCATTTAGTTCTTCGAGTTTGAAGAACCACTCCCTGTTGGGACACATGTGATAAGTGCAACCCGAATCCATAATCCATTCGTCGGAGTGAGATATACTTGATGTACTAGCTAGGACAAATTCTGACTCATCATCTTCACACTTGGCTATATTGGCTTCTGAAGTAGCTCCAACAATACCTTTAACCTTGTCTTTGTTCTTCAGCTTTGGACAATCCTTCTTCCAATGACCTTTTTCATGACAGAAGGCGCATTCATCTTTAGCAGGCTTGCCCTTCGAACGAGATCTGCCCCTTCTCCCGGGATTACGACTTTGAGCACGACCTCTTATAGTATAGGCTTCTCCTGCTGAACTTCCATGTTCCTTTTGATCCTTCTTTCGGATCTCATTGTTGTACAAAGCAGCACATACTTCATCAAAAGTAATTTCATCCTTTCCATGAAGTATCGTAGTGACAAGGTGTTCATATTCATCGGGAAGAGAAGTCAAGAGCAACATGGCCTTATCTTCATCCTTGAAAGATTCTTCAAGATTTATCAACTCAGCTACCAATTTCTTGAACTCAGTAATATGGTTGTACATAGTTGTGCCAGGTTGATATCGGAAGCGAAATAACTTCTTCTTCAAATAGAGTCTGTTTTGGCAGCTTTTTGATATAAACTGCTTCTCCAACTCCTTCCATAATTTGCTTGCCGATTTCTCCATCATATATGGGAACTTTTGCTCTCTGGTGAGACACGAACGGATGATCACACAGGCACTCCGATTGATTCTTGTCCATTCTAGATCATCCATGTCAGCTGGCTTATCTTCTTCAAGAGCAATGTCTAGCTCTTGTTGAAATAGCGCATCCATAACTTCACATTGCCACATAGTAAAGTTATTTGTGCCATCAAATTTTTTCACGTCTATTTTTGCATTAGTTACCACTGTTCTTGTTGAAGACACAGTGGGCCTTGAAGATCCATCTAAAATGGCTGGAGGTGGGTCCTCAGTCTCCGTCGGTGTAGTCGAGGAATTTTTAGACATTTTTTCAAAAAAAATCTCAAAAAATATATACCAAGATCCCTGTTCTCAAAAAATCTTTTCTGATGTGGAAGATCAGTCAGTGCTGCAACCACAGAGCATACTTAGAATTTTAAGAGAGTCAAGTCTCTGATACCAATTGTTGTGTGAAATCGAATTAACCGACGGTTCGACCAATGCAAAAATAGAAATAACGAATTCAAAAGAGAAAGAGAACAACACAAGATTTACGTGGTTCGGCAAATTGCCTAAGTCCACGGAGGGAGATTCCAAATTTCCACTAATATGACAAATGTGGAATACAAATAACTCGACCTCACCAAAAAACACTCTTTCTTACAAACTATAAAGAAGAACAATTTACAAATGCACTTGAGCACCTCTCCAAAACTCAAGTACTACAAACTCTCCTAAGAGAAAACAAAGGAATTGTTCTCTTCTTCTTGATGTCTAAAACACAAATGAAGCATGCCTATTTATAGGCCAAGAGAATGAATCACAACCATCAATTTGATTTCCACTTGTATGGTGGAAATTCAAGTGCTCCACTAGAATAATTTTCATCATTTTGTTGCCAAACTTTTGATTAATTGATGCCACTTTAATCAATAATGGCCAACAATCTCCACTATAATCAATAATGGCCAACACAAGTGCCACCTGCTAACGAGGAGAAAGAAACCCTTCCTCTTCCGGTAGAGAATTCAAGTCGAGTAATCACTTGCCAGATTGTTTCTTTTCTTGAAAGGTTGCTTGATCGTCTACTACAATTATTGCAAAATAGTCATCTTCGTTATCCACTGGAAAGTTTAAGTCTGGTAACGGTTTGCCCTTTTTTTCGGATGATCGACCCGTTGCTCCGATGATCAGTAAGTTTTTCGCCATTTTCTCAAGTATTGCTCTGATTGGTGGTTTAGTTCCACAAAGATGTGATATCTTTAGTTTAACACCTCACGTCACTTTATGGAAAAAAAAAAAAAAAGGTTGAGCACCAACCTCGAGGGTCCCCACCGATCCTACCCTGAGCTTTAGTAAAAGATGTAAATTGTGGGTTATGCCTCCCAAAGTGCAGGGTGAGGGCTTATTTTTTACCTTGACAAGGGCCGGATTCGAACCCCTAATTAAGCGAGGCTGGTCTTTAAATCACCTTCCCTTTCATCGTTGGAAGATGTGCCCTAGGGGCCCTCACGTCACTTTACAGAACTTGAGAGAGGGAGGTGAAAGGTTTAATTTACCTAAATGAATCCCCACCCAATTTATCAAAGGTATGGACTCACTTCGTTTTCACAAAAAAAATTTAAAAATGTAATACTTAGGTAAATGGTGTTTACTGTATCAAGATACATTAAATAAGAATATATGTGAAAATAAAAAATTTAATACATGCTCAATATGAAAATAAGACTATCTTTTTGGGATAGACAAAAATAGTATACAATATTATCTTTTTCCGACGAAGGGAGTATTTATTTATAAAAAATATATTTTTCCAAATCACTTTTTAATTATACACATTCTTAAAATCACTTTTCAACTACATATTTTGTGTGTGTTAGGTATTGTTTAAAAAGAATTTTTTAAATAAATAATAATTTTTAAAATAATGGATGATTGAGATTTTGTTGAAAAGTTAAATATTATGGGCTTGACTTTTAATGAATAATTGAGATTGAGTGAAGAAAAATTTAAAATATCAAATAAGGGCTTTATCTTGAAAACAACACTTAATTTATTTATAAACATAAAGATCCTTCGTCAACTGAACTTAACCTACAATCTGTTCAATATAATAATTATGTCATCAAAATTTTCACACGCTAATATCATCAACCTTTCATTACTTTAATAAGGATTTCTGTCCAATTTAGCCTCTGTTTATTAAAAATCTTATGTTTAAAAACATATTTTTTTATGTTTTCGAGGTAAGATGTGTGATTGAAAAGTGCAGAGAGAAAATATGTGTGATTAATAATGATTTAAGAAATTATATTGATTAAAAATATATTTTTTTAGAGGTTTGCCAAACATAGAGTAAATCCATAATGAGGGCGTTAAGGACTTAAGGTCATAATTCAAAAAAATAAATATAAAAAATGCGAAAAATATATATTTCCTCATTTTAGAGCACGCTGAAAAGGGTTGAATTTGGTGTGAGCGATTGGGCAATGCCAATATGTGGTAAGAAGTTTGTCTGAAAATCACACCTTTGACCAAGAGATGTACGTATGAATTTGAATCAAATTATTACATGCTTGCTCAGCAAGCAAACCTTTTTTCAACTCCCAACACCTGTATATATTGTAGTATTCCCAATTACTTTTTCAGCTGTAAAAGAGTTTGCTTTCCCATTTGCGAAGCCCTGCCCAGATCCCTTATCAACCTTTTTAGTAAGTCCTCCTAACAGTTTTCAGCTGCTTTTGTAGATTTGGTGTAAGGAATTAAACTTTTAATTTTCGCTTCCAAACAATCGGAAGTATTGAAGATAAAGTGATGATTTCCATATCTCCATGTTTCTAACCGTCTTCACGGGTACTCCACTAGTTAAGCTTATTTTTTCAACATCAATGTATCTATGTGCAAAAGGGAAAGCATATTGACGTCTCCCTGTTTTGGGTCAACACAATATTAATATAGATAGGTAGAAATGAGATCTATTCTGTTTCTATGCTGCAATACAGCTTTGTCATCTTTAAATAAATGAAAATCTATTGATTCATAACTATTTTCCGTAGACTGTACAGCTGCTCCTGCTCACAAGTGAGACACCAAGCTAGGTGGGGTTAATACTTAATACTATGGCAATGGAGAATAGTGAAGGTGAAAACGGAGCTACAAAAAATGAGGCCTCCACCTCAGCCTCAGGAAGCCATGGAGGCCAAGAGGACTTGCACAAAGCCAGGGCGAAAGAGCCAACGAATGCGATTCCATTTTACAAGCTATTTACTTTTGCTGATTCCAAGGACAAAATTTTGATGATTGTTGGTACAATTGGTGCCATTGGAAATGGATTGTGCCTGCCTCTTATGACAATTCTTTTTGGAGAATTGATCGATTCTTTTGGACAAACCCAAAATACAAATATAGTTTCGGTTGTTTCAAAGGTAAAGGGAAGTCTTCCATTTTCATATTATCTTATATTATGTTTTAATTGAATGAATCTACTGCTGTATGTACATAGTTACAAAAGTAAAAGTATTCTCATACTTATTGGAACGCATTGTAGGTGTCACTGAAGTTTGTTTATTTGGCTTTGGGATGTGGGGTAGCAGCATTTCTCCGTAAGAATTCCTGACCGGATTGATTGCAAACAAATTAGTATGTTCAAAAGAAATAGATTTTGATATTTTCTCACTAAAATTGGTTATATCTTTTGGTGTCTCCTAGAGGTGGCTTGTTGGATGATCACCGGGGAGAGACAGGCTGCAAGAATTAGAAGTCTTTATTTGAAAACTATATTGAGACAAGATGTTGCTTTCTTTGATAAGGAAACGAATACGGGAGAAGTTGTTGGAAGGATGTCTGGTGACACGGTTCTTATTCAAGATGCAATGGGCGAGAAGGTATTAGTATTTGAATATTATGTTGTTGATTATCAATCCCTGCCTCAATAGACTAGCATGTTTCCATTGCTAATTTTTATTTTTTATTTTTTTGGCTTATCTACATCTTCCTGCAGGTGGGAAAGTTTATACAGCTGGTATCAACATTTTTCGGAGGCTTTGTGATTGCCTTTATTCAAGGATGGCTTCTTACCCTTGTCATGTTAACGTCTATTCCTCTGCTTGTGATATCTGGTGGAGTCATGTCCGCTGTCTTATCCAAAATGGCGTCTCGTGGCCAAAATGCATATGCTAAAGCCGCGATTGTGGTTGAACAGACAATTGGCTCCATCAGAACGGTATGCTACTATCCTACAGTTTGTTCTTGTGCAAAAAGTAAAAAAAAAGAAAAATATGTGATTAAGCGTAGACTTCTAGCTTAGCTCCTTAGTTTTCCTTTGTATTTGATTTCAATCCAGGTTGCCTCATTTACTGGGGAAAAGCAAGCTGTGGCTGATTATGACAAGTCCCTTGTGGAGGCTTACAAATCAGGTGTACATGAAGGGTGGGCTAGCGGCTTAGGTCTTGGATCTGTTATGTTCATCATGTTCTGCAGTTATGCTTTAGCTATTTGGTTTGGTGCAAAGATGATCTTGGAGAAGGGTTATACTGGGGGTGACGTGCTAAATGTAATTGTTGCAGTGTTAACTGGTTCCTTGTGAGTTAAACTTTAAAATTTCATCTAAAACTTTGCATGTTTAGCTCTAAAATGTTTCTAATGACTTGTTTTGCATCTGAATTATGTGATATATGCCATTTTAGTTCTCTAGGACAGGCATCTCCCTGCATGAGTGCATTTGCTGCGGGTCAAGCTGCGGCCTTCAAGATGTTTGAGGCTATAAATAGGAAACCAGAGATAGACGCATATGATACCAGAGGAAAGATATTGGACGACATTCATGGAGATATAGAATTGAGAGATGTCTACTTTAGTTATCCAGCAAGACCAAATGAAGAAATATTCAGAGGATTCTCTCTATTTATCCCCAGTGGCAAAACTGCAGCTTTGGTTGGACAGAGTGGTAGCGGGAAATCAACTGTGATTAGTTTGATTGAGAGATTTTATGATCCACAAGCAGGTGAAGTTTTGATTGATGGAATTAATCTCAAGGAATTGCAGCTAAAGTGGATTAGGTCAAAAATAGGTCTTGTTAGCCAAGAACCTGTTCTCTTCACAGCCAGCATCAAGGACAATATTGCATATGGCAAGGACGGTGCAACCCTTGAAGAGATTAGAGCTGCAGCTGAGTTAGCAAATGCTTCTAAATTCATCGATAAGTTGCCCCAAGTTCGTCCACCTAGTAAATTTAATTACTAGACTGTCAATTTGAATTGGAGTAAGTATTGGTGTATTAATGTTTCTTACAATTAAATCTTGATTTTATGCAGGGACTCGACACCATGGTTGGTGAACATGGAACTCAGCTTTCTGGTGGTCAGAAGCAAAGAGTTGCCATAGCCAGAGCAATCCTAAAAGATCCACGAATTTTACTTCTAGACGAGGCAACAAGTGCCCTAGATGCAGAATCTGAACGAATTGTTCAAGAGGCTTTGGACAGGATAATGATAAACAGAACGACTGTCGTCGTTGCACATCGTTTGAGCACAGTTAGGAATGCCGATATGATTGCAGTCATTCACCAAGGAAAGATGGTTGAAAAAGGTATACTCCAAAATCTAAATAGACTTTTTATCCTATATTTATTACTTTTCTTGAGGAACGCCATTTAATGCATACAAGTATATGATTGTTCTCATAAAATCACGTTTGTAAAATATTTTAAAGTAGATCATGCAGTGATATCCGTAGGGAAGTTATTGCACCTGCTCCTATGTAAAAGAAAAACATATTAATTGGAACAACTGCTTTTGAGCGGTGCAGGAACACATTTTGACCTACTCCTAGATTCTGAAGGAGCATATTCACAGCTCATACACTTGCAAGACATAAATAAAGATTCTGACCAACTTGGTGATGATAAAGACAAATTTGACATCATTGTGGAATCTGGTGGACAATCAAGTCAAAGAATGTCATTTCAGCGTTCGATCAGTCGGGGTTCTTCTGGAGCTGGAAATAGCAGTCGCCATTCCTTGTCGGTTACATTTGGTCTACCTACAGCGCTCAGTGTCCCAGAAACTGAATTAGCAGATACAGACATGACCTCTCATCGGACATCAAAAAAGCCTCCAAAAGTCCCAATTCGACGCCTTGCGTATCTCAATAAGCCTGAGGTACCAGTTCTGATAGTCGGAGCTATATCTGCTATTGTAAATGGTGCTATAATGCCACTTTTCGGTATACTAATTTCCAGTGTAATCAAAACATTCTTTGAGACACCACATAAACTACAAAAAGATTCAAAATTTTGGGCCATAATGTTTGTGGTTCTTGGAGCTGTATCATTGGTTGCATATCCAGCAAGAACATATCTTTTTGGTGTGGCTGGGAATAAGTTGATAAGGAGAATTAGATTGTTGTGCTTTGAGAAGGTGGTTAACATGGAAGTTGGTTGGTTTGATGAGTCTGAACACTCAAGTGGAATAATAGGCGCAAGGCTCTCGGCTGATGCTGCTACAATTCGCGCTTTAGTTGGTGATGCGCTTGCACAGATTGTGCAAGACACTGCCTCGGCTATTGTGGGTCTGGGTATAGCTTTTGAAGCAAGTTGGCAGTTGGCACTTATCATCCTTGGTATGATACCTTTGATAGGATTGAATGGATATGTACAGATCAAGTTCATGAAGGGGTTCAGTGCAGATGCAAAGGTTTGTATCCAAACTAAAAAATCATTTACTTTACGGGCTCCTATCTGCAAAAACTTTCTAAACAAATAGTAAGAGAAATGAAAAAGATTGGTTATCCAAAGAAGTAGTAAACTGAATTATCAGAATTTGCCCGTTTGAGGAAACTAACTTTAGAAGATTCAATAACTTCCTGAAGCCCATTTTTTCACAATATTCTTTATTATTGTTCTAAATGGCTGCAGGAGATGTATGAAGAAGCAAGTCAAGTTGCAAATGATGCAGTTGGAAGTATCAGAACAGTTGCTTCCTTCTGTGCAGAAGAAAAGGTGATGACAATGTACAAAGATAAGTGTGAAGGCCCTATGAGAAATGGGATAAGACAAGGATTGATTAGCGGGATAGGTTTTGGTCTATCCTTTTCCTTGTTGTTTTTGGTATATGCTACCAGCTTTTATGCAGGAGCTCGGCTTGTTGAGGATGGAAAAACAACATTTTCAAATGTCTTCCGTGTGTGTCTGTTTTACACCTCTATCGATTTCTTATGTCGTGGTGGGAAGGCAGAACATATAAATTGACAGGAATTCTGAAATTTACACGTGTTACAGGTTTTCTTTGCTCTAACCATGGCGGCAGTAGCAATCTCTCAATCGAGCTCTTTTGCTCCAGATTCAAGCAAAGCCAAGACAGCTGCTGCTTCTATATTTGCTATGCTTGACAGGAAATCTAAGATTGATCCAAGTGATGAGTCTGGCATGACGCTTGAAACTGTCAAGGGAGAAATTGAACTGAAACGCGTGAGCTTCAAGTATCCAACCAGGCCAGATATTCAGATTATCCGGGACCTTTCCTTGGCAATTCATAGCGGGAAGGTGACGTATTCTTTTATAGCCCATATTTCTATTTTAAATTATTTTGCGCTTGAGAAAAACAGTATATACCTGTTTGTCGTGAAATTTCACAAAGGCTGAGTTTTAACGTTGTTGGAGGTGGGTCTAATATTTCAGACAGTCGCTCTGGTGGGAGAGAGTGGAAGTGGGAAGTCAACGGTGATCTCATTACTGCAAAGGTTTTACGATCCTGATTCGGGTCTTATCACGCTTGACGGAATTGAGATTCAGAAGTTCCAACTCAAGTGGTTAAGGCTGCAGATGGGGCTTGTGAGCCAGGAGCCAGTTTTGTTTAATGATACAATCCGAGCCAATATTGCATATGGAAAGGAAGGAAATGCAGGCGAGGCAGAAATAATTGCCGCATCAGAGCTAGCCAATGCCCACAAATTCATTAGTGGGTTGCCACAGGTATAGCCTTCATTTGATCCTTAACTCATTTTTCTACGGTACTTATTTTAATCACACATTTTAAAAATAAAATACTTTACGCATAAATCAATAACATTTCTATCATTTTCAACCACACAACATCATATGAATTGATTATCGATATTCCTATGAAATAGGGTATTCCCTCATCAGTTGTGAATTATTTAAAATTGAAAATTTTGACGTTATAATGCACAAATCAAAACAGGGATATGATACCATAGTGGGAGAGCGAGGGGTTCAATTGTCGGGAGGACAGAAACAACGGGTAGCCATTGCACGGGCTATGATAAAAAGTCCAAAGATACTGCTACTGGACGAGGCGACTAGTGCATTGGATGCTGAATCTGAAAAGATAGTTCAAGATGCACTTGATAGAGTAATGGTGAATAGGACCACAGTTATTGTAGCACATAGATTATCAACAATCAAGGGAGCAGATTTAATTACTGTGGTTAAAAATGGAGTTGTAGTGGAGAAAGGCCAACATGATACTATGATCAACGTTAAAGATGGTTTCTACGCGTCATTGGTTGCCCTTCATATGAGTGCTTCATCTTAATACACTCGCCTTGCCAGTGTCGTGTATGGTTTATCTGTAATTTCTCTGTTCGGCTGGGATTTAATTTTCAAATTATAGTGAACACAATTTTTCAAATTATTTTTTAATTATACACATTTTCTCTCTCCAATTTTTAATCAAACATCTTATTTATAAAACTCAAATTATTATACACATTATAACTCAAATCCCTTTTATTTCAGCCGCCAAACGAACTTAAATGATTATGCATTATTGGCAACTACGAATGCATGATCATTTAAGGAAAAAATCAATTTTGTATTTATTTATCAATTGTATTCAACAGAGGCAGAACAGTTTTTTGGGGCCAATCATGATCCCGTTCGATAAAAGGCAAATATCAAATATTAAGGAAAAAATCGATCCATTTCTCTATGATCAAATCAATCACAGGATAATTAAACCAGGCTGTAAATCCTTGTGTAAACATTCCTTAATTTGTTCCTTTGTACTGCAGCATAGCTTGTATAAATTATTGTTAATTGAATGACATGTAGTCGGGATATGACGTCGTGGATTAAATGTAGGTGTTGGTAGTTGGTGTTGAAGTTCTGGAACATATGCAGGCAGAGTCAACTTTCTTGATTGAAAAATCAAGTTCTTCTCATTTCTTATCTCTAATGTAGCTCTTGACCCATTATTTCAAAATAATGTAATTTATAATAGTAAATTCTTGGAACATATATTGTTAAAAGGTTGAGAATTTTTTATTTGTGTGTAAATTATTTTATTGATAAAATATATATTTGAAAAAGAGTTTTTAAAAAATTAATTTTTAAATAATGGGTACCAAACATGGGCCTAATCTAATCTAATCTTAGCCCTTGTTTGACCCCCATTTTATGGAAATTTTTTGTCAATAATGTGACTTTGAATAATATTTTTAGAAGAATATGTGGTTAAAAAATGTTTAAAAAGTAAAAAATGGTAAATTTGATTAAGATGAATGGTTAAAATTTAGCGTTGAATAAATTTGATTTTGAAAAAATAGGATCAAACAAGGGCTAAATATAAAAAGAAACGGTTTTACGTTACTATTCACAAGTCATTTCCTTCGGCTTGAGCTGAGCCAATTAGTCTTCGACTTATGAAGGCAAGGAAAAACAAGAAAAAATTTGCTCTGTATTCCCTTTCCCGACAGACTTTCTTCTCTGGGTGTTCTCCTCTAGTAAACGATGCAGCTTATTCAACCGATCAGCTAGCCACTACCACCAGTGACTCCTCCTCTTTATCCCATTTCCCTTCCACAATGGCCACCACATATATTATTGACAATATTTTGTGTAAACGTTCATTATTATTATTTTATTTTATTTGAGAATTAGCTGGATAACCTTCAGTCACAAAAGTTTTGTCTAACCCTAAATCAAAATAAGAATATAAAAGAAAAAGAAAAACATATTAAAGTATCAAATGACCTTTTTATCCTTAGTGGAAAAACTAAAAAATATATTTTCTTCTTCTAAGTGTGCAAATAATCGAACCCTACACCTATAAAGGTAAAAATTTGAGAACCCAACCACTTCACCCAACAACATTATGTTTTTCAAATTATCTCTAACATATATTTATTGTATTCTAAAAAATTGTATTTTATTTTCCACAAATATAAGGTTGTAAGGAATTGAATCTTGAACATTTTAAAAACTCAACCACTTGAACCAGTAACAATTTATGTAATGAATTATACCTAACAAATAAATATTATATTCCAAAAATACTTTAAATTTAATATTGCAAGAAATTAAACATTTAATATCTAGTAAACATATAAGCAGTGCTGGAAGCAGACAATTAGTAATAGTGAGGCATGGAGATGAACATGTGTTTTTCGTGTTGAATATTTCGAGGGTTTGGGGATAGCGCCCCTGAATTTTATTTTTTTTTTAAAGAGAAAAAAAAAAATTCAAATTCACACAACACAAATGTACTAAATAATATGCAAACTCACCCGTATATGTAGATTTTTTATCTTGAAAATCAAGCCTCTGTTTGGTAAATAATTTTTGCTTATAAACAAGGAATGTGATAATTTCGAGGTATAATATGTGGTTGAAAAGTGGTTTGAGAAATTTGTATAGTTAAAAAGTGATTTGAAAAAAATGTATTATTTATTATTACATATGAGTTTTTGTCGCCATAGGTACCTTGTAATGGAACTCATAACGACATGAGAACTGTTTCAATGTCTAAATCGTTACTTTGCATAGATAACATGTTCAATGTCGTTATAGTTGAAAAAATGTAGTAATGAGATCGAAGTCGTTACTGTGTATACATAACGAGTTCAATGTATTACTTCAAATATGTTCATAACGATATCTAAATCGTTACTTTGTACACATAACGAGTTAAATATCGTTATAGTTACTGCTTCAGATCTATTCATAACAAGGTTGAAGTTGTTACTTTGTACACATAACGAGGTTTTATGTCGTTACGACATATTTACAATAATGTCCTCGTCGTCCATAAATTCGAATAGTCAACAACTTCGCACAAGATTTGTCGTAACGATTTCAAAATCGTGATCATTTGATAAATCGTTCCAATGTAATAATAACGATTTTGGGATCATTGAAGTTGAAAATAAAACTATAACGATAAAGATGTCGTTTCATTTGACATATAACGAATTACATATCGTTCTGATTCAGCCTCTGAAAATAACATAACGACAACTATGTCGTTTCTGTATAAATTGAATGACATTAAGATCGTTCTAGTTGAAATGTTAACTAAAACGATATTGACATCGTTTCTTTGCACATGCAACGATATTAAAATCGTTTTGTAAAAAACCGACAAACCATCATAACGTCTTCCATATCGTTCTAGCGTTAAATTAACGAACTGCATCTCATTCTAGTATAAATTATAACTATAACGGCTTAGATATTATTTCTTCATGTGGAACAGGACTTGTGTGTCGTTATGGATGAAATCGATGATTCGATCGTTCTTAACCATCCGAAATGCTTCCAACAGGCGTAATATAATAAAAATGGGTCGTGGTTATCTATTACCTTGGAACTTCTACACTTGAGAGAAATGATCCTATCTTTCTAATCATGTCGATTTACAAAGTGTTTGAATCACTTTCTACGACCTATTTTTGTTAGATTACGTCTATTGGAGGTACTTTGGACGGTAAAGAACGATCGAATTGACTATTTGAGCCATAACGATATACATGTCGTGTTGCGATTGAAGAAATGATACAGACGACGTTATAATAATAATTTACATTGAAAGGATATAGAGTTCGACAAACTTACGGGAGAACGACATTTAACTCGTTATGATATTTATTCGGCTATGAACATAACGATTTCAATATCTTTTTGTTATTGAAAAAACGACATTGACATCATTTTGGTAATATAGTACATTGGAATGAGCCTAAAGTCGTCAAATTTGTAAACAAACGACATAATTATCGTTACGTGACTTTCTGAGCCTGAAACATAAGGATCTCGAACTCGTTCTACTGAAACAGTAACGAGCTCCACATCATTTTAGGCTATTTTCCACACAAACGAGCTCAATGTTGTTACGATTACAATGAAACGATCTTCCAAACAATAACGGATTTAAAGTCGTTACAACGACTTAAACATCGTTTTTGAAAAGTTAGTGCGACTTTGTTGATCGTTGGAAATTTTGGACGACGAGGACATATCCATAAATATATGTAACGACATTTATGTCATTATTTTTATGAAGTAACAATTTCAATATCGTTATGAATAACAGTAAAGCAGGAAGGTATTTTCAACTGTAATGACATTAATATCGGTATGAACGACTTCGAAGCAGTAACTATAACGAAATTTAAGTCGTTATGTGTACACAGTAACGAGTTCAACCTCGTTATGGACAGATATAAAGCAGTAAGATCTTTTCAAAAGGAACGATGTTGAACACGTTATGTTTATGAAGTAACGATTTATACCTCGTTACTATCTTTTCTTAGACGGGAACGATGTTAAAATCGATATGTGTGCAAAGTAACGATTTCAACCTCGTTATAGTTTAAAATCAAATGAACAACAACCTGCTAAAAATCAATCATTCTCATTCCAACAAAAATTGATAAATCATGAACACTTCCACATCTAAAATGCAATGTTTATTGTCTGCACAACTAACAAAAAATTCAACCTCCAACTACATAAGCATAATTTCTAATACAAATCAAGTATCCTCATTCCAGATAAACAACTACTAAAAAAGACTCATCACTAGACAAACAAAATCCAGATTTATCAATGTACACTAAGGCTCAAAGTTTCATGTCAATAACTCTGCAGTAAATCTCTTCCTCTACATTGGGACACATTTCGAGCGATTGCATTCACGTCCATATTCCTTTGGAGAAATTAAATGTACTTCAAGTTCTAATCAACTGGAACGATGTTGGGTGAATCAATATGGATGACAATGACAGATTCATGATAACGATATCAATATGCCCAAAACGACTTCGAACTCGTTACGCGCACAAATTAACAGCATAAAGGCAAAATTACACCCAACAGACATTAATTCAGATATTACTTGAAGAAAATGGTTCAGAATTGTTCAAATTCATCATTACCTTCTCTTCTTCTCCAAACGCCCAATATCAATGTTACAAAAGGATTTTCAACCTTCAACGAGATTAATACTCAATGGAGTGACAATGTATTTTTGTGGTTTGGAGAGGAATAGCAAAGATCAATGACCTATTTTGGAGAAGAAGAAATAGTAAGAAGAAGAAGAAGGGAGAGCAGGTCTCGATTTTGGAGGAAGATTTTCGTTCGGGAGAGGAAGAAGACAACAATGAAACCAAAGCTTGGTTTTTTTTGACAAATGCAATGGACATATTTGTAATTCTATATATCATTTTCTGTATTTTTTTTGGAATAAGGTTATTGGACTAAAAATCATTGTTGTAGGTCTTTTTAAACAAATATTTTTGTTGACTGGGTCTTTTAAATGAAGCGGCATTTTTTTTTTTTTTTTACTTTTCGAAGTTAAGACCTTGGTTTGTATCTAACTAAAATGAGGTTTCTTGTACTTGCACTGAAATTTTAGAGATGTCTGTTCCTTGAACCCCAATCATCTTCCCTACAAGTTCCTTCTTCATTTTTTATCTAATTCTCTTATGATTTGGCAATAGTGAGGACAGATCGGTGTTAAGCAACATGGCCAATATTTGGTCAAAACTCTCTGATTTGGATGACTCTGTACTTCATCTCGCATTGTGGATAATTGGTCAGGGAGAGTTGCTTTGTAACGTCCCGAAAATTTTGCACATTAGTTTTATCTATTTAGAAATTTAGATTCAATTATTTTTATTCTAGAAAATAGCTAAAACCATATTTTTTAAGAAGAGTGATAAGTACGATTTTTCGTACTTATCTTGATTTTAAATTTAGACAATTGTAAGTGTTTTAGGATGTGATATTGCTAAATTATTGTTTATTTTATCTTTGCTTTAGGAAAAATCCAATTTTGAATGCGTTTGAATGCAAAACGAAAAAAATGGACTAAAGCCGTACAAAATGGGACAAAGTGGGGATTAAAGTGCAAACTTTCAAAAATTGAAGAACTCGAATTGGCATAAAAGGAGACATGAGCTACAAAATTAGAGATTCAAGGACCAACTTGATTTATTTGAGAAAATTGAGGTTTAAAATAAAACACCTACCTAGATGTAATTGGGCTTAAAATCAATTAGAGCAGAATTCTTTTGATCCATATTATAGGGCTCGGTTGGAATAAAAAGAAGCACTCGGCAGCATGAAATTAGGGGAGCCAACTGAGAACAAAAGAGGGGATTAAACAAGAGAGAGGCTCCTACTTGGTGAGGGAGTGCAAGGTGGACGGTGGTGGGGAGAAAAACATTTACATATATACATTAGTCTGTGGTGGATTGAAAAAAGGAAGAGGTTGGCTTGGAATCAATATAGGGGCTGAATTGTGGATTAAGGGGGGGGGGGATTATTCTTGGAAAAGTGGTCAGCAGATTGAAGAAGAGGGTGGAGAAACCATTACAAAATAAAAAGGCAGACTGGTGATATACATATATACATTGAGGAGAGGCTGCTGGAATTTTTTTTTTTTTTTTTTTTGGGAGATTATAGTAGAGAAAAAGTCGGCAGGTTGGTGATTGGATTTCATTGGAGAAGTGCTCGGCTGGGAAGAGACCGAAGGACTGGATTTGATCATTCAACAGGGAGCAGCCAACTGTGGAGTAAAGGAAGAATTTCAGTTTATTTTGTGCAATTAATAGGGTGATGTCTATCAAATCTGTTGAGATCGTATCCAAAATATGACACGTTGGGCCATCAGTGAAGGCCCAATGAGGGTCCACGAACTTTAGCTCATGATTAGAAGTTCAAGATATCCCACATGGGCCAATGGCCAAGGTGGAAAGGCATACGAGCCCCTCTGACCGAACTGGTTTGTGTCTAGCAGAGGCGCTTTATGCTTAGCCGAGGTCTTTACGGTAGCGTCTCGGATGAGACAAGGGATGAAGTCAGAGATGTGACACTGTCTTTACCAAGATGTGACAGGCGCCCATCCCCTACGAAATGTAGCAATGATTACGGTCAAAAAGCAAGGTTGTCCCCTTCAAGAGCTAGGGTGAATACACGTGTAAAAGTTCGCCATGTGTCACAATTCAGGGCAACGAATCCTTCTATAAATAGAGCACACTTGCCTCCAAGGAGGGGGTTAGCAATTTCATACTCTTAACTAAATATTTCATTCTCACTCCATTTTCTCTCTTTTACACACTTATATTTCCCGCACCCAATTTATACTTGCTCAAAGTGAACACTGACTTTGGCATCGGAGTGCAAACGGGAGCCACCTTGGCCCCCTTTGCAAACTGATTGTTTGTCACAGTGCGCAGAAGATCCACGTGTTCAAGGGGGAGGAGCTAAGACGTAATGATCCAAGGTCCAGCCGGATTTTGTGGTCAACATCTTGGTGGCGTCTATGGGAAACCATACTGCTAACCATGAAAACGCATGGTGAAAAGCCACGCATAGAAAGGAAGTCCTGAAAAAGGACGGGTAACCTCTTGCAAAAGAGCGGAGAACTGCAAGGACTTTGAAATATAAGTTTAGTACCCTTGAAAATGGCGTAAAACTTTGAAATATAAGTTTAGTACCCTTGAAAAAGGCGTAAAACTTTGAAATATAAGTTTATTAACCTTGAAAAAGGCTTAAAACTTTGAAACACAAGTTTGCTCACCTTGAAAAAGGCGTAAAGCTTTGAAATATAATTTTAGTACCCTTGAAAAAGGCGTAAAGCTTTGAAATATAAGTTTATTAACCTTGAAAAAGGTTTAAAACTTTGAAACACAAGTTTACTCACCTTGAAAAAGGCTTAAAACTTTGAAACACAAGTTTGTTCACCTTGAAAAAGGCTTAAAACTTTGAAATACAAGTTTGTTCACCTTGAGAGAGGCTCGGAGTTTAATAACCTTGAAAAAGGCTCGAAGCATTGAGATAGAAGTCCATCTATCCTTGAAAGATAAACTAAAGCCAAGAAATTTCTCTAAACATGAACGAAAGTGATGGTGATATTAACCCTCGTAGGGGAAGAAATGGCCAGCACAGCGAGGAGGAAGTTCCTTAAGGACCTCATGAGAACGCCAATGAGGGAGTGGTACAACCTAACTGATAAGTGCTTTATTAACATTTATTTTATGCACTTATAACCTTGGACTTGCAATAATTTGATTCTATCTAAGTATTATTAATGCATTTTATATTTCATGTTGCATAGGATCACAAAGGAAGAGAAAAGAAGGAAAAATGACCAAAATGCGCTTAAAATTGAAGATTGAGGACCTTGGGTGCAAATAAGTTACGGCTGTAATACATATATTCACGGCCGTAAACGTTTTCATAACATTGTGCAAAAAATTAGCAGAACCTATCTTACGGCCGTAACTTCAAAACGTGGAAAATTAACAGAAACTAGGTTACGGCTGTAAATGATTAGTTACGGCCGTAACTGTCCAGTCAAGAATTTCCTATTTTGAATATTTCCATAATTTTGGGATTTCTTGAGCCCAAATTTAGGGCACGACTTTGAGGCTATAAAAAGGGAATTTCATGACAGAAAAAGTGTGAAAAAAATTGCAAAAGAAAGAGCGGCTTGCTTGGAACGTGGAAGAGAAATAAATCCGGAGAAGAAGATGAATAAGATGCAAAATTCTGGACTTTTCACCATGACTATGCTCGGCTAAGCTTCCATACCTAGTTCGAAGGGGAAGTTGTATTTCATATCAATTTGCTTATTGCTTTTCCAAACTAGTAACGTAGTTCTAAATTCTTTACTTTGATTTGTTGGTTTTTTATGCGTTTTAAATTCAATCAATGCAATTCTTTATTTGATTAAGGTCTTATCATTTAACTTGTTGTATTGAGATTTGCTATTTTGAATGATTGGATCTGTAATCATCTTTTTGTTCAAATCATAGTAGCAAGTGGAAATTTAATATTTCCATAGAGAATTCCAACTTAGGTTAATTGTCACGAGCTTGTGTGATTGATAATATAATTCACCCTAATTCTTCTTAACCATTATATAGTTGTTGTCTTAAATTTAAAGAGCTTGTTTTAGGTTATTCAATGGCTAATGTTTGATTAGAGAGCTTATTCTAATTAAATGCAACTAAGGGAGAATATGAATAGTTAGAGCTTATTAACTATTTACGGGTGATAAATCAAAGAAGAAATTGAACTCGTGTTACTTGGAAAGTGATAACATTGTGATAGAATACAACTAAACCTGAGAACTAGGACTCGTTAACATTTGATATTTATTCCAATCATTTTAATTGCTTTATTTTATTAGTTAAATCATTTACAAACAACTCAAAATAAAACCCCCTTTACGATTCTAATTGACATGACACTAATTTAGTTCCCGTTCCTTGTGGGATCGACCCTTGCTTCCAGCTACATTCTTAGTAATAGTGAACAAGGAATTTATTTATTATTTTGGTGCATCGCGACGAGCATCACTAACCCACCATGCCGGCACTGTAATCACCGCATGTTGCGAGACATGACTCACATGGCTGCCCAAATGCTAGAAATGCAGAAGCAGCAAATAGAACAAACTGCTGCGATGAATGCCTACATGGCTAGAGGGTATGTTGTGAACGAGTCCATGATGCCTCCGCAATACCCGCAGCGACATTACTCACCATCCGATGCGGCCACTGCCTCGTATTACGATGCAGTGAGAAACGAAGAAGCACAAAGGTCTAGTTTGGATTTCCTCATGGAAAAACGAAGTGATTCTCAAGTGGTGATGGCCAGGTACCATAAAAAGATGGCTCGATACTACAGCAAGAGGGTAAAAATTCGACACTTTAATGTTGGGGACTTAGTCCTCAAAAAGGTTCTTCCTTCGACCCAAGAACCAGGAGTAAGGACTTTAGGTCCTAACTGGGAAGGCCCTTACAAAGTCTTTTCCGAGGTGGTGGGGGGAACGTACATGATAGAGGACTTATCTGGGGTACCTTTATGTAATCCTTGGAACACGAACCACCTTCGTCGCTATTTTCAGTAAATCAAATTTCTCTTCAGTGGTTACAGCATTACCATATGATTCTATAGAATCATAGGTGAATTACGTTGAGGATTATACTAATTACTAATTAGATAAACATAATGGATAAACACAAATTCCAAGATTATTTTGGTTATAACACCATACGTCTATGCTATGCATGAAGTTTGTTAAAAACAAAGGACTCTTATAAGCCTACACTGCGATCACTGCATAAGGGTTGAGTGTGTTAGCACCATCAAAGGGGGTTCATACAAATTTGTTTGCATAGGTCTTACAAAGTGTGATTTAGATATGTTCAAATGTTTGTCAAAATCAGATCTAACTGGTAAGCATGAATACCTCAAACCACTTAGATCTAAGGGACTATCTTCATATAACCGTGCAATACGTTTAAAAGATATCTGCGGCTGGAAGCATTCAAACCATGCAATAAGTTTAAAAGAAATCTGCGTTTAAAAGATATCTGCGGTTGGAAGCATTCAAACAATGCAATACATTTAAAAGACATTTGCGTTTGGAAGCATTCAAGCATTCAAACCATGCAATACGTTTAAAACACATCTGCGTTTGGAAGTATTCAAACTTAATCAAATGTTGTCATATAAAAAACTTGTGGTCAGAATCAGACCTAACCAAGTAAATGTGAATGCCCTGAGCTACTTAGGTCCAAGGAACTGTACATTTAATATCTTCGTACCGTATTTACAAAACTTTTGTGTTTGGAAGTGTCCACACTTAAACAAATAAGGACATGCAAACTAAGGCATTAAACTCAACACGGAAAATCATCGCATTTGTAAAGGAAAAGTGTATACAAATTGAATAAGTGTTACATTTACAATGTCAGGTGCCGTTGCACTTACAAAAAAAAAAAAAAAGAGAAAAGAGAAATTACAACAGAAAGGCAGGTACAAAATAGGATCACTGCGGAGGAACATCCTTTGAAGAGCCTTTGTCTTGAGGTTCGGGGTACATGGATTCAATAGAGGACAGATCCAGGGTTGGGAAAGCTTCTTTTACGTCACCCAAAGCCATCTTGGCCCCTATAATCCCAAAAATCCTCTGCACGGCCTCATATTCTGGGGTTTCTTCAAAAGTGTCTTTAAAGTTCTGGATAGCCTCAGACACTTTAGCACTTAAAGCGTTCTCCACCCGTGTCATGATGGTCTACTCCAGAACCTCCGTAATCCTTGTTTGCATGTGCCGTTCTAAAGAGGCAAGGTCCTCCTCCGCCTTTTCCTTAGCCTCCAGCTCCCTCCCTAATTTTTTGTTAGCTGCTGCCACCTCAGCTTCCAGCTTGGACTTGGCTGTGTTAGCGACGGTCAGAGCCTCAGATGTGATAGACTGTGCACGGTTGGAGTCATCTAGTTTCTTGCACAAAGCTGCCACGTCTGACTCAGAGGCCTGGAGGTCGTGTTTTAACTTATCATTATCCTCTTGGAGGCGCTTAGCGTTGACCCTCTCCTCGGAGGAAGATTTGTGGGCTATAGACAGCTGGGTTTTGAGGTCGTTAATTTCCTTTAGCATGTTGTCTGCATGCCGGAGAGCAGTCTCAGCGTCTTTTTTATCCCACTGCACCTCCCCCACGGAAAGACTCCACCTCGTCAATAAGGGCTAGCGCCTTGGCGTTCATGACTTTGGCGGCGAGCAGCTTCCGGGACGGGTTGGCACTGGAAGAAAAGGCAGACCATCCCTCCGTCCAAAATTGTTCAGTAATTAGTGCGGCCCGGGCAGGAGGAGAACTGGGAGAGTCAAACAGTGAAGGGCTGAAGGTGACATCTCTGGGGAGAATACTGGTTTTAATACGCTTGAGCTCTTCTGCCCCCTCCGGTGTCACTTTATAAGCCAAGTCTGGAATGGGCACAGACGGCTCGTCCTCCAAGTCTTCAATCACTGGTGGCAGAGGTGTGGAGGTGATTTCCTTTCCCTTACCCCTTTTTAGCCTCTTAAAGGGAGCGAGATCCTCCTCGGATACACACTCAGGAATATCCTCGGAGAAGGAGTATGGCGCAGAAGCATCCTTAGCCTCCCTCTCCCTCTTAGAGCCCCCCTATCGGACCTCTTCCCTTTCCCCTTTGTGGGGACTCCTTTAGGATCAGCCCCTTTTTCTATGCTGGGGACCCACTGGCAGCAGAATGGGTGGTGGCAGTAAGGCTGGAAGAGGACCCTGAAGTTGGGTTGTAGACGCCTCGGACACCTCCTTCGCCACCCCAACTTGCAGGTTGGCCAGTACCGTTTTCTTCTTCTTTTCAACTTCACTACCATGGAAAAGGGCAGGAGGGATCTTCTTAGCCATGAGACCCTTTAAAGAAATTTTTAGGAATTCCTTGGAACCTAGCAAGAAAAGAAGGAAAATAGGGTTATGAACAGAAAAAGCACAAGATATAACAGCAATAGGGAAACAAACTTACTCATGGCTCGCATAAGACCGTACTTAACAAATAATTTGTTTTGTTGGATGACCCCTTGGAAAGTGCCCTTGTAAGCAAACAAGCGCCTTACTGCCGCTAGGTCTGCGTCAGGAAGAAGGCGGGCAAAAGTGTCCCCTGTCATGAACCAATAACATGTTAGGAAGCAGTCAAGAAAAGTGAATAGAAATTAAAGAGCAGAAGATGCGTGCCACTTAAAGACTCTAAAACAAGTACAAGACTCACTAGGTAGGGAAAGAGTTCTGGGAACTGTAATTTCTGGACTAGGGTCCACAGGGGAGCTCTGCCACTCCCCAGCAACCCAGAACCACTGGTTCCTCCAGTTCTTTATTGAGGTTGGGTGACCGGTGATAACAGGAGGATACGAGCCCCTAGGAGACAAGTAATACCAATCCTTGACGTCCGACCTCACGTCTCTTTCCCTTCTAACTAATTTCTTCAAAGTATAGAGGGTATGAATGATGTGCAGTGAGATGGGATGGTCAGGGTTGACCTCTTGCCACATTAACCTAGTACCCACATCCTGTGTCCAGAAGTTGGGGGCCAACTGGTAGGGGCACAGGTTATAGCTCCTAAGCAACGCCATGAAGAAGGGGTGCATGGGTAGCCTCATCCCGCAAGATAGAGCATCGTAGCATATGACCGCTTTCCTGGAGGAGGGCTGCAAGGTCGGAAAGAAGATGTAGGGTGCACCAATTGAACCCCTTCTGGCATCCTGAATTTTTCCGAAGCCCCAGCCAAGTCAACCCTTTGGATTTCGGTGGCGATCTCGCTACTCTCCCATGACTCTGGGTTTGGATCAGGATCAACGTGATAGTCCGAAACTTTGTTAACCTGATCGACCCAATCCTCCACTTGGGCGATCTCCTCTGCAGTCAGACCCAACTCTTTCCTATGTGCCTAAATGGGGGCCCTAACGATTAAACCGAGGTCCTGGTGACCTGAAGAAGAGCCTCCGCCTCTTCTCTCCCCAAATCCCTGTCTCGTTTGCTCCGAAACTCTCTCAAAGATGCCTCTTCCTCGGATGACAGATGAGCCATGTAGTTTTGAACTTTTTCTCCTTCGTTGTCAGAATCACTCAAAAAAATTATGCCACTGATTTTCCTATTCCTCTTCTTAATCTGCTCCCTAAAGAAGCGGGAACTAAAAACATATAAAGATATGGGGCAGAAACCTCTGACAGGAATCGTCATTGCTAACATTTCCTGTGAACCCGTTCCCCCAACTCTTTCCATTATTTCTTTTGTTTTTTAAAGACAGGTCAGACTCATCAAAAGAGAAACAAAATGCAAAACGAAAATTTCAAACCCACGATGTAAGACTAGAAATAGAAAAGTCTTGCACATACAAAAACAAAGAGACTTACTGTAATACCATTTCTTTGTTTTACGTGCGTTTTTAATTTCACGTAAATTTTATATTGATGGCATTATGAATTATTTATTTTAATCATTATTGTCAACTGTTTAAATTATTTTGCAGTGGAAGAATTTGGACGCCGTCTCGATCAATGTGCCAATTAAAAAGTTTATAAATTGTTTACTTAGAATTCAATGTCTATTTTTATTTTAATTGTTGAAATTGCCAATTTCTATTTTTATTAAATGTTAAGTCACCAAATTTGCATGAATGTGAAATTGGGGAAAGTTTAATGATAATTGAGAAGTAAGTATAAGTTATGGATTTACTTGTGCACATGGAGAGAAATGAAGAACCAAATTGTAAATTACCAAAAGTTATATCAAAACCTAACTTAAACCCTCATTCTTCCATCCTCGCACCCGAACTCTCTCCCTCGGTCTCACTCTCTCGCTTGAACCGTCTCTGTGTCTCTGCCTCTCGCTCTCTCAGTCTCGCCTATCTCCCTCTCCCGCTCCTCACACACAACCGGCCTCCAATCGATCTTCGTGGCTCCTCACCACCGGCGGTAAGCCCTTCCTCCGCCCCTTTCCCGACACGCACGCGCACACAACGCACGCACACAGCCACACGATTTTTCACACACAACACACTTTTACATACACAAATTATAGATAAAAGGTGTATATCAATTTCATGTATATATATATATATATATATATATATATATATATATATATATATATACACATATACATTAGTAAATTTCAGATTTTGGTATACATATGTAATTTCAGATTTCAAAATTGGATTAAAGTTCATATATATATATATATATATATATATATATCATGTATGTGAAGATTTTTCAGATTGGGTATTAATTAATTTCGAATTTCATGATTTTGAAATTAGCGTTGGACTAATGTAAAAATGTGTGTGTATAGTTTGTATAATTTTAGACTGAAATTTTATAGGTTTAGTTAAAGTTTCAGATTTTAATCTTTGTTTAGATTTTTGAAACCTTAAATTATTAATTTGAGGATTTTATTTGGAGCCTGGATTAGTATGTTTCAGATTTTCGAAAATTTATAAAAATTATAGCTTTGTTAATTATTTAGTTAAAGTTTGAAGTATAACGATAAATTTCAGATTTAGAATTTTTGAAAAGAATTTCAAATGTGTTTGTGAATTGAGAGTCATATTTATTGAAGTATGTGAATATTTCATATTGTTGGGATTTTGAATTAATTAATTGTTTGGAAATGTTTGAGTTATAATATGAAATTTGGATTTAGGAATTTATTTACAAAGCTCAGATTTTAGCAATGTTAATTTAACGTCGACCTGTGATGGTAAATCCTCAGTTTTAGGTTTAATTGACAACAATGTTTGAGAATTTTCGGATTATGGGTAATTAGAATTTTATTGAGAAATTTTGTAAAGCTGGGTCAAGCTATGTAATGTTGTAATTTAATTTGAATTAAAAGGTAAGAAAAAGCTTTCTAAAGTACATTGAAATTGACATCTTATTTCGAATATGGTGTTGGACCTAGCGTAAGGTCATGTTTGGGATTGAATTGTGAATAAAATAGAAGTTTTAACCTTGCTTAGAGTTTAAAATGTGATTTTGAACTAAAAGTATATTGTATTACTTGAATGGGTACAACTAGGATTTTGGTACATTGACGACACGGGCAGCCGATGTTCCTCCACTTGCAAATCCGGATAACGGTAAATGCTAAGGACGTCAAGTAAGTAAACTCCCCCCTATTTTCATCAAAGTTGAATGTAAATGTGAAAGTTATGTGTAAATGACTGTCTTGCAACTTACTTGCTTTGATGAATTTCATTTACTTTGTGAAAGTATATGTTATTATGAAGAATGTTCAAGCATGCACATTATCATGTCATTGCATCATCAAGCATGCATTGACATCGAAATTGGGGAGTGAAATGTTTTTAAATGAAAGAAATGTGTCAAGGTGCAAGTTTGTTCAAAAGTTATGTATCCCAAGTTTTTAAAGAAAGAATGAGTGTACTTCTAGTTCATGAAAGTTGCGAGTGGGAAATGGGGCACGGGGGACCGGTGTTGTGTTTGAATTTGAAATCGCAAGTGTACGATATCGCAATCAAGTAATAAAGTGGACCTTAGAGTCCTGATTATCGTCCCCACGAGGACTGCTATTAATTACCGAAATATTTCAGTTCTTAACTTTATTTGAACAAATGAAAATCGTTTTAAGAATAAAAATCTAGAATTAAGAAATGGAACTAATGGATTAAAATAATTGTTAAATTGTTTTGTTTTAAAAGATGATTGTAAAGTAGTTGAGATTCACGATTTCACCTAGCCAATTAAATCAATTCCAATTCCATTTTTATTTCCTAAATATGCATTCGGTCGAATTTACTAATTTAAATTGAAATTCCTCTCTCGAGTTTAAATCAACTCTACCTAAATAAGTCAACCATGTATCTCTACAGCGGGTCTGAATATTCCTTATCTAGATGCATTACATTCTAGAATTCACACACGACCGCAATAATTACAAGAGTATATCTCTATCTCTCGTTCAATTACCGGATTTATTACCTAGATCTATGTTATTAACTCACCTCTTGAATTATGGAAATAACACATAAAATCATGAATAAGTGGCCAGTTCATTCACGCATTAAACGCAATAATAAATCAACACATGCATTAAAGCGTTAAAATACGGAATATGGAATTAAAATAATTAACTAGGCTACATCGTTCATCCCAACATTAAAATTAGTTACACATCATCATGAAATAACAAAAACAGTAAAAATAAACGTTCATTGAAAGACAATATAAAGAATGGAAAGATTGCACCAATTATCAATTCTTCAATTGTTTTCAATTCACGCCCCTCTGCGATGTGGAATCTCCAAGGATTTGATATTGAATTCTGTGTTGTAGCTCGTTCTATGGAGAGGCAAAGGTCTCAATTTCGTGCCTCTTATGTTGTATATATAGGTTTTGGAGAAAACCTAGGTCAAAAAGCCCAAAGTCTGTCAAAAATCGCGAGAAAAATCTGATTTGCTGCCCAGTCGGACAAGCGTGCGATCGCGCAGGCATAATGCCGGCGATCGCGTGGAAGACCTTATAACTCTCGGGTTATAATTTACAACCATCTCACGATCGCGTGGTGTGTAACCAGCGATCGTGACTTCATCTTTCTTCCGGCTGTGCAAGTTAGTCCCTGACTTTTAATTGTACCTTCAGTCCTCAACTCTCAATTGTTGCAATTTAGTCCCCAAACTTTATCTTCTTCTCGGTTTGACCATTCAAGCTCTTAATTCATTCAATTAGGTCCTCCAACCTCAGATTTAGTCACTTTGGCACCAAGCATGTTTCCCGGTTGTTATCACAAACTCCTCACTTGTCCAATTTAGCTCCAATTAACATCAAATCGTGTCATTTTTCCATTAATTGCTTCATTCTTCTTCAATTGGGACATTTTCTGAAAAGTAAACAAATAAAAATAAATTAAATAGCAAATATTCCCAAACGACAATAACTAATCCTAATTTAGACATACAAATAAGTGTATAAAATACGCTTATCAACCGGCGTACCCGAATTAAGTCGCTTTGCGACGGAATGTTCAACCGTTTACGGTGGACTGTTAAACCGCTTTGTGGTGGGAAAGTGAATGTTAAACCGCTTTGCGGTGGGAAAGTGAATGTTAAACCGCTTTGCGGTGGAAATGTGAATGTTAATCTGGTTCCAAATAAGTAATTGCCCACTGTATTATGATTGACTAGAAGTTACATCAAGTGAGCTCACGATGGAAATGAAGTGAAAGTTTTGAAATGTTAAGTGAAAGTTTGAAATGTTTGAATGTTCTGGAAAGTAAAGCAAATGGGGATACATACATGAAATTTTTAAAGCATTCATGTCATAAGCATGCATTCAAGCATACAGTTTATTTACTGAGCTTTAGCTCACCCCAATCCCTCCCCAACATTTCAGGTGATGAAAGTTAGATGATCAGAGGGGAGTACTTGGCGACTGACTCAGACAGTACCCGCTGTCGACATGATTTAATAAACTTAAAATTATTCAAGTTATCATTTGAATTTATTCCTTAATTCATTATTATTGATAATTGTTTGGTTGAAGTTAGTTTTGATTAAGTATGTGCGACGTGTTAGGGGTTAAGTTACATCTTATTTCATTTGTCAATACTTGTTGATATTTTGGAAAAGTCTTATGATTGAGGAGTTTGGGAAATGCATGAATTGGTTTTGACGATGATGAATGTGATTGAGATGTGATTGATGTTTTCAATTTTTAAAATGGTTTTGATGTCCCTCTACAGGTTGGCTATGTCCAATTTATAGAGGAGACTCTGCCGAAATTTCGGAAAAATTTTATAATAGATAAATGAACATTTTAGTTGTGTAAACGATTTAATTCCACATTTAATGTGAATGAAAGTTATCACGCTTAGGTTTTATACTCTTAAACTTGGGGTGTTACACTTACCTTCAAAGAACGGACGCTTGAGATTGTATACTCGAAATGAGGAACTCTCCAATGAAATCTGTTGAACCTTAGAGACGGGTGCTGGGCAGAAAACCCTTGAAGAGAAGACGCGACACTTGCAGGAAAGGAAAAAACTACACGATCTTTCGTGAGATTGTTGTTGCAAAAATTCTGAAGAAATGGTAAAGGGAAAATAATAAAACAAAGGAGGATTTATAGGGATCCTAATGATCTAGAACCCTTGGTCTTTGAGCCGCATAACTAATACGGGTAACCCATGCCTCTTGGGGAGTGGGCTAATCAAAGAACCAGCTGTCGAAGGAAACGATGAAACTGTTCAGCTACCACAGTGAGTGCCACGCGTGGCAAAAATATCACTCCCATCGCCTTTTATATTTCTTGGGAACCGATATCAGTATCCCCTTTTTATTAAATGCGCTGCCTAAGAAACGCGCTAGTGCGATCCCAACTCTTACTTAGGAGGAAAAAGCCGAAGTAGGAGGTTGGCTATAATATGGATCCGAACTTTTCATAAGAAATGCTGTACCTGATCATAAATATCGCCGCGCTGCATAGTGATTCCCAGCGAGCGAATGGTGGAACAACTACAAAATATTGGATATAACAAATGATTAAACTTGAACGGAATTATTGCTGCGAAACTATGGCAAATTCGATTCGCCCATGAATGACCACATCGGATTTGAGGGACTAGTGTTGAGATCGTACCCAAAATATGACATGTTGGGCCACCAGTGAAGGCCCAATGAGGGTCCACGAACTTTAGCCCATGATTAGAAGTTCAAGATATCCCACCTGGGCCAATGGCTGAGGTGGAAAGGCATACGAGCCCATCTGGCCGAAATGGTTTGTGTCTAGCAGAGGCGCTTTATGCTTAGCCGAGGTGTTTACGGTAGCCCCTTGGATGCAAGGATGGCACAAGGGATGAAGTCAGAGATGTGACACCGTCTTTACCAAGATGTGACAGACGCCCATCCCCTACGAAATGTAGAAATGATTACGGTCAAAAAGCAAGGTTGTTCCCTTCAAGAGCTAGGGTGAATACACGTGTAAAAGTTCGCCATGTGTCACAATCCAGGGCAACGAATCCTTCTATAAATAGAGCACACTTGACTCCAAGGAGGGGGTTAGAAATTTCATACTCTTAACTAAATATTTCATTCTCACTCCCTTTTCTCTCTTTTACACACTTATATTTCCCGTACCTAATTTATACTTGCTCAAAATGAACACTGACTTTGGCATCGGAGTGCAAACGGGAGCCACATCGGCCCCCTTTGCAAACTGATTGTTTGTCACAGTGCGCAGGAGATCCACGTGTTCAAGGGGGAGGAGCTGAGACATGTTGGTCCAAGGTCCAGCCGAATTTTGTGGTCAACAAATTCTTTTATTGATTATTCATCAATTATTATGCTAGGCTAATTCCCTCATGTATTTGATGAAGATGAAACTTGTTATTAATTTATTTTGATTTGATAACTAGTAGTTTAATAATTTCTTGTGTTGTCTTGGTTGATCTTGCATACTTTATTGTCATTGTTTGATTGATTGGCTACCAATTAAATATATCGTTGCTTGTTATAGTCTTGGAAAAGTCACAATAACTGGGAACATTGCATGATCAACACATGAACAATAAATGTTTGGAATAACACTATGACATGTGCAATCTCATTGATAATTGTGTGATTTAATGCGTTCTACATATTCGTATTCGAAATAGGAATAGATTCGAGTCATGTTTAGGATAGATTAATTTGTCTTGGAAAAGAAAATTAATTGCATGTGAATTATCGATTTTCAAGCAATGCATGAATGATTTAAACTACAAAACTTGGAATTGAGATAGAAGGTAACTAGTGGATTCGGATTCCAATACATGCTCCCCGTTCATATTTTACTCCTCAAGATTTTTATTTTATTTATTATTTATTCATTGCGATTTTTAGTTAGAATAGACAAACAAACCATCTCTTTTTATTTATTGTTTCACTAATTAATTGAATCGACGATAAACTGATAATTAAGACTAGACAACGTAGAAGAGAACAAAGAGAAAATAGGAATATGGATAACAATCAAAACCAATTGCCACTTTCTACTCATGAGCAAGAAGTGTAAATCCAAATCAGAAATGAAGTTCACACTTTCAAACAACAAGACCTTGAGAGCTACCCTGAGACATGGATGAGATTTAAGGACTATTTTAGAAAGTGTCCAAATTTGGACATACCAAAAAATGCTCAGGTTTACATCTTTTATTTAGGATTGCATCATGAATACCGCAATATGCTTGATGCTTTGACGAGGGATCAGTAATCAGATTAGATATTGACCGAGCACATGAAATATATGAGAGAATTGCGAAGAACCAGACGATGTGACCTACTGAAAGGGAAATTCCAAGAAAGGCATTTGGTGTCCACAATGTCGATGTAGCTACACAATGGCAGCTCAAATGGAAGTTCTATAAAAAAAGCTGGAAAATTTAACTTGGCCTGTGCACATGGTACAAAAACCAACACCAGTTTGCAAAGGATGCGGGGCAGATCATGTTACAGCTAGCTGTCCTTTAGCTTCAACACATGGAAAGCAATATGAGGAGGTCAGCTATGCCCAAAATTTTCAGAAGTATCAAAATAACCCCTATTCCAATACCTATAATTCAGGGTGGAGGAATCATCCAAATTTCTCTTGGTCTAACAATCAAGGTCAATGCCATGAAGGAAATTTTCAAACAAAACCACCAAGTTTTCAACAACAACAACAGCTAAGGAAGTCATCATTGGAAGATATGTTTGCACAGTACATGGCAAAGACTGAACGAGTCTTTCAAAACCAACGGGCAGCAATAAGAAATTTGAAAAATCAAATGGGACAAATGGCTGTGGCATTAACAAGCAAAAATCAAGGAACCTTGCCAAGCAACACAGAGAAAAATCCTAAGGAACAGGTATTTGCAGTTGAAACACTGGATCATGAAATTATTGAGACACCTTCAATTATAGTTGCACCACCTATTAAAGCATATGTGCCATCTATTCCATCCCCCCAAAGGCTTCGAAAGTAGCCAAAGGATAAACAAATCCATGCCATTACTACAAGGAGTAGAGTTCAGTTGCTAGAGATCAATGTGAAGAAGAAAGCAACTGACGGGAATTAGGTAACTCAAATGGAGAAGGAACAAATGGTTCAGTCTGAAAAATCAACAAATGAAATCGAAAAAGAACAGTCAGAGATTCCACAAGGTAAGGTACCCTTTCCTGTAAATCAAAACACACCTCATGTTCCATTTCCTCAAAGGTTGCAGAATACTAAGTTGGAAAAGCAATTCAAGAAATTTTTGGATGCCCTCAGACAACTGCATATCAACATCCCATTCATCGATGCCATAATGAAAATGCCAAATTATGCTATGTTTCTGACGGAGATGTTGACAAAGAAGATGAAATTACCACAAGATGAAGAAGTGGTATTGACAGAAGAATGCAGTGCAATCCTACAGTTGTACCACCTGTTAAAGCATATGTGCCGCCTATTCCATTCCCCCAAAGGCTTCAAAAGCAGTCAAAGGATGAACAAATCCATGCCATTACTAAAAGGAGTGGAGTTCAGTGCAAATTCAACCAGGAGCAGTTCTCGATGATGCTCAAGCTCTGATTGGGGATTATGTAAGTCCGCACCCGCCCCGGTACAACAAACAATTGTTTATCCACCATCCGAGCAGGAAAACTACCACCTTAGACCTAATATCATAAACTTATTTCAAAATCATCAAGATATCAAGTTCTTTGGAAAGGCGACTGAAAATCCGCACGAGCATTTTCAATCCTTTTTAATGTTATGTGATGTAATCAGTCACAAAGGGATGTCAGCATACGCTTTTCTAATGCATTTGTTTACCCACACTTTAAAAGATAATGCAAGGGAATGGTTACGTTCATTAGCTCCTGAAAGCATTGTATATTGGAATGAAATGGTGCAAAAATTCACCATAAAATTTTTCCCTCCATCTCGAGTCCTCCAAATCAGAAACGAAGTTCACACTTTCAAACAATGAGACCTTGAGAGCTACCCTGAGGCATGGACAAGATTTAAGGACTATTTTAGAAAGTGTCCAAATTTGGACATACCAAAAAATGCTCAGGTTTACATCTTTTTGTTAGGATTGCATCCTGAATACCGCAATATGCTTGATGTTTCGATAGGGGGATCAGTAATGAGATTAGTTATTGACTGAGCACATGAACTAAATGAGAGAATTGTGGAGAACAAGATGATGTGGCCTACGAAAAGGGAAATTCCAAGAAAGGCATCTGGTGTCCACAATGTCGATGCAGTTACACAATTGGCAGCTCAAATGGAAGTTCTATCAAAAATTTAGACAATTTAATTCGGTCTGTGCACATGGTGCAACAACCAACACCAGTTTACGAAGGATGCGGGGAAAATCATGTTACAGCTAGCTGTCCTTTAGCTTCAACACGTGGAATGCAATATGAGGAGGTCAGCTATGCCCAAAATTTTCAGAAGTATCAAAATAACCCCTATTCGACTAGGGTGGAGGAATCATCCAAATTTTTCTTATTCTAAGAATTAAGGTCAAGGCCATGAAGGAAATTTTCAAACAAAACCACTAGGTTTTCAACATCAACAACTACAGCAGCCAAGGAAGCCATCATTGGAAGATATGTTTGCACAGTACATTGCAAAGACTAAACAAGTCTTTCAAAACCAACAGGTAGCAATAAGAAATTTGGAAAATCAAATGGGACAGATGTCTGTGGCATTGACAAGCAACAATCAAGGAACTTTGTCAGGCAACACAGAGAAAAATCCTAAGGAACAAGTATTTGTAGTTGAAACACTGGATCATGAAGTTATTCAGACACCTTCAATTACAGCTGCACCACCTGTTAAAGCATATGTCCCGCCTATTCTATTCCCCCAAAGGCTTCGAAAGCAGCCAAAGGATGAACAAATCCATGCCATTACTACAAGGAGTGGAGTTAAGTTGCTAGAGATCACTGTGAAGAAGAAAGCAACAGACGGGAATCAGGTAACTCAAATGGACAAGGAACAAATGGTTCAGTCTTAAAAATCAACAAATGAAATTGGAAAAGAACAGTTTGAGATTCCACAAGATAAGGTACCCTTTCCTGTAAATCAAAACACACCTCATGTTCCATTTCCTCAAAGGTTGCAGAATACTAAGTTGGAAAAGCAGTTCAAGAAATTTTTGGACGCCCTCAGACAACTGCATATCAACATCCCATTCATTGATCTCATAATGCAAATACCAAATTAAGCTAAGTTTCTGAAGGAGATGTTGACAAAGAAGAGGAAGTTTCCATAAGATGAAGAAGTGGCATTGACAGAAGAATGCAGTGCAATCCTACAACATAAGCTCCCTCCTAAACCAAAAGATTCATGGAGTTTCACTTTACCTTGCTCCATAGGAAATTCACACAATTTAAATGCTTTAATTGATTCTGGAGCAAGTATTAACTTAATGCCATTGTCTATTTATAGGAAATTAGGATTGGTGGATCCTAAAGCAACTTCAATAATCTTGCACCTGGCTGATAGGACACTCAAGCACCCTTATGGAGTGATTGAAGATATGCTCATCAAAGTTGGAGATCTCATCTTTCTAGCTGATTTCATTATTCTGGATATTGAGGAGATCAGAACATCCCGGTGATCCTAGGAAGATCATTCCTAGCAACCGGACGAGCTTTAATGGATTTTGAAAAGAATGAAATAATCCTGAGAGTGGAGGAAAAACATCAAAGCTTTAGCTTGAATAATGCACTCAAACAACCTTCGTGTCTCAAGGAATTCAAAAGGATTGACCACAAAGAAGAGGAAGACTAGAAATTTCACAAGACTAGGAAAAAAGATAATGGATATGGTGGACTAGTTAGAAGGGATAAAAATGGCAATCTAATAATGTGGAGATTGAAGGATGAACAAAAGAATATCTGCATGTGCAAAAAGTGTAGGGCTGAAAACTCTCTTTTCAAGCCACCATGAGTAGCCAAAAAATCAAAGTCAAGCTAATGACTATAAAGAAGAGCTTGTTGGGAGGCAACCCAATTTTCTTCTCTTTTATTTATTCAGCTTTATATGCATTAGTTTGATTTATTTATTTGTTTGATTTATTTATTTATTTATTTTTACATCTTCATCCAATAACATTTCTAATGCTTGAATTTCATTTTTGTCTTGATAGGATTGATTCTACAACAGGAAGATGCTCAAAGAAACTTGGGAATGCATATCTCCATTGTAACACCCCAAGTTCAAAAATCTTAAACCTAGGTGTGTTAACTTCCCTTGTCTTAAATGCGGAAATAAATCATTTAAAAACTTCAACCTTTTCATTTTCTATTATAATTTTTTACAGAATTTCGACAGTCCCCTTTATAAATTGGACTTAACCAACCTGTAGAGGGACAACATAACCAAAAGAATAATTTTAACATAATCAAACCACCTCTCAATCACATTCATCATCACCAAAATAAATTCATTCAATCCCAAACTCCTCAACATAAAAATCTCAAAACAATAGGCATTAACAAATGAAATAAGAGGCAGTTTAATCATTAATGCGACGTCATAATTCATTCAAAGCTAACTTCAACCAAACCATGATCAATAAAATGAATAAGAAATAATTTAAATGATATCTTAAATAAATTTAACTTTATTTAATAATGGTGACAGCGGGTACTGTCTGAATCTACCCTCGAGCGCTCTCCTCAGATCATCTAACTTTCATCACCTGAAATATGGAAGGAGGAATTGGGGTGAGCTAAAGCTCAGTAAGTAAACTTTATGCATGTAATACATGCTTATGACATGAAATGCTTTAAAAATTCAATATATGTATCCCCATTTACTTTACTTTCCAGAACTTTCAAACTTTTCAAACTTTCACTTAATATTTCAAAACTTTCACTTCATTTCCATCGTGAGCTCACTTGGTGTATCTTCCAGTCAATCAGATAACATTGGGAAATTCTTATTTGGAACCAGATTAACATTCACATTTCCACCGAAAAGCGGTTTAACATTCACTTTCCCACTGCAATGCGGTTTAACAGCCCACCATAAAACGGTTGAACATTTCGTCGCAAAGCGACTTAATTCGGGTACGTTGGTCTCCCGCGCCCCATTTCCCACTCGCATCTTTCATGAACTAGAAGTACACCCATTCTTTCTTAAAAATTTGGGATACATAATTTGTGAACAAACTTGCACGTTGACACATTTCTTTCATTTAAAAACATTTGACTTCCCAATTTCGATGCCAATGCATGCTTGAACATTCTTCTTAATAACATATACATTCATAAAGTAAATGAAATTCATCAAAACAATTAAGTTGCAAACAGTCATTTACACATTTCACGTTTACATTTAACTTCTATGAAAATAGGGGAAGTTTACTTACCTATAGTCCTTAGTAGTCGCTTTACTTAATATGCAGGTGGAAGTTTTGGTTGCTTGCGACGTCAATGTACCGTTTCTCTTAATTAATTTCCATTCATTAACAAAAATATGGCTTTTAGTTCAAAAGAATATGTATTGATTATTCCTTACTCAATTTTCTAAATTACAAATCTAATTATTTACAATTCTAAAAAATTAACCGAAGTCCCAATTTAAACATAAATCAGTCAAAAATCCATCTAATTATCTCAAACTCAAAACTCTTGAAATAAAATCTTGCATATAACAAGAAGGAACCTGAGATATATACAAAATTTTTAACTACAACTTGAATCTGAATTTATATATGTTTTTTAGCAAAAACTTAAACCTGAATTTCTATACATTCAAACAGAAACCTGAGATATATACGTATATGCACCTTATCCACATATTCAAGACTAATCTAGATTTCAAGATTGCCCACACATTTACATATATATATATATACACACACATCAATATATACATATAATCAATAATTTCAACCGTGTGTGTGGGTGTGAAAAATCGTGTGTGTGTGTGTGTGGTTCCGGTTTTGTGTGCGCGCGCGCGTGAGAGGTGAAGGGGAAGGGAGGAGGTGGACCTTACCGGTGATGGAGGTGCACGGTGGTGGTGATGGTGGCCGTTGGTGCGCTAGGAAGGAACGGAGAGAGAGCAGCGACTGCGGTGAGGCGAGAGACGAGCGGTAGAGAGAGAGGCCGAGGGTGAGGTGTGCGAAGAGAGAGAAAGAGAGAGAGAGAGAGAGGCTGAGGGGAATGTGCGGTTTTAGACTAGGTATAGGTTTAAATTTTGACAATTTACAATTTGGTCCCTCTACTCTCAAAAATGGGTAATTTAAGTGCAATCCTTCATAAGTTTAACAAAGTGCCCTAAAATATTTTCTTATTTACAAAATAATGCAATCTAGGCAAATTACAATTTAATAAAAATAGAAATTTGGTAAGTAACAAATCAAATAAAAAACTAAGCATAAAATTGTATGTAAAAATTTATAACTTTCTAATTGGCACATCGATCGGGGTGCCGTCAAAGTCCTTCCACTGCAAAATAATTAAAATTATAGACGATAATTATCAAAAAATTGAAAATTTATAACAACATTAACATAAATATCACGTGGGATTTCAGAATTGCCCATAAATGAAAAGCGGTATTACATCCATCTCTACATTCAGATTGACTAGTGAAGTCCTTAAACCGTTCCATTTTTCCCCAGTTACATTTTTATGTGCATATCTGATACATTGAGGACAATGTATATTTTAAGTTTGGGGGGGGGGGGTGGATAATCCAATTTTCTAGTACAGTTTTCTACCAAAATTTTCGTTTTTATTCAAAAAAAAAAAAAAAAATGGAAAATTTGAAAAACTTATTGACATGTGTATTGCCTAGGATATAGTACGGATCAAATTTTGCTTTGACTTGAATTTTTGACAGCATGAAAACATAAATTTTATGAACTAGTTATTACTTGTTAGATTTCACCTTCACGCGCACATAGTCATTGTTGGATTATTACTTGTAGGGATTTGTTTAACACATGTGGGGCAAATTTATGCAATTTGAACTTAGGAATAACTCGTAAATTACTAAACTTAGATGATTAAACATCCCAACCTTTAAAACTTAGGAACCAAACTTGCTCAAGAGCAGTTTGGGGTGGGAAGAAGTGATAAAGGTAGGCTTGAACTTTTAAGGGTATGTAGTTTCTGAAATGTATCATTGGTTGAAGGGGTCTTGGTCAATAGGTATAAATCATTACCAGCATAAAAACAGAAAAATGCTGAAGGTATTATTCTATTCTTCAAATTCCTTTTTGACTCGAATAATTAAGTCTGATGGGTCTTTCAAACTTGGTGCCCTAAAGTCGTCTGGCTTGGGAGCCACCGACCTAAAGCTCGCTACAGGGGTCAATTAGAAAGCAAGTATGGAGAGTCCTTATACAGAAGACAATGAAACATCTTTAACTTTTCTGTTTAAGCTTTTATGACTCGAGTAATTAATTGTGAGGGGTCTTTCAAACCTGGTGCCCTAAAGTCGTCTGACTTGGGAGTCACCGACCTAAAGCTCGCTACAGGGGTCATTTAGAAAACAAGTATGAAAAATTGTGCACAAAGATGGTAAAAGATATGGATATAAAAAGAAAAAGTCATCCATTAAAAAAAATTAAAATTGGTATAAGCTTGTTGATTGAGACTTTGACACTAAAGGCATGGATTAGGAAACCGCTTATCATTGATTATTTGGGCAGACTTAGCTAATTCTGACCACCAGTGTGGAAGAATGCAAATTTTTGATATTTAGAAACCACATGAACAGAAGAAACCTTGGGATTCCAGAGAAAAACAATAAGTTGTGATCATCCATGAGCGATGCAAGGAAAACCATTAGATTCATTAAGGTGACCACATATGATTTGGGCTTGATTATGCATAACAAGCGACACAGTGTTAAATATATCCTGAGTTTGACTTTGGCTATTCACACACACACTTGAAAATCTAGCATGAGATAACTAGAATTATTTTGCTTTATTGTTCATAATTCTTTCCGAAGTATAAATTGATATGGATTATTGAGACATATGGTAAACATGTTGACACAATAAAAATATTTGTACTTTACTATTTTGATTCATTAGTATTGCTTTGTCTTTTTCGAGGACGAACAAGAGTTTAAGTTTGGGGGATTTGATAAGTACGTTTTTCGTACTTATTTTGACTATAAATTTAGACAATTGTAAGTATTTTAGGATGTGATATTGCTAAATTTATTGTTTATTTTGTTTGCTTTAGGAAAAATCGAATTTTGAATGCGTTTGAATGAAAAACGAAAAAAATGGACTAAAACCGTACAAAAAGGGACAAAGTGGGGATTAAAGTGCAAACTTTCAAAAATTGAAGAACTCGAATTGGCATAAAAGGAGACATGGGCTGCACAATTAGAGATTCAAGGACCAACTTGAATTATTTGAGAAAATTGAGGCTTGAAGTAAAACACCTACCTAGATGTAATTGGGCTTAAAATCAATTAGAGTAGAATTCTTTGACCCATATTACAGGGCTCGGCTGGAATAAAAAGAAGCTCTCGGCAACATGAAATTAGGGGAGCCAACTGAGAACAAAAGAGGGGATTAAACGAGAGAGAGGCTCCTACTTGGTGAGGGAGTGCAAGGTGGACGGTGGTGGAGAGAAAAACATTTACGTATATACATTAGTCGGTGGTGGATTGAAAAAAGGAAGAGGTTGGCTTGGAATCAATATAGGGGCTGAATTGTGGATTAAAAAGGGGAGGATTATTCTTGGGAAAGTGGCACAGATTGAAGAAGAGGGTGGAGAAACCATTACAAAATAAAAAGGCAGACTGGTGATATACATATATACATTGAGGAGAGGCTGTTGGAATATATTTTTTGGGAGATTATAGTAGAGAAAAAGTCGGCAGGTTGGTGGAATTAGGAGGTGAAACATTGGATTTCATTGGAGAAGTGCTCGGCTGGGAAGAGACCGAAGGACTGGATTTGATCATTCAACAGGGAGCAGCCGGCTGTGGAGTAAAGGCAAATTTTAGTTTATTTTGTGTAATTTATAGGGTGATGTCTATCAATTCTTTTATTGATTATTCATCAATTATTATGCTAGGCTAATTCCCTCATGTATTGGATGAAAATGAAATTTGTTATTAATTTATTTTGATTCGATAACTAGTAGTTTAATAATTTCTTGTGTTGTCTTGATTAATCTTGCATGCTTTATTGTAATTGTTTGATTGATTGACTACCAATTAAATATATCGTTGCTTGTTGTAGTCTTGAAAAAGTCACAATAAGTTGGAACATTGCATGATCAACACATGAACAATAGATGTCAGGAATAACACTACGACATGTGCAATTTCATTGATAATTGTGTGATTTAATGCGTTCTAAACATTCGTATTCGGACTAGGAATAGATTCATGTCATATTTGGGATAGATTTAATTTGTCTTAAAATTAATTGCATGCGAATTATCGATTGTCAAGCAACGCATGAATGATTTAAACTACAAAACTTGAAATTGAGATAGAAGGTAACTAGTAGATTCGAATTCTAATACATGCTCCCCGTTCATATTTTACTCCTCAACATTTTTATTTTCTTTATTATTTATTCATTGCAATTTTTAGTTAGAATAGCCAAAGAAACCATCTTTTTATTTATTGTTTCACTAATTAATTGAATCGATGACAAACTGATAATTAAGACTAGACCTTATTCCTCTTGGGAACGATACATTCAACTCATCATAACTATTACTTGTCAACGATCCCGGGCGCTTGGGGGATTCACACGAACAAAGAGATAGTAAAATTATGAGATAATGAGTGGGAGCTGCTTTAAGTATGAGTATGGGGACTAAATTACCACAAAATAAGGTTATGAATAATGTTTGGGCTTAAGTAGACTGAATTTCAAAAGTGGGGATTGAGCTAAAACGTTTAGAAACTTCAGCTTAATTACGGTTTTGCCACTGAGACGTACATGACTTTGCAACTCTTGTGTGTGATGTGTGTTTATTCATAACCATGTATCCAACACATGTTATACCATCTTATAGATCACAATGAGATGTACACGTTGATATCAAATTTGAGCACATTTAGTGTCAGTAATTACCTTAAAAGTTGAGCCAAATTTGTATGTATAAAAATGTGGAAAACCGAGAAAATTTTGAGAGTTTGTCCAAGTATGAAATCTTTTCGAGCAGCCATCTTTGAACGAATGGCACGGGTCGTGGAGTAATCCGTTTCCCTTGCATGTGTAACCCTTAAAAAACTTGAAGTGTGAATTTTACAACGATATAAAGAATGGCCGAAGTGGACCTTGTCTCAACCTTCAAATATTGGTCGAAAGATGGTAACCTGAATTAGGAAATCTGTCAATTTTTCTAATAAAATAATAGTTGAGTGAGACACTTGTCCCAATCCACTTTCCCAGCTCAAGACTTGTTTGGTTGTGTTTATTATGTCCAGAATACAATTTTGATTTAATATTCGTATAAAATTATAAATGACTGTTAAACCAATAAAATAATACAATAAAATATCAAATAAGTAGAAATTAAGTGGGAAGCTATGCCAAACATATCCTAAAACTTAAACTCTATATATACACCATCCCCTGCAGACATTATATAGCTTAGAAACATCACAGAACTCGGCTGCAACAATAAATTTAGGTAAGAACTCTTAAAAACCTTGAAATTTATAAATTTCTTCCATTTCTTCATTCTTTCTTTTTAAATCTGTGAATATACAAGTAATGAATACTCAAATTAGTAAGAGACTCATCACTTGAGCATTCATATGATACTAGAAAACAAAGAGCATCTGTGCTGGAAATTCAAAATTCAAAATCTGTAGAACTGAGTGCTGCTGGTAGCATATGAAGCTGTTATACCAGATTTTTGAAATTCCAGCAAAACTGAAAATATTTCTGGACGATTTTTCCTCTTAAATTGAAAGTTAACTTATGAACCTTAGTTCCTTAGATTTCTAACTTGTTAATACCCATAAAACTATAACTTTCAAGCAGAGACGGAGCTAGAGGGGGGCGGGGGTGGCGACCGTCCCCCAACATTTTCCGCTGATCCACTACTCCTAGTTAATTTGTAGTGTTTTTTAGGTTTCGCCCTGCAAAATTTTTAATTTTTTTTTTTTTTCAATAGACAAATATTGGCCTAATAACTTAAAGTCTAAAGCTTAATAATACAAAAGTCTTAGACTTAATTAAAAATACTAGACGACTCATTATTCATTTTTCAATTTATTCTAATGAATTCATTCAATTTAACTCTCAATCTAAAAATTAGACAACACTTCCCGATGTGTGCCAACTGTTGGCATTGACAAGAAAATCAATGAGTTATAATCTTGTTGATAGATTGATTCATCTTGTCTTAACTCTTCTGTTTCCACAGCAACTACAGAACGTGTATTTTCAGCTATGAGTGTCATTAATACGAGGTTGCGAAATAGAATGGAAGATATTTTTTGTCCAATACCATGCTTATATAGAGAAGGAGATTGTTGAGACTTTTTCAGTAGATTCTCTTATTGACGAGCTTGAAGAGATGAGGATAAAGAGAGACCAATTTCAGATATCCAAGCCATCTCTACTATTTGTTATATAGATAGGCAGATTGTTTTTGTCTTTTCAATATCCATCTAATGTTCGTGCTCATTTTCAATTTGTATAACATTAGATACATAGATGAGCATATTATTTTTGTATCGACAAACTGATTTTGTCTTTTTGGTCAATCAATATAACTTGTCTATTTTAGTACTCAAAATTTTCATTTTCAATTCTCTTGGTTAAAACAAAATTTGGTTCTTTGTATATTTGTATGTAATCTTGCTCATGATTTTTAAAACTTTGCTTAAAGGATGGATGTGATAAAAATGGGAAATATGCGCACAGGAACTTCTAAATTTCTGCCTGAATTTTAAAATGATTCCAAAAGATTATTTTAGATTGGATTTTCTAAGAAATTATAACTGGTTTCATGAGAAAAATGTTGATATATGATTTAGTTGGAATTTTGACTTCTAGAGTATGATCTACTTCATGATAAATCTGATTTATGTCATGCATGTATTAAAATCTTGATTTTGGAAGTTGGAAGTTGTTTCGAAATCTGAAAATTAGAGTTTCATGGAAGGAAATGTATAATAAGTTTAAAGCTAAAAAATGTTTAATCCTAAGTTTAAAACTTGTTATATACTTAAGTTATGTTTATATTCAAAACACATGGTTTAAGGGTATACTAATATGGTTAGACAGAGTACTTGAATCTGTTTGGATATGTTATTGGGTGAACCTACCCTGTGTGTCTGAAAAGTTTTGTTTTGACACTAAAAGACGTGGAATTCCATGAGTTGATCTTGCTAAAAGATTGAGCTAAGTTCTATGGTTCATAAGTATGAATAAAGTGTACAAGCAACAAAGAAAAAGGGGGTAAAACCTTCTGCTGAGATTGTGTAATTAATCTAAGTGTTTTAGGGTAGAAGAGATAATCTATAATCTGGTCCAGAAAACATGATTTTTGAAAAGAACATGCATATATTCATGTTCGGCCAATATTTATCTCTTATTATTTATGATAAATGTGTATGTATGAGATAATGTTTTAACTTTACCAATATTCATGTTCGGCCAAAAATTCTAGGATATTATTTCTTAGAGTCCAAGTTTTTTTTTCCTGTCACTTAGTTGGTAAGTGATTCATTTTTTGTTGGATTGTTTTTAGTGAATATTTATCTTACCTTATCTTATCTCTATTGATTTGCAATTATCTTTGATTTTGCTGGAAATAGAGCTTTTGCACAACTAGAATTCTTAGTGGGCAAGAAACCATGATGTGCATAAATAAAGAAAACGTGGGACGTTTTCTTCAAGTCTTGGAAGTCAAAAAATCAGCGAAAGAGTGAGAACAATACAAGGCTTCCTTTTGGCGACTTCTCCATTACATGAACATCATAAAGATTTAGTGCTTATATATTCATACAAAAACCAATATTCAAAAGACAAATCTAAAAGGATCTCCGAGAGGAGTCTCAATCACTAAAGCAAGAAAAGATCTTCAGGCAACAAAGATCAAACAGGAGGTTTAGATCAAGATCGAACGGGATTTCGAAATTGCTGAAGTATTGTGCAATGTCAAGGGAAGCTACTAAAGAGTGGTGGGACGCCAACTCACATTACACGCCATTGAAGAATCAGGGAGAGATTCATTTAATTCCATGGATGTTTGATAAATTTATGTGTAAATTTGTCCTGTAGTTTCATTGAACTGTGTAACATCTTCTTCTTATTAGTCATTATTTTTTCCTCAGGGTGCGGACACGTGAGTTTTCCCTAAAAGGGTTTTTCCCACATTAAGCTCAAATATTGTGTTCCAATTTCTTTACAATTCTGCATCACTTAATAATTCTGTTCACAATTTATTATCCAAACGAATATGTGATAACTAGATTTATTTGGATCTGTTCTAAACAAGACTTCACTTATTTCTATCTATACTTTACTGTTCAGACAAATCTGTGACGATCAGTTTCATTTAATTAATAACAAAATTAGACAACTACAAACTTTCATTTGGTATCAGAGAGGGTTTAATTCTAGAAAGTGAGATTTGATTGTCTAAAATGAAAAATTCTGCATCTTTTAGGCCACCTTTGTTAACTGGTAATAATTATATGCATAATGAAAAATTTGGATGAAAATTTTTATTCAATCTATTGATGAATGTTATTGGACATCTGTTCTTGAAGGTTAGACATCACCCACTGTCACTACTGGAGGTGTTGTCACACCTAAAGTTGGAAGTGCTTATATTGTTGATCAATTATCTAATACAAATTGGAATTCAAAAGCACTTAACGCTATTGTCTATTTGGTTGATCCAGGTCAATTAAGGCTGATCTCTTCTTTAAGAACAACCAAAGAAGCATGTGATACTTTAAGGGCTGCAAATGAAGGAACCACTACCGTGAAAACCTCCAAGCTACAGATGATCACTAATGAGTTTGAACAGCTCTCTATGGATGAACGAGGAGACTTCAAAAGTTTCTAAGCTAAATGAGTGATCTCACAAACTTAGCCGAGGCTCTTGGTAAAACATAATCCGATGAGTAGATTGTGCAAAAGGTTCTCAGATCCTTACCAGATATATTCAATACAAAAGTGACAGCCATTGAAGAAGGCAAAGATATTTCAACCATGCTAGTCGATGAACTTGTAGGCTCGTTAATGACCTATGAGTTAAATCTGGCTTGAAAGAAGAAGGAAAAGAAACTCGGAATTGCTTTCAAAGCAAGCAATGAAGAACCAAATGAATCTGGGGAGACTGATGAAGATGAAAGCTTCGCATTTCTCACAAGACAATTTAAAAAGTTCCTCAAGGGTAAGTAGAAGGAAAGATCTACAAACTTTCAAGGCCAAAATCAAAACCAACAAAAACAAAGGAGGAAAAGCAATTTCAATTCCAAAAGTAATTCTAATTCATTTGAGGAAAAGCCTAAGAATCGAATTCAATGCAGAGAATGTGAAAGGTATGGGCACATCGCAGTAGAATGTCCCAACACTCTAAAGAAGGCCAAATTAAGGAAGGCCATGAATGTTACATGGAGTGATGGAGGCACATATTCATCTGGATCAAATTCAAACAAAAGCAATTCTGAAAAGCAACTACTCTTACTGCTTTACATTTATCAGTACTGGCTTTGGAAATTCATCTTATGTAGGTACCAGCTCAGATGAATCTGGGTCAACGCTAAAAATTTGAAGAAGGAACTTCAAATAGCAGAAGAGAGGATACAATTGTTGCAAGCTGTGGTTGAACCCAACAAGGAAGGTAAGCCAGATGTATTGACATTTCCAGATGAAGAAAATGATGAGGCAAGTAGGTTGAAATGCAGAACTCTTTAAAGCACAAGACAAGATCAAGAAATTGGTACTTGCATCTATCCGGCTTGATGAAATTCTAAAATATGGAAGACCTGCTAGCATTAAAAATGTGGTTTTGGATATGAAGGTAAAGGTAAAAATCATGAAAATAAGATCTTTATGAAAGAATCAGGATATGGATCCAAGGAGCAAAGCAAAAACTACCTATATGCATTTTCTTCCTATTATCATCAATTCAATGCTTCTGGAGCTCGAACTTCAAATTCGGCCAAGAACCATATAGGTAGGAAGTTTCAATCGCATATGTACAAGAAGATGAATCTGTCTTTCAGACTGGTAGAAAATCTCAACTTCATCAGAACCGGCAAGACACATCTGTCTTTCAGGTATTCTGTAATTTTTGTGTCAATACTAGTCATGATGTATTTAGGTGTTATGAGTACTTGAAATTAATCAACTCAAACAAAAGAAGATTTGTTTCTAGGCAAGAAAAGAAAATTAGAACTTATGCTTATGTAGTTCGATTATTTTTCGATACTTTAATTCCTAACACTTGGTACATGGATAGTGGATGCTCTAGACACATGACATGTGATCTCTCTCTGCTGTCACACTTTGAAAAAGGTGAAACATGTGTTGTAACTTTCGGTGATGGCAAAAAAGTTAAGGTTGATGGATCTGGTATCATCAATATTAAAGGATTACCTATATTAACCAATGTTTTGTATATTATTGGGCTTAAGGCCAGTTTGATTTGTGTAGGGAAATTATGTGATGATAACCTACTTGTCATGTTTCCTAAAGACAATTACAAGAGGTATTAAGTTGTGACAGGAATTCAAATCCAATAAAAAGTGTCTTGTTTAAGGGAATTATATCCAAGGACAAATGCTACGCACTTGAAAGTCACATAACCTACAGTTCTGTAAGGACTGAAATCGAGGAACTATGACACAATCGGTTAGGATATCTGAACTACCATAATCTCATAAAAGCTTGCTAAACTATAGGCTGTCAGAGGCCTACCCAATATTAAGAACATTCCAGATGGAATTTGCATTGATTGTCAAAAGGGTAAGCAAATCACAAGTTAACATAGGCCAGGTACATCTCTTAACACCTCTCATATACTTGAACTTATTCACATGGATCTGATAGATCCTATTCAAAAAGAAAGTATTGACGGTAAGAGATACATTTACGTATGTATAGATGATTTCTCTAGATATACCTGGGTTATGTTTATTTGTGAAAAATATGATGCTTTTGACAATTTTGCTAATCTTTTTCAGAAAGTAAGTAATGAAAAAATTGATGAATAAGTAAGAGTCAAAAGGATCAGAAGCGATCATGGGAAAGAGTTTGAAAACTCAGACTATGCTAATTTCTGCACTCGATATGGGATCAAGCATGAGTTTTCAACCCCAAAAACTCTTCAACGGAATGAAGTGGTGGAAAGGGAAAAAAGAACCCTGCAGGAGATGGCCCGTGCCATGCTAAACAGCAACAAAATGCCTATAAGATTTCGGGCAGAAGCCATAAACACTGCTTGTTATATTATTAATAGAGTCATTTTTAGAACTGGAGAAAAAACAAACTCCCTATGAAATCTAGAAGGGTAGAAAACCTAGGGTTAATTACTTTCATACTTTTGGAAGTAAATGTTACATCTTAAAAGATAGGGAACAAATTTGACTCAAAATCTGATGTTAAAGTGGATGATACTAATGATTTGAGTTCTGAGTTGCAAGAAGTTGAGGCTGATCAATTGGAGATTCCACCAAAACAACATGCTAAAATTGAAAAATCAGAAGAAAAACAGCACCAAGCAGAAATTCAAAATAACACTGAAGAATGTAACGAGGATGAATTTGGCTACCCAGGTACATCTGTCTTTCCATATGCATCTGGTGCTACAAAACCAGAAGTGCTGAAAAGATCATCTACTAGAGTTTAGAAAGCTCATCCACTTGATAACATTCTCTCTGATCTATCTAAACGGAATGTGACCAGAAGAAAATTTGCTACTGAATTTGGAAACATATGTCATATGTCCCTAATTGAGCTGAAAAATGTCAATGAGGCCTTGACGAATGAAAACTGTAGCCAGACTGGAATCCATCAGATTGTTGCTAGTTGTGTCCTGCTACATCAACTTTAGATTATATCAGATGGATGTCAAGCCAAACTTGAACGGTGTACTTAATAAGGAAGTTTATGTGGCGCAATCAGAAGGATTCACAGATCCATCTCACCCGGACTATGTCTTCAAACTTAAAAAGGCTTTATATGGGTTGAGGCAAGCCTCCGTGGGTTGGTATGAGAGACTCAAATCATTCTTACTGAGCAAAGGATACAAAATGTGATAAACTAATAAAAATATTTTCATTAAGCATCTGAATCCTAGACTAATTGTAGCCCAAATATATGTTGATAACATTGTATTTGGCTCTTCTTTTCAGTCCAAAATTGATGAATTTATAAATACAATGAAAAGAAAATTTAAAATGAGTATGGTTGATGAACTAACATTTTTCCTTAGTTTGTAGGTACAGTAGGATGAATCTGGCATATTCATATCTCACGCAAAGTACACTAAAAATCTAGTGAAGAAGTTTGGGCATGAAGATGCAAAGCATATGAGAACTCCTATGGCAACAGCACTGAAACTTTCAAATGATGACACTGTCAAGGATGTAGATCCATCTCTCTAAAGAAGTATGATTGGAAGTCTTTTGTATCTTATTGCTAGCAGACTAAATATATCCTTCAGTGTTGGAGTATTTGCATGATATCAGGCTAAACCCAAGGAGTCTTATATTACTGCTGTAAAGAGAATAATAAGATATGTAAGTGGTACATTAAGTTATGGAATTTGGTTTACAAGAGATACCACTGACCATCTTGCAGGATATTCAGATGCAGATTGGGCTGGAAATGTTGTTGATAGGAAGAGTACATCTGTCGATTGTTTTTACATTGGAAACAACTTGATGGCTTGGCTAAGCAGAAAACAAAACTCAGTATCCCTTTCCACAGTTGAAGTAGAGTATATTGCAGCTACCTGTTGCTGTACACAACTACTCTGATGAAACAAATGTCGAAAGATTATAGGATCTCTACAGAACAAGGTACTATTTATTGTGTTAACACTAGTGCTTTCAACATCTCAAAAAACTCTGTCCAGCACTCCAGAACAAAGCACTTTGATATTAGAAATCACTTCATCAAAGAATTGGTGGAACAAAATATTATCAATCTGGAGCACATACAGACTGATCTACAACTTGCAGATTTGTTCACTAAGGCTCTCGATACTGTCAAATTTGAAAACCTTGGGAAACAAATTGGAGTTTCACCCCCTCCAAAATAGGAGCATGAATATTTAAATAAATAAAAAAATGCAAAGCAATTTTTTTTAAATATGCATTTTTTTTATTTATTTTGCATGCATTTAGATAGATTTATCATATTCTTGTAGATACTAATTGTAGATCATGTGTTGCCTGCAGGATATATCTGAGTGCTTGAGGTTGATGATGAGACAGATACATCTAGTTGATGTTGGTCAACTCGTCTCCAGATGAATCTAACTAGCACTCAAATCTGGACAATCTAAGGAATATGTCACTACTATCAAAGCTGTCTAGTTTGTTACTGATTGAGGTTTTATATTCTAAGTGTAGACCTATGATCTGAATCTTGCTTTTAGCGTTGCACGCATTTCTTATTGTCTAAAGGCAAGACTATTGGAAAAGAAGGCTGACAATTCAAGCCAAGTTCATACCTTTTTTTTTCAAAAATAAATAAATAAATAAATAGAAAAAGCTAAAAAAAAAATCAAACGTAAAGGGGGAAAATCTGTAAGATAACTTCTGGTGATTGTGTGAAACTGTCAATCCAAGCCAAGTTCATACCCCTTTTTTTCAAAAATAAAAGAAAATGAGAAAAGAAAAAATCAAAAGGAAAGGGGGGAAATCTGTAAGATAACTTCTGAGGATTGTGTGAAACGGCCAATCCAAGCCAAGTTCATAGCTTTAAAAAAAATAAAAGGAAAGGGGGAAAATCTGTTAGATAACTTTTGGGGATTGTGTAAAGTTGTTTCCACCTCCAAAAGACATTGCCACAATAATAAAAAGTCAGCAAAGCGGACTTGAGATGTAGCGCCCCGAGTTCCGTATACCCGGTTCACTACGTCATTTTCTGTCTAAATTTTTCGAATAATATTTTTGCGGAAGAAATAATTAAAATTCATTTTTTGGCAACATTAAATAAACTGTAATGGCCGATAAAATTGAAAACATTTATGAAACCATTTGAAATAGTAAATCGAACCATTAATATTGTAAAGAAATTGCCAATATCATAATTTCTCAAATAAATGAACTTCTCTAAATTATTCGATTGTTTGGAAAATACGGAAATCATTAATGTCAAACTTTCAACAGTTTAACGATTATTGCCACCATCATTCATCGCTCGCCACCGTCTCCGAAATCTGCAAAACTGTTAAAAAGTAGGGTGAGTATTTCATGGGGGAAATACTCAGTAGACTCATCGCAAATTAATTTAATTTATAAGATGATTAAACACATAAATTCCGGCTCTTTATAAAACGGGCATTGATAGAGCTTCTTTATAAAACGGCTCTTGATAAAACTCATATTGTGCATTACAGCACGGGACATATTTTGCAAATCATAGGCTCTTTGAAAATAGCTCTTTGAAAACAGCTCTTTGAAAACCATATACTTATAAAAACATTTTAATTATGCCAAGCATAATTTTCTTTTGAAAGCATAATATAAGATAAGATTGAAATCCTCATAAACATAGGGAGACACAAGAACTTTACCGAACTTAGGTGGCAAGAATTCTTATGCAGTAAAATCATAGTAACAGTAAGTATACCAAAACATAATTCTTGAAATTCATAGGGATCGTTTCCATCATAACATAAGATAGGATCGAAATCCTCATAAACATATGAGACAGGAATTTTACCGAACTTAGGTGGTAAATCCTCATAAACATATGGAAACATAGGAATTTTACCGAACTTCGTGGCAAATCCTCATAAACTTATGGAGACACAAGAATTCTACCGAACTTCATGACAAGAATTCTTATGTGCATAGCAATGATCCAAAACATATAAAACATTTTCGTAAAAACATAGGGTATACTTACTTTTCATAAAAACATAAGGTATATTTACCTTTCATAAAACATACTTAATTTTCTTGAAAATTGACTTTCACAAGTCACATGACATTTATATGAAATCATAATTTAAATCAATTAATAAGTGCGAGTCTACCTCAAATCCGACGAGTGCAAAGTTGAGCGGGAATGACTTCAATTTCTTTAAATTCTCCGTACGCTTCGTCTTAGCCAACAAGTCACTTTAGTCTATCGAATATATAGTTCAAAATGATAAATTATAATTTGAGGACTAAAATTGATGTTTTGAAAGTTGAGGGACTAAAATGAATACTTTTGAAAGTTGAAGGAACCAAATTGGATATTTTGAAAGTTGAGGGACTAAAATGAATACTTTTAAAAAATATAGGGACTGAATTGGATGACTATTCAAACTTGAGGGCTTAAGTGAAATTTCTGAAAATTAACTTTTATATCATTTCAGATCTTATTTCTCTCTCATTACACGATCTGTACAGAGACATTTAGAGAAAGGGCGAGAGAGGGACGCGAGGGCGACGAAATCGTGAGCTGAGGGAAATCCGGTTTCTAACCGGCGATTCGTCGGCGCTAGGTGAGGCGAAGGACGGCCAAAGTGTGGGAGTTCTGATTTGGGTTAAATCCGAGATTAAATCGCGATTTGGAGTTCGATCATAGCTGCGAAATCAGGTGGTAATTCCGGTCTAAGGATGAAGTAAGTATTGGGTTTCATCTATGATTGGGTGTTTGGTTTGATTTTGGGTTTGATTGTTGGAGAGTTGGGGTTGGGCAGTGGCTTATGTGTTGGATTGTCCGGCTATTGAGGTGGTGAATGGCGGTCGGTGATGATGATTCAACAATGGTGGTGATTCTTGGGCTGGTGGACTGAAGGCAGTCTGTTGGTTTGAGTTGTGGATGGTGCTGATGTTGATGATACACGGAGGTGGTGTTCTGAGTGGCGTGGAGATGATTTCTTGAATTCATGATAATGGATTGGTCTGATATGTATAAAGAGAAGGCATCTTTCTTGCTGGAAAGATGGTTTTGTAAAAAAATAACATGGTGGAGAATATCATGATTTGGAGGAATATTGTGATAGATTAATTGAGTGTAAATTATCATAATTTGGAGGGGTGGTGATGATAATGATGATGCTTGTATAATGTGATGGAAAGGAGTATAAAGAGAAAGCAAAACGTGTGAAATAAATTTTGATTATGATAAGAATTGGACTAACTTTGATTCGGAATTGTATTAAAAACTGATATATTTTTGGACTGAAAAATACATTTGAGAAATAAAAATTTTGGAATTTAAAATGATTTTAAAAATAATACTTTGAATAAATAATTAAATAACATAATTTTAGAAATTCGGATTTTAATTTAAAATCGAACAAATTCGATATTTATTGATTTGGCTAGACGAATCCGTCGCGGCGTTAACTTCAAAATAATAGGTGAAATAGTAGCGACACAATTTTCTAAATATTAAAATAATTATTTATTGCATAAAAATTCTGGGTCGCTACATGAGAAAATTGCACTTTATACAGATATTGATCGATCTGCTTGTGCACTACAATGACAAACTAATAAGTAAGGACAATCATATAGTTTTTTATAGTATTTGATTGACTTAAGTTTGCTCAGATCACACACGAACTTTTATTAAACTTAATCATGAACATGGTGGACAGTACATTGCTCAGATGTATCAGACTCAATAGATGTCAACAGTGCCCAGATGTGTCTCAGGTACCGTTATGCATCTAAATTTTATCATTCACAAATTTTCGGTATTTTTTTGTGAAAATTTATTTAAGGCAGTATACAATGGGCTAATGTGCGCAAATCTTGCATATTATGTCAGTAAATTGTGGTGCCCAATTTTTGATAATTTATTTGTTACCCAATTCTTGAATTACTCTGTTTCCATATTTATCCCATTTTTTAAGGAAAAGCTGGCCGGAACTAAGACTCTTAATAGATACCCGTTTCCACAAGGAATGTAATCACTTGAATTCTATTTACACTCAAATTCCTCAAAAATTCCTTTTAAAAATCACTCCTTCACCTCTTTTCTCCCCACAATTGGTAAACCCTAAATCCTCAAATTCACAAAAATCACTTCATCCACCTTGATTTTTAACTACGGCTAGAAGCAAACAAGTAGTTGCAATAAGGAATACTCAAAGGAGGACAGTTAACGACAATGAGGGTTCATCTTTTCCAAACCCATCGAAAATAGGTGCACCTAGTGAAGACACCACCGTGCTGACCCCAATCTCTATCACCGCCTCCTCACCATCCACTCCTACTCATACTGGTACAAGCTCAAATCCAGCCCTATTCATATCCAAATTGAGCCAAGATAGCTCCACTACTGTGCCACAAACAATGGGTGCAAATATATCATCCTTATCTAGTAATCTTACTGTCAGTCATCTTTCTCCCTTAGATATTCGAAGTGAATTAATGGGTGCAGGAGAAATTGCTGAAAACAGGTTGAGACAGTAGGGAAAAACCCAAAAGATGTAAAAATTGTGAAAAGGGGTGAATCTGAAAACAAAGTGGCAAAAGATGCAAATGGTACTGACCCGGACACGGGTAAATCAGATGAATCTGGTGATTTAGAGTCAGAAAATGAAGAAGATAGTGTAGAGGAATCAGGGGGTGAGGATGAGTCTGATGAATCAGAGGGGTCCGGGAGTAAGGAAGAATATGATGAGATAGAGGGGTCTAAGATAAGGATGAATCCAAAGAAAAAGAGGGATTTGAAGAGGAAGAAGAGACTGAGGGACCAAACAAGAAGGGCAGAAAAAGGTGGAAGAAACAATGTCTACAAAGAAAAAGAAGCCAAGCACAAAAGCAGATGCATCTACTGTACCAAATGGATCTAGGTATGATCATTCGTCTTTTGTTAGCAGCCCTATGTAGATTTCCAAAGGTACATTTACACCTTTCAGTTTTAAGTTTTGGTCGGCTGGTGCCTATGCTGATTTTCAAAAACATATATCGGGTCCAAGATTGCATTATAAGTCCCTATATTAGTAGATGATTTTGAGATTGATGATATTGTGAATCATTTTGGCTTGGATAAATTGTCTGGATGTAAGGGGGAGATCAATGAAACTTTGGTCAAGGAATTTTATGCAACCATCCCAATTGAGTTTGACTAAAAAAAAATGCCTATTTACCTCTATTGTGTATATTAGAGGTCAATTGGTGAAGTTTATTGTGAAAGACCTTAGAAAGTGATTAGTATTGAAAGAAGAATGTTCGGATAATGATGATTCAATTGAGGCAAAAAATGATGAAATTTCCATTGAACTAACATGAGGGAAAATAATATGACTGGTTAAAGGACTGAAACAGTTGCCTAGATCTGAACTGTCTTAAAAATATCAAATTTTCTACAAGATTGTTAAGATAAATTTTGACCAACTAATTCATGAATCGAGTTTTAAACGTAAGTATGCTATGACTCTTTTTCTCCTCAGCACAAAGAGGAATATTGATTTGGCTACTCGTATTTGGAATTCCATTGTTGTTCGTGTTTCAGGTAGTGGTCCCCGACAAAGGAATACTTGCTTTCTGGTTTATCCCTGGGCTATTTCACAATATTAGGCTGATCATGGTATAAAGAGATTTGAAGATGATCTAGTTATCACTCCATAGGGTAAAAATGTAAGAAGACTCTTGACACATAGACTCCTCTCCGAAAACAAAATTTGGGTGCTACAGACTGGGAAGCAGGATACGTCTAGACATGATAGCAGAATTGGGCAACTGGAATCAGAAGTAGTTGCTCTAAAAGCAGAAATTGTTGAACTCAAGACCACTGTCAAAAGGCTTGAAGATAAACTAAATATGCTTTCTGCAGGTTCTTCCAGCCCTATGACATCAAAAGCTGCTACTAAAAAAAGAAAGACCAAGCTCAAGAAGACAACTGGAGTAAACATCTCAGTAACAGAGCCTCAGCCCAGATGTACTTGACCTCAATGATTTTGAAATTTTTCTGGATTTTCTAAAAACCCTACTTTTTCAGTTTACTTGGTCTGTAACTGAATATTGCCTTTTATTTTTTATTTTTTTTTATCTCTTGTGCTTATTTTGGCAGGTTACGATAAGGAAGGCTTCCCCTATTTCTTCCAAAAAGGGAGAGTAGTATTAGTTTAGTTTAGCTTTATCATCTTTTTCCAGATTAATTGATTGTTGAAGTAACCTTTGATTTTTTTCTTGGATGTTCCTTATGTGCTTATTATTTTTCTCTCGTTGCACGCATGAATTAGTTGAAGTGAGCTTATTATGATGCATAGAGATGGCAATAGGTCGGGTATGGGTCGGATTTGCTAAACCCATACCCTACCTACTAAAAATTTACAACCTCCATAGCCTACCCATATACCCATTTAAGAATTGTGAGTCGGGTGCAGGTCGGGGACGGGTCGGAGGCAAGTTTGCTTCTATACCCATTTGAAACCCATTACTAATTATTTATTTATTTATTTTTAGGCTGTAAATAGGTTATAGGTGCTCTGGATTAACTTAAATCAGTTAAATGCTGGGCTTCACTTGAATTTGGCTTGAAAAAAGCTTGTTATATGTTGAAACTAAACAAGTGAATTTGAACAATTTTTTTAGACGTTAACAAAGTCAATAGTTTAAATATATTAAGGTTTAGACGTTAACAATGTCAATAGATATTTGGGTTCTATTTTTAATTTATTTATTATTTTTTTACACAATCAGTTTTGTTGACCGAAAAATCCAACTGGACCTTGGACCAACACGTCTCAGCTCCTCCCTCTTGAACACATGGATCTCCTGCATACTGTGACAAACAATCAGTTTGCAAAGGGGGCCGAGGTGGCTCCCGTTTGCACTCCGATGCCAAAGTCAGTGCCCATGTCGAGCAAATATAATTTGAGTACGGGAAATATAAGTATGTAAAAGAGAGAAAAGGGAGTGAGAGTAAATATTTAGTTAAGAGAGTAAAAATGCTAACCCTTTACTAGGCGGGAGGAGTGCCATATTTATAGAGGAACTCGTTGTTTCAGATCATGACACGTAGCGTACTTTACACTTGTCTTCACCCTAGCTCTTGGAGGGGACAACCTTACTTTTTGACCGTAATCATTGCTACATTTCGTAGGGGATGTCGTCTGTCACATCTTGGTAAAGGCGGTGTCACATCTCTGACTTCATCCCTTGTCCCATCTTTACATCCGAGGCGCCACCGTAAGCACCTCAGCTAAGCATAAAGCGCGTCTGCTAGACACGAACCAATTCGGCCAGGGGAGCTCGTGTGCTTTTCCACCTGGCCATTGGCCGAGGGCGATGTCCTAAAATTTAATCATGGGTTAAAGTCCATTGGGCCCTCATTGGGCCTTCACTGGTGGCCCAATGTGCCACATTTTGGGTACGATCTCAACAACTTTTGTTTTAAATTCTATAATTTTTTAAGAAAATTAATGGGTATGCGGGTTGGGTATGGGTATTGTAGTAAAACCCACACCCGACCATACCAATGTCGGGTTTCAAATTTTACCTCCATACCTTACCCACGAACCCATTTAGTCGGGTAATCCCTGCCGATTTATGTCGGGTCTCCAACAGGTATCGGGTCTGTGGGTATTATTGCCATCCCTAATGATGCATGACTTGAGGGGGAGAATTTTGATAGGGGGAGTAGTATTGTTGTTTGTTACTTTTACATATGTTTGTGAAAAGATGACTAGGTTTTGGAAAAATAGAAAAAGTCAAAGAGGGAGATTAATAACTTGTTTTAAGTTGGCATTTTCTATTCCTGTGGGTTTGTAATTTAGTAAATTTAATTTGATTACTAAATATTTTTATTTAGTAATTTATTAAGTTTAATCAAATTACTATTTGTTTACTTGAGCTTGTATTCATCTCATATTCTTATATTTATGATAAATGTGTATGTATGAGACAGTATTTTAGCTTTTCCAATATTCTTATTTGGCCGAAAATTCTAGGATATTATTTCTTAGAGTCCAAGTCTATTTCTATCACTTAGTTGGTAAGTGATTCATTTTTTGTAGGATTGTTTTTAATGAATAATTATCTTACCTTATCTCTACTGATTTGCAATTATTTTTTATTTTGCAGGAAATAGAGTTTTTGCGCAACTAGAATTCTTGGTGGACAAGAAACCATGATGTGCATAAATAAAGAAATTTGGGATAATTTCTTCAAGTCTTGGAAGCCGAAAATCAGTGAAAGAGCGAGAACATTACAAAGCTTCCTTTTGGCGACTTCTCCATTGCATGAACATCATACAGATTTAATGCTTATATATTCATGCACAAATCAATTTTCAAAAGACAAATCTAGAAAGATCTCCGGGAAGAGTCTCAATCACTAAAGTAAGAAAAGATATTCAGGCAACAAAGTTCAAACATGAGGTTTGGATTAAGACCGAACGGGAGTTCAAAATTGCCAAAGTATTGTGTAGTGTCAATGGAAGCTACTGAAGAGTGGTCGGACCCTAGCTTGCATTACACGTCATCAAAAAATCAGGGAGTGATTCATTTAATTCCATGGGTATTTGATAAATTTATGCATAAAATTGTCCTATAGTTTCATTGAATTGTGTAACATCTTCTTCTTATTAGTGATTGATTTTTGTCCGGCAGAGTACAGGCACGTGGGTTTTCTCTGAAAGGGTTTTTTCCATGTTAAGCTCAAATATTGTGCTTGTCACGCACCCAAAATTCAGGCTTTTTTTATGAAGTAATATATACATAGACTATTTATACAATGAGATGTATACATAAACTCTTTACTTATTCAATTTCCTTTGAATAGAGAAAGCATATTTCAGAAGGTTTCTAATAGCCTTGCACTAGATTAGAAACCAAGCTGCAGGAGGCTTCTAATAGTCTAACATTGTACTGAAAACATAGCTGCAGGAGGCTTGTAATAGTCTAACACTGAACTGAAAAACATAGCTGCAGGAGGCTTGTAATAGTCTAACACTGAACTGAAAAACATAGCTGCAGGAGGCTTCCAATAGTCTAACACTGTACTGAAAACATAGCTGCAGGAGGCTTCTAATAACGTACTTTCAGAAACAGGGCAAATTTAATATATTTGCTAAAAACTCTTTCTAAACTTGTTTAGAACTATTTTAAAATTTTCTAAACAATGAGTTTACCTTGTTAAACATTTAGAATCATCATTCCTACTTTAATTTTGTCATTTTCACAACAACAACATTAAAAACAATTTCAATACTTCATAAAAATAATATTTAATCATCAAGCTGAATTTTAAAATACAATACCCATTTCTTTTCATAAGAATTTATTTATACATCTCAAAATCGAGCTCGAAATAGTATTTAACTCTTATATACTAAAAGAATAAAATTTCATTCTAAAATAGTTTTAAGTACAAAAGGCTTAATCTTTCATCTCTTTCGGTTACCAATAAGTACTCCTCATTCTCGGCTGGCATCCTCCATAGGGAATCCACAATACAAAAAATAATGCTCCATTGCTGTAAAAAGGGATATGAAACAACTATGAATCACATGGTCCAGTGAATAAAATTTAATATATGCAATAAGAGGTTAATTTAACATAAAGTGTATAAAAGACATATAAGTTTATATCATTCTCAATATTTTCTTGTCAAACTTTCAATTACTTAAGAATGAATATAAATCATACATTTTACCTCTTAACTTTGAGGAGAATAAGTAATTCACATAAATCTATCCAGAATCATCTCAAGTATCTTTTACCATATAAAACATCTTGTCTCATGACATCTCAACATAAGAATACTTGAATTCACATATTACATATCATTCTCAAATTACACTCTACCTCTTAACTTTGAGGAGAATAAGTAATTCACATAAATCTGTCCGGAATCATCTCAAGTATCTTTTACCATATAAAACATCTTATTCCATGAAATCTCAACATAAGAATACTTGAATTCACATATTACATATCATTCTCAAATTACACTCTACCTCTTAACTTTGAGGAGAATAAGTAATTCACATAAATCTGTTCGGAATCATCTCAAGTATCTTTTACCATATAAAACATCTTGTCTAATGAAATCTCAACATAAGAATACTGGAATTCACATGTTACCTAACATTCTTTTACACAATGTAATTAAAAGGATATGCATGTCATGATGTAATGCATGGACTCTCTAACTTCATTTATTAATTTCTTTGGGCACCTACCCTAAGAGTAAGTATTCACGGAGCGCTCAATATAAGATTTGATACTCTTCCGGCACAAATCTAGTACCCTTCTGGTACAATTCTGATAAATATAAGATCTGATACCCTTTCGTCACAAATCTTGTACCCTTCTGGTACAATTCTGGTACCCTTCCGGTACAATATGAGAATTATCCCCTTGGGCATCTAGAATCCCAAATTGGTGAATACTTAACATCTTAGTGTTCTATTCTTGTTCATGCACATTCTTAGGTATACTTTTGAACCTAACTTCATGCTTAGAGAGTGAAATATGAATATATTTTGTATGAGAGTTATATCTCAACATCTGATGCTTATGAAGTCAAAACTTCCATTTACTTTACTTGTTCAACATGAAAGCACATTAATCTTGCTCAAGTATTTGCATGCAAGATAGAATTCTTTGAACTTAACATATAGGAGCTTTAACTACTAAGTATATCAATTAAGCTCACATGTGCTTCAAATAATTAAAGAGCAACTACCATTCAATGGGGGGAAGCTTGCTAAATTTCAAAGTGAATAAGGGCAAACTTAAGTTTAGACATGTTATAAAGATCAATGAACTTACAAGTTGCTGGAATTAATTTAAAGAATCTGAAATTAAACTTTGACACATCTACTTAAAGATGTAATTGTAACAAAGTGCTTATGAATTCATCCAAAGTCTGAAAATAACCTTAAAATACTCAATTATCTTCATTTAAGAATTTGAATTTAACTTTAAATTCCCCAAATATCATCATTCAAAAATCTGAAAATTTCCTTTAAAGTGTCAACTCCACATTATTTAAGAATCTGAAAAATTACTTTAAAGTACTCTAAATAAACTATTTCAAGAATCTGGAAATAACTTTAAAATATGGAAGTAACTTTATTCAAGAACTCAAGATTCTAAAATTAACTTTAAACTATACTACTAACTTTATTCAAGAATCTGAAAATGCTAGATTAAGGTAAATTAAGTCACTTTTTAAGTTGAGAGCTTGTTTTACTTCATTTTATACACATGCAATATTTTCTTGGTGATGATAACTTTCATAGAAATCAAGGATCCAACATACAGTTAAATAAAACATAAAATTATGGCAGTAGCTCTTTAGATCCCAAAAGAAACATAAGTTATTGAACAAAAATTAACTTTAGATTAGTACTAAGTAAAAAAGTAGGAAAAACATGAAAATCAACATTAAGTATTAAATAATCACAATTATATAACTCTAATAGGTCAAGGATATTACTTTACAGTAGAAACCAAACTTTACATAACAAAAATTGCAAGAAAATACATAAATGTTTTACTCACACATTTCATCAAACACTTCGAAGGCATTTATGTTCTAAACATTAAATCTTGAAACATAGTTGCAAATCAACATAATCAATAAAGAACATATTAAATTTTGTAATTTAAGAATAATACTCCAACACTATATGAAAAACATAACACAATATTACACAAATCAAGTTTCACTCACCTCTAACTTAGATAAGATGATTTTGAGTCAATACACCTACAATCATTTAACCAAGTGTTAGAGTAACTTCAATATACTAAAATCTTACTTCTTAGTCCAAGTTTTACCTAGAAAATCCATCCAAAAATGAGGATTCCGCAGTTTAGAACAATCTGCCCAAAACTGTGAAAGGCTACTAAAAGCCTTTTGTTAAGCCTCTATCCAGGCTTCTAATAGCCTCGTACAGCAGAAAAATTTTCCTTCTTCCCCATTTTTTGTCCAGCAGCTTCTCTCTCAGGTTCTCTCTTGTCTCCACCGAGAAAAGAAGAAGAATTGGGGCTAAAGTTCATCAAATTGGGTATATATATAATGTATATGTCAAATAAACCCCATACTTCTTATCATATGTAATTTGGACCTTATAAATTGAAACTAAGTCCTCAAAGCTTTCTTTTCTATCATCCAAGCCCTAAAAATTTTGGTAAATAATTACATCTCAACAAAATAAATTGATGTGCCAAACATGCCCTTAAAGTAATAATATGGGAATGTCAAGTGTCCATTTTTCCATTATTTTTATTAATAAAATTTCTAGGTTTTTCCATCTTAAGTTGCCACCTTCGGGTCAATATTTAAAGGTCAAGACGAGCTCTATTTTGTCCAATCTTTATATCGTTGTAAAGTTCACACTTCAAGCTTCGTAACGGTTACATATGCAAAGAAAGCGACTTATTATACCGTCTGTTCTACACGTCCAAAAATGGTTGCTTGACCACCAATTTATACTTTGGAAAATTTTGAGGATTTTCATCATTCCAACTACTTTTCACATGCAACTTTACCTTGACTTTTTAGGCAATTCCCAAAATCAAATGTGATCAAACTTGATATCAATACTTAGATCTTATTATGAGCTATAAAAGTATAACTTACAATGGCTAAAGATAACTACATAATTCACAAAATGATCCCAAAGTCGTGTTCATTAATATGACAAAACTGTAATTAATAGGAATTTCTAAAATTTCCAGCCTGCCTAGTCCTCAACTATGATATTCAATCCAATTAATCTCAAACCTCAATATAACTTTCTTTTATTCCAACTTAGTCTACAATAATTACAATAAAGGTCAATTTATCCCATTTTCTTATAATTTCTACACTATCTCATCATATGAAACGTGAAATTGGTTCTTTTCTAAGAAAATACTTGATTCTGACTCCCTCAAAAATGAACTAAGGTACGAGATTTTTTGGTTGTTACAATGCTACAATTGCTTTACAATTCTCCATCGGTAAATAATTCTGTTCACGATGTATTGTCCAGAGATAACGAGATTCATCTGGATCTGTGCTAAACAAGACTTCACGTATTTCTGTCTATACACTATCCAAACAAATTTGTGACGGTCAGTTTCGTTTAATTAATAACAAAATTAGACAATTACAAACTTTCAAAAGGGACAACCTACCTTTGTTTAACTTGATATAGAAAATAAATTTTCTAACCCATTCTTATGGTGAGATGATGCATAAATATTGTTAGGATAAGCTATACTTTTAATGATTTGTAATGGCATTAAGGAAAATGCATGAGTACGTGAGTTTACTCAAAAGGTTATGAAATCACCTATTTGAGTGTGAAGGGGCGCTTCTACGAGAGTTTTTAGGCTGAATTCTCTAAAAAAACTAATGAAACCAGGAAGTATCCAAGGCAAAAATGGATACAAATGTGAGAATGAACTTAAACTAGAGAAAGCATTGTGTTGTTTCTATTGTCTCGATTTACATAAACGACTGACAGTTTCAGGCATCATGAGCACTGCTCAATCAAGTGAATCTGATAGATTCTCACTATGGAAAGTTTCAAGTCTTCGACAACTTATCCTTATATAGGTTTTCTCAATATAGAACCAAACTTTATTCTTTATCCAAATTTTCATTCATGTGGAGGATTATTGGGATGGAAAGGTGTGTGAATGAAGAAATAGGTCAATATGAGTTGGGCCTTTATAAGTGGATCTTGGGCTATGAGATATAAGCCTAATAGAATACTAAAATTGATGAACGTTATTTCCACCTTCTTCTATTTAGAATGCTTCTGTTTATATACACCTTTTTACCAATGGATCCCATCCCTTCTTGAAGAGTCTCAAACCTCTCTATAAATAGGGTGCACTAATCTTCATTCTAATCATCCAAAATTCAGAATTTCCATTCATTCTCTCTACTATTTTTCCTTCTTCATTTCAATTATAGTTTTGAAGTTCCATTCGTGAGTTCTTAAAGAGGGGGTTCTATATCTACAAGAATGAAATCCGTTCTATCCCGTGAGACAATTGCTTAGAACCTTTCGGCACTAGAGGGAGCAAATTTGTCTTAAGGAAATCACAAGAAGTCACAAAGCTCGGGTTTAACAAATTTGTTAAAATTCTGCATCGTCAAATTTCATAAAATGCTTCTGTTATATTTACACCTTTTCACCAATGGATTCCATTCCTTCTCGAAGTGTCTCATACCTCTCTATAAATAGGGTGCTCTAGTCTTCATTCTAATCATCCAAAATTCAGAATTTCCATTCCGTTCTCTCTGCTATTTTTCCTTCTTCATTTCGATTATAATTTTGAAGTTCCGTTCGTGGGTTCTTGAAGAGGGGGTGCAATATCTACAAGAATGAAATCTTCTCTATCTCAAGAGACAATTGCTTGGAACCCTTCGGCATTAGATGGAGCAAATTTGTCTTAAGAAAATCACGTGAAGTTGCAAAGCTCGGATTTAACAAATTTGTAAAAATTCTTCATCGTGAAACTTCATAAGTTACTGGATATTTTCTTTATTAATCAAGTGTGTCGATTAGTAGGAGGAATAACACCACTTACCATCATTAATGATGAAATCAACTTCATCACGGCAATCACTAGCAAAATTAACCTAACCACTTGTAACAAACTGGGTTATACTCGTAACACGAAGTGTTCCACCACTTTGCCGTCAGCCATATTTGAAACCATTATGGTCTCCAGAATCAATCATGCACCCATAATAATTGATATAAACCAAACCACTCAAAACCTCAAACCTCATCCAACCAAATCCTAGATGCCCTCCTACCTCATATCGTGCACCCCACCATATTGTCGATGGACCCACTAGACTTGAAACCATCACCATCACCATCACCACCATATTATCTCTTGTTTTTGTTGACACACAAAAATATCCAACTTGAAGGTCTAACATGGAAGTCCAGAATATTAGAGCACATTACAAATAACAGGGTGACGTAGAGGAGTTAGCACGATTGGGTGGAGAGGCAGTTTCCACAGTTCATCAAGTGATCTAAGGGAATTCGTTTAGTCATGATTATGAGCAAGTTACCATGATATGAACAATTAGTGAAGATCATAGGAAGTTATTTGATGCAGAAAAGTGGACAATAGTTAGGCAGGGAAGTAGACGACGTTTACGCAACATGGTGGATAGTAGTTACCATAAACCATTTATCAAGTGAAGGCAACAAATTGAAAGTTCGGAGTAGTAGGCAGTTAGAAATAACTTGTATATATAGTAGAAAGATAGATGTTTAGAGAACAAACAAATCAAAATTCTCAAAATTGAGATGTAATTTCTTTATCTTAGATTTAGAACTATCCTAGTTTAAATTGTGTGATTGTCCCTTGGAGGCATCTTGATTCAAGTTTTTCTTAATGCAAACTCCCTTTTTTGAGACTTTGTATCAAGAGGTCCATCCCTTACACTTTCGTCAAATCCCTTTTGATTGTTAGCGCGAACGAAACAACACCCGTGTGAAACAGTTTGAAATCCATTGTTTTGAAGTAATGCATTTTCTAATAGTAAATTCTAAAAGAATGTGTGATTAAAAAGTAAGATTTTTTGTTTTGTTTTACATATAGATTATTTTAAATATTGAATGTGTTGTTAAAAATGAATTTTAGAAAGAAAAAAAATGAGTTTTTTAATAATAAGTATCAAATTGGGCAAATCACTTTACCCAAAACTGGCCTATACAAACAAATTCTAGTTGCCGCTTCACTCAACACCGTCACCATCACCGCCATATAGAACCAATACAAAAATCCATTGTCAATTCTCATGCCGCCATAATCGATGAACTACCACACTTAGTAATCGAGCCATCAAGTCATGAGTTCGATAATGTACTTACTATTTTTATTAATTTACTTTTAGTGTCGGTTTGATACTGAATCAAAGTCAACTATTAATTTCAACCACGTGTTTAATAGGATTCATAATTTTCCAACCCACTACAAGAAATTGGAGCGACAGCGATGAAAATTAGCAACTGTTGACCACAAAATCCGGATGGACCTTGGACCAACACGTCTCAGCTCCTCCCTCTTGAACACGTGGATCTCCTGCGCACTGTGACAAACAATCAGTTTGCAAAGGGGGCCGAGGTGGCTCCCATTTGCACTCCGATGCCTAAGTCAGTACTCATTTTGGGCAAATGTATATTGGGTGCGGGAATTATAAATGTGTAGAAGAGAGAAAAGGGAGTGAGAGAAGTATAGAGTTAAGAGTGAGAAATTGCTAACTAACCCTCTACTTGGAGACAATTGTGCTTCATTTATAGTGAAACTTCTTGTCTCGGATTGCGACACGTGGCATACTTTACACTTGTCATCACCCTAGCTTATGGATGTGACAATCTTGCTTTTCAACCGTAATCATTGCTACATTTTGTAGGGGATGGGCGTCTGTCACATCTGGGTAAAGGCAGTGTCCTATCACTGACTCCATCTCTCTCTTCTGGTCAACGCCATACAGCGCCCCGGCTGAGTATAAAGCACATCGATTGGGCGTTAACCAGGTCGGCTAAAAAGGTTTGCTTGACATACCACCTCGGCATTCATCCCAAGGTGATATTCTAGGCCTTAGCTGTGGGTCAAGGTCCATTGGGCCACTATTGGGCCTCCGCTGGTGGATCACTGTACCTTTCTTTGGGCCCGGATTCAACACTAGTCCCTCAAATCCGAAGGGATCATTCATGGTCGTGTAGGATTTGCCATGATTTCACAGCATTAACTTTTTAGGGAGTCAATAATGAAATTCCTCAGGTAAGGCTCGGATCCATATCATAGCCGACCTTCTGCCTCGGATTTTCTCTCCCTACTGGCCAGGATCATATCAGCGCATTTCCTAGGCGGCGCATTCAATTCGGAGGAGCTATCGGTATTTATTTCCAAGAAATATATATATAAAATGGGAGGGGGGCAGCATTTCGCAGCGCGTGGCATGCACTGTGGTAGCTGAACGGTTTTTGTCCCTCCCTTTGACGGCTGACGCTTTGATTAGCTCATATTCCAAAAAGCATGGGTTACCCACATTAATCATACGACTCACGAAACTCAAGGAATCTAGACCGTTAGGATGCCTATAAATCCTTCTTCATTTTACTATTTCACCTTTTACCATTTTCTTAGAATCTTTGTAGCCATACTTTCGCGAAAACTTGCGCCGTCTCTCTCTTCCTTGCGAGTTTCGTGTCTTTTCTTCAAGGGTTTTCTACCCAACATCCACCCTTAACGTTCCACAGTTTTCCTTGGCGAGTTCTTCATTTCAAGTGCACAGTGTCAAGCATTCGTCTTTTGAAGGTAAATCTCTTGATCCCTGTATATGCAAGACTTTATTATTTTTAGTTTCTCATTGTGGGTTTGAGAATTCTGTTTTTGCACTTTATTTTTCTTTTGTTGAGTCTGACTCTCCTTTAAAACAAAAAGAAAAAATGGAAAGAGTTGGGGGAACGGGTTCACAGGAAATGTTAGCGATGGCGGTTCCCATCAGAGGTTTCTGCCCCATCTCTTTATCGGTTTTTAGTTCCCGTTTCTTTAGGGAGCAGGTTAAGAGGATTAATAGGAAAACCAGTGGCATAATTTATTTGAGTGATTCTGACAACGAAGAAGAAAAACACCAGAACTACATGGCTCATCTGTCATCCGCGCTTAGGGAACTCCGAAGCAAACGAGACAGGGACTTGGGAGGAGAAATGGCGGCGGGCTCCTCTTCAGGTCAGCAGGACCTCGGCTTGATCATTAGGGCACCGTTTAGGGTGCATAGGGAAGAGTTGGGTTTGACTGCTGAGGAGATCGCTCAGGTAGAAGATTGGGTTGACCAGGTCAACAAAGTTTCGAGCTACCATGTCGACCCCGATCCAAACCCAGAGTCATGGGAAAGCAGTGAGGTTGCTACTGAAATCCGAAGGATCGATTTGGCCTCGGCTTCGACAAAATTTAGGTTTCCAGAAGGGGTCCATCTGGTGCTTGATAAGTGTGTTTTTACACACTTATTTAGTTCCTAAATTAGCACTTTAATTGACAAATTGAGCAAATATCTACTTATAAATTGTGTTTATCTTGTGCATTTAGGTACAAACTCAATTGGAAAGCAAATGGACAAGATTGGAGTGCAATTGAGCTAAAAGATAAGCAAATTTGATGTCCAAGGACCTAATTGAAAGAAATCAAAAGTTTGGAGACTTAATTGCAACATCTCAAAAGTTGAAGGACTAAAAGTGCAATTTTATCAAGAATAAGACAAGAGAACGTGGCTGGGAATCTGATGAGCTGGAAATGATGGGAGAGGGATGGAGAAAAGCTGCTGAGAGACAAAGAAGCATGGGCTAAAAAGAGTGGAGACAACAACTGGCTGATGTGCTCATTTTTTGCATATACATATACACAGGGGCAGACGGTTGGACAGAGGGGGGAAGCTGCCTTAGGCAGCTGAGTGCAAAAAAGAAAGCATCTGGATGCTCTACTGAGGAAGAAAACCAGAGAACAAGTGTGACGACCCGAAATCTTGACCATTCGAGTGCCACTAAAAGTGACTCATATCATATTATCGAGACTTAAATAGTAATGTAAAATTATTCAAAAGAATAATTAGAATCCCATAATTTTATTTGTGAATATAAATAGAACATAATTTTCTTACATAAAGTTCAACATAATTATCTCATCAATCTTAACCACTTTTGCCACTTCCATGTTGACCGCCTCGAACCTTCAATTATCTGAAAATGGTAAATATCGTAGAGTGAGATTTATAAAATCCCAGTAAGTATACCAAGCATAAATTTTCTTTTGAAAGCATATGGATCATTTTCATCATAACATAGGATATGATCGAAATACTCATAAATATAGGGAGACACAAGAATTTTACCGAACTTAAATGGCAAGAATTCTTATGTGTAGCGCTACTAAACTCCGGTCCCCTTAGCATAATCATAAACATATCATATGGAACCCATAACAATCTTGTGAGATTGATTTCATAGCAATGATCCAAACATTTTCATAAAAACATAAAGATATACTTACTTGTCATAAAAACATACTTACTTTTCATAAAAATATAAGATATACTTACTTGTCATAAAAACATACTTACTTTTCATAAAAACATAAGGTGTATTTACCTTTCATAAAAACATACTTACTTTTCATAAAAACATAAGATATACTTACTTGTCATAAAAACATACTTACTTTTCATAAAAACATAAGGTGTATTTACCTTTCATAAAAACATACTTACTTTTCATAAAAACATAAGATATACTTACCTTTTAAAAGATTAAAATGAAGTGTAGTAGTAAATGGACCAAAACTTTCTTGACCACCTTGAATTTCTCTTACTTGTGGATTTTGTCAAGAGATTGGAAATAAGTGTATATGTGTAGAGTTGTGTGTAAAAGAGATGGGTTTAAATAGATGTATAAAGTTGGCATATTGTAAACATAATCATTCAATTCTATTAATTTTAACACATCATTTTCTTAAAGTAAAGCACCATTCATATACTTTTCCATATTTATACAAATAATATGCTCTTCATGATTATATATAATGGAGTATATAATTCATTCATATACTTTTCCATATTTATACAAATATTATGCTCTTCATGATTACATATAATGGAGTCTTATCAATCATTCATATACTTTTCCATATTTATACAAATATTATGCTCTTCATGACTATATATAATGGAGTATATAATTCATTCATATACTTTTCCATATTTATACAAATATTATGCTCTTCATGATTATATATAATGGAGTATATAATTCATTCATATACTTTTCCATATTTATACAAATATTATGCTCTTCATGATTACATATAATGGAGTATATCAACCATTCATATACTTTTCCATATTATTAAATTAAGATTCTCATAATTATTATATATAATGGAACCTCTCATGCTTACATATATTTTCTTAATTTCAATAATAAAAATAATTTTTGTATAAATAAATATTGGGATAACATTGAATTAAGTACTTGGACTTAATATACTTTAAATCAAGAGAATGGAGATATTTTTAGAATTTCGGAATTTAATTTAAAATCGAACGATCTCGATTATTTCTTGACTTGGCTATACGAATACGTCGCGGCGTTAACTTAATAAAAATGGGTGAAATAGTAGCGACACGATTTTCTATTAAAATAATTATTAATCGCGTAAAAATTCTTGGTCGCTACAAACTTACCCCCTTAAAATAATTTCGTCCTCGAAATTAAACTTACTTGATCTTATGATTTCTGAACACTTAATCAGAATCTCTTCTCTTCTTCTCTTAGGTAGTATCATTGCTACTATATTTAACCCACTGGACTTTGACTAAATGCATATCTTTGTTTTTCTTAAAAACATGGACTTTTCTATCAATAATAGACATATGTGTCTACTCATAAATTCTGACTCAAAAGGAAAATTCCCAATCGTATGTGATATTTCATCATGTCTTGTAGTACTCATGTAACCTGTCACTTAACATCGTATCATGTGACCTCAAATATTCGTATTAATATCTCTAAAATTTCAATAAATCTTTACTAACATATCATACCATAATAATTAGTCATTTCTTCTTATCACCAAATATCCCAAAGTAAATAAAATGGTTACCTGAATATTCCCTATGTAATATATCCAAACATATTATTCATCAATCAACATAATATCATCAGCTTATCTTTTCCCATATTTGTAACCAAAACGTTCTGCAAAATTCAAATAAATAATTAGCTCCCAAATAACTAAAATTCTTCACTTAATTGTCACAACATTTCCCGCAAGGTATTTCTTTCACTTGTACATACTTATGAATTCTGATTCGATACGGTCCTTATTTCACTTTCACGTATTCCCGTATCATCACACCATACCTTAATTACTTATTATTATACCAAAAATATCAGTACCAAATCCAAGAAAATATTCTGTATCTCAAAATCTTATCATCAAATCTTCCTTTATCGATAAAATTAAACAGCGCATTAATTCTTGTCTCTTCTTTTCATTATTCTATTCCGCGCTTTCTTGCTGGAATCAATATCAGATGGATCCACTTAGTTCCTTTATACCTTTAAATAGATCATGTTGGGAAGAGGTTAGATCCATCAAAAATGGATATCATCCTTTCAAACATTCGCAAGTATTATTCCAATCTTCCTATGAATGATCTGAGAAAAATTTATCGAATTAGGCTCGAAAGGTTGAGGTTGCTGATGGCTCATGGTATTCCAGAAGATGTTCGCTGGTTGATCGAAGCAAAAGTTCGATTATCTGGTGAATTACCTATGACATTTCCAAAGCACATGCCTGGTTTAGGCAAAAGCACCTTCGCAAAGAAACGAAGAGCAAAAAGGCTGAATGGTTGCTACAAATGTGCTCGTTGGAACTGTGATACTCGTTGCAAAACAGTAGGATATTCTTCTACTAATCGGGATGATAAAATCAATTTCATAAAGGGTGGACTGAGTAAGGAGCCTTTGGATGATATTCGACTGACTCTTGAGACGCACCCAAGTGGTTATGTGCAACGTGAACTTCTCTCCTTATACGCTCAGTTTAACGAAGACAAAAATCGTTATAGTCTCAAAAATATAACTGCAAAAGATCCTGTCTGCCAGTCTGTTTTACACAATGAGGTTGTGGCAAATCAGCATTGATATAAGGTAAATCTCTTGATACATATTTAAAATATTCTTCTGTTTCCTTTCACGCGTTTTGATAAAGGTTAGTAAAAATATATTTTCCTTTCTCGAGGTTTGATAAAGCTGGAAAATAAATCACCGAAAGATGAAAGCTTTGATAAAATAGTCAAAAGTAGGCTGATTTTGTCAAAAGTAAATCTTTACTTTTTCAGAATCAATCAAAAACAGTAAATTTTTCCGGCTTTAAATAGCCAAACATATTTCATAGTTCAGGCATCCCAAAATCACATCTTCTTCGTAAGTTTTCTCTTCTATACTATCAAAGATGGAAGCACCAAAACTTCGACAGATCAAAACTATTTGTGTATTTTGTGGATCAAAAGTGGGGAAAGGCTTCAGTTATCTAGAAGCGGCCGTAGATCTTGGAAAGAAACTGGGGGAAAAAGGTATCACTCTTGTGTATGGGGGTGGTAGCAGTGGTCTAATGGGTTGTGTTTCCCAATCTGCTCTTGCAGAGAAATCAAAAGTAATCGGTGTCATACCTGTCCCTTTGGTAGATGTTGCAGGAAAAACACGAGGGCATGAAGTTCAAACCTTATCCATCCATGAACGCATAACTTGTATGCTATATGGTTCTGATGCCTTTATAGCCCTGCCCGGAGGTTTTGGTACCTTAGAAGAAATCTTTAACATTACCTCATGGGCTCAACTAGATCTCCATACTAAGCCTATTGGGCTTTTGAATGTTAACAATTTCTTTGATGGCTTGTTAACCTTTCTTGATTATGCTGTGGAACAGGGATTCATCTCTCCATTTTCCAGAAGGCTTCTTATTTCTGCTCCTACTATTGATGAACTACTGGATAAGCTGCAGTCATATATCTCAATACAAGATCCAGCAGGGGTTAAGATAGATTGGTCGCAAGGAAGGGGAATCAAGCGAAAATGGAGTCCGGTTAATGTAAACTTAACTTTATGAATCTTAGAATAGGTGGGGGTAGAGTACGGAGTATTCTTACTCTCGAGACACCCCTCTAATTTCCTAGGATTTTCCTTAATGTTTAAATCTTGTGTGTACCTCAAAGGTTCCAGGTGGTAGATTACGGAGTATTCTTACTCTCGAACACACCTCTTTGAAGGTTTCTTTATTTCCTCAAAAGGTCTGAGGTGGTAGGATACGGCTACTCCGGAAACACATCTCTCAATTTGAGGAATTTCCCATGTTGCTTTCTTTTGCTTTTGCGTGTTTCATGTATTTCCTTTCTAGGGTGACTCTCGTGTGTTCTCCTTATGAGAAAATAATAATATCTCTGTTATCATCTACTAAATCTCGTTTGTGATGTAAATGAACTTGTATGTCTAACCTCAATTCTCTTAGTGATTGCATACCATACTATGCTCTTAACTCCAAACGATAAAATTCTAGGCAGTTTTCCTTTGAAATTTGGACTTATCCAAATCGTAAGCATACTTCATAACTCACAATAATAACTAATTGTACATTTGATCACAATTTCATCAAACTTCAATATCATCATAAATATTCCAGAAAATCAATTCATAATTCCTCAACATAGAAATTTCAAATCATAATTTCTAATATCACCATATCAAGTCCTTATTTCTCAATAATTAAGAGCCTAAACTTTAAATCTCCAACTTCATAATTCTTCTCATAAAAATCTCAATAAAATCATATCACTTATAATCTCAACATCTCATCATAACTTCATAAAACTGACTTTCTATTTCTCGTTTAATCTAAACGATGAATAATTCGAAAATATTATCTAGTCCTTTCTGTTGACTTATCATACTTAGTGCCATGTCTAAAATCAATTATGCAAAGTCCATTTAGGGCTCATCATTTCTAAACTTGACGACAAAGATTATTTTGAAAATCATTCGTAAATCATATTTTTCCCATTATGCTCAACACCCGTTCTCTTTCTTTCTTTTCTTTCTGAATTTTTTTTTTTTTTTTTTTTTTTCAGAATTGAAACTTGAAGAGTGGTACCAATAATCATCCACAATTTTTCCTTGCTTTTAAGCAAAGGTAGTGATAAAGGGATAAATTATTGAACCGAAAATTGAAACTTGAAGAGGAAGTACTAATAACCATCCACAGTTTTTCCCTTGTTTTTACACAAAGGTAGTGATAAAGGGATAAATTATTGTACAAATTCATTATCAATTTTGTTTGTTTAATATATTATTCCATATATTTTGGGCAAAAGTTACAACCCAACTTAATTTCTAATTGAGTCAATCTTACTAAGCTTAATATGCACCAAAATTCATATAAATATCCTCTCTGTCTCATGATTCTACATTGAAAAGAATAAAAAAATTGAGTCTTCTATCAATTTATATCATACTTGACATGTATATTATGTGTAACACATAAAGATTCATAACATATGAATATTTCATACTTAACATGCTTCAATATAATCATAAATGCCATGTAATTGCTATTATACATAACATACCTGGTTCGAGGAGTCAAAACGTGGAAGGTGACATAGTAGAGTGATGAGTTAAAATATTTCATATAATCTTATTTTCCTTTAATCAACAATAATTTAATGTGGTTGTATCCAAATCAACATTTTCTTGAATCATAATTCCTAATTAATCACAGTCTTCAAAACAAATCCAATATCGATATAGTAATTATCTCCCCATCAATAATTAATAACTTCACCTAAATAAAATTTATCGTCAAATCTTATTTTCCTTTAGTCCCCGAACTTCTAGAAATTTATCAAAGACATCAATATAAACATCATATCACTAACTAATTATATTCCATAAAATTTTCAGGACATTACAAACTCCCTTGCTTAAAATGAATTTTGTCCTTGAAATTCGCACATCAAATTTCATCATGCTTTTCAAAATCATAACCATACTTGACATGTGAAAATTCAACTTTTTTTTTTAATGAATAGTGATTTCGTTCACTGTTCATCATGAATAGCACGTCGTTTTACTGTTCACGTGAATAGTGATTTTTTTTTTTTTTTTTTTTTTTTTTTTTTTTTTTAAAGAAATAAAATTTCAAAAATCTACAGAATCGTTTTTAAAACTCTTAGCTCTGATACCAACTGTGACGACCCGAAATCTTGACCATTCGAGTGCCACTAAAAGTGACTCATATCATATTATCGAGACTTAAATAGTAATGTAAAATTATTCAAAAGAATAATTAGAATCCCATAATTTTATTTGTGAATATAAATAGAACATAATTTTCTTACATAAAGTTCAACATAATTATCTCATCAATCTTAACCACTTTTGCCACTTCCATGTTGACCGCCTCGAACCTTCAATTATCTGAAAATGGTAAATATCGTAGAGTGAGATTTATAAAATCCCAGTAAGTATACCAAGCATAAATTTTCTTTTGAAAGCATATGGATCATTTTCATCATAACATAGGATAGGATCGAAATACTCATAAATATAGGGAGACACAAGAATTTTACCGAACTTAAATGGCAAGAATTCTTATGTGTAGCGCTACTAAACTCCGGTCCCCTTAGCATAATCATAAACATATCATATGGAACCCATAACAATCTTGTGAGATTGATTTCATAGCAATGATCCAAACATTTTCATAAAAACATAAAGATATACTTACTTGTCATAAAAACATACTTACTTTTCATAAAAATATAAGATATACTTACTTGTCATAAAAACATACTTACTTTTCATAAAAACATAAGGTGTATTTACCTTTCATAAAAACATACTTACTTTTCATAAAAACATAAGATATACTTACTTGTCATAAAAACATACTTACTTTTCATAAAAACATAAGGTGTATTTACCTTTCATAAAAACATACTTACTTTTCATAAAAACATAAGATATACTTACCTTTTAAAAGATTAAAATGAAGTGTAGTAGTAAATGGACCAAAACTTTCTTGACCACCTTGAATTTCTCTTACTTGTGGATTTTGTCAAGAGATTGGAAATAAGTGTATATGTGTAGAGTTGTGTGTAAAAGAGATGGGTTTAAATAGATGTATAAAGTTGGCATATTGTAAACATAATCATTCAATTCTATTAATTTTAACACATCATTTTCTTAAAGTAAAGCACCATTCATATACTTTTCCATATTTATACAAATAATATGCTCTTCATGATTATATATAATGGAGTATATAATTCATTCATATACTTTTCCATATTTATACAAATATTATGCTCTTCATGATTACATATAATGGAGTCTTATCAATCATTCATATACTTTTCCATATTTATACAAATATTATGCTCTTCATGATTATATATAATGGAGTATATAATTCATTCATATACTTTTCCATATTTATACAAATATTATGCTCTTCATGATTATATATAATGGAGTATATAATTCATTCATATACTTTTCCATATTTATACAAATATTATGCTCTTCATGATTACATATAATGGAGTATATCAACCATTCATATACTTTTCCATATTATTAAATTAAGATTCTCATAATTATTATATATAATGGAACCTCTCATGCTTACATATATTTTCTTAATTTCAATAATAAAAATAATTTTTGTATAAATAAATATTGGGATAACATTGAATTAAGTACTTGGACTTAATATACTTTAAATCAAGAGAATGGAGATATTTTTAGAATTTCGGAATTTAATTTAAAATCGAACGATCTCGATTATTTCTTGACTTGGCTATACGAATACGTCGCGGCGTTAACTTAATAAAAATGGGTGAAATAGTAGCGACACGATTTTCTATTAAAATAATTATTAATCGCGTAAAAATTCTTGGTCGCTACAACAAGAGAGAGAAGGCAGCCTGCTGCCCAGGTTCAGCTGCTGCAGGTTGAAAGTAAAGAAGGAAGCTGGAACTGAGGTTGTGAACTTAGTGCACAGCCGGAGGCAGGAGAAAGTGAGTTCTACTGGTTCTGTTGCAGCTGATAAGGAGTGAAGTGCAGGCGGCTTGCTGAAACTGAAAGGGAACCAGACCGGGTGAAAAAGCAGGGTGACAGCCTGCTAGTGAAGGTGACAGCTGCTGCCTGTGACAGGGGTTGTTGCTGCTACTGAAAACCGGCTGGTTGCTGTGAACGAGTCGGCTAGGCACTAGCAGCCGGTTGCTGCTAGTCAGAAAGAGAAGGCAATTGGTGCTGCCATTGACGCCAAAGGTGCAGCAGAGTGACACTGCTGCTACTGCCGGTTGTCATTACTGGAAGACGAAGCTGCTGCTGATTGGAAAGCAGGTGGTGCATGCTGCTACTGCTGATCTGCTGATACTGCTGGAAGGTCTGGTGAGAAGCAAGAAGAAACCGTGCACCAAATGCTGGAACAGAGGGTGTTGCTGCCTGCAGCTGAAGAAGAAGATCTACGGCTGGAATCTGGTTCTGCTGAACTACTTCCGGAGTTGGACGCTGTTGCTGCCAAGAAACAGACGCTGCAGGTGCATCTGGAAAGACGATGTGGTAGTTGGAGCTGAAAGGTAGATGCAAGGACTGAAATGCAAAGAATTGAAAGTTCAGGGACTGAAATTCAATTACTTGATAGTTGGAGGACCTTGATGCAAATTTCACCATTTCCAATTTCCGGGTTTTTATTTTTAATGCTTCTTGTTATTTTTATTCTCAAACTCATGTTTAGCTAAATTTTGCACGTTGGGATGATTGATGGAATTTAACCTAGTTTGGATTAATTTTAATATTTGCTATTTGATTAAATGCTTATTTCATGTGTGTTTGTTATTGAGATTATTACATGTGTTTGCTTGATCACCAAATATGTGTTTTGTGAAGTGTATGATAATCGAGAGATATTATGCATTTTAGACCAAATAACAAATGCTCTAGGTTCTTGTTAAGGATAGAGATATACCTTAAACCCTAGATGATCCATTGAGCTATTTTCACAAAGAGTTAATGCAATTGATTGGGCCTTAATCGACATAGAGATATAGTAGGTTAGACCAATTGATTAGGGTTGATTTCACTCGAGAGAGGTAATTGGCTAAGCTTGGAAAATCGGGTCTAACATTGTAAATGAGTAATTTGTTAATTTGCATGTTGAGAAATTAATTAGGCGACGGTTAAATGAAATCATGAATCCCAACTATTTTATCTTTCATTTTCCTTATTTTAATTTGGTTTCAAATTAGTTTAGTTAATTTAGAATTGTCAAAATCCATCTTATTAATTGTGTGTTTCTCTTTGTTGTTAAAATTAAATTAATTAAAGTTGTATAATCTAAAGTAAACATTCCTCGTGGGATCGACAACCCGGACTCAAAAAGTCCACTTTATTACTTGTACGCGACCCGTGCGCTTGCGGTACACTATTTTGCTATCTTTAGTTTTAACAACTTGTAATTATTTTTCTTTTATGTTTTATTTTGCTATCTTTGGTTAACCACTACAATTCTAATCTTTCTTGTGTTTGGTTTTCTTTCTATGTATATTTGATTCTAACATTGGCAAAATAGGAAAGCAATTGCAATGAACAATCTCGACATGGGTGATGAATACATGCTTGAAGAATATTCAAGTTGTGAAATTTGTTACAAAATGCATTGTAATGGACAATGCTTGTATTCGGGAAATAGTTTGCTTACGTCGAAACTTATTGGGTTTAGACAATATTTGAAATACCGAAAACAAGCAATTGACACTTCGGATGTGAGTTACATGCTCTTGGGAGATTGTGTACCGGATGATTGGGATGGGGACATCACTCTTGTAGGAGATGGTCCTCCATTATTGAATGAGAAGGTACTTGCAAAGTATTACAATGAACTTTCCAAATTGGATGAAGAGGATATGCTAATGGGGGATGCCATGTATTGGGAAGGATTCCAAATGTGGGGGTATAATCCACTCTTGGGAATTAATAGGAAAAACTTGCCGTTGCCCATGGATTCAAATTTTGGATCGGTCATTCAATCCGAGGAGACATCAACTAATGGAGATGAGCTTGAAGAGAATGATAATTTAATCACAAAAGAAACACATGGAGAAGTGGCAATTAATGAGGAAGAGATTAAATCAAATTCTCTCAACTTCATTGATTGTCCAATAATTGACTTTGTGATTAAATCACTTGAGGAGGAGCAAGTCTACATTGTTGAGTTTGAATTGGATAAAATAGGCAAGTCCCATGACACTGAAAAGGGCAAGGTGCAAGTGTTCAGATCAAATGAAGAGTGGTGCAAAGCCAGAATAAGCGCAATGGGCAGGACATCAAAAGCTTTATTTAGAGTGCCATGAAGTGCTTATGCGGAGAGTCGAGCTAATGACTTTAAGATAAGCGCTTAATGGGAGGCAACCCATTCTCTATCCTTTACTTGCTTTATTTTTATTTTTTTTTGCATATTATTTACTTTCCTGCATTTTATTTACTTTTTTTTTTTTTTGCAAATAAGTTGATTGGGCCAAGTCTCTATCTTCCATAAGTATTTTCCTCAAGTTGGGTATTGTGAAATAGCTCTAATATATTCTCATTTAATTCTAGCATATACTCATATCAAATTTTCAAAGTCAAAATTTGCTTAAAAACTCATTTTTAAAATCACTTGGTTCATATTGTCTTTTATCTTCAAGTGTGATTTAATATTGATGTTGATGGGCAAATTGTATTGGATTTATGAGTTAGAATTGAGATGTTGAATGTGATTTAAATTTTTGGGTCATTCACCACTTAATTTCTACTATTTTCTTGTGTTTTCATAGGATGCTCACAAGATGTTCGATGAAATGCCTCATTGGAGAAAATGGTGCTCAATTGATTGGAGGTTTCAACACAAGTTTGGGGGTGGATCGTTGGTGATTGCAATGAGAGTTCACATACCCAAGACTACTTATGAGTGCCCTACCACTTCTTGGGATGTCTAGTAACTTTTTTTCCTTTTACTTTGATTCTATTTTACACATTGAGGACAATGTGCATTTCAAGTTTGGGGGTGATTTCCTATTGTGTATTGACATATTAGATAGCCTTGCCGTGGCCAGGATTACTTAGATGTTTAAAATTGTTATTGATTCATGATTTATCACGAATATGCTGATTGCTGGTTGCTGGGAGAATTGCTGGTGCAGTGCTGAAAATCCAACTGGTTTACTGTTGGAACTGCTGGAAATGCAGGGACTGAATTGCACATAAATGAAAGTGCAGGAACTGAAATGCACATTAACCAAAAGTTGGAGGACCTTGATGCAATTTCCACACTACTTCAAACTCCGGGTTTTTATTTGTACTGCTTAATGTTATTTTTATTTTCTTCCATCATGTTTAGCTAATTTATTGTGTTGGGATTTATGGCATGAATTCAACCTAGCTTTAATTAATTTCAATATTTGCCTTTTGATAATTAAATGCTTAATTTCATGTGTATTTGTTATTGAGATTATTACATGTGTTTGATTGATCACCAAATATATGTTATGTGAAGTGTATGATAATCGAGAGATATTATGCATTTTAGACCAAATAATAAATGCTCTAGGTTCTTGTTAAGGATAGAGATATACCTTAAACCCTAGATGATCCATTGAGCTATTTTCACAAAACGTTAATGCAATTGATTGGATTTTAATCGACATAGAGATATAGTAGGTTAAACCAATTGATTAGGGTTAATTTCACTCGAGAGAGGTAATTAGCTAAGTTTGGAAAATCGGGTCTAACATTGTAAATGAGTAATTTATTAATTTGCATGTTGAGAAATTAATTAGGCGACGGTAGTAGCCCCCAGCAGTAGCAGCAGTGTCACCCTGCTGCACTCCCCAGTCTGGCTCTTCTCTTCAGCAGCACCTCTGACAGTAAACAGCAGTCCAGTCGGTTGCAGCAGTGATCCAGCAATGTAACTTCCCTTGCAGTCCAGCAACAGCTTCCCTTGCACAACCACCAATTCTCACAGAGAAGCAACTCAGCAGTGCAACCTGGTTTCTCCTCAGCTCCCTGCAGTGGATTTCAGTGTCTTTAGCAGCAGCAATTGCTGCTGTCACCAGCAACTGCCGTGAACCTGCTTGCTTCACCTCGTTCCAGCAGCTCCTCTGTCAATCTGTTCCGTTTGCACCCTGCAGGCTGTCACCCTGCTGTCCTTCAAACCCCCGGTTCTCTGTGTATATATATCTTCTTCTATCTAAAAATTGGAACCAACAAATGAAAACTTGATTTCCAGGCTACTGTCACCAGCCTGAAAATCAACCCCGGTTCCACGTTAATTAGAAAGCTTAAGGGAGTGGGGGAAGACACGAGCATTCATCACGTTAATTTTTAGAAATCATGCATTTGTACTTGCATAAGGGCTCTTAGATGAATAGTGGGTTTGAATTGCTTGGTATAAACTTGAATGTCAAAACACTCATTAGTGGAGAGTCACTGCATTTCTAGGTTGTCGAGATTGTCGGTAAAACACACCCAAACTAGAGTGGAAAAAGAAAAGAGTGATTTAAGAGTACCCTCTAGAATTGCATCCCGGGAGAGGAAAGAAAAATATTTATAGGGGGATGAATGTCACGAGTGGGAAAGAAAAAGAATTGACCACTAACGGTGGGTAGTTTTGACTTGAAACCTCTTTACTCATCAATATTCTCGAAACTTAATTGACAATTGAAAGTGACTATGCACACATAGACACCGATCGAACATCGGATAAACTAAACTTCTTTTTGGTAGCATTGTTTGGAATCATACTTTTGAATTGATCATACAATTTTACACTCATGAGTAATTTGCAAGTTATCCAACTTTGTTGATCTATATTTCACGTTACTTGATTGCACTAGTAGGTAATTTTGCTCGAGACGAGCAAAAGCTCAAGTTTGGGGGTGTGATAAGTGTGTTTTTACACACTTATTTAGTTCCTAAATTAGCACTTTAATTGACAAATTGAGCAAATATCTACTTATAAATTGTGTTTATCTTGTGCATTTAGGTACAAACTCAATTGGAAAGCAAATGGACAAGATTGGAGTGCAATTGAGCTAAAAGATAAGCAAATTTGATGTCCAAGGACCTAATTGAAAGAAATCAGTGCTCCCTACCCCTTCCTGCCGACCTTACAGCCCTCCCCCGGGCCAGGCGGCTATATGCCACGATGCCCTTTCTTGCGGGATGAGGCTCCCCCTGCATCCCTTTTTCAGGGCACTGCTTAGGAGCTATAACTTGTGCCCCTACCAGCTGGCCCCCAATTTCTGGACTCAGGCTGTGGGGACTTGGTTGGCGTGGCAAGAGGTCAACCCGGATCATCCCATCTCAATGCACATCATTCACACTCTCTATACTTTGAAGAAATCAGTTAGGAGGGAGAGAGACGTGAGATCGGATGTTAAGGATTGGTATTATTTGTCCCCCAGAGGTTCTTATACTCCCGTTATTACCGGTCACCCTACCTCAATAAAGAACTAGAGGAACCAGTTGTTCTGGGTTGCTGGGGAGTGGCAGAGTTCCCCTGTGGACCCTAATCCAGAAATTACAGTTCCCCGAACTCTTTCCCTACCTAGTGAGTCTTATATTTGCTTTAGAGTCTTTAAGTGTCATGCGTCTTTTGGTCTTTCATCCATACTCACTTTTCTTGACTGCTTCTTAACATATTATTGGCTTATGGCAGGGGACACTTTTGCCCATCTCCTCCTGACGCGAATCTAGCGGCAGTGAGGCGTCTATTTGCCTACAAAGGCACTTTCCAAGGGGTCATACAACATAATAAATTATTCGTTAAACACGGTCTTATGCGAGCTATAAGTAAGTTCGCCTCCTTATTACTGTTACATCTTGTGTTTGTTTGTTTTTTTTTTTTTTTTATATAACCCCCATTGTCCTCCTTTCCTTGCTAGGTTCCAAAGAATTCCCAAAGATTTCTTTAAAGGGCCTCATGGCTATGAAGGTTCCTCCGGCTCTGCGCCATGGGAGCGAGGTTGAAAGAAAGCAGAAAGCGGTCTTGGGCGACCTGTAAATTGGGGTGGCAAGAGAGGTGTCTGAGAAGTCTACTGCCCAACTTCAGGGCCCTCTCCCAGCTCTACTGCCACCGCCCACTTTGCTGCCAGTGGGTCCCCAACAACCCAACATTGCTGGAGAGGCCGATCCTGAAAAAGGCGTCGCCAAAGGGAAAGGGAAGAGGTCGGATAGAGGCGGACCCAAGAGGGGCAGGGAGACTAAGGATGCCCCAGTGCCACCTTCCTTGTCCGAGGACATTTCTGAGAAAGCACTTGAGGAGGAGCCTGCTCCCTTAAAAAGGCTCGAAAGGGGAAAAAGCAAGGAGTCCACTTCCACACCTCCGCCATCAATGATCAAGGAACTGGAGGACGAGCCATCCGTGCCCATGCCGGGCTTGGCTTATGAAGTGACACCAGAAGGGGCGGAAGAGCTTAAGCATATTAAAACCAGCATCCTCCCCAGAGATGTCACTTTCAACCCTTCATTGTTCGACTCACCCAGTTCGCCTCCAGCCAGGGTGGCCTTAATTACTGAACAGTTTTGGACAGAGGGTTGGGCCGCCTTTTCCTCCAGTGCTACTCCGTCTCGGAAGCTGCTCGCTGCCAAGGCTATGAACGCCAGAACTCTGGCTCTCATTGACGAGGTAGAGTCCTCCGTGGAGGTAGCTCAACGGGATAAGAGGGATGCTGAGACTGCTCTCCGCCACGCTAACAATATGCTCAAGGAGATTAATGACCTTAAGGCCCAGCTGTCCATAGCCCGCAAATCTTTTTCAGAAGAGAGGGCTAATGCGAAGCGCCTCCAAGAGGACAATGACAAATTGAAGCATGACCTCCATGCCTCTGAATCAGACGTGGCGGCCTTATGCAAAAAATTGGATGATTCCAATCGTGCACAGTCTATTGCCTCTGAGGCCCTGGCCGTCGCTAATGCAGCCAAGTTGAAGCTAGAAGCTGAGGCGGCAGCGGTAAACGAAAAACTGGGGAGGGAGCTGGAGGCTAGGGCGAAAGCAGAGGAGGACCTAGCATCGCTGGAAAAACACATGCAAACGAGGATCACTGAAGTCTTGGAACAGACCGTCGCAACACGGGTGGAGAATGCTTTAAAAACTAGAGTGTCGGAAGCTGTCCAGGACTTCAAGGACACCTTTGAAGAGACCCCTAAGTATGAGGCTATGCAGCGGGTTTTTGGGAACTTAGGGGCTAGGATGGCCTTGGGGGACGTGAGGGAAGCTTTTCCAACCTTGGACCTGTCCTCCATTGCAGCATTTTACCCCGAGCCTCAAGATGCTCCTGCAGATCCTTTAGACGCATCCAGCAAGGATTCTCCAGAAGGCGTTCCTCCACAATGATCCTCTTCCATCTTTTACCTTTTTGTTAGTTAGTATGTTCGTTTCTGTTTTCTTCTTCTTCCCTTTTTTTTGTGAGTGCCCCGGCACCTAATATTGTGAGTGTAGCCTTTATTTGATTTGTAAATGCCTCATTTTCATGAATGGAATGGTCTACTTATATTTCGGCGTAGCAACATTTCTAACTGTTTAAGTATGAATATTTCCAAGTGCGAGTGTTTCTAATTGTATGATGATATGTGGGGCATTGTGAATGTCTGTCTGTAAATGTCTTGATTTGTAAAATACACCTGATTTAGAGCACCTCGGATAGGCATAACTTAGTTCGGTTGAAGGGGCTGAAGGGGCTTCTGTGCCTTTCCTCCTCGGCCATTAGTCCAAGGCGATATCTAAACTTTGGTCATGGATGGCCATATGGCCATATTTTGGGCGTGCTAGTCCCTCAAATCCGATGTGGTCATTCATGAGCGGATCGAATTTGTCATCACTTCGCAGCAATAATTCTATTCAAGTTTAATCATTCGCTATACCCCCAGATCCGACACAGTTGATGTACTTACGTTTTCTAATTAGATCTGATCTTGACCAACCTTTGAGCGATTTCATCTTAAAACTATGTGACATCTACATTTACAACTTTGTATGAACCTCTGTTAATGTCGCAGTGTAAATTCACCGGAGTCCCTTGTTTTTAAAAAAAGATCCTGCCTGGCGGAGGCGTGTGGTATTTGCGGCCAAAATAACATAAGATTTTTTACGTTTGTCTTTTACACTTATGCACATAGCACTTAGCATATATATATATATATATATATATATATATATATATATATATATATATATATATATATCTTGCAAACGCTTTGTCCGGATGTATGAACTAACTTAACGCACCAAGGATTTTGGTTTATGTGACAACATTTGGTTATATTTGAATGATTCCAAACATATTGCGCGGTGAATGACGGTGAACGAGTGCAGCACCTTAGATTTGAGTGGTTCGAAGCATTTATTGTATTAAAACTCCCAATCCTTACGTGGTGATCATAGTTTAGCCTTATGAGAGTCCCTTGTTCTTAACAATTTTTATGCATAGTGTGGACGTATGGCGTCATGACCAAAATAATTTTAGAATGTGCTTTTATCCATTATGGTTGTCTAATAGAGATTGGCGTAATTTTTAACGCAGCTCGCCCACGATTTTTTGAAATAATATGATAATGTTGCAATCATAGAGGAATTTAGTTTTATTGAAAATAACGGCGAAGGTGGTCCGTGTTCCAAGGATTACATAGAGGTACTCCAGACAAGTCCTCAATTATGTATGTTCCGGGTACCACCTCGGCAACGACCTTGTAAGGGCCTTCCCAGTTAGGACCCAGAGTCCCTACTCCTGGCTCCTGTGTTGAAGGAAGAACCTTTTTGAGGATCAAGTCCCCAATATTAAAGCGTCGGCTCTTCACCCTTTTGTTGTAGTATCGAGCCATCTTTTTCTGGTATTTGGCCATTACCTCTTAGGAATCATTCCGCTTTTCCATGAGGAAGTCTAAACCGGCCATTTGCACTTCCTCGTTCCTAACTTCGTCATAATGAATTTGACGAAGCGTAGGGATTCCGATTTCGACGGGGCATACCGCCTCGGCTCCGTAAGCTAGCGAGAAGGGTGTTTCACCAGTAGCGGTGTGCGAGGTGGTTCGAAGCGCCCATAACACTTGTGGTAGCTCGTCTACCCACGCGCCCTTTCTGAATTCCAACTTCCTTTTCAGGGTATTTTTTATGGTCTTGTTCACCGCTTCGACCTGCCCGTTGGCCTGTGGGTGATGTGGAGATGAGAATAGCTTCCTGATTCCCAAATCGTCACATAACTCATCCACGTTTCTGTTTTTGAACTGTTTTACATTGTCACTAACCAGCGAATATGGTATTCTGAACCGGCATATGATATTTTTCCAAATGAACTTGGTGGTGTTGGCCTCGGTGATCTTCATCAAAGGTTCCGCTTCGACCCACTTGGTGAAGTAGTCAATTGCTACTATCGCAAAGCAATTGTTACCAGCTCCTCTGGGCATAGGACCAATAATGTCAACCCCCCACTTTGCAAAGGGCCAAGGGCTAGTCACCACAGTTAACTCGTGATGCGGCTGATGTGGTATGGCCGCGTGTCTTTGGCATTTATCACATTTCCGCACAAAGTCATGGCAATCTTTTCGCATTGTAGGCCAAAAATATCCCTGTTTGAGGGCTTTTCGAGCTAGCGATAAAGCCCCGGCATGGTTGCCGCAGATGCCCTCATGGATTTCTCTCATCACGTACTGCCCTTCCTCTAGCCCCACACATCTCAGCAAAGGAGAGGTATAACTCCGCTTATAAAGTAAGTCGTCCAAGAGCACGAAGTTCGCAGAGTATTTCTGTAATTTCCGAGCTGCTTCGGGCTCGTTCGAAGCTGTCTGATGCTTTAAATAGGCGATTAGGGGGTCATCCAAGATCCCTCTTCTTCAATCGCCAGGATCTCCGGTCCCGGCTCAATGGAAGAGGTCATCATGTGCTCTACAGGGATCAGATTGTGGAGCTCCGAATCGCTGCTGCTTGCTAGTTTGGCCAGAGCATCAGCGTTGGAATTTTCTGTTCTGGGGATGTGCTGTAACTCCATTTTTCTGAAGTGCATAGCTAAATCTTTTACCTTCTTCAAGTAAGCGACCATAGAAGGTTCTTTGGTAGAAAATTGCCCATTGAATTGGCTTACAACAAGCTGCGAATCGCTGTTCGCCACCACGGACTTAATCTTCAACGCTTTTGCAAGTCTTAGCTCAGCTAATAATGCCTCGTATTCAGCAACATTTTTGGAGGCTTTGAATCCAAAGCGGATTGCACTGTGTAATTTAAACCCTTTTGGGCTTACTAGCAATATTCCTGCGCCGGATCGTCCATCAGCCGAGGACCCGTCAACGAACAATTTCCACTCCTGTCCATCATGTTAGCTTTCCTCGGTGATATCTACCATTTCGACCTCAGGTGGATGGGTGAATTCAACTACGAAGTCTGCCAACGCCTGACCCTTTACGGCGGTCCGAGGCGCATAATGCAGGTCAAACTGGCTGATTTCTATCGCCCATTTCAGTAACCTCCCAGAAACGTCTGGTTTTTGCAACACTTGCCTCATGGGAAAATTGGTGAGCACTTGTATGGAGTGTGACTGAAAGTAGGGACGAAGCTTACGAGAGGCTGTGATCAACGGGAGAGCAAGTTTTTCCATATCTGGGTAGCGCGTCTCGGCGTCCAGCATGGCTTTGCTTACATAATATACTGGCAACTGGTTCCCATCCTCCTCTCGGATTAACACTGAGCTAACAGCCTCTTTGGATACAGCCAAATATAGGTAGAGAGGCTCGCCAGATTTTGGTTTTGATAGCAATGGGGGACGGTCTAAAGAAGCTTTCAGGTCGACAAACGCCTGCTCGCATTCTGGTGTCCATTGAAATCGCTTTCCTCCCTTCAGGACCTTGAAAAATGGCAAGCATTTGTCCGTGGATTTTGATACGAACCGGTTCAAGGCCGCGATTCTCCCCGTTAAGCTTTGCACTTCTTTTGGGTTTCGAGGCGACTGCATGTTTAGCAAAGCATTAATTTTGTCCGGATTGGCTTCGATTCCCCTCTTATTCACCATGAATCCGAGGAATTTCCCAGATGCTACCCCGAAAGCGCACTTCGCTGGGTTGAGTTTCATCCTATATTTTCTCAAAACATCAAATGCTTCTGACAAATGGTGGATATGATCCGCAGCGACCATGCTTTTGACTAGCATGTCATCAACGTATACCTCCATAGTGTTCCCCAATTGTTTCGAGAACATGCGGTTTACCAGCCTCTGATAGGTAGGTCCCGCATTCTTCAAGCCAAATGGCATAGCTCGGTAGCAATAGAGTCCCCTATCTGTGATAAATGAAGTATGCTCTTCATCCGATTCAAACATGGGGATTTGATTGTACCCGGAATATGCATCCATGAAGCTTAGCAACTCGTGTCCTGCTGTGGAATCAACCAGCTGATCGATCCGGGGCAATGGAAAGCTGTCTTTGGGACATGCCTGGTTCAAGTTGGAAAAATCAATGCATACCCTCAATTTCCCATTTTGTTTTGGTACTAAAACAGGATTTGATATCCACTTCAGATATTGGGACTCTCTTATGAAGCCATTTTTCAATAGCTTTGCGACCTCGTCTTTTAAGGCCTCATACTTGTCCGAACTCATGGGCCTTCTCTTTTGCATGTGCCCAGGACTTCGGGGATCCAGCTGGAGCCTGTGACAGGCCTCCTTAGGACCAATCCCAATCATGTCTCCATGTTACCATGCGAATACATCGAGGTTTTGAAGTAGGAAGTCCTTCAATTGACTCTTGTATTCTGTTGACGAGTCCAGTCCGATCTGTAATTCTTTGATTTGATCAAGTGGGTCTACGCCGAAGCATTCCAACTTTTCGGCCGGGGTGGGGCAATTGTCACCTGCCATCCTGGGGTATAGATCAGCTAAATCCTCTTCTAGGGTCATCGTGACATCCTTATCTTCAGATGGCCCTTCACCCAATCTTTCAGGGTCTGGGGCAGCCTCGATCATAGCTACATCACTGATCATGTTCTGGCTTCGATCCTGAAACTTTCGGATCGCATTTGTGTAACAAGCCCGGGATTCTGTTTGGCTTCCCCTTACGGTTGCAACGCCATGCTTCGTGGGGAACTTCATACAAATGTATTTGGTATGCGTTACAGCCCCCAAGTCAATAAGGCCAGGCCTTCCAATTGAACCATGGTAGGAGGAGATTTTGTCAACTACCAAAAATTCCATAGGAATTCTGGAGAGGGTCGGTGATTGCCCTACTTCAGCCATAAGTATTATGGATCCTCTGGGGGTTATGCTGTCCTCCGTGAAACCGTATATTGGATCAGGGACTGGAATGAGTGGGGTGCTGATCCCCATCTTATCAAAAGTTACCCCGTATATCACATTTACCGAGGCACCATCATCCACCATCATTCGTGATAGCCCATTCCGAGCCACCACCACTCCGATAACCAATGCGTCGTTATGTGGGAAGTGCACTCCAACGGCATCGTCTTGTGTGAATGTGATAGGTTCCGTCCGAGGAATCCCAACAGGATGGGAATGGATATGATAGTTCACGTTGGCGGGCTGCTTGGCCTCTCTTATATACCTCTTTTGGGAGTTGTTTGTGCTCCCACCTGGGTGGGGGCCTCCCAGTATTGTGTCGATTTCACGAATGGGGAGGTCGGCCACAGGCATAGGTGGTTCCCGTGTATCTTTAGCTTGTGCCGAGGCAGTATCTTGACCCTTATTCCTGTCTCTTTGACGATTGTCAATCCTTTCTTTGGTTGAATTCTTCCACGGGGCTCTCCTATCAGCTCGATTGAACTTCTGGCCACCAGATTTTTGAGTTCTCCCTGTGTCGGGGGGGAAGTCACCTCCCCTTCTCCCCTGCGCCTTTTGTTCAGCTAACACATGGATTTCCCTACAATCCTCTATTGCGTGACCGTAATATCTGTGGTAGGCGCAGTAAGCCCCAATCATGGGCTGTTTCCCGCTTCGGCTGCTTTCCACTCTCCCTTGTGCCGTGGGAGGATTTTGAGAAGGGGTGTTAGAGTGCAAGTGAGGGATAGCTTCCGTGATTTCTGCTGCAAAGCTAGATCCTATCCCCGGGAATGGACGAGGCGCACCACCTCAGTTACTGCCGACCCTATTCTTGTTTCCACCCTTTTTGAGGTCCGTTTCATTGGAGTACCCAAGGTTGTATCTCCCTTGGGGGTGATTATCTCTGGCCCTAGCCATTTCCTCCGATACAATCTCTTCCTTCATTAGGTCTACCAGGGTATTGTAATCCCTTGGTTTCCTGCTCCGGACATCCCTCCAAAACATGCTGGTCATATCTAGCCCTCCTTTTAAGGCGGAAAACATCTCCGCTTCTGTGATATTTTCGCAGATATGCATTTCTTCAGTAAATCTAGCTAGGTAACTTTTCAGAGATTCGTCCCTTCCTTGTCTCAGATCCTGAAGGCGTTGGAGGGGGAGTTGGCCAGGCCTCGAAGAAACAAAACCATTCTTAAAAGCAGTTTTCATATCCCTCCAACTGTGGATGCTGCCCGGAGGGAGTTTTTTATACCATCGTATGGCACTCCCCTCAAGGGTTAAAGTGAAAGCTTTACATTTCAGTGCCGGGGTCGCCCCGGCTATTTCCATGCTGGCGCGGTAATTTAACAGGTGATCATCAGGGTCACCTCGGCCAGAGTATTTTGCTATTTCTGGCATCTCAAAGTCATGGGGAACGGGGCATCTACGGAGGCCCTCTGTGAAGGGACGTACTTCCTCTTCGTCATCCAACTCGTATGACGGCAGCTCGCTGTTCTCGTCGTGACCGGAATACTCCGGGTCACAGTATTGGCCATAGGGCGGCGGAGCGTGCTCCTGCCTTTGTGGTGGTGGAATGTGGCCGTAGTTTGGCCTTTCATGGCTCTGTTATTCATTACGAGGATTAGTCTGAACTGCTTCGTCTCTTCTTTCTTGCCTATTCCTAGGCTCATGTACTGATGCCATCCTTTCTCCCCCATACCTTGTTGGTCCCTGTACATTTGATCCTGCGACAAGGCTTCTTCAGCGCGTCGCTCGCGCCTATTTCTAGGCTCTGCTGCATTATGCCGACCTGGTCCGTTTGTCCCCGTCGTTGTCCTCTGAATAACCCTCCCATTCGGATGAAAACACTGCCGGATTTTGCGGGAGAAGCCTCCCTGCGTCTAGCTGGGAGTGGGTTTTGTTCCCCATGCGTTTCATGTTCTGGGTCTCTCTCGTAGAAGGGCTCGGATTCCACTTCGACGTATGCCTGCGGGTCCTGATAATAATAAGATATAGTGGCCGCCTCGGATGGTGAATAATGTGGCTATGAGTATTGCTGAGGCATCACGGGTTCATTCACAGCATACCCTCTGGCCATAAAGGCATTCATTGCAGCAGTCTGTTCTATTTGCTACCTCTGCATCTCCAGCATTTGGGCCGCCATACGTGTCATGTCTCGCATCATGCGGCGATTTCGGTGCCGGCGAGGTGGATTAGGTTGTGCCATTTCCTCGTTGGCGTCTTCATGGATTTCTTGAGGAACTTCATCCTTGCTGTGTCGGCCACTTCTTCCCCAACGGGGGTTAACATTACCGTCACTTTCATTAATGTTTCAGAAGAGTTTCTGGTCTTAGATTGCTTTTCAAGGATAGATAGACCTTTGTCTCGCTGTTTCAAGCCTTTTTCAAGGTTGTTAAACTTATGTTTCAAAGTTCTTTACCTTTTTCAAGGGTGTTTAGACTTATTTTTCAAAGTTCTTTACCTTTTCCAAGGATGTTTAGACTTATGTTTCAAATTTCTTTACCTTTTTCAAGGGTGTTTAGACTTATGTTTCAAAGTTCTTTACCTTTTCCAAGGATGTTTAGACTTATGTTTCAAAGTTCTTTACCTTTTTCAAGGTTATCCAGCTTATCTCTCAAAGCTCCTACCTTTTTCAAGGCCAACCAGCTTATCTTTCAAAGCTCCTACCTTTTTCAAGGCCAACCAGCTTATCTTTCAAAGCTCCTACCTTTTTCAAGGCCAACCAGCTTATCTTTCAAAGCTCCTACCCTTTTTAAGGCCAATCAGCTTATCTTTCAAAGCTCCTACCTTTTTCAAGGCCAACCAACTTATCTTTCAAAGCTCCTACCTTTTTCAAGGCCAATCAGCTTATCTTTCAAAGCTCTTTGCAGTTATCCGCTCTATTGTAAGAGGTTATTCGTCCTTTTTCAGGACTACCTTTCTATGTGTGGCTTTTTACCACGTGTTTTCGTGGTTAGCAGTATGGTTTCCCACAGACGGTGCCAGAATGTTGACCACAAAATCCGGATGGACCTTGGACCAACACGTCTCAGCTCCTCCCTCTTGAATACGTGGATCTCCTGCGCACTGTGACAAACAATCAGTTTGCAAAGGGGGCCGAGGTGGCTCCCGTTTGCACTCCGATGCCTAAGTCAGTACTCATTTTGGGCAAATGTATATTGGGTGCGGGAATTATAAATGTGTAGAAGAGAGAAAAGGGAGTGAGAGAAGTATAGAGTTAAGAGTGAGAAATTGCTAACTAACCCTCTACTTGGAGACAATTGTGCTTCATTTATAGTGAAACTTCTTGTCTCGGATTGCGACACGTGGCATACTTTACACTTGTCATCACCCTAACTTATGGATGTGACAATCTTGCTTTTCAACCGTAATCATTGCTACATTTTGTAGGGGATGGGCGCCTGTCACATCTGGGTAAAGGCAGTGTCCTATCACTGACTCCATCTCTCTCTTCTGGTCAACACCATACAGCGCCCCGGCTGAGTATAAAGCACATCGGCTGGGCGTTAATCCCAAGGTGATATTCTAGGCCTTAGCTGTGGGTCAAGGTCCATTGGGCCACTATTGGGCCTCCGCTGGTGGATCACTGTACCTTTCTTTGGGCCCGGATTCAACAGCAACGACACAAAAATTCGTCGCTAATGCATATTACTTACCCAATTGCGACGACAAATTAGTCGTTCCAAATACTAAACCTATAGTGATGACTCAACAAAGTTGTTGCAATAGGGTACACCTATTGCGACGACACAAAATTATCGTCACAATAGGTCTACTTTCCTGAGTCGTCCCCAAAAAAAAAAAAAAAGACTCATAAAAGTCATCTCAATAGTGTACTCCTATTGCGACAAAAACTTTAGTCATCTCTATTTCTTTTGCATTTTTTTTTTATAAATTTATACAAATTAATTTGTATATTTATACAATTAGCTAACTAATATATATTATTTAAAATGAAAATTAATACAAGAACCTAATTGCCCCAATGGTTGAGGAGGCACCACTCAACCCTTATGATGTGATCCGAGGTAGGAGAACAGAGGAGAAATCAGGCTACGGGCGATTCCATAATAATCTACATGGGAAAAGGAGCAACTTTTGTGTTGGGCTCGAGTCGAGGATCAAATCGGATCGAGTTGTTTCAAGGGGAGGAAAATTGGAATCAGCCGGGAAGACACGATATCGCGTAGGCCAAGGAGGGAGCAATTGCGCGATTGCAAAAAAAAAAAAAAAAAATCACCTGAGAGTTTCAATGTTAACAACGCGATCGCGCGTGTTATAACCACGCGATCGCGCGGTTGAAATTGAAACCATATTTTCGCTTTTTTAATTATTTTCCCTTTTTTTAATTCTTAGCAGTTAAGGTTAGGGTTAGACGCGTTTTTGACATTATATTATCAAGTTTCTATCATTGTAAAGGACAGTTTGAGTTTATTGATTAAATTGAGAGAGAATTCTCTTATTGAAAGGTTGAGTTATTCCCTTTTCTTGAACTTATCAAAGATTTAATCTTTGTAGCGTTCACCCCATGAACTTACCAAGGAATTGACAACCCTTGTGGCGTTCACCAATCTTGGTTCAACATTATGTGGAGCTAGAGGATATGGTGCATATGACAATGAAGGTGGAAATTCAACTAAGGTGAAACGGGGCAGCAAGAAACTCACCGGTTCTTATCCTACATCAAAACCGAAGCGGGAACACAATGATGAACATGTCCTGAAAGGGAAGGAGGAACTTACAACGAAAGGTAAAAATGTTTCTGATTCTCAAACTACTAGGGATAGAAATATTAAGTGATCTAAGTGTTTGAGTTCGGGTCATATAGCATCCTAGTGTCCAAATAAGGGTAATGATTTTGTGTGATAATGGTGAAATTAGTTCAAAGGATGAATTTAAGGGAATGTCTAAGTTAGTGGATGTTGGGCTAGTAGTAGTGATGAGGAAGGGTTGACTTATGATGTTAGAGGCTCACTTGTTAATCGGCGTGTCCGTAGTACTAGAGTTAGGGTGGATGAGATCGGTGAGCAAAGGGATAATCTATTTCACACTAGTGCTTAGTGGGTGAAAAGGTTTGTGGTATGGTGATTGACGGGGGGGGGAGTTGTACTAATGTGGTTAGTACAATGTTGGTTGAAAAATTGGGCTTGAGCTTGATGAAACACCCAAACCCTTATAAATTGCAATGGCTGACTGAGTCGGGAGAAATTAAGGTGAATAAGCAGGCTAAGGTCAATTTTGCCATCGGGGGTTACAAGGATGAAGTGGTTTGTGATGTAGTGCCTATGCATGTTGGGCATATTTTATTGGGTAGGCCTTGGCAACATGATAGAAAGGTGGTGCATGATGGGTTTAAAAACTAATATTCTTTTGTGAAAGGTGGGAAAAGGGTCACGCTTGCCCCTCTATCACCTAAAGAGGTCCAAGAAGATCAAATGAAAATAAAAAGTTAAGGGGAAAAACAAGAGAGTTGAGTCCACGACCTCAGAAAAAGGAGAGGAAGTGAAAATTGAAAATAAGATGGTTGATACCACGACCTCAGAAAAGAGAGAGCTAGAGTGCAAAAAGAAAAATAAAAGAGAGTCCACCCCCAAATGAGTTTTTTCGCACAAAGGTTGATGTACAAGGATTCTAACCTTGCACTTAACCAATCTAACAAACCCCTCTCCAGTTTGGTTAATTCTGTTTTGCAGGTACCCAAGTTGAATTCCAAAACTAAAGTTGGAATTGAATTTAATATAAAGAGGGAGCAGGTTAAGGAGTCCAAAGGATGCACAAAGTCCCGACATAAATACCAAACCAGTAAGGGCAAGCATAAGCATGATCCAAAAGTAAACAAACCCAGGAATTGTAAGAGGATTGGACAAAATTGAGATTCGAGGTCGAATCCTTTTCAAGAGAGGGGGACTGATACGATCCAAGGTAGGAGAACAAAGGAGAATACGGGCAATTCCATAATAATCTACATGGGAAAAGGAGCAAATTTTGTGTTGGGCTCTAGTCGAAGATCAAATCGGATCGAGTTGTTCCAAGGGGACGGAAGTTGGAATCAGCTGGGAAGACACGCGATCGCGTAGGCCAAGGAGGGAGCAATTGCGCCACTGCACAAAAAAATCACCCTAGAGTTTCAAGGTTAACCAAGCGATCACTCGTGTTATAACCACGCAATCGTGCGGTTGAAATCGAAACTAGATTTTCGCGTTTTTTTAATTATTTTATGTTTTCTTTATTATTTTCCGTTTTTTAAATTCTTAGCGGCTAGGATTAGGGTTAGACGTGTTTTTGACATTATATTATCAAGTTTCTATCATTTTAAAGGACGGTTTTGAGTTTATTGATTAAATTGAGAGAGGATTCTCTTGCTGAAAGGTTGAGTTATTCCCTTTTTCTGAACTTGTCAAAGATTTAATTTTTTATGGTGTTCACCCCATGAACTTATTAAGGAATTGACAACCCTTGTGGCGTTCACCAATCTTGGTTCATATTCCTCATCGTTCTCACGTCGTGAATATTGAGTCAATGTTTTATAGTCAATCTTATCTTATTTTTCGTTGATTGTTTCTTGATTTCTTATGTTTAATCTGTCTTAGATCTTTCCTAATATTTAAATTGTGTTATTCCACGTTTTCGTCATTTTCCCCGATTGGGATCGCGTCACCTTAAGACAAGGGTTCGAATCTTTACATTGCACAATTGTCATATGAATTAAATTAAATACGCTGGTTGGGGGTCGGGTTGAAATTGGGTCAAAGCGGGTCAAAATAAATAAATAAAAATTTTTAAAAAATATTTGATTTTATTAGAGACGACAAAGCCGTCGCAGAAGCCACTCAAGCAATAGAGACGACGGAGTCATCACTATTGAGAATCAGCTACGGCCTAAAGCGATGACTGTTAGAGACGACTTTGTCATGGCTATTGAACAATAGAGACGGTTTTTGCTATCGCTGTTAAGCGATTTTCTCGTAGTGACCATACATTTTATCAAATCTATACACTATATATAAAGGAGGAAAGTCTGGTCAATGTGAACACTAAATAATTGTTGATATTTTTTTAATCAATTTTAATTTTATTATTAACACTAATGCTGAATGAGTTCAATTAATATTTTTAGTTATCACTATTGGAAATGATTGTTCAGAAAATTGATTCTTGAAAAATAAATTCCATATGGGTAAGTGAGAAAGTATTATATAATAAAAGCGTTCATCAATTTATTTTTCTTTTCCTATTCGTAATAAAATTATGAGTGTTTATCACAGATATATCTATTTTTTTCCTTATTAAGAATTCTATTTAAATGTAATTTTTATTTTATATTTTAAGTTTTAAATCAATTCAAATTACAATATTTGAAGAAATTCCTAGAACGATAAACATACAAACCGTAAAAAAAATTTTTAAAAAAAATTAAGATATGTGTAATGTACCTTTTTAGTAATTAATTGTCTTCCTTCGTTTCTTATTTTTTTTATTAAATATTCATTTCATATGTTAACATATAAATTTAATATACGTGAGTAACAAATGATCGTGCATTGCACGGGTGTAACACTAGTTCTATTTAAAGTCTGATTTTAATCTCCACCAAATAGGGGCTTAGAACAAAAATTATCTTAAATTTTTTATATGTTTCTGTTGAGATGTTTAGTTATGTTTAGTTATGTGTATTATTCTAGCAATTAATTGTACCAATACAACATCTATTAGAGTTTAGGGACTAAAGTGATAATATGTAATATCTCTTGTATATCTACATGTTGTGTAATATGAGAAATTCCCATTTTCACAAGAATCTTCATGGTATCAGAGCTGGAGAGAAAAAAAAAAAAACCCTAACCTGCACTTACCTGCCCAGCCCGTTTCTGGTACCACCCAGTGCCGACAACGGTGGCGAGCACTGACCCAGCTCCCGGCAACCGAAACCCTAGGTGGTTTCATGGTACCCAGACCGAAATTTCTTCCTGCACTACGCGATTTTTCCTGCACTGCACGACTTAGTTTTGCTCCGACTTCCTGAGCGATTTCCTTTACTTCTGCTCCTGCTTCCAGCGCTACTCAGGTGCACGCCTCCGGCATCATCTCCGGTCAACTCCGACGAAAATCTTGTAGCTCAGTTTCCTCATTTTTCCGGCTTGGTCTTGTCTGTTTTTCTGCCTTATTTGTCTTGTACTATATATCTAAGTTGAAATCATCTTTTCTCCTTGAGACACAGTCAGTTGTTTGGGTTGGTTTAGAGAAATTGCATGTATTGTGTTTTTTATTGGGTGGTGAATTTTATCTGTTGGTGGCCGTAGGATTGTATCGGCTTTGGCTATATAGGAAAATGGCTGGAAATAAGATTATGACGTCATTAATTCATGAGACATCGTCTCCAATTCACATTAAGTTGGATGGAAAAAATTATCATGTTTGGTCGAAACTTTTGGAAATGCACATTGCTGGTAGAAGAAAATCAGATCACATTTTTGGTGAGAAAACCGCACCGGGTAAAAGTGATTCTGATTATGGTGAGTGGGTGGCGGATGATGCCATTGTGAAGTCTTGGCTTATCAATTCTATGAACGAAATCTTGTGACACATTTTGTTCAGTGTGATACTGCTAAAGATGTATGGGATGCGGTTAAGAGAAGTTACCTTGATGTTTCTGATTCATCACATATTTATGAGTTGGTGAGAAGATCTTTTCAATTGAGTCAAGGGGGGCGGCCCCTTGTCACGTACTACACTGAAATGAACTCCATTTTCTTGGAGCTTGACTATCGCAGGCCAAACACTATGAAGTGTGCTGTTGATATTGAGGAGTTAAGGAAACGTTGTGCTGAAGATAGAATTTACATGTTTCTTGCGGGACTGGATTATAACCTGGATCAGGTGCGTAGTTGCATTTTAGCTGCAATACCTCTTCCAACCCTAGAGGAAGTGTTCTCTATGGTTCGCCGTGAAGAACAACGACAGCTTACCATGGGAACTGAAAATCACTCTGAGGCTTCTGCATTAGCCGCTAGAGGATTCAATCCTCGACCACGAGGCCCTAACCAGTCGGTTGATATTTGCTCATTCTGCCATTTCAAAGGGCACACTGTTGACAAGTGCTTTAAGAAAAATGGGTACCCGGACTAGCACACACGCAAACAAGGAGAGAGAAAAGATTGGAGATCTTCTCAGACTATTCATGCATCTACTGCCTCTCCTCATGCACCTACGACCTCTCATGTTGCTCGATTGTCTCCCGGGGAAGGTACCTTTGGTTTGGCATCTAATTCTGCTGTATCTGACTCTTGGGTTATTGATTGAGGAGCAACTGACCATTTTACTTGCAATCTTTCTACTCTTGATTCTTTATCTACCTCACATGTTCAGTCTGTTCAGGTGGCTAATGGTACTGCTATCCAAATCACTGGGGCCAGAAATATTTCTTTTTCACCTACTCTATCCCTATCTTCTGTCTTACTTGCACCTACTTTCTCTACAAATCGGTTGTCCATTAGTCAAATTATAAAAACTCTAGATTGTTCTGTAACTTTCTCATCTTCTCATTGTGTCTTTCAGGACAATCGACCGAAGACGACGATTGACACTGGTAGAGAAAGATGAGGACTATATTTTTTGGAGGGGACAAGGAAGTTGCAAATTGGTGCTGGTCTTCAAGCAGTTAGTAGATCTTCTCTTAGAGACAAGATCCTTTTGTGGCATTATCGATTAGGACATCCCTCTTTTTCTTACTTAGAACATTTGTTTCCAAACCTGTTTCAGAATATTCCTAGTTCTAGTATACAATGTGAACAATGTATTTTTGCCAAAAATCATCGTGTAACTTTTAAAATCAGTTTCAATAGAAGTCATGTTCCATTTAGTTGTGTTCATACAGATGTTTGGGGCCCTTTCTCCACTCCATCAACTTCAGGTCAAAAACATTTTGTTTCTTTTATTGATGATTGTACCCGAGTATGTTGGATATATTTTTTAAAACTGAAAGGTGATGTTGTACATGTTATCCCTCAATTCTCCAAAATTTTTGAGACACAATTTCATACTCAGGTTAAGACCTTTCGTTCTGACAACGGTCGGGAGTTTATGAATCAAACCCTTGCCAGCTTCTTCGCAACTCACGGTATTCTTCACCAAACAACTTGTGCTTACAACAAAATGGCATAGCAGAGAGAAAAAATTGACACATTCTTGAGGTAGCTCGAGTCTTATGCTTTACTATGCGGGTTCCAAAACGTTTTTGGGTTGATGCAGTGACAACTGCTGTTTTTCTTATCAATCGTATGCCTTCTCACATAATTGATTTTCAAACACCCCTAAGGATGTTTTCAAAGTTTCACTCTATTCCTTCTGCCTTGAATATTTGTCCCAAAGTTTTTGGTTGTGTGTGTTATGTCCATGTGCACTCCCATCTTCGAGACAAGCTTAATCCTCGTGCCTTGAAATGCATTTTCCTTGGTTACTCCAACTCCCAGAAGGGCTACAAATATTTTTACCCCCCTACTGGGAAGTACTATATCTCTATGGATGTTGAATTCTGTGAGTTTGAGTCTTTTTTCTCGGATGATGTGTCGTTGGTTCCTCTTCAGGGGGAGATTTGTAGTAAAGAAGAGGAACAAATGTGGTTAGAAGAAAAAAAAGGTGTGGATTTCTGGTGGAAAGGGGGAGCTCAAAGTTGAAAGTGACAGATCACCAAGGTTGTTCCAAAAGTGTTATACCAGGAGAAATTTAGATACTACTTGCACCCCTGCACTAGTTACTGAAGATAGTCCTCCTATTGATACTACAGTGCCGTCGAACTCTTCTACGATTGAAAATGAGGTACATACTTCACCTCCTACTCCTTCCAACTTTATTCCTATTTCTAATCCTAACCATGCATCTTTGGACAATGTTGACACCTCGGCCAGGAGACGTTCCCTTCATAATTGTAATCCACCCGATAGATTGGGATTCTCAACATGTTCTTCTCATACAATGTTTCCTATATCTGATTATGTTTCATACCACCGTTTATCTAAGACTAACCTGGCATTTGTCCTTCAGATATCTTTCGTGTCTATTCCTAACAATTTTCAGGAAGCTGTTGATCAACCTAAGTGGAAATTTGCTATGGTAGAAGAAATTGATGCTCTCCAAAGGAATTCTACTAGGGAGATGATCTCCTTACCACCAGGAAAGAAGACTGTAGGGTGCAAATGGGTGTACTCGCTGAAATACAAACCAGATGGGACTGTGGACAGGTATAAGGCTAGACTGGTTGCCAAACGTTACACACAGACCTATGAGATTGATTACCAAGAGACATTTGCTCCAGTAGCCAAGATGAATATTGTTAGAGTTATAATATCTTTAGCAGTCAATCTTGATTGGACATTGAGGCAATTCGATGTTAAAAATGCCTTCCTATATGGTGATCTAACAGAGGAAGTATATATGGACCCACCTAAGGGTTTTACCCCTCCAGGGGGTAAGGTGTGTAAGTTGAAGAAAGCTCTATATGGGCTAAAGCAATCACCAAGGGCATGGTTTGGAAGGTTGAGTTGTTCAATGAAGAACTATGGTTTTAAGCAGACTCTAGCTGACCATACTTTATTTTATAAAAGAGATGGCCAGGATATCACCTTACTCATTGTGTATGTGGACGGTATGATTGTTACTGGGAATAATCCCAGTGAAGTTGAAAAACTTCAAGCACATCTGACGAGGGAGTTTGAAATGAAAGACTTGGGTACTCTAAAATATTTCTTAGGGATTGAAGTATCACGATCTAAGCAAGGACTTGTCATTTCCCAACGTAAGTATGCCCTTGACCTCCTAGCAGAAACTGGTATGTCACATGTACTCCTGTAGACACACCTATTGAGGTGAATCATGGCTTATCTATCTACCCAGATCAGGTTCCTAAAAATAAGGAGAGATGATGGGTGTCGAATCCAACAAATAATAATTTCTTGCTCTCATTAAAATAAATTGCAATAGTGGTGAGCAAGGTCGAATCCACAGGGACTGGTTAGATTTAATTCTTCGGGAAAATTAAAAACAATGAATTAAAAACAAGGTGCGGTTTTGAATTTTTGAATGTGAAATCAAATTATAAATAAAAAATTGCGGAATTAAATTGTTTGGAAATGTCAAATTGAACAAATATCCAGCCCAAGGTATAATCTCAGTAATGATTCACGGAATTGATCATAGATGCAAAAATAAAATCCTTTACTCATTCTCTAAATTGGTTATGGTCATTGATACGATCTAACAACCTATCTCTCCTTACTTTATCGATAATCAAGAGACGCTCGTTGATTATTTCCCTAATCAATAAACAACCCTAGATACGATCGTAGGATTTAATTTACCAATAGCATTAATTTCTAGAGAGACGACCAATTCTAACCAACAAATTCACACGCGTGATTTATTTAAGCTAAGTTATATATCTTCATAACATGAGTCAAAAATCAGTCTATAATTAACTATGTTATTTGCCACCTGTATTAGAAAACCTAAACAATTACGGATTTAGATTCCTAATTGGCCAAGTATCGTTTTGACAATTAAAACAACGTGCACTTTGTATTAATAAATCAAAACAACAACTTTAATTCACAATCAAAAGACATATAAATAGAGAATAATTAAAGAAACGAATAAATTTAATTAGATCTCACAATTCTTGGTGAATCAAACTTTGAATAACCTTGAAATGGAATAATGGATTTAGCTATCCATAAACATTACGAATTAAAAACTAAAGATATAATAATTAAAGAAAAAGAAATCAAACTCAAAAAGTGAAGTAAAAAGTGAAGAAAGCCTCCTGTTGTCTCCCCTCTGTCGTCGAGAATTTTCTGCCCACAAAGGAAGTCTGCCTCCTATCTTTTCTGGCCAAGAATCTCCCCCTAATCCCCCCTTTTTCTGTTGCAATTGTTATCTCCTATTTTCTTGTTCCCATAATTTTTTTCTTTCCTTCTTTTTCAATTTTTTTCCTAAAAACGTGGCTCCTCCAAAATCCAGAGAAATTGGTTAGTTTTCCTTATGTAATCCTTTCTTCCCAAAAATATATATCCCTTCCCTTCTGCCGACTTCAATCCATGCATAACCCTCAAAATTAGTCCAATAGTTGGGCCCAAAATTTGTCCAAAAATAGAGTCCAATTTTATCCCCAAAATGTGTTGGCGGAATTGATTCTCCAAAAATTCCTTATCTTCAAAATCTTCATGTCCAGCCCATTAATTTTGTAAGGCTGCCGTCTTTCTGAAATGGTAAGGCGTGCCCATGACTTATACAAATTCCTGATCTGATTGTGTACTTATAAGTTCCAAATTTCTTCTTCCGAATTTGTGATATTTGAGTCTAATTAATCTCAATTCTTCACCTAATTCACAAAACATAAAATATGATTAACATCCAAAATTTAAGCGTTTAAAGTCATTGAATTAAGAAGAAGAATCACTAATAAAATAGCAATTATGCACCCTATCAAATCCCCCCACACTTAGATAATGCTTGTCCTCAAGCACAAACTAGCTCAAGTTAATGAATTGGTTCTCATCATCATTCATTCATTCATCTACCTCCAAAATTCAACACAAGGCTAGCCACTTCAACAATTTTTTTTCAAAATTCACATGTGTGGGATTTAATACCTCACATTTGATTCACACAATACGCTCAAAATGTTTAGGGTGTAAAGTATATATGTACTCTCAAGTCAAAGCATAGAAAACTCTTACCATATGCTTGCTAATATATCACATTGGAGCTACCAATGGTTTTGAATGCAAAGTAAGGGTCTTAACACCGGTTGTAATAGGGCTTGGGTAAGGTGGGATAAAAAGGATATATTTTTGGCTAATTACATTGAAGAAATTATATGAACTTCTTCGTAAGAGCTCACTTAAAATTCATGTACTTCAATCAAATCACTCCATACCCCAGTGTAGTTTATATCCTTTCACCTCTCGTGAGTATGCCCTCAACATCTATCAATGAATTACAACATGGGTGTTATTTTCAATCAACTTGAAGGCACGAAATATAGACCAAGCAATTCAAACCACTCATAAGCACATGTAATGGGAGTTAACACCCTCACAAGGTATTTCTCTTTTTGCACAAAGTGTATAAGGGTGAGAATTTTCACTCAGCTCACTACATGGAGAATTCATTGCCATAGACTGCTCAGATGTCATGACCGGAACTAACAATAATACAAGTGCAAAGTAAAGGTCTTTATTTGGTTGTAACGGGGCTTCGGGTTAGGTAGGATAAAAGGAAAATATTTAGGCTAAGTTGAGAGGAGAGTTCACAAGCTGATTCGATTCAAAACGATAATCTCTTCCTCCACCTTTCAATGTGATTTTTCGGAAATTTCCTAGTATCCAATCAATTCATCCTTTGACTCTTATTACGCACTTGGGGGTTTATTCTCTTTTCACCCGAATTTTTTTTTTCTGTACAACTTGATTTCTTTTTGACCCCATTATCACTTAAACATTGAATAGTACAAAGTGAAAGCTCCCATTTTTCTGAAGCTAAGACTGTCTCATACTTCTCAATTAATACAAGCTTGTGAAATTCCTCTCTTGTGGGTTCAAGATAGAGGTAACATAAAAGAACGGGAATCCATGGCTTGTAACGTGGCAACAAAATTCCAAAGACAGGCTAAAGCTCAAAGAGGCTTCTATTGGTACATGTATCATGGTAGGCTCTTTAAGAAGGTCAAATTGGGTTTTACCTAATGCCTTTACTATATTTTGCACTTGAGTCAAGAAACTACAACGGCATGCACAAGAGAGCACATCCAAGAACAAACAAACTATGCAGGACACACATCAAACAATAAGAGCTTAATATAAAAATAAAAATAGCTCATAGGCTCAGAAGCTCACGAATTACGGTTTATATGTGTTGATCCCATCCATTTATGAGATAAAGGTCATTGCTTGGTCCTGGTTCCAAACTCAGATTAATGCTAAAAAGATTGAAGTTAGGTTAATCGGGGTGGTGTTACATCATATCAACTTTGGTTTGACTCGATTAGGTATAGATTGCAACTCGACCCCTTTATCCCCCAAACATTTCTTTCACATCACAAGTCTTTGATTTTCAATGTTTGTTATTCTCAACCAAAATAATCTGAAGCACAAGTGAATAAGCCCATATATTCCTTCAATGCAAGGTTCAAGAGAATGTAATATTAGTAAGGAATAGGAGTTCTCATGGCTTGTATTATGGTTGATTTTCAACAAAAAGCCTATGGCTCAAAAGTGGCTTTCTAGTGGCATATTTCAAGGTAGACATTTTGAGAAAGCTAAATCTAGCTTCACCTAGGTGCCCTTACTTATTTAGTGCATTCAATTACCAAGAGACATCTCAACATGCATAACAGAGCAAGTTCTAGAAGAAATCAACTACACTTGACAATCACACAATCAAAGGAATAGAGCATATCGTAGCGTATATATATTAATGCTCAAGAGGCTAAAAATCTCACAAAATAGGGTTAATGCGCATCAAATCCCACACACCCTCATTCAATCCACCATGAAGAGCAATCAATTACTGTGTAGTAAATGAAAATTAAACTACTCATGCAATTCCCTACTATACCTCAATTCATCTCGATAATTCACAGTAATTCAGATCATAAAGGACAAGTATCCGTATAATGACAAATTGGGGATGAGAATTTTCAAAAATTTCTTTGAAAAATAGGGTAAACATGGAATATAATAGAAATTGAGGTGCAAATAAAATGAATCATATTTCACAAACCAAGCAAAGCACATTCAAAACCTTCCCCCACACTTAACCCACACATTGTCCTCAATGTAAAAAGTAAAAACTATAAATAAAAAGAATAAAGGACTTCCCTGAAATCTGCCTGATTCTCTTTTGCTTGTAGGTGACTGAATATCATCCAGAGTTGTTTGGGTTTCATCACTGCAAGCCTATTGTACAGATTATCTTGTGCTTCCACGACTGATTTGAGACCATGTTTATTTGCCCATGATACAAAATCGATGGCGGTTGATGCTTGAATTCATGTGAGTGGAAGAAAAAGAAAGAGAATTGGAGTTGAGGGGAAAAGGGGTAGGCGAGTGTGTTCTGGGGTTGGGTGGGTTGTGAGTTGTGGGAGGTGGAGATGGTGGGGCTGAAGAAGAAGAAAGTGGAGGGAGGTGAGTGTTGATTTGAGTCTGAATAAGTTTTTTTTTTTTTTTTTTTTTTTTTTTTAGGCCTTGTTTTGAACCCAAGATGCACTTTGAATAAGACGTGGGCACGCCTTATTCCAAGTTGTGAAAAATTATCTTGTAATCCGAGATGCACTTTGGGTAAGACGTGGGCACGCCTTATTCCAAGTTTTTCTTTAATATTTGAATCAATTGCTTTCTTCATAGAGCGTGCCCACGTCCTAATGAATATTCATATCTGCCCAAACATCAAAACATGGTCAATTTCACTTCAGAAATTATGGATATCACAATTAAATAATAGTAAATAAAAAAAATGATTGCTAAATTAAAGAAAAATTCGGGTTGCCTCCCGGAAGCGCTTATTTTAAAGTCATTAGCTCGACTCTCCTCGTAAGCACTTCATGTCACTCTAAATATAGCTTTTGATGCCTTACACATTTTGCTTATTTTGACTTTTCTCCACTCTTCATTTGTTCGAAACACTTGCACTTTACCACTTCCAATGTCATGGGGCTTGCCTATTCCATCCAGTTCGAACTCAACAATATAGACTTGCACCTCCACAAATGGCTTAATCACAAAACCAATTATTAGACAACCAGTGAAGTTGAGAAAAATTGATTTGATCTCTTCCTCATTAATTTTCACTTCCCCATATGATTCTCGTGTGATTAAATTGTCATTCTCTTCAAGCCCATCTCCATCAGTTGATGTCTCCTCGGATTGAATGATCAATCCAAAATTTGAATCCATGGGCAAAGGCAAGTTTTTCATGTTCATTCCCAAGAGTGGATTAACAATGGTTTGTGAAGGCAACTTGCCTTGAGATTCCAATCTGCTCACAGTTGATGCCAATTGACTCACTAGATTCTCCAAGTTCTTTATCCCCGCCCTTGTCTCCTGTTGAAATTGTTGTGTATTAATTGCAAGTGATTTAACAATTTTTTCTAGAGACATACTTGAACTTGAAGAGGGTTGCTGTGGTTGAGGAGTAGGTTGTCTAGGCTGGAATTGTCGGAATTGTGGCCTGGTTTGATAACTAAAGTTGGGATGATCCCTCCATCCTGGGTTATAAGTATTTGAATAAGGATCATAATTCATTTGAGGTGGGCCTAGAAATCTTCCAACTACATTAGCCTGTTCAAAAAAATCATCTTGAAGAGTCGGACACTTATCAGTTGGATGAGCAGTAGCAGCACAAATTCCACAAGCTTTAACCTGTTGCATATTTCCTACAGCCATTTGTTGAACAAGAGAGGTTAGATTCGCTGTTTGATTTTCAAGAGATGATACATTTACCTCATTCACCATTTTCACAAGGATATCTTGTCTGAATCTAAATTGTTGAGTGTTAGCAGCCATGATGGAGATCAAATCACTGGATGAGGAATCAATTAAGCATAAAATGAATAAAATAAAAATGAAAAACTTAATCTATTTGACACCAATCCCCGGCAACGACGCCAAAAATTTGATGGGTGTCGAATCCAACAAATAATAATTTCTTGCTCTCATTAAAATAAATTGCAATAGTGGTGAGCAAGGTCGAATCCACAGGGACTGGTTAGATTTAATTATTCGGGAAAATTAAAAACAAGGGGGGGTTTTGAATTTTTGAATGTGAAATCAAATTATAAATAAACAATTGCGGAATTAAATTGTTTGGAAATATCAAATTGAACAAATATTCAGCCCAAGGTATAATCTCAGTAATGATTCACGGAATTGATCATAGATGCAAAAATAAAATCCTTTACTCATTCTCTAAATTGGTTATGGTCATTGATACGATCTAACAACCTATCTCTCCTTACTTTATCGATAATCAAGAGACGCTCGTTGATTATTTCCCTAATCAATAAACAACCCTAGATACGATCGTAGGATTTAATTTACCAATAGCATTAATTTCTAGAGAGATGACCAATTCTAACCAACAAATTCACACGCGTGATTTATTTAAGCTAAGTTATATATCTTCATAACATGAGTCAAAAATCAGTCTATAATTAACTATATTATTTGCCACCTGTATTAGAAAACCTAAACAATTACGGATTTAGATTCCTAATTGGCCAAGTATCGTTTTGACAATTAAAACAACGTGCACTTTGCATTAATAAATCAAAACAACAACTTTAATTCACAATCAAAAGACATATAAATAGAGAATAATTAAAGAAACGAATAAATTTAATTAGATCTCACAATTCTTGGTGAATCAAACTTTGAATAACCTTGAACTGGAATAATGGATTTAGCTATCCATAAACATTACGAATTAAAAACTAAAGATATAATAATTAAAGAAAAAGAAATCAAACTCAAAAATTGAAGAAAAAAGTGAAGAAAGCCTCCTGTTGTCTCCCCTCTGTCGTCGAGAATTTTCTGCCCACAAAGGAAGTCTGCCTCCTATCTTTTCTGGCCAAGAATCTCCCCCTAATCCCCCCTTTTTCTGTTGCAATTGTTATCTCCTATTTTCTTGTTCCCATTATTTTTTTATTTCCTTCTTTTTCAATTTTTTTCCTAAAAATGTGGCTCCTCCCAAATCCAGAGAAATTGGTTAGTTTTCCTTATGTAATCCTTTCTTCCCAAAAATATATATCCCTTCCCTTCTGCCGACTTCAATCCATGCATAACCCTCAAAATTAGTCCAATAGTTGGGCCCAAAATTTGTCCAAAAATAGAGTCCAATTTTATCCCCAAAATGTGTTGGCGGAATTGATTCTCCAAAAATTCCTTATCTTCAAAATCTTCATGTCCAGCCCATTAATTTTGTAAGGCTGCCGTCTTTCTGAAATGGTAAGGCGTGCCCACGCCTTATACAAATTCCTGATCTGATTGTGTACTTATAAGTTCCAAATTTCTTCTTCCCAATTTGTGATATTTGAGTCTAATTGATCTCAATTCTTCACCTAATTCACAAAACATAAAATATGATTAACATCCAAAATTTAAGCGTTTAAAGTCATTGAATTAAGAAGAAGAATCACTAATAAAATAGCAATTATGCACCCTATCAAGAGATATCAGAGATTGGTAGGGAAATTGATCTATCTTACTCACACAAGACCTGATTTATCATATGTGGTAAGTGTTGTGAGCCAATTTATGCACAACCCAAGTGAACAGCACATGAGTGCAATTAATCATATCTTGGCATATTTAAAATCCTCTCCTGGCAAGGAAATCTTATACTCGAAAAGTGATCATCTTGACATTGTAAGTTACACAAATTCTGACTTTGCTGGATCGAGATTGGATAGAAAATCCACGTCGGGATATGTCTCATTTGTTGGAGGAAATCTTGTTACTTGGAGAAGTAAGAAACAAAACGTGGTTTCACTATCTAGCGCAGAGGCTAAATATCGTGCTCTGCATCATGCAACTACCGAGCTTACTTGGTTGAAAATTCTTCTTACTGAACTTGGTTTTGGTCCAAGTAAGCCTATGTTGCTCTTTTGTGATAACACTACAGCTATTGAGATAGCGAATAATCCAGTACAACATGATCGAACAAAACACGTTGAACTTGACATGAACTACATCAAAGATAACCTTGACACATGGAGTGGTTAGTAATTCATTCTATACATCGATATCCAAGTTGGTGCATAGATATCTATGCACCAACTTGAGGGGGAGTGTTGAGATGTTTAGTTATATTTAGTTATGTGTATTATTCTAGCAATTAATTGTATCAATACAACATCTATTAGAGTTTAGAGACTAAAGTGATAATATGTAATATCTGTTGTATATCTACATGTTGTGTAATATGAGAAATTAAGATTCCCATTTTCACACGAATCTTCAGTTTCAACACTAATATATTTTTATATTCTAGTGTAGCAAATTTAATCTATCCTAACATAATCTCCTAATTCTACCTCTGCTAATCCTATTTCAGAATTCAGTATAATGAGAACATACAGGTTTTACTTACGATTAACAAACATGGTTGGTTTGTGTAGTCATTCTTTTCCACTTTGGAGATTTAGAATTACTCGAGACTTAGTCAACAATTATTAGTCAGCTGTCAGCAGTTGGGCGCTTAGTCAAATATGTAAATCGTTTGGACTTTGAAACTTTGCCATGGTTGGTCATTAATTTTTTTTTTTTTTCCAAAGTACTCAATCTAAACCATTCATTAAAGTCAAATCCACAATATTTGACTTTTCAACCAAATTTCAATCATCAATTCTCCTAAAAATCACTATTCATTTCAAAAAAAAATTCTTGTTAAACAATACCAATGACTAAACCAATTATTGGCTTGATGTGATAAAATAATAATATATGAGAATTGACCTCTGACTTGTTCATCAGCACTAAGCCACTACTTGTGCCATCAATTATGAATGGAACACGTTAACTAGATCCAATCCAAAATAAATAAGTCACAAGAATGAGGAGAATTGGCATTACCAATTATGCATATTCGAAATATGGCTCTGCTCTTCTTATTTTGGTGCACTTCGTTTTGCTTTGCAGTTCACTCATTTTCCATTTCCTCTCTTGTTAGTAAAGAGCTCTATGATTCACTTTTCCTACACAAGGACGATAATGCCTGTCCGGCCAAGAACTTCTATACTTACGAGTCTTTCATCAAAGCATCGAGGTGCTTTCCGCAATTTGGAAACACTGGAAGATTAGCTATGCGTAAGCGAGAAATAGCAGCATTTCTTGCTCAAATCTCCCATGAGACGACCGGAGGTTGGGAAACTGCCCCTGATGGCCCTTTTGCATGGGGGCTGTGCTTCAAAGAAGAAGTCAATCCTCAATCTGATTACTGTGACTCCACCAATAAACAATGGCCTTGCTATCCTGGCAAGTCTTACAAAGGAAGAGGTCCTATTCAATTGTCATGGTAAATATATATTATACATATATTAATTGTCAATTGATTGGCTTTACCTCTAGCTGTGACTTTAGAATTAACAAATTTATATATATAATAATGGGGGCAGGAATTATAACTATGGTCCGGCTGGAAAAGCCTTGGGATTCGATGGTCTAAAAAACCCGGATATAGTCTCCAACAATTCCTTAATTGCCTTCAAAACTGCCCTCTGGTTTTGGATGACGGAGCAGAAGCCGAAGCCCTCTTGTCACAGTGTCATGATCGGAAGATATGTTCCAACAAAAGAGGATTTGGCAGCCAATCGAACAGCAGGTTTTGGGTTGGTAACCAACATTATAAATGGAGGGCTGGAGTGTGGAATATCCACTGATGGCCGAGTTGCAGATCGTATTGGCTTCTTTCAAAGATATGCCAGCATCTTTAATGTCGACACCGGACCTAACTTGGATTGCCAATACCAAAAACCCTACTAACTCGTCTTCTTTTTCTAAGTGCCTTCTGGTTTTCCAATAATAATCTAGTGGAATCCACTTGGAATGGTTTGTGCTAATCTGTTTGTTCATTCATAAAGAGACAATTCAACATGGAGGAGTATAGTATGTATTTCATTTGCAAGTCTTGTAGTTAAATATTGTATGTTGTGCATTATTCTGCTAATTAATAATGCTCATCTTTGTTATGTAGCACGATAATGCAAATTATTATTAATTAGTAACATATATTGACTTTCTGCACAGGTAACCCAGCCATCTTAGGCCTTTCAAATTAAATTAGAGGTTGTTTGGTGGTGAGAGTTTTGGAAAAAATTTGAGTTTTTTGAAGAATATATTTAAAAAATTGTATTGTTGAATAAGTTTAAGACGAATGCATGACCATCCCATCTCATCTCATTTCAATCAAATAATACCACAAGGTTAACACAACATACAAATTTTTAAGTGTCTACTTGGTGTAGGTAGTTTTTGGGAAATTTTGAGTTTTTTAGGATAATATATTGTTGAAAAATGATTAAAAAGTATGAAAAATTATGGATCCCATAAAAAATATGATTAAAAGATGATTTTGAGTGAAAAATTTAGAAAAGAAAAATGCTATCCCGAGGTGATTGTAGTATCACCCTTTAGAAAAATAGTTGGAAGCAAACAAGGGCTTCCACAGATATACTATACTTATATTAGGCCTCAGTTATGTTGACCAGGAAAGTATAGGTTTGTTCCTAGCTCTCATTCTCTGGCATTCTCGTTAGGGAAAACGTTTTTTTACTACAAATGCTAGGGGTCCTTCTGTTAGTGTGTTTATGCTTCTGTCGATTCGGTAACCTGATATTCTTCCTCCTCATGGAAAAAATCAAATGCTTGGCTACCCTTCGAGTCTTCCACCGAGGTCCAACAGTGATCAGCAGTGAGGAAACGACCAGATACATAATATATTTTTCCACATAATATGCATGTCTGCGTACCCATATGTAAAAGATGCTGTTCAACGGGCAATACTAGTATGCACAAATGTCTACAAATAGAAAATGCAAGACAAAATAATATTCTCTAAAATTAAATAGATGATTGACAAATTGCTTTAAAATAAAAAAATTCAGGTCTATTTTAACAGCTAAACACATATATCTATGGTTTTTGCCCAACAAAAACCCTTTCTGATACTCCCTTTCTGGATAGGAATATAATAAGACTTGGGTTTTCCAATCTGGAAAACTTACTTTAGCCACCCACAAACATGAATACATCTAGTGCTCTCGAATCTTGGCTCTTGAAAGGTAGAATTTAAATGCTGGAAAGTAAGTGCTTACATGGAGACATGGTTATGGTGCGCTATGTTGCCCCACCAGAGGTCCCGTCCATGTGACATAAATGGGGGGTTCATGGGGAAGAGATTGTTTCCTGAATGTCTACTCTGAGTGTTCATAAGTGTATTCGTAACCAAATTTACATAAATGGCGAACTAGGGGAAGGCCACTCTCCTCAGGATTATTCGAGATGAAGCTTAGACACCTGGGTCATAAAAAAAAAAAAACTGTTTGAGCCCATCATTCAAAAGATCATTTTTGCAAACTCATTTTCAACAAATATTGCCTTGATATATGAAGAGCAGTGGCCCCAGGGTGTGGTGTGTGGACTAGTGATCCACCTTTGACATAATTCCAATATTAGCTGCTCCACCAATGTAGTTCAAAAGAAGAATCTTTCCAGCTGGTGCACAGTTAGAAAAAAGAATGAGCTGTATATAGTTACTGCAGAATGAAATGTAAACCAACAAAATTGATTATATCACTGGTATAACAAAGACTTCATATTTAGTTCAATAAGACAAAGCAACTGAGTTTATCTTGTATTTTCCAACTACAAGTATAGTTGATATGGTAACTTACCTAAAGTTTCAAAACCTTGGGAACGGTGATTCAACTGCCCAAACCCCTTTAGCTCACCGGCAATCGAAGATTCATCACGGTTGTAAAGTTGGATAGGTTCTTCTATCATGTCCACTACGACCACATCCACGTCCACGACAATTTCTCCGTGATTGAGACATGGTTACCTCCTTCGATGACTTCAATCGCTTTCCGCACCATTTTGTCCTAATAGGAGTAGGATCAACCACATGTTGGGTATTTTCTTTACTTTTATTCTTCATCCTACTCATTCGCATATCACCGCCGTCATCGACGTCCTTAACATGTAATTTCAAGTTCTTAAACCCATCCATTAGAAATGTGGTTCGTGCATCGGTCAAAGCTCCCTCGCCAACTGCAAAAAGATTGTACAAAAAAATTTGAAAATTATTTAGAGACAAAATAAATCAAAAGTCGAAATTGAAGTGACAAGTCATGTAGAGAAAAGAAGAATGATTTAACAATTCAACTGTAAAAAGATTATACAAAAAATATTAAAAATAATTTAAAGCAATACTACATCAAAAGTCGAAATTAAAGTGACAAGTCATGTAGAAAAAAAAATTACTATAAGACAATTCACTGAAAAAAATTATACAAAAAAATATTGCAAATAGTTTAAAAAAATATATCAAAAGTCGAAATCGGAGAGACAATTTTTAATTTTGCCAAATAATGTATTAAGTAGTTAATAAAAATAGTTGGAAAAAAAATTGTAATATGACCGCACACAATCATTTGGAAAAAGAAAAAGAAAAAGAAAATTATATGGCACTGTCAGCTAAAAAGTCGGCAGTCCATTTTAACTGTGTTTGGAGCGCAGGATACTCCTGCACACAAGAGCAGGAGATCAGCTGTGTTGACAACTATAACAAAATTCCATATAGTTTCACTCACCGAAACAGGATGCAATATATAGAGCTAGCCACGTGGGAATATAGGATGGAACAGTCAAAACGACACTTTTACATTGCAGATAAGTCATCCCATCTGGAGTTTCAAATACAGTAAGGAATATTGTCCATTGTTTGACTCTGTGACACTTGAGAGCTTCCACTACAAATTGACTTTGTACCTAAACTGAAGTATGAAACATATACACGATGCTCGAAATTAGTATCATGTACAAACAGAGAATTTTGAATATAAAAGCAGGAATTGCATATATTTTGCTTTTCCAGATGTAAAATTAGAATGATGAAGAGTACCTTGAAAAAATTGCATTAGGCAATGGCATCAAGCCCTTTCTAAATGATCCAACTGTTGGGAAAAAATAGTGACGCAACGGGATATCTAATCACAAAAATTAATTTCATGTGATTTGGATCATCCCATAGTAGGAATTCGCTGTTTTATGTACTTGACTAGATCAAATAATTTTGAACAAATAATAGTTTAGTAATCGTTACCCTTGTAGCGTGATCTGACAATTATCTGTGATGTTCTTGATTTCACCAATCTCCAAACCTTCAAGTTTTCCTTGGTGTTCTCCAACAGAGGCTATGCAAGTGTGTGGTCACTTTTCTCTGGGATTTGGTTACACTAGGATTAGGGTTTTAATCAAGAGAAGAAAACACACACTTCATACTTTAGTGTGTGTCCCGCCCACATGTGTATTAGGTTAAGAAAAATAGTTTTAGAAGACTATTTATAACTTCTTTACCCTCTAAAACCCTACCAACCCTAATACTATAACCTAGGCCCATTTCTGCACGGCCCAATACAAGTTATAAGCATGTATATGCCTGTTATATTGAAGCCACCAAGGGAACCTGATCGGACTCAATTAAACTAAGCTCCAATAAATTAATTCTGATCCAGTCAACTCTTGACCAATCAAAATAATTTATTAATCACGTTCTATTCCACTAAAAGAACGAGATTGCACTCTTAGTAAAATTGTAATTATTGAAGCAATAACCAATAATTATATCCTCTAACTTATCGCTCTTACATGTTTTCCCCGTCGATCAACTGGAATATTCGAAGTAAGGTTAAATGACCAAAATACCCTTATCTGAATATTCATAAATTCTCGACTTCCATCTTCTATCTGACAATTCTATGTGATCACATCACATCATAGAATTCAACAATCACTGTCGAATTACTGAGCTCAGATTTAACTGTCAACTAGAAGAACCAGTGAGATCATGATCATACCTAAAGGTGACGGATTCCATAATACGAATATATGTTTCTCGTTAGTTTACTTTAATTCCCAAAGTACCGAGATATTGACCAACAATTTGATCTCACTCATTGATACCTTAAAGAACTTCAAGTTAGTAATCGAAGTTCATTATCCGATTAGGATTAAGGTCCCATGTACGATAGTCAAGTGAAATTAAATTTGCACGGTCAATGTCACAAATTAATTTCACGTGGTCTCGTTCAATACATATCAAATGTACTCTCAATTTCATTTTCAAAATCAAAGATAGATTTTAATGAAATCAAGATGATCAAAAATAAATTATCCATATTTATTTTACTGATCGTGAACAATAATTTTTAGATCGAATTACAAATTGAATCTTTCTGTGTTTAACAACTTAAACACTCAATTAGTAATATCGAATCGATCTATGGATTAATGCAAGCTCAAAATAATATAATCAAATATTTAAAATAATATTTTATTCCAAAAATGTCACGAGTACAAATAAATTAACTCGACGGGCATACACTATCCAACAATTCTCCCACTTGCCCTAGAGTAAATGAGACATGTTAAGTACACCCATATTTTCAATATGACCCTCAAAACTTTTAGTTGGTAAGCTTTTGGTAAAAGGGTCTGCAAGATTTTCTGCTGATGCTATCTTGCACACTGTCACATCTCCTCGTTGAACGATTTCTCTAACCAAGTGGTATTTACGCTCAATGTGTTTTCCACGCTGATGGCTGCGGGGCTCTTTTGCATTCGCCACTGCTCCACTGTTATCACAGTATAGAGTAATGGCCTGAGATGCAGATGGAACCACCTCAAGGTCCAGTAAGAATTTCTTCAACCATACTGCCTCTTTGGCTGCTTCACAAGCTGCCACATATTCTGCCTCCATGGTGGAATCAGCAATGCATGATTTCTTGATACTCCTCCAAACAACGGCACCACCACCCAGTGTGAACACTGATCCAGATGTGGATTTTCGAGAGTCCTTATCAGGTTGAAAATCAGAATCAGTGTAACCCATTGGCACCAAACCTGCAGCTGAATAAACCAGCATATAATCTCGAGTTCTGCGAAGATACTTGAGTATATGCTTCACAGCGATCCAATGCTCTGGTCCAGGATTTGACTGATATCTACTGACAATCCCAACAGCATAACAGATATCTGGGCGAGTACATATCATAGCATACATGAGACTTCCTACAGTCGAAGCATAAGGAACCTGTTTCATGTGATCCACTTCACTAGGAGTTTTAGGACAATGCTCCCGTGACAAGTGAATTCCATGTCTGAAAGGCGTTTGACCTTTCTTGGAATTTTGCATAGCGAACCTCACCACAATCTTGTCTATATATGAAGCTTGAGATAGCGCAATTCTCTTGTTCTTCCTATCCCGAAGGATCTGGATTCCTAGAACATAATTGGCTTCTCCCAAGTCCTTCATATCAAACTGTTGCGCCAACCAGTTTTTGACTGATGTTAATGCTCCTACATCATTCCCAATGAGCAGGATGTCATCTACATACAGTATGAGAAAAATTACCTTGTTGTCTTTAATTTTCTTATAAACACAAGGCTCATCAAAATTCTGATCAAAACCATAACCTTTTACAGCTTGATCAAATCTGATATTCCAGGACCTAGACACCTGCTTAAGTCCATAAATAGACCTACGCAGTTTGCATACTTTATGCTCTTGCCCCTTTTGGATATAACCGCCTGGTTGCATCATATAGATGCTTTTGTCAAAATTTCCATTAAGGAATGCTGTCTTGACATCCATTTGCCACACCTCATAATCAAAATGAGCTGCAATGGATAAGAGGATCCGAATAGACTTAAGCATGGCCACAGGTGAGAAGGTTTCCTCATAATCGATTCCTTCTCTTTAGATGAAACCCTTAGCGACCAGTCTAGCTTTAAAGGTCTCTACCTTTCCGTTTACCCCTCTTTTTCTCTTGTAGACCCATTTGCATCCTATTGGTTTTACCCCATTAGGTGTATCTACAAGATCCCAGACAGAGTTAGTGTACATGGATTTCATTTCTGAGTCCATGGCACTCCTCCAATGGTCAGCGTCTACATCCTCCACAGCTTCTTTATACGAGGTAGGATCCTCCTCTTGTTCAGTGGAGACTGCCTCGAAAGACTCTCCATAGAGCAAGTATCTGGAGGGCGGTCTAATGACTCTCCCACTACGTCTATGCTGAAGAGGCTCCTGGTTGATTGGAATTTGTATTTGTTCTACCACCGGCTCTCTGGTATCAAGTCTCTCGTTTCCAATTTCAATACCAAGTGATGATGCAATGGGGACTTGTTCCTCCTCCAAGTTACGTGTCAGTGATCCAACAGACATGGAAGGTATAACCTCCACTTGTCTCCCACTGAATTCAGGTACCGTAACTGGTGGGGACGTGAATTCATCCTGAGTAGGTTCAATGTGGATTACTGGGGTTGATGAACTGGGAACTTTTCCCTTCATCTCTTCCAAAAGAACCTTGCTCTTTGATTCACGTTCTTCTATATACTTGTCCTCTAAGAAAGTTGCATTTGTACTCACAAAAGCTTTCTTATCTTGAGGACTATAGAAGTAATATCCTCTTGTTCCCTTTGGATATCCTACAAAAATGCATACCTGTGATCTTGATTCCATCTTTTCCACCTTTCCCTTAAGCACGTGTGCAGGACATCCCCATATCCATATATGTGCCAGATTAGGCTTTCGCCCATTCCACAATTCCAGGGGTGTCATAGGGACAGATTTAGATGGAACCATGTTAAGCAAGTATATTGCAGTTTGTAGAGCATATCCCCAAAAGGATGTTGTGAGAGTTGAGAAGCCTAGCATTGATCTGACCATGTCCAATAAGGTCCTGTTTCTCCTTTCAGATACACCATTCTGTTGGGGAGTACCTGAAGCACTTAATTGGGATACAATCCCATTTTCTGATAGATATGACCTAAAGTCATGGGATAGATACTCTCCACCTCGATCTGATCGAAGTGTTTTAATGTTCTTACCTAATTGCTTCTCCGCTTCAGTCCTGAATTTTTTGAACTTTTCAAAAGCTTCAGACTTGCGTGCCATTCGGTAAACATAACCATATCTAGAGTAATCATCAGTGAAGGTGACGAAGTACTCATACCCACCTCTAGCTTGGACATTAATGGGTCCACATACATCAGAGTGTACTAATTCCAAGACTTCTTTGGCCCTATACCCCTTTGAAGTAAAAGGTCTCTTGGTCATTTTTCTTTCCAGACAGGATTCGCAAATTGGTAGGGATTTCACCTTTAAGTCACTCAAAGGACCATCCCTTACAAGTCTTTGAATCCTATTTAGGTTAACATGACCAAGTCTCAGGTGCCATAAATAAGTCTCATTAGTAGGAGATGACTTAATGCATTTGTTAGATGCAATGTGATATAGAGAGCTATTAGCAGGTTTCAAAGTATACAAATTGTTAAGCATATGTCCCTCACAAATTAAAATTTTATTCATAATAATTTTCACCATCAAACAAGTGAAATAAACAGAATAACCATTTTTAAAAAGTAATGCAACCGAAATCAAATTTCGGGTAATATCCGGGACATAATAACAATTATTCAAAACCAAATGTTTATTATTAAAATAAAGATAAACTACTCCAACAGCTCTCGCAGAAACCACTGCTCCTGTGCCAACCCTTAAAGTATGCTCCCCTTCACTGAGTTGCTTGGTTACTTGGAACCCCTGCAATGAATTGCAAACATGATTAGTGGCTCCATAATCTACTATCCAAGTATATGCAGAATCAACCACTAAACATGACTCAATATAAGATAACTCACCATTACCTTGCTTTTTGGAAGCTAGGTATCCCTGGCAGTTCCTCTTCCAGTGACCTTTCTGTCCATAATGAAAGCATTTCCCCTTTGACTTGCCTTCTGTCTTTGCTTTCTTAACCTGCTTCTGTGGTCCCTTCTTGTTAGACTTCTTCCTCTTGTTGCCTCCTTTGCCTTTCGGCTTGGAAGAGGATGGTCCAGCAGAAGCAACAGCCAGCACATCATTGGCCCTGGTCTTAAGAACAGTCTCAGCATTTTGAAGCTCCTGCATCAACTCGGTCAGTGACATATCCAGCTTGTTCATGTTATAACTAACTTTGAACTGAGAGAACATCTCTGGGAGAGTTTCCAAAGCCATGTCAACCTGCGTCTCCGAATTGATTTCAGCCCCCAAAACCTCAGCCACGTTAAACTGACCAATCAATGCAAGTATATGATCTCTAACGGGTGTACCAGGTTTCATGCGCATGTTCATAATGGACCTAATAGTAGCCTGACGGGCCTGAAGACCTTGATGTTCGAACATTTGCTGAAGGCTATCTATAACCAGAGCAGCAGTTTCCATATTCTGATGTTTCTGCTGCAACACATTTGAGATAGAACCCAAAATGTAGCAGCGGGCCATCTCATCAGAATGGATCCACTTCTCATAGGCGGCCTTCTGTTCGGGTGTGGAAGTCCGAGTCGGTGCATTGTGACGGGGTTCAGTTAGCACAAATTTATGCTTCTCGGCGGTGAGAACAATCATCAAATTACGTTTCCAATCAATGAAATTTTCTCCAACCAGTTGATTTTTAGTTAAGATAATGGACAGTGAATTTCCAGACATTTTTCTGAAATAAAATAAAATAAAAAAATGAGCTATGCATTCAATGATTTCATATATGATGCATGAATATAAAATTATGCACAAGTAGAACCAAAACTACTATAATATGACGACATCCTAAAACCCCAAAATCTTAAACACATTTCTCTATAGGAGAAATAAATGAGATTTATGGCTATGTTGAGACCCTCCCACTAAAATTAATATATCTAGCATCTCATGCAATATTAATTTTATTGTTGTTAAAATTTGGCCATCATTGACATCGTTTGGATATTCTATAGGAAGTCCCCATGATGTCTTTGATTTAAGTGTTCAACCCTTATATTGATAATTTTTCAAGTACCAAATTAATTACGTTACCTATAGGGTAATCATGATTAATTCAAACTTAAATAAATCATTACCTAATTGGGCCCAAACCAGTAACCAAAACAGCGCAGCCCTCCTATAGGGAGACTAAATAAATTAGCACGAGGCATACACAAATTTTTACTAATGGGCTAACAAGGGAGGCCGTGGGTTCAAAAAATTGCACCCTCACTCACTTAATATTTTTAAACTATTGGGTTTTCATTTAATAATTAAATAATCAATTTTAACTTTTAAAATCAATTTAATAATTATCAAAATTATTTTCTAATCTAACATTTAGAAAAGAAAATAAAATATAAAACTATGCATGACAGTATAGTTCCTAGAGCGGTGTTAATGCAATCTACATGACATGTTATCAAATGACATTCATCCACAATTTAATTAAAGCAATAAATAAATGCAATAATAAAATAAACTAGAACTTGATTTATGGCCAAAACCTAGACACAAAATTACAAATTAATTAAAGATTACATTGAGCCACAACCCGGCCCAATTCTTCAATTTCCATTTGCAAGTGTCCAGCCCATTACTCGAACTCTTCAAATAATAATTATCTGGCCCAAAATTAAACTGGTCCAATTTGCAATTTTAATTGAGTCCATCCGGCCCAAGAAGAAGGTGAGGCCCAACTTAAAATCACAGCCCAAATAAATAGTCATCTCTTCCTTCCTCTGTTGATACCAAAGCTTCAGCCGCCAACCGTGGAACTACCATCACCGGGAAAACGTCACAACCGGTGTGACCACAACAGCATCCCCACCTGGTAGTGAGTCGGCGATGCAATGGCAGCAGTACCATGGGTGCTGCCGTTTTGGAACCAGCAGCGCTGCAGTGGTGCCGCTGCCGTTTTGGAACCAGCAGTGCTGCAGTGGTGCCGCTGCCGCTTTTGAACCAGCAGCGTTGCGGTGGTGCCGCTGCCGCCACTCTTCGTGGGGTCACAGCGCCAAAAGTGGCGCGATCCACCACAGATCGCAGCGGCAGCACCCAAATGCTGCGGACTGCGTGCAACGACATTCGCAAGCGCCGCCTCCGCCGCGAACAAGGAGGATTCACACCACCAAAAACGCCACCATCCACCTCTGATCGCATCTGCAGCACTCAAGCTCAAGAGTGCGGTCCACTGCCTGCATGCCGTCCATGGCTCACTTCCAGAAATTGCAAGCCAAGTCCTCCTTGTGTTCAGGAAGATGAAGTGAAGCCCTTATTTTGAAATTGCTACAGAAGTCCTCCATGTTCTAGTTGTGATAGATCCGGTCCTCATGATTTTGATTACAACAAAATATAATTGCAAAACTAATTTCTAATTCTATTTTACAATAAATCAAAATCAAAAGGGAAACATGGAGTCGTAATCCACCCCTTTTGTTACATGGCTCGATAAAACAAATACATAATTCACAACAAACAATCTAAGGCCATAAATCAGTTCATTAAAATATCATTCAACCAATAACAGATCAAATCACATAAAACCTACACCGCTCCACTAACACATGCATAACAAAATTATTTAACCCTAAATACATAAAACAGTATCAAAAACCTGGCGCGCTCTGATACCATTGTTGGGAAAAAATAGTGACGCAACGAGATATCTAATCACAAAAATTAATTTCATGTGATTTGGATCATCCCATAGTAGGAATTCGCTGTTTTATGTATTTGACTAGATCAAATAATTTTGAACAGATAATAGTTTAGTAATTGTTACCCTTGTAGCATGATTTGACAATTATCTGTGTTGTTCTTGATTCCACTAATCTCCAAACCTTCAAGTTTTTCTTGGTATTCTCCAACAGAGGCTATGCAAGTGTGTGGTCACTTTTCTCTGGGATTTGGTTACACTAGGGTTAGGGTTTTAATCAAGAGAAGAAAACACACACTTCACACTTTAGTGTGTGTCCCGCCCACATGTGTATTAGGTTAAGAAAAATAGTCTTAGAAGACTATTTATAACTTCTTTACCCTCTAAAACCCTACCAACCCTAATACTATAACCTAGGCCCATTTCTGCACAGCCCAATACAAGTTATAAGCCTGTATATGTCTGTTATATTGAAGCCACCAAGGGAACCTGATCGGACTCAATTAAACTAAGCTCCAATAAATTAATTCTGATCCAGTCAACTTTTGACCAATCAAAATATTTATTAATCACGTTCTATTCCACTAAAAGAACGAGATTGCACTCTTAGTAAAATTGTAATTACTGAAGCAATAACCAATAATTATATCCTCTAACTTATCGCTCTTACATGTTTTCCCCGTCGATCAACTGGAATATTCGAAGTAAGGTTAAATGACCAAAATACCCTTATCTGAATATTCATAAATTCTCGACTCCCATCTTCTATCTGACAATTCTATGTGATCACATCACATCATAGAATTCAACAATCACTGTCGAATTACTGAGCTCAGATTTAACTGTCCACTAGAAGAACCAGTGAGATCATGATCATACCTAAAGGTGACGGATTCCATAATACGAATATATGTTCCTCATTAGTTTACTTTAATTCCCAAAGTACCGAGATATTGACCAACAATTTGATCTCACCCATTGATATCTTAAAGAACTTCAAGTTAGTAATCGAAGTTCATTATCCGATTAGGATTAAGGTCCCATGTACGATAGTCAAGTGAAATTAAATTTGCACGGTCAATGTCACAAATTAATTTCACGTGGTCCCGTTCAATACATATCAAATGTACTCTCAATTTCATTTTCAAAATCAAAGATAGATTTTAATGAAATCAAGACGATCAAAAATAAATTATCCATATTTATTTTACTGATCGTGAACAATAATTTTTAGATCGAATTACAAATTGAATCTTTTTGTGTTTAACAACTTAAACACTCAATTAGTAATATCGAATCGATCTATGAATTAATGCAAGCTCAAAATAATATAATCAAATATTTAAAATAATATTTTATTCCAAAAATGTCACGAGTACAAATAAATTAACTCGACGGGCATACACTATCCAACACCAACTATTTGGCCCTTTGTTTCAGCCAGCGCATGTAGAACTAATAGTTTAAATTAATGAACAATGCGGGCAAGTTATGATTTGAACCGAAATGGTTCCAATGTTGACAAAATTGTACTAAAATGATATGAATCTCGTTATTTTTTTTTCGTGAGTTTGATACACAAATATATCAACGTCATTATGTTTGAAAAGAAACGTTATATATGTTGTTGTAGTTTTGATTTGAACATGAACGATTACAATGTCGACAAAATTGTACTGAAACAATTTATTCTATAATAACGACTTTAATGTCCTTATTTTTCTCACAAAGACATAAGTTATGTGTTTTTTTTTTTTTGGAGGTATGGGGTATAATTATAATTTTGGTCATAATGATTTCAATTTCATTTTTATTGGTTTTGAACAACATTGATCTCGTTTTGTGTCTCAGTAACAATTTAAGTTTCGTTATGAATAGATGTTAACACTGCATTTCTTGAACTAAAACGATATATATATATATATATATATATATATATATATATATATATATATATATATATATATTTGTATGAGTAACAACTTTAATATTATTATAAATATCAATTCAAAATAATGGACAATATTACAACCTTAAATAAGATATTGAGTGAAAATCAATAATTTTTTTTTTTTAAGAAATAAAGCAAAATAAAATGTTAAAATAGATAACTTGTTGAAGTGTATAATAAAACCTACTCTTTTAAAGACACTCTGCATAAATAGAGAATCTCTTTTTGAGAATGTTATAACTTGATTATTGATATTTCTATTATGGTGAAATAAAAAAGGAAAGAGGAAATTTGAGATGAATACGTGGAAAATAAAGAGTGAAGGAATTGTAACAAAATTTCATAATTTTTTCTATATCTTATTTTCATAAGCACATTTTTAAATACAGTTTTATCTCTTTTTTTAACCACGTGTTCTTCAAATAGAACAAGGATTCCGTATCTTTGAGGTGTACAGCGCGCAAGGTGATTATGCCCCTGTTGGTTAGTATAGATTAAAATTAACCGTTTAAAAGTAAAAATTGGATTACAAGTAGTGCGAAATTATACCACGAGTTACACTGTACACTCACACACGAAGGAGAGAGACTTGTTGGGAATTAGGACGCAACTAATACCCGCCCAGGATCGATGTGACGCAAATAAATTGGACTGAGAAAATATAAATACGCAAAAATAAAATGCAAATACGAAACACAAAGATTTACGTGGTTCAGCAATTTGCCTACGTCCACGGACTCACACCAATATATTTCACTAACTCGGAAAAATGAGGTGTACAAAAATACTACACTGTATTTTTATCTGCCTACACAAAGACTATTCTCTCCAACTCACTTTTCTCTCTATTTTGTGAACACCTCTTGATTGTGTTACTCTTCTACACAAGAAGACTCTATGTTGTGGTGGTGTATTACAAGTGAATTTTAGCCTTCTATTTATAGGCAAAATTCACAAGCATGCATGACAAATTTTCAACAAAATTAGGCCACATTTTAGCTCCATGTCTTTTGTCAAAAGTTGGCTCCTTTTGACTAGCTTTTGTCTTCCAATTTCAACAAAATTAGGCCACATTTAGCCCGATTTTTCAACAATCTCCCACTTGGGGACAAATGTGGCTTCCCCTGAGATATCTCCTTCTTGCAACTCTTTGTGAAATATGGTGTGAGTCATTTCCTTTGTCTTCACTTCAGAAGATCAATTGAAGCTGAGCACAGCTCCAATTTTTCCTTTGTTACTGTCTTGGTCATCATGTCGGCTGGGTTCTTGCTACCCTGGATCTTCTCTAGTGTTAATACTTCATCCTCTAGAAGAGACCTGATGAAGTGATAACGGAGTCCAATGTGCTTGGTTCTAGAATGAAATGCTGAATTCTTTGCCAAATGTATCGCACTCTGACTATCACTGTGCAAAACATTCTTCTTCTGACTGAATCCCAATTCTGCCAACAAACCCTGTAACCAGATCATTTCTTTGCTAGCCTTGGTTACTGCCACGTACTCTGCTTCTGTAGTGGATAGAGCAACAATCTTCTGTATCTGCGAAATCCAGCTAACTGCAGTAGTACCTACTGTGAAAACATAACCAGTAGTGCTCCTTCTGCGATCTACCTCACCAGCAAAATCTGCATCTACAAAACCTTGTAGAGCCACCTCGCCTCGTCCAAAGCATAAGCATCTATCAGTAGTTCCCCGTAGATATCTTAATATCCACTTTACTGCTTCCCAATGCTGCTTTCCTGGATTTGCCATAAACCTGCTCACAACTCCCACTGCATGAGCAATATCTGGTCTGGTACAAACCATGGCATACATCAAACTTCCAATGGCTGAGGCATATGGTATTTTAGCCATGAAGTTTATCTCATCCTCTGTCTTAGGACTCTGATCACTAGATAGACGGAAGTGATTAGCTAGTGGCGTGCTGACAGCCTTCGCACTGCACATGTTAAATCTCTGCAGAATTTGACTAATGTACTTGGCCTGAGATAACTGCAAGATACCCTTCTGCTTATCTCTGAAAATCCTCATTCCGAGAATCTGCTTCGCTGCACCCAAGTCCTTCATTTCGAATTCTGCTGACAGCTGCATCTTTAACTTCTTGATTTCGTCCATATCTGAGCCTGCTACTAACATATCATCGACATAAAGTAGCAAAATTATATAACTGGACTCGAATCTCCTGAAGTAGCAACAATGGTCAGCATTACATTTGAAGTAGCCATTTTTCTGCATAAATCCGTCGAACTTCTTGTACCACTGTCTCGGGGCTTGCTTTAAGCCATACAGGCTCTTCTTCAATTTGCAAACGAGCTTCTCCTTTCCTTTGACTGAGAAGCCTTCTGGCTGCTGCATATATATTTCCTCCTCAAGGTCACCATGGAGGAAAGCAGTTTTCACATCTAACTGCTCCAAGTGCAAACCCTCTGCTGCAACAATACTCAATACTGATCTGATTGTTGTCAGCTTCACAACTGGCGAAAATATTTCCGTGTAGTCAACTCCTTCTTTCTGCTGGAAACCTTTGACCACCAACCTCGCCTTGTATCTCTTTGATCCATCATGTTCCTCCTTGATTCTGTACACCCACTTATTGTGTAGAGCTCTCTTTCCTGTAGGTAACTCGGCTAGTTCCCACGTCTGGTTAGAGATGAGAGACTTTATCTCATCTTTCATTGTAAGCTCCCACTTGCCAGAATCACCGACCTGACATGCCTCATGATAGCATTCAGGTTCACCTGCATCAGTAAGTAACATGTAACTCATGTACTTTCTATTTGGAACATGAGGTCTGGTTGACCTTCTAAGAACAGGGACTGGAGACTGTGATGCATCAGTCTCTAGAACAGGCTCCTGTAACTGCAGATCCTCCTCTGTCTGCTGCGACGTACTACTTTCTGTAGCATCATCCAACTCAACATATGTTGGATCATCATGTACTGTGTCATCGGACTGCACTGCATTTCTGTCCTTATACATAACCTTCTTGTTGAATATGACATCCCTGCTTCTGATGACCTTTCTGTTCTGGTCATCCCATAAGCGGTAGCCGAACTCATCTCCGCCATATCCAATGAATGTGCACTTTAGTGATTTGGGGTCTAACTTGCCCCTTGCCTGATCACTAATATGTGCATATGCGACACATCCAAAAACTTTCAAGTGGGAAAGTTTTATTTCTTTTCTGTTCCATACTTCCTCCGGTATCCTGTACTCCAACGGTACCGAGGGTCCTCGATTGATCAAGTACACCGCTGTGTTGACTGCTTCTGCCCAAAACTGTTTGGGCAAGCCTGCATGTAACCTCATGCTTCTGGCTCTCTCCGTTAATGTCCGGTTCATACGTTCTGCAACTCCATTTTGCTGTGGAGTCCCTGGCAACGTCCTCTCCATTTTGATGCCATTCTGGTAACAGAACTTCTTGAACGCCATATCCGTATATTCTCCTCCGTTATCGGACCTCAGCTTCTTTACTCGCAATCCTGTTTCATTTTCCACCATGGCTTTCCACTTCTTGAACACATCGAATACTTCGTACTTGTGTCTCAAGAAATAAACCCACACTTTTCTCGAGTGGTCATCAATGAAAGTCACAAAGTATGACTTTCCGCCAATGGATGAAACTACGGTTGGTCCCCAAACGTCTGTGTGGACTAACTCAAGCTTCTCTCGCTTCCGAGTTCTACCACTAGTGTTGAAACTCACCCTGGTTTGCTTCCCAAAGATGCAACTCTCGCATAAGTCTATATCAGTAGACTGAAGCTCTGGTAGTTTCCCCTTTGCATGCATATACTTGAGTCCCTTCTGACTCATATGCCCAAGTCTCTGGTGCCACAAGTTTGAGCCCTCCTTGCTTTCAGCAACTGCAATTGTCACACAAGCATCCGCCGTTGTGTAGAGGGTGCCAGTATCCTTGCCTCGAGCGATAATCATGGCGCCCTTGGTGATCTTCCAGTTATCACCAGAGAAGGTGGTGACATGTCCTTCTCCCGAAAATTACTTGACGGAGATCAAGTTCTTCCTCAATTCTGGAATATGTCTCACGTCCTTCAGCTTCCACACAGATCCATTGATCTTGATCTGTACATCACCTTTTCCGACCACGTCACACGGTTGATCATTACCGAGATAGACTCTACCAAAATCACCCCGCGTATAGTTTACAAAAAACTCCTTGTTTGAGGTAGCATGAAAAGATGCTCCGGAATCAATCACCCAGTATTCCGTTTTTCTCTCCAAAGAGCATATCAAAGCATCGTCCGCTTCCTCTTCCACAATATTGACTTCTGTCCTGTCCTCCTTTTCTTTTGGAGGTGTTGGACACTGGTTTTTGTAATGATCGGTCTTGCCACACTTCCAACATTCCACAACCTTTGTCTTGTTGGAATTGTTTTGATTTCTGGACCTCGATCTGCCACTTCTGAATTTGCCGTTGCCCCGCCCATTTCCTCTGTTGGAACTTCTGCCTCTGCTTTCCACGTTCAACGCCGATCCTGAAGTTGAGGCACCTTCTGATTGTCGTCTGATCTCCTCCGTTAAGATCATGCTTACGACATCATCGAACTTCAATTTTGACTTTCCGGCAGAGCCACTAATTGCTGTGACTGTACCATTCCAGCTGTCTGGCAACTGCCCAAGAATTAACAGAGCTCGAACTTCATCACTAAAAGTGATTTCGACTGTGTTTAGCTGGTCCGTCACTTCATTGAATTCATTTAGGTGCTCCCAAAATCTTCCGCCTTCGGCCATCTTCATATTGAACAGATTTTTAATTAAGTGGACTTTATTTGCTGCAGATGGCTGTTCGTACATGCTAGAAAGGGCTGTCATGAGAGACTCTGTCGTCTTCTCATTTTTTATGTTGAAGGCTACTGACTTTGACAACGTCAGCCTGATTGTGCCGAGTGCTTTTCGATCAAGCAACTCCCAATCCCCCTGGCTTATATCTTCTGGTTTTTCTTTTAGTGGCTTGTATAGATCCTTCTGGTACAGATAGTCCTCCATTTGCATTTTCCAAAATCCAAAATTTGAACCATCAAATTTGTCAATTTTGGATATTTTCTCATCTGTCGACATTGTTCACATTCAATCACAAAACAGTTTAAAGAAATCTTTTCTGATGTGGAAGATCAGTCAAAGCTGCAACCACAGAGCATACTAAGAATTTCAAAAGATCTCAATGAGCCAAAGCTCTGATACCAATTGTTGGGAATTAGGACGCAACTAATCCCGCCCAGGATCGATGTGACGCAAATAAATTGGACTGAGAAAATATAAATACGCAAAAATAAAATGCAAATACGAAATACAAAGATTTACGTGGTTCAGCAATTTGCCTACGTCCACGGACTCACACCAATATATTTCACTAACTCGAAAAAATGAGGAGTACAAAAATACTACACTGTATTTTTATCTGCCTACACAAAGACTATTCTCTCCAACTCACTTTTCTCTCTATTTTGTGAACACCTCTTGATTGTGTTACTCTTCTACACAAGAAGACTCTATGTTGTGGTGGTGTATTACAAGTGAATTTTAGCCTTCTATTTATAGGCAAAATTCACAAGCATGCATGACAAATTTTCAACAAAATTAGGTCACATTTTAGCTCCATGTCTTTTGTCAAAAGTTGGCTCCTTTTGACTAACTTTTGTCTTCCAATTTCAACAAAATTAGGCCACATTTAGCCCCATTTTTCAACGAGACTCATATATCTGTGCTTTTGCGATAACCATTTTTCATATAAGAACCCCTTGGTCCGTTTAGGATCAGGAGACGCGATTCCTGTGTTTCTCTTTCCCGCCTCATTTTTCATTTCTCTACTTCACAAAATTCACCGTCGTCTACCCCATCCAGAGAATCCCAACCAATTCATATCTGAATTTCATTTTTAAATTTCAAACAGAATCGCTTTCTGGAACTTTGTTTCAACATTATGGTAAGAAAAGCAGAATATGGAGCATGTCCAATCGGTGCTACTTAGCTCGTTACTGAAAGGAAACCCTTTCTAAATCCTCATATTCTCAAATATCACAAAATCTTGTGTATATATATCAGCATAATTCATCGTCTGATTTCATACTCGTGTTTAATTCATTTTGACTACTTGTTTTGTTAGGCTTTTTTAATTTAATTTAATTTTTTTAATTTTTTTTTCATTTCGAAACTCCTCTTCACGATCTTTGAAGAAGTTCCAGATCTGCTCTGGATGAGAATTTTGTATCATAAAATTACTGATTCAAAACGTCAGAAGTTGATTTTGTGAATCTCTGCCGAAATATTCTAGTTTAGAACATGTCAAATTGCTACACGCCAGTATCGCCTACTATTTATTTTCTGCAATCTAATTGTTCATATACACAGAGGCATAAAGTATATCCCTGCTGAATGTTCTTGGTGTACTATCATCTCTGTTCCTCCCAATCTATACCAACTGTTTGTATCATTTTTTTTTATTCCAGTGAGTGATTTAATTAGATCCTGCGCGTTACACATTTACACTAAAGCTGTTATAATGGATTTTGATAGACAAACTTTTGAGAGAAGAGAAGGTCATTTTTACTCTTAAATCCTTGTTTAAGATACTTTCATTTACATTGCATGTCATTCGTGCTTCTTTTGTTAGTTTAGTTGGCACTATTGTATCCTTGCCTCTTGGAAACTATTGATGGATGAATTTAGTTTTCTTTTAATAATTTCATTTCGAAAAATGCATTGTGTTTTCGGTGGTTGTATATGAAAGCTCAATATTAAATTGGGTTTCAACTGTTTAAAGGATGAAATGATGGAGTGCCAGAGTTTTGGCAGCAATTACCATCCCTCCAGTCAATCCAGGAAGGTCTCTATAGGAGTTCTGGTTGATTCCATTGCAAACACAAAAGCGAAAAATATCGAGCAGGAGGCAGAAAAAATAACTCCTAGCAAAAGGAACTATATCGAATTTGGCATCAAGGGTGAAGCATTTACTCCAATTCTGGAAAAATATGTGGTGGCACCAGAGCAGGATTTATCCCCTTGGGTTTCTATTAGGTCCTTCAAACAAAAAGTACCTGCTTCAGTGACAGTTAAAGATGCAGAACACACTCCAAGTTTCCCATCCACTTGCAAAAGGCACCGTACATCAAAGGGATCAAAACAAGTATCTGCAGTAAATTCTGTTCAGTTTTCCGTCAGTAAGATGACAGCATTAGAATCTCATGAAGGAAAGCAGAATTTTGGTAAAGCTACATACACAAGGAAGGCTGGGAAGATGGATGTTGCAAAGCATGTGGATACGCTTGCATTTGTGACTGTACCAGAAGTTCTGCCAGATAAAGGGTTGGCAGAGGGTAAAACTAGCAAATCAGAAACTGGGGGCACTGAAACTTTGAGAATGAAACTTTGGGAGATCTTAGGAAATGTTTCTTCACCAAACAAGGAGTGCACTAGCTCCTTGCCTGTCAATACAGGCACAAACGATTTGCATCAAGATTATGAGAGCAATAGAAAGGGAAAGCCGAAACAAAATTCAGACACTATTGAAAGTGATTCTCAAAAGTCTGATCATACTGTCAGGAGACCATTCACTCGTTCTTTGACTCTGAAGAAATTTCCTGCTAAACTGCAATCGGAAACTAGCACTTCAAAATTCACTTCTTACAGAGAAGAATACGCCCAGAAGAATGTATCCTCTTTCAATGGAGAAAGGTCTGGGAAATTATATGATACTGCCAAAGGTCATTCTTTGCCTTCAAAGAGGAAGAGTGAGAGAAAGAGTTTTGGAGTGGATACCAATCAGATGTGCTTCCATGAATGTGGAAATTCAGAGGAGAGACAGCAATCAGATAATAAGAGAAAATCAATACCAGTTGCTCAGAAATCAACATCAGCTGGAAATAATATCACAAACAATAATATTTCCCATGATGAGAGAAACAGTGTATATGTTAAGCCGATAAGTTGTAATAAGATTTTTTTTACAAACGAGTCTCCACTTAACACGACAACTGGGCAGTTGAGGGATGTGGAAAGTCCAAAGATTAAGGAAAAAGACCTTGCTTATTCAATGCTGAAGATCAGGATGGATCCTGTTCTTGATCCTCAGAGCCCCACTTTTGAGATAAAGTTGCCTATTCAAAGTTCTTCTCTAGGCTCTCCACCGAAAAGAAATCGTGGGGAACATCATGATCAGAGTCCTGCAGAGAGAATATATAGTACAAGGGGCATCCAAAGCTTCAAGAGTTTTTTGCATTCAAAGTCAACTCAGTGCAAATCAAATGCACAGCCAGAATTATCTGTATCCTCATCATTTTTGTTGCACAACAATAATAACTAATCCATACTCATATTTTAATATTTCAAGTTGACACGGTTCGATACTTTTTCTTTTCCTTATTGGAAATAAAGGATAACTCTGGAGAACTAAAAGATTCCCCAATTATGAAATCAAGGTTGAGCTTGGAAGAAGCTGTAGAAAAAAGGATGTCTAGTTCATCTTCTGATGAGATTAATTCCGAGAGCTATGAAGAAAATTCAAACATTGAAGGTTTCAGCAATGTTTAAACTAGTGTTAACATGTGCATACAAGTCTTTATGCACTATTCTTTTGCTGGACTCTGTCAGTTAGGAAAACTGATAGAGATTCAATTCTGTAGCAAATACTATATAATATGCTCATGCTTAATTTCTACAATGTTCAAGGACCCTGTCTGAAGGGAAAACTGATGTGGAATAAGTTCCTTGCAAATAATGTGCTTGTTTGTTTTAGTATAAGGAGATTATAATGAAGAGTACTGGTCCCACGAATGTTTGGATAGTAAGTGGGTAGTATTTGTGAATGCGTGGTTGAGGAGATTATAATGAAATCCAGACAAGAACAATATATTTTGCCTTAACGATAAGCGTGCATGGTGCTTAGATGGATGTATTACTCTCCTTGTACATGCCTTAATATGCATGCAATTCATAGTATGAATACAACAATACAATTCTGACATCCCTAAATCCTGACTCGTATGCACAAATTTTTGGAAAATATAAGATGTGTGGACAGATATCTCATTTGCATAATGAACAGGATCCTGGATCTGTTGGATATGTTAAAAAATTTGTAACTTTTGAGGAAAAAAAAATGTTTATGAGAAGAGGAGTTCTCAAAGCTCTGCTAACTGAATGATGGCACACATAATTACCCTACGTTGGCACAAGAATACTATTTTCATGTTTTAGATATATCTTCACAGTGGTCAGACTTTACCTTTTAAATAAAGCTTATTTGCTCTATAAGGGCATATAATATCCCATGATTAATATGAGATGTGGCTGGGGGGTATAACCAAGATTGCTTAGCTGCAACAACATAGATATAGATGATCCTCTTTTGAGAAAATATCATTTTAACGTTATTTTATGGATATGCAGGTTGCAGGGAATCAGAGCTATTATTCCCTGAATTTTGTAATGCTAAGAGACATGAGTTTGTAAGTCACCAGAGTGAATGGCTGTGCGACCAGGAAGGTGTTGAATTGACCGGATATAGTCATGTTTCCAAGTCATTTAAAGGTTTACCAATGCTAAGATCAAATTACCTTCTCCTCCTTCCTATAGTAGTCTTTCCAAATGCTATCTAGTATTTAGCAATTGATCTTTGTCAAGTTTATGTAAGTTGTTATTTTTTCACCTGCAAAAATGAACAGGAACTGAAAAAAGTCGCAAGCTTCAGGCATACTCAGAACAAAATCAGGAGGATGGGATCATTGGGTATTTCTTTTCTCTATTGAACTGTACTGTCAATAATTTAAGGGAATATGAGACATTGCTAACAAATTTATTTATGAATTTGGTTTCCTTTGTCAAAATTGCAGTGCGATAGCTCTAATTGCTATGGCTTTAGATCGTGTTAAAACCAAAATTAATTCAGCAACTAGCAAAAAAGTTGCTGAAATTCTGAGTTCAGCAGCTGAGAGAATACACTTGCAATTGCAGAGTGCTGAATCTCAGATCAAAACAGATCTGTAAGTGCTATATATCTATAGATTTACAAATTCAAAGGCTTTATTTCTTAAGCATGAGTCCTATATGTTTCAGGGGAAAGCTGAACAGTCTTAGTAAATCGAAAAGGACAAGTCTAGAAACTGGATTTGAAGGTATGTATTTCTAACAGGTTTAACAGCTGGCTGAGTCGCTATTCTGTACAAATCTTTTTACTTGGTTAATCCATTGTAGTGCAATTCTCAGTGTCTGTGAGTAGTAATGAAGTGAAAGTCATCTCTGAAGCTCAACAGTCTTGGCCATGGCTATATTTATACACACCATAACACGGTCATGCTCAGGCTCAAAATTTGGTCCATTGACCCAGTTTCAAGAATACATTCGAGTGGTGTTTATAAACGGTTTAAATTATTAATAGATAGAATGTGTGGTAGATAAGTGGGTATTTCTTGTAGGTCTCTCGAAATGTGTGGATACAAAGTAGTTTGAGTGTTTACAAACAACTTATAAACACAAGCCTCTCTTTTTCATTTTATTAACTGGAAATAAAATAGTTATAAGCAATTAGGTTTGATCACTCACAGCATTTGCATTATGATCAGTTTTAAGTCATTTAAGTCATTGAATGAGACAAAAACTGTCTTTGAGAGCCCGTTTGGTTTAGGACATTTTGGAGGAAATTTGAATTTTTGGGAGAATGTGTGGTTGAAAATTGTGAAAGTAGTAGGTTCCATAAAACTGTGTGGTTAAAAATATGTTTTTGCTTGAAGTTGTTCAAAAACTCCTAGACCAAAGAGGGGTTGAATGAGACAAAAACTTGTATTTTTCTTATGACTCTTCCATTATCTTTGAATTGCTTACTGTACAAAGTATACCATTAGGCCTTTGGCTTAATAACCTTTACACAATACAAACAACTAACCAGCTTGGAATGGACCTGCTCTGGATATTTGCGTCATCTGAGCCTGGCCCAGCCTATTGACACGCATTTGTTCACTGGCTGATGGCTTGCATATGTATGTGTGCATTGCAAAATACTGCTTTCTTCCTCCCCTACCGTCCCCCCTTGAAAAACGAAAAATGTTTCTTGGTTGGGAAGAGTAATGTAAGAATTTAATAATGTCAAAATTGATATTATAGAATTCTTTCTGAGTCGCATGTAAAACCGTCAAGAAAAACAGTGACAGCATTCAGTTTTTCGTGATTTTTTATACAAATTCGTTATCAAGAAAAGGATTCAGCTTTACTCAAGAATTAAATTGAGTGCTCTGGTATGGAAGTTTGTAAGCTAGGTTGCACGGGCACCGACACGCGATACGGATACGATACGACACGGACACGTCGATACGTGATTTTTTTAAAAAGTTAAGACATGACACGTTGGGGACACGCAAATTAATTTTTAAAATTTATTATTATTTTAATCTTATTTACAAACAACACATTGTATATTTATTGAATTAAAACGAGGATATCAAATAAAAAAAACGTGTAAGTTAGATTTATCATTTTTTTAATCGCATTCATTTCGCCCCTTCCCCCTTTTCATTTTGATATATATGGTGTAACTCCGACACGTGTCGGAGAGTGTCTGAAGAGTATCGGTGTCGGAAACGTGTCTGACACGACACGACACGCTAGCTCCCGACAGAGTGTCGGTGCAACCTAGTTTGTAAGTCATCTTAGATCATATTCTAATGATGATAACAATGATAGACCACCATATGAAGAAATGGGGGATCCGGTTATTTGCTCGTCACCTGTCTCACCTCCACACTTAAATTCTGGCCGGCAGGATTAACTGCTTATATATATATATATAAAGTGGAAAAATGCTAGTGCTATTCAACGAAGTGCAATATTTAGGGCATGTTTGATGTAGATTTTTTTAGAACAGATTTTGTGAAAAATGATATTTTCTGAGAATATGTGGTTTAAAAGTAAGCAAAGGTTATGAGTCCACGTGCAAAATTAATTTATTGGGAGAATATTTGGTTGAAAATGAGTCTGAGAAAATATGTGTTTTAAAGAATTTGTACCAAACAAGGGCTTAATAAATGCATTTGCATGATATGCTCCATTCATTTGTATCAATGAATGTTTCATAGTTCATACCGTACTGTATTTTGGTCTACAGTGTGCTATTCAAGGTATAAATAATTTCTAAATGCATTAGGATGCCAGTGATGAGATATGCTCTTAATACTCGTTAATGCAGATCTATGTCTGTTCGGTACTTAATTACCCTAGGATGCCTTTCTATTCTTGAATTATAATTGATTGAATCTGGGATGCAGAACAACTGGAACAGCTGCACGACATATATAAAAGATTCAAAGAAGCCATTGATCAGCACCTTGTGAATTATAAAAGCTTAATTGAAGATCTAGAAGAACACAAGATTGAGCTTAAAGGAATCGTGGAAAAACAAAGTATGATCTTCTAGTTTTTAACTTATTTTTTCAACTCCTGTCATGTTTACTTTAAATGAAAATCCTTTTACACTCGTGTGTTGGAAGGAAACATGAAAATCTTCAATTATTATAACCTTGTTTACCCCCCTCAACCCTATTATTCTGTAACTGTTGATAATTTCCTCCTATATGTTTATTTTAACTTTATTTTTTCATAGTAACATTATATGGAAACTTAGAGAAGTCATTGAATTGCTGGTCCATATTACTCGGTTTATGTAAACTTTCAAACCTTGTTGTACTTGCGCACATCTAAAAAGTGCATACTAGTTGTTAAGTTGTGCTGCTGGTCATAATGATTTTCTATGGCTTTAGCATGTTAGATATTTCCTTACGAAAAAAGTTAACATCTAAGAGCTTGTTTGGTAAAAGTACAATTTTTACCACAATTTTTCAAACTCAATCTCAACCCTCCATTCTTAGTCAAACCCCATCATTTTTGACTTTTCAAACATTTTTAAACCATGCATTCATCAAAAAACTAAAAAAAACTACAAAAATAAAAAAAAAAAATCATATTACCAAACAGGCTCTAAAGCAAAAAAACAAGAACGTTGTTGATAGACCACCGATTAAATTTACGTATAGGAGACGTCACAAAAAGAAAGTGTAGTGCATGAAAATTGGAATAATTGGCTGTTAGAAGTAGTTAGTGGAGACATCTTTGAGTTACCTATTGGCTTACCTCCTTTTCGTGGTCATGAACATGCTATCACATTAAAGGAGGGGTCTGCACCAGTCGTATTCATGTATCATATACAAATGTCAAGTTATCTAACGTAGAAGACATTGCATTTGAAGCCAATCGCACTCATATTACAGTTCTCTTCAGCATGCTGTTCTTTAGATTCATCCATGTTTTTTCTTTTAAACCTTAAGGCACTCTTAGAACTTGTTTGGTGTTGGAGAAATTGGTGGAAAATTGGATTTTTGGGAGAATGTGTGGTTTTGAAGGAAAGTTGTGTGAAAACTACTGGGCCAAACAGGGGCTTAATGTCCAAATTTTGATCACGATATTTCGGTTTGTTCATTTCCTTGACTAAGAGACAACAATTGAATTGATTGGAGTTCTTTCTTCTCTGCAATGATAGTTTGCATGCACTTGTCACGGACTTGATGCTGTTCATCATAAACTGGTTCATTGCTTACTGCTTACAAATTCTGACATACATATCATTTGTTTTGAAATTCCCAGGAACAGCACATAATAGGCTTCTCTTTCAAGGGCAACAAGCGATTGATCATCAATTCAAGGATGCTCAAAAGAGAATCACAGCAGTCCACGATGTTAGTTTCTTCCATTTAAAATTTGGAATAATTGTCATCATTACATTCATGTGGTTTGCACAATTGCCAGTGATTAAGCTATGTTCCTCAAATATAGATAATTACACATAGATAATTAGTCAAACACTTAAATTGTGTTTTTAGTTCTCTATTTATTTGTACGCAAGTCTCTGAACCTTGCTAAAATAAAAACATCTCAATAACCTGTAATTACCAGTGGAAGAAAGAGAACGAGATACAAGTGATTTGTGAGACTTTCTTAGTTGATATATCATTACTTTAATATTCATGTACTCAAGTGATAGACTTTCATGGTAGGGATTTCAACGTGTTACCTCTTCGGACTTGTTAAATTGCGACATGAGTACATCTGTCTATGACCACATTCTTCTTCAATTAGGAAGGTTTAGGTCGATAGCTTCTGAACAATAGGTTTTAATCATGCCTAAAGAAAGAAGCTATAGCAATTTGAGTGCTCTAGTTGTCTATCTTTCAAAATAAATCTCAGTTTTTAACGGCAGTTGTTTACAAGACTTGGATGTATAACATGTCAGGTGGTTTTTGTTATTATGCAGCGGGCTAAAGAGAAGATGCTTCAGTTGAAACTTGTGATTGCAGAATGTGTATAAGAGGGTGCCTTCAGCTGATATTGTTTTTAATGTTGATTGGCGGTGATGAATTCAGAAACTTTGTTCAGTTAGAGTGGTCATCCAAATTTTGTTGAGCTCGGGCGGACATGAGTCAAATAACTGTATTTTTAAAGTCGTAACTCAAAAAATGTCATAAAATTTACTAATTTTTTTTTCCCGGACAGATTCAGTACGGGCGAGCGCGTCGGCTCGCTTTGTGGTGGCTTCGTCCCTGTCGATAGGTGATGTGGGAGATGTCTTAAGTTGGATTAAGACTCCAAGAGATTTTTATAGATCAACCAAAAAATTTCGATCTGATTTCACTTTTCCCCTCAAATCGTTACAGTTACAATTGTTTGGCGATGAAGTGTATTTCATTTACAAGAATACTGTAAGGCATGTTTGGATGGATGATTCGGAGACCGTGTGTCTTTACATTTCAAGTTTCGGTGGATTTAAGTGTTGCTTAAGAAATCTGTCATCCACGTGGCAGAAATATTAACGAAAAATGTTCAACGAATAACGTAATCAGGGGCGGACCTAGCTAGGGGCCCGCCGGGCACGTACCCCAGTAAAATTTCGACTTCTTTTTTTATTATAAAAAAATCAGTTGATTCTTGAATATAGTTATTATCTAACTCTAAAATCATATTGGAATATTTGATATTTAAGGGCTAATATGTGTTTACAATTATTTATTTGTTTGTTTGAATCAGTTTTGAAAAAAATATTTTAAGCGTAAATTCATATTTTCTTCTGATAAGCAAAGTAATGAAAATGAAGTTATAATGAAAGGATTGAGGAACTTGGTGAAGAAATTGATGTTAAAATTGAAGATATGTCTCAACGTCGAGGATAACGTTGGGGATGTTAGGAGTGACACTCTTGAATTTGATGTAGCAAATATTGAGAATGATGTGTACTTAATATTGACAATGATGTAATTATGAAATGTTATCAAATTATGAAAAAGCATAGAGAACAATTGTAATAAAATTTCAAATATTTTTTCATTTTCGGTCTTCTTCCTAAAAAAAAATTTTCGGGAGCGCTGCCCTCGAAACCCCGTACAAAACGTCGGCAAAAACACAAATCGTGTCCCAGTAAGACTAAAAGTCTGTGTCCGCCACTGAACGTAATACAACATATTGAAGTTCAGTGACCACAAAAGAAGCTTTAGGAAGTTTAGTGAGTAAGCCGCGACATGGTGCAAAGTTTGATGACCATTGAAACATTAACTCTAAATTTCAGTATCTAGAATTTGGCAATATTCTCACGCTTGAAAATTTTAATCCTGTTTACTCCTACTTAAAAATGGACAAGCATAGAATGGCACTGCATGTCTATTTCAGTATATCTCAAACAAATGAACTGATACTAGTAACTAAACCTCAATTTGATTGCCATTTTTTAACTTATTTTTCTAAAATACTTTAATCATACATTTTAACAATAAAATATATTCTACACAAACTCAAAACTTTTCTCACTTCAACCACACAATATTTCATCAATCACTATTCAATTACTTATTTATTTATTTTATTATTATTATTATTATTATTATTATTATTATTATTTGGCCAAATAATGACAATCAAACAATAGCCATGTAAGTGTTCGGCAGCTTACTTATAACAAAAGTTTATAATAATTACAATTTCTAATACCACTTTGTGACAATATACATTTTTTGAAACCATTTTTTAATCACAAACTTTACCTAAAAAATACAAAAATTTCAAAATAATGACGGCTACACTGTCGCCGAACAAAGGCTAAATTAATGGTTCAAAACTTTAAAATTTTACAATTTTGATTATAACTCCAAGGATAATGCCATTTTTTATTTTACTGTTACACTTATGGTGACTTTAGCCAACTTTAATTGCTTAGATTTAGATGCAGCATAGCAACGTCATTCTGAACTCTATGGGTATCACCAGGCATCATCCTCAAAGGTGGGGGAAAAAAATTCAATTACATGATTCAAATCTATTTCTATGTACTATATAAAGTCAACTGAGATTCTGAAATCTCTTTGGCAGAATTTGTAATTGGAATATAATTATTTTCAGATGCTTAAATAAAAAGTAAAATAAAATTTGGGTGCTTTTTTTTTTTTTTTTTTTTTAAATGTTAGTGGCTCAGTAGCATTTTCAAATGTTGACAGTTTTTACAGTTTTTAATGTTGACATTTTCAAAAAGCAGTAAATCATTTGAAAAGAAAAGAAAATTTATTTTCAATTCTGTAAATTTTTAAAAGATAATTTAACTTCCACATTCCACTACACACGTTGGTTAGTTTCTTATAGCCAGTTTTTTTTTTTTTTTTTTTGTCGGAATTAAATTTCTGAATACATGTACCCGTTTTGTTGGTCTCAGAATTAAATTTTAGTTGTATCATTCGACAGCACCCGTTTCGTTGGTTTCATATTCGTAGTATAATTTTTTTTTCATTTCATCATTAAATTTCTTTTCTTGCATATTAAATAAATTTTTTGAAACCTGGCAAATGGTCCGAAGATTAATTACATCAATAATTAAACAGTCCCATTCCACATTACACGTTTTGACAATTTAATTAATGTTGGGAGTTTAATTTTTTTAATGTTTGCAAAATTAATTTTCCTACGTTAGAACTTAGAATAAGTAAAACATGGAACGGTTAATACTAATAACTTCATCCCCATGTACTCGACGGTTAGTGCACTACTACTTCAACATTGCTAATGTTTTTTAACTTCTATAAAAGACTCAAATTTCGAAGTACAAAAGTTTTGAAATAACATACGGTGCTTCTTCTTCAAGTTAGATCTGAGGTATTTCTTCTTTTGCTTTTGAAAATTTACATGTGACTAAAAATATGTAGACCTCAATGCTTAAAGAACTTTGGAAGACATGAACGAACTGGAACATAAAAGTTCGTATAGCAAGAAAATATATTGTACTGATTAACAACGATGTAAAAAAACCTCGCTACCAGGAGCTTGTGCTTGTGGACATAGTGGTTTGAATTTTTTACTTTTACTTTTCGATTACAAGTTTTATCCAATTAACATTTAATAAACTTTATTTCGCTTGATTCTGCATATGGTGAGAATACAAGATACTATTATGGCCCCTTACATTGCAAAGTTTGATGGACTGCTGCACGAGCAAATGCCGTACCACTTGACAAATTTCGATGCCAAAGATAAGTACTCCAGAAGATATCGTACTACATGTCATGCATTCCATATACTTTTTTATGCCTATTATTGAGGTGATAAGTGTTGGTGAGAAATATTTCCCGAAATGCATATACAATTTCAAGACGGTTTTAGAAGTTGAAGAAATTAACAACATCGACAGCGTTGGCCTATTTGGTTAGACTGAATGTTGTGTATAAGAAGGTTTTCCAAAATTTGTAAGGTGATTGCTTATTATGATTATTGACAATGACTTTTAAATACTTTTTTTCTATTTTTCCCCATCTATAGGTTTCAATATATTAAATCTTGTGGGAATTTGGCGCATTTAGTCCCTAAACGTTGACCTCTTTGTGCAATGGGTCCCTAACCTTTCATTTTTGGTGCTGAAGTCCTTAAACGTTACATTATTTTGCGCAAGAGGTCCTTTTGGATGATTTCTTTCCATTTTAATGTTAAAATTTTTTGGAAAGACGAAAATGTCCTTATACATAATTGGCGCAATTAGTCCCTAAACTTCATATTTTGTGCTTGAGTCCCTAAAATTTTAATTTGGTGCAAGTGGTCCCTAAATTTAGGCATGATTTAGCGCAATAAGTCCTTAACCTTTCAATTTGGTACTTAAGTCCCCAAACGTTGAATTATTTAGCGTCACGTATCCATTTAAAACATGATTTTATATTAATTAATGTGTATAATTTTATTGTATAATTATTATATGTTTGTTGGTAACATATATATAATTTTTTTTTTAAAAAAAAAGTCGTTTACGTCGTGCTTTTTGCACGCCCTAAAAATTGATACTTGTATAGTGTGCAAAATGTATTTGCATGCCGTAAATATTTACGGCATGGCCTTTTACGGCGTACAGATGCACACCGTAAACACTGTTTACGGTGTGCATCTGTACGTTGTAAAAGGTGAACTTTGTTGTAGTGGGTATAGGTTGTACCGTCCTACTCATAGAACGAGAATTGTAGAAACCGGTAATACTAAATTCATTGAGAATGGCGAAGTCAGTGGGAGTGATAAAGCTAAAGAAGTGATTATTCAACAAATTCGGGTACGAATTCCCTCATCGCGAATTTTGAATGACATAGTTCTGCCTATTGTTGTTGTTGATCCAATCAACAATGTAGAACAAAATGTCATTAATCCTAAACTCCACAATGAGACTATCGTCATTGAACCAAATGTAAATGCAGTACGAGAGGTAGCATTAAGGAGGTATCAAAGACCTAAGAAATCAGCTATTTCGGATTATTACGTGTTGCACTTACAAGAATCTAAATTTAACATAGGGATGAGGAAATATCCGGTTACGACACACAAGCTATTAAATGTGAAGAATCTAAAAAATTGATCGATACCATGTTTGAGGAGATGAGATCTATAGCTTCTAATAAATTTTGAGATTTGGTTGAATTACCAGAAGGGTACAAGAAAGTTGGCTGTAAATGGATTTTAAAAAGCAAATGTGACTCTCATGGTAGTATCGAGCCATATAAAGCCAGACTTGTAGCCAAATGTTTTAATCAGGAAGAAGACATCGATTTCAATGAAACCTTCTCTCCAACTTCTAAAAAGGATTCATTACGAATCATTATGGCGTTAGTTGTTCATTTTGATTTAAAGCTACATCAAATGGATGTGAAAATAGCTTTTCTTAATTGGAGTTTGGAAGAAGAAGTCTACATGGCACAATTAGAAGGCTTCATTACAGATGGAAAGGAAAACAAGGTCTGTCTGTTAAAGAAGTCAATATATGGACCAAAAATAGCTTCACGACAATGGTATATTAAGTTTCACAATATCATTAGTTCTTTTGAATTTACTGAAAACATTGTTGATCAATATATATACCTGAAGATCAGTGGGAGTAAGTTTGCATTTTTGGTTCTATATGTTGATGACATATTAATTGTCGCAGTGACCTTGGTTTGTTATGGAAACTAAGGATTTTCTTTCCCAAAACTTTGAAATGAAAGATATGGGAGATGCATCATTCGTGATCAGAATAGAAATATTTCGTGATAGATTACGTAGATTTTTGGGAATAACTCAGAATGTCTATATCACAAAAGTTTTGGAAAGATTTAATACGACGTCTTGCTATCCTAATGTTGTTCTAATTCAGAAGGGGGATAAGTTCAGCCTAACCCAGTGTCCTCAAACTGAATTGGAACTTGAACGAATGAAAATTTTTCCTTATGCTTCTCTCGTAAGAAGCCTAATGTATGCACAGGTTTGCACCAGGCCAGACATTAGCTTTGTAGTCAGTATGTTGGGTCGTTACCAAAGCAATCCAAGAATTGATCACTGGAAAGTTGCTAAGAAAGTGTTGAGATAATTACAGGGAACAAAGAAACATATGCTCACATTTAGCCATACTGATCACCTGAGGTGATTGGTTACACAGATTCAGATCTACTAACAAAAGGGTTACCACCCAAGACATTTAAGCAGTATGCTGAGGCAATGGGTCTTGAGTGTAACGAATAGTTTCTTTTCTTGTATGTGAATTACTCCGTGTTATTATTTTGACATTACTTTGAAATTTCATTATTGACAATTCTGTATTTTTATATTTCCATTTTGTATACATTATTTAAATGAATAATAATAACAGAAATAGTCTTTAATTAAGATATTACGGGAACCATTATTATTGCTTCGCTATACATACTTCGTTAAGTGGGTTATTAATCAGTTGTACATGGAAGGGACCATGTTCTTTAATTAACATGAAACTGCTATGACTCTTATTAGTGATTCAATTAACTAAGGTAATTACGATAAACTTTTTAAGTATATTAATTCAGCATTTTTGCGTCCCTTATGATTCCTATATGAAACCATAAATAGGATTGTCATATGGACCAAGTGGGAGACTGTTAGAAATTTTGTGATATTTCAATCCCTATTATTATGGGATTGAGTATACTCGAATTTCATAAATATCTTCTCATTATGTGGCTCATATTACGTGTCCTGGTTTAATTAGGTAAACTTATGAATTAATAGAAACCTAGTTTAATTAGAAGCTTTTCCTATTAATACTACAACTTTGATGGACGATTGAGATTAAAAGGTAATAGGAAAATCTGCCACTCTCTCTACCTATATATACTAACTCAAATTATGAAACACAACTAAACACATTAGTTAAGAGAGAGAAGGTGATGCAAACCACGTAGCAATTGTAGCTACGCAACCCACAAATTATTGGAATCGACCCAAGAACGTCAAGAACCTCGATTTATGGATCCAATTAAAATTAATTGAACCAAACAACCAATACAATCACTAGGATATATTGACCTCTTGATCACAAACAATAATAACTCTCACCGAGATTTGAACAAACAAGATTAACTCGCAAGTTCGGATTTTATTCAATAAAGAATAAAGGTTGTGAAAGCAAATAGCCTCTCAATTAATATTATCAAAGTTGTGTAAAAAGTCTGATGAATAATGAAAATTACATCCCTATAAATAGGGTCAAAACCTGACTAAAAAGTTTTAATTATACTAGGAATCAAATACCTAAAAATAAGGAAATAAATAAAAATTAATATTCACGCGTTTTAGCCATTACGGCCGTGACTACTTTATTTACGGCCGTAAATATCTTACTGTTTAACCATTACGGCCGTGAGACGCAGGTTACGGCCGTAAGTCAATTTCTTCAAATTCTCTGTTTTCGTCAGTGGTATGGTTACGGCCGTGACGAATATATGTTACGGCCGTAAACTTTGAAATTCCATAATTTTCTTCATCGGCTTTGAATGAGGTTGATCCACTCATCGTCTCGACTAGCTTCCAACATGGAAATTGTTCATTTTCCTATGTCGAATGTTGTTGCGTCGTCCGTGACTTGACTTCTCCTTTGAGCTCCTATCCCGGATCACATCTCCTATCCCGGATCACATCATTCTCCCCTTCTTCAAGATGATTCGTCCCGAATCATAGCTTGGTTCATGGTGTTTCAGCGCACCGCCTGGATCAAAAGGAAAATTTTTGCCTCCATTACATAGGATCAACCAATAGTCGAATACTTGGATTGGAAGGACGAGTCGAAATAAGAACTTCCTTTGCCAAATGTGGTGTGACTCAAACCTCCAAGTATATTCAACCTGCAAGAAAGATTTAAGCAAAATAGGGTGGGAAATGTTAGTTTCACAAAGTACAAGATATGGATCCTTGTACTCATGGTATATCATCTCCGAATCCTCTTCCCTAACAACGAGGTCCTTCTCTTCACTTCCTTCTTTTGTTGTAACTTCTTGCTCAATCTCTTCTATTTCTTTTCTCTCAAGCTCGTCCACCTCTTCTAACTCCACATTTTCAAGCTTAACCACCTCTTCTAAATTTTTGGCCTCAACCAATTCTTTCATGTTTTCATTCTCTACCCCGTCAACTTTCAATTCATGCATATCCTTATCAATAATTTTAACATCTTGTTCATCCACCTCTTTATTACCCAATTCCACATCTCCTACATTAAATTTTGGAATTTGATCAACCGTTTCTAGTTCCAGCTTCCCCTCCTTCTTCTCAACATCCCTATCTCGAGGTTCCTCTTGCAATCTCACTACAACTTTCCTCTCACTCTCTTTTTTTACCTTCATCGAATCGTCTAGTGCTTCCTCAAGTGTCAATCCATACAGTGTGAATGTTTTCCCTCTCGTAAAAATCCTGTATATGTGCACACTCTTATAATATATTGCTTCCCTCATACGACTCCATGATTTTCCCAATAAAATATGACAAGACCTTAAAGGCACTACATCACAAAATACGTCATCAATATATTTTCCACGGGTGATAGTCACTAGGACTTGCTTGGTTACATGGAACTCTCCAAATTCCCTCATCCACGTCACACAACTGTCTACTGTGTGGTATTAGAGATAATCCCAATTTTTCAACCATGGTGATATTAGCAAAATTAGTGAAGCACTCTCTATCAATTGCTAAACTCCACACCTTCTGACCCACATAACATCTAGTTTGGAACAACGAACCCGGATCATAATCCATCCCTTATGTGACAATTCAAGAAAATTCAAGAATAGATGATCTAGACACCAACTAGCAAGAAGGAATTTAATGTTGACTCAAAAAGGAAAAATAATATCAAGAATGTTAAAGAAATTCAAGAAAGTGGTTCTTGAATTTGACTCGAAAGGAAAGAATATCAAGAATATTGTAGAAATTCAAAAAAGTGGTTCTTGAATGGAAATAATTTTTTTTTTTTTTTTTGAATTTTGGGTGAATTTTCGGAATAAATAAAATAAATAAAAAATAATCTTTTTTTTTTTAAATCCGAAAATTCGACAACGAACACGACAAAACAAACGGAACTTAATTCGGATAAGAATTAAGCAAAACAAACACTTTTGAAAATCTTTGGAATGATTTTCGGGATTAAAGACTCAACAAACTCAATAACAAGAAGAACGCAAAAAACTGAAAAACAAAACACTCAACAAGATATGGATGATTTTTATGGGACTCTATGATAAACATAAAAATCAAACTGGATAGAAAACTCAAGAAAACAAAATAAAGATATAACCTTGATTTTTGGAGCCTAAGCTCTGATACCAGATGATGCAAACCACGTAGCAATTGTAGCTACGCAACCCACAAATTATTGTAATCGACCCAAGAACGCCAAGAACCTCGATTTATGGATCCAATTAAAATTAATTGAACCAAGCAACCAATATAATCACTAGGATATATTGACCTCTTGATCACAAACAATAATAATTCTCACCGAGATTTGAACAACAAGATTAACTCGCAAGTTCGGATTTTATTCAATAAAGAATAAAGGTTGTGAAAGCAAATAGCCTCTCAATTAATATTATCAAAGTTGTGTAAAAAGTCTGATGAATAATGAAAATTACATCCCTATAAATAGGGTCAAAACCTGACTAAAAAGTTTTAATTATACTAGGAATCAAATACCTAAAAATAAGGAAATAAATAAAAATTAATATTCATGCGTTTTAGCCATTACGGCCGTGACTACTTTATTTACGGCCGTAAATATCTTACTGTTTAACCATTACGGCCGTGAGACGCAGGTTACGGCCGTAAATCAATTTCTTCAAATTCTCTGTTTTCGTCAGTGGTATGGTTACGGCCGTGACGAATATGTGTTACGGCCGTAAACTTTGAAATTCCATAATTTTCTTCATCGGCTTTGAATGAGGTTGATCCACTCGTCGTCTCGACTAGCTTCCAACATGGAAATTGTTCATTTTCCTATGTCGAATGTTGTTGCGTCGTCCGTGACTTGACTTCTCCTTTGAGCTCCTATCCCGGATCACATCTCCTATCCCGGATCACATCAGAAGACGAATTTCAGATCAATATTTTCTTCGGGATTCAATTAAAGTTGTGACATGATCTCATAACTTTCTACATTATTGCTATGGATTCTGGTATATCTTATGATTTACAATAATTAATTTTATGATCAAAATCCTAAATCAAAATCATATTTAAGTCTATATATTTCATATTAAGATTATAGTTTAAAGAACGACGAATGTTAGAACCAAAAAAGTAGAACGGAACTAAAATGCACATAGTAGAGCTGTGAGAACAAGATCAGAATTAAATAGATCACATTGTAGTAATCTATCAATACCCACATGTTGACAGATTACTCCAATTAAGTCAGAAAATAAGAGAGATTTATATTTAATATTCTACGTGGGCTTTAGTTTATATAGTATTTGTTATTAGCATAATTTCAACTGCACTATCTAGATTTAATCTTATTTGTGATTTAGATGATTTTATTTGATTCTATAATAAATATTGTGTAGGCAAAACATATATATTTAATTATTTATATGATGACATTTCTCTTGAAGTTGTCTAATTCAAGTTTCTTAAAAGCAATAAAGATAGCTCTCAATTATGTGACTAGATTTCTTATCTTTCAACATCAGCTTAGCTTCTTTTGTGTAATGTTCATTGGAGCTTTAAATGATTGTATGCTGCTTGCAAACCCAATAGATATAAATCCCAGACGGAAGAAGAAAACTAAGATCAAGAGTTGCCTTGTTGGGTTTCATGAACCTCGGTAGGTTTTAATTTGGATTTAGTTGAATTGAGGACTAACTGAAATTAGTAGGTATATTATGCTTTGTGATCCTTTTCCCTTTGTTCTTAACCTTGTGAAGTTAAGCATGAAATAAATACATAAGTTGAAATACGATGAGATGCATTCTATATTTTCAACTTGTATTGTTGGGTTTGTCATTGCATGTTTTTAATTAAAAGATTTTGACCATTATGATTGATATCATCTTACGACCATGATTTTATTTTGAAATTGATAAACTTGAGAGTCAATCAAGTTTTAGAGCGATTCCTTACACATATTTACATCACCTTAATTTTTTTTAAGGAGGTTTATGTTGCATTATTGAGTATTAACAAACATTGATTATAAGAAACAGCTAACATGCATCTCATATATATTGACCGTTTATGCAACTATTGGATTATGAATAGACATGTAATTTGTGCTTTATCAAAATAATGGCCATATGTAAAGCCATTCAATTTTATAGCTCTTTGAGATGTATTGCTCCCCACTTTCTCCTTTGAACTTCTCTTTCGTCCTTTTTCTTCTTAATAATACTTTGTTCTATGTCCCTTTGCTTCTTGCAGTGGCTTCTTGGGAGCAAGGAAGAGCATGAGTTGGGACCATTTTCTTCTTAGAATATAGCAGGAACTTATAAAGGCAAGTCCCTGGCTGTCATACATTGAGATTTTCCACATATTTCAAGAATCATTTCTCTTTTTGTCTTTTTCCATTACTTTAGTTATTGATTGCTATTGTCTGTTTCCTTCTAAAAAAAAACATGTTCCTATTTGTTAAAAAAAAAAAAAAAAAAAAAAAAAAAAAGGTGTAGCCCACACCCTGAGGGCCCGAACCGACCACGCCCAAGGCCATTGGTTCGGGAAGGTAAATCCAGATTATGCCTCCAAGTAGCCAGGGTGGAAGGGCTTATGGTAAGTATGAGCAAATCTCAATAACTCCCGCTTGCCACAAGGCCAATTCCACCTTGCGGGGAATCGAACCAAGCACACAGCTGCGCTGAGCACTTACCACCCATCCCCTTTGCCACTTGGAGATGTGCCCTGGGGGCAAAACTGTGGGGGAATAAATGTTTGTGGTTTGAGATCAAATCTGCTTATACTGCGGGGGATTGCAAGTTGATTTATATACTAAGAAGAGCATTCTCCGAGCTGTAAGCCAGGTATATAATTTCCTCTGGCAATCCACAAGTGTTGAACGAAAAAATAAATCATTCAAGACAACTTTTTCAAAGCTACCAGGACTTGGTGTGGGGAATGTATGATTTCTATTCATTTTACATGGGATTTGAGGTTCAATATAATTTAGGAAGTTTTAACTTATTCATAAATTCAATTTTAAAGTTTCACAACAAATAAAAAATTAATTTCTAGTTATGTGTCTCAAGTCAATGTTATATTGCGTGGATGATGGCTAGTCAAAAATGTTGATGAAGATTTGTAAGTTTCTAATAAATTATTGATAACGTTTTCCTTTTCTTCCTTATGATCTCATTCCTAAAGCAGATGGAAATTCATGCTGATTTTTCCTTTTCCTCCTTATCTCATTCCTAATGCAGATGGAAATTCATGCTCATAGGTATGCATTCAAGAGGTTCAAGGTTTCATGATACGCATCTAAATGAGTTCTTTTTCTTTGATTGTCACTGAATCCACTAAGACGTTTATTCATGGTAATTTTTATGTAAACATTTTTTTACGCTATAGAAGTGTTTTTATGATAATGATCATTTTTTGCACTTGAAAAGTTGTTTTGTTCATCACATCAATCATTTTGGCACAATCATTCCATCATCTAGTATAAATTTTTATACAATAGATCTAAATAAAAAGTTTCATCAAACCCCTCTCCTACTTTATCTTTCTAAATGCTACGCAGCTTTAAAAAATGAAAACCAGATGGTTGAATGCTGATAGAAATTTGCAAATTGTGTAGTTGATTTTCATTTTTTTAAGGACTTTGCATTAAGATAATTTTTCACTCAATTTATTCATGTTTGGTTTGAAATTACTGCAGTAGAATATTTTTTCAGTACTTATTTGGAGATTGGATTGGAAATATAGCCATTAAATCCTTGCACCACCTTGGATGTCTAGTTGAACAATACTGAGATTATTTGCAGAGACGATACGGGTGCCGAGTAAACGAAAGGATATAATATGTGAAAAAATTCTGTGTAAATATTAAAATACAATCATTATGTACATATATATAACCATATTCTAGCAAGTTATTCTAGGAAAGTATAATTATGTACAAAGTAATGATCCTACAATTAATCATAATTGATATTTGACTACGCAGATTGATCCACAATCTGCTCCCATCATCAATGACATACCAAGGAAGATTTTACTTCCTTTGACACTCCCCCTCAAGTTGGAGAATAAATGTCAATGACACCCAACTTGCTGAGGTGCGTGTAAAATGTTGGTGTTCATAACGGCTTAGTGAATAAATCTGCAATCTGACTTCCAGTTGGTACATAGGCTATTTTGATTTCTCCTTTTTGTATTTTCTCACGAACTGTGTGACAATCCAACTCAATGTGCTTTGTTCGCTAGTGATAAACTGGATTCTCCTCAATGTGCAAAGCCGCCCGATTGTCACAAAATAACCTTGCTGGTTGAGGATGTGGAACACATAGATCTTTCAACAAATATCTCAACCAAGTAAGCTCACAAGCGGTTGCAGCCATGGAGCGGTATTCGGCTTCTGCGGACGATCTTGATACGGTTGCTTGCTTCTTACTTTTCCATGACACAAGTGATTTACCAAGAAAAATACAATAACCGGTAACTGACCGACGTGTAACTGGGCATCTCGCCCAGTCAACATCACAATAACCAATCAAGTGGAGTGAACTATTTGCTGGAAATAACAAGCCTTGCCCCGGAGCTGCCTTCAAGTATTGGAGGAGACGATGAGCGACCTTAAGATGATGTATCTTGGGTTCTTGCATGAATTGGCTGAGTGTGTTCACAGAGTATGTGATTTCTGGTCGACTAATTGGGAGATAGATCAACTTCCCAACCAGTCGTCTTTATCGAGTGGGGTCTTTTAGGACTTCACTACCAGTTTCTGTTAATACCAAATCCGGCTCCATGGGAACATTTGCTGGTTTTGCTCCAAGTAATCCGGCTTCTTCCAATATGTCTAAAGTGTACTTTCATTGACAAACTGTGATTCCAGCTTTAGAACATGCAACCTCGATGCCAAGAAAATATGTAAGTTGTCCAAGATCTTTAATCTTGAAACAACTACTGAGGAATGATTTGAGATCACTAACGGCCTTTTCATCATTGCCTGTTATGATCATATCATCAACATACAATAGTACAACATTAATAGATTCTCCACGAACCTGTGTAAAAAGGGAATAATCGGATCGTGACTGTTGGAACCCAATTTCTCGAATTGCACTAGAAAATTGTTGAAACCAACTGCAAGATGCTTGCTTAAGGCCATAAAGGGATTTGTTGAGTCGACAAACTATATTCTCCCCCTGTTGACGATATCCTGGAGGAGGAAGCATGTACACTTCCTCAGTGAGATCTCCATGTAAAAAGGCATTTTGTACATCCATTTGGTGCAACGGCCAATCCAGAACTGCAGCAACTGGCAGTAACCAACGGACTATAATTAACTTGGCAACAGGGGCAGAGGTTTCCTTGTAATCAATGCCTTCTCGTTGAGTGAACCCTTTTGCAACAAGGTGAGCTTTGTAACGTTCGATGCTGCCATCCGCATTACACTTGATTTTGAAGACCCATTTACAGTCGATGGGTCGCTAGCCAAGAGGTAGAGGAACATTGGACCAAGTGTTATTGTCATCAAGGGCTTTAATCTCATAATTCATAGCTGCAACCCACTGAGGGTCATGACGAGCCTGTTCATAAGTTCCTGGCTCTACCAGTATGGATATATTATGAGCAAATGAACGGTATTTATCAGATAAGCAAGAGTAAGAGATGTACCGTTGCAAACGATATCGAGTGCCGGACGAGGAGGTAGAGGAGATGTCATGGCCGAGGGCAGCAGCATGGTACGTTTGAAAATCCCTTAGGTGAGATGGTGGTCGGTGAGTGCGAGAGGAACGGCGAAGGTCAAGGTTGACACCGTCGTCAGTACCAGGTGTTGGTTCTGGTGGGGATGAGTGGGCTACCGGAGATAGAGGCAGCGAAATTGTGGAGGTAGAAGGGTCCGATGGAATTGGCAGGTGATGCGAACTGGATGGTGGGTATTCTATTGGTGTTTCCGTCGGAGGAGGAGCTGCCGATATGGTGGTGGTGTCAACAGTTTTAGAGTGACGAGAGTAGATCTTAAGTGTAGCTGGATTAAGATGGTGTGAAGGAGACGGGTCGATGGAGGAAGGAAGGGATGTATCAGGTACTGTATTTGTTGAAGAGGTAGAATAATTGGGTGAATGATCGTGGTTTGGATTAGATTGATTAAAGAGATTGGGCCCATAAGAATGAGTTGGACCAGTAGGAAAGGGTAAGACTAGATCATCATCTTGATTTTCTGGTGAAAATTTATTGAAGGGAAATATATGTTCATGGAAAGTGAGATATCGGGAGGTGATGAATTTCTCTTCTTGGAGATCGTAAACCCAATAACCCTTTTTCCCAAGAGGATATCCGATGAAAATGCAACGATGTGCACGAGAATCAAATTTGTTGTCAAGGGTGAGGTTGGTGGCATAGCATAAGCAACCGAAAACTCGAAGGTTGGAATAAAATGGTGGCTTTTTGTGTAAAAGTTCATAGGGAGATTTGTGAGAGAGGATAGGTGTGGGTAGACAATTAATAAGATAGCATGCTGTTTGGACACTTTCCCCCCAAAATCGTAAGGGCAAATTGGCTTGAAAACGTAGGGCACGGGCTACATTCAAAAGGTGGCGATGTTTTCTGATGTGTTCCGGACCCTCGACAATCGGAGTCATAGCAGGCTTGATGGGAAAATTCAAGTAATTCAAGTCAAAATAAGAATTCAGCAGGTTCAACGCGCTTTGAAGATCAAACCGAGTAAAAAAAACCAAAAATTATGCAGAAGCAAAGTTACGACCGTAACCAAATATTCTCACGGCCATAAGTCACTCTCGGATCAAATTGAAGAATTCCAGGTTTTCAAAGTTACGGCCGTAAGTATTATGGTCACGGCCGTAATCCTTAAGCAGAAGAATAGTTACGGCCGTAAGTGATGCTGTCACGGCCGTAAGTTAGGATTTTCGCAAATAAGGTGGATTTTTAATTCCTTTTTCGTATTTTTATTCCTTTTCCAGTTTTAGCTATTTTAGGTTAGTTAGAACTCTATTTTAAGTCCATTAGCGACTAGGGTTTTTGTTTGCTTATTTATACGCTTTTTCGATTCATTGTAAAATTAAACTTTGAATTTGAATAAACAGTTTATTGAGTGATTCAATAATTTTATAGGTGGATTTCCTATATGTTTAGAACTTATCAAGAGTGATTCTTTTGGCGTTCGACAATCGAACTTATCAAATATTCGTGAGAGTATTTGTGGCGTTCAAAACCAGAAACTCATCAAGGAGATTGGGCAAATCCTTGTGGCGTTTCGAAAGTCGTGGTTCTTTATTCCGCATCGTGGAGCCATCGCGTCGTGAATATCAGGTCATGATTCATCCGTCCAACCACAACCTGAGTTCGGAACTTTCCGGGGTTTCTTCCGCGCTTCGAATCTCATCATCTGGTATCAAAGCTGGACTCTGAATTCAGGTTTTTCTATCCAGATTGATTTTTATGTTTATCATCGAGTCTCATAAAAATCATACATGTCTTGTTGAGTGTTTTGTTTTCAGTTTTTGTCGTTCTTCGTGTTCTTAAGTTTCTTGAGTCTTTAATCCAGAAAATCGTTCTAACAAAATTCAAAAGTGTTTATTTTGTTCGATTCTTATCCAAATCCTGTTCCATTCGTTTTGTTGTGTTCGTGTCGAATTTTTGGATTTATTTTTTAAAAAATTATTATTATTATTTTTATTTTATTTTATTCCGAAAATTCATCCAAAATTAAAAAAAAAAAAAATAGTTCATTCAAGAACCACTTTCTTGAATTTCTTGATCATTTTTTTATTGTTCTTTTCCATTCCGTCCTACATAAATTCTATAATGTTCAATTTTCAAGAAAAATATCCATCTAGAAGGGGAAACAATAATGATAAAGATCGTATGTGGAGATTTTTGAATGATTCTTTGATGAGATTGGATAAACTAGATGAAAGGGAGGGAAAATTGAAAAAGGGACGATCTCAAGCAAATCGTAGTGATGAGAGTCATTATAGGCGTGATCCTAAACCTAGGGATGGAATCGGGGTTAAGAGAGGAGCTGAGATTGATCCAAAAGCAATTTTGAAAATTCAAAAAGAAATTTATGAAGAAAGATTGAGGTGTGAACGGGAGGCAGAAAGAAAATATTTGGCTAAATTGCGAAAAAAGGAGGAGAAACGAAAGACTAGTTAGATGGTTAGAAGAGAGTGAAAATCATGTTGAGCCTCGGGATATGAAAGTTGAAAAGAAGGAGGGAGGCTTGAAACATGAATTCGTTGAAGAGATCTCGAACTTTGTGGTAGGAGTTGAAATGTGGAGGTAGGTGAACAAACTCCAAAATTTGATGAGGAATTGGAAGTTGGGGTAGAAGTTCAAAATTTGGATTTTGAATTGGTAGATCCACATTTGGATAGTGATGAGGTAGTGTGCGAACATGGTGATACGAATGTGGAAGTAGAATATGTGGTTGAATTTGAAAGAAAAACATTTGAAGAGGTGGATGAGCTAGAAAATCTTGAGTTAGAGGAAGTAACCGAGCTTGAGAGAAAAGAGATAGAGGGGGGTGAGCAAGAAGTTGCAAAAGGAGAACGAGGTGAAGAGAAGGGCCTCGTAGTTCAAAAGGTGGAATTGACGGTGATAATTCATGAATACAAGGATCCATACCTTATACCTCATGAGCCTAACATTTCCCTCCCCGTTCTATTTAATTCTTTATTGCAGGTTAATGGTACATGGAAATTTGGGCAACACCACCAATGTCCAAAGGTGTTTCAACTTCAAGTTATTCACGTAACCCCGGTTGCAGAATATTTTTGGTTGATCATGTGCAATGGCAGGAGAAATTTTCCGTTTGATCCAGGAGGTGAAGTGAAATAACAGGAACAAAGCTATGATTCGGGACGAATCATCCTAAAGAAGGAGGGTATGATGTGTTCCGGACCCTCGACAATCGGAGTCATAGCAGGCTTGATGGGAAAATTCAAGTAATTCAAGCCAAAACAAGAATTCAGCAGGTTCGACGCGCTTTGAAGATCAAACCGAGTAAAAAAAAAACCAAAAATTATGCAGAAGCAAAGTTACGGCCATAACCAAATATTCTCACGGTCGTAAGTCACTCTCGGATAAAATTGAAGAATTCCAGGTTTTCAAAGTTACGGTCGTAAGTATTATGGTCACGGCCGTAATCCTTAAGCAGAAGAATAGTCACGGCCGTAAGTTAGGATTTTTGCAAATAAGGCGGATTTTTAATTCCTTTTTCGTATTTTTATTCCTTTTCCAGTTTTAGCTATTTTAGGTTAGTTAGAACTCTATTTGGAGTCCATTAGCGACTAGGGTTTTTGTTTGCTTATTTATACGCTTTTTCGATTCATTGTAAAATTAGACTTTGAATTTGAATAAACAGTTTATTGAGTGATTCAATAATTTTATAGGTGGATTTCCTATATGTTTAGAACTTATCAAGAGTGATTCTTGTGGCGTTCGACAATCGAACTTATCAAATATTCGTGAGAGTATTTGTGGCGTTCAAAACCAGAAACTCATCAAGGAGATTGGGCAAATCCTTGTGGCGTTTCGAAAGTCGAGATTCTTTATTCCACATCGTCGAGCCATCGCGTCGTGAATATCGGGTCATGATTCATCCGTCCAACCACAACCTGAGTTCGGAACTTTTCGGCGTTTCTTCCGCGCTTCGAATCTCATCATTTTCGCTCAACTACCCCATTTTGTTGGGGGGTATAAGTACATGTGTGTTGAAAAATGGTGCCACGTTCATCAAGAAAAGAACGCATAGAAGTAAATTCTCCCCCATTATCTGCACGTAAAATTTTAATGTCCAGATTAAATTGAGTTTTGACCCAAGAGGAAAAAAATCTCAATATAGATTGAGTGTCGGATTTAAAACTCATAAGATGTACCCAAGTAAAGCGAGTAAAGTCACGACAATGGTTAGGAAATAACGAGCCCCCAAAATGTGTGTTAATTTTTTGTGGGCCCAAATATCACAGTGAATTAAATCGAATGGTGCAATTGTTTTTATTGAACTTGGAATAAAAGATGATCGAGTTTGCTTTGCTAAGGGACAAGTCACAAACATGCTTAAAATTAAAGACAAATTCAGGAAAGGATTGAGATAAGTGACGAAGAGGGGCGGCTGATGGATGTCCAAGACGTTGGTGCCAAAGATCGGAGGTGCGAGCTATGTGATTGACAAGGCAGAGATTTTGCTTCGATGCTAGATAATATAGACCATTAAAATGCTTGCCCAGGCCAATCATCCTCCTTGTATCCACGTCCTGCACAACACAAAAATCCGGGTAAAATATCACTACACATCTCAAAGCTTGTGTCAATTTACTCACAGATAACAAATTCACACGAAATTTAGGCACATGAAGAACTCCATCAAGAGATAAATCTGGTGATAAGCGAATAGATCCAACGTTTTAAATGATAGCTTGTTCACCATTAGGTAGTCCAATAGAATCACAAGGTGCCTTATTTTTATTGTGTGTAGGTGCGAGATGTGATACATGGTCTGTTGCCCCACTATCCACAATCCAATATAACATTGAATGTGCATCATGTTCTACATCATTATAGCTAGGTATACCTGTCGCATTTGCGAGTGGTTGATCGTTACCATTTTTATTGTGGTGCATAGCCCTGATTTGCATGTATTCTTCAGCCGTAAAGGTTGGGCTTTCATTGGTTGCTTCCCTCTTCATCTCAATATTGTGGGCTGCTGACCTTTTATTTCTGGGCTTCACATTTTTTCCATGCCATTTGTGACCCACTGGGAACCCAACTAAATAATAACATTTATCCACTAAGTGTCCTCCTTGTTCACAGTAATTACATCGCAAGTCTTTACGATAAGAGGAGAAAGACCCCGTTGTGTGTTGTACTGGTGTGCGACCAACCTGCATAGCGTGGGCTGCTGGAGGGATTTCCCGATGAATTGCAACTTCCATCTGCCTCTCTTGTTGAAGAATTAGGCCGTGAACTTTTCGTGTGTCTGGAAGGGGGCTCATCAACAAGATCGATCCACGAATCTGGGAATATGGTTTGTTAAGCCCCATCAAGAATTGCATCACCTTCTCCTTTTCTTCTCTTCCAGCAACCTTCCTTAACATATTGCAGGAACAAGCAATGGGCTCCTGATAAGATGCCAACTCGTCCCAGAGTCCCTTGAGTTTCGTGTAGTATGCAGAAATGGAGAGGGATCCTTGGCGACATTCGACGATTTCTTGTCGAATTTGATACATTCTTGAGTCGTCTCCTTGAGAGAACCTGTCATGAAGATCATTCCAAACCACTGCTGCCGTATCAGAGAAGATAACGCTTCGGGCTATGTCTGGTTGGATAGAATTGAGTATCCAAGATATTACCAAATCATTGCAGCATTGCTATAAAGGGTATCTCGCATCAGTTATTGCTGGTGCCTTCTCGGTTCCGTCAATCAGCCCAATCTTGTTCTTGGCCCTGAGGCTAAGTCGCATCGAGCGGCTCCATTCTCCATAATTGAGTCCATCCAGCAGTGTCTTAACCAAGGTGAGCCCTGGTGTGTCTGAATGATATAAGGTCAGAGGATCGAGTAATGAAGTCTCCTTCTCCTCCATTCCCTCTGATGTGATTTTTTGTTTTGATTGTTCTGGGTTTTCAATCATCTCAACCATGGCTTATGGATGTTGTGCTTCTGTTTGTGGCGGAAGTATAACACCCGCACTTAATTTTTGGGTTTAACCTCAAGAACTTTTAAATTTAGGGACTTAATTGGATGTTAAAATTTATTTAGACCTTAATCATGACAAATTACTTTTATTGTTGAAATTAAGAAAATATATGCAAGCATGAGAGGTTCCATTATATGTAATAATTATGAGAATCTTAATTTAATAATATGTAAAAATATATGAATGATTGATAGACTCCATTATATGTAATCATGAAGAGCATAATATTTGTATAAATATGGAAAAGTATATGAATGGTTGATAGACTCCATTATATATAATCATGAAGAGCATATTATTTGTATAAATATGGAAAAGTATATGAATGGTGCTTTACTTTAAGAAAATGATGTGTTAAAATTAATAGAATTGAATGATGATGTTTACATTATTCCAACTTTACACATCTATTTAAATCCATCTCTTTTACACACAACTCTACGCATATACACTTATTTCCAATCTCTTGACAAAATTCACAAGTAAGAGAAATTCAAGGTGGTCAAGAAAGTTTTGATCCATTTACTACTACACTTTATTTTAATCTTTTAAACGGTAAGTATATCTTATATTTTTAAGAAAAGTAAGTATGTTTTTATGAAAAGAAAATATATCATATGTTTTTAAGAAAAGTAAGTATATTTTTATGAAAAGAAAGTATATCTTATGTTTTTAAGAAAAGTAAGTATGTTTTTATGAAAAGAAAATATATCTTATGTTTTTAAGAAAAGTAAGTATGTTTTTATGAAAATAAAATATATCATATGTTTTTAAGAAAAGTAAGTATGTTTTTATGAAAAGAAAATATATCTTATGTTTTTAAGAAAAGTAAGTATGTTTTTATGAAAAGAAAATATACCTTATGTTTTTATGAAAAGTAAGTATACCTTATGTTTTTACGAAAAGTAGGTATACCCTATGTTTTTACGAAAATGTTTGGATCATTGCTATGAAATCAATCTCACAAGATTGCTATGAAATCAATCTCACAAGATTGCTATGGGTCTCATATGATATGTTTATGATTATGCTAAGGGGACCGGAGTTTAGTAGCGCTACACATAAGAATTCTTGCCATCTAAGTTCGGTAAAATTCTTGTGTCTCCCTATGTTTATGAGGATTTCGATCCTATTCTATGCTATGATTAAAATGATCCCTATGCTTTCAAAAGAAAATTATGCTTGGTATACTTACTGGGATTTTGTAAATCTCACTCCACGATATTTACCATTTTCAGATAATTGAAGGTTCGAGGCGGTCAACATGGAAGTGGCAAAAGTGGTTAAGATTGATGAGATAATTATGTTGAACTTTATGTAAGAAAATTATGTTCTATTTTTATTCAAAAATAAAATTATGGGATTCTATTTATTCTTTTGAATAATTTTACATTACTATTTAAGTCTCGATAATATGACATGAGTCACTTTTAGTGGCACTCGAATGGTCGAGAATTCGGGTCGTCACAGGAAGTGTGTTAGGCTTAGAGGCACCAAGATTGGTGCTCTGATACCATAAACGAAAGGATATAATATGTGAAAAAATTCTGTGTGTATATATTAAAATACAATCATTATGTACATATATAACACCATATTCTAGCAAGTTATTCTAGGAAAGTAATTATGTACAAAGTAATGATCCTACAATTAATCCTAATTGATATTTTACTACGAGATTGATCCACAATCTGCTCCCATCGTCAATCACATACCAAGGCAGATTTTACTTCCTTTGACACCGAGCGATGATGTTTGAAACTTTGGCTGTTGTTCCTGGTATGGTGGGAGAATGATGTTGCATCTCAGGTAGGTTTCTTTAGAAGTTTAAGCAAAGTGGTGGATGGATTAAAGCATTGCTTGAATAAATAAGCTGAGAAAGAGAGGAATTGCACTTGATGACCAACTGCTTTCTTTGTGCTCTACCCTTTAACCTCCGAAAAGTTAATGCTAATTTTGACTCTCATAGCAGCACAAACTCAATATGCTGCCGAAAATTTCGGAACAATTTGATAATAACCTTACAAAGAATACATTGTTATTCTTGCAAGTCATAATTGTTACACTCGCTAACATTTGGTTGCTTGTATCTTGGAACACACTTGATTTGAAAAAAGGATATTACTTTCATTTGTTACTTTAATCTTTTCTTTAGATTTCGGAATAAACTGTTGCTAGAATAAGTCTCATCACCACGAGTGATTGAATCAGTTGATGGCGAAAGTTTCCCCCATCACACTGGTATTTTTTTCCATTTAATTAGTCGCTCAAAATTTACATTGTGTACACAATTATTCATGCTAATCTATACTCAATTACGACGTCGCACATACCTTGCACATTTGAACACTATTTTCTATTATTTACATGGAATGTGGACGTTGCATGTATCAAAGGGTTAAATACATGGTTACAAACTTCTAGATTGTAAATATTTGTAATTAGGACAACTGTAATGTATTACAAAAGTATCAAAATTAATTATAAAAATTAGGTACATTACAAATATAATTTTTCACATGTTTTTAATTTTTTTATTCTATTTTTCTGTAATGTTCACATGTTTTTAATAAATTAGAATTTAAAAATTATAAATTATAGCATTTAATTATCATTATATAGTATTACACGAGTGCATTGTTCTAAAAAACATTAATCGCGGCGAAGCATGGAACCCTAGAGTCAAGTTTTACAAGCATAAGCGGGAGTATGAGTTAAAAACGTTAAAAATGTTTTTCAATTTTTTAATTTTTTTTTTTTTTTTTTTTTTTTTTTTTTTTTTTTTTTTTTTTTTTTTATCAATCTAATGATTCTAAACCATTAAATAATTGAAATGATGCATACCAAACACATCTAAAATTATAAATATTGCATTTACTCAATAATAATTCATAATACTAGTTCACTATACAATTTTTATTTTTAAGTTTTCAAAAGACAAAAACTAGACAATTCCTACATACTAGATTTAAATTTTACACATACTTTCAAAATTGTTGACAAAAAGTTAGTCTAAAAAATCAAAATCAAAATCAAAATCATATCATAATCACAAAACTAAGATTTAAGATAGCAGAATCACTAAATATTGTCTAACTCTTTACCGTTCTCCAATTCAATATCTTATTATTCATCTAATTCATCTTTCATGTCATCCGATACAAAATCATTTTCTTCGGGCTCCTTATTTCAAATTGTGCATTTCTAGGTTGTAGGATATCATTATCTACCCATTCATTCTCCACTTCCTCCCCTTCCTCATCACAACCATCTACAAGTCAAGATTGTGCATTACTAGGATCACTTGCTAATAAAGTCTCTATTTTGCCCTTTCTCTTCTTGTTTCTCACCATTGCATTGCATTGCATTGAATTGGACATAAACAAGATTGTTCATTCTTGTAGTATCAAGTCTATTCCTTTTCTTGGTGTGTGTAAAAAAAGAAAAAAAGAAAAGTTAAATAACTTTAGTATACTTATAAGTTTTTAAACTACTACCAAACTACCAAAGTAATAAGAGAATAGAAGTATATGAACCGAACTAATTGAGATGGCCTTATAATAGATACAAATTTGATATGAATATAAATAGACACTTGCCTCAAATACTCACAATAATCTATTTAGTAATTCTTGGGAGACATTAATAAATGACATTTTTAGGTAATATTGTCATGATGTAACATACATTCATTAGATAATGATTATAACTATCTCACCACTTACTTTTTCATCACCCAATGAATATACGCTACATCACAATGTCACTTAAAAATGTCTCTTATTAATGTATCCCTAAAATTATTATAATCTACTAGTATTCGCCCCAGTGCGATGCACGGGACATGTAAATGATTACTTATTAAATATGAAATTTAAAAAAAAATGGAAAAATGTGATCATAAAAAATAGTAATAATTGCACAAAAAAGACGACAATCATTTATAATTGTCGTTAAAGGATTACAAAACACACAGACCATTAATCAAAATTTTGAAATACTTCTTTACGTAGGCATTTGCAAGTGCAGACACTCTAAAGTAGTTTTTCAAAAGAAAAAAAAAAAACCCTAATTATGTTATATACATTTTTAATACTGTTTTATTATTTGGTAAAGCAATGCACATTTGTAATTTTGTTATATATGTTTTTAATATTGTTTTGTTTTATTAATAAGTTCTCTAATAACTATATTATTATCTTCAACACTGATTAATTACTATAACTTTGGTAAAACAATATACATTTTTAATTACATTATTTTCAATACTATTTTATTATTAACATAGCACATAATTAATTAAAACTCTATATCATAATTCCAAATTATAAACATATTGAAAATACCGACCAATTAATAGCTGAATATATAATAAAACTAATAATGAGGTAAAACCATTTTCAAAGTGACCATTTATATTCTCTAGATAAAAATAATTTTGAAATATATATGGATAATCAACTTTTTTTTAATCTCTATAAATCATGAATTTCCGTTTTAGGAAAGTTAAAAAATGCGGGAAATTATGTAGTGTTATATTTTGCCACTTTATTGTTATAATATATATAAAGATAAAGATAAAGATAAAAATTAACAATACACAGTTAAATAAGGTAGTTCCTTTCCCTGCATGATGACACTTGAATTTTCAAATAATAGTTTTTAACTTTTATTATACTCTACTCAATTATAACTTATAAGGCAATTCCTTTCCCTGTGTGATGACACTTGAATTGTCAAAGAATAATTTTATTAGCAAACTAATTGAGATAGAGGGAAAAAATCAATTAACAATTAATTTTTATAAACAAATATTAGATGTCAAATACCTTATAATAAGTGGAAAGCTACAAAGAATTTAATAATAATTAGGGATGAAATAACTCATATGTAATATCAAATATGTAACAATGTAATTAGTACTCACCCCTTCAAATGTACTCCAATTTCTTTGATAACCCGATGAACTAGTTGTCAAACCAAGGATTCTTTTTGTCATTATCTTTAAATTTGGTGTTTTTCATTGCCATAGAAGTTCCACCAACTCACTAAATAATAAGTAATAAATATAAATGAAAGAGAGTATAATCAATTAAAAGTTTCAACATTTAAGTAATCACCCATTTAAGCAATGACATGAAAGGAAAAAGAGAGAATAATTTTAATTTTTAACAAACCCGGATTGTAATTTTCATCGTTGCTCTCACATCACTTATTGCTAGCTTTCTTCCAAATGAACCTTCTCTTTGAACATACTTTGGAAACTCGGTATTTATCAGATGATGTTGAATTTCATCATCGAAAAAGAATTTCTCAACATAAACAATCACATTATTTGTTATAAAATGATCATCCTTATACTTGGATTCTTCAAGAAATAAAACAGATTCAAAAAATAAGCCGTTGTATGAAGTGGACTATTAAGACAATTCTTGCTTTTTGCATCAATAATGTCTAAGATTGGCTTATAGTCACACTCTTTCTTAAATATCTTTTTGATATCATCTTTTGCCTTTAGTAGTGATGCATGTCGCGATGCACCAAAATAATAAATAAATATCTTACTCGTAAATTATCAAGTTTGATTGTAATAGCGGAAGTAAGAGTCGATCCCACGAGGAACGGGAACTAAAGTAGTACTTTGTCAATTAGAATAGATGGGGGGTTTTCGAGTTCAAGTATTATAAATAATGTGAAAATAAAATAAAAACGTAGATTAGATAAAATAAAAGTCAATTATTTGCAAACCCTAGTTCTCAGGTTCAGTTGTATTCTATCGCAATGTTATCACTTCCCAAGTAACGCGTGTTCAATTTCCCTTTTTGATTTATCACCCTTAAATAGTTAATAAGCTCTAACTATTTCTATTCTCCCTTAATTGCATTTAATTAGAATAAGCTTTCTAATCAAACATTAGCCATTGAATAACCTAAAACAAGCTCTTTAGATTTAAGACAACAACTATATATTGGTTGAGAAGAATTAGGATGAATTAGATTATCAATCACACAAGCTCGTGACAATTAACCTAAGTTGGAATTCTTTATGAAAATATTAAATTTCCAATTGCTACTATGATTTGAATAAAAAGATGTTTACGGATCCAATCATTCAAAATAGCAAATCTCAATACAACAAATTAAATGATAAGGCCTTAATCAAATAAAGAATTGCATTGATTAAATCGAAAACGCATAAGAATCCAACAAATCAAAGTAAAGAATTCAGAACTACGTTACTAGTTTGGAAAAGCAATGACAAATTGATATGAAATACAACTTCCCCTTCGAACTAGGTATGGAAGCTTAGCAGAGCATAGTCATGAAGAATTCTAGAATTTTCTTTCTTGATTCACCTTCTCGAGTTGCTTAATTTCCTTCCAATTCTTCAAGCAAGCCGCGCCTCTTTCAATAATTATTTCACACCTTTTTCTGTCATGAGAACCCCTTTTTATAGCCTTAATTTCGTGCCATAGCTTTGGGCTCAAGAAATCCCAAAATTATGGAAAGAATTGAAATATGGAAATTGTTGACTGGAGAGTTACGGTCGTAACATTTTCTTTACGGCCGTAATTGAGTTTCTGTATATTTCTCAAAAATTGAAGTTACGGCCGTGACTTCTGATTTACGGCCGTAACTATGTTTCTGCAATTTTTTCTTTTAGAAGGTTACGGCCGTAACTTATCCTTTACGACCATAAACTCTTTTCTGCTTATTTTTTTCTGATTCAACATACTCTTACGGTCGTGAATGTGTGACCTTACAGCCGTAACTTTATTTGCACCTAAGTCCCCAAACTTCAGTTTGGAGTGCATTTTGGTCCTTTTTTCTTCTTTTCTCTTCTTTTATGATCCTATACAATATAAAACATAAAATGCATTAATAATACTTAGATAGAATCACATTATGGCATATTCAAGGGTATAAGTGCATAAAATAAACGTAAATATCACACTTATCAAGTAGCTCAGCACCATAAAAAAAAGCCCATTGAAAGCTTCTCTTCTTCATCAACAAGTCTAAGCACTTTCACTAGTGGAGTAAACACACTTAAACACAACTCCATCAAATTCCAAAACTCATTTGGAACTACAAAATTAAATGCCTCTTTCACCATTTTGCTCCTAGACCATTTTGTGTTATCTCATTATCGCTAGTCATTATATTTCTCAACTTACGTTTTTTATCAAGCAAACTTTGAAGTGTTAAGAAAGAGGTTGCAAATCTAGTGACTCCCATCCTATGTTGATAATTGGCCCAGTTTTGCCCCAGCCCTAACAGAATTTGGAATTGGTTGGCCCAACTTGCACAAGGCTTCAGACTCAAATAAGAGTCAAAACCCGAGACCAAGTCGCATTTCCAAAGTACACTTTTTTTGTTGCAACCGAACTCATTCTGGCTGTTTGATTAACCACCTAGAGCATCCCTGGCCGTTGGATCACTGCGCCTATTTGTATCCCTTGAAGAGTCCATAAGGGTTAGACGAATTCAGATCCATTATTGTTCAGAATTTTTCTCTCTCCACTTCATCTCTTTCTCTGAGGCGATTTCGTCCTCTCCTCTCAATCCTTCTCTGATACGAAGAAATACTTTGGTTTTCATTTCTTCATTTGTAGTAATTTTGGGATATAGTTTGAGAGTGATTTTAGTGCTCTTTGTAATCATACTTTGTTCATTTTTTATAGAGTTTTTGTTACGCAGTTTGTCTGCGAGTTTAGTCTAGTTTACTTTGTGTAATCACTATGTTTTTGTAAAAGTTTTATAGCAATTTCTGATAAACATCTTGTGGATTCAATATATTTTGTGATTCTTTGAGTTTTCTGGGTTTAAATTCTTTATAGTGATATCAAAGCCTTAGGGTTTTCTGATACTCAAAGGAAAATTTTGTTTTTGGGGATCTTGAAGTTTTTCTCTCAAAACCGTAAAATCTTTATGGAAAAAACCCCAGATATGAAAACTCAGGGTTGACTCTTCATGATACCTTTGAGTTTCCTCAAAGATCTGTAAATTTGGCTTACAGATCTGTTGATTTTCTGGTACTTTACACTTGGATCTGAAAGATCTGCAACCGGATCTACCTTTGCTGAAAAATTCCTAGAAGGAACTGAAGCGCCATAAATTCGTTCACATCAATCATGTGAAGTCCTTCAATTCTAGGGTTTCTTGAACCCTTCTCTTTTAATCTTTCTGTTTTTCCTCCGTTGAAGCCCTTCTTGGACCTCTTTACTTTCCTTTGTCCAGGATTCCTTTAGAGAATTAGGGAATCTGAGGGAGTTTAGAGCCAACCTAAGTAGGTTGAGGAAAAGAAAGATATTCTTTCTTGTTCTCGTTTATTTTAACTTGTACTTTGTGCTTCTGTATACTTTGTGAACTATAATTGGTATTTCTGCTTTGTGTTGTGACTACTTTGTGTAACTTGATCTTTGTGATTCTCAGTCCTGCACTCTACTGCAATAACTTGACTGCATTAATTGCTCTTTTAATATCTATAATTCTTTTCTCCCAAAGTCTTTTAAAATGGCTACTGCAAAATTTGAGGTTGAAATTTGGAATGGGAAAGGGGATTTTAGTTTATGGCGTCAGAAAATAAAAGCCATTTTACTCTAATTAAAATGTGCTAAGGCTATTAATGAAACCTGGCCTGAAAACTTAACTGAAGAAAGAAGAACTGAATTGGATGAATTAGCCTGGAGTACATTGTTTCTTCATCTTTCTGACACTGTGATTAGGAAAGTAGGAGAAACTAAAACTGGTGTTGACTTATGGGATAAACTAGAAGAACTTTTTCTCACTATTTCTCTTCCAAATAAATGTTTTTTTGTGGAAACAATTCTTTAGCTATAAATCTGATCCTTCACTGGGTGCTGAAGAAAACATAAACAGATTTAATAGGATAACACAAGATCTTTTAAATGCTAGTGAAAAAATACTGAAGATCAAAAAGTTGTCTGTCTATTAAATGGTATGGGAGAAAAGTACAAAGTTATTAGAAATGCTTTGGAGTATTGTGGTAAAAAATTAACTGTTGAAATAATTCATACATCTCTTGAGAATAAAGAACTTGAGTCCAAATCTGAACTTAAGGAGGCCTATAACGCAGAGTCCTCATTCACTAGAGGCAAGACTTCATTCAAGGGTAACAACAATAAAACTTAGAACTATAATAGAAATAATCCTAGGAAAACCAAAGAATATCAGAATAAGAAATATATACCTAACAAACCTAGAGATAAAAGATTTGATCATAACAGGTTTGATAATAAAAGGTCTGATCACAACAGATTTGAAGTTAAAAGATAGAATGATAATAAATTTGATAAGAAGTTTGATGATACTAGGAAATGTTATTACTGTGGAAAAAATGGATCATCTAGTTAATGAATGCTTTAAGAAAATAAGGGATAGTAAGAATAATCAACAAGAAACTGTAGATATACAGAATAATAGTGGGGTATGTTACCACTTCTTCAAAAATGAAAGATGAATGGATTCTTGACTCTGGCTGTACATTTCATATGTGCCCTTACAGGGATTTGTTTGATAATTTCTCTTTGCATGCTACTGGTTATGTGAAACTTGGCAATGATGTATCATGTGATATTAAGGCGGTTGGGAAAGTGGTATTAAAACTTAGTGATAATAATACCTTGACCTTAAATCAAACAAGATATGTCCCTGATTTAAGGAGAAATCTCATCTCCTTAGGAATACAAGATGATGAAGGTTATGATATTAGAGTCAGTAATGGATACACTAAAATTTTGATAATTAATTTGTTGATTGCTAGTACAGCCAAGAGCAATGGCATTTACATTGTCTCTGTGCAGTCTTATTCTCCAACCTCTTTTACTATTGAAAATTTGAATAATGAATTGTCTGAACTTTGGCATAAAAGACTAGGTCATGTAGGAGAAAATGGACTTAAAGTTTTAAGTCCATTTGAAAATTTTGAAAAATAAAAGAGTTAAAACAATCAGAACTGATAATGGTTTAGAGTTCTGCAATTTTGAATTTGATGATTTTTGTAAACACCAAGGTATTCTTAGACATAGAACTGTTTCATATATTCTACAACAAAATAGGGTTGTTGGAAGGATGAACAACCCCTTGCTTGAAAGAACAAGGTGTATGTTAATCCAATCCAATTTACAAAAAAAAAAATTTGGAGGGAAGCAGTTAAAACTGCATCATTTTTGATAAATAAACGTCCTTCAAGTGTTGTAAACTATATAACATTCCATATCAGATCTGTGCAGCTTATGCACATCAGTCTCAGTCCAAACTTGATCCCAAATTTTTAAAATGTATTTTTATTGGTTATGGGGAAGTAGTGATCGCAATGAGCCTTTAAGCTCGCTGCTCGGCTCGCTTGGCCCTTCAGCTCGAGGCTCGTACATAATTTTTTTTTTTTTCATTTTTCTTCATTAAAATTGACATTTTATTTCAAAAAAACACGAACCGTTCATGAAAAACGAGCCGAGCCGTGTTTGGCTCGTTTTTGGATTTGCTTGTTTGGCTCATGTTCGAGCTCGTGAGTTGGACGAGCCGAGCCACTCGTGGCTCGTGATTTGACGAGCTGGCGAGTGGCACGACCCGTTTTCCATCTCTATGGGGAAGGGGTGAAGGGCTACATGCTGTGGGTTAAAGAACAAAAAGGTTTTTAAGTGATTTTAAGCAGGTCAGTTGTTTTTAATGAAAATATTTTTCCCTACAAATTTGAAAAATATGAAAATCCACTTTGAAAAGAATTTTAAAACTACTGAAGTGAGCTCTGGTGATACTCACATTCAACTTGAGCAACCCCAACATATACCTGCAGACACTTCTGCACCCACTTACCTGTTTTGCCTGTTGATAATGATTATGATGAATCTGATCTTTGTTATTACCAATTACCTAGGGACAGAACTAGGAGGAATATTAGACCTCCAGCTAGATTAGATGATTTTGAATATTTTTCTACCTCTACTTTGTCTACTACTCTAGATTCTGAACCTTGCTCATTTGAAGAAGCTGTTGACCACAAAATCCGGATCGACCTTGGACCAACACGTCTCAGCTCCTCCCTCTTGAACACGTGGATCTCCTGCGCACTGTGACAAACAATCAGTTTGCAAAGGGGGCCGAGGTGGCTCCCGTTTGCACTCCGATGCCTAAGTCAGTACTCATTTTGGGCAAATGTATATTGGGTGCGGGAAATATAAATGTGTAGAAGAGAGAAAAGGGAGTGAGAGAAGTATAGAGTTAAGAGTGAGAAATTGCTAACCCTTTACTTGGAGACAATTGTGCTTCATTTATAGTGAAACTTCTTGTCTCGGATTGCGACACGTGGTATACTTTACACTTGTCATCACCCTAGCTTATGGATGTGACAATCTTGCTTTTCAACCGTAATCATTGCCACATTTTTTAGGGGATGGGCGCATGTCACGTCTGGGTAAAGGCAGTGTCCCATCACTGACTCCATCTCTCTCTTCTGGTCAACGCCATACAGCGCCCCGACTGAGTATAAAGCACATCGGCTAGGCATTAACCAGGTCGGCTGAAAAAGGTTTGCTTGACATACCACCTCGGCATTCATCCCAAGGTGATATTCTAGGCCTTAGCTGTGGGTCAAGGTTCATTGGGCCACTATTGGGCCTTCGCTGGTGGATCACTGTACCTTTCTTTGGGCCCGGATTCAACACTAGTCCCTCAAATCCGAAGGGATCATTCATGGTCATGTAGGATTTGCCATGATTTCACAGCATTAACTTTTTAGGGAGTCAATAATGAAATTCCTTAGGTAAGGCTCGGATCCATATCATAGCCGACCTTCTGCCTCGGATTTTCTCTCCCTACTGGCCAGGATCATATCAGCGCATTTCCTAGGCGGCGCATTCAATTCGGAGGAGCTATCGGTATTTATTTCCAAGAAATATATATATAAAATGGGTGGGGGGCAGCATTTCGCAGCGCGTGGCATGCACTGTGGTAGCTGAACGGTTTTTGTCCCTCCCTTTGACGGCTGGCGCTTTGATTAGCTCATTTTCCAAGAAGCATGGGTTACCCACATTAATCATGCGGTTCACGAAACTCAAGGAATCTAGACCGTTAGGATGCCTATAAATCCTTCTTCATTTTACCATTTCACCTTTTACCATTTTCTTAGAATCTTTGCAGCCATACTTTCGCGAAAACTTGAGCCGTCTCTCTCTTCCTTGCGAGTCTCGTGTCTTTTCTTCAAGGGTTTTCTACCCAGCATCCACCCTTAACGTTCCACAGTTTTCCTTGGCGAGTTCTTCATTTCAAGTGCACAGTGTCAAGCATTCGTCTTTTGAAGGTAAATCTCTTGATCCCTGTATATGCAAGACTTTCTTATTTTTAGTTTCTCATTGTGGGTTTGAGAATTCTGTTTTTGCACTTTGTTTTTCTTTTGTTGAGTCTGACTCTCCTTTAAAACAAAAAGAAAAAATGGAAAGAGTTGGGGGAACGGGTTCACAGGAAATGTTAGCGATGGCGGTTCCCATCAGAGGTTTCTGCCCCATCTCTTTATCGGTTTTTAGTTCCCGTTTCTTTAGGGAGCAGGTTAAGAGGAGAAATAGGAAAACCAGTGGCATAATTTATTTGAGTGATTCTGACAGCGAAGAAGAAAAACACCAGAACTACATGGCTCATCTGTCATCCGAGGAGGAATTCGCGCTTAGGGAGCTCCGAAGCAAACGAGACAGGGACTTGGGAGGAGAAATGGCGGCGAGCTCCTCTTCAGGTCACCAGGACCTCGGCTTGATCGTTAGGGCACCGTTTAGGGCGCATAGGGAAGAGTTGGGTTTGACTGCTGAGGAGATCGCTCAGGTAGAAGATTGGGTTGACCAGGTCAACAAAGTTTCGGGCTACCATGTCGACCCCGATCCAAACCCAGAGTCATGGGAAAGCAGTGAGGTTGCTACTGAAATCCGAAGGATCAATTTGACCTCGGCTTCGACAAAATCCAGGTTGCCAGAAGGGGTCCATCTGGTGCTCCCTACCCCTTCCTGCCGACCTTGCAGCCCTCCCCCGGGCCAGGCGGCTATATGCCACGATGCCCTTTCTTGCGGGATGAGGCTCCTCCTGCATCCCTTTTTCAGGGCACTGCTTAGGAGCTATAACTTGTGCCCCTACCAGCTGGCCCCCAATTTCTGGACTCAGGCTGTGGGGACTTGGTTGGCGTGGCAAGAGGTCAGCCCGGATCATCCCATCTCACTGCACATCATTCACACTCTCTATACTTTGAAGAAATCAGTTAGGAGGGAGAGAGACATGAGATCGGATGTCAAGGATTGGTATTATTTGTCCCCCAGAGGTTCTTATACTCACGTTATTACCGGTCACCCTATCTCAATAAAGAACTGGAGGAACCAGTGGTTCTGGGTTGCTGGGGAGTGGCAGAGTTCCCCTGTGGACCCTAGTCCAGAAATTACAGTTCCCCGAACTCTTTCCCTACCTAGTGAGTCTTATATTTGCTTTAGAGTCTTTAAGTGTCATGCGTCTTTTGCTGTTTCATCCATACTCACTTTTCTTGACTGCTTCTTAACATATTATTGGCTTATGGCAGGGGACACTTTTGCCCATCTCCTCCCTGACGCGGATCTAGCGGCAGTGAGGCTTCTATTTGCCTACAAGGGCAATTTCCAAGGGGTCATACAACAGAACAAATTATTCGTTAAACACGGTCTTATGCGAGCTATGAGTAAGTTCGCCTCCTTATTGCTGTTACATCTTGTGTTCGTTCATTTTTTTTTTTTATATAACCCCCATTGTCCTCCTTTCCTTGCTAGGTTCCAAAGAATTCCCAAAGATTTCTTTAAAGGGCCTCATGGCTACGAAGGTTCCTCCGGCTCTGTGCCATGGGAGCGAGGTTGAAAGAAAGCAGAAAGCGGTCTTGGCCGACCTGCAAATTGGGGTGACAAGAGAAGTGTCTGAGAAGTCTACTGCCCAACTTCAGGGCCCTCTCCCAGCTCTACTGCCACCGCCCACTTTGCTGCCAGTGGGTCCCCAACAACCCAACATTGCTAGGGAGGCCGATCCTGAAAAAGGCGTCGCCAAAGGGAAAGGGAAGAGGTCGGATAGAGGCGGACCCAAGAGGGGCAGGGAGACTAGGGATGCCCCCGTGCCACCTTCCTTGTCCGAGGACATTTCTGAGCAAGCACTTGAGGAGGAGCCTGCTCCCTTAAAAAGGCTCAGAAGGGGAAAAGGCAAGGAGTCCACTTCCGCACCTCCGCCATCAATGATCGAGGAACTGGAGGACGAGCCATCCGTGTCCATGCCGGGCTTGGCTTATGAAGTAACACCAGAAGGGGCGGAAGAGCTTAAGCATATTAAAACCAGCATCCTCCCCAGAGATGTCACTTTCAACCCTTCATTGTTCGACTCACCCAGTTCGCCTCCAGCCAGGGCAGCCTTAATTACCGAACAGTTTTGGACAAAGGGTTGGGCCACCTTTTCCTCCAGTGCTACTCCGTCTCGAAAGCTGCTCGCTTCCAAAGCTATGAACGCCAGAACTCTGGCTCTCATTGGCGAGGTAGAGTCCTCCGTTGAGGTAGCTCAACGGGATAAGAGGGATGCTGAGACTGCTCTCCACCACGCTGACAATATGCTCAAGGAGATTAATGACCTTAAGGCACAGCTGTCCATAGCCCGAAAATCATCTTCAGAAGAGAGGGCTAATGCGAAGCGCCTCCAAGAGGACAATGACAAATTGATGCATGACCTCCATGCCTCTGAATCAGACGTGGCGGCCTTATGCAAAAAATTGGATGATTCCAATCGTGCACAGTTTATTGCCTCTGAGGCCCTAGCCGCCGCTAATGCAGCCAAGTTGAAACTAGAAGCTGAGGCGGCAGCGGTAAACAAAAAACTGGGGAGGGAGCTGGAGGCTAGGGCGAAAGCAGAGGAGGACCTTGCCTCGCTGGAAAAACACATGCAAACGAGGATCACTGAAGTCTTGGAACAGACCATCGCAACACGGGTGGAGAATGCTTTAAAAACTAGAGTGTCGGAAGCTGTCTAGGACTTCAAGGACACCTTTGAAGAGACCCCTGAGTATGAGGCTATGCAGCGGGTTTTTGGGAACTTAGGGGCTAGGATGGCCTTGGGGGACGTGAAGGAAGCTTTTCCAACCTTGGACCTGTCCTCCATTGAAGCATTTTACCCCGAGCCTCAAGATGCTCCTGCAGATCCTTTAGACGCATCCAGCAAGGGTTCACCAGAAGGCGTTCCTCCACAATGATCCTCTTCCATCTTTTACCTTTTTGTTAGTTAGTATGTTCGTTTCATTTTTCTTCTTCTTCCCTTTTTTTTGTGAGTGCCCCAGCACCTAATATTGTGAGTGTAGCCTTTATTTAATTTGTAAATGCCTCATTTTCATGAATGGAATGGTCTACTTATATTTCGGCGTAGCAACATTTCTAACTGTTTAAGCATGAATATTTCCAAGTGCGAGTGTTTCCTAATTGTATGATGATATGTGGGGCATTGTGAATGTCTGTCTGTAAATGTCTTGATTTGTGAAATGCATATATTGTAAATGTCTGTCTGTAAATGTCTTGATTTTTAAAATACACCTGATTTAGAGCACCTCGGATAGGCATAACTTAGTTCGGCTGAAGGGGCTGAAGGGGCTTCTGTGCCTTTCCTCCTCGGCCATTAGTCTAAGGCGATATCTAAACTTTGGTCATGGATGGCCATATGGCCATATTTTGGGCGTGCTAGTCCCTCAAATCCGATGTGGTCATTCATGAGCGGATCGAATTTGTCATCACTTCGCAGCAATAATTCTATTCAAGTTTAATCATTCGCTATACCCCCAGATCCGACACAGTTGATGTACTTACGTTTGCTAATTAGATCTGAACTTGACCAACCTTTGAGCGATTTCATCTTAAAACTATGTGACATCTACATTTACAACTTTGTATGAACCTCTGTTAATGTCGCAGTGTAAATTCACCGGAGTCCCTTGTTTTTAACAAAGATCATGCCTGGCGGAGGCGTGTGGTATTTGCGGCCAAAATAACATAAGAATTTTTTACGTTTGTCTTTTAGGCTTATGCACACAGCACTTAGTATATATATATATATATATCTTGCAAACGCTTTGTCCGGATGTATGAACTAACTTAACACACCAAGGATTTTGGTTTATGTGACAACATTTGGTTATATTTGAATGATTCCAAACATATTGCGCGGTGAATGACGGTGAACGAGTGCAGCACCTCAGATTTGAGTGGTTCGAAGCATTTGTTGTATTAAAACTCCCAATCCTTACATGGTGATCGTAGTTTAGCCTTATGAGAGTCCCTTGTCCTTAACAATTTTTATGCATAGTGTGGACGTATGGCGTCATGACCAAAATAATTTTAGAATGTGCGTTTATCCATTATGGTTGTCTAATAGAGATTGGCGTAACTTTTAACGCAGCTCGCCCACGATTTTTTTGAAATAATATGATAATGTTGCAATCATAGAGGAATTTAGTTTTATTGAAAATAACGGCGAAGGTGGTCCGTTTTCCAAGGATTACGTAGAGGTACTCCAGACAAGTCCTCAATTATGTATGTTCCGGGTACCACCTCGGCAACGACCTTGTAAGGGCCTTCCCAGTTAGGACCCAGAGTCCCTACTCCTGGCTCCTGTGTTGAAGGAAGAACCTTTTTGAGGACCAAGTCCCCAATATTAAAGCGTCGGCTCTTCACCCTTTTGTTGTAGTATCGAGCCATCTTTTTCTGGTATTTGGCCATTACCTCTTGGGAATCATTCCGCTTTTCCATGAGGAAGTCTAAACCGGCCCTTTACGCTTCCTCGTTCCTAACTTCGTCATAATGAATTTGACGAAGCGTAGGGATTCCGATTTCGACGGGGCATACCGCCTCGGCTCCGTAAGCCAGCGAGAAGGGTGTTTCACCAGTAGCGGTGTGCGAGGTGGTTCGAAGGGCCCATAACACTTGTGGTAGCTCGTCTACCCACGTGCCCTTTCTGAATTCCAACTTCCTTTTCAGGGTATTTTTTATGGTCTTGTTCACCGCTTCAACCTACCCGTTGGTCTGTGGGTGATGTGGAGACAAGAACAGCTTCCTGATTCCCAAATCGTCACACAACTCATCCACGCTTCTGTTTTTGAACTGTTTTGCATTGTCACTAACCGGCGAATGTGGTATTCCGAACCGGCATATGATATTTTTCCAAATGAACTTGGTGGTGTTGGCCTCGGTGATCTTCATCAAAGGTTCCGCTTCGACCCACTTGGTGAAGTAGTTAATTGCTACTATCGCAAAGCAATTGTTACCAGCTCCTCTGGGCATAGGACCAATAATGTCAACCCCGCACTTTGCAAAGGGCCAAGGGCTAGTCACCACAGTTAACTCGTGATGCGGCTGATGTGGTATGGTCGCGTGTCTTTGGCATTTATCACATTTTCGCACAAAGTCATGGGAATCTTTTCGCATTGTAGGCCAAAAATATCCCTGTTTGAGGGCTTTCCGAGCTAGCGATAAAGCCCCGGCATGGTTGCCGCAGATGCCCTCATGGATTTCTCTCATCACATACTGTCCTTCCTCTAGCCCCACACATCTCAGCAAAGGAGAGGTATAACTCCGCTTATAAAGTAAGTCGTCCAAGAGCACGAAGTTCGCAGAGTATTTCTGCAATTTCCGAGCTGCTTCGGGCTCGTTCGGAGCTGTCTGATGCTTTAAATAGGAGATTAGGGGGTTCATCCAGGATCCCTCTTCTTCAATCGCCAAAAATCTTCGGTCCTTGCTCAATAGACGAAGTCAACATGCGCTCAACTGGGATTAGATTGTGTAACTCTAAATCGCTACTACTTGCTAATTTGGACAATGCATCAGCGTTGGAATTTTCTGTTCTGGGGATGTGTTGCAACTCCATTTTTCCGAAGTGCGCAGCCAAATCTCTTACTTTCTTCAAGTAAGCGACCATAGAAGGTTCTTTGGCAGAAAATTACCCGTTGAATTGGCTCACAACAAGCTGCGAATCGCTATTGGCCACTACGGATTTAACCTTCAAGGCTTTCGCAAGTCTTAACCCGGCTAATAACGCCTCGTATTCGGCAACATTGTTTGAGTCCTTCTATCCAAAGTTCCAAGATGTTAGTAAGGAAAGTCCCCTTGAAAACGTCACTGGCGGCCCTTCTTCTAAAGAAGTCAACCTTTCCCGCGCTCCTGCTTAGGATGCCTGTTTTTTTCATTGTCTTTTGTGAATCTTCATCTACTTCACCTTTGATCTTTATATGTGAATTTTATGTATTGCTCTGCTATACACAAGTAGTTCGTATTGTAAGATGGTCATCATTCAATATGAGATGGTCCATCATAGGATGAACATAGTTTAATACAGGATAGTTCGAAGCTTGTGCCGGTCCTTGGAGTCACTGGTGGATGTGATAGTCCCTCAAATCTAAGCGCTAAAGACATTTATGTCCATCGCTTAGCTTTGACTGAATGGGTCACAACTCGTACTTCCCCGTGAATCCCCTGTTTACGTCCAGGGTGATTACATTGGGGCCATTTTTGGTTAAAAATCTAACATGGGCGATATGCCTTTAAATTGTACCGTACATACTGCCTCTGACCCATGTGCCAGTGAGAATGGAGTTCCTTCTGTGGCGATTTGCAAGGTAATTCTGATTCCCCATAGGGCTCATGGAAGTTTATTTACCATTGTTTCTTTAATTGACTCCAATTTCTTCTTCAGGTTGTTTCATAGATTTATCAACCAAGTATGCTTCACCCTCATCTAATAGAATATTCACTCCGGAGTTAAAGGAGGACATCCATCTAGGAGTCCCATGTATTCATGCTTTATAGCCTCGTTTGTAAGTACTCAGTTTGTTAGTCCGGGGTGGATTCCATTGAATGGGGAAATCCCTTATTTGTGGGGGTTTGCTAAGCTATTCATGTTTACTTGGAATTATGCTTGTTAGCAGCCCCTAGCGAGGACTTAGATCAATGATCTTATTCTTTTGTTAACTTGTAACGGTGTTACTTCAGTACATCAGGTTCGGGTTAAATCACGTCGACATATTACCTCGTCCGTGTTTTATCCGGTGTGAATTCAGAAAAAACTTCTAAGGTCATGCCATTCTGGAGACGAGTGGGTAGGGCTCCCATAGCCGTGTCATTTTCGGAGACACTTAAGCTGAGGCTTAAGAATATAAGGTCTCTGAGACCATGTGTCGTGGAGACACTTAAGCCGAGATTAATAATATATTCTCCGAACCGTTCCGCTTCGGCAATAAGCAAATCTTTTATTGTTTCATGAGTCTGCGTTGCCGCGACATTTAAATCAGACATGACTATAGGTGTCTTTTGACACTGTGTTGCTGCGACATTTATGAAGACGACCTTAGGAGAGGTACTTCGGAAGAAGTCCATGGAAGAGGTCCTTCGAGAGAGGTGCTTCGGAAGGAGTCCATGGAAAAGGTCCTTTGGAAAGGAGTCCACTTAGGCAATAAGAGGGAAGCCAATTCGGCCATGCCACTTAGGCAATATCAGGGAAGCACTTCGGCCTTGCCGCTTAGGCAATATGAAGGAAGCACTTCGGCTGTGCCACTTAGGCAATACGAGGGAGAGCCACTTCGGCCATGCCACTTAGGCAATATGAAGGAAGCACTTCGGCCGTGCCACTTAGGCAATACGAGGGAGAGCCACTTTGGCCATGCCACTTAGGCAATATGAAGGAAGCACCTCGGCCATGCCACTTAGGTAATACGAGGGAGAGCTACTTTGGCCATGCCACTTAGGCAATATGAAGGAAGTACTTCGGCCATGCCACTTAGGCAATACGAGGGAGAGCCACTTTGGCCATGCCACTTAGGCAATATGAAGGAAGTACTTCGGCCATGCCACTTAGGCAATACGAGGGAGAGCTACTTGGGGACAATAAGAAGGAGAGTCCCTCTTTTGAGGAGGCCTTTCTTCAAGACATTTGTTACCAATCTTTTTCAAAAGGTTTCCTTCCTTTTTCAAGGTTTTATGTAGTATTTCTCTTCTTTTTTTCAAGAGGTTCTTCACCTTTTTTCAAGGTTTTTGTGGTTCTTCACTCTTTTTCAAGATGTTATCAGCCCCTTTTCAAGGTTTTATGTAGGCTAACGGACTTGTCTTTCAAAGTTCTTACCTTCTTCAAGGTCAACCAGCTTATCTTTCAAAGCTCTTACCTTTTTCAAGGCCAACCAGCTTATCTTTCAAAGCTCTTACCTTTTTCAAGGCCAACCAGCTTATCTTTCAAAGCTCTTACCTTTTTCAAAGTCAACCAGCTTATCTTTCAAAGCTCTTACATTTTTCAAGGCCAACCAGCTTATCTTTCAAAGCTCTTACCTTTTTCAAGGCCAACCAGCTTATCTTTCAAAGCTCTTACCTTTTTCAAGGTCAACTAGCTTATCTTTCAAAGCTCTTACCTTTTTCAAGGCCAACCAGCTTATCTTTCAAAGCTCTTACCTTTTTCAAGGCCAACCAGCTTATCTTTCAAAGCTCTTACCTTTTTCAAGGCCAACCTTTCTATGTGTGGCTTTTTACCATGTGTTTTCGTGGTTAGAAGTATGGTTTCCCACAGACGGCGCCAAAATGTTGACCACAAAATCCGGATGGACCTTGGACCAACACGTCTCAACTCCTCCCTCTTGAACATGTGGATCTCCTGCGCACTGTGACAAACAATCAGTTTGCAAAGGGGGCCGAGGTGGCTCCCGTTTGCACTCCGATGCCTAAGTCAGTACTCATTTTGAGCAAATGTATATTGGGTGCGGGAAATATAAATGTGTAGAAGAGAGAAAAGGGAGTGAGAGAAGTATAGAGTTAAGAGTGAGAAATTGCTAACCCTTTACTTGGAGACAATTGTGCTTCATTTATAGTGAAACTTCTTGTCTCGGATTGCGACACATGGCATACTTTACACTTGTCATCACCCTAGCTTATGGATGTGACAATCTTGCTTTTCAACCGTAATCATTGCTACATTTTTTAGGGGATGGGCGCCTGTCACGTCTGGGTAAAGGCAGTGTCCCATCACTGACTTCATCTCTCTCTTCTGGTCAACGCCATACAGCGCCCCGGCTGAGTATAAAGCACATCGGCTGGGCGTTAACCAGGTCGGCTGAAAAAGGTTTGCTTGACATACCACCTCGGCATTCATCCCAAGGTGATGTTCTAGGCCTTAGCTGTGGGTCAAGGTCCATTGGGCCACTATTGGGTCTTCGCTGGTGGATCACTGTACCTTTCTTTGGGCCCAGATTCAACAGAAGCAATAAAATCTAAAGATAGAAATTTATGGCTTGCAGCCAATAATGAAGAAATGAGTTCCTTAATAAAAAAACCAAACCTGGACTTTAGTCGAAAAACCTCCTGATAAGAAATTAATTGATTCTAAGTTGATTTTTAAAGTAAAAGATGGGGATTCTGAAGGAGGTAAACCTAGATGCAAAGATAGGTTAGTTGCTGAAGGGTTTTCTCAAAAGGAAGGAATAGATTACACTGAAATCTTTTCCCCTGTTTTGAAATATACGTCTATCAGAATATTATTTGCTTTAGTTGCTTAGAATGATCTAGAACTTTAACAAATGGGTGTCAAAACTGCTTTTCTGTATGGTTTGCTTGATGAAACTATTTACATGACTCAACCAAAAGGTTTTGAAAAGAAAAACAAATCTGATCTAGTGTGTCTACTTTAGAAAGCACTTTATGGATTAAAGTAAGCACCTAGATAGTGGTACAAAAGATTTGATACTTATATTCAAAGTCTAGATTTTCATAAAAGCCAATATGATCCCTGTTTTTATTTTAAGATTGATAAATTTGATTCTATGTACTTACTGTTCTATGTGGATAACAATTGCTAGCAAGAATCTACATGATATTTTCTGCCTTAAAGAAAATCTAAAAACTGAAATTGAAATGAAAGACCTAGGTCCAGCTAGAAAAATACTTGAATTGATATCTTTAGAAACAGAAATGAAGGAAAACTTACTGTTGTATATGGATGACATGTTGATTGCTGGCAAGAATCTGCATGATATTTCCTGCCTTAAAGAAAATCAGAAAACTGAATTTGAAATGAAAGACCTATGTCCAGCTAGAAAAATACTTGGAATTGATATCTTTAGAAACAGAAATGAAGGAAAATTATTTTTGAATCAAAAGAGTTACATTGAAAAAATCTTGAAATTTTTTTATCTTTTTTATTCAAAACCTATTTCACTTTCTCTACCTAGTCATTTCAAATTATCAAGTGATCAGTGCCCTAAATCTGCAGAGGAGGAGCACATAATGCATAATGTGCCTTACTCGAATGCAGTTGGGTCTATGATGTACCTCATGGTCTCAACCAGACCAGACATTGTTTTTTCTATTAGTGTCTTAAGCAGATTTATGAGCAACCCAGGTGAACCTCACTGGAAGCTCTGATATCTATACTAAAATATCTGAAAGGAACTTTAAACTTGAGTCTTATGTATTCTAAGTCTATAAATGATTTTAAATTCAAAGGCTTTGTTGATTCTGATTTTGCTGCAAATGTTGATAACAGAAAATCTACTCCAGCCTACTTTTTTACCTTAAATGATTCCTGCATCAGTTGGAAAATACAACTACAAAAGTTAGTTTCCCTTTCTTCAACTGAGGAAGAATATATTGCTGCAACAGATGCAGTAAAAGAATGCATGTGGTTAAAGGGATTACTTAGTAAAATTAGTTATTTAAATAAATCTGAAGTTGAAATTTGCACTGATAGTCAAGGTGTCTTATATCTTAGTAAAAATCTTGTTTTTCATAACAGATCAAAACATATTGATGTGAAATTTCATTTTATTAGAGATATTATTGAAAAGGGCTTTGTAAAACTTGTAAAAATTCTCACACAACTCAACCCACGTGATGCTACCAAAGTGATCCCTATAGCTAAATTTAAAGATGCACTTAGATTACTTAATATTGTTGAATTTGATACTGCTCCTTTGTATCTTTGCAGAAAACCAGATGAGAATGCTGACTGCGCCAATTAAGGGGGAAGATTTGTTGATAATTGACCCAGTTTAACCCCAACCCAGTTAACAGAATTTGGGATTGGTTGATCCAACTTGCACAAGGCTGCAGACTCAAATAAGAATCCAAAACCCGAGCCCAAGTCACGTTTCCAAATCACGCTTTTTCTATTGCAACAGAACTCATTTTGGCCGTTTGATTAACCACCTGGAGCGTCCCTGACTATTGGATCACTGCGCCTATTTGTATCCCTTGAAGAGTCTAGAAGGTTTAGAGGAATTCAGATCCATTATTGTTAAGATATTTTTCTCTCTCTACTTCATCTCTTTCTCTGAGGCGATTTCGTCCTCCCCTCTCAATCCCTCTCTGATACGAAGAAATACTTTGGTTTTCATTTCTTCATTTGTAGTAATTTTGGGATATAGTTTGAGAGTGATTTTAGTGCTCTTTGTAAGCATACTTTGTTCGTTTTTTAGAGAGTTTTTGTTACGCAGTTTGTCTGCGAGTTTAGTCTAATTTACTTTGTATAATCCCTGTGTTTTTGTAAAAGTTTTACAGCAATTTCTGAAAAAACATCTTGTGGATTCAATATACGTTGTGATTCTTTGAGTTTTCTGGGTTTAAATCCTTTACAGCCTAACTATCTCTCTCTTTGTGAACTTTCTCATCAATGCCAAAGTCTTCTGATGTGCATAGATGAAATAGTGAAAGTTATTGCCTTGTTAATCACCACCTTGAAGTTGAGAAGTTCAGATATTCCTTCAAGCATACGGTTTATTGTATGAGTGGCACATGATGATCAAAAGATGTTAGGCTTTCGTAAAGCTAACAAATTTGCGACGACCGTGTTTTTGGAAGCATTGTCGGTTACAGTTCGAACTACATTTTTAACCCCAACATTTTTAATACATTCATCGATGTAGTCACATAAGCATTGATCGGTGTGAGCATCATTTGAAGCTTCCTTTGATGAAATAAATGTTGTCCCCAATTTACAATTTATACACAAATTCATAATGCTTCTTCTTTTCCTATCGCTTCAAGCATCTATCAAGATTGAACACCCATTATTTTTCCACTCTTCTTCTTGCTTCTTTAGAGTTTCTTTTGTTCTTTCCACCTCTCCTTCAAAAGTGTCTCCCTTAGTTGGTATTGAGATGGAGCGTAACCGGGGCCATATTGACCAAAAGCTTCAACAAATTGTTTAAAACTATTATTATCAATAGCATTAAAAGGAATTCCGGTTTCATAAACCCATCTTGCCAAGTATTGATGAACTTCTAATAACCTTTTCTTAGAAATTAAATCGTTGATATTTTGCTATCTCAATTTCTTACATGCATTCATAGAAGCATCATTGACCTTGATAGGCCGTGGAAATCGATCCATAGGACCCACCTTAATAGGCATTTTAGTCCCCCTTTCAATAATAAAAAAATCATATTCTTCTTTCTCACATAGTTCGTCATCAATTGTAGGCAAAGATATAACGACATTATCCCTCAACCTAACATCACGCACTAGCTTATCTACCATTTTGGCCTTACTCCTTTCAATTACCTCAATAGACTTGGATTTTTGTTACTCATTTGCTTTAGGACATTGTGCCACTCCTTGCCCGCAATCCCATCAATGTGGATTTTATGCCTATAAATCCTCGTTGTAGTAACTTTTTCTTATAAAATACATTTCACGATAGTAAGTTTACGAGGATTTAACAACACCGCGGTTTCCCATCCAACATCTCCGGAATCTCTTTTTGGGTGACTAACGTTGGAGTTAGATAATTCTTTTGGTTCCATTGGTTCTACAAAATTAAAACCGATTCTAAGCCATTGACAAGAAGATATATGGAATATTATTAACTTAAAAATGATTTCCAATCAAAAGCAGAACTGAATACAGACAAATTTGAGAATGGCTTGAGAAAAATACATCGTGTTTCAATTATCACATCAAATAACAGGGATACCACAATTGAAGAAGATAAAACATCCTTAAAAATACAACAAAGAGGCCATCCAGGCCTTCTATATTATATCACTATGAATTAAAACATTGATAACTTATCAAGAATATTCTCTTGACTTAGCATCTATTAATTTATTAGGAATGTTCTCTTTCACACTTTTTATTAAGCATCTACTAATTTAGCAAATAAAGAAAATATTGAAGAACTTGCGGTGAGTGCACCAATGTATAAGGCAGAAGCAGTGAAGGGTGTGAATCATAATACCATAGAATAATGGAGAAAATGGTCTGATTTCACTTCTAGCTCTAGACTCTAACACCTTTGTTCGATCTTCTCTCGTGCAGGCAGCCGAGCTCTATGTATTTGTTGGGCCCTCTGGGTTCTGCCCTTTGGAGAAAAACATGGACTGGTGCTGGTTTGTTAAAGTTCTGTTTGACAAAAACGAAAAAAAAAAATGTTTTAAACACGCGAGTTTTCTCGAGAACTCGCGTGTTCACGCATGTTTTGAGTGAACTCAAACGTTTTTTGTCAACATAACACGTTGACCGTGTTTTTCACGCTTTTGCCCAAAGCGTCGCGTGGCGACCACTCTTCGTGCCTGACATACGAGTACTAGCAAGTTTTACGCATGTTTTAGAACGCTGCAAGATTGTAATTTTTAAATTGTAATTTATTACAAACACTCTACCAACACCACCACCACCACCACTTCCAACTCCACTTCAGGTCATACAATCTCGTCGAACAAGCGGAATAACGATATTTAAAACCCTAGGATAGATCTAAATCAAATCTGACACAAGAAAATAACAAGAACATGAATAAATAGATGGAAATTAAAATTAAGATTGACGATAGGATCTTGACCCAAGATTCACGACGCAAGAAATTGACGATGCGGAATCGAGATCCAAGGTTTTCGAAACACCACAAGGACTTGTCAATTTCCTTGATAAGATTCTAATCAGACACGCCACAAATATTCTCGCGAATATTTGATAAGTACAACGTCACAAATATTTCACAATATTTGATAAGTCGGATTTGTTCTTGAAGAACACAAAAGGGACTCCTCAACCTTTTAATTGGAGAAAACTCTCTCAACTCAAATTCAATATTCAAAACTAAACTGTTTTTTTACAATGAATGGAAAGAATATAAATAAGAAAAATAACCTAGCATCTAATTTACTCAAAATAGAATTCTAATTAGACTAAAATTCTAAAATAGGAAAATAACCAAAAACTAAAAAGGAAATAAAATAATTGAAAATTCCGGAAAATCTGGCACAGCTTGTTTACGGCCGTGACGAAACCTCTTACGGCCGTAAAGGCCTTTCTGATTAAAATTGTGATATTAGTTACGGCCGTGACACATTATTTACGGCCGTGAAATTCCTCCGGTTTGAATGTTACGGCCGTAAGACTGGATATTACGGCCGTAAGACCTGTTCTGCCTGAAATTTGGCCCTTTCCCTTGATAGTTGATTACGGCCGTGACAATAGCTTTTACGGCCGTGATTATATGATTTACGGCCGTGAAGGATTTCAATTACGGCCGTAAGGCCTTTTCTGCATAAACAATTTCGTGTACTCGATTCGGCTCGATCCGTCCCTCTTCTCGGCTCATCCCCAACATGGAACTTGCTCCGTTTTGCACGTAGATCACTATCATATTGTTGATGGCTCGACTTCGCCCTTCGATGCCTGGTCCGGATCACATCATACTCCCTCTCTTGAAAAGGATTCGACCTCGAATCCAATTTTGGTCGGCTTTTCAAACTCCTTCTGCTTTTCTGGGCTCGATGATCATGTTTAAGCGTTGTGCGATCCTTTAGACTTTTAGCCTGCTCATTTTTGCCAACGGATTCCTTTCCCGCCTTAAGTTCATGGCTTGACTTCGGTACCTGTAAAACAGATTTTAAAGAACTGGGGAGGGGTTTGTTAGCGTGAGTAAGTGCAAATAGACTCATTTTTGTGGTAGACTCTCTTTTCTTTTGCTTTTTGCGCTCAGTCTCTCCTTTTTCTGAGGTTTGAACCTCAACTCTCTTTTCTTTATTTTTCACTCCCTCTCTTTTTTCTGAGGTCGTGACCTCAACTCTCTTTTCTTTAGTTTCCACTCCCTCTCCTTTTTCTGAGGTCGTGGCCTCAACTCTCTTATTTTTCCCCTCAAACTCACTTTTGACCTTCAATTGATCTTTCAGGGCTTCAGTTGGAGATAGTGGCATTAGAGTAAACTTTTTCCCCCTTTTACCAAGCTGTATCTATTCGTATACCCATCATGTAGCACAGCCCTTTCATGTTGCCAAGGTCTCCCCAACAGTATATGACTAATTTGCATTGGCACCACGTCACAAATTACCTCATCCGAATACCCACCAAAAGAAAATGCTACTAAAGTCTGTCTCTTCACCTTAACTTCCCCTGACTCAGTCAACCATTGTAATTTATAAGGTGTTGGATGTTTCGTTAAAGGTAAGCCTAATTTTTCCACCAACATTGTACTAACTACATTAGTACAACTTCCCCCGTCAATCACCAAGCTACAAACTTTTTCATTCACTAAGCATCTAGTGCGAAAAATATTGTCCCTTTGCCCATCCACATTTTCCAAAACATTCGCCTTACGCTTAACGCTAAGAACATGCCTATCAATAATGGACTCATCCACCACAACACTTTTAGCCCCTTCACTATCACACCTATCCTTCTTACGTGGAAAATCAAGTACAATGTGACCCCGTTCCAAACATTTAAAACACTTAACATTTTTAACCTTAAGAGGCTTGGAATCAGAATTATTTTTACCTTTGGTTGTCGGTTCCTCCCTCCTTTTGTGAACATGATCACTACTCTCCCGTTTTGATGTCTCTTTTTGCTTCAATGTCCTTTTATCCATCCTATCTCCGTACCTAGCATGACTTTCACGGTTATTACTCCTCCTAGCCATAGAGTCCGCCCGCGATTGCTCCTTTTTCAATTGGGCAATCATCGCATCTTTTTTATCCATCCTAGCCATTACCTTCTTAAATTTTGCCTGCATCTCTGCTAATAATTCAACTCCCTGCTCCAATATCTTATTCCCTCTTTCGGCACGTTTGTTGTCACCCATTGATGAAGATCTCTCCCCGCGAGACATGGAAATTTGGAATATGAAAAAAATGAAATTTTCGAATTTTTTTTTTTTTTTTTACTCTTCTGGCAGAGAATTGGACTACGAGTATGGCAGAAAAAACGGAATTGGATTTGGACGAGAAATGAACAAGAAAAATACTTTTGAATTTTTTGGACTGACTCTTATGGATCAAACTGAAGAAAATTATATCTGGCACGAAGAACGAGAAAATCAAGAAAAAACAAGAAACGCAAGAATCTGAAATAGATCCAAGCTCTGATACCAGATGACGCGATCCCAGTCGGGGAATCTCGTCGAACACGCGGAATAACGATATTTAAAACCCTAGGATAGATCTAAATCAAATCTGACACAAGAAAATAACAAAAACACGAATAAATAGATGGAAATTAAAATTAAGATTGACGATAGGACCTTGACCCAAGATTCACGACGCAAGAAATTGACGATGCGGAATCGAGATCCAAGGTTTTCGAAACACCACAAGGACTTGTCAATTTCCTTGATAAGATTCTAATCGGACACGCCACAAATATTCTCGCGAATATTTGATAAGTACAACGCCACAAATATTTCACAATATTTGATAAGTCGGATTTGTTCTTGAAGAACACAAAAGGGACTCCTCAACCTTTTAATTGGAGAAAACTCTCTCAACTCAAATTCAATATTCAAAACTAAACTATTTTTTTACAATGAATGGAAAGAATATAAATAAGCAAAATAACCTAGCATCTAATTTACTCAAAATAGAATTCTAATTAGACTAAAATTCTAAAATAGGAAAATAACCAAAAACTAAAAAGGAAATAAAATAATTGAAAATTCCGAAAAATCTGGCGCAGCTTGTTTACGGCCGTGACGAAACCTCTTACGGCCGTGAAGGCCTTTCTGATTAAAATTGTGATATTAGTTACGGTCGTGACACATTGTTTACGGCCGTGAAATTCCTCCGGTTTGAATGTTACGGCCGTAAGACTGGACATTACGGCCGTAAGACCTGTTCTGCCTGAAATTTGGCCCTTTCCCTTGATAGTTGATTACGGCCGTGACAATAGCTTTTACGGCCGTGAAGGATTTCCATTACGGCCGTAAGGCCTTTTCTGCATAAACAATTTCATGTACTCGATTCGGCTCGATCCGTCCCTCTTCTCGGCTCGTCCCCAACATGAAACTTACTCCGTTTTGCACGTAGATCACTATCATATTGTTGATGGCTCGACTTCGCCCTTCGATGCCTGGTCCGGATCACATCAGATGTTCTTTAAAATTGGTAGGTGTTCTAAGCATCGTGACGGTGACTGTGACATGGCGGTGGCGGTGGTCGGGGCCGTGGCGGGGCAGGCTGAGGGTGGGGGGCGTGGCAGCTGTTGTGTTGAGGCTCTGTTTTAACATTAACTGTGACCTAATAATTTGTTAATTGTAACTTAAGAAAATGTGTGACCTAATAATTAATAAATTTTGACTTTAAAATTACATAAATGTGACCTAAATGATTTTTGTGATCTTGAAATTAGTTTTGAAACTTGTGACTTAATAATTAAATACATTGTGATCTAAAAAAATCGGGATTGACTAATTTGACATTTGTGTGACCAAATGATTTTGTAATTTGTAACCTTAAAATCAATTGTGAAACTTGTGACCTAAAAGATTTTGTGTTTGTGACATGAAAATTATGCAATGTTGTGACCTTAATATGCATAATTAATAAAATATATTTAATTATTTAACATAATTAACTAATATTAACTAAAACCTGATTTTTTAATATATATAGGTTTTGTCTTATTTTTGAAATCTATTCCCTTTGAGAAATAAAAAGAAGATGACGTAAATTTTAATAAAATTTTGAAAAGAATATTTTCCAGTTTGAAGAGAAAAGGGATAATTAGACCATACACTAGTTTCACCCACCTAGTTTAGAAAAATACCGACTTTTCAAAGTAATTAAAAAAACAAGGTGCATTATTGATTTCTCTTTCCTCTCTCAAATCTTTCAATCTAAATCGTATCTTTTCTCTCTTCATTCTCTCTCCCCTCTGTGACGACCCGAATTCTCGACCATTCGAGTGCCACTAAAAGTGACTCATATCATATTATCGAGACTTAAATAGTAATGTAAAATTATTCAAAAGAATAAATTAGAATCCCATAATTTTATTTGTGAATAAAAATAGAACATAATCTTCTTACATAAAGTTCAACATAATTATCTCATCAATCTTAACCACTTTTGCCACTTCCATGTTGACCGCCTCGAACCTTCAATTATCTGAAAATGGTAAATATCGTGGAGTGAGATTTATAAAATCCTAGTAAGTATACCAAGCATAAATTTTCTTTTGAAAGCATATGGATCATTTTCATCATAACATAGGATAGGATCGAAATACTCATAAACATAGGGAGACACAAGAATTTTACCGAACTTAAATGGCAAGAATTCTTATGTGTAGCGCTACTAAACTCCGGTACAAGTGTGAAAATGGGTCTTCCACGGTGGCTTCAATTCTGAATCCACGAAAATTCAACTCTCGAGCACGCGACAAAGGGTTTCTAATTTTTTTATTCTATTTTCGTAATCGATCCTCATTAAGCTTGTCATAGGATTATCCAGATAATTGGTTCCCCATTGGTAAGTGATGAACGAATACATACATGTAAAAATTGTTTAGATTTGGGTTGGTAATTTGTAATATTTGCAAACTTGTAACATATCATTACAACAAGTTTTAAAAGTTAATTTCCCAATTTGAAGTGTTGGTTTAGGTGTAATAGCAGGTTATTTTTAGTTGAAATTGCATTAGGTCTTTGTGTTGAAATTTTTAAGAACATTACAAGCATTACTAAACATCACGACACGAGTCAAAATAGTAAAGCGAGTGTAATAAATTTCTTTTATGCACTGACCACGTTGTGATTGTAAGCACAACTGTAATATTATAGTAAATACAGTTATACTATATTACATGGATTGTAATGTTACATATAACTACAATTACACAACATTACAATGAATCTTACATCACTTCAAATTTCAACTGACGCGAAGAAAAATAGTAGTAATAAATATTATACAACAGTGGTCGTAAATTACAACACGTTACATAATATTACAGAATTAGACAATGAGTGTAATATGTAACATTACATGACTGTAATATTACATAACATTACAGACGCAATAGGCTAAAAATCTGATGCTATTCGCAGGAAAATGGTAGAAGTCGTGAACAGTCGGAAGGAAGAATACTCAAATCATGATGTAGTTGTAGAGTAATTATTGATAATTACAAATTTCCAAATTTGAATCCCTAAATAATTGATAACAAATTTCCTAAATAAAATGATTTTTAGTTAATTATGTCGATCAAATATTACATTCTCTCTCCTAAGAATTCAGTATTTTTCAAAAGTCATGACAAGAAATTTATTAATATTACGAATAATTTGAAAATCTGATATTTTTCAAATTACAATATATTACATTTAGGTAGTTACATAATTTTCTCAAGGAAAAATACATAAATAAGGTGATTATAAATGTCAATTTCAAAATTAAGGTAAATCTTGCAAAATTTCAAAAATCAGGTTATAATTAGAATCAATTAATTAAATTAAATAACTAAAATATTTTATTAATTATATATGTTAAAGTCATAATATTATATATTTCAAGTCACAAAACACAAGTTTTTTAGGTCACAAATGATTTCAAGGTCATAAATTATCAAAATATTAGATCACAAATTGAACTTATTTTTAGGTCACAATAACATATTTGTTAAATCACAAACTGATTTCAAGGTCACAAAATATCAACTAAGAGAAACCAACATATTTTCAGGTAACAATTTTTTTACTTCTTAATTACAATTTCAAGGTCACAAGTTTTAAATTAATTGATTCCGAGATATTTTTAGGTCACAATTTATCAAATTATTTGATCACGTATATTTGAAGTCACAATTATCATATTATTATGGCACGATTTAACACGAGCACATATTAGGTCACAAGATATTGGGTTTTCATCTCACATATGACACATCGTTGTGGCCGCCACCCTTTTTAACACCACCACCACTGCCATCACCGTCAACCTCAACATCAACAAAAGACAACAACACATCTAAAATCACAGTGGGCACCGCCGATAGAATATCGCCTTCATCACCACAAAAACGACAAACCCACCAAAAAGCCCAAACATCATTAAAAAGTAGACTTACTGCTCCTTACTGATATCTTCCTGATTCATCATATCTATATTTAAAGAGCATCACAAATTATAATTCCACGATAATGGAACCAAAATAGTCTCTACTCACCCATTAACACTTCATTGAATCGTCTCTGTGATATATAGCTTCAATCTACGGATTGAATCATCTCTGGGATTGGATATATATCTTGAATCGTCTCTGAATTTAATTATTTATGTGATCGAAGCAGCGGCAAAAAGGTAAGTAGCGGCACCTCTACTTAGCTTGAAATCGTCACTACCAGCGACGATCTTTTCAGCGATGTTCGAAGCAGAAGCGGGAGTTCGACGGGGATGAGGTGTGGCCAAGGGAAGGAGCAGAGATGGTTGTCAGTGGGTTGATTGAGAGAAAATAGATGGAGTGCAGAGATAGAGAGAGAGAGAGAGAGAGAGAGAGAGAGAAAAAAAAATTAGGGTTTGAAGTATTGTTGTGTGATGTGAGATTGAGATAATGTTGAATAATTAATTTAATTTTAGATTATTATTATTTTAATTTATTAATTAATTAAAATTTAATTACAACCTCAGATTTGAAGTTATTTATATTTGATCTTATTTTTGAATTTGAATTTTATAAAACATGTCTGCTTGTAATTTCCTCATTTTCTCAAGAGAAAAAGGGTGTAGAGTGCTATTTACACTTCTACTTTGGATCCTATACTGTCGGACTTGGACCCAGCTAAGCCCATATTGCATAGCCCATTTAATTGCAATCCCTAACAGAATCCTCTGGTATTTAAGAGCACAGAATTACTCGCATACGTGCCTAAACCGAACCCTACTCTGAATTTGCCTACGCTTCGAAGATGCAGATCTTCGTGAAAACCCTAACGGGGAAAACCATTACCCTGGAGGTGGAGTCCTCCGATACCATTGATAACGTCAAAGCCAAGATCCAGGATAAGGAGGGCATACCGCCTGACCAGCAGCGCCTCATCTTCGCCGGAAAGCAGCTAGAGGACGGACGCACCCTCGCTGACTACAACATTCAGAAGGAGTCTACCCTACATCTCGTACTCCGTCTCCGCGGAGGCGCCAAGAAGCGCAAGAAGAAGACGTACACCAAGCCGAAGAAGATCAAGCACAAGCACAAGAAGGTCAAGCTCGCAGTCCTCCAGTTCTACAAGGTGGATGACTCCGGAAAGGTCCAGAGGCTGCGCAAGGAGTGTCCCAACGCTGAGTGCGGTGCTGGAACTTTCATGGCCAATCATTTTGATAGGCACTATTGTGGTAAGTGTGGGCTTACCTATGTCTACAATAAGGCCGGTGATGATTGAGAAACGAGATACCTGAGTGGAATTCTAGTTTACTGCTATTTTGATTCTGTCTTAATCGCTCTTTGAACGATTATTATGTTGGGTCTTTAATAAGAATTTTGGTTTAAGCAATATGTTTTAAGACGTGTTTTACTTTAGTTTACAGTTAGTGGATACTTGCTATTACTTTTATCTTTCGTTTGATAAGATTTTGAATTCTATACCTCACATGAGAGCTATACAATATATGATTCTAGCCATTAAATAAATCAAGAATGTCAACAATAAACCTTTTCGAATAGAACTTCAAGAAGGAATAATGTAGGTTTACAACCACCGATTGAAAAAACCAAAACCGCTACTTCAGTCCTCAACAAGATCTATCTCTGTGTCAAAAAAACCCAAAAGTTACCATCTAAATTAGGCTCAACCAAGGCTAGAAGAAAGAAAGAAAATTTCGGTATAGAAAAGGAACCAGAATCAGCTCAAGAAAGACATTGTCAAGATTAGGGACGACAATGGGTCGGATTTGTCAAATCAATACTAGATATTGACAACCTCCCTACCTTACTCATATACACATTTGAGAATGGCGACTCAAATGGCGTGTCGATGACGGGTGGGAGACTGGTATGCTTCCATATCCATTTGAAACTCATTACCTATTATTTATTTTTATATTATTTTTTTATGGATGTAAATAGGTTAGGTCAGAGGTGTCCGAGATTAACTTGAATCAATTACATGTTGGACTTCACTTAAATTTAGTTTGGAGAAAAGCTTGTTTTAGGATGAAACTAAATAAGTGAATTTAAACAATTTTTTTTAGACGTTAACAATGTCAATTGATTAAACATATTAAAATTTAAACGTTAATAATGTAAATAGATATTTGATATCTAGTTTTTTTCGGGTGCTTACACAGGTACTCTTATTTTTTGACCACTTACAAAAGTACCTTTTAGAAATTTTTAGGAAGTAAAAATACTTTGTAAATTTTGAGTGTCATTTCTTTAATAATTTTGTCACTTTTTTTAAAAAGGGATACAATTTCACTTAATTTTTTAAAAATGACATGTATGTTACTTTCTTTAATGAAACATAAATTAAAACCTTAAAATAAATTCATGACTTAATTTTATTTAAAATTTAAAATAATTGTACTATTTTTTTTAAAAAGCGTCACAATGACATAATAAAATTGTCACATTTTAGTGAAAAAGTGACAATTTATCACTTTTTTATACTTGAAGGTCAATTTTTCATTTTTTGTAATATATCCATCAATGATTAACAAATTACATAAGTTCACAAATACTAATAAATACATTACATATTCTTCATTTTCCATATACAAACACAATGTCACACTTTTTTTTTTACGTGAATGTTGTTTTTTCAATTTTTATAATATTTATGATGAGATTCGAAGCGCGGAAGAAACGCCGGAAAGTTCCGAACTCAGGTTGTGGTTGGACGGATGAATCATGACCCGATATTCACGACGCGATGGCTCGACGATGCGGAATAAAGAACCACGACTTTCGAAACGTCACAAGGATTTGCCCAATCTCCTTGATAAGTCTCTGATTTGAACGCCACAAATACTCTCGCGAATATTTGATAAGTTCTGGATGAACACCACAAGATAATCAATCTTGATAAGTTTTGGTTTGTAATGTGAATCCACACATTAAATAATTGAAAAACATTCAATCTATTTTTATTCAATCATCAAAGTCTTAAGTCTGTTTTTAATATTACAATGAAGACGCCTTTATATAGGCTACTAGAATAAAAATTCTAATCTACTTAGAAAACTAAATAAAATCTAATCTAATTAGGGAATAGATAAAATCTCTCATAATGGAGTCCTAATTTAATTGGAAACAATAATAAAGACAAAGTAAATATAATCATATAATTAAGGAAATATAGTAAATTTTTGTCTGCATCATTGATTTGCCAATTTGAAGCCCCAAACGATGGAATTTGGCCCTAAAATCAATGAGCTCAAGGTCTTTAGCCCATGAGTCTTGCTCGGTGACCTATTTCTACTCGAAAAACATATATTATCCATCCAATTCCGACATGGTTGACTGGACTGCACTTTTATTTGGCTTGAATATTTAACTTTCTGTCAAGCCTGTTATGACTTCGATTGTCGAGGGTCCGGAACACATCATACCCTCCTTCTTTAGGATGATTCGTCCCGAATCATAGCTTTGTTCCTATTGTTTCACTTCACCTCCTGAATCAAACGGAAAATTTCTCCTGCCATTGCATATGATCAACCAAAAATATTCTGCAACGGGGGTCACGTGAATGACTTGAAGTTGAAATACCTTTGGAAATTGGTGGTATTGCCCAAATTTCCACATACCATTAACCTGCAAGAAAGAATTAAATAGAACGGGGAGGGAAATGTTAGGTTCATGAGGTATAAGGTATGGATCCTTGTATTCATGAATTATCACCGTCAATTCCACTTTTTGAACTACGAGGCCATTCACTTCTCCTCGTTCTCCTTTTGCAATTTCTTGCTCACCCCCCTCTATCTCTTTTCTCTCAAGCTCGGTTACTTTCTCTAACTCAAGATTTCCTAGCTCACCCACCTCTTCAAATTTTTTTCTTTGAAATTCAACCACATCTTCTATTTCCACATTCCTATCACCATGTTCGCACACTACCTCATCACTATCCAAATGTAGATCTACCAATTTAAAACCTAAATTTTGAACTTCTACCCCAACTTCTAATTCCTCATCAAATTTTGGAGTTTGTTCACCTAACTCCACATTTTCAACTCCTACCACAAAGTTCGGGGTCTCTTCAACTAATTCATGTCTCAATCCTCCCTCCTTCTTTTCAACTTTCATATCCCGAGGCTCAACATGATCTTCACTCTCTTCTAACCATCTGATTACCGCCTTTCGTTTCTCCTCCTTCCTTTGCAATTTAGCCAAATATTTTCTTTCTGTCTCTCGTTCACACTTCAATCTTTCTTCATAAATTTCTTTTTGAATTTTCAAAATTGCTTTTGGATCAATCTCGGCTCCTCTCTTAACCCCGATTCCATCCCTAGGTTTAGGATCACGCCTATAATCACTACGATTTGCTTGAGATCGCCCATTTTTCAATTTTCCTTCCCTTTCATCTAATTTATTCAACCTAACCAAAGCTTCATTCAAAAATCTCCACATACGATCTTTGGCGTTTTCATGGGAATTGAACATTGTGAAATTTTTTGTGGAAGGACACAGAAAAAGAATAATGAAAACAAATGATCAAGAAATTCAAGAAAGTGGTTCTTGAATGGACTCTTTTTTTTTTTTTTTTTTGAATTTTAGGATGAATTTTCGGAATAAAAAAAATATATTTTTTTTTTTATAAATCCGAAAATTCGACAACGAAGACGACAAAACAAACGGAACTTAATTCGGATAAGAATTAAGCAAAACAAACACTTTTGAATTTTGTTGGATTTTTATATGGATCAAACAAAGAAAACATTTACTGGCACGAAGAACAAGAAAATCAAAAAAAGAAAGACTCAACAACAAGATATGGATGATTTTTATGGGACTCAATGATAAACATAAAAGTCAAACTGGATAGAAAAACCTGAATTCAGAGTCCAGCTCTGATACCAGATGATGAGATTCGAAGCGCGGAAGAAACGCCGAAAAGTTCTGAACTCAGGTTGTGGTTGGACGGATGAATCATGACCCGATATTCACGACGCGATGGTTCGACGATGCGGAATAAAGAATCACGACTTTCGAAACGCCACAAGGATTTGCCCAATCTCCTTGATAAGTCTCTGATTTGAACGTCACAAATACTCTCGCGAATATTTGATAAGTTCTGGATGAACACCACAAGATAATCAATCTTGATAAGTTTTGGTTTGTAATGTGAATCCACACATTAAACAATTGAAAAATATTCAATCTATTTTTATTCAATCATCAAAGTCTTAAGTCTGTTTTTAATATTACAATGAAGACGCCTTTATATAGGCTACTAGAATAAAAATTCTAATCTACTTAGAAAACTAAATAAAATCTAATCTAATTAGGGAATAGATAAAATCTCTCATAATTGAGTCCAAATTTAATTGGAAACAATAATAAAGACAAAGTAAATATAATCATATAATTAAGGAAATATAGTAAATTTTCGTCTGCATCATTGATTTGCCAATTTGAAGCCCCAAACGATGGAATTTGGCCCTAAAATCAATGGGCTCAAGGGCTTTAGCCCATGAGTCTTGCTCGGTGACCTATTTCTACTCGAAAAACATATATTATCCATCCAATTTCGACATGGTTGACTGGACTGCACTTTTATTTGGCTTGAATATTTAACTTTCTGTCAAGCCTGCTATGACTTCGATTGTCGAGGGTCCGGAACACATCAATTTATCATCGACTAACAAATTATACAATCCCACAAATACTAATAGATACATTACACGATGTCATTTTAAAAAAAAATGTTACTTCTTATCACTTTTTTCTCTTGTCTCTTTCTTTTAATTAATAAGTGACACGATTTCCTTTTTTTAGTAAAAAAAGGGACGTTTTGTCACTTTTTATTACTTTAATGTCACTTATTCAATTTTTGCAATATTCATCATTGACTACCTACGTCAACGTAACATAACAAATTACACAAGTTCACAAATACTAATAGATATATTAAACATTCTCTATACACCATACACAAACACACCATATAGAAGCAGTAACAGATATGTCAATCTTTTTCAAAAAAGAGACAGGATGCCACTTTCTATCAATTTTTCTTTTAACTAAATAGAGACATAGTGTCACTTTTCCTTCTCCATTCACAACCACTCTACATACTCACAACTGGTATGTTGTGGTTGTGCTTACAGGTTGCCTATTATTAACTATTAAAATACATTAATTAAGGCATCAAAAGGTTGGAAAATAAAGTGCAGAGAGAAGTGCTTGTTGACAAAAACCATGGACTTGCAAGATAGAGGAGCAGTAGACCCAACACAGAAATGCTTGTTGATAAAAACCATTTTCAAAAACCAGCTACGAAACCCTCTTCTGTAGACGCTCATTTTCTTCCATCAACACCTTGTTCACGCAAACAGCTTCCTGATAACAGTATGCAGACGAGAGCCTCCCTCCTTTGCTTTTCATGGCATTCATAGAAACAAAATGGAAGTAGTATTTCTCAAGAAACTATCTGGAATTCCAGCTCTATGGAATAACACATCACATTTCACGAATATGATACTAGACTACTCATAGTTGACTTAAGCATACGACAAACCTGGTCGATGAATTTTCCAGGTCAAGAACCATTGCACCACCCAGAAGCTTTGCTGCTTAATATTTCCAATAATCGTCATTTCACTTCTTGTACTTGGAAATACGAAGCAAAGCCTTCCAAAACTGTCCACTGGAATCAAGGATTCGAAGCCGACAATGACACGTCAACATTTGTAAAATGCAGCACCACCGTCGGAACCCCAAACCACCGTGAGAATTACCCACAACAGTGGGTATAAGCAACCGGAAGAACAAGACTTTGGGGGTTAATTGTGGGTAAGCAATAGGAGGAGCAAAATTTTGGGGTTTGACTTGAGAATTTTTGGTTGAAGTGGGAGGGGTGTGGGTTTGTAGAGAGGCAGTGATTTTTTACATCGTATTTTTTACGGTGGTTAGACTAGTTAAAGTGTATTGATGTAAGCAGTTCTATTTTTAGGGTATTTTGTGTAATTTCTTTTCTTTTTTTTTTACAAAATTATTTTGTTTCAAATTCTAAATTTTTTTAAGGAAATTAATGTGTATGCGGGTCGGGTTGGGTCTTGTAGTAAAACTCACACCCGACCCATACCCATGTCGGTTTTTAAAATTTACCTCCATACCCAATCCACAAACTCATTTAATCGGGTAATCCCCACCCTTTAATATCAGGTCTCCAACGAGTATCAGGTCCGTGAGTATTATTGTCATCCCTAGTCGAGAGGTATATTTTGAAAGAAGAGTTCTTTTCACATTTTGACCTCAAAAACTGACTTTTTAGTCAACTATTATTTCTCCCTTGCAATGTATGGAAGTTATTCAAAAATATTAATTTCGATAAGAATTTCGAAAACTTTAATGTTTATATATAATTAAAATAAATTCAAAATGCATGAAAAACAATATTATATCAAAATAACTAATAAAATTTAATAAATAATACAATTAGTTCAAATTATAATAGTTTATTTGAATAATAAGTCAATTTATATAATTAAGTAATACATGACTGTTAACTTCAATAATTTTTATGAGCTGTTATTAATTTCAAAGAAAATGCTAATTTAGTAGTTTATTTAAGGGTTAATAGTACAAAACGTCCCAACGTTTGACATGTATTGTGCAAAACGTCCTAACGTTTTAATTTTTGACGCTAAACATCCCAACCTTTACAATTTTTGGTAGAAGACATCATTTCTGTCAATTTTAACCCCATTTCACCGTTAACTTCAAATTGAACAGTAAATGTCAAGGACATTTTCGTCCAAAAAAAAAAAGAAGTGTAGGGACGTTAACCGTTGGGACGTTTAATCGTATATCATGTTTGATGTAATATTATGAGTACAATATTAATTTTGTGGAATACATCAATATATTTCTTACGATTTCTGCATTCTCCTCTCGTATTTAAGTTTTTCCAATTTTCATTCAAAAATATCAATCACAATAATTATTAATTAATGCGTGCTTAACTTAAACCCACAAATATTTATATTTAACCGATAAAATTATATTTTTTTACCTATAAAATCAAATAGTCAAAAATAATAATTACGTAAATCTAACATTATAATGATATGATAACGTGCAATGTTGGAGTAAAAAAATTATACTGAAAATCGTATGCCATATAACATTTAGGCAACTATTAAAATTAAGAATGATTAAAAAAATATGATTCATTATAACCATAGTATTCACATTTTTTGCATTTGCCATCGTGTTTAACATTTTCTTGTAATTTCTTTCAAAAAATCAATCACAATAATTATAAACATCTTTTTAATTATATTTTTTATACTTAAATCTAAATAGTATACTTAAATCGAAATATTTTTTTATTGATAATAAAAAATTATAAATTCCAAGTGAAAAATAATGTGTCATTTTATTATTAGCCCCCTGTTTGAGTCCGTCATTTCAAATGATGTGGTTTGTAAAAATTTTGTGGAATGTGGTAAATTATATTTTGAATGATGAATATCAAGATAAATAGACATTGCATAAATTAGATAAATATAAGCTTATGTTTTTTAATTCAATCATTACAATTTATAAATCAATTTATAAACAAAATAATTTTTCAAACTAATTTTTAACCACGCACATTTTCACTTCACCTTTTAACCACATAGATTTTGTCTACACTTATTCAAAAAAATTCATTTTTTTGCCACATTTTACCAATAAAATAATTTACAAATAAAAAAAAAATCTCTACTTTTGACCTTACATTCTAAAAAAATTACTACTTCAAACCTCATTATTTGAAATAATGTGTCGTTTTATTATTAGCCCCCTGTTTGAAATCCGTTATTTCAAATAATGTGGATTGTAAAATTTTTGTACAATGTGTGGTAAATGATATTTTGAATAATGAATATCAAAATGAAATAGACGTTGCATAAATTAGATAAATATAAGCTTATGTTTTTTAATGCAATCATTACAATTTATAAATCAATTTATAAACAACATAATTTCTCATACTACATTTTAATCATACACGTTGTCTATTCACTTTTTGATCACGCACATTTTCTCTACACTTATTAAAAACATATTTTTTTTTAAACTCATTTTCTACTACGTTTTACCAATAAAATAATTTACATATAAACAAACAAAAAAAATTATACTTTTAACCTTACATTCTGAAAAAATTAATATTTCAAACCTCATTAATTAAAATAATGTGTCGTGTTATCATTAACCCCTTGTTTGAGACCCATCATTTCAAATAATGTAATTTATAAAATTTTGTAAAATTTGCAATCGAAATTTATTACTTGTACGTATATTAAAACCCCTGCCTGTTGAGACCGTCATTTCAAATAATGCGGTTTGTAAAATATTTGCAGAATGTATGGTAAATTATATTTCGAATGATGAATATCAAGATGAAATAGATAGTGCGTAAATTAGATAAATATAAGCTTCTGTTTTTTAATGCAATCATTACAATTTATAAACAACATAATTTCTCAAACTACTTTTTAATCACACACATTTTCTTCACCTCTTAACTACACACATTTTCTCTACACTTATTCAAAACATCATTTTTTTTCAAAAAAAAAAAATCATTTTATGCCACATTTTACCATTAAAATAATTTACAAATAAACTCAAAAAATTCTCTACTTTTAACCTTACATTCTGAAAAAATTTACTATTTCAAACCTCATTATTTGAAATAATATGTCGTGCTATTATTAGCCCCCTGTTTGAGATATGTCATTTCAAATAATGTGGTTTGTAAAATTTTTGTAGAATATTTAATCAAAATTTAATATTTTTACGTGTTTTAAAAATTATTATGACAAAATAGAAGATAAGAATAATACATTATAAAAGATCAAATTATAAAAATATACATAGCAGGACAAGAAAATAGAATAAGACAAAAAAATGAAAGGATAAAGCCAAAAAAAATTTAAAAATGGTGTCAGTCGCTGACACCAATCAAATTAATGTGCATGTGTTGTGCAAAAAAAAAAAAAAATTGGACGGGAAAGCATGTCAATGGATGATTAAAAGACAATTTATATAGTTAAAAAAAATTACTGTCATTTGGTTCTCGTATTTTAACTTCTTTTATTTTTTCCAATTTCCATATTTGTAATATTAATAATAACAAATAATAATAATCAAAACGTAATTTAAATACTGATAGCTAAACATATGATTTATAATATTAAAATAAGAACAAACAAATAAAATACACCATACAATAATAATATTAATTATAATAACTATAAAATCAACATCAGATAGATGCATAATATCCACTACTTTAAAATATCACTTTTCTTTTCTTTGAAAAGGGGGAAAAATAATTCAAAAGAAGGAAAGACAAAGCAACCTAAAAACGTCAAAATATAAATATCTAAATAAAAAAGCAAAAAAATAAAAAATAATTGATTAGCCCCCTGTTTGAGATACGCCATTTCAAATAATTTGGTTTGTAATATTTTTGTAGAATGTGTAATCAAAAAATTTAATACTTGTACGTGTATTAAAAATTATTATGACAAAATAAAATATAAGAATAACACATTACAAAATACCAAATATATATATAGCGACACAAAAAAAAAAAAAAAACGTAGAATAGAAAAAAAAAAGAAATGAAAGAGTAAGGCCAAAAAAATAAAAAATGGTATCAGCTGCTGAAGCAAATTAATGCGCATGTACTGTGAAAAAAATAAAAATAAAATAAAAATATATCTTTGGGCGGGAAAGCTTGTCAATGGATGGTTAAAAGGTAATTTATATAGTTAAATAATAAATTACTGCCATTTACTTCTTGTATTTTAACCTTTTTTTTTTCTTTCAAATTTTCATTTATAAAACCAATCACATAATAATATATAAAATAAATAATTCATAAAATATGATTTGTAATGTTAAAGATAACAAATAATAATCGAAACATAATTTTAATACTGATAGCTAAACATATGATTTATAATATTAAAATAAAAATAACAAACAAATAAAATACATCATACAATAATAATATTAATTATAATGATTATAAAATCAACATCAAGTAGAGGCATAATATGCACTACTTTAAATTATCACTTTTCTTTTCTTTAACAAAAAAAAATAAAAAAATACACACACACAACAACAACAACAACAATTCAAAAGAAGGAAAGACAAAGTAACACAAAAACGTCAAAATATTATTATCTAAATAAAAAGGCCAAAAAAAAAAATTAAAATAATGCATGCGGCTGTCATATTTTCAAATAATAATAATAATAATGGGATGTCGGTCAAATTTTAAAATAAAAAAATGGGAAAGGGAAAAGGAAAATGAAAAGGGAATAGTAAATGGCAGATTTTTTTGTCAATGTGTTGTTGACACTTTTTTGTTTTAAAATATAGAATAGATACACAGAGCTCAATGCCTTGTAAAAACGGTTTTTCCATTTTAACGCAACAACCAAAAGAATGTGGTTCCCAACCTATTTTAATGTTGTAAGTCCTTTGTTTATTTTTGTCTTAATTACTTTAAATAATCTTCGAAATGTCACACAAATTTACAAAACATTATTTCTTAAGGGCGTGTTTGGTTATAAGTTGAGATGACAAAAAAATTCGTTCAAATCCGTTGATCTGACCCGATACGATCGATCTGAAAAATACCGATTCGTGGATCGATGGATCGGATTTGGATCAAGAGTGATCCAATCAGAACCGATCCGCGATTCAATTTATTTTTTAAAAAATTTAAAAAATATTTAATTGTTAAATCTAAAATATATAATCCTATATTGAATTTGGTACAAAATTTCTAATTCTCTATATAGAATGTTTTGTTATATGAATTAGATATTATATTTGAGAGAATTTTGATCGACACCGATCCGCCCCGTTGTCATCACTAGTTATAAGCTAATATTTCAACAATCCTTTACCTTGGCTACAACCAAACACCATACCTTTACGTAAACCGGAAATCTTCTCTAAAGCCTCCAATCTCCCAAACAAACTAAACACAGTCAATATTCAATCTTTGTTTGCAAAACTCAAAACATACCCACGTGAAGAATTTTAGTCCCCATATCATTTGCATTTTCATTTGTAGAAACTTTAGAAACCTGCACTTCACCACTAAGCAATTTATGTCTAACAAAGTGATATTTTACTTCAATATGCTTAGTTTTTCGTGATAAATCGAATTTTTACACAAATGTAGTGCACTTTGACTATTGGTAAATATGTTAACCTTACCATTTAACAAATTTAACTTTGATAACAAACTTTGCATCCGCAAACCTTCTTTTATAGCTTCACTAGTAGCAAGCACGTGCGTTGCACGTCTTACGTAAAGGATGCATGTTATGCGCAATATTTTCGTAGAATTAATACTATTTTTTGAAAGTTGTTAAGGTAAAAGATATTATTAAAATAAAAAAATTGAAATTGTTGATATGAGTTTTTTTTTTTTTTTTTTAATTTATGTATATAGTGTGAAAATGTTGAATAAATCAAAATGTAATGTTTTGTTTTGTTTTGACTACAATACTTTTTTGCACATTACACATCTTATGTGAAGGAAGAATAATTTGTGAAATTTTTGTAGTAATAAATAATTTTTTAATAATATTTGCAATATTTCAATGAACTAAAATGTATCAATGAACTAAAATGTAACATTATGGTTACAATGAAACTTTTTTCGTACACAATAGTTTTTGTTAACGTTCCATAATTTTTATTATTTTTGTATTCGACGTTTACAAAGACATTTGGTGTTCGCATTAAAATTTTATGCGAAAAGTGTGACATATAGTTGAACACTCTATACATCTCAAGAAGAAGATATTGATGTAGGAAGTAATCAGTCTAAATTGAAAATAAAATAACTATGTAAATTTGAACAAAGAAATAGTAAGTAGTGTGTTCGACAATTAATCTGGAAAAAATATGTTGCATGTCTTGTATAGTAAATGATGTAAGAATTTAAATATTACTGAATAGGACAATTTGCATTGAATAGTAGAAAGTTACAAAATAGTTCAAATTTCAATCATATTTTTTTTATTATTTAATTAATTGAAAATTTGTAAGGAAAATTAAATTATGTAGATTTTTCAATAAATTTCTCAAAATATTGTTGATTTTGATGTCAATTTCATGCTTCAAATTGAAAAAAGATAACGTAAGAAAAAAGTTTACCACAACACAGGCTTTGTATGGTCTGGATGTTAAAAAAATTGTGAAGAACTTTTTTACTACCCATTTTAGCCAATTTTCCCTTTCAATAACTTCAAATATCCATTTTCAAACCTTATAAAGAAAATGTTTACAGAATATTTAATTTAAAAAATATCAGAGACAAATTAAAAAAATTATTTATTTAACCTATTACGATATTTTCGTTTTCATTCTAGTACAATTGATAACCCAAACAATAATAATTTGAAAATTTTCTACAATGACAATAAAGAGAGAAATATTTCACAGTTGCAAAGCTGTGTGAGAAATGACCTAGAAGTCTTTGATCATGTAATGTAATTTGTATATTTTAGCTTGGAGCTTTTATGTTATTATTATGTGTTTATGGGATCATACTAATAAGTCCTTATTTTGTTCAACTTAATTAATTAGTTAATTGAAATATTAAAGGATGGTATAATTGGTTTAGAGCAAAAAATATGAGGACAAAATTGTGATGTGAACGATTCTCCACTATCCATACTTTTAAGGTAGTGTAGAATGTAGAATAGAATTTCAATCATATTTTTCTTTATTATTTAATTAACTGAAAATTTGTAAGGAAAAATAAATTATGCAGATTTTTCAATAAATTTCTCAAAATATTGTAAATTTTGAATTTTTTATGTCAATTTCATGCTTCAAATTGAGAAAAGATAACGTAAGAAAAGGTTTACCACGACACAGGCTTTGTACAGTTTGGATGTTAAATAAATTATGAAGAACTTTTTTACTACTCATTTTAGCTATTTTCCCTTTCACTAACTTCAAATATCCATCTTCAGACCTTATAAAGAAAATGATTACAGAATATTTAATTAAAAAAATATCAGAGACAAATTAAAAAATTATTTTTTTAGCCTATTACGATATTGTGGTTTTCATTCTAGTACAATTGATAATCCAAACAATAATAATTTGAAAAATTTCTACAATGATAATAAAGAGAGAAATATTTCATAGTGACGAAACAAGGTGTGAGAAATGACCTATAAATCTTTGATCGTATAATGTAATGTGCATATTTTAACTTGGAGCTTTTGTGTTATTATTATGTATTTATGAGAACATACTAATGAATCCTTGTTTTGTTTAAATTAATTAATTAGTTAATTAATTGGAATATTAAAGGAGGGTATAATTGATTTAGAGCAAAAAATACGAGGGCAAAATGGTGATATGAATGATTATCTACTATCCATAATTTTAAGATAGTGTAGAGTAGATACGATATTGTCGTTTTCATTCTAGTACAATTGATAACCCAAACAATAATAATTTGAAAAATTTCTACAATGACAATAAAGAGAGAAATATTTCACAGTGACGAAGTAAGGTGTGAGAAATGACCTAGAAAACTTTGATCATGTAATGTAATGTGCATATTTTAGCTTGGATCTTTTGTGTTATTATTATGTGTTTATGAGATCATACTAATGAGTCATTGCTTTGTTTAACCTAATTAATTAGTTAATTGGAATATTAAAGGAGGGTATAATTGGTATAGAGCAAAAAATATGAAGCCAAAATTTGGAACTTTTTTGTTATTATTATGTGTTTATGGGATCATACTAATGAGTCATTGTTTTGTTTAACTTAATTAATTAGTTAATTAGATTATTAAAGGAGGGTATAATTGGTTTAAGGCAAAAAAATATGAGGGCAAAATGGTGATGTGAAAGATTCTTCACTATCCACACTTTTAAGATAGTGTAGATTTATGGCCACATATTCGGCCTGGTACTTGACAAAGTGACTAAAGACTGACGTTGAGCATTCCAAGAGATACAATTACCATTTAAAATGAAGTAATAAGTCGTAGAGGACTTCCTAGTGCCTTTATCATCAACAAAGTTCGAATCTACAAAATTTTCAAGAGTAATATTAGTTCCCCTTTCTCACACCATAGGTCAATATTCAAAGTACCATTAATATAAGGAAGAAACCATTTTAAAACACATTAATTTTCTTTTCTCGGATTTGCTATAAATCTACGAGTAATGCTATTTATCTCAAGTAGAGATTGATCTCTACTTGAGTTGGCACACATTCATTGGAGAATGAGGAGGTGTACATGTGCACATGCACAAGGCACCTCCTCATTTTCCAATGAAAAGGTACCGATTGGGTAAAATTCAATCTCAAAATTGAGATAATTAGCATTATTCTGAATCTACTTAATAGACTTATGGGAAATGATATATCCGGCCTAATAGTAACCATAGAAAACATTAATGAACCAATGGCATTTGCATAAGGGCACTTATCCATTTTTCTCTTTTCTTCCAAACTAGTTGGTCATTATTTAGAAGAAAGTGAAAATGACTAGCCAAAGGCTGTCTAACAGATTTTTAACCATTCATCCCAAATTTCTCAACAACTTTTTACAAGTTAGATGATTGAATTAAGGTCAATTTGGATGGATTTCTATCCCTCTTTATGACTATACCAAGCATCTAATTTGCTTTCCCCAAATCTCTCATATCAAACTCACTTTTAAGAAGAGATTTCAACTTAGTTATTTCCTCTTTATTTTTACTAACTAACAACATATCATCAACATATAAAAGTATAACGATAGAAGCAATTTTAGTAATTCTAAAGTAAAACATTTGTCATAATCACTCTTAAAAAAACCAATACTAAGAACAAAAGAATCAAAACGTATGCACCATTGTCTTGGGGATTGTTTTAAACCATAAAGGGATTTTTTCAAAAGACAAACTAAATTTTGATTATTTTTTACTTCAAAACCTAAATGTTGAGCCATATAAATCTTCTTCCAAATTTCCATGTAAAAATGCCCTTTTTACATCTAATAATTGGTCCAATTACCAATCAAATTGGGCCACTAAAGCTAAAATCAACCTTATATTTTTATATTTAATGACTGGAGAAAAGATTTCATGAAAATCCATACCCTCCGTTTGTGTAAAGCCTTTGGCCACAAGTCAGGCTTTATTCCCAGGAGAGTTTAAAGGGGAATTACCTTCTTTTACCTTGAAAATCCGCTTGCACTGAAATACCTTTTGATTTGGTGGTTTAGAGACTAGGATCCATGTTTGACTTTTGTGCTAAGAAGAGATCTCCTCTTGCATTGCACTTTGCCACTCCTTAGCTTTACCACACCTAATAGCCTCTTCATAAGTTGCAGGTTCCCAATACATTACCGTACTACCTGCAAGAAGAGAAAACTCTATTAGATGCATGGAATCATACCTAGGATTAGGTTTTACCAGTCTCCTTTCTCTATCACTGACTAATTGATAGCGTGGTTTAAGAAGTCAAGGCGGAGATGCGTCTTGAGACACAACACCTATGACTCGAAGCACTAATTTAGTGCTATTTTTGGTGAAAGTCACGCTCAGTCATTGAGGCATACGCCTCGTGCCTCATACGCCTTGAGGCGTCTGGCGTGCGTCTCCCAGAAAAAAGAAGAAGAAAGGTTGATTTATCTGCTATTTATGTCCACCATATATCTATATGCTATACATCCGATTGTTCAAATGCTATATGTTTTGTATTTTTTTTCTATTTTATAATTTCTGACTGGATTTTTTTTGTTTTTTGTGAGGCTTACACCTCAATCCGCTTTGAGGCTGCCTTGCCCCCACGAAGGAAAATCGCCCAAGTACTTAGTTCCACCTTTTTAAAAATTGATTGATAGTCATGCAAGCTTGATTGGGTAGGTTCTTAATAAATTTCTTTATTTTCAGCAACTTCTCCAACAGTTTCTTGCTGATTTTCTTCAAAACAGAATCTGTTTGTTGCTGATTTTCATTAAAATATGATTCAAAATCACTGATTTTGAACTTAAGATGTTTGACCACCAGTTTCTTGGTTATTAGAGTTTATTTCAAACTCATTACTCTCCAAAGATTCATCAAGTTAATAGCAGAGAATGTGTCTCTTGGGCTTTTTACCAATTTGGCCAAAGCCCAACCCGATCAACCCTACCCAACCCCACCAAAACTTGATTGGGTTGGGTTTGGTTTAAACTCGTAGTTTGGTTGGGTTAATTTTTTATCAACCCAACCATAGTGGGTTGGGTTCGGGTTGGGCAAAAAATCGACCCAACCCAATCCACGCCCACCTATAAGGATATCTAAGCTGGCATAATGGTGTGTTTGTTGATTTTCACCCGGATCTAAGTTTTGTTAAGGACAAACAAATGAAGGAGGTTCTACTGGAAGGGAAGCTTATGGATGGATTGTATTAGTTTGACAAACCAGCACAAATCCAGAAAACTACCTGTCAAGAATTTGGTCTTCCAAATAAACAAACTGCACAAGCTTTTGTCAAGTCAACCTCTGATGAGTCTTTTTGCTTTATCAATTTTGTTGAGTCTAGTTCAAAATTGTGGCACAAGAGACTTGGTCATCCTGGTACCAAAGTATTGAGTCAAGTCCTTAAGTCATGTAATGAAAAAATTATTGAAAATGAAATTATCTCTTTTTGTGATGCTTGCCAATTCGAAAAATCACACGTTCTTCCATTTAAAACCTCTGTTTCACATGCAGCTTATCCACTCGAACTAGTCCACTCAGATCTTTGGGGGACAAATCCCTTAAACTTAACTTCAGGTCATAGATATTACATTTTGTTCATTGATGATCACATTAGGTACACATGAATATACCCCCCTTAAGACAAAATCTGATGCAATTCATGTGTTTGTACAATTCAAAAAATTAGTGGAAAACAGATTTGAGAGGAAAATCAAAACATTTCAATGTGACTGGGGAGGTGAGTTTAGGACTTTTCAAACCTTTCTAGAGTATTCGGGAATTGAAATGAGAGTGACATGCCGTTACACCTCAGCCCAAAATGGTAGAGCTGAGAGAAAGCACCGACACATCACAGAAACGGGACTTACACTTTTAGCTCAAGCTAAATTACCTTTAAGTTATTGGTGGGAATCATTTTACACTGCCACTTACCTAATAAACAAACTTCCTACTCCTGTCCTCAATATGAAATCACCCTATCAAGTACTTTACAATGAAACCTTTGATTACAAGAGGCTAAAAACCTTTGGATGCTCATGTTTTCCTTGTCTCAGACCTCACTAGAAACACAAGTTTTCCTACCATTCCATAAAATCCGTATTCCTTGGTTACACTAGCAATCACAAAGGCTACAAATGTTTGAGTCCATTGGAAGGATTTATGTGTCTAGGCATATGGTCTTCAATGAAACAGATTTTCCTTTTGAGCCAACTTTCCTAAATAAACACTCTAACTCACAAACATCAGAAGTTATAGTTCAAAGTTTGCCAATCTACAACTCATCTGATATCAACCCTCAAAATTTCTCTCACACTGATACAATCCATACTAAAGCAGACCAGACATCAAATACTGATGTTGCTGGGATCGATGATAATAGAGAAATCACTGAGAACATGTCAGGTAAAACAAAAGGAATGGAATGTGATTTCTCAAATAATGGTGAATATGAAGTTCTGTCCTAAAATAAAAGTCATGAATACTGTGAGATTACTAGAGCACAAAATGATGATGTTGTGATTGAAAATGACAGAACCATTGAGAACTTAGCAATTGAGCATCACATGGTAACTAGAGGAAAAGCTAGAATCTTCAAGCCAAAGTTTACAAGACTGAAGTCAAAGAGCCTCAAACTAGGAACATACCTCATACAACATCAGAATCTTTAGCTGATGAAAATTGGAGAATGGAAATGAAAGAAGAATACAATGCACTCATAAGAAATAACACGTGGAAGTTGGTTCTACCCTCAAACAATCAGAAAGTAATTGGAAGCAAGTGAGTTTTTAAAATAAAGCATAATTCGCAAGGGGAAATTCAGAAGTATAAAGCCAGGTTAGTGGCAATAGGTTTTCTTCAAACCTCTGGAATAGACTTTTATGAGACGTTTAGTCCATTTATAAAATCATCAACCCTTAGAATAATTCTCACTATTGCGATATCAAAAGATTGGAGCATCTAGCAAGTGGATGTGAATAATGCTTTCCTAAATGGAAAGCTTGAAGAAGAAGTGTATCTCAAGAAGCCAAAAGGTTTTGTTGACAGAAGAAATCCCTACAATGTATGTAAACTTGAAAAGGTTCTTTACGGGTTAAGGCAAGCGTCAAGAGCCTGGTTTGAGAAGTTTAGGATGACATTTTTGAGCTGGGATTTTACACAGTCTAGAGCAGACAACTCTATCTTCTTTTTTATAAATCAGAACTAGATACTATTCCTACTAGTTTACGTTGATGACATTGTTGTAACAGGTAATGACAACAAGTTGATGCAATCTTTTATTAAAAAAACTCAATCACTCTTTTACTTTGAAAGATATGGGTGAGTTGCATCAATTCTTGGGAATTGAAGTTAAAAGTGATCGATATGGTTTTCATCTTACTCAAAGCAGCTACATCTTGGATCTGTTGAAAAGATTTGATCTTCAAGATCTGAAGCCATGTCCCTATCCTATGTCAGTAGGGAAACTTTTATCAAAAGATTAAGGGAAAGTTCTGGTTGATCCTACCTTATATAGAAGTGCAATAGGAGGGCTTCAATATTTGACTCACACAAGGCCTGATATTAGTTTTGCTGTTAATAGGTTGAGTCAGTTCTTACAAAGACCTACGGATGCACACTGAAAGGCAGTAAAGAGGGTATTTAGATATCTAAAAGGGAGTGCAAAGTTATGACTGTTGATTCAAAGAACTGACAACCTCTCTCTAATTGGATATGTTGCTGCGGATTGGTCTCATGCCCTGACAATAGAAGATGCATAACTGGGTATTGCATATACTTGGGAAACAATTTGGTCGCCTGGTCATCTAAGAAACAACAGGTAGTGTCCAGATCCAGTACAGAATCAGAGTATAGGGCCTTAGCACAAGTAGCAGCTGAGATAACCCGGATTGAATCGCTTTTGAAAGAAATTGAACTTAAACCTGACTCAGTATCTGTTCTTTAGTGTGACAATGTCAGTGCAAGAGCTTTGGCTTCAAACCCTATTTACCACGCAAGGACTAAACATATTGAGCTTGATATTCACTTTGTAAGAGACAAAGTACTTGAGAAGAAGCTGGAGATTCATTATGTAACGACTTATGACCAAACCACGAATCTTTTAACAAAACATTTGTCGCATTCGAGGTTCATTTATCTGACAGATAAACTTGGAATCGTTGAGATGTGTCAAGGCTTGAAAGGGGGAGTTGAAGTTAATTAAGGATCGGTTTCTTTAATTGAAGTGATCACAGTGGAGCAAGACTTCTCCACATAAGTTTTAGGAAAAGTGTGTTTATTCATATTACGTTTTTATTATCACATTTTTTGTAAATGTACAGATCTTTTGCCTTGTGTCTCTTTAACCATTTGTACAGATATTTCCTTATTTCTGGGGATCAAGTAATAGGTGTCAAGATTTCATTAGAAATAGAATCCATTTTGTTATTCTGCACTTTGTAATCTCTTCTATATTAATGCTTTTGGCACTTTGTTGAGTGTGATCCAAAATTATCCAACAATATGTGAAATCCAAACTATTTGAAGTATCAGGCTATGTTGCATGAGTCTACACCCTCTTGAACCTGACTTTAAGCCTAAAACATGAATGATTCTCTTTTCTCGTTTTGCGTTGTCATCAATTTTTCCCCCACGTGCCTTTATTGGTCATGTGAACATGAAAGCTGGATACTCTCTTTATTACGAGTTAGGAAAATGAGCAAATAAAGGATAAGCGTTGGCTGACATAAAATGGCAATATGTATTTTCAGCATCAAAGAACTAAAACTTTATAGCATGCTTGTCAAACACCAGTCTAGATGGCAACTACATATTATTGAATGATCTATTCACTTAAATACAATGTTACATGATTTGAATTTAATTGAATCTATCAAGTCAGGTCACCTAGACTAGTGCTCTAGCACAACCGATGTTAGATAACATTCTTATTCTCCTCCTTTGGAGCAGTGCAATAAAAGATAGATTAGCTAGAAAAAAATGACCTTTATTTGACCTTTTAGCAGTCATTTTCAGGTCTTACATATGCTCCATTCCGAAATGCATTACCTTGAATTATATGGTTTTAAATGGAGAGAAGTAATTGAACCTCACAAGAAATGAGATAAAAGAAATCTCGAGGATATTGGATGATTTCCTTTCACAGGCTACATTCCTAATAATCTCTTATACCAAGTTTAATTCTATTGATTCATACGTGGATTGAGAATTTGATCTGATCGTGGGATTAGGTGCCTGCATCGAACCACGACTTGCTTGCTGAATTGCTTAAGAACCTGAAGTCTTTGCCTGATTTCTGTAGGGTCTATTTACCTTGATTAACAATCAAGAACACCAAGAAACACAATACAATCCCAAATTCAACCGAGATGTAGGCTTACCATCTCTGATTAGAAAACCAACAACACACTATTTTTCCCTCTCGACTAGCCCTACCCTTTTGATATAAAAAAGCCCCAAATATTATCCCAAAACCAAGCTTAATTGAAGCAAGAAGAAGATAACTTTGGTGAAAATGATTAACCACACTTGTTCCAAGAAAAAAGGTCAGCCGAGAGTCCATTTTCAAAAATTCAGTTGCCTTTTAAAACCAAGAACTAACCTTCTTTTTAATAGACAAAAATGACCCAAAAATGACCCCCCCCCATTTTCATCTGTACAAAAAACCCCACGCTTATAAAAAAGGGGTTTTAACAATTTAACGCAGCATCTAACAAAATATGGTTTCCAATCAGTTTTGTGGTTGTAAGCCCTTTATTTATTTTTGCCCCAATTACTTTTGTAATCTTTGAAATGTCACACAAGTTTATATTAAACAATATAGCATTTCTTAAGGGCTTGTTTGGTTTTAAGGCAATAATCCCAACATTCGTTCACCTTGACTTAAACCAAACCTTCACCTAATCTAGAAATACCTTCACCTAAGCCGAAATTCCTCATGAAAGCCTTCATCCTTCAAAACCTTTTGATTTGACGGTTTAGGTTTGAGCGAAGAAGACATCTCCTCTTGCATTGTACTTTGCCTCTCCTTAGCTCCTCCATAACTTGTAGGTTCCTTACTACCTGTCAGAAGAGAAGATTCTATTAGGCTCATGGAATCAAAACTAGGATTAGGTTTTAACTACCTCCTTTCTCCATCCATAACTAATAGATAGTAATGCAAGCTTTGTTGGGTAGCTTCTTGTTGAATTTCTTCATTTTCAACAACTTCTCCATCATTTTCTTGCTAAATTTCCTCAAAATCTGATTCAAAATCACTATTTGTAGTTGATTTTGAACTCCAGACGTTGACCACTTGTTTCCTGGTCACCTGAGTTCATGTCAAACTCCGTACCCTCCAAAAATTCATTTTCAAGTGAATTTGGAGCTAAATCTGCAGCATTGTTAGTAAAAACAGCAATACAAGGACATTTATTTCCTACATGTGCTAACCTTTTGTTCCTCAAATGAGTGTGATCAATTTTATTTTCCAATTTGGCCAACACAATGCATTTATAAGTATTGCCCTTAACCAACTCGGCTGAACAAATTTCAACTTCTTCTTGACCAATGTCGATTGCCGTTACCTCAAAATTAGGGTCTCTATAGTAAGTCCATTTACTAGCATTTTTCATTTGTTCCTCATCTCTCAATAGACGCTCATATTTGATGACATTCACACTAAGTTGAAAGATTTGATCTCTAAGCATAGCATTTGGGTCAAATGGAACTCTTACTGGCTGTGGTGCGTAAGGTACTATAGGTGGTCGACAACATTAATCCCAGTATTTGCTACAAATGGACCATTATTTACTTCATTAACACCGTTGAATGGTTGGTTTGCTCCTTCATTAGTATGTGTAGCATTTGGTCCTACCTTTTGGATATTTTCCCTAATATTAATGGTACCCCTGAGTAGATGTTCCAACACCTCCTGAATTGGAAGGTCCTTGACCCCCTATATTAGATGTACCAATATGTGGTATTTCTAGGCTATGAATTGTGTTCAAAGTTAAATAATAAGTGGTCAAATTCATATTTGGTGAGTCATTACCTATTAGACTCCTAGTTTGGAAGTCGTTACACCTTCCCATAGGATTTGTTTGACATACTTGACCAACCAGTCTATTCATCAATCCGTTTAAAGTATTCAATTGCTTAGCCATGTTATCATAGTGCATATTTCTATTTTGAGCAAGTTTGTCAAAGGTATGAATATTTTGTAAACTTACTTGCTCAACGATGACTTAAGTGAATTCAACCGACATTCCACGTATGGTACGTGGGCTCAACTTGGTCATTGGTTCATAAAGACCACGAGATCCTCCGGAGTTTGGGCTTTGTTGACCCACTTGTTCTTCAACTATGGAAGGAAGAAATTGATGTGCATTTGGCTCCTTGTCGAAATTTTTATGAGGCATGATGCATCAAATTTCTCAACACCAAGGGTCCCACCAGGCGTGCCAAATTGTTTCGGGCAGAAAATCAAACTACCGCTAACAATTAAAAAAGACTCAGATGATGTGTAAGGAATAACGACCTCTCAAAACAAAGTCCCAATGAAGGGTGCTTATTTATGGAGATTACAACAAAAGCAAAACATCATCAAGGGGCATAAGCAAACAAAGTAATCGAAAGTTGACAAGAAAATTAAAATAAAAGTAAATTACATAGTTCTCTGTTTGAAAGTTGATTGATCGGATCTTTGCTTCCATGCTCTCTTTTCTCTTTTATACTCCTTGAACAGTTTTTCTCTTCCGAAACTGCTTGAAAATCGCTAATCGCCCTGTAACTACCCACTTCCTCTATAATGGACGACTTGTCCAAAAACCGCCGTGTTTAACTGCTACCATTACTCAACCAAATTTCTTGGATCATGGGAATGTTAGATTGCCCATTAACTGTTTCAATAATCGTCGCTTTAAACAGCAATGAGACGCTCTGCTCGCCCAGATCTTGAGCGTCCTGCAAGCTTGAGCGATGCTGGGCTTTTGCTAAATAACTTCACCTTGGGCCTTTATATGGTCATCCCTTGGGCCCATCCTTCAGGTTTTTAATTGAGCCTCATTTTTTGGACCACTTAGCTGGTCCTCATTTTTGCATGTTAACAAAATTGTTTCGCACAAAAATGTGAAGTGATGCTAACAATTAAAAGGATTCAGACGATGTGTAAGAGACAAACCTCTTGAGATAAATTCTCAAAAGTGGGTGTTTGAACTAAGAAAAACTTGATTATACAAAACGCCTCCAAGGGGCTCAAGCACACAATTTAAACTAGGATAAATTCTAAGATCTAATATAAAAGATTACATCTCTGTTTTGAGAGTTTTTTATTTTGTTCCTTCTAAACTTCTAAACCTCTATTATATATACATATCAAAATAAACTGCATACTACTATTTGAATCTCTAACTTGCCGCCTTTACTTTGTAACTTGCATATAGTAACTGTTGTCCACCATGTTACATAATTGTCACATACTACTTTAAACCAACCAACTTCTCATAATCTCCTTCAACTGCTAATGATGCGGAAACCGTTTATAGATAACCATATAGATTGTTGGATGAGTTGTAAGAGTTGTTCCTTTACTCCTAACTGGCTTGATTGCCCAAAGATGCTCTTGTAATTGTCCAGACTCCTCCACATCGTCTTGTCGTTTGTAATGGGCTCTTACGTTTTGGACCTTCATGCTGGGCCTTCAAATTGAGTATTTTTATGGTCAACACTAGTAATGGTATAATTTGTGATGCAAGTTACTTTTGACAGTTATCTGCAACATAAATGATAATTTGAGGACCTAATTGACACAAGAAATGAACAGGGACTTAATTGCGAAAAGAAATATAGTTTGGGTACTGTGGAGCAGAAAAACAATCAAATTAAGCAGGTGCCAAACAAAGGGCCGGTAAAATCCAATAACCCGCATCCAGATCCTTCCGCCCGATTTTCCATTTCTTCTCGAATCAATGGATTTCCAATAGCTTCCCTTCTTATTCCATCGGAACTACTGTCCATACAATACGCTTCTTTATGAAATTTCTATGTTTCTTTTTTTCGTTCTTGTTTGATTAAATGGTGGTATTATTAAACCGAAGTGCTACTCTCTTTTCCCGTCGCTTCCACAATCAAAGCTCCCATATTTTCAAAGTAAGAACCCTCCCCCTTCTTTTGTTCTTTAATATTTTACTACATTAGGAAATAGATTTAGCAGTTTGTTTACTAGTTCCTAATTACTGTCAAGTGTGAAGTGCATCTCAAAAGTTATTCTTTTCACGTGGAGTTATCCCTCAAACATTTTCAGATTTACGTATTTATTTGTATTTGGTGTAACCCATTTCCTCATATTTGATTGAGTAGTATAGCTGATAGTTTATTTGGAATTTCATTCTCTCTGAGGAAATGTGAAAAGTATTAGCAAACCACTTTTGAAAGCGGCTTCATTCTGGAGATTGGATTAACAGAAAAATTTGAGTTTATCAAATATATATATACACACACACACACACACACACTAAACGCTATGCGGCCAATTTGAAATGGAGCAACGAACTATCACTGTCATTCTGTCTGACTATTTTGGAGTTAAGAAGATATGGATCAGTGATATCTAGCTTATATGCCATTAGTGTGGCTTTTGCTTTTTCAGGTTGGTGAAACCCTAGTTTATGTGCCTAAATCTTTATATATGCTAGTCTCCCTTGGCCCTTCCCAACTTTTGGTTTATTGCATTCACAAATGGTTGAACGCCAACTTTAGATGCCTACCACCCCTATCCTGGGGATTGATGAAGGATGTAAATCGCAGGTTATGCCCCAAGCTGATCAGGGTGTGAGTAGTGGGTACGGATTGACAAAGTGTCTAGCAAATTCAAACATGTAAGGATTCGAACCTGCTACTTCTGCGCTATCAGCGTTTGTGGATCTCCAACCTTTACCGGTTGGGATGTGAGGTTGATTTATTGCATTCATGATTCTGTGTGCATGTATGCCTGTGTATATGGTATGTTTGTATTTGCGCGTCAAGGCCTTTAGATATTAACTAAGGCACTTTTTTAAGTATATTTAAGTTGTGAAAGATAAAATCTTATATTTCATGTTTTCAGGGCTTCCATCGACTTCCTAACGCTATTGCTACCACCTCTCAGAGCTTCAAATTATCCTCCTTGAGTCCACCCACTTATATTGTCTACGCTAATTTATTTTCTACCACAGCGTTTCCGTCGGATGGAATTCTAGATGAAAAGATAGAAATACTTGATGATATAGACAAACCGAAAGACTCAGCTGATGTTTTGAGGAAATGGGGTTGTAGCGCAGATGATTTATCCAAGATTTTCATGCGCCGTCCGTCTTTGCATAAAATGGACATCAACATCCTTAAAGGCAAGCTTGGAATACTTACCGACTTGGGCATCACCTCCTCTGATCTCGTAAAAATCATACACTGTCGTCCTCGATTCCTCAACTGTCGAATCAATCTATGTTTGAACGAACGCCTTGAATATTTTCGAGCCTTGTTTGGCTCAAAGGAGGTTCTGCTCAAGGCTATTGTGCGCAATCCTTCTTTACTGACCTATGACTTCCACAATAAAATCAAACCTGTCATTGCCATATACAAGAAACTGGGTGTTAGCAGAAGTGACTTGATTCCTATGCTTCTATCTCGGCCCACCTTAATTCCAAGAACTACACTAGACAGAGAGAAGTTGGATTACATTTCTAGAACTGGAGTCTCAAAGGAATCTAAGATGTTCAAACATGTGGTTACTCTCTTTGCTATATCATGCATTGAGACTATTCGTGAAAAGGTTATGAATTTAGAGAAATATGGGTTTTCGGGGGAAGAGGTTTTCAGGCTTTTTGGACGGTCTCCACTTGTGTTGACACTCTCAGTTGATAAAGTTCAGAGAAACATGACTTATGTACTGGGCACGATGAAGCTACCGGCCAATGTGGTACTTCCGAACCCATTTTTGCTCTTTTTCAATTTGGAAGCTATCTTAAAGCCACGATTTCTTCTAGCAGGAAAGATAGAGGATATGGGACTTGTCCCTCAAATTAAAGGACCTGCAATGCTTAGGGCATTGAGGATGTCGGAGAAGCGATTCATTTCTGCATTCATTACTTGTCATCCAGAGGATGCGGTCAACGAATTGATCACTTTCTATAAAAATGCTAAATGCGTCAAACGATTAGCAGAGTCTTCAAAGAAGAACCTGAGTAAAGGGTTTCCTTTCTGAACAGTTTTGGAGTAAATGTATTTTTACATTGTTTGATTATGTTTAGCCATTAAATTCTTATTTCAGGTAGAGGAGAATTTTACCTTCGCTGATCTATAACAGCAATGCAGTTTACATTTCTTGTGTATCTGAATTATGAAAAATGACATGACTTGTTTTGGGATAGGGAGGCATATCGGTCATCTGTGCTTTATTATTTATCTTAAAGCTGATCCCAACTCTTTAATGGTCTTCTTTCATATTAACTTTTACTAGGATTTTCAAGCAGCCAATAGATTTTACACTCAAGTCATAAGGTGAATATACAAGAGCAATTAGAAATTTGTGTGATTGTTTTGTCGAGAATAAACAAATAGTGCTATTTGTTATGGGACAAAAAATTGACTATCTGGTTGTCATGCTCAACAATACAGCATACGAAAACGCAATTTGTTTCATTACCATGATGTAAAGATGTTACATAGAACATAAGATGATAAGAAAACTAAACATAAGAAATCAACTAAACACACCATTTTTTTTGTTTTTTTTAGATCCTCTTTAGAGGAAGCATGGTTTAAATTTTTGTTATGTTATGATGAAGTTTTCCATAGGGGTGGACAAAATAGTCAAATCGAAATCAAATCAAACCAAATAGTTTGGTTTTTGGAATCAAGAATCATTTGATTTCGGTTCTGGTTCTCATTCCAAAATCAGTGGGTATTTGTCTCACCAAAAACCCAAATATAAAATTATAAATGTGAAATGATAGTCATCATTGTACTCCTTAATTACCATCAACAGCACTGATGTTTATTTTTTAAAATTTACGTATGTAAATAAACTTATGAATGCGATGATAGATTTTAATTGTATTTGTCATTTGAATAAATAAATTAAGTAATGGAACTAGAACCAAATTAGAACCAATTGATTTGGTTTCTGTTCGAATCTTTATCTTCGAAATAGCCAAATGGTTCCATTATTAAAAAAAAAAAAAACTCATCGGTTCATTGTTCCCTTTGATTCTCTTAGAACCAAAATCAAATGGAATCATGTTCGCCTCTATCATTGTATGAGATTTTATACTTCTTCATCCATGAAGATAAGTTTGTATTTTTTATTTGTCCGTTTTAAAGTATATGTTACTTTCCTTATTGAAAGTATATATATTTTTAAGTTTTTTAATATGTCCTTATTTAATATACATTGTTATCAACAAATATAAATTAATTATATTTATATCATTTATTTAATGTAGAAAATATATTAAGAAAATGTAAGAAAAAATTATATTTTGAATTGTATTAATTTTATTTTGAATTTAAAAATATTTTATTATTATTATTATTATTATTTTATTAATATTATAAATTTTACAACTGGTCGACAACCGGCAGTAGTCAAATTTTTATTTTTTTTAGGTGAAATGTATGGTTAAAAATTGTAAAAAGAAAATATGTGTGTGCGTACTTATCTTGGTCTTAAATTTAGACAATTGTAAGTGATTTAGAATATGATATTGATAATTATATATTTATTTTGTTTGTTTTAGGAAAAATCAAATTTTGAATGCGTTTGGATGCAAAACGGAAAAAATGGACTAAAGTCGTACAAAAAAGGGGACAAAGTGGGACTCAAGTGCAAATTCCAAAAATTGAAGAACTCGAAGTGACAAAAATGGAGACATGTATTGCACAATTAAAAACACAATGACCAATTTGATTTATTTGAGAAATTGAGTCTTTAAACCTAACCCTACTTAGTGCAATTGGGCCTTGAATTAATTGATATATATATATATATATATATATATATATATATATATATATATATACACACACACGGCTGGGGTACAAGAATTGAGGTGGCTAGAGGAATTAATTGAGTTGGTGGGGAACTAAGAAAAGGTTGGTCTGCTGTGCAAATAAATTCGCAGAGGTGTCAGCTGGAATAAAAAGTCAGCAGATTTTGGCATAGTCTTGGATTCAACCGGGTGATGTTTATCAATTCTTTTTTTGATTACTCACCAATTATGTTTATAGACTAATTTAATTTATGTATTGGATGAAAATGAAACTTGCTATTAATTTATTTCAATTCGATAATTAGTAGTTTAATAATTTTTTGTGTTGTCTTGATTGATCTTGCATGCTTTATTGTTATTATTATTTGATTGAGTGACCACCAATTAAGTATATCGTTACTTGTTGTAGTCTTGGAAAAGTCACAATAAGTTGGAACATTGCATGATCAACACATAAACACTAGATGTTAGGAATAACACTATGACATGTGCAATCTAATTGATAATTGTGTGATTTAATGCGTTCTAAACATTCTTATTCGGACTAGGAATAGATTCGTTTCATGTTTGGGATAAGTTTAATTTGTCTTGAAAAAGAAAATTAATTGCATGTGAATTATCGATTGTCAAGCAACGCATGAATGATCTAAACTACAAAATTGTTGAATTGAGATATATGATAACAAGTGAATTCGGATTCCAATACATGCTCTCCATTCATATTTTACTCCCAAACACTTGTTTTTATTTAAGTTTTATTTATTGCAATTTTTTAGAATAGATAGACAAACTAGTAATTAGGATTAAACATTATTCCTCGTGGGAACGATACTCTAAACTCATCACAATTATTACTTGTCAACGATCCCGTACACTTGCGAGATTCGAACCGAACAATGTGATTAAAAAATAATTTGAAAAATTATGTTGTCCATAAATTAGTTTATAACGGTGAGTGAAAAATGATAGGCTCTTACTTTTTTTTCAGTCTCAATACATCTAAAAAAATCGGCTTATTATTATTATTATTATTATAAATTTTACAACTGTTCGGCAACAAGCAGCAGTCATTTTATTTTTTATTTTTGTATTTTTTAGATAAAATGTGTGGTTAAAAATTGTAAAAAAAATATGTATGATTAAAAAATAATTTGAAAAATTGTGATCGATATAAATTAGTTTATAAAGTATAACGGTGAGCGAAAAATGATAGGCTCTTACTATTTGTCTGCCTCAATATATCTAAAAAAATCGGCGGTTCTCCACTTTGTTCGTATTAAAAATATCAGCAGTGTTTTGATCAAAAAAATAAAATAAATAACAGCAGTGCCAGTGCACTCTCCGGAACCGCAAATGTCGATGACAGCCGCATCAGCAGTAGTAGTCAACCACAGAATAGTAAATCTCAACCAAAGGATGTCAAAGCTACTACCCTCATCGTCATCCTCATTCATCAGCACCAAATGTCTTCCGTACAGATACGACGGCCCCCACCACAGGAATTCTCATTATTACCTCACTGGCTTCAGATCCAGACGCCCGTTCTCTCCTGTAATGGAATGGCAAGATTGCACGTAATAAGAAATCCATTTATGCTTTTTCTTGAATTAGCAAAGTTTTCTATTAATTTGTCACTTCTTGATTTTGTTTATTTTTTTAATTCATTTTAACATTAAAGCAAAGCAATTTACTTGCCTTGGTGCTATGCTTGGAGTTTGAGTTGTTGGTAAAAATTTAACGTGCATAAATATATTCAAATAACATATCTTTTATGTTCATAAAACTGAACGAAATCACAGGTACCAACGGTTTTGGATATTATACAACGACCTGGTCCCACAACGGGAGCAACAGGAGCACTTCAAATTACATGGACCAACAAATCTTCTGGATATTTTGAACCCTATTTGTATGATACTCGACTCAAAATAGATGCAGAATTTATTTCTAAATGAATATGTATCAACATGATAATGTAAGAATGAAAAATGAATGAATAAAAATCCAAATACATGGTCTATAAATAGTTGTTGGAATGTTGTGTTTCAAAAGACGGCTCTATAAAACGACACCTCCCTTGGAATTTATCTTTATATGAAAAGACACACCTATTGGAGAATTCTAATCCCAAAAGTCATAATCTTTTGGACATACCTCCTCATCTAATTAGGTTCTAGAATATTCAATCATATAATTTTCAAACAATGTCACATTTTTAAGCGGCTTAATTGGTCAAAATGAGTTTTATATACAAAGTTCCAATATGAGTTGCCAGCTTGCATATTATGCATTAGAATTTAGAATCAATGAAATTTGCATATTTTTTTATAGAATTAAATCCTCATTTCATTCTGCAGGGTGAAGATGGAAGTGGATGTTCCCACTTCTCTTGCTTATAAATGTTACTCTGATCGTGAAGCCATTCCTCAATGGATGCCCTTCATTTCATCAGTAAATGTGAGCAAAGATGCATATTCTTTTTGCTGGGCCGCCTGAACAATTGGTGTTTTATATCATTTAAGTTTTCTCTGTGGCATATGACTATGCTAATTTTTTTAGTAGTATATTGATCATTGAGTTTACACTTCATGGAAAAAATTTGGCAAAATTTCAATTGTGGGTTGATAAACTACGATGTACCTCTTCATCAAGCCATCTGGTTAAACTTCATTTAAATGTATGATCCTCTAGAGTAGAGTCCCGTACACTACGATATTTCTGTAATCTAATGTACAAGAGGCGATAAAAGTCTATTGCCATGTTTTGGCATATGATGCTAGCTAGTCCTAAGGATTAAAGTTGTCAATGGATCACAACTTCTCAGAGTGAACTTGGTTATTGCTGAAAGGTAAAGCATTTACATCTTTACTTATCACCAAAAAGAACAAGAAAATTCTCTTTGACATTCTTATCCGATCCGTTGCCTGTTTATGGTTAGTCCACTGCTATTCTTATTGTTTTTTGGATGTTTTGTGCTTTTGAGGGGACTTCAACATGACATTTAGTTCAAGAATAATGTTATGTTGAATGCTTAAGAGAATTCAATGATGTGACTTCAACATTTTTGTTTGTTCTTGCCAACATTTTTGGATAGGTGTTCAAGAGATATCAACTTATGAACACACACACACATATTGCCCTCACAGACCCTTTTACGTAGGTCCAAAACAATAACAATCAAGTAGCTGGTGGACTGAACACTTTTTTCTTTTTTTACCTTAATTTTTTATTTGAGATGCACATGTCATCAGATGGAACTAGCATCTGTATATGTATATGCATGAGAGATCTGAGTGTAGATGTTACGAGAATGTAAATGGCATAAATGTGTCAAGTTCTGAATTTTGCATTCAAATTCTCAATATTATATTGCGTGTGTCAATCAGAATGTTAATATTCACTTAGTTACTCATATGTTCAGGCCTCAGATTTCTACAGTTAAGGAATATGATGTTGGATTTTGTTTTCCAGATTCTGGAGGACAAGCCTGACCTATCACGATGGTCACTGAAGTATAAAGCATTTGGGAGGGAGATAGAATTTTCTTGGCTTGCTAGAAACATGCAGGTAACTTCCAAAAAGTTTTTTTTTTTTAATTATCATCATCGGAAAACTTCTTTATTATCTTTAACGCGTTTTTTTTGAGATTCCCATCAAATCTGTCATGATTGTTTTCTTGCAGCCTATACAAAACCAGAAAATTCACTGGAGATCTCTGGAAGGCCTTCCTAACAGGTAATGGAAGTTGAGCAAAGGGAGAGCAGCAAAAATATTTACACTCAACCTTTTTCTCTTTATATTTTATTTTTTTGTGGTTAGTGGTTTGAATATTTTATTAGATTCTTTACATCTCAGTTTTTGCATGTCCTTATTATGCAAATTGATCACGGAATTGTATTTTATGGAGTATAAAGTCATTGTTGTTTGAGGATGATGACCAATGCCAGAAAACTAGGTGTGCTTACTCTAGATGAAAATCTTGTCATAGGTTTATAATATTTTCTCCCTTTTTTTTTTTTTTTGCAAATAGAAACACCAAATTAAGTGTGGGATCTGCAGATTCAAAGCCAATGCAGCCACTTTATGTCTCAGCATTGTTGCATAACACCAAAGGTCTTCCTATCATATCGGTAATTTTTATCCTAATGTCGTGCTTATTATAATTATATAACCCATTGATTTTATAAATTAACCTCTGAAGTTTGAATGACCCAATGGGCACCTCATTGAATGTTCAGTAAGTCTGTCGGCTAGTTTGTCATAATAAAATGGAAACTTTACATTTTATACATAAAAAAAAGTTAAACTTAAATTATAAAACCCAAAAAAAAGGAAAATAAAAACCTCTCTTCTCCCCCCCTCCCCCCTCTCAAACCAAATCAAAACCAGGAATAAAAGTTTCTCATTCTCATCATCAGTCACATATAAATTATATAGAAAGAAAAGAATAAAGGAAATCTTTTTTACAACAATCCGGTTGAATCCCATCTCCTAAACTTTATTTGCCGATAATGTTCTCTTTACTGCTTCTGATGAACTAAGTGACACTTTTGTTGATGCAAATTATGTTTTTGGATATGTTCAGTTACATGTCTTTTGCTGTCATTTTAATTTTTGTTATTGCAACTAAGTAAATCAGTAGTTTTATATATTTGCGAGTTGATGTAATTGACAAGTATGGAGTAGTTGTAGTAGGTAAAAAGGTTGACAGCAAATCAGTTCTTTTGTATCAATGTATGGCTATAATATGGAGCCATGTACTGTCATTTTTATGTGATTTTAATCTAATTCAGATTTCCTCCTCTTTGTCTATCAAGTTCTATCAGTGGTATCAGAGCTAAAAAAAGATCTTTGAGTGATCGAAACAGCTAGAACCAAGTAATCTTGAGGAAAAAACCTTCAACAGCCAAAAGTGTGAGTAAGAGTAATGGCTTCCAGCAGTTTTTCAGCTCCTCTACCTTTAGTTTTCAATGGAGAAAACTATAACTTTTGGGCTGCAAAGATGAAGGCCTATCTTAAGGCTTATGACCTCTAGGAGACGACTGAAAATGGAGCTGAACCAGAACCTTTAAGAGCTAATCCCACAGTTGCACAGATCAAGCAGCACAGTGAAGATGTCTCCAAGAAGTTTAAGGCTCTTTCTTGCATTCAATCCTCCATTACAGATGCTATATTCACAAGGATAATGACTTGTGAAATAGCAAAGGAAGCTTGGGATAAACTTAAGGAGGAATTTCAAGGAAGTGAAAGAACTAAATAGATTCAAGTGCTGAACTTGAGAAGAGAGTTTGAAATTTTGAAAATGAAGGAAACAGAAATCGTAAAAGACTATGCTGATAGGCTTATGAAAGTAGTAAATCAAATTAGATTGCTGGGAGAAGACTTACCAGACAAGAGAGTGGTGGAAAAGGTCCTAGTTAGCCTACCAGAAAAGTTTGAATCCAAGATCTCTTCACTTGAAGATTTAAAGGACTTGGGAAGCATTTCTTTAGCTGGGCTTGTAAATGCTCTTCATGCAACTGAACAAAGAAGATTGTTTAGGCAAGAAGAACAAGTTGAAGGAGCTTTGTTTGCTAAAGGAAAGCACACTACAAAAACAAGTTTTGGTGGTGGAAAGAAGCCACAAAACTGGAAGAAAGAAGCTGAAGTTGAAGGCATTGGAAAGGATTCAAAGTATCCTCCATGCCCACATTGTAAAAAGAAGGGCCATCCACCTAAATGGTGTTGGTACAGACCTGGTGTGCAATGCAGGACGTGTAAGGAATTTGGACATGTTGAAAAAGTATGCAAAAATCAAAAGGAACAGAAGGAGGTTCAGCTTGCCAAAGTTGCTGAAGATCAGTGTGAAGAGCATCTTTTTTCTGCACAAAATCAGTCAAGCAGCAGCAATGATCAAACTTGGTTGCTTGACAGTGGCTGCACTCACCATATGTCATCAGATGCCGATATCTTTGTAGAGATGAATGAAGGCTACAGATCAAAAGTAAAAGTTGGAAATGGAGAGCATGTGGCTGTGAAAGGCATTGGAAAAGTCTCAGTTCAGACTCCAACTGGTATGAAATTCATATCCGATGTCTTGTATGTGCCAAATATTGATCAAAACGGTTTGCCCGCCCGCCGGGGTCACTTCCGTACAGCCAGCTGACCGAATTCTGGCCATCCGCTCTTCGGGTAAACAGGGTTGATTCAGATCAACCGCTGAACTTGAAATTGCACCTGCTTCTAACTTGTAGCCTCACGATTAGGATGGTCCGTTCAATCGCGAGCGTTTAACTCTGTCGTACACTCGTATAAACGTGACGACCTTTTCTCACCGTCTTGTTGGTTGTGATGAACGTTTTACGGACTGTGATTCTTTCTATATTTATAACATTTTTAATCGTCCTGCAGATATACTTTGAAATTCATTTTCAATGTCTGAACAGGACCTGTGTTTGATAGAGATTATAAAACGAAAACAATACAAGCTTGTGCTCATGGAGATTGGAGCCACATAATTTTGAACCTGCCCAGTTTCAGTGAATATACTTGGTCAAGGTTGTGGAATCATGCGCTGAGGATTGACAAGTGTTTGATAACCTACAGAGCTCAATGTCCGATCAATTCCGAGGGAATTGTTAGGGTTCAGGTTCATGACACCAGGGTCGATTCAGATGATTCTAGGCAGGCTGAATATGTTTTCCCGGTGACGTGTAATGTCAACGTGGTTTATTACGGTAGTAGCTGGAGTTCCAGTGAGGAGAAACAGTTTCCATGGAGCTTGATGTACAGGTTGGAGAATACTAATATCAGAACTGGCGTTAAGTTTTGCAAGTTGAAGGGCCAACTTAAACTTTGTTCGTGCCCGAAGGCAACTGAGATTGCGTTGCGCAGTCCAGAAATTCAAATTATGTCGAGTAATTTCTCGAAGGATGCTGTTGACGTTTGGCATGTTGGATATGTTAATTTGAATCCAGCACTGAATAGATGCCTTACCGTGGTTGATAGGAGTAGGATGAGCATCGATTCGGTGAGGACGATACCTGGTCTCAGTTATCATGATTTTTCTAGGCGATCGTTATCTGGGCCAATTGTCGATTGCAATACTTCACAGAATCTAGATGTGAAGCCAGAGGATAGCTTTAGTCAAGTGTCTAGTTCGAGGAAAGACGAATCGTTGGTTTGTTCAGGTTCCTTGACCGGACATCAAATTGTAGATATTGTTAAGTCAGCTTATGATAGGGGTCAGAACGATGTTAAACAAAAACTTGTAACGGATAATTCCAAATCTTGACATTAGATGCAATGAAATATCGTGTTGTACATTATTGTTTCAATAGAAGAGTGGTTGTTCGATTAGGACGATCCGATCGAGAGAGTGGTCGTAGAACCCCCTTAAGAATGGATAGTGGTGAACTTCATGATTCCTTTCCGGGTATTTCATGTAGTCTATGAACGTGACAATTTCATTGACATCTACGGAGTCCATACACCTGCATTCTATTCCTTCGTAGTAGCTGAACCATAATATTAGATAGGTTTGCCCGCGGGTTGGGGGAGCCGTGCCACTGCGTGGACTGAATATTCCATACGTACTCGGTCCCATGTGTCGGATTTTGAATTTTGAATATTCGTACTGTAGGGCGGGAGTTTTGGAGGGAGAATTTGAATTTCAAATTAAAGTAGATGACACGTGTTCCCGGTCAATACCTATAAGTAATACACCAATACACCAATTGACTAGTACTGTTGAGAGACTCCATTACGAATTCGGCATGCGAAACATGAATTCCTCTCAAATTTCGCCTCGATTCGCAGTGGACCAAAATCATGAGTTTGGACAGTTGTTCTCCAATTTACCGGACGATTTGAAACAACAGATAAAAAAATATATATTATTCTCAACATATGGAAGATATGCATCATTTGTTTAGGCAAACGAAAATGATGTCGTGGGTTTTCAGACCGTTCTGGTGTCCAGAATATGACTTCTTGTTTTACAAAGACGAAATAAATTTGGACCACTTAGGCCCATCCTTCAGGTTTTTAATTGAGCCTCATTTTTTGGACCACTTAGCTGGTCCTCATTTTTGCATGTTAACAAAATTGTTTCGCACAAAAATGTGGAGTGATGCTAACAATTAAAAGGATTCAGACGATGTGTAAGAGACAAACCTCTTGAGATAAATTCTCAAAAGTGGGTGTTTGAACTAAGAAAAACTTGATTATACAAAACGCCTCCAAGGGGCTCAAGCACACAATTTAAACTAGGATAAATTCTAAGATCTAATATAAAAGATTACATCTCTGTTTTGAGAGTTTTTTATTTTGTTCCTTCTAAACTTCTAAACCTCTATTATATATACATATCAAAATAAACTGCATACTACTATTTGAATCTCTAACTTGCCGCCTTTACTTTGTAACTTGCATATAGTAACCGTTGTCCACCATGTTACATAATTGTCACATACTACTTTAAACCAACCAACTTCTCATAATCTCCTTCAACTGCTAATGATGCGGAAACCGTTTATAGATAACCATATAGATTGTTGGATGAGTTGTAAGAGTTGTTCCTTTACTCCTAACTGGCTTGATTGCCCAAAGATGCTCTTGTAATTGTCCAGACTCCTCCACATCGTCTTGTCGTTTGTAATGGGCTCTTACGTTTTGGACCTTCATGCTGGGCCTTCAAATTGAGTATTTTTATGGTCAACACTAGTAATGGTATAATTTGTGATGCAAGTTACTTTTGACAGTTATCTGCAACATAAATGATAATTTGAGGACCTAATTGACACAAGAAATGAACAGGGACTTAATTGCGAAAAGAAATATAGTTTGGGTACTGTGGAGCAGAAAAACAATCAAATTAAGCAGGTGCCAAACAAAGGGCCGGTAAAATCCAATAACCCGCATCCAGATCCTTCCGCCCGATTTTCCATTTCTTCTCGAATCAATGGATTTCCAATAGCTTCCCTTCTTATTCCATCGGAACTACTGTCCATACAATACGCTTCTTTATGAAATTTCTATGTTTCTTTTTTTCGTTCTTGTTTGATTAAATGGTGGTATTATTAAACCGAAGTGCTACTCTCTTTTCCCGTCGCTTCCACAATCAAAGCTCCCATATTTTCAAAGTAAGAACCCTCCCCCTTCTTTTGTTCTTTAATATTTTACTACATTAGGAAATAGATTTAGCAGTTTGTTTACTAGTTCCTAATTACTGTCAAGTGTGAAGTGCATCTCAAAAGTTATTCTTTTCACGTGGAGTTATCCCTCAAACATTTTCAGATTTACGTATTTATTTGTATTTGGTGTAACCCATTTCCTCATATTTGATTGAGTAGTATAGCTGATAGTTTATTTGGAATTTCATTCTCTCTGAGGAAATGTGAAAAGTATTAGCAAACCACTTTTGAAAGCGGCTTCATTCTGGAGATTGGATTAACAGAAAAATTTGAGTTTATCAAATATATATATACACACACACACACACACACACACACTAAACGCTATGCGGCCAATTTGAAATGGAGCAACGAACTATCACTGTCATTCTGTCTGACTATTTTGGAGTTAAGAAGATATGGATCAGTGATATCTAGCTTATATGCCATTAGTGTGGCTTTTGCTTTTTCAGGTTGGTGAAACCCTAGTTTATGTGCCTAAATCTTTATATATGCTAGTCTCCCTTGGCCCTTCCCAACTTTTGGTTTATTGCATTCACAAATGGTTGAACGCCAACTTTAGATGCCTACCACCCCTATCCTGGGGATTGATGAAGGATGTAAATCGCAGGTTATGCCCCAAGCTGATCAGGGTGTGAGTAGTGGGTACGGATTGACAAAGTGTCTAGCAAATTCAAACATGTAAGGATTCGAACCTGCTACTTCTGCGCTATCAGCGTTTGTGGATCTCCAACCTTTACCGGTTGGGATGTGAGGTTGATTTATTGCATTCATGATTCTGTGTGCATGTATGCCTGTGTATATGGTATGTTTGTATTTGCGCGTCAAGGCCTTTAGATATTAACTAAGGCACTTTTTTAAGTATATTTAAGTTGTGAAAGATAAAATCTTATATTTCATGTTTTCAGGGCTTCCATCGACTTCCTAACGCTATTGCTACCACCTCTCAGAGCTTCAAATTATCCTCCTTGAGTCCACCCACTTATATTGTCTACGCTAATTTATTTTCTACCACAGCGTTTCCGTCGGATGGAATTCTAGATGAAAAGATAGAAATACTTGATGATATAGACAAACCGAAAGACTCAGCTGATGTTTTGAGGAAATGGGGTTGTAGCGCAGATGATTTATCCAAGATTTTCATGCGCCGTCCGTCTTTGCATAAAATGGACATCAACATCCTTAAAGGCAAGCTTGGAATACTTACCGACTTGGGCATCACCTCCTCTGATCTCGTAAAAATCATACACTGTCGTCCTCGATTCCTCAACTGTCGAATCAATCTATGTTTGAACGAACGCCTTGAATATTTTCGAGCCTTGTTTGGCTCAAAGGAGGTTCTGCTCAAGGCTATTGTGCGCAATCCTTCTTTACTGACGTATGACTTCCACAATAAAATCAAACCTGTCATTGCCATATACGAGAAACTGGGTGTTAGCAGAAGTGACTTGATTCCTATGCTTCTATCTCGGCCCACCTTAATTCCAAGAACTACACTGGACAGAGAGAAGTTGGATTACATTTCTAGAACTGGGGTCTCAAAGGAATCCAAGATGTTCAAACATGTGGTTACTCTCTTTGCTATATCACGCATTGAGACTATTCGTGAAAAGGTTATGAATTTAGAGAAATATGGGTTTTCGGAGGAAGAGGTTTTCAGGCTTTTTGGACGGTCTCCACTTGTGTTGACACTCTCAGTTGATAAAGTTCAGAGAAACATGACTTATGTACTGGGCACGATGAAGCTACCGGCCAATGTGGTACTTCCGAACCCATTTCTGCTCTTTTTCAATTTGGAAGCTATCTTAAAGCCACGGTTTCTTCTAGCAGGAAAGATAGAGGATATGGGACTTGTCCCTCAAATTAAAGGACCTACAATGCTTAGGGCATTGAGGATGTCGGAGAAGCGATTCATTTCTGCATTCATTACTTGTCATCCAGAGGATGCGGTCAACGAATTGATCACTTTCTATAAAAATGCTAAATGCGTCAAACGATTAGCAGAGTCTTCAAAGAAGAACCTGAGTAAAGGGTTTCCTTTCTGAACAGTTTTGGAGTAAATGTATTTTTACATTGTTTGATTATGTTTAGCCATTAAATTCTTATTTCAGGTAGAGGAGAATTTTACCTTCGCTGATCTATAACAGCAATGCAGTTTACATTTCTTGTGCATCTGAATTATGAAAAATGACATGACTTGTTTTGGGATAGGGAGGCATATCGGTCAGCTGTGTTTTATTATTTATCTTAAAGCTGATCCCAACTCTTTAATGGTCTTCTTTCATATTAACTTTTACTAGGATTTTCAAGCAGCCAATGGATTTTACACTCAAGTCATAAGGTGAATATACAAGAGCAATTAGCAATTTGTGTGATTGTTTTGTCGAGAATAAAGAAATAGTGCTATTTGTTATGGGACAAAAAATTGACTATCTGGTTGTCATGCTCAACAATACAGCATACGAAAACGCAATTTGTTTCATTACCATGATGTAAAGATGTTACATAGAACATAAGATGATAAGAAAACTAAACATAAGAAATCAACTAAACACACCATTTTTTTTGTTTTTTTTAGATCCTCTTTAGAGGAAGCATGGTTTAAATTTTTGTTATGTTATGATGAAGTTTTCAATCAGCTGTGGTAATTGTAAAGAATCCAGTTTTTCATGGAAGAACCAAACATATAAATATCAAATATCATTTCATTCAAGAAGCACAGGAGAAGGAAGAAGTAAAGCTGATGCATTGCAGTTCAGAGGAGCAGATTGCTGATATATTCACCAAAGCACTGCCTAAGGAGAGATTTGAAACACTAAGAAAATGTCTTGGTGTTTCCAACAAAAGTGTCAAGGAGGAGTGATGAACTAAGTGACACTTTTGTTGATGCAAATTATGTTTTTGGATACGTTCAGTTACTTGTCTTTTGTTGTCATTTTAATTTTTGTTATTGCAACTAAGTAAATCAGTAGTTTTATATATTTGCAAGTTGATGTAATTGACAAGTATGGAGTAGTTGTAGTAGGTAAAAAGGTTGACAGCAAATCAGTTCTTTTGTATCAATGTATGGCTATAATATGGAGCCATGTACTGTCATTTTTCTGTGATTTTAATCTAATTCAGATTTCTTCCTCTTTGTCTATCAAGTTCTATCAGCTTCTTTTTCCAGTCTTCCCAAACTGAATAAAGTGGTGTTCTTGAATGTGCCATTTCCTGACTACTAATTTGCTTCTATGTTATTTGAGTCGGAGAAGGGAACAGTCTATTTTTATCATGTCACGCCAGTGCCATTTGCATGATTTTCTATTGTTGTTTTTTGTGTGAAGTACAAGAGGCCATGGGCCACCCTGTTATTCTTTACTTCAAGATCATAACGAATATTTATCTTTCAATAAAACAGTAAGATGAACTAGATAACATTGGGATATGCTTGAAACTAAGTTCTATGTTCTCATGTTGTAGGGGAGCTGTGCGGTTTTTTCCTAAAGGCGCTTCCTCGTGCGTGATTGAAGTACGACTTCTTCGAACAATATACACTTTACACTAATTTTGTTGGTGTTTTGTATTGCTTTACTTTGTGAAAATACCCTTGTATATTTTTGCTCGATCACCTTCAATTGCTTCCCCCATTCTTGCATTTTCACTGTTGAACTCACGACTGTATTAGGTTAAGTGTGGATCAATTATTTTCAATATTGCCATTAAAAATGTAATGCATATGTGGAACGTGTAATAGTATTAAAATTTGTCTTGGCTTGTTCATTGGATTGGATGAGAAAAAAACCACTGAAATCAGAGATAAATTCGTCTCTCCAATTCTCTACTTCTCCTTAAAGCTTGGATTTTCTTATATTTCAGCTTACCGTTTCATACGAAGTCCCACAACTGCTGATTCCAGTGGCTTCTGTAAGTATTCTTACCCAACTGTAGAAGCCATTGCTTTGCATTTAAAGTCGTACATAAAAACATGGCTAAAAGGACTAACAATTTTCTGAGAACAATAATGAAATAAAATTGAATTGTTTTGTGAGATATTAGAAGTGTCATAAAAATATATCATGCTTATTAGTTTTTATATACTTTGTATGGTAACATGAATGTAACAATTCAACAAAGTTTACTTTTCCTTGTTTATATAGGCACTGCAACCTTTTCTTGAAAGCTTGCTAGTCCGTGGATTGGAACGGTTTGCAACGTTTGCGAAAAGCTATTCCGCCGATTGACGGCTTTCTTTGCTTTTTGGTTTCTAAAATATGCAGATGAACTGATAATAGATACTGAATATGTGAAGACTTGTGTCGTTTCTTTATTGCAGTTTATCAACAAGCATCATCGCCAAGTTAGAAGCACCATTGACAGATTGCCGCACAAACAAAGGCAAACTATTAAGCCTATGTTTGGTAAAACTTGTTTGTTTATTAAAAAAAAGAAAAGAAAAAGAATGTTGTTTTCGAAGTAAAATATGTTGTTGAAAAGTGGTTTGAAAAAATGTGTGTGATTAAAAAATAGTTCGCGGAAATAATGAAATGAATATGACATGTTTTCTCTGCCAAAATCAGTACCAATATTTATTTATTTGTAATGTTGGCTGTGCCAAAATCTGCTCAACCTACTTAAACTTTGATAAACAAGTCTGTTGGCTGTGCTTAAGGTTTTATTAGTATGAAACTTAGTCCATGTTTGGCTCCCATTTTTTATAAATCAAATTTATTCAATACTCAATTTCAATCATCTATTTTAGTCAAGCCTCTAATTTTTTACTTTTCAAACATTTTTTAACCACATATCCATCCAAAAATATTATTTCAAACCATAATTTTTCCCAAATAATGGATCTCAAACAAGGGATTAATTTTAAAAATCATCTTTGACAATGAAGCGACTTAACAGTAAATTAAACATGCTGGAATAGTAATTGAAATCTTCAAGGACACGGTGCTTAGAGGTGTCAATCCGGGTGGTCCGGGTCGGGTCGACCAGCCAATAAAAAGTCCGGTAACGGCCCGCCTGAAAAAAAGCCGGCCAGCTGAGGGTTTCGGGAAGGTTACGGGTCAGCCCGCAAATTTTGAACTACAACCCAGGCCCGCCCGCTGGCCCATGCGGGTCGCGATTTGTTCTGATTTGACCCGTATGAATAAAAACATAGATTTTTTCATATTTATAGCAATTTTTTTGTCAAGTTTCTAAATACAAAATGATTAAAATGATAAATTCATATTTATACCATAAAATATTTACATAGAATTTAAAATTATAGTTTATGTTATATGAATTACTTCTAAATTTGCAAATTTAAATAAAATATAAACAAATAACAATTAAATGATAACGGTATTTCTAATTATTATTGTCAAAAAACATTATTTTTTTAGCTATTAGGGAGGAAATTTTTTTTTTAACTTTAAAAGCTGTATTAAAGTTTCTAGAAGAAGAGAGATTTTCAATGTTACCATATTTAATAAAAACAGTTTTTTTTTTTTTACGGGCCAACGGGTTAACCGCGGCCCGCGAAGGTTTGACCCACAAAACCCGCGGTTCACAACTTCTTGACCCGTGAACCGCCCACACGGGTCATGGGTCGGCCCGCGGTCCCGAGTCAATCCGGGCCGTTTTTCATGGATCTGATCGGCCCGTCCGTCTTGACATCTCTAACTGTGCTTTATTCCACCAAGGCAACTCCAGTATTTGTTTACTTAAATTAATGGCACTGATGCTGCACTTGTTACTTTTTGGATTCACTAGAATGTCATACACTTCAATGTTTCTGGGCGTTGGCCGGCGTGGGTGGATCTTAGTGGGGTTATGCTAATGCAACTTTGTTTTCTGGTTCAAAGAAAGTCATTCGTGGATCTATCAGCTTTTCTTTCACGTAAAGCTGAATACATTTTCACGTTAAATAAGATTATATTGTATCAATTTTTGAAGAAAACCTTAACGAAAATGCAGCTTTGTGAATGGGAATGAGAAAAGAGAAAGCTCTAAATTTTATACCATCTTTTTAGCCCTTCTTATGTACAATACACTACACACACACACACACACACACTCTTTCAAACTTTCGAGGTGTTGTGCGGAAGCGAATTAACCGACGGTTCGACCAATGCAAAAATAGAAATAACGAATTCGAAAGAGAAAGAGAACAACACAAGATTTACGTGGTTCGGCAAATTGCCTACGTCCACGGAGGGAGATTCCAAATTTCCACTAATATGACAAATGTGGAATACAAATAACTCGACCTCACCAAAAAAACACTCTTTCTTACAAACTATAAAGAAGAACAATTTACAAATGCACTTGAGCACCTCTCCAAAACTCAAGTACTACAAACTCTCCTAAGAGAAAACAAAGGAATTGTTATTTTCTTCTTGATGTTCTAAAACACAAATGAAGCATGCCTATTTATAGGCCAAGAGAATGAATCACAACCATCAATTTGATTTCCACTTGTATGGTGGAAATTCAAGTGCTCCACAAGAATAACTTTCATCATTTTGTTGCCAAACTTTTGATTAATTGATGCCACTTTTATTCAATGGCCACCAACTTTTGACTAATTGATGCCACTTTTATTTAATGGCCAACAATTATTCAATGGCCAACAATCTCCACCTTGGTTTCAATCTCGATTCAAATGAACTGCTTCCAAACAAAATGAGAAAGAGTGTCTCCAATTGTGCCTGTTGGCACCACACACCTCGTAGGTGTTTAAATTCGCAGGATGTTAATCAAGTCCAAACAATGATTGAACTTGATCGATGTTACCACTTTGGTCAACATATCTGCAGGATTTTCAGCTGTTAGAATCTTTTGAAGTAGGATCTCCCCTTCTTCAACAATTTCCCGCACAAAATGATATCTAACATCGATGTGCTTCGTCCGTGCATGGTAGACTTGGTTCTTTGCCAAATGAATAGCACTCTGGCTATCACAATACACAGTGATGTGTTTCTGAACGACTCCCAATTCACCAAGTAACCCCTGTAGCCAAATTGTCTCTTTAACAGCCTCTGTAACTGCCATATATTCTGCTTCTGTCGTAGACAAAGCGACTGTAGACTGTAAAGTGGACTTCCAACTGACTGGAGCTTTTGCAAGAGTAAACACATATCCAGTCGTTGATCGACGTTTATCCAAATCACCAGCATAGTCAGAATCAACATATCCAACTACGCAATGACCAAGTGAATCATCCCTCTCAAACACTAAACCAATATTAATGGTTTTCAAAATATACCTTAAAATCCATTTCACAGCTTGCCAATGTCCTTTACCAGGACTATGCATATACCTACTCACCACTCCAACTGCATGTGAAATGTCAGGTCTTGTACACACCATTGCATACATCAAACTTCCAACTGTATTTACATAAGGAGCTTTTGACATGTATTCTCGTTCCGCGTCGGTGTTGGAAGACATCGTAGAGCTAAGCTTGAAATGAGGGGCAAGTGGAGTACTTACAGGTTTTGACTGATTGTCTAGACCAAAACGTTGTAATACTTTCTTCAAATACTGCTTTTGAGTCAGACAAAGCTTACCTCTGTTTCTTTCTCTGCTTATCTCCATGCCAAGAATCTTCTTTGCCTCACCGAGATCTTTCATCTCGAACTCTTGGTTTAGCTGAGCCTTCAATCTGTCAATTTCTTCATGGCTCCTTGATGCAATCAGCATATCATCAACATACAAGAGTAGATATATGAAAGATCCATCTTTTAGCTTGTGAAAATACACACAATGGTCAAACTTGCTTCGTGTGTACTTTTGCTCCAACATAAACTTGTCAAATCGCTTATACCACTGCCTCGGTGACTGCTTAAGTCCATATAGCGATTTGCTCAATTTACAAACCCAATTTTCTTTTCCAGCAACCCTGAATCCTTCTGGCTGAGTCATATAGATTTCCTCTTCCAAATCACCATGCAGAAAGGCGGTCTTCACATCAACTTGAACTAGTTCCAAGTCAAACTGCACTACCAAGGCCAAGAAAATACTTCATTATAATCAATTCCTTCCTTCTGAGCGTAGCCTTTAGCCACCAACCGTGCCTTGAAGCGAACCTCGTTCTTGTCAGGAAATCCTTCTTTCTTTGTAAATACCCATTTGCACCCAATTGCCTTCTTATCCTTCGGAAGTTGAGCTAGCTCCCACGTTTTGTTCTTCTGAAGGGACTGCATTTCATCTGCCATAGCTTCCTTCCACTGATCATTTTCAGAACTTCTGATAGCTTCTTTGTAAGTAGAAGGAACATCATCATCTACAATTGGAAGTGCATAGGCCACCATATCAACAAATCGAGCAGGTTTTCGAATTTCTCTTCATGGCCTATCAACTGCAATTGATCTCGGTTGCGATGGAGGTTCTTGGGTTGAAACCTCCTCTTCTTGTTGTTCTTCAACATACTCCTCTGCTATTGGAGTTTCACCTGCTGGGTCAATCAAAGTTGCATCAAACTCCACCTGTTGCGGAACTTGCTCCACCTGCTGCTGAGCACCCTCGGTCACCTTTTTCAACATAGCAGATTCATCAAAAGTGACATCCCTGCTAAGAATTATCTTCTTCATATCAGGACACCATAAGCGATATCCCTTTACTCCAGAGCTGATCCCCATAAACAGTGCTTTCTTAGCTCTTGGATCCAATTTAGATTCTTTTACATGGTAGAATGCAGTGGAACCAAAAACATGTAAAGAATCATAGTCAGTAGCAGGTTTTCCATACCAAACCTCCATAGGTGTCTTATTTCCAATGGCAGCAGATGGTAAACGATTAATGAGATGACTCGCATATATTACTGCCTCAGCCCAAAATTTCTTGTCCAATCCAGCATTAGACAACATACATCGAACCTTCTCCAGCAATGTTCGATTCATGCGTTCAGCCACCCCATTCTGCTGTGGTGTATTTCTGACTGTGAAGTGTCGCATAATACCTTCATCTTGGCAGATTTTAAGAAACGGATCACTCTTGTATTCTCCACCATTGTCTGATCTGAGTCGTTTGATTTTTCTGACTGTCTGCGTCTCCATCATCTTCTTCCATATAAGAAAACAATCTAATACTTCATCTTTTGTCTTCATCAGATACACCCAAACTCTTCTGGAAAAATCATCGACAAAAGTAACAAAATAGTGCATACCTCCCAAGGAAGATGTCCTTGTAGGTCCCCACACGTCTGAGTGAACATAGTCCAGAATACCTTCTGTATTATGGATTGCAGTACCAAACTTTACTTTTGTCTGTTTTCCCAAAACACAATGTTTGCAAAAATCCATCTTGCATGTTTTTGCTCCTTTCAATAGTCCTTGCTTCACCAGAGTTTGCATAGCTTTTTCACCAGTATGTCCCAACCGCATGTGCCAAAGTTTTTTGATTTCTGAATCTTCGTCTTCTCCTAATGCTGTAGCCGCCAATCCAATAACTGTATTACCTTGGAAGTAATACAAATTATTTCTCCTAATGCCTTTCATTACCACGAGTGCGCCTTTAGCAATTTTCAGAACTCCATCTCGTATAATCACGAACAAGCCTTTAGATTCTAAGGCTCCCACGGCGATGAGATTCTTACTCAAATCTGGTACATACCTTACGTCTGTCAGAATTCTAGTTGATCCATCATGATATCTCAAACGGATTGAACCTATCCCTGTTGTTTGCAAGATCTCATCATTGCCGAGGTAAACAACACCACCATTTAGTTCTTCGAGTTTGAAGAACCACTCCCTGTTGGGACACATGTGATAAGTGCAACCCGAATCCATAATCCATTCGTCGGAGTGAGATATACTTGATGTACTAGCTAGGACAAATTCTGACTCATCATCTTCACACTTGGCTATATTGGCTTCTGAAGTAGCTCCAGCAATACCTTTAACCTTGTCTTTGTTCTTCAGCTTTGGACAATCCTTCTTCCAATGACCTTTTTCATGACAGAAGGCGCATTCATCTTTAGCAGGCTTGCCCTTCGAACGAGATCTGCCCCTTCTCCCGGGATTACGACTTTGAGCACGACCTCTTATAGTATAGGCTTCTCCTGCTGAACTTCCATGTTCCTTTTGATCCTTCTTTCGGATCTCATTGTTGTACAAAGCAGCACATACTTCATCAAAAGTAATTTCATCCTTTCCATGAAGTATCGTAGTGACAAGGTGTTCATATTCATCGGGAAGAGAAGTCAAGAGCAACATGGCCTTATCTTCATCCTTGAAAGATTCTTCAAGATTTATCAACTCAGCTACCAATTTCTTGAACTAAGTAATATGGTTGTACATAGTTGTGCCAGGTTGATATCGGAAGCGAAATAACTTCTTCTTCAAATAGAGTCTGTTTTGGCAGCTTTTTTATATAAACTGCTTCTCCAACTCCTTCCATAATTTGCTTGCCGATTTCTCCATCATATATGGGAACTTTTGCTCTCTGGTGAGACACGAACGGATGATCACACAGGCACTCCGATTGATTCTTGTCCATTCTAGATCATCCATGTCAGCTGGCTTATCTTCTTCAAGAGCAATGTCTAGCTCTTGTTGAAATAGCGCATCCATAACTTTACATTGCCACATAGTAAAGTTATTTGTGCCATCAAAATTTTCCACGTCTATTTTTGCATTAGTTACCACTGTTCTTGTTGAATACACAGTGGGCCTTGAAGATCCATCTAAAATGGCTGGAGGTGGGTCCTCAGTCTCCGTCGGTGTAGTCGAGGAATTTTTAGACATTTTTTCAAAAAAAATCTCAAAAAAATATATACCAAGATCCCTGTTCTCAAAAAATCTTTTCTGATGTGGAAGATCAGTCAGTGCTGCAACCACAGAGCATACTTAGAATTTTAAGAGAGTCAAGTCTCTGATACAAATTGTTGTGAGGAAGCGAATTAACCGACGGTTCGACCAATGCAAAAATAGAAATAACGAATTCGAAAGAGAAAGAGAACAACACAAGATTTACGTGGTTCGGCAAATTGCCTACGTCCACGGAGGGAGATTCCAAATTTCCACTAATATGACAAATGTGGAATACAAATAACTCGACCTCACCAAAAAAACACTCTTTCTTACAAACTATAAAGAAGAACAATTTACAAATGCACTTGAGCACTTCTCCAAAACTCAAGTACTACAAACTCTCCTAAGAGAAAACAAATGAATTGTTATCTTCTTCTTGATGTTCTAAAACACAAATGAAGCATGCCTATTTATAGGCCAAGAGAATGAATCACAACCATCAATTTGATTTCCACTTGTATGGTGGAAATTCAAGTGCTCCACAAGAATAACTTTCATCATTTTGTTGCCAAACTTTTGATTAATTGATGCCACTTTTATTCAATGGCCACCAACTTTTGACTAATTGATGCCACTTTTATTTAATGGTCAACAATTATTCAATGACCAACACGAGGATGTGGCATGTGGGACCTTTATTCAAGAACAAGAATCTTCTGGACAAAACATTTGAATTTCAGAATCCAATTCAAATAGAAATCACCAAATAATTAATCACATATATAATTACAGAAGAAGAAAGCCACGTTGTCCAACTTTAAGAAAATCTTCCTTTCCTAACAGATGCCGAACATTCCATTTGAGTATTATTTCTACAGTGCTTGGCTGACTGTATTTCTTGATATCTTATATATATGTGAAAAAACTGCTACCAACAAGGAAGGATTTGATTTGATTTGATTATTAAAAAAGCGTAACTGAGAGTGACAGACAGGTGTAATAACTAGGTTTTGGGACCAGAGTAAGTGGGAGGTTATGGGAAGAACATGGTTCTCATTTCTGGTTTTCCCGCTCAACAAAAGGCCAATGACTTGGTCGGTTTTTTCCATTAAAAAAATTGTATGGCGCAGATTACTCTTCATTCTTGCACCAACTTTTCACTTTAAACTTATATATATGTGAACTTAGCCTTCTTGCTTTTGCATGTTTAGCAGAGTTTAGAGTTTATGTATAGCAACTTGGTCTAGTGCTCACTTTCGATGCCTGTACGGGAAATTCTCAAGTTTCTTTCAATTAAATTCCCAGTAATTGGCTTCCTTTTTCATCCACTTGTCAACATCCATAAATCTTTATTACCTGCTAGTGAAAACAACAGTTCTAGCGAGGTTTCAGTTTATCACCACCTAAATCTGCTGTCGATTCTGTAAAAGAATGGTGTCATTTCGGGTTATTTTACTAGTTTTTTACTTCACTTTTGTTGCAACAATGTTTGTTAGCCAAGCCAGATATCACTATCACCACCATAAAAAACACAAGCATCGTCACGAATCTCAAATTTCAATGCCGCCTTCTCCTCCGCCTGAGGCTTCCGGCCTGTCTCCTGATCAAAACTGGTCGGGTGTTTATGATGTAAGAATGTTCGGGGCTATTGGTGATGGCGCAACGGATGACACAGTAGCATTCAAGACAGCATGGGACACTGCCTGCCAAGTTGAGTCGGCGGTCTTCCTTGTTCCCTCTGGCTACTCTTTCATGATACAGTCCACAATTTTCACTGGTCCATGTCAAGGCGGCTTTGTTTTTCAGGTGTTAAATATTTCTCTGAAACGTTTAAATTTTTATGTGCACGTGTAATGGATTTGACAATTGCGTGCCATCGTGAAGGTTGATGGAACAATTATGCCGCCTGATGGGCCCAACTACTGGCCAAAGAACTATAGCAGGCGACAATGGCTGGTTTTCTATAGAGTCGATGAAATGACGCTGCAAGGAGGAGGTTTAATCGACGGTAGGGGTGAGCAATGGTGGAATCTCCCTTGCAAACCTCACAAGGTACTTGTAATAGTTTTTCTGTGCTGAATTGTTTTCGTTTACATTCTGCTAAGTACTTGCCTTGGTCAATTACAGGGAGCCAACAGAACGGCTTTGGGAACACCGTGTGATAGTCCAATTGTAAGCGATACAGAAAAATTTTTATGAACGTTATTTTGTTCAATAAATCTATGGAGACATATTTTTTTTTTTGGATATTTTTAAATGACATTGTAACATGACGTGCATTTATTAGATTAGATGGTGAAAAAGTAAGTGGTGGGGTACTTATTTTCACCGCCCAATGAATATATTACACGTCACTTAAAAAATTACTCTATTTTGTTTGGTGATGAAAATTCAACATTACTTGTTTATTTTGGTTTTAGGCCATACGGTTCTTCATGAGCAACAACCTGACAGTCCAAGGAATAAAGATCAGAAACAGCCCTCAATTCCACTTCAGATTCGACAACTGCAGGGACGTCTATATAGAATCAATTCGCATAACTGCTCCAGCCTTAAGTCCCAACACTGACGGTATTCACATAGAGAACACAAACAACGTTGGAATATATAATTCAGTAATCTCCAATGGTGAGCAGAGCATCTTCTTACCTTGTGAATAACTTCTCCATCAAATACTCATGTTGTCCAAATTCCAGGTGATGACTGCATCTCAATAGGATCAGGTTGTTATGATGTAGACATTAAGAATGTCACTTGTGGACCAAGCCATGGAATTAGGTAATTGGGACGTTAGTTTTTGAAAGCGCTTATGAATTTTCCCTTTTCCCACAATGTTCCTCCTTGTTTCAGCATAGGGAGCTTAGGAAATCACAACTCAAGTGCCTGTGCATCCAATATTACCGTTAGGGACTGTGTGATAAAGAATTCCGACAATGGTGTTAGGATCAAGACATGGCAAGGAGGTTCTGGAGCTGTATCAGGTGTTACATTTGAAAACATTCACATGGACAACGTTAGGAACCCGATCATAATTGATCAATTCTACTGCCAGAGCAAAACTTGCACCAATCACACCTCGGCTGTATATTTATCTGACATTCAGTATACGAGCATCAAGGGAACGTATGATATCAGAAGTCCTCCAATGCATTTTGCTTGTAGCGACTCAGTTCCATGCACAAATATAACTCTTTCAGATGTAGAGCTCCTTCCGGCCCAAGGAGATGTAGTGTTGGATCCATTTTGCTGGAATGCTTACGGTGAACTACAGACACTAACTATTCCACCGGTTTCGTGCTTGTTGGAGGGCATTCCTCGATCTATCTTACAAACTGATGCAGGCTTTTGCCGATTGAACTAGGCCAAAAATTTGTACATGTATAAATTACTCATGTTTGGTGGTAATTAAGGAACATCAAACTGTAACGTGATTGAAGAGGGGCATATTATAAAATCCCCCTTCATCATTTTATCTTTAGTACTGACTCTTTTGAGTCGATAATTTCGCCATTTCTGTAAGTTTCGTGTTTTTGTTAGGCATGTTCTTGGATTTGTTTGACGGGTCGGTTTGTAATTGTGACGAAATACCCGTCACTGATTTTCTTAGGAAAGGTTTTTGATTCAATTTTTTCATGCGATGACGATTTACGATTACCTAATTCCAGTAGTTAACTTACTTGATCCTCTATAAATATTTAAGGAAAATGAGGAAACCCAAAAATAATGACCAACACTTGGCAGTAGTTATCTTTGAGCCCATCATTTTCAGAAAAAAGAGTTGCCGGTTTTCTTGAAAGAATTAAACAAGTAAAGACAATGCTAGGTTGTAGCTTTTCCTACGTAAGACTGATTTGTAAATGACAGTTTTTAATTGTTAATGGTACATAAACAACAAGAAATGGCAGAATAAAGACAGAAAATCAGAAGCAGAAGAATAATATTAGAGAATAAAATAGAGAAAGTGTATTTGGTGACATGGGTTGGTGGCCGCAAAGGCACCTAACTAGACTAGATACATGCAGGCTATATACCCGCCTTACAGTTACTGTGCACGCGCATCGGCTACCACTCCAGCAGTGGAGGGTCCATTGAGCATGAATGGTGAAGGAGGAGTGGGAGTTTAGATTTACACATGCTCTGAAAAAGGTGGCGTAGCTTGCTCCTTGTTGGAGCTAAATTCCAAAAACTTCTCACTTAAAAGTCACCTTTTCCACTCCTCCTCCACTAACTCTTATTGGGTTTTAGATAATTCTTCATTCTTCAACTCTGAGCTTTTGTAAAAGAGGGTTCTTGTTTATGCAAAAAAGAGAAGTTGAGGCTTTTCATTATGAATCCTGAATCACCGACTAACATCTCCTCCTCATTTGTTGCTATTTTTTTTTAAAGCTTTCTGGGAATTTCATTTATAGCAGCAAAACAGAAGAATATAGAAAATGATATGTACCTCTCAAATTTTGGTTTTAAATGGGTCATAGTTGTGCTATAGTATTTGTTGTGGCTATGCAAAGAAAGAAAAGAGTTGAAGGACACTAAGGTTCCGTTTCACACAGCTATTGTGAGTATAGCTTTTAGCAGTAGCGCTAATTAATTTTAGCTCACTTGATAAAGCTGAGCATTAAACATTGGAACAAGTTAACATAAAAATGTTGTTGAGTCATTAGACCATTTGCATTGCCCATACCTATGCCATGGATATCATTATGACTTTGTTCACTTCGTTTGAATGAACGTCCAGAATCTCCAGATGTATGTTTGCTTGTTTCTTTGAAGTTTTCTCATCATGTCTACAAAAGTTGAAAATTACCATGTGGGATTTAAAAATATAATGGAGGGTGCCTGATAACAAATAATGGTGTAAAGTTGTCCCGTGTTTTAATTGGCATGGATCTTATTTTTCATATACCATTCTTGTAGCTACATTTAAATCTCAAAATTTGGACTAATTGATTGGTAAAGAAGATGGAAAACCATGTTTCCCTTTCATATATCTTTTGCCTGATACTATTTGTTCAAATTACAATATTAATGAAACTAAACTCAAGCAGCAGCAGCAGCAAACTTGCCCCATTTAACATAACCAGTGTTTTGGGTGAGGTAACGGTGCTATAAGAAACAAAAATATGGGATCAAATCAGCACATGTATCAACTATTACAGAAGTAATTGAAGTTAATCTGAGGTGTAGAATAATTTGTAGAAAGAATTTTGGATGCTATAATTTGATTAGCAGCTTCAGTATAGTGAATTCCATCCCAGTTTATGTATCGAGATCCTTCCTTGCACAAAGTATAACCTTTTTCCCCACATTTTACAGTCGAATTGTAGTTGTATGGTGGTCCACCATACCCAAAACATGCCATCAATGGATCCTGAAAACCTGTCAACCTCTTATTAATTAATTTAGAAAATTGAGTTGAATTTATGTCTTGATTGCATAGAAATGACTCGCTGTATTTGGTTGAATTGGCAAAGAGATCATATTTGATGGCGTATATATATCCACCACGTATACAATGCTGGCATTCTTCATTTTGTCTCTGAGTTGTTCACAAAGTAAACCTAATTTGTCATTAAAAACTCATGCACCTTCATTCAATTCTCTCAGGCATCCATACTGATCAGCATCGCCTGCATATCTGGGACTTGTAGCAAGTCTTACAGGCAAGCAACCTAATGGCCCAGTATTGTGCACCCAGAAATTCCTCGCACTGTGTTCATATAATTTCTGCATTAATTCGGAAGAAGAGGAAATCAAAGTCCAGTGATTGATTATCACCAACATATGTAACATTGTCAAGAGTGTATATAGGGGAGATTAAAACTCACCGAGATGGCATCTTCTATTTCAGAAATAAAAGAAGGAATTTTGTGAATAACTTGACCATGTGAAAAAGTGCTGAAATGCTGCCCATAGGTCATTTTGACCAATGTCAATTGTGTATATGGCATTCATGCAATGCACTCATCATGACCAACCGAGTTTTCAACACCTGTTATTATTAATCAAATCATTTATTCATATTACTTGATTGAAAGAAAAATGTATGCTAATTAATTTGTATCTTGCCTTTTGAAGCAGCAGCACGTGATTTGAATCGATTGAACTGAGCAACTTGAACATGTAAACTAAATGGAACCGATCTAGGAAGAGTAGATGAACCACTTATTGCAAAATTAGCTCCATTGCTGAAGGTTGATCCCACAGATTCGAGATAAGGACTTGGATAATTGCTTCTCAAACTTTCACCTGCAACTGGACAGTAGAATAATCAAACACAGTGTGTGAGACTCAAAACAAATTATTTATAGTGAGGAGCTTACAAAGGAAATCTAAGACCAGTTTTCCATCTGATAAGTGGTTGGTTAAATTCATAAAGGACATGGAGGTACGGCCTTTCCAGTTTCCACTGCTTTCCACGTGTAACAGCACAACCACCCGTATCTGAGTTTGAGTCACCAAAATTGAAAATTACTGCCTTTCTTTTGCACCAACAATCAACAAACGCAATATTCAAAATTAGACAGAACAATACTAATAGTGATTCCTTTCACTTCCATGCTTAAAATCAATGCAACAGGAGAATATGTAAAACTTAATTTCCAGATGCAGGTGTGACTAATGTAAAATGTGTATCAAGTTATTTTATAACACTCAAGTCAAGTCCATGGATTCATAACTGAAACTAATAAATTGAATTGAACACCCATGAATTCCATTAACAACAACAACTAACTAGGGGTGACCAAGCCTTCATCAGTTACGAATTCTTATATTTGAATAAATCAATCGAGTTGGAAATGTACACATCTTTTGCTGACTTACAGTTTTTACTCAAGTTTTATTTTTATTTTTATTTTGACTGAAGTCAACTTGAATTCTTGTTTGTTGGTGGGATGCAAATTCTATTCTTGAAACATTTTGTCTATGTATTATAATTATAAAGGAGAAACTATTATTATTTGAAAGAGATGATCAAAGTCAAGCATTTAATTTAAAATAGAAAACATAATTAAATTGTTAGTCGACTGCTTCACCCCCAGCTGAACCAAAAGGACAAGCATTTGAGATAATAAGCCTCAAGCACTGCAGAAGTAATAAAACTTCCAAGGGAGAAGTAGAATAATCAGTCGAGAGTATTTTGGAGGCAACAATTGCATTGGCAGCCTCTGTGTAATGAATACCATTCCAGCTCCCTTCCTCACATCTGTTGAATCCACTGCTCCGGCATGTGATGTTGGCATTGTAGTTGTACAGCACTACACCATAGCCACAACATACCATCAAAGGATTCTCAAAACCTATTTATAGTCACTCAAATAAGTAAAAAGGAAAAAAAGAAAGAATTGGAGATGAGATTATACTTGATAGAGTAGGTATCCACATAGACAATTGTGGCGTCATTTGTTTGCCATCGTAGCTGTTCCTATAGTGCATTTAGCATCATGTTATATGCTTTTGCAGTTTCATTAAGAAGCTTGATGCATCCATATTCATCGAAATCCATGGCACTGGTTTTTCTAGTGGCAAGTTTTGCAGGCAAACAGCCCAGTGGCCCAGAAATTCCCACCCATTTCATATATCCCCTGTATTAGAATTGGATATGTCAAAATTAGAAAAACGAATTTAATAGAAAGAAAAGACTCACCAACATAAACACCTCTAATTTCAGAAATGAAGGAAGATATCCTATTAACAACATCAGCGTATGAAGGATAGGTAAAGGCATTTGCCAGATCATTTTGCCCAATGTCGATCGTGTAAATTGTATTCTTGAAGTCCTTCTTCCCAACTAAATTTTTGAAACCTAATGAATTGCTTTATGTCAAAACAATGTATGTCTGTGTGTAGCCAGCTTTATGTCCATTAAGTAGAATAGCCAGCTTTGCATTACCTACCAAATATTGATAATGGACCAGGGCTTGATGATATTAGCTTATTATAGATCAATGTCCATTAGGTTGGACAGTGGAAATAATAACACTAACTAAAATGATGCTTATGCTAATTACAAAACGTACTATTTGTCATACTTATTCAAAAAGTTTGTGCTCTCTTTATAAAAATAAAGAACAGTTACTGTTAAGAGTTTCCATTACATTAAGATACTGGAAATGGGGAGGGATAAGCTTTTTGGCTGCTGCTGAATGATCGAAGATGATCTGATACCCTTCAGTAAAATACCTAATGCCTGAAGCCCTGAAACATGTAACAAAATGAAAATAATTAACTTACATAGGAAATGGATGATTAATCTTCCATAATATTAGCGGCCAGTTGGTTGATGGAAGAAGGTGCGTGCATTGGGATCTTCAAGGTTTAATCCAAGTGCAACGGCATACCCACCAGTATCAGAGTCTGAGCCGCCAAAGTTGAAAATAACTGGATTTCGATTACACTAAGAAAGAACAAAAGGGACAATGAAGAGAGGGATTATAAGAGTGAGTAAAGGAGAGGGAAATCCGATTTGCTTCTCATCCATATTACTCACTTGTGAGAAAACTGAACTTAAAACACTATAATCAGCACGCTTATACAGTTCTCAGGTATTATTGTTCAGGTTGAAAGAAACGTTTATTTAATGTAGATACTGATATATTTAACATTTGGAGAAACTTGTTGAAGGCAGAAAATACTTTTGTATCGTTGATTGTCACTAAAAGTGTCTTGATGTTGATTTGGTATATATTCTTTGACAATCTGGCCGAGGTCAATATTCTTAGTCCAGCATTATGTATTTCATTCCATTAATCTGCCTCTCATGAACATTCAGGTATGGCTCATCCACTCAAGAAATTAATGGGTTGAACTGTTTATATAACTTCACTCAATGCTCAACAGTAACTTTAATGGAGTAATGAAGTTTTTATTTTATGTGGTCTTGGTATCAGCTAGGTCGAGTCAAGTCCGTGTATCAGCAAACTAAGAGCTTCTTAACAGAATTCTCAGGATGAAAAATACACATATGGTGCACATGGGAAACAACCTTTCTGGAACATTAATATAAAAATATCAATTTTTTTTTTTCCTGTCAGGATCTTCACTCTTTGATGGTAGCTTTTGAAGATCCACCAACAAAATCTGAAACCAGTTCAACACTAGGAACTAAGAAAAAGTAGAAGGTTAATAGATCCCTGGAGACAAATATGAAGAACTCGTGCTTTTAAATAATAGGAAACAAATAATTAGTTGGATCATCAAAGTTAAATAGTATTGGAAAAAAACTATTTAGTTGAATATAAATTCTATAATAATTATTTAATCAGTTATCAACAAAAACTTTACCTGAGGTGACAAATATGTTTTAAGGACTGTCTAGTTTGACAATATGTATCTCCTCCTCGGAATTTTCCTCATTTCTACAATTGTTAATTCCTGTACTGTTCCGTTCTTTCTTATTCAATAAAAAATTGTTATATCCTGCAATTTGATTGTCACATATTAGACATACTCAGGATCAACACCAATATTTTCACGAGCTTATATATTCCCAATGTTTTCAAGGTACAGAGAAGAAATGCTGAAATCAACTGAAGCAAATCGTTCCATATCATCCTTCACAATGTAAGTTAACACAACAAATACACAGCATAAAACCAACGGTCATATGATAAACATGGACACCATTTAGTTCAGCAAGCTGCAACTGAATTTGCCATCAGATAGAATCAGCTTCTCCGCTTTTGTGATGGCACCCAGTGGAAGAGGACTAAAACTTCGAGATGGTCCATAGAAATGAGGAAAAACATCGGAGTTTCCAACAGCTTCATAAACCAATCCTTTTCCGAGCTGCAATGACAACGAATGCAATCAGGATATTGAAAATGATCATTCTTAGACCAGTGGTGAAGCCACACTAGCATGAAGGGAGCCATCATAGACAACTCATGTATGTACATAGCTTCTAGTAATGCAAATCCTAAATTATGTCCACTCCAGATAATTACAGGGACTTGCATCGATGCAGCTATAATGGTATATTTTTATCGTATTACCTTTTCAGCAGCAACTTGGAGTAGGTACAAATCTCCCTTAAAATTCAGGAAAAAGTTCTGTAAAGTCCATGGGACCTACAATAGAGAAATGTTATAGATTATAAGTTATTTTTTGAACTATAAAAGAGAGGATATGATACAATGAGATCAAATAGATTGTCATAGACGACAACCCCACGGTCCCCAACCCCCACCCCAAAAAAAAAATAAAAAAAATATTGATTTTCAATTGACCAAGAAATAAATGCATGAATTTATTGCCTCATTACATAAAAATTATCTGATTGTATGCCTAAGATCCAAGGGCAAATAAAGACCTCCATTCCCAATTGTCATTAAAGAGTAGAATTTAAAACTAAAAATTCCAGATAGAGTGCAAATTTAGGTAACCACTTTGATGAATTCAGTCCAATTATTGTTTCTATGATAGATAAAGTGGAAGACACCTGGTGAAGCCTGCTAAGATGGATACAACCAGTTGATTTGTCAATATCTCGACCAAGTGTAGCTTCGCTTCTCTGAAGATCTTCCCACTCTTCCGCTGTGCTGATTCTGTACACGAATTCGTCATTTTCAAGCACCCCTTTGTCCGTGGCCATTGTTAATTTGTTTCCGACCACTTTGGAAGAAAATGCAGCAAATTATGCGTGCTGAATTTAGGGTTATTTTATTGGAAAAAAGGTATCTGCTTGGTGCCACCAAACATTCAGTCACTTTTTAACTGGATATACTTTTTCAAATTATGTGGCAACTTTTCACCACAACTTTTCTAATTCAAAACCAGTTTTATAATGTAAAAAATTTTGATTTTTAGAATTTTTTATTTTTATTTTTTGATGAATGTATAATTTAAAAATATTTAAAAAGTTAAAATTTATGGGTTTGACTAAGAATCAATAGTTAGATTAAGTTTGAAAAGTTGTAATGAAAATTTTACTTTTAACAAACAAGCTCTCAATCTCAACCATTTTTTCTTAGTCAAATCTACAATTTTTCAAATATTTTTAAACTACACATTCATTAAAAAAAAAAAAAATCCACAAAAATCAAGGCTGTTCATATTACCAAACATACTCTATTTTTTGTTAAAAGTTAAAAACAAATTTTTTTTTGAAGTAAGATGTATAGTTAAAAAGTGGAGAGTGAATATATTAAATATGTGAGGTTAAAAAATAATTTGCGAAATTGTGTTATTTAAAAACTTTTTTTTTTTTTATTTTTTGTTGCCAAACATAGGTGATGCTGTAAAAAAATCCTAACATTGACGTGGTAGGATTTGATGATACTTGATTGCTGGAAAAGATCAATGAATTCGCCTTGAATGACCTGCAATAAAGGCAAGGAGGATTTTCCCCATCGCCTCTTCGATTTGAGAATTAGTTTTCTGGAGAAAAGTAGAGAGTATTTGATTGGAAAGCGTAAAGAAATTATGAATGAATAATATATGACCAAAGAGGCTGTATTTATAGGGATAAAAAGCCCATAAATCTCCTTAATTAAGGAAGGAGTCCTCTTTAGTCTGAAATTACCTTTTATGAAGAGTTCTTAACTTATAGGGATTTAGTTTCCTTTTGGTAAAATGTTTCTTTATTGATTGCGTATTGCCTTAAGGCCCTAGAATATGGCCCATAAACGAGGCACACTAATGAAGAAGGTTCGAAGTCCTACTTATGTTGGGCTTTTATACGTGACGGGGCTGGGACGGACCGACCATACATTTTATCACCTATGCGTCTTGATGAATAGGTCGGGATAACCCGACCTTTCTTGCGAGGTTTGCCCGAGCACTTAAATTGCACTTAGAGAAATGGACCAGAGCTCGGGCGATATCACGTCGGGAACATGGACCGGCCATTTTATCATAGTGGGCCAACCCTCTTACATTCTAAACACCCAGCCTATTTCTGGATAACTTAAAATTTCCATGATCATTGGCCCTCGTGCATCAGGGATCGACGATTGATACCTAAATGCAATTAACCTCTGACAGTTGTTACCTTTATTAATGACGCGTTTAGCCAGCTGTTATCTGTTGATTAATGTGTTGCAATTAATAGCGTGCAAACAGATGGCCGCCACATGTCCAAATTGGAAGGCGAAGATTAAAAAAATTTCCCACCTATTTTTGATTATATATATGTGGTCCATATCCTCTCATTCTTTTTACTTTACGATTTTGTGAGAAATCAGAGTACTCCTCGAGTGACTAGCATGATCTCATTTACAAACAAAATTTCCTTTAGGTAAGCTCGGCCATGCCCGACCTTTTTAATTCCGTAACTTATTCTTAGAAAAATGGCCACGCAGGTGAACATAACCGACCTTAGGGAAGTTGAAAATCTAGATGATCCTCCATATTTTGATTTTTCAAACGAATAAAATAATATTTTATCCACTCGCTCTAAATATAAATTTGAACTTTTATTTTTAAAGCATAATTGAACATTATTAAAAATAAGTATTTTCCTCTGAAATATCATTTGTAATTTAATTTAGAAGAAAATGAAATAAACTAACTATAATATGAAAACTTTATAGTTAGTAGTTGATATAAAAATATCTGTTTGAAACAGGGAACAGAGAGTGGATCGCGGAAGATAACCGAAAATTTTCTATTTAAAATATTTAACTATTTTGAAACGAAATAAAATTAATTAAAATTAGTTGGACATTTTTGGGTTTCCCTGGTGAGAGGCCCACTAACCACGGTCAGGTACCCAGTACACAATCGTCCCGTCATTTGAGAGTTCGCACTCACCTCCAATCCATGCTTTGTCATACCTACAATGCAAAACTAAATGAGCTAAACCTCAGCAAGTAACATATGCATGATCATGCGCATGAGTTTCGATTCACTTTCTCAAAATTATCTCATCCCCAGGCTCCGTGCCTTCTCGTCATCTCAATTTATCCACATTTCCTAGTTGGGCCCGAATCCCACTACGTTGTACCGTATGAGCTCAAATATCAACATGGTCGATAACATGCGCCTTCCAGTGCCTGTGGTCCGTCATCGCCCATCGAGACTCAAGACTCCACAGTTTGTATCCATCTTCGCCCACCGAGACTCAAGATACTGCATTGGGAATTATATTATATCAATCGGGCCTGGCCTATTCTATACGGTGCTCGGCGTGCCGATCCGCAGTCCCAAGGCCACCAAGAGACCTCCTGACACCGCCCGTATACCGGCGCCGAACCACCAACACCCCATCATCGACTACCCTTAATGACCGTCGGGAGTCTCAAGCGAGTGTATATATCCGGACGCGAAGTAAAGTACGGTACACTCGTGGGGCGATTCTAATATCATCCACATCATTCTCTCTCCATATATCTCCATATACCATTTATCTCTTTCTTTATCATTTATGAAGGACTTATTCTAAGTTCACACAATGCACATGTTAATGCCCGTGAATCCCAACGTATATTTCATCATCCAATTGTACATCATAATCACGTGATATGGCATTCCAATGAATTCATGTGCATTAATAACATGTCATATCATCAATTCATGTCTCGCATGCTTTCACCACATACAGATAATTGTTACATCATATTCTACCAACAATATACTTCACATAATCACATAGGAGCACATAATAATATAAATATTATGTTTTGCATTATAGTTGAAATGTTACTTACCTCACTCCTTGAGTATCCTAGAGTTCAAGACTTTATTCCTCAATATTTGTTACCACTAATCCCCTTGGAGTCAAATTAGATTGATCACCACTCCTTACCTACCATGTATATAAATTATAATTTAATCACGTGATACTATATTATATTTCAGTTACTAAACATAAATTAGGATCCAACAAAATTAAAGTGGACTATTTCCCCCACAAAATAAACAATTATTGGATCGCCGTAATAAAAAGGGGTTGATTTGCTTTATTATACCTCGTACCTATATTAATCTAATTTTTCCATTTAAATTAATAATTATAGTCACAATATTATAAACCATATAATATATATATATATATATATATATTATAATAATAATAAAAAAAATTAAAAACTTACTTGTGAAATGAGGGAGGGGGGGTCGACCCCCCCTCACTACCCCCAACTTATATAAGGGGGGGTCGACCCCTCATATAAAAAAAGGGGGTGGGTCGACCCCCCCTCTTTCTATCTCCCCGTCTCTTCCGTTCTTTTTTGCACCATTTATAGTTTTTATTGAGGGGCTAAGCTGCAATTATTTTATTTACTCATTTAGTCCCAAAAAATATAAGATTTATATTTTAGTCCCAAAAAAATATATTAAAAACTACTAAAATTACCCAAAAAAATTATAGGGTCATATGTAGTCGAAATAGAAAATTCTTGGGGTCATTATGAAGTTCTCAAAGAATACATCACAACAATATTTTCGGATCATAAAATCGATAACCGAGGTAAAAGTTATCGCTCGTCAAAGTTTACAACTTAAAACTATTTTATTTCGATTTCTTTTCAAGTGACTACTTTCGTTTTAATTTTCGGTACTCTTATTGTCATCAAAATTGAACTTTTAATATACCATTCTAAAATACTCACGATCCAGTTTCTCGTATCCTTGCCAAACGCAATATGGTCAACTATAGCAAAATTTGCGGCTTGTCAAAATAAGCCGTTTAAAACTTACATTTTGAATGCCAATATTCTTTATTAAAATATTCGAGACACGTATGTCGACCGAATATGTGTCTACAATATGCCATTTTGAAAGTCATTCAATGCTCTACGTGATGGTATTCTCGAATAGTCAAGACAGATAACAGAACTAAGAATTTACGCGTCCCGAAACTATACGAGTAATTCTTCATTAATATATATATATATATATATATATATATATATATATATTATATTAATTTTATTATTATTATTATTTTAAACAAACGTTTACGGTTTAACTTTGGTCTATTATTTTTCAACCTTAGAACGAATTCTTAGTTCCACTATGAAGTACATTCCATACACTTCAATTCATATTTTCCCAATTATGGAATCGATAGTCGATTTATATAATCGATAAAATTACTAAAGTAACATTTAATATTCTTATTTATTTTTCTTCGATAATACGTCAACCAAATTTAAAGTCTGATTTAATGTTGAATATGTTCCTTTAAATAAGTCAAATAAATTAAAATTTGACTTTCAAGTGGGTCCAGTTAAATGTGAATAATTTAATATAATAATAGGTCGAATTTTTGGGTCGTTACACCCATATGTTTTTATCGCCACCACCTTCCCAAGATGAGGAGTCGGGTGGTGAGGAAGGGGTCGAAGACGATGCTGACCTAGGTAAAGGGACTAGTAAGGCCGACCTTGAGCTCCCGACTTTTAACAGTAGGATGAAGGAGCATATGGTCGAGGCCGATATGAGGAAGTTCGGGCTGTCCGAGGGATACATAGCCCGAACTCCTGAGGCAGATGACGTTTCTTACCACTTCCGAGAGGGGGAGATGGTGGTATTTCACGAGTCCCTCGTGGCCGGGTGATAAGTGTGTTTTACACACTTATTCTGCTTTTAAATCCACAATTCAATTGACAAATTGAGCGAATTTCTACTTATGAATTGTGTTTATCTTGTACAATTAGGTACAACCTCAATTGGAAAGAAAATGGACAAGATTGTAGAGCAATTGAGCGAATTTTGATGTTCAAGGACCTAATTGAAAGAAATCAAAAGTTCGGGGACTCAATTGCAACATCTCAGGAAGTTGGAGGACTAAAGATGCAAATATTTCAGGGGCATATTTGTAATTAAAGTCAAAATTCGAGGACTAAATTGAAGAAGACTAGAAGTTGGAGGACCCAATTGCAATCATGGAAGGACGGAGCTGTCTGGTGAACCACGCGATCGCGTGTATCGACTAGGTAGCGTTCGCGAATCAAGCCTAAGATCCAACCCGAGAGTTTTCAAGTCAACCACGCGATCGCGAGTCATTAAACCACGCGATCGCGTGGTCAAAATATTGAGCGATAATCTGGGCCGACCCAGTGCGACCCGATTCGGCCCAAATGCTGTTGTTCGCGGATCTAAGCGAAAATGGGTATTTTTAGGGCATTTTTGCTAGGGTTTACTCATACTTTTTCTCTCCATTCTTACCCCAAAAACACTCTTCTCCATTTTCTTCTTCTTTTCTTTTCTTTTCTTTGTTTTTGATTTAGTTTGTAATTTAGTTTGTAGTTTAGTTTTGTTTCTATGTTACTAGTCTCCATTGAAGTTATGAAGCAAAAAATGAGGTGAAGACTCAAAGCATTGTTGAAGGAATTTTGGGGCAAAAATCAAGGGAAGTGATTTATTTTATTATCTTGTATTTTTAATCTTTGATTTTTATATTTTGTGATGTATTTTTGTAAACCTCAACTTTTGTGCAATATTTATACAATGGGTTAGTTTGTTTTATGTTGGGATGATTGATGTAACTTAACTTAGATTAAATAATTTTAATGTTTGTTTATTAATGTTGAGCTTATTTCATGTGTGTTTTTTATTTAGATTATTTCATGTGTTTGATTGATCACCAAATATATGTTTTGTGAAGTGTATAATAATCGAGAGATATTGTGCATTTTAGACCAAATAACAAATGCTATAGGTTCTTGTTAAGGATAGAGATATACCTTAAACCCTAGATGATCCATTGAGCTATTTTCACAAAGAGTTAATGCAATTGATTGGGCCTTAATCGACATAGAGATTTAGTAGGTTAAACCAATTTATTATGGTTACTTTCACTCGAGAGAGGTAATTAGCTAAGTTTGGAAAATCGGGTCTAACATTGTAAATGAGTAATTTATTAATTTGCATGTGTTGAGAAATTACTTAAGCGAGAGTTAAGTGAAATCACGAATTCCAATTATTTTATCTTCCATTTTTCTTATTTTAATTTGGTTTAAAATTAGTTTCTTTAATTTAGAATTTTTCAAATCCATCTTTAATTGTGTGTTTTATTTGTTAAGATTAAATTAACTAAAGTTTATTAGAGTATACATTTCTCGTGGGATCGACAACCCGGACTCAAAAAGTCCACTTTGTTACTTGTACGTGACCCGTGCGCTTGCGGTACACTATTTTGAGCGAACAAGTTTTTGGCGCCGTTGTCGGGGAATGTTTTTACTTTAATTATTACTTTAGTTAATTTTAGTTTTAACAATTTGTAATTATTCTTGTTTTATGTTTTATTTTGTTACTTTTGGTTAACTACCACTATTCTAATCTTTCTTGTGTTTGGTTTTCTTTCTATGCGTATTTGATTCTAATATTGGCAAAATAGGAAAGGAATTGCAATGAACAATCTCAACATGGGTGATGAATACATGCTTGGAGAATATTCAAGTTGTGAAATTTGTTACAAGATGCATTGTAATAGACAATGTTTGTTTTCGGGCAATAGTTTGATTACGTCGAAACTTATTAAGTTTAGACAATATTTGAAATGTCGAAAACAAGCAAGTGACACATTGGATGTAAGTTACATGCTCTTGGGAGATTGTGTACCGGATGATTGGGATGAGGACATCACTCTTGTGGAAGATGGTCCTCCATTATTGAATGAGAAGGTACTTGCAAAGTATTACAATGAACTTCCCAAATTGGATGAAGATGATATGCTTATGGGGGATACCATGTGTTGGAAAAAATTTCAAATGTGGGGGTATAATCCACTCTTGGGGATTAATAGGAAAAACTTGCCATTACCCATGGATTCAAATTTTGGATCGGTCATTCAATCTAAGGAGACATCAACTAATGGAGATGAGTTTGAAGAGAATGATAATTTAATCACAAAAGAATCACTTGGAGAAGTGCCAATTAATGAGGAAGAGATCAAATCAAATTCTCTCAACTTCATTGATTGTCCAATAATAGAATTTGTGATTAAGCCACTTGAGGAGGAGCAAGTCTACATTGTTGAGTTTGAATTGGATAGAATAGGCAAGTCCCATGACATTGGAAGGGGCAATGTGCAAGTATATCGAATCAATGAAGAGTGGGGCAAAGCCAAAAGAAGCAAAATGAGCAAGGCATCAAAAGCTATATTTAGAGTGCCATGAAGTGCTTATGTGGAGAGTCGAGCTACTGACTTTAAAATAAGCGCTTAATGAGAAGCACCTCATTCTCTATCCTTTAATTGCTTTATTTATTTATTTATTTATTTATTTATTTTTTGCATTTTATTTACTTTATTGCAAATAAGTTGGTTAGACCCAAGTCTCTATCTTCCACATTTATTTTCCTCAAGTTGGGTAGTGTGAAATAGCTCCAATACATTCTCATTTAATTCTAGCATATTCTCATATCAAACTTTCAAAGTCAAATATTTGCTTAAAACTCATTTTTAAATCACTTGTTGCATAGTATATTTTATCTTCAAATGTGATTTAATGTTGAGGTGGATGGGCAAATTATATTGGATTGATGAGATAGAATTGAGATGTTGAATGTAATTTAAATTTTTGGATCATTCACCATTTAATATCTACTTTTTTCTTGTGTTTTCATAGGATGCTCACAAGGTGTTCGGTGAAATGTCTCATTGGAGAAAATTGTGCTAAATCGATTGGGGGCTTCAACACAAGTTTAGGGGTGGATTGTTGGTGCTTGCAATGAGATGTTCACATACCCAAGACTACTTATGAGTGCCCCACCACTTCTTGGGATGTCTAGTAACTTCTTTCCTCTTACTTTGATTTTATTTTACACATTGAGGACAATGTGCATTTCAAGTTTGGGGGTGATTTCTTATTGTGTATTGAAAAGTTAGATAGCCTTTCCGGCCATGATTACTTAATGTTTAAAATTGTTATTGATTCATGATTTATGACCAATATGCTACTTGTGTCTGTTTTTATTAAATGCTTATCCATGTAAGATCCTAATTACGTTGAACACAATATTCATGATTGATTGTTGGTGAAGTTTGAGAATTGTTGAAGGTTGAAGAGGTTAATGGAGTAGAAGAACTAGGTTGTGAGCTTGTATTTTCATTTTTATCAACCTATCCAATATTTCCTAAAATTCTAAACCTCTTGATCCTAATGTAAGACAAGTTTGGGGGTGGTCGATCCGGTGAAGGAGACGGTCTAGACGTGTGGTGATTCCATGCATGTTGGAAATAAATTTTTATGTGGAGTGTATTTCTCCAAGTATAAGCTAAGTAATGACCGTATGCTAAAGTTATAAGCCCATTTTAATTCTTGCATTGCATTGTCCTATCTCGAAGCCTTTTTGACTCGAGTAATTAAGCCCGTAGGAGTATCTTGAAACTTGGTGCCTTAAGTTTGAAAATTGGGAGTCACCGGCCGAAAGCTCGCTACATGGGTCAATTAGAAAGTTTAATGAGTAGGGTATTCACACACACACTTGAAAAAAAAAGCACATCATCATTGCATTTGCTTAATAAGTCTACCTCACTTCATAGCCTTTTTTACTCGAGTTATTAAGTCCGTAGGGGTATTTTGAAACCTGGTACCCTTTGATCTTAAAACAATCGGGGAGTTTCCGACCTAAAGCTCGCTACATGGGTCAATTAGAAAGCTTAAGGGAGTGGGGAAGGCGCGATCATTCATCACTTTAGTTTTTAGAAATCATGCAGTTGTACTTGCATAAGGGCTTTTAGATTAATAGTGGGTTTGAATTGCTTAGTATAAACTTGAATGTCGAGGCACTCATTTAGTGGAGAGTCAGTGCATTTCTAGATTGTCGAAATTTCCGGTAACACGCACCCAAACTAGAGTGAAAAAAGAAAAGAGTGATTTGAGAGTACCATCTAGAATTGCATCCCGGGAGAGGAAAGAAAAATATTTATTGGGGGATGAATGTCACGAGTGGGAAAGAAAAAGAATTGACCACTAATGGTGGGTAGTTTTGACTTGAAACCTCTTTACTCATCAATATTCTCGAAACTTAATTGACAATTGAAAGTGACTATGCACACACACACCGATCGAACATCGGATAAGCTAAACTTCTTTTTGGTAGTATCGTTTGGAATCATACTTTTGAATTGATTATACAATTTTACACTCATGAGTAATTTGCAAGTTATCTAACATTGTTGATCTATATTTCACGTTACTTGATTGCACTAGTAGATAATTTTGCTCGAGACGAGCAAAAGCTCAAGTTTGGGGGTGTGATAAGTGTGTTTTACACACTTATTCTGCTTTTAAATTGACAATTTAATTGACAACTTGAGCGAATTTCTACTTATAAATTGTGTTTATCTTGTACAATTAGATACAACCTCAATTGGAAAGAAAATGGACAAGATTGGAGAGCAATTGAGCGAAAAAGGAGCAATTTTGATTTCAAGGGCCTAATTGAAAGAAATCAAAAGTTCAGGGACTCAATTGCAACATCTCAGAAAGTTGGAGGACTAAAGATGCAAATATTTCAGGGGCATATTTGTAATAAAAATCAAAATTCGAGGACTAAATTGAAGAAGACCAGAAGTTGGAGGACCCAATTGCAATCATGGAAGGATGGAACTGTCTGGTGAATCACGCGATCGCGTGTATAGACTAGGTATCGTTCGCGAATCAAGCCTAAAATCCAACCCGAAAGTTTTCAAGTCAACCACTCGATCGCGTGGTCAAAATATTGAGCGATAATCTGGGTCGACCCGGTGCGACCCGGTTCGGCCCAAATGCCGGTGTTCGCGGATCTACTCGAAAATGGGTATTTTTAGGGCATTTTTGCTAGGGTTTACTCATACTTTTTCTCTCCATTCTTATCCCAAAAACACTCTTCTCCCTTTTCTTCTTCTTTTCTTTTCTTTGTTTTTGATTTAGTTTGTAATTTAGTTTGTAGTTTAGTTTTGTTTCTATGTTGCTAGTCTCCATTGAAGTTATGAAGCAAAAAATGAGGTGAAGATTCAAAGCATTGTTGAAGGAATTTTGGGGCAAAAATTAAGGGAAGTGATTTATTTCATTATCTTGTATTTTTAATTTTTGATTTTTATATTTTGTGATGTATTTTTGTAAACCTCAGCTTTTGTACAATATTTATACAATGGGCTAATTTGTTTTATGTTGGGATGATTGATGTAGCTTAACTTAGTTTAAGTAATTTTAGTGTTTGTTTATTAATGTTGAGCTTATTTCATGTGTGTTTTTTATTGAGATTATTCCATGTGTTTGATTGATCACCAAATATATGTTTTGTGAAGTGTATGATAATCGAGAGATATTGTGCATTTTAGACCAAATAACAAATGCTCTAGGTTCTTGTTAAGGATAGAGATATACCTTAAACCCTAGATGATCCATTGAGCTATTTTCACAAAGAGTTAATGCAATTGATTGGGCCTTAATCGACATAGAGATATAGTAGGTTAAACCAATTTATTAGGGTTACTTTCACTCGAGAGAGGTAATTAGCTAAGTTTGGAAAATCGGGTCTAACATTGTAAATGAGTAATTTATTAATTTGCATGTGTTGAGAAATTACTTAAGCGAGAGTTAAGTGAAATCACGAATCCCAACTATTTTATCTTCCATTTTTCTTATTTTAATTTGGTTTAAAATTAGTTTCTTTAATTTAGAATTTTCCAAATCCATCTTTAATTGTGTGTTTTATTTGTTAAGATTAAATTAACTAAAGTTTATTAGAGTATACATTCCTCGTGGAATCCACAACCCGGACTCAAAAAGTCCACTTTGTTACTTGTACGCGACCCGTACGCTTGTGGTACACTATTTTGAGTGAACATCGGGCTTAGGTTTCCTTTGCACGACTTTTTCATTGATTTCCTTCTTACTGCTAGCATAGTCCCGGGCCAACTCGCACCTAACGGGTGGAGAATCCTCGTGTATTTCTTTGTTTTGTATAGGAGTCTAGGAATAGAACCCACCGTTGATTTGTGTAAGTGTCTTTTGGATTTGAAGTACTTGCCTCGGTGCAATTGCTTCATCTATTTAAGTGGGAAGGGACGTTTTGAAGTTCCCTGGGTTCCTTCTTCAATAAAATACTGGAAGGAGAGGTTTTTCTTTGTAAAGCCCCGGGTTGGGGAAAACATTTTTTTTGTCGACCTTTAGAAGACCCGATGTAGATAGCTTTAATAGGATGGGGAATAAAACTGAGGAGGAGATGGCCGACCTTCTTGACAATGCCATTAGGGTGTGCGATTTTGGTTTGTTGGCCGAGGAGGCCTCTGACTTGACCACTAATGAGATTTTGGGCCAGGCCGGTCTCGATCTACAGCTCGGTAGTTCTCGCCCTTGTAAATTAAGTAATAAATATTATTCTTTTAAAATTTTTACATCCTTCAGCACTTGTTTCACTTCTCATCCTCCTCTTCTTATTTTTTGGTAGGGATGGCTTTTGACTGAGATAAGCTTAGAAAAGTGGCCGAGGAGAGGGCATGGAATGCCGCCCAAAAAAGAAAAGATGATGGTGTCGTGCGGCGCCACTATCAAAAAAGGCCCCGTAAAGATACATCCGGGGTAGGAGAGACCCTTAGGAGGGGCGCAGAGGTCCCTCCTCAGAGGAAGAGTGGTCGAGACACACGCCGTCCTCCTCCTCGTGATCAACCCGCGCATGTATCTCCAGCACCGAAAGTGGTGCCCGAAGGCCCCACTTTGGCTGACCTTAGGGAGAAGCTAGAGGAAGGCCTTCATCCCGGCCTTCTGGAGAAGTATACCGAGGAAGTGTCCATCGAAATTGGAGTAGACCACTTCCTGAATGCATCCGTGAAGGCAAGTCCCATCCTTCTATCCCGAGCATTGATATATTTGTTATTATTGAAAAGAGGGCTAAGTTTTTGTCTCGACCTGCAGCTTATCAGCATTGGTCGGGGTCTTATTAACCAGGGTGTTAAACGAGGAGAGACGTCGAGTCAGCTCGTACACTCTGTGCAGTACGAGGCCACCCGAGCCAACAATGCTGAAGAAAAATTGGCAAGGGTCGAATCCGATTTGGCACTGATGACCCAAGATCGGGACCTCGCTCGATCAGAAAATGCTAAGCTTGTTGATGATCTTCGTAGGGCCCGGGAAGAAATTGAGGCAGCGAAAGTGGAAGCGGTCGAGGCCTACAAGAAGTGGGAAGAGTATGATTTAGCCCTGGGCAATTATGCCTTGGAGTCATACTCCCAGGGTATGAAGCAAGCTCGGGCTTGGATCAAACTTCACGCGCCTGACCTCGATACAAGCCCGCTTTTCCAATTTCCTTTGGGAACAGAAGATCTCGACCTCACTCCTTTCTTGGAGGAAGATGAAGCGAAGGCCGGGGAAACCAGTGACTATGACCCCCAACAGTAAAAACCTTCTTTTCCTTAGGGATTTTAGGTAATTTTTGATGTATAGCCTGAGGTATGCCTCGAGGACTTCTTGTAACAAGCTTGAATGAAATGTATTTTGTCGAAAGCTCGTGTTTTTTACTTGCATTTTGTTGGCATATTAGTGATCGTTCCAAACATGCGAGCCGACCTTGTTCAATGTCAAGTAATTTTGTCGAGCTTGGACTACCTTTGATCGTAGGAACAAGGTTTAATTATTTTGTACCATCAACATTGAATTGATGATGTCAGATAACTAAGGTCGAGATAGCTCGACCTTTTCGAAAATTCACAAAATAGGTCGAGCTTTTGACTTAGCAAAATTGAGAGAAATGTTTTAAAGGCCGGGTAACACCGACCTGTTTGTTTTTCACGGGGTCGAGTCTTTATTTGTAACGTCTTGTCATGAGACCTTGTAAATTATTCGTGGGAAATAATTTGTAACGCCTTGCCATGAGACCTTGTAAATTATTCGTGGAGGAATAATTTGTAAAGTCTTGCAATGAGACATTCTAAATTATCTGTTGGGAAATAATTTGTAACGCCTTGCCATGAGACCTTGTAAATTATTTGTTGAGAAATAATTTGTAACACCTTGCCATGAGACCTTGTAAATTATTCGTGGAAGAATAATTTGTAAAGTCTTGCCAAGAGACATTGTAATTTATTTGTTGAGAAATAATTTGTAACGCCTTGCCATGAAACCTTGTAAATTATTCGTGGAAGAATAATTTGTAAAGTCTTGTCATGAGACATTGTAAATTATTTGTTGGGAAATAACTTGTAAAGTCATGGGGATGACATTGTAAGTTATTTTAAGACTTGGTCTTTTGGTGCTCATTCTTTAAAAGAAATACTTTTATTAAAGGGACTATACGATGGGCCTCGTTAAAATCTTACCCAGAAAAACCCTGTGGGACAAAATCTGTATGAGGAAAAAGAGTACCCATCCCTGACGCTGAAAGAAAGAACAATGGGCACGTAGGCCCGACCTTAACAATCATTGATGGACGTGCAAGTCCAGAGATTAAAAGATAAAATGGGTGCGCAGACCCGACTCTTCTACAACTAGATGACTTTGTCCTTTAAAGAAAACGTGATTACTTGTAGTATGGTTTCAAGATTTCCACATTCCATGGCCTAGGAAGAGGTCTTGAATCCATCGTGCGGAGGCTATATGAGCCCTTTTCTACCTTTCGGATGACTTCGTACGGTCCTTCCCAAATAGGTCCAAGTTTCCCTAGTTGATGATCGGCAGCCTCGCTTCGACGAAGGACAAGATCTCCCATTCTGAATTCTCTCTTCTTCACTCGGATATTGAACTTCTTGGTCATGGCCTACTGATAAGCCGCTATTCTCAATGATGCATTTTCCCTGACTTCTTCCAGAAGATCAAGACTTTCTGTTTGTTCCTCAATTTGGTCGGGCGATCCCGTAGCCATTGTATGGTACCCCGGAATTGTTACTTCTACCGAGACAGCAGCTTCCATCCCAAAGGCCAGCATGAATGGAGTCTCCCCTGTTGCAGTTTTGAATGTTGTTCGGTTGGTCCAAAGTATTTCTGGGAGGAGGTCGGGCCAATCAACCTTGGCTCTGTCAAGGCGAGTTCTCAAGTCTTGCAAGATGAGTCTGTTCGTAACTTCAGCTAACCCATTACTCTGCGGCTGCGAAACAGAAGTCTTCCTGTGTTCTATTCCCAGGTTCTTGCAGAATTGTTTGAAGGCTTGGCACTCGAACTGACGCCCGTTATCAGTGATTAACGTCTTAGGAAGACCAAAACGGAAGATTATAGACTTCAACACAAACGCCTCCAACTTTTGTTCTGTGATTACGGCCAGCGGTTCTGCTTCCACCCATTTTGTGAAATATTCCACAGCAACTGCTAAGAACTTGACCTGACCCCGAGCAATGGGGAATGGCCCAAGTATGTCAATTCCCCATTGAGCGAAAGGATATGGGCACATAATTGAGGATAGTTCTTCAGCGGGTTGATGTAATCGGGCTGCAAATCTTTGGCACTTGTCGTAAGTTTTTACATAATTGAGTGTGTCCTTCTTCATGGTTGGCCAATAGTACACGTATCGTATCAACTTCAATACTAGAGCTCTTGCTCCCTGGCGTCCTCCACAAATTCCTTCATGAACCTCGGCCATAGCAAGGGCTGCCTCTTTTAGAGTTAGGCATCGCAGGTAAGGAAGTGTGAAATTTCGACGGAACAAGGTATCCTGTAACAAGGTATACCTCGGGGCCCTTGCTTTGATTCTTCTTGCTTCTGTCTTGTCATCCGAAAATTTTCCTGATGTTAAATACTCGACGATCGGATCCATCAAACTGGGTTCATGGTCTGAAATATCCATAACATCGAGCTGATGTGTAATACTGGGCTCATGAAGAGTTCGCATGAATACGGTTCTCTCTAAGTGGTCAAGATTGGAAAAAGTTAATCTTGACAGAGCATCTGCCTTGTGATTGGCTGACCTTGGGATTTTGTCTATGCGGCAAGACTTGAACTTCCTCTGCAAGTCCAAAACCATCATTCTGTAAGACGACATTTTTTCATCTTTTGCTTCAAAAGTGCCATTCACCTGCTCTACCACTAACTGTGAATCACTTAAGACTTTGACGTGCTCGACCCCTAGATGTTGAGCTGCTTGAAGTCCGGTGATAACAGCTTCATATTCTGCATCATTATTAGTTGCTGGGAAATCAAACCTTATTGCACACCGAATTTCCATTGTGCCATCATCTTTTTTTAGTATGATTCCGGCCCCTGAGCCTGTGGCATTCAATGCTCCATCCACTTGCAAAGTCTATGTGACATCTTCCTTGTCATGACCTGTTGGCCCCCGAGGTCTTGGGGCGAGTTCGGCGACGAAGTCAGCCAAGACCTGTGCTTTTATAGAAGGCTGGGGTCGGAACTCAATGTCATATTCCCCAAGCTAAATTGACCATTTAAGTAAACGACCAGAGACGTTCGATTTCTGCAAGATGTGCTTTAAGGGTTGATTTGTGAGGACAGTTATGGCATGGGCTTGGAAGTAAGGTCTTAACTTTCTGGCTGCTGTAACCAAGGCAAGTGCGGGCTGTTCTGCTAACGTGTATCTGGTTTCTTCGTCCAACATCATCTTACTGACGTAATATACCGGTTTTTGGGCTTTCCCTTCCTATTTGACCAAAACGGCGCTCACAACATGATTAGATACGGCTCGATACAAGAACATATTGTCCCCTAGATTTGGCTTTAACAATATTGGAGGAGTACCCAAATATTCTTTCAACTTCCTGAAGGAGACCTCGCACTCCTCGTCCCATCTGAAGTCTTTGTTTCCTCTGAGAGTTTTGAAGAAGGGAAAGCATTTGTCTACTTCCCTAGACATAAATCGCCCCAATGCTGCCACTCTTCCTGTAAGCTTTTGTACTTCCTGATATTTCTGGGAGGTTCCATTGATGTTAGGGCCAAAATTTTATCTGGATTAACTTCGATGCCTCTCTGAGTGATCATGAATCATAAAAACTTTCCCGAGCTTACTCCGAAGGCGCACTTGGCGGGATTCAGTTTCATTCTATGTTCTCTAAGTGTACAGAATATGTCCTCTAGGTCAGCAATGTGGTCTTTCTTTCTTGAGCTTTTACGACCATGTCATCAACGTAGACTTCAATGTTCAGGCCGATGTGTTTAGAGAAGACCATATTTACCAACCTTTGATAAGTAGCTTCAGCATTCTTCAATCCAAAGGGCATGACCTTATAGCAATATATTCCTTCATCTGCCATAAAGAAAGTTTTTTCCTGATCTTCCTGTGCCATCCGAATCTGATGATAACCTGAGAATGCGTCGAGGAAGCTGTAAAGCTTAGAGCCGGATGTGGAATACACTAATCTGTCGATCCTGGGAAGAGGATAACTGTCTTTTGGACATGCTTTATTAGAAGTGGCAAACAGGCCGAGCCGCTCATCGGCTCGTCAAAAAACCGGGCTCGTGGACGAGCCAATCACTTCGGTTGAACCACGAGCCGAGCCAAGCTCGGCTCGTGATTCAACGAGCAGCTCGTCGGCATGAGCCACGAGCTCGTGCCGACGAGCTCAACGAGCCGGCTATATTAAAAAAAAAATCATGTTTTTTTTTACCGTTCAAAATTAAAAAAAAAAAAAAAACAATACAATATTAATATATAATATATTACAAATTTACAATTACACAAAAAATAAAAAATAAAAAGCTCTTGAATGAAAAAATAAAAAAAAAAAAAAAAACTAGTGACCAGAACGGTCACTTTTAAAAGTGACCGTTCTGGTCACCTAAATTTTTTTTTTTCCTTCCTACATTTTTTTCTACAATTCCATTACACTACATCTACTACAATTCTCAAATCTAATTCTTATTCTACATTACAAATCTTCAAGTCTACTACACACTCTCTTCTCTTCTTCTACTCTACCAACATTTTTATTCTATTTTCTACAATTATAATTTCTAATTCTACATTACAAATATACCACAAGTTTGATATTTCAATTTAAATATCTCTGATTCTCTTAGTTATAATATATTTCATATTTCAGTTTCAATAACTCAATTTATCATTACATCTCTCAATTACACGTATTCTATTTTATATTTCAATTTTTCCACACCAGTCACAACATCACATACAAAAAAATGGATCCCAGCAACCGAAGATTTATTAATGAATTTTCGATGGTCCACCTGGATTTGGGGGGCATCATGATGATTCAACACCACAATCTCACGTTCATTTCGACGATCAATTTTCCGGTCTCAACGACATACCAATTCCCGACAACATTGAAGAAGATCCATTAAATCAGCGAATCGATTTAGACGATATTGAAGAAGATGCGGATGTTCAAATCTTACGAGATGATCCCGATATTCCCGACGCAAGAGGAAAAAGAAAAGTCAGGAAAGGTAAGAAGCCAACTTCAAAGTGTTGGGATCACTTTAAATTAGCCAAAACGGGGAAAATAATTGAAGGAGAAGCTGAATTCAAAGCTGTGTGCAAATATTGTGCACAACAATTAGCCTGGTCAAAGGGAATTGGTACTACACACCTGAACCGTCACTATCGCAAGTGTCAGGCCAAACACGGCTTCGTTGAATCGAATCAAAGTCAACTACAATTTGGTTCATCGGCCGCTAGTGCTTCTGGAGCGGGATCTACAACACTTTCAAATTGGATGTATTCCGAAGCAGAGAATCGAACTGGGTTGGTTCAATTCGTTGCGAGGGCAGAGTTGCCACTAAGCATAGTGGACAATGAGCACTTTGTTACATACATCAAACGTTATCTTCAACCCAAGTACCAAGGTATTACTCGAAACACTCTACGTTCTGATACAATACAATATTATCTTAAAACTAAGAAACAATTAATAGTCGATTTAAATAACTATGGTGGTGTTATTTCTTTTACTTCCGATCTTTGGGAAGGAATTAACAAAAAAGGTTATATTGCTGCAACTGCACACTACATTGATCCACTTTGGGTTATGCATAAAAAAATTATTGCTTTTAAAATTCTAGAATTTCCTCATAACGCAACCAACATATTTAATGCTATACTTGAAATTGTTAGAGAATATGGCTTTGAAAATAAAATTCGATCATTTACTTTCGATAATGCTAGTGTAAATAAACCTGTAGTAGATAAATTATGTAGAATTCTTAATCCGGATTTTGGTGATTTCTTATTCCATGTTAGATGTGTATGTCATATTTTAAATTTAATTGTTCAAGATGGCTTGAAACATATTAAAGATGAAATGGATAAAATTCGAGATGCTATAGTATACATAACCATTTCACCAAGTAGAAAACAATATTTTGAAACAATGTGTTCACAATACAGTTTAGATTCTAAAAAATCTATCACCGACGTAGGCCATAGGTGGAACTTCACATACTTGTTACTTAAATCATGCGAAGGTTATGAACACATAATAATGGAATATTATAACAGTAGAACACTTAAAAAAGACGATGATCCTCTATTAATAGAATCGGATTGGGAAGCTGCTTTTAAAGTGAAAAAGTTTTTAACAAGTTTTTACGATTCAACCAATATATTATCCGGGGTATATTATCCAACTAGTTCAAGAGTTCTTGAACGTCTTTATATTATTGAAAGAACTTTTTATAGATATAGATACGAGTCATTTTTTACTGAAATGATAATTGCTATGGAAATAAAATTTAGAAAATATTGGGAAGATTTACCTATGTTATTTCCCTTAGCATGCATAATGGACCCACGTTTTAATTTAAAGGGTACGAAAATTCTTGTTTCAAAAATTAATAGCTCATTGATTTTGGATAAACCTATCACTTATAATAATTTAGAGAGCACGTTAGTAAACATGTATACTGTATATGCTGCACGATTAGGAACTACTATTAGTCATACACAATCTGCACCATCACATGACACTACACTTGGAGACGATGAAGTTGAATTATACAATTTAATGGAAGAAATGACTCAAGCACAAGGAACTTCTTCTTACAGTATGTCTTCTAGTTCTAGTATCAACGAATCAGGTTCACTTCAAATACCTGAAGAATTGAAAATTTATTTTGGACAAGAACTACTTAGAAATGTGGAGTCTACTAATTCTTTAGAATTTGATTTACTTCATTATTGGTGAACAAACGAACGAAAATATCTGATTGTTTCCGCCATTGCAAAAGATTTACTAACACCTCCGGTTAGCACGGTAGCTTCGGAGTCTGCTTTTAGTGCAGGTAAAAGGTGATGTGATCTGAAGTAGGAGACCAAAGGAGAAGTCGACCTATCGGCAATGCGACAGTGATCTACGCGAGAAACGGCACAAGTTTCATGTTGGAAGCGAGCCGAGGAGACAAAGGGATCGAGCCGAATCAAAAGGGTTAAGGTTTGGCGACCAAGGGCACATTCACGGCCATAAAACCAGTGTTCACGGCCGTAAAAGCTACATTCACGGTCGTAACCATCATTTTCACGGCCGTAACGAAGTTATGCAATTTTAGTCAGTAGGTGACTTACGGCCGTAAGAACCATGTCACGGCCGTAAGAGATAAAAACAGTTTTAGACCCGAGGGTCAATTACGGCCGTAAACACATATGTTACGGCCGTAAAAGGGCGCCGCGTTTTATTTCGTGGATTTTGCGGCTAGATTTATTTTGACGCGTTTTTTTAGGTTATATTATGTTTTCTTGCCATTGTAAAGAACAACTTTGGATATTATTGAATGAATGTGAGATTTTCTCTCTCGAAAAGGAGGATTCCTTTTTTCTTGTTCTTGAAGAACAATTCATAGAACTTATCAAATATTTTGTCTTGAATATTTGTGGCGCTCCAATCAGAAACTTATCAAGGAACTTGGCATCCCTTGTGGCGTTTCGAAAACCTCGGTTTTTCAATCCGCATCGTCAATTCTTGCGTCGTGATTGTTGGGTCCAAGTCCTATCGTCAATCTTATTTTAATTTCCGTCTATTTATTTGTGTTCTTGTTAATTTCTTGTCAGATCTGATTTAGATCTTTCCTAGGGTTTTAGATTTTTCGTTATTCCGCGTTTTCGACGAGATTCCCCGACTGGGATCGCGTCATCTGGTATCAGAGCTTGGATCTATTTCAGATTCTTGCGTTTCTTGAAATTTTTCTTGATTTTCTTGTTCTTCGTGTCAGTCATAATTTTCTTCAGTTTGATCCATAAGAGTCAGTCTTAAAATTTCAAAAGTGTTTTTCTTGTTCGTTTCTCGTCCAAATCCAATTCCCTTTTTTTCGCCATATTCGTAGTCAGATTGTCTAGCAGTTTAGAAAAAAAAATTCCATTATTTTCCTAAATATTCCGAATTTGTTTCTGTGAGGACCAATAATGTCTAGCAGATGGGATTCATCATCTTCATCAGTTGGAGACAACCAGGGAATTTACAAAAGGGAGCCAGCAGCTCTATCAACGAGCCACAACAAACGACCGGAAGGTATGAATAGAGTGAATAAAAATGATGTAGGTGTGATGGAGACGATACATGAGCAGTTTGAGAAGTTGATGACTAGGATGGATAGGCAGGAGGAAACTATTAACAAGTTGCGTAGGGAACAAACTCATGCGGGTCCTAGAGTTAGGAGGGAAGACTTTGATTATTGAATAAAAAGAGATTGAATATTTTTCAATTGTTTAATGTGTGGATTCACATTACAAACCCAAACTTATCAAGATTGATTATCTTGTGGCGTTCATCCAGAACTTATCAAATATTCGCGAGAGTATTTGTGGCGTTAAAAATCAGAGACTTATCAAGGAGATTGGGCAAATCCTTGTGGCGTTTCGAAAGTCTTGATTCTTTATTCCGCATCGTCGAGTCATCGCGTCGTGAATATCGGGTCATGATTCCACCGTCCATCCACAACCTGGGTTCGGAACTTTCCGGCGTTTCTTCCGCGCTTCGAATCTCATCAAAAGGGTTTTGTCAGAAGTCAGGAGCCGACTCAAAGAAGATATTTTGGAAGCGTTGATGTGTTTTAAAGATTGGCAAGACGGTGATTTACACGTACAACATAAGTATGTCGAGATTGCATGCAGTCAGGTAAATGATATTTAACTTTATATTTTCAATTTCTTTATTATACATATAAAATAAAATATAATTTTGATTTCAAAACAAAAATTGTACACGTAACAAATTGTTCGTGTACAATTTTAACTCCGCCTACTAGAATACTAAATATTCAATTATTCAAAAAAGATTATTTAGTAGCCGGTCCCAAGCCCGGAAAAAAGGAGGAGGGTTTAATTTTATTTTTTAACCTTTTAAATTTTAATTTATTTAACTTCATTTTCGTTTTTGTCTTTTCAAATTATAATTGGATATTTGATTATTTGAAGAAGTTTTTATTTACGATATAACTTTTAATTTATAAACTTATAAATTATAATTAATCATTTCGACTTTCAATTTAATTCTCTAATAATATTAATAACTAACAAACATTGTTTTTTTTTACTTATGAAGTTATTAATAATTTATTTAATACATAACTTATTACTTATTAGTTATTAATATTATACTTATATTTATAGCTTATGAGTTATAACTAATTAAGAATTTTTATCAATAATATTAAATATATTAATATTTAAGATTTCAAATATTTATATATCGATCAGATTGTCGACTAAGTCTAAATCTAAATCAATATAAGATCATAAGACGGTAAGACAAGACTCACAAGAGGGGTTTTTTTTTTTTAAAAAAAAATAAAAAAAATAAATGGTAAGACTTATTTAATAATAATAATAATAAAAAAAAGAAGAAGAGCTAAACGAGCCGAGCTCGGCTCGGCCCACGAGCTCGCGGCTCGTGGGCCAAGCCGAGCTCGGCCAGGGTCAGACGAGCCGAGCTTTACGAGCCATGGGCCGAGCCGGCTCGGCTCGGCCCATTGCCACCTCTAGCTTTATTCAATTCTGTGAAATCTATATAAACTCACCACTTGCCATTTGGCTTCTTCACCAAGACCACATTGGTTAGCCATTCTGGGTACTTAACCTCGTTGATGAATCCTGCTTTCAAGAGTTTATCCACTTCTTCTTTTATTACCTGCCTCCTTTCTGTGGCATACTGTCTTCTTCGCTATTTTACGGGCTTCTTGCCGAGCATGACGTTAAGCTTGTGTTCAACGAGGGTGGGATCAATCCTGGGCATGTCTTCAGCATTCCATGCGAATATGTCAGTATTTCTCCTTAAACACTGTGATAGCTCTTCCTTCATTAATTTGGGGAGTTCCTTCCCAATTGTAAAGCTCTTTCCTTCTAAGACTTGAACTTCCTCCAACTCTTCTACTGCGCGACATTCTTTCTTCCATAGGAAGTTCAATTGACATCAGATATGTCTTACCCTTTCCAATACAGCTAATGTAACAACTCCTAGCTACCGATTGATTTCCCCGCACTGTCGCTATTCCTGCGGAAGTCGAGAACTTGATTGCCAGATGATATGTGAGAAGTGTATTTTATACACTTATTTGTATGTCTAAAGTAGAATATATTTTTAATGTTTTGGAATAACTACTATTAAATTTGAGTTCATTTGTTTACTTTCCAGAAAATATCCCGAAAGATGAAGAATGAAGCAATTAATGGGAAAAAGACACAATTGGATGCTAAATTGGATCTAAAATGAGAAATTCGTAGTTTGTGAAGTCAACCGGGAAACCTACATGGTGCCAAAGTGAACGAATCAGAGGTTGGAGGACCCAATTGAAGGAATTGAGAGCTTAAACGGGAAAATCGAGAAGAATATAAAGTTCAGGGACTAAATCGTAACAATCAAAAGTTAAGGATCAAGGCGGCAATAAAAAGGCAGGGACCAACTTACACGATCGCGAAAAGATGGAAATTTCACATCACGCGATCGCCGTATGTCTACTGCACGATGGCGCAATGCCTCGAAATCTTAACCCGAGAGTTAAAGACCTTACCACGCGATTGCTAGGGTTTCCACCACACGATCGCGCGGTTATCCGACTGGGCCGCATATAAGATTTTTCTCGCGTTTTTTAACAGGCTTTGGGCTTTTTGACCTAGGTTTTCTCTAAAACCTATATATACAACACATGAGGCACGAAATCTGGACCTTTGCCTCTCCATAGAACAAGCTACAATTGAGATTTTCACGTCAAATTCTTGAGAGAACGGAGCATTGCAAAGGGGCGAGACTTGGAGATACTTGGAGAATTGATAATTTGTAACACCCCAAGTTCAAGAATCTTAAACCTAGGTGTTAACTTCCCTTTTTCTTTTAATGCGGAAATAAATCATTTAAAACCATGCGAAATTTAAATCGTTTACACAAACAAAATGTTCATTTATCTACTATAAAATTTTACCGAAATTTCGGCAAAGTCTCCTCTATAAATTGGACTTAACCAACCTGTAGAGGGACATCAAAACCATTTTACAACATAAAACTCAACTCAAATAAAAATCCAATACTCAACATACAAACCCAATTCTACTTCAAACTCCCACATCACCACACTATTTCAAATTCAATCCCCAAACTCCTCAACACAACATTTTTCATCAATAAGCTTCAATTAAATACAATAAGTTATAATATAACCAATATTAGAAATTCCATAACTAATTTAAACTAATCTCAACCAAACAATTATCAAAATAATGAATTCAGGAATAAATTCAAATGATAACTTTAATAAATTTAACTTTATTAAATAATGTCGACAGCGGGTACTGTCTGAGTCAGCCGCCAAATGTTCTCCTCGGATCACCTAACTTTCATCACCTGAAATGTTGGGGAGGGATTGGGGTGAGCTAAAGCTCAGTAAGTAAACTGTATGCATGAATGCATGCTTATGACATGAATGCTTTAAAAATTCCATATATGTATCCCCCTTTTCTTTACTTTCCAGAACATTCAACATTTCAAAACTTTCACTTTACATTTCCATCGTGAGCTCACTTGATGTAACTTCTAGTCAATCAGAATACAGCGGGCAATTACTTATTTGGAACCAGATTAACATGCGCATTTCCACCGCAAAGCGGTTTAACATTCACTTTCCCACCGCGAAGCGGTGTAACATTCACTTTCCCACCGCAAAGCGGTGTAACATTCACTTTCCCACCGCAAAGCGGTTCATTACATTCGGGTACGCCGGTCCCCCGCGCCCCATCTCCCACTCGCATCTTTCATGAACTAGAAGCACACCCATTCATTCTTTAAAACTTGGGATACATAACTTTTGAACAAACTTGCACTTTGACACATTTCTTTCATTTAAAACATTTGACTTCCAAATTTCGATGTCAATGCATGCTTGATGATGCAATGACATGATAATGTGCATGCTTAAACATTCTTCTCAATAACATATGCTTTCACAATGTAAATGCAATTCATCAAAGCAAGTAAGTTGCACGACAGTCATTTACACATAACTTTCACATTTACATTCAACTTCTATGAAAATAGGGGAAGTTTACTTACTTGACGTCCTTAGCATTTACCGTTTCTGAATTTGTAAGTGGAGGAGCCTCGGCTACCCGTGTCGTCAATGTACCAAAATCCTAGTTGTATCGATTCATTCAATAAAATATACTTTTAGTTCAAAATCACATTTTAAACTCTAAGCAAGGTTAAAACTTCTATTTCATTCACAATTTAATCCCAAACGTGACCTTACGCTAGGTCCAACACACAACACCATATTCGAAATTAAGAAGTCAATTCCAATGTACTCTAGAAAGCTTTTCTTATCTATTAATTCAAACTCAAAGTAAGAATTATAGAACTTAACTTTACCAAATTATTCAATTAATATTCTAAATATCAATAAATTTGAAAATCTCAAATTAACTCAACATTCAAAAATTTCAATTAAACTAACTGAAATCAATTATCAGTTACACTAATTAGAACTAAATTTCTTAAATTCGAAAATACATTACAATTTCCAATTTAGTTATAAATTCAACAAAAAACTACAATCTGAAAAGTTTGAAAATTACATACCAATATTCAACAATTATACATCCGTGATGAACATTACTCAAACCCAAAATTAGCCTAAAATTCGAAATCTACATACAAATAGAATCTGAAAATCTGAAAATTTTACATATATACATACACAGTAATGTATATCTACACCTTATATCTTGATAGTTCAAACTGAAATTATATATAAATACAATATATACATACAATTCCATATATACATACAAAATTCCATGTGTGTGTTGTGTGTGTGTCCGTCCGTGAGTGGTTGTGTGCGGGCGTGAAAGGGGAAGGGGAAGGGAGTCTCACCGTGATGGGGGGTGTACGGTGGTGGTGATGGTGGTGACCGCGTGCCGAGAGAGGAGCGGCGAGAGGGCGAGACAGAGAGAGCCGAGAGAGAGGGTGAGAGAAGAGAGCGAGGGATAGGCGACGAGAGGGAGAGACCGAGTGAGAGGCGTCGGGTGAGAGAGTGATATGAGAGTGAGAGATCTTTAGGTTAGGTTTAATGTTTAACTTTTGGTAAATTGCAATTTAGTCCCTCGTCTCTCATAAATTTGTAATGTAGGCTCATAACTTTCACATAAAATTCCAAAGTGTCACCAAACTTTCCCAACTTCAATTTACTGCAATTTAGGCAACTTACTACTCAATTACAATAAAATTGGCAAGCATCAATTAAAATAAACAATTAGACATAGAATTGTACGTAAACAATTTATAAACATTTTAATTGGTACATTGATCGAGACGGCGTCCAAGTCCTTCCACTGCAAGATAATTCCAATTATAAATGTTAAAGATCATAAAATTATAATTTATAATAACATTCACCACAATATTACGTGAAAATTTAAAATTGTAAGAAAAATGAAAAACGGTCTTACAATTCCTTACCCCCTAATTCTAGATTTTTATTCTTAAACTACTTTCATTTGTTCAAATAAAGTTAAGAACTGACATATTTCGGTACTTAGTAAACAGTCCTCGTGGGAACGATCACTCGACTCAAAAACTCACTTTATTACTTGATTGCGATATCGTACACTTGCGATTTTACACAACAATATGTCGATACTATAGCTCTTAAGCTGTTCAGGAATGGTCTTCCTAAGATAGCATTGTAGGCCATAGGGGTCTTGACGACCTGGAACGGAGTCATCTTTGTTACCTGCTTTTCCTCTGATCCCAGTGAAGTAGAAAGTCAATTAGGCCTTCGGGTTTCACGGTTCCTCCACCAAAGCCAGTTAGCGGAGTAATGACCAGTCGAAGTCGATCTCTGGGGAGCTGCATCTGGTTGAAGGCTTCCAAGGAAAGGACATTGGCTGCACTTCCATTGTCAACTAGCACCCTTCTTACATCAAAATTTGCGATTGTGGTGCTGATGACAACGACATCGTCATGAGGATACGAAATTCCTTCGATATCAGCGTTACTGAAGCTGATGCTGTTTGAAATTTCATGGTCATGATATCCCGACCTTTCTTCCCGATCACCTAATGCCCAGGCATAATTCTTGCGTGCGTTATTTGAATCACCTCCAGATGCTATTCCTCCAACGATAAAGTTTATGGTGCCAGCGGATCTGTTTTTCTCTTCCCCTTTTCCATGCTCTTTATTGTCTTTCTTTAAGTAGTGCCCCAGGAAGTTCCTTTTTATTAGGGCTTCTATCTCCTGTTTTAATGTTCTGTACTCATCCGTGGTATGGCCCGGGCTCTTGTGAAAGTCACAATACTTATGTCGATTCTTTTCGTCGATTTTCCCCTTGATAGGCTTGGGCCAACGCAAGTCTTTGCTCCCCTTGATTTCCATGAGAATGTGGGATCGAGGTGCATTTAGTGGAGTTAAACTCTGATACCCATAGTTATTTCTTTTCTCGTTAGGCCGGGAAGAATTCTTTTCATCCTCTTGTCTTGACCTCTTATTCTCCTGCCTTACGGATTGTGAAGACTGTGTTACTGTCCCATGCACTTGATCCTGTGCCCGAACTGACAACGGTGTTTCCTCCATATTTATATACTTCTCGGCTCTTCTGAGAAGCTCCATGACATTCGAGGGTGGATTCTTGGACAAGGACATTCTGAATTTCGGACCTCGAACAGCTAAGGCCGGGCTGAAATGGTCGATGAGATGTGAAGATCTGGAATCTGAAGTCTTTCTGCATTGAAGCGAGTCATAAATTCCTGCAGTGTTTCATTCTGCCCTTGTCTCAACTGCATGAGGGAAACGGTGGTTTTCTTGACCCTTTTTCTACTTGCAAAGAAAGCCATGAATTTCTTAGTAAGATCAGCAAAGGAAGAGATGGACCCTGGGGGTATTGTAGAAAACCAGTCTGGGGCTGAATTTGTTAAGGTTTGTGGGAAGGCCTTACACAAAATCTGATCGGGAGCATTCGCATGTCCATGACATCAGTGTAGGTGTTCAAGTGGTTGTTAGGATCTGTTGTTCCATCATATTCTCTTATCCAAGGATATTTAAATCTTTCCGGCAAGGGAAACGATGTTATTTCAGGAGTAAAATGGGTTCTTCTTATGAATGACGTCCGACCTTGTGTGTTCTGCCTTATTCCATCATCAATTCCTTCCTGAATTATTCTTGAGAGCTCTTGCTGTGTCAAGTTGGAAGATCCCTCAGTCATGGGGTGGGCACCCCTGATTCCCGGGGAGTTGTCAGCTACGAGATTAACTGGTCTGCGATTTTCCCTGGGAATCGTGCCTGGAGTGTTCGGGTCAGGTTTTTCTTGATGATTATTCTATTGTTGAAGAGCTTTACGGAGTTCATGAAGTTGCTGCTGAAGTTCATTGAAATCTTCTCTGCTAACAGGTTCATTGTCTGGTGTGATTTCTGGGTTTTGTTCTTCCTCAACATCTTCAAGAGGTGGAGGATTTTCCTCCTCAGTCGAAGTGTTGGCCGGAAGGGGTTGACCAGTGGATGCGGAGGAACGAGCTTGACGTCTATTAACCATGGCTGATTGTATCGATTCCCACAGACGGCGCCAATTGATGCTGTAAAAAATCCTAACCTTGATGTGGCAGGATCTGATGATACTGGATTGCTGGAAAAGATCAATGAATTTGCCTTGGATGACCTGCAAAAAAGGCGAGGAGGATTCTCTCCGTCGCCCCTCCAGTGTAAGAATTAGTTTTCTGGAGAAAAGTAGAGAGTATTTGACTGGAAAGCGTAAAGAAATTATGAATGGATAATATGTGACCAAAGAGGCTGTATTTATAGGGATAAAAAGCCCATAAATCTCCTTAATTAAGGAAGGAGTCCTCTTTAGTATGAAATTACCTTCTCTGAAGAGTTCTTAACTTACAGGGATTTAGTTTCCTTTTGGTAAAAGGTTTCCTTATGGATTGCATATTGCCTTGAGGCCCCAGAATATGGCCCATAAATGAAGCCCACTAATGAAGAAGGTTCGAAGTCCTACTTATGTTGGGCTTCTATACGTGACGGGGCAGGGACGGACCGACCATACATTTTATCACCCATACGTCTTGATGAATAGGTCGGGATAACCCGACCTTTCTTGCGAGGTTTGCCCGAGCACTTAAATCACACTTAGAGAAATGGACCAGAGCTCGGGCGATATCACGTTGGGAACATGGACCGGCCATTTTATCATAGTGGGCCAACCCTCTTACATTCTAAACACCCGGCCTATTTCATGATAACTTAAAATTTCCATGATCAATAGGCTTAATTACATATGTTAGCTTGAAAATGTCACTTTTTTGTTTATAAACAAATTTTTACTAAATAGAGACAAAAATATCTAATTTTGGCAACTAAACTTATCAAAATATTGGACTTACTCACTGACAAAAGTTTGGTTTCACTAAGAGCATATTCAATGCACTCCGTGGATTGGGGTTGATGTGGTAATAAAATAAACGGAATTCTAGAGAGCGTGGATAAATAGACAGATAAGTCAAAAAATTACTCTCCAATTGTTCCTTCTACATTTAAATAATATTGATTATGTGGCATTTTTATTTAAATTTTAAATTAATTACTATGCAAAGATTGAGTCTTATCTGTAGGATTTCTCACTGTATAAAGAGTTCAAATAGAAATAAGATGTATCATAAAACCTGATTGGTCAACGTCTTTATTTATAATAATTAAATAATTAAAAAATAAAAGTTAATGCTGAGTCAGCATGTCTCACAATGTCTATTTTTTTAGTGTCACAACAGCCTAACATCCTAATCCACGTTGTACATTGGTGGGAATTTTTATAATATTCCGTCTATTTGCTGACGTTTCATGTATATTTCCCCAACCCACGGAATGCATTAGAGATGCTCTAATGTTGTAAAATTCAATACAAACAAGTATTACAAACTAATGTACTGACACTCAAAAAATGTGAGATCTCACGAGATTTGGTTAAGGCCAATTTATTACGATGTTTTGGGAAATTACAAAATCAAAACATTTGAGATCTATCATCATTTCCTTCCTAATTGAAATTTGTCTGCACAGTCATTTCCACATCTCCACCAGATTCTGGCTTTCTTACCCGTCGGCCAACACCAAGGGTAAGATCTGGGTTTTCATCTTCTTCTCTGGCAATTGCAGGTTAATTTTCTCCAATTTTTTCTCCTTCGAATTCTAACAGCATTAATTACTGCATCAAAAGTAATTCAAGAGTTGGGAGCTCTTCACCATTGTAAGGGCATCGAAATTTCAGCAATAATATTTAGTGTGTTTAATGTTCATCATGTTCTTCTAAATCTTCTCGATTCTTCCTTAGTTTCTCAAAGTTCTGAATAACATAAGTTTGAATGATATGGAGTAAGATCAGAGTAGAAATCAGTATGCTCTATAGTTGCACCTTCTTGGTGATCCTCTGCATCAGAAAATTCTCTACTAACCATTGATCCGTCCGAAGTTATGATAATTTACAGAAAGTCCAAAAGTCAGGCCCTTTGTTGAGCCTATTGAGGCGTTGTGTGGGCTAGAATACCGCGACTTGTTGTTAAATTGTCATCACTTCGCTCATTTTGTATCAGAGCCATGTTGTTATCTTACTCATATCCGGATAATTTATGTTATTTAGTAACCAAAAGAAACTAAGGAAGAACTGAGAAGATTTAGAAGAACATGATGAACATTAAACACACTAAATATTATTGCTGAAATTTCAATGCCCTTACAATGGAGAAGAGCTCCACCTTATATAGAGGGAGGAGAGCCAAAAGAAGACACACAAGACTTATGCATGGTTAACAAGGTGGACATGCATCATTATTAAAATACAGACCTTATCGCAAACCTTATCATCTTCTTACTTTAGGAAAAGCAAGATTCTGATACAGATAAACGTTTTTTTTAAGTAAAATCTTACTGTTAGAAAAGCAAGATTTTTGTCCGATGATAATACAATACAGACAAACAACTTTAATAATATTACAAACTGACATTTGACAAGATAAAAAGAAAGATTCATACTTTAATAAAGCTAAACTTTAATAAATTAGATGAAGACGCTGCTTTGTCATGGTTCATCCAAGTTCATGGTGTCTTCTTTGTTTGAGTCTTATTGAATAAGGGGCGGTCCATGTTGATTTAGCAATTCAGTATTATGTCGATTTTGTTTGTTTTGGTCCCATTCTTTTGTTTTTTCTAAAATTTTTAGTGTGTCAGAATCAATAACCAATTCTAGGGTCATTTGAGACCATGGGTCTTGTGAGTCCTGGAAAAGGCTGTCCTGATAATTTATTTGGCTGGTTTCTTGGTTAGATTTGCTCGATTCTCCTACTTTTGCTTTTCCCTTTTCCTTTTGTAAAAGTTGTTTATATGAAATTTTTATATCACTGAGGCCAATTTTTCCTTCATAAAATGCCTTTTCCTTCTGCATACTGTAGTGCAAGCTGTTGAGACGTTTGTCAGTGATCTCCATTTGTTTTTTCCTTAGCTGGCGTCCTTCTTGAGTCTTCTCTAAGAATCTTGATGTTTCCCCCCAGACTTTGAGTAGGCCTTCCTTGGTATATTTGTCCATACTTCCAATCAAATGCGTAATCATAATCTGGAGTATACGAATTAGGATATCTTTGTGGATGAGTATCCTGGTATGTCTGGATGTCTTGTTGGAACATTCGAGTATAATCAATTGGTAAAGCTTCCCATGGGGCATCATTTGAGTAATCTGATCATATTTGTGGTGGAATTGTCTGATTGAGTTACGCCATGCATCTTTGAAAATTACGAAACTCCTTTGGATAATGCTCCCAATCCTTATGCATGTTGAAGGGCTGAACTGGATATTCCTTGACACTGCTGAAATGAGTGTAGACCTGTGATTCATTGAAATAACCTTGTCTTTGAAAAATTAAGATCACATAAACATTTAGTGTAGAAGTCTTGAGATCTTTAAATTTAAAAGAAAAGGCTTTGAACATTTTTATCCAGTGTGAAATTGGATGGAACCATTCAAAAAACTTTTTTGCATAATGGTCGAAAGGAAAATCAAGTTGCATCTGGGAGAAAGATTCAAATGCACTTTGGACATTGAATGAGATTCCAATATGCTAATTTTCCAAAAGGTTCCATAGAAGGCAAAGAGTTTCTTTTGAGAATCTGGGTGTTAAATGCCTGGGATAAAAACGGAATAGAGTGAAGAAAGGGTAATCTGGATGAAATCCAAGACCACCAAGTGTTTCAATTCTGGTTTGCCGTATGACGATGGACTGATATTTTAGCATGAGTTCTTTGGATCTAAATTTGAGAGTTGTTGAAGGGGAATTGGGAAGAAAAGGGGAAGGGTTGTTGAAGGGGAATTGGTTTGAATCCATCATGTAGATGACTGGAATTGTTTGGCTGGGTGAAGGAAGTATGAGGGTAACTTTTGGTAGGGGAAAGGAGATCTGGTAAGAGATTGTGTTTTCCTTTGATGTGTTTTACTTCAAATTCAAAGTTTGAGAACCATTCTACCCATCTGAGTAGTTGAGAGTTTGGGATTTGATTCCTTTTAAAGGTGAGCATTTTTGGAAAAGCAAACATGTCCATTTCCACTAAGAATTTGTACCCAATGAGATGAAACTGGAATTTCTCAATTCCTTTTTTGACCGCCAGTATTTCTTTGTAAGTGGAATGGTAATGCTTTTCTGATTCAGTGAATGATCCACTTTTGTATCCACAGATTAGTCTTTTTCCTCCTTTATCTTCAAGTAAGACAGCTGCCCAAAGCAATCACTTGCATCTGTTTGAAGGACACGTTTGCCATCCGTAGGGATTTGTAGGGCCGGGAGATCTTTCACCTTTTGTTTGATAGATTTGACTACCTGAGTTTGAGTGGATGACAAAGGAGGAGGATCCTTTTTAAGCATGAGCTGTAGTGGTTTAATTATGGATGAAAGATGATCAATGAATTCAGCTATATAATTAACTACTCCAAGGAATTGTTGAACTACCTTTTTTGACAAATTTTCATTTGGAAATTTAAGGAGTTCCTGGGCAACATGAGGCTGGAGTGAATATTGACCATCTTTAATATGCATCCCTAAAAAATCTACTTCACTAACACCGATCACGATTTTCTTTTGGGAAAGCATAATACCATATTGTTTAACAAGATCTGTGAACTTAGAAATCAAATTGGCATGGGACTCTTCGTCTTCAGAAAATAATAAGATGTCATCAATGTAAACCAACGCTGTCTCCAGTAATGGATCAAAGATTTTTGTCATTACTTTCTGAAAGAGTGAAGGAGCAGTTTTTAATCTAAAAGGCATCACTATCCATTGGTAGTGATGATTAGGAATACAGAAAGCTGTTTTGTGTCTTTCTTATGGTTTAATTCCCAATTGCCAAAATCCTGCTTTAAGATCGAACTTTGAAAAAACCTTTGCACGAGATAGATTTGCAAACATTTTTTTTCTGTCTGGAAGATGGAATTTATCATCTGCAAGGAAAACATTCAGTGGCTTGTAATCAATGACTAATCTCAATTTTCCTCGAACTTGTTCATTTCTTTTATTGACATAGATTGCTTGACACGCCCATTGTGAATTTGTTGGTTTAATAAGTCCTTCATCTTGCAATTGAGTAAGTTCTTTGGTAGAAAGTGAAGATGTTCTGGGTTCATTCCAAGATGGCTTGCTTTTGTGGGGTTGATATCTTCATTTTTCTTGAAAGGGAGAGAAATGAAGAAGTTTAAATTTTTCCAGAGGGGATTTGTCCATTTAGTGAGGAAATCAGAATGAGATTCTGCACAACAATCTAGGATAAGTGTTTCAGTGATGTTTGGAATGGTTATGAAAAAATAGGATGTCATTTGGATATATGGTTGGAAATAGGACTTGAACCTGAGACCATTTGGATGAGGAATAACCTTCTTTTCCCATAATTGTTTAATAATATCCCATGCAAGGATAATATCTTTACCAGGAAAAGAGGAACCTAGTAATTTATGAGAAATACCAAGTTCATGGAAAAACTGGATTGTAACAGGCTTGCTAATTATTTATGTTGAAAAACTGTCTCCATTTTCCGCCTGGAAAATTTTTCGATGACTTTGCCACATATGTTCAGGGAGAATGGCAGGGTTCAGGATAGAATATGCAACACCAGTATCAAATAATCCTGCAACTGTAATGGGCCTTTCATACTTTCCAATAAAAATTTTAACCTCAATCATGGGCACTGATATGGATGAAAAGGCTGTATTGACAAGTTGCATGCCATAGCATTCTCCTGTGTCTTCTGTGTCAACAGATTCATCTAAATCATACTCAAGAGCGAAGATAGTTTGTTGAGTTTGCTCATCTTCCTCAGAGAATTAGGATTCAAGATCTTCATCATCATAGTTGATCTTTGTGGCTGTGAAAATTTGATGAAGAATTTTTCCTTCTTTCTACTTGGACAGGCTTTCGCAAAGTGACATTTCTTTCGACAGATGAAACACCTATTTCCTTTATTTTTTGTAAATTTCCTCCTGAAAAATATTTTCTTCCTTCGAAAAGGATTAAAGGCTTCTCTTCGGGAAAACTTTATCCTTCTCTTATGGAATTTCTTCTTTCCTCTGCATTCGCAATCTTTCATGCCTCTGCCACACTTGATTTGCAAATAAGGTTTCTCACAAGCCTTCTCCAATTTTTTGCCAGTTGCATTGATATCTTGGAAGAAAGTATTTTGATTACACAACTTCTTAAGTTTTTTCATTATCTAATCGTGAAGTTCTCCAAAAGAAGTGGCATTTAAAGGTTGTCCTCTTAATTCCATAGTTCTCAATGTCTCTTGCTCGAGAGGTTGAAGAATTGACTCTAGATATGCTTGCTTGATATTTGAATCATCTGGACCTCCAATGAGATAATATCTTTGACCAGCATTCTTGAAATGTTTTTCAAGATCTTTTGGATTATAGGAACAACACTTTAATTTAAAGAATTCCTCTCTGGCGATTTCTTTGTGGTGATGAGATTTTCCACGAAATTCCCAATAGAATGCATTCATAAATGCATCTTTGGTATTTGTCTCCTGAGTGAGCTGGCGTTGTCTATATTCTCCCATTGAATCATACCAATCTCTTAGAAATCCCGTGATCCTTTCCAGGAAGGCTTTTATGACCTTTGTGTGGGTCATGTTTGGCATTTAGAGTTCAGTAGTACACAAAGCTTTCATTTCTTACAACCTATATTTTAACTGTGGAGGAGGAATATCATCATGTGAACTTTGGAGGAGTAGCTTCATTTGAAGAATAATAATTATTAGTCATATGAGGCTCCACCATATCCTCATCAACAACTTCAGTTTCTTCGACAACAGGGTCATTCATCCTTTGAGTTTGGCCTTTTTGGGATTGACTTGTTTGTTCTTGGTCAGCCATACAAAGAGGTGGATTTTCATCCTCAGATTCACTAGATGTTTCTTCAAAGTATACATTAGACTCAGAGGTTTCAGAATTGTTGGTATAATTTGTGGCTGTCTGGATAGGAAGAGTATGGGCTTGTTGAAGGAGAGTAGAAATAGGATTTTTCATCATCATTTGAGGCTGTTTTTCAATTTTTTGTGATGGAGTTCTTGTATGGATAAAGGTTTTGTTCGTTTGATAAATCTGATCTTTTTGGGAGGCATAGAAGCTTTTTTCTTTTGTTCCCATTCTTCTGGTGTAAAAAGGGTTGATGTAGATCCCTCATAGGTAGAGGAAATCAAGGGTCCTGTTTGGGAAATTTGGATGGTGGAAGAGGAAGACGGGTAGTGTGGTGTTGATGGAGGAATCAATGAATTTGACTCAAGAGATGCAAGATGAGTTTTTAAGCTTCTGAATTCTCTTTCTAGGGTATCAAATGGTAAATGATTTTGCAAACGAGCCATTATGTCTGAATGGAAAATTTCAATTCTTTGTTTACAGGCTTGAAGTGGTGTGAGAGGAATTTGAGTCTGATGTTGAAGAGTCTGTTCAATCCTTTGCTGACTTTGATCAATCCTCTTTAACAAGGCATTTCGTTGTGTTGCATTTTCTGACTGCCAATTTAAGGTTGCTTCTGTCGCTGAGAGTGGTTGCACTGATCCATCTGCTTTTCTAGTGCTTGGATTTTTGACCTTCCATGAGTGAGTAGAGTGATCATTTTCAAATGTTTCTAGGGGAGGAAATTCTTCCCTAGTTGGTGGATGAAACATGGCTATTGGCAGTGAAGATGAGGGAGGATTATTATCCAAATCCCATTTTTTATGATATCTGCTACAGTCATCATCATCTTCATCATCCCATCCAGTAGGCATAATAGGATCATCGTTTGTTGGAGGTGGAGTGTATTTGACATGATAGTCAAACTTTCATGATGGCTCACCAAGTAATCCAACTCCTGGATCATTGTTGTAGAAGGCTTTATTTAACTTTCTCTGATTGTTTCGCTTGGATCTTCTTCTTTGTTGGGGAAGATCTTCATCAAGATTTGTTTCAAGACAACTAGAGCAATTGCAAACATCCCAAAAAATATGTCCAGTATTATCTGCTTTGTTGTAGACTGGCCTTCCATTTGCATCAAAGGTATAGACTTGGATATCCTCCTTAGTATACGTAAATTGTGTTGGAAAACAGGGAGGTTTGTTTGCAGCGGCTTCTCTTTTGAATGCAATCTCAACATCTCCATTGGACTTTTTCTGAAAAAAGGTTCAGTAGATTGTATAGAAGCAGCACTTTTGTTTCCCTTGTGAGCTTGTCCATAATTGTAACCCATGTTTCAGGGATGAGCTTTATCAATTCTGATCGTGGATGTTTTCTAGTCACATATGTACAACTGGAGACATGATCGGACTCTACATGAAGAAGTAGAGCATCATCTATTCCTTGGGACTGAGCGAAATCAAGGGAATGATTTTGGATTCTGTACACCATCTGATAATGGAGAGTGGCTACTTCTGTGAAAAATGTTGGCACAGCTCCAACAATCTGAATTTGGACTTTTAAAGCTGAAAGCAACTGTGGGTCAGATATGGGCATATTTAAATTTGGAAACATAGTGACCAAAACAGTTCCAGCGTTAAGAGTCGTTTCAACAGTTCCTATGCAGGCATATTGGTACTCAGAGAATCGAGTATCCAACAGAGCAATTCTTGAAACTGTAGGAAGACCTTTTCTTCCATGAAGAGTTAAGGAAAATCTGACAGCTCCAAAATGAAGGTGAGTGTATCCTTCAGATAGCCAAACTTTTGGTAAGTGAGATGGTAATTCAAGGGTGACAAACTGTTCTATTTCTGTTGCAGGCAGAAAGTGTTGATCAAACTTTGAGGCTTGAACAAATTCTTGGACCTGAGATTTTTTAGGGGATATAATACTACGAACAGTTTTGGATATGGATTGGCGAGGTTTAGTATATGGGAGATATGGATTTATGAGGGGTAGATCTGTAAGTGGAACTTTATCAAATCTGAAAGATAGGATATCTCATAGAGATAATCCATTTTTGAGGCATCATATTTTCTAAAAGAAGTTGAAGAAGAAGAAGAAGTAGAAGGAGATTTTGACAGTGAAAAAGGATTTGAAGACATGAATGAAGAGTGTTCTTCTTAATATCTTTTGGTTACTAAATAACATAAATTATCCTGATATGAGTAAGATAACAACATGGCTCTGATACCAAATGAGCGAAGTGATGACAATTTAACAACAAGTTACGGTATTCTAGCCCACACAACGCCTCAATAGGCTCAACAAAGGGCCTCACTTTTGGACTTGCTGTAAATTATCATAACTTCAGACGGATCAATGGTCAGTGGAGAGTTTCTTGATGCAGAGGATCACCAAGAAGGTGCAACTGCAGAGCATGCTGATTTCAACTCTGATCTTACTCCGTATCATTCAAACTTATGTTATTCAGAACTTTGAGAAACTAAGGAAGAACTGAGAATATTTAGAAGAACATGATGAACATTAAACACACTAAATATTATTGCTGAAATTTCGATGCCCTTACAATGGAGAAGAGTTCCCCTTATATAGAGGGAGGAGAGCCAAAAGAAGACACACAAGACTTATGCGTGGCCGACAAGGTGGACACGCGTCATTATTAAAATACAGACCTTACCGGAAACCTTATCATTTCTTACTTTGGGAAAAGTAAGATTCTGATACAGATAAATAAATTTTTTTTAAGTAAAATCTTACTTTTAGAAAAGCAAGATTTTTGTCCGATAATAATACAATATAGACAAACAACTTTAATAATATTACAGACTGACATTTGACAAGACAAAAAGAAAGATTCATACTTTAATAAAGCTAAACTTTAATAAAGTAGATGAAGACGCTACTTTGTCATGGTTCGTCTAGGTTCATGATATCTTCTTTGTTTGAGTCTTCTTGAATAAGGGGCAGTCCATGTCGATTTAGCCATCCAGTATTATGTTGATTTTGTTTATTTTGCTCTCATTTTTTTGTTTTTTTCTAAAATTTCTAGTGTGTCAGAATCAATAACCAATTCTGGGGTCATTTGAGACAATGGGTCTTGTGAGTCCTGGAAAAGGCTATCCTGATAATTTATTTGGTTGGTTTCTTGGTTAGATTTGCTTGATTCTCCTGCTTTTGCTTTTCCCTTTTCCTTTTGTAAAAGTTGTTTACATGAAGTTTTTATATCACTAGGGGAAATTTTTCCTTCATAAAATGCCTTTTCCTTCTGCATACTGTAGTGCAAGCTGTTGAGCAGTTTGTCAGTGATCTCCATTTGTTTTTTCCTTAGCTGGCGTCCTTCTGGAGTCTTCTCTGAGAATCTTGATGTTTCACCTAAACTTTGAGTAGGTCTACCTTGGTATATTTGTCCATACTGCCAATCAAATGCGTAATCATAATCTGGAGTATACGAATTAGGATATCTTTGCAGAAGAGTATCCTGGTATGTCTGTATGTCTTATTGGATCCTTCGAGTATACTCAATTGGAAAAGTTTCCCATGGGGCATCATTTGAGGGAGGGAAATAAATGTGGCACTAATTGAAGCAATTAATAAAGTTGAGACCACCTCCAAGGGTGGACTAAATTTTTCTCATATTGGATCTTTTCTCTCTCCAATCATACTCCAATCTCTATCCCAATTTTGGGATAATAAATAGTTTAGGGTTGCACAAAAAAATCACCAAATCGCAAATCGAACCTAACTCATTGATTTGAAACTGTTGGTTGAGACCGCATGAACTCGTGATTTCTTTTCTCTCAAACCAAATCAAATCGTTTCAAAATGGTTTGGTTTAGGTTTTGATTTTCAAAAACCGTAAAAAATCGAACCAAATCGCTTTTAATTTTTAATTAAAAATTAATTTTATTGATTTGAATTTACCGTTTTCCCACTAAAAAAATCAAATTTAACTATGAAAATAAAATTCTCATGTATATCCTTTCTCGTTTTCATTGTATTGTAATGATTCCAAAAAAATGTATAGAAGTTTCCTACCTTGCAGTCTTGGCCATGCATGCATTGAAGGTAAAAAAAATTGCACTAAGCAAGAAAATTGACCAAGATAATGCAATAATAAGCTGTAGTTACAATGAACAGCTGAAAATGAAGAGTAACTCAAATTTTTGACTAAAGCTATCAAATCTTCCAATGATGTGTAGTACATATCGACAATTGATAGTCTGAAAATCATATTCCCATATTTTAGTGAAGTTATTTACTCATCATTATGTTTTTATTATCAATCAAGTGCAAAGGTAACGAGGTAAAGAATAAATCAAATAATGTTAACATATTTTAGCTTATACTAACTTCTAATTTTGCTTTATATATTAAAAAATACGAATTAATTTGACATCTAAAATATATTATATTATGTCGATAGGTAAACCTTGAATTAAAACCGAATCAAATAGCAAAAAAATGTTTGATTTGATTTGGTTTGTAAAATGAAATGATTTTGTTTCGTTTGGAAAAATGTCAAACTGCTAAAAATGGTTTGGTTTAAAGTATGTCAAAAACCGTCCAAACCAAACCGCGGTCACCCCTAATTCATTTATCCCAAATTTGGGATAAAGCTTTCATTACAAAAATGTCATTTATTTATTTACGAAAGTGCCATTTTTTTTTTCATAAACCTCATTTTATCTATTTAATTAACCAATTGTTTTTGTTGTATTATTATTATTATTATCATCATCATCATCATCATCATCATCATCATCATCATCATCATCATCATCATTATCATCATCATCTTTGTTGTTGTTGTTATTTTTTTTTTATTTTAATTATATTTTTTTTTGTATTGTTATTATTTTTTGTTGTTTTCGCGTATGATAATGTTACAATTAATACTAGTAACAACAACGTTAGTTCGAATAGTTAAAATTGGAAGATTTTAGTGTATGCTTTCGAAGACATGTCTTCATTTGTTTTAGAAGACAAGCCTTCAATGTAGTTGTTCGGATGAATAATTTAATAATTTAGTTTTTTACGTCCACAATAATGACATTTTATTAGGTACTTCCAGATTTTTAACTATTAATTTAAAATAAAATTAAACCAATTAAATAGATAATGAATATATAAATAATTTGTACAATTAGAAATAATAATAATAAGATAAACAAATAAAAAACACGGAGAAGAAAAAAGGGTTCGGAAGAAATTTAGGGCCAAAGTCCAGACCATGTTTGGTCCGAACCTTTGGAAATGCTCTGAGGCTGGTTCTCACCTAGTGATGTCCAAGTTTTAGGCTCCTGCAGAGGGAAACGGCAACCACAACCAGACTTCTTATTATTTATGCGATTCATGAATTGATTGTGATTTACAGTTTATAAAAATGTCACGAGATATGGGCAAGGCAACCATAAGTTAATATTCTGTAAATATGTATTGTATTTTGTTCACCTCGACTCCTTTTACTATCTTTTTGAATCCATTTATTATCAAGTGTTTACTATGTCAAATGATGAAAAGAAATTACGAGTGCATGTTGTTATTGTTTTTGTTTCATCAAATCGATGAACACGTCACATTAGATTGTAGCAAATTTGAGATGATGGTTCATGGTGGTTCTATCAATTTAAAGAAATGTGTATGCTACTTTGGGATTCACAGCACTATGAATCAATTTGTTGAGCCAGAAATTTGAAGGTACTGATTTCAGAACAATTTTTTGATCAAACGGTACTCTAATTAAGTATGATATCTTCTGTCTCGAATAATCATACCTTAGTAGGGAACCTACATTAGATACATCTCAATTTTTCTTAGACATTTATGATCAAATGTTTTTCTGAGTTTTAACTTCACATACATGATAAACATTTTTTATGCTAGATTACAATTGATATTTTCATCTTGATTATAAAATCTGGATAAATTGTCAAATGATGCTTATCATTCTTTTTTCACTCCGGCAATGGATTGATTATAAATTATATACACACATAAAAGAAGAAATCCTCCCAACTCCTGTTTCTTCAAATAAGGTAGCCTAATAATACATTTTAGGAGATACAAAATTTAAAGAAGTCAGTAATCAGTAATTAGAAGAAAGATGATGGTATTATTGATAAGGATATTGCGTACTTAGAAATTTAAATAATATTTAGGGTAAATTGAATTCGATATTGAGATTGTTTAAATCAATACTTTGAATATTGTTTTAGGTAAAACATGTAGCGAAAATGTTGTTTTGAATAGTATTTTTGGAGAATGTGTGATTAAAAAATGTTTGAAAAGGTAAAAAATTGTATGCTTGACTAAAATGGATGGTTGAGATTGAGTGTTGAATAAAATTGATTTTAGAAAAATGGGGGTCAAACAAGGCTATATCTATATACATATATAATAATAGGATAACCTTCACCATTTTACGCACATAGTTTCTCGTCCATTTTCACCTTCCATTTTAGGAAATTTCTTATTTTTATCGATTTATTTTAATACATGAATTAGGAAGATTCAATTAATGCATGTAGTAAATAATTTATGGATTTGTAAAAAAAAAAAAAAAAAAAAAAAAAAAAAAAAAAAAAAATCTGTAAAAAGTCAAATTATATATTATTATTTTTCTTTTGATAATTATTGTATTATTTTGAAGTCGAAAAATATGCAATATGGGTGTTAAATCCAAGATCTCAACGAGAAGTATAATGCAAGCTAAGAAATGAGAGCAAACTCTAAACATATCATTCGTAAAATCGTCTTAATACTAAATGTAAAAGTTTTACTTATACTTTTTTACTTTTTCAAACATCCAATCTTTTTAATTTATCTAATTTAAGTCATAAAATGATAATTATCATTTCTTACGTAAATTCAATTTGACCTAAATGATTAATTTTGAATCTTTTTCTTATCAAATTGAACGAAATAATAGATATTCGATATTTCTAAATAAATTCAATTAAATAATTTAATTTTCTACAACTTTAGGTTCCGATAAACTCATTGGTTCAAGTTGCAATTTTATATTTTACTTTTCTAAGTATTTTTCATTATATATGAATGCACAATTTATGTCGAACATTGTATTTTTATAACTTATTATTCAATAAATAATTGTCAATTATCGATCCTGATATGTTGCCCATTCACGGGCAACAGAAAACAAATCCGTCTATTACAAGAACCCACGGATCAATTGACACCGATTTTTTATCTATTGCTCGTGACGGGCAACAGATCAATTTCGTGTCATTATATCTTTCATACATCGCACAGGTGCAACTACTAGTGAATAAAAATACAATAATATCGTTGCAATATCACGTGCATCGCACTCGTTATATACTAGTATGATAAAAGTTTCTACCCATAAACTCCATTGAAATGACATAAAATAACTTACTTTCTGGTCATATTTTTGAAAAATGAAAAGACGCCGAAGTGCAATAAAACATTATACCTCATTTCAAAATATGAAAATAGAATATTTTGACAGAAACATCATCAATTGCTAGATATGCTAATTAATGAAAAGTTGAATATAAGAATATTATGATAAAAAGAAGATAAGGATATAAATGCTACAACGAACAAAGATCGAGAAACTTAAGTAAATCTTTATCTTTCTCTTTCTGTTTATCTATCTAATATATAAAAGGGAGAGTGTTTGGCCAATCTTCCCTCCCATTTTATCCCGCCCATTTTTTTACTGGAAATTTATGGTACGATTTCTTTGCCCAAGAATCCTGCCTGCAGCAATAATGTAAGACCTTGCACTCCTCATTTGACTGAACATTTGTACTGTCAACTGACCTCATTTTCAAATCAAATAATAAAATAATATTTTGATGCAAAACAGGATGACCCAAAATAGTGTGCTGGAGACTCCAAATAAACTCTCCTGGAGCAACCTCGCACATATTGATTCCCAAGAAATTAGGTTTTCGCTACTTTGAAATCTGACATTTTTTCTTAGCTACCTATTGAACAAATCTCTCAGCCCATTGAACAGTCAACACCTTTGTGAACGATGGAGGGTAAAATCTACTTTCTTAGCATAGATGGCGCAGGCACCAGCATTGGAGGTATTTTGAAGGCAATGTTGTTCGCTACTAAAGATCAAAACCAATTGCTTAAGGTAGAACAAAGTTGCATCTTCATTTCTCTCTACACAAAATCATGTGATCGTAATTTTTGCAGATGGATGATCCAAAAAGGGGCTTAAATCAGTGAAGAACAACCGACTAGACTGCACGAGGAAACCTTTTTGGCTGAACTATTTTCGAAGGCGACTAACCAGGAAGAAGTTTGACCGGAACTTCAGAATTCGATCTAGGCCAAACGGTGATTCTGATAAAAAAAAAAAAAAAAAACATCGGATTTCAATTCGGGAGGCCAAGGAGCACCTTCGGTTGATTTCCTTGATTTTTCGACGTAACACCGGAGGCTTCCCGGCGTCGTTCCGACGGGTCTTTTTTGACAGTAAGTTCTACTGTTGATGATTTTGGAATTTATTATGTATTTTATTGTTATTATTATCGTCTTATTCTATGGGTCATACATTCTTGAATTAATTTGACATCGAAGAAAAAGTTCATCAAGATGATCTATGCTCTCTACCATTTTCATCAGACATGACTGGCTTATCGAAGGGGGTTATGCTAACTCACCGGTACTTTGTGGCCAATCTCTGTTCTTCACTCTTCAACGTATAATTTGTGGTTTATATAATTTCGGTTGCATTTCTGTTTGTTGTAGTTTATGCTTTGAGGCCTTTAGGAATATTTGTGGTTTGATTGGGGAAAGTTCAGTTTATTACTCTAACCGTATGAGGCGACTCAAAGCCGCCTTCTAATTCAATTGGAAGCTTTGTGGATATTTTTGGAGGTCTTAACTATGATAATGGAAATCTCATTTTTGCAGATGCTCCTTATGTTCAGGTACATTACTAAAATTGTTTTGGCAATTCCCTTTTAAAGTACATGGAACTAAATATGTTTTCCTTCCTTTCTTGGGCTGTTTAAAATTCTAATTTGATCACTCATTTTGAAGAAATTGACAACATTTATAAACTCAAAAACTTTTTGAAGTTGAATCTAGCTATAATCATGAAGAGCATATTATTTGTATAAATATGGAAAAGTATATGAATGGTGCTTTACTTTAAGAAAATGATGTGTTAAAATTAATAGAATTGAATGATTATGTTTACAATATGCCAACTTTATACATCTATTTAAACCCATCTCTTTTACACACAACTCTACACATATACACTTATTTCCAATCTCTTGACAAAATCCACAAGTAAGAGAAATTCAAGGTGGTCAAGAAAGTTTTGGTCCATTTACTACTACACTTCATTTTAATCTTTTAAAAGGTAAGTATATCTTATGTTTTTATGAAAAGTAAGTATGTTTTTATGAAAGGTAAATACACCTTATGCTTTTATGAAAAGTAAGTATGTTTTTATGACAAGTAAGTATATCTTATGTTTTTATGAAAAGTAAGTATGTTTTTATGAAAGGTAAATACACCTTATGTTTTTATGAAAAGTAAGTATGTTTTTATGACAAGTAAGTATATCTTATGTTTTTATGAAAAGTAAGTATGTTTTTATGAAAGGTAAATACACCTTATGTTTTTATGAAAAGTAAGTATGTTTTTATGACAAGTAAGTATATCTTATGTTTTTATGAAAAGTAAGTATGTTTTTATGAAAGGTAAATACACCTTATGTTTTTATGAAAAGTAAGTATGTTTTTATGACAAGTAAGTATATCTTTATGTTTTTATGAAAATGTTTGGATCATTGCTATGAAATCAATCTCACAAGATTGTTATGGGTTCCATATGATATGTTTATGATTATGCTAAGGGGACCGGAGTTTAGTAGCGCTACACATAAGAATTCTTGCCATTTAAGTTCGGTAAAATTCTTGTGTCTCCCTATATTTATGAGTATTTCGATCCTATCCTATGTTATGATGAAAATGATCCATATGCTTTCAAAAGAAAATTTATGCTTGGTATACTTACTGGGATTTTATAAATCTCACTCTACGATATTTACCATTTTCAGATAATTGAAGGTTCGAGGCGGTCAACATGGAAGTGGCAAAAGTGGTTAAGATTGATGAGATAATTATGTTGAACTTTATGTAAGAAAATTATGTTCTATATATATTCACAAATAAAATTATGGGATTCTAATTATTCTTTTGAATAATTTTACATTACTATTTAAGTCTCGATAATATGATATGAGTCACTTTTAGTGGCACTCGAATGGTCAAGATTTCGGGTCGTCACAGCCTGTGACGACCCGAAATCTTGACCATTCGAGTGCCACTAAAAGTGACTCATATCATATTATCGAGACTTAAATAGTAATGTAAAATTATTCAAAAGAATAATTAGAATCCCATAATTTTATTTGTGAATATATATAGAACATAATTTTCTTACATAAAGTTCAACATAATTATCTCATCAATCTTAACCACTTTTGCCACTTCCATGTTGACCGCCTCGAACCTTCAATTATCTGAAAATGGTAAATATCGTAGAGTGAGATTTATAAAATCCCAGTAAGTATACCAAGCATAAATTTTCTTTTGAAAGCATATGGATCATTTTCATCATAACATAGGATAGGATCGAAATACTCATAAATATAGGGAGACACAAGAATTTTACCGAACTTAAATGGCAAGAATTCTTATGTGTAGCGCTACTAAACTCCGGTCCCCTTAGCATAATCATAAACATATCATATGGAACCCATAACAATCTTGTGAGATTGATTTCATAGCAATGATCCAAACATTTTCATAAAAACATAAAGATATACTTACTTGTCATAAAAACATACTTACTTTTCATAAAAACATAAGGTGTATTTACCTTTCATAAAAACATACTTACTTTTCATAAAAACATAAGATATACTTACTTGTCATAAAAACATACTTACTTTTCATAAAAACATAAGGTGTATTTACCTTTCATAAAAACATACTTACTTTTCATAAAAACATAAGATATACTTACTTGTCATAAAAACATACTTACTTTTCATAAAAACATAAGGTGTATTTACCTTTCATAAAAACATACTTACTTTTCATAAAAACATAAGATATACTTACTTGTCATAAAAACATACTTACTTTTCATAAAAACATAAGGTGTATTTACCTTTCATAAAAACATACTTACTTTTCATAAAAACATAAGATATACTTACTTGTCATAAAAACATACTTACTTTTCATAAAAACATAAGGTGTATTTACCTTTCATAAAAACATACTTACTTTTCATAAAAACATAAGATATACTTACCTTTTAAAAGATTAAAATGATGTGTTAAAATTAATAGAATTGAATGATTATGTTTACAATATGCCAACTTTATACATCTATTTAAACCCATCTCTTTTACACACAACTCTACACATATACACTTATTTCCAATCTCTTGACAAAATCCACAAGTAAGAGAAATTCAAGGTGGTCAAGAAAGTTTTTATTGACCTAAAAAAACATCATCAGAAGCTTGCCCAAGATTGACTTAAGTAGTGCATTAGTCTATCTTTAATATTTATTGATCCTTTTTTGTGATTCCGAACAACGTTTAAGAAAGTAAACCATTTATTGGGTTGGCTTATATACACAACCCTCTCACCCATAGATTTCTGCACGAATTTACTTATGGGCATAATAAAGTTACCATTCTTATCTTTTTGCATAGCATGGTTTTCTAGATTTGCAAAATGTTGTTACCAGAATCTCAAGGTTACTATCTTGTACTTGAATTTGGAGAAGAATGTCTATTGATTTTATTTTTTACTTGTCTTTTTGGTGTTTAGAACAATGCACGTGATTGCTTCAAATTATGTGCACGAGAGTCCTTATGCTTCAGTGAATACTACTTTGTACAAATATGCAGTTTTTGCACCTGGAAGTTGCTCATACTATGAATATTGGCCAGGTTATGTGGTAAATGATCAAATGACAAGAATTGATGAATATAATAAGCATTTGGAAAGCCCTTCATCAGTGGCTGATGATCAGGCTACTGTTTCACATGTGAATCAGGAAGGACATTCGAGCTCCACTTCACATGCTGATCCTTTGGAGTATGAGATTCAATTACAGTTTTCGTAGGCTGATATACAACTTTTACTGTATGACCTAAAGCAATTATTTGCACGATAGTGTTCTTTCATCATGTGGAAAACCTGTCCGGAGTTTACTTTTTCTTCTTCTTCCTCTGTCCTTTCCTCTTTGATGTACCATGACGATCCTCATTGCTGGAAAGCTGAATGTTAAATTCCATTATCTAACTGGACCCTTCCTTTGTGGTTGTTCTTAGCCTGTAATTTGTAGCGACCAAGAATTTTAACGCATTTAAATAATTATTTTAAATTATGGAAAATCGTGTCGCTGCGATCTCATCCATTTTTAAGTCAACGCCGCGACGTATTCGTCTAGCCAATTCGAGAAACGTAAAGTCTTTTCGATTTTAAATTAAATTCTGAATTTCCAAAATTTTATTATTTTATTTATTTAAATTATTATTTTCAAAAATCATTTTAAATCCCAAATTACGTCAAGTTCATTTTATCAGATTCACTCTTCGACTCAGTTGAATTCACGTACGACTTTCCTCGAATTGCGTGCGTTGCTTGTAAAGGTCTCATACTACCAACCCCCATCTATTACATCAATCCCATCCAATCCCATACCCTATCTATTCTCATACTCTACATCACCAACCCACTTCATTATTCATCACCACCCACACTCCACAACCCATTCTTCACAAAACCACTCTCACATCACCAGTCCTCTGCACGCCCAGCCTCTCCTCTTAACCCAATCCAGCTTGATCCTCACGCAGCCAACCTCTCCCAGCCATTGCAGCAGCCTCCTCCCAACTCCATTGCAGCCTCTTCACGCAGCCATTGCAGCTGACTTATTCCAGCAACCCCAAGCTCACCATCACCACCTCAATCACCACTGCCCAACCACACCACTCTACCTCAATCACCAACCAGCACTGCCACATTTCAGCAACCACCACCACTCATCGCACCACCACCACACACAACAGCCACCACCACTCACGCACCAAAGCTAAAATCAATCCAAATCATCACCATCACCCCCACAACCCAGTCATCACCCCCACTGCAGTACTACCTCCAGTGCAACACCACCCCTACCTCCAACTAGCCTCCATCCCCATCCCCATCGCCCAACACCAACACAGCCACCATCAGTAAACCACACCCACGAAACCGTCATCATCACCGCCTCGGCCACAAACTCCCCAAAACAGCCCACAAACCCAACTCCAAACCATGACCGCCACCTCCTCAATCCACGCCACCATCAACTGCATCTCGACCGGCCACAATCCCACCACCGCACCAACCTATCCTTATCTCTGCCCAATCCAAAATCAAACCCAAAATCCCAGAAATAGAAGAAGTTTAGAACCCTACCTTGACCGCCGGTTTTCACAGCCCAAACTCGAACTTCAAGCTTCATTTTTACTTCGGTTTCGTACCCATTACCCGCACCCAATCCCTCAGAATCTATACCTTTCCATGGCCGCCGCTCACCACCTCTCTGCGCCGGCGTTTCACCGGCAACACTGCCGGCTGGAGAACAGATTTCGCGAGGTGCCATCGCACCTCCTTCCTTCTCCCTTCCCTGCGTGACTGCTCGAACCAGAGAGCAAGAATGGAGAAATTGGTTTTTATATTTTGATTTTTTAGAAATTACAGATTGGTCCCCAAGTTTTAAAATATTTCAAATCAGTGCTGTTGGTTTTAAAACAATCAATTCAGTCCCTTAAGTTTTTAAATGATTTTTTAATCAGCCCTTTCATTTTTAAAAATCAATTATTTCAGCCCTATAGTTTAATATTCGTTTTGAGTTTCAACCCAAAGTTTTGAAAAGTATTCATTTTGGTCCCTCAACTTTAAAAGTATTTGTTTTTAGTCCCTCAACTTTCAAATTACTTATTTTAGTCCCTCAACTTTCAAAGTATTCATTTTAGTCCTCCAACTTTCAAAATCAGCGATTTCAGTCCCTAAATTATAATTTATCATTTTTAAAATATAAATTTCAAAGGACTAATTTAACTTATTTTTCTAATTGGTTAGACGAAGCGTACGGAGAATTAAAGAATTGAAATCGTTTCCCGGTCAACTTTGCACTCGTCAAGTTTAAGGTAGACTCGCCCCTATTAATTGATTTAAAATATGATTGCATGTGAATGTGTATGTTATGTGACTTATGTGAAAGTCATTTTTATGAAAAGAGACGAGAATGTATTTCTTTGAAAATAATTATGTTGTTATGCTTGTCATAACTTATATGCTTTTATGCATGAGAAAGAAAGAAGAGAATATCTTGCAAGGTAAATGATGATGTTATGCATAACTTACGTGCCTTAAGTGCACGAGACGAGACTACCCACACCCGATGATTTTAAAGAACCTATGATTTTTCAAAGAGAAGCCACGTGTTTTAATGCACAAGAAGAGACTACCCACACCCTATGTTTCTAAAGAGCCTGCATTTATGTGTTCAATTATATTGTAGATTAATTAATTGGCGATGAGTTTACGGAGTATTTCTATGAAATGCTCATGTCTATTTTTAACAACATTGTAGATTTCGGAGAGAGTGGCAAGTGATGGATGATTGTGGCAATAGTTGTTAAATGGTTGAAAATCTTATTTTAATGATCCGTATTTCCAAATATTGGATAATTTTGAGAATTTCAATTATTTGAGAAATTATGACATTACAAATTGTTTTACAATATTAATGGCTCGATTTATTATTTCGAATTGTTTCATAAAGGTTTTAGATTTTATCGACCATTACAGTTTATTTAATGTTGCCAAAAATGAACTTCAGTTATTTCTTCCACTAAAATATTATTTTAAAAGTTAGATCAGAAGATGACGTGGTGAACCGGGTATTTACAACTCGGGGCGCTACAAATTTGTGGTTATGCAGTTTTACAGATAATGCTAACCCTGATAATTTTTTTTTTAAATTAATAATTTGTTTTGACAAAGTAATATGTTGGAGAGAATGCAAAGTGATCTCCTGCACCATAATTTAGAGAGTAGGGGAAATAAAATTAATGAATGCTTTTTCTCCAAACCTATGTTGAGGAAAGAAAACTGAGTTTAGTTCATTTGGCCCCTAGCTCATTGTTGTTATATATATTTTCTTCGATGATCTTATATGCATTTCTACTAACAAATGTTGTTGCACCTAAGAAATTATTGTTACAAGTATAAAATATAAAGTGACCTTTGTTCTTTGGAATTCTCTATGTCCTCAGAATTATCAGAAAACTCGTGATTATGAGGTATGTGGTTACATCCTTCATTGTTATAGTAATGTTGAAATTTTCTTATTTATAATCCCTTTCATAACTTGAAGAAGCACATATAGTAAGAATTTGTTCACTCACCTTCTATGAATTGATTCAGGCTACTTGGAAAGACAACATTGACCCTGACAACATGACTTATGAGGTTAGAAATGTTAAGCATACATTTAAGATTATCTATCTCGAGTCATTTTCTAATGAGAATTTTTACCATGCATTTTTATGATCTTACGTAAGAGTATTCTCTTTAGAATTCTAATTCTAATCAATCAAGGAGATGTATGGAATATTTGTTCTCTACTGAAACCATTTGAATAAGTGTCGGCTAAAAAGTTAGGCAAATATTGAGGTAACATCCGATTCCTGTATTGGAATCAGGTATGAAATTCTGCAATGTGAATTTGTGAACTATGAGAAGTCCCACAGAAATTTAGTCTAAAAGAGGTGCTCGTGGATTCGGTTTTGTTGTTTTTTCCGATCCTGTTGTTGCTGAGAGAGTCATTAATGATAAGCACAAAATTGATGGAAAGATGGTATGTCATTCACATTTGTCGAGTTCTTCATTGAGGTTTTATCATCAGGGTTATTGCATCCTGGGATATTGCATATATCCTATCATTTTTTTTATTCATTCTCCTAATTAAATCAAAAAGAAGATGAAGGGAAAAAAAAAGTGGAATTATCTCTGAATTCTTGTAAGAAGAAAACATGAGACTAATTGTAAGTAGCTTGATATTGTTATCCAAAGTTGAAGTATCTATCTATATAACATAGTGAAATGTGGAAACAAATCTAATGTCCTTGTGTTTTTATCCAGAGGAACTTGATTTTTACCCTTTACTATTCTTTCCTTGCAGATGAGTACAGATGGAAATTATGTGAATATAATAGGTTTAGATTTATGGATTTTTTGTGTAAAGTAGCTGAAATTATGTGAATGTAATAGGTTTAGATTTATGGATTTTTTATGTTGGAAATCATTTTGGCAGAGGAAGCACTCGGGAAGGAATAAGAGTAAGAAAATGCCCAGTGTTTTAGTAATGACAAATGAAACGGAAGATAGAAAAGTGAGTGGTTCTGAGAGATAAAGCAGTGTTACTGCTGAAGATGGTTCCAATACATGTTTTTCTGAGGAAAAATGGGAAGGGTTTGGGCTTATCACCTTCAAGAAGCAGAGAACAATGAATTCATGGTTCTCTTGAAAGAAATCCTCGAGAGACTTGGAGAAAAACTAGAAGTCAGTACAGTTCTTTATTATGATGTTGACTGAAAAGTATTGTTTACACTTTATCGGTGCTAATTTTTCTTTCCTTTATTGCACATATGTTATACTTGGTGGACTGTATATGTAATGTTATAGATATTGAAATATATTTCATGTTACTTCTATTTACATATTCATATAAATCATATAAAGAGCATTTATAAGTCTTCACTTACTAAACTTTATATTGTCCATTGCGATTACCGAAATTTGTTCAAGCATTCTATTCTTTCAAATGCCCATTTTGATTTCTCGATTGCCATCTTACCTATATTGGATCGTTTTCTATCGTGAACCACAATCCCGAGTGGGAGTGGGAATTATTATTTTATATATCCATTAAAAATTCTTAGCAATGGGTGACTTTAGTGGCAATTTCAAGTAAAGAGTTCACTCAATACTTGCAATTGCAAAGTTCATAACTTTATTTTGTAAATTTGTTCATTAACATTTCTCATTGTAAAATAAAATAACAATAATGTCATCCATGCATCGCACGGGTATATACTAGTATACTAGTATACCAGTACTAGTATATATAAAAGTAAAAGTGAGGAGAGAGAGTCATTTTGGAGGAAAATTTGCATTTAATGATCATCTCTCCTCTCCTTACTTCTACTTATATATATATATATATATATATATATATATATATATATATATATATATATATATATATATATATATATTAAAGAATTGTAATAAATGTACTCTGTGTAAATGTGTAACGTTGAAAATGAAAAAATAAGATTAATATATTTGAACATAAATAATGTGATATCTATGTAAATGTGTTATGTAGGAAATGAAAAAAATGGATTAATATATTTGAACATAAATAAATGTAATATATATGTCAATGTGTTACGTAGGAATAAAAAAAATGTATTAATATATTTGAACATAAATAAATGTCATATCTACGAAAATTTGTTACATTGAAAATTAAAATTTTGGATTAATATATTTGAAAATAAATAAATGCATGCTATATAAATTTGTTAAGTTAGAAATGAAAATTTTGAATCAATATATTTTGAATTGAAAATGAAAAAATTAGATTAATATATTCGAACATAAATAATGTGATATCTATGTAAATGTGTTATGTAAGAAATGAAAAAATTAAATTAATATATTTGAACATAAATAAATGTAATATCTATGTAAATGTGTTACGTAGGAAATGAAAAAATTGTATTAATATATTTGAACATAAATAAATGTCATATCTATGTAAATGTGTTACATTGAAAATTAAAATTTTGGATTAATATATTTGAAAATAAATAAATAAATGCATGCTATATAAATTTGTTAAGTTAGAAATGAAAATTTTGAATCAATATATTTTGAAATAAATAAATAAAATTATTGAAGTTTTACTTCCTCATATGTCAATATATGATGAGTAGGTTCTTCAATAAACATATTACAAAAATAATTAATTATTTGCTATCAACTTTTTGCCACCAATGACAAATTGGTAGAAAATTTAATCATTTCATCATTTTGACAAAAATTGGTACCTTTAAAGAACAAGGAAAAATAAAATATATTAATTAATATATTGGATTTCGAATAAAATATATGTAATCAACATATTAAAAGGAAAATAAGTGATAAGGTGGGCAAATTTTTAGAGAAAAAGTAAATAAAAGTCAAAAGAAATTTCATATAAAAAATTTAATTAAGTTCCAAACTTTGAGTGGCGCAGTACACTAAGTGTACATGCAGAATTTTTTATTTTGATTAGTTTTTTTTTTTTTTTTAAAGTTTCAATTCAATAACATGCATGTATTATGTAGGAAATGAAAAAATCGGATTAATATATTTGAACATAAATAAATGTCATATCATATCTATATAAATGTGTTACATCGAAAATGAAAATTTTAGATTAATATATTTTAAAATAAATAAATATATGCTATATAAATTTGTTAAGTTAGAAATGAAAAAATTGAATTAATAATTTTTGAAAATAAATAAATAAAATTAATGAAATTCTACTTCCTAATATGTCAATAAATTAGTAGGATCTTCAATACGCATGTTGCAAAATAATTAATTATGTTCTATCAATTTTTTAACCACATATATTTTCTCTCTCCAATTTTCAGCCACTACTTTTTATCTCAAAATCATAAATAAAGAGTTTATAAACCAAACATTATTATCAAATAGAGGCTTAATCATTTCATCATTTTGACAAAAATTGGCATATTTAAAAAATAAGGAAAAATAAAATCTATTAATTAATATATTGGATTTCAAATAAAATATATGTAAGCAACACATTAAAAAATATAGTTAATAAAAAATTATAACATATTAAAAGGGAAATAGGTGATGAGGTGGACAAATTTTCAGAGAAAAAAGTAAAAAAAAGTAAAAAAAAAAATTTATATAAAAAATTTAAATGAGTGCCACAGTATGCTTAGTGTACATGTAGCACTTTTTTGTTTTGAATAGTTTTGTCTTTTTTAAAGTTTCAAATTCAATAACATTTTGTATTGAAATTATGTTTTTTACTTGATATGATTGAATCAAGATATTTTCAAAATTATGATTTAAAAATTATATATTTTGTGCATCGCACGGATAGATAACTAGTACTGTGTAATAAATAAAGATTGGGAAGTCAATATATCCTTTTTAAAATCTATAAAACAAAAAATTATAAAAGGTCCCCCAACTAGCCACTGCATAATGTCCATTTTAGTAAGCCTCTCTTTGGTAAAAGTTTGTTTATAATTTTTGTTTATAAACAACGACGAAACAACATCTCGTTGATTCATTTTTTTTAAAACTAAAAAAAGGTGAGCGAAAATCTTTGATCAATCGAAATTATTGACTTTAAAAAAAAAAGGTCCAATGAAATGTTGTCATGTGGAAGTTAATAAACAAAATTTATAAACAAACTTTTACCAAGCAGGTTATTTTTAGAGAAAAATAGTATACAAAAATGCTATATATATTCACACCACAATTTTTAATAATTAGATTATATTTTAATTGCATAAAAAGTAAAAAATCATAAGAATTACACATTATCATATTCATATCTCAAACTTTTTCATTGCATTTTTTATTCTCAAAAAAATAAAAAATAAAAAAATTAACATAAATTGTTCATAAATCCTTTTATGATTTCTCCTCCAAAATTTCACTACAATATAAAACATTGTCACTATTCAGCTTGGACATGTTGTGCACACAGATCGTTCCTAATCAAGTTAACCTAACCTAATACGACGTCGTATCTTTTTTACCCCAACTAGTTGTCTACTCGTACGATGCACAGAATATATAATTTTTAAATCATAATTTTGAAAACATCTTTATTCAATCATATCAAATAAAAAACATAATTTCAATAAAATCTCAATACAAAATTTTATTAAATTTGAAACTTTAAAAAAGATAAAATTATTCAAAATAAAAAAATGTTACATATACACTAAGTATACCGCGCCACTCAAAATTTGGCACTCATTTTAAATTTTTATATAATTTTTTTTTTTACTTTTATTTATGTTTTTCTCTGAAAATTTACCCACCTCATCACCTATTCCCCTTTTAAAATGTTATAATTTTTTATTAACTATATTTTTTAATGTGTTGCTTACATATATTTTATTTGAAATCCAATATATTAATTAATATATTTTATTTTTTCTTGTTTTTTAAACATGTCAATTTTTGTCCAAACGATGAAATGATTAAGTCTCCGTTTGATAATAATGTTTTGTTTATAAACTTGTTTATTTATGATTTTGAAGTAAAAAGTAGTGGCTAAAAATTGGAGAGAGAAAATACGTGTGGTTAAAAAGTTGATTGAAAGTAATTAATTATTTTTGTAACATACATATTGAAGAGCCTACTCATTAATTTATTGACATATTAGAAAGTAAAATTTCAATAATTTTATTTATTTATTTTGAATTAATTCAATTTTTTCATTTCTAACTTAACAAATTTATATAGCATATATTTATTTATTTTAAAATACATTAATCTAGAGTTTTCAATTTCGATGTAACATATTTACATAGATATAATATGACATTTATTTATGTTCAAATATATTAATCCAATTTTTTCATTTCCTACATAACATATGTTATTAAATTTGAAACTTAAAAAAAAAAAAAAATTAATCAAAATAAAAAATTCTGCATGTACACTCAGTGCACCGCAACACTCAAAGTTTGACACTTAATTAAATTTTTTATATAAAATTTCTTTTGACTTTTATTTACGTTTTTCTCTAAAAATTTGCTCACCTTATCACCTATTTTCTTTTTAATATGTTATAATTTTTAATTAACTTTATTTTTTAATATGTTGCTTACATATATTTTATTCGAAATTCAACAAATTAATTAATATATTTTATTGTTCCTTGTTTTTTAAACAAACCAATTTTTGGTAAAAATGATGAAATGATTAAATTTTCTACCAATTTATCATTGGTGATAAGAATTTGATAGCAAATAATTAATTATTTTTGTAATATGCTTATTGAAGAACCTATTCATTTATTGATATATTAGGAAGTAAAACTTCAATGATTTTATTTATTTATTTTCAAAATATATTGATTCAAAGTTTTCATTTCAAACTTAACGAATTTATATAGTATGTAATTTTTATTTTCAAATATATAAATCCAAAATTTTCATTTTCAATGTAACACATTTACATATATATGACATTTATTTATATTCAAATGTATTAATACAATTTTTTCATTTCCTACGTAACACATTTACATAGATATCACATTTATTTATGTTCAAATATATTAATCCAATTTTTTCGTTTTCTACATAACACATTTATATAGATATCACATTATTTATGTTCAAATATATTAATCTAATTTTTTCATTTTCAATATAACACATTTACACATAGTACATTTATTACAACTCTTACTAAATATGTAATAAATAATAAATTTTCCTACAAAAATATTTATCTTTTCTTTATTTTTTATATTTTTTATTATTATATATTTATATATTATCTTTTCTTTATTATTATTATTATTATTATTATTATTATTATTATTATTATTATTATTATTATTATTATTATTATTATTATTATCTTACTTAATATTAAAGGAGGAGAATTTCCCGTCAATTTGACACAACTTTTTGTGATTTTGTTAATACAATATTATATATTATATATTTCAGTTATTTTCACACTCAACTTTTATTGCTTTCACACTCAACTTTTATTACTTTCACACTCCAAAGACCAAAACTTAACTTTTATTGTGTTCACACTGCTACTTCCACTTAAATATTTTTATGGAGATTTTTTTTTTTTTTTACTTATTTATATTTGATTATTTGTGTTTAAACCTCTTTTTTCATAATTTTTTTTTTTATCTTTTAAAGTTTTGAATTTTGCAAATAAGTATTTGTGTGCAGTCATACAAATTCAATGCAAAATTTTCAGTTCAAAATTATATCGAAGTTGTATCACGCATCTAATACTAAATAAATCTTATTGTATAAAACTTTTTATAAATAATCTTATTTTTGTAGTTATTTAGTACATCTAAAAATTTGAGCTCCTTTGTATTGCGTTCTATTAACTTAATTAGTATTTTTATAGAAAGTTACATTTAATACGTAATATAATTTTTTTCAATAATTGTGATATTTTATTGGTATCAATCTTATAGATGAATAATTTCGTCATGTCATACAAATCTATTATTGACTCCTCCTGCCAATTTGACACAACTTTTTGTGATTTTTTTAATACAATATTATATATTATATATTTCATTTATTTTCATACTCAACTTTTATTGCTTTCACACTCCAAAGATCAAAACTCAACTTTTATTGTGTTCATACTACTACTTCCACTTAAATATTTTTATGAAGATTTTTTTTTACTTATTTATATTTGATTATTTGGGTTTAAACCTCTCTTTTCATAATTTTGTTTTTATCTTTTAATGTTTTGAATTTTGCAAATAAGTATTTGTGTGCAGTCATAATAATTCAATGCAAAATTTTTAGTTCAAAATTATATCGAAGTTGTATCACGCATTTAATACTAAATAAATCTTATTGTGTAAAACTTTTTATAAATAATCTTATTTTTTTAGTTATTTAGTACATCTAAAAATTTGAGCTCCTTTGTATTGCATTCTATTAACTTAATTAGTATTTTTATAGAAAGTTACATTCAATACGTAAATAATTTTTTTCAATAATTGTGATATTTTATTGGTATCAATCTTATGGATGAATAATTTCGTTCTGTCATACAAATCTAATATTGAATTTTCATTTATATTTATATCGAATATTTAATCAATCTAGGAGAATTTCCCGCCAATTATATATTATATATTTCATTTATTTTCACACTCAACTTTTATTGCTTTCACACTCCAAAGACCAAAACTCAACTTTTATTGTGTTCACACTGCTATTTCCACTTAAATATTTTTATGGAGATTTTTTTTTTTTACTTATTTATATTTGATTATTTGTGTTTAAACCTCTCTTTTCATAATTTTTTTTTATTTTTTATCTTTTAATGTTTTGAATTTTGCAAATAAGTATTTGTGTGCAGTCATACAAATTCAATGCAAAATTTTCAGTTCAAAATTATATCGAAGTTGTATCACGCATCTAATACTAAATAAATGTTATTGTATAAAACTTTTTATAAATAATCTTATATTTTTAGTTATTTAATACATCTAAAAATTTGAGCTCCTATGTATTGCGTTCTATTAACTTAATTAGTATTTTTATAGAAAGTTACATTTAATACGTAAATAATTTTTTTCAATAATTGTGATATTTTATTGGTATCAATCTTATGAATGAATAATTTTGTTCTGTCATACAAATCTAATTTCGACTCCTCCCGCCAATTTGACACAACTTTTTGTGATTTTTTTTATACAATATTATATATTATATATTTCATTTATTTTCACACTCAACTTTTATTGCTTTCACACTCCAAAGACCAAAACTCAACTTTTATTATGTTCACACTGCTATTTCCACTTAAATATTTTTATGGAGATTTTTTTTTTACTTATTTATATTTGATTATTTGTGTTTAAACCTCTATTTTCATATTTTTTTTTTATCTTTTAATGTTTTGAATTTTGCAAATAAGTATTTGTGTGCAGTCATACAAATTCAATGCAAAATTTTCAGTTCAAAATTATATCGAAGTTGTATCACGCATCTAATACTAAATAAATCTTATTGTATAAAACTTTTTATAAATAATCTTATTTTTTTAGTTATTTAGTAAATCTAAAAATTTGAGCTCCTTTGTATTGCGTTCTATTAACTTAATTAGTATTTTTATAGAAAGTTACATTTAATACGTAAATATTTTTTTTCAATAATTGTGATATTTTATTGATATCAATCTTATGCATGAATAATTTCGTTCTGTCATACAAATCTAATATCGAATTTTCATTTATATTTATATCGAATATTTAATCAATTTGTATTAAATTTTGTTTTAAATAATCATAATTTTAATTCAATATTTATGATTCTTAAATTTTTACAATAATAAGTAAATTGTCTCCCAATTTACTTAACCGATAATTGAGATGATCAATATTATATTATAATTTTCATCAAAAAATAATTACGTTGTATAAAAATTGCAAAAACTTATAATACCATGAATTTGATGCATATTCATCAATCACAATTTTAGTTTTTTTCTTTTTTTATGATTATCGAATTTGTTTCTTATACGTATTGTTTTTCATTGTCAATGGTCAAAACAATAAATCTTATCTTTTATAGCATGATCTATATTATTAACTTTTTCAAGTATTGTTTGATTGTTCAGAGTACATGGACATTGGAGATCGTACATTTAAATATTTATTTTGCAAAGCAAATTTTTGGTGCGAGGAGAGAGTGAATAAGCATTATAAAACATGTCGTAATTCGAAATTCTCATTTTGTTGTGGGGTGAACACGATTTGTAATAATATTTCAAACCAAACCATTTAAAACGGTTTGGAATTTTTCCAAGCCAAACTAAACCATTTCATTTTTTAAACAAAATAAAATCAAACTATTTTTTGCGATTTGGTGCGGTTTGAAACCACGGATTGCAGATGAATAAATTAGTATATTTCAAAGCGAGCTCAAAGACACATATTCATCTAAAATTTCGAGTTGAAACTAGCTCAAAAATAGTATTGAGTTTTTAATTGAGTGCTTTGTTGTGAATCAATCCATGTTGACAAACAAACTAATTATATAGAAGTAAACTATCGTTAGCTCTTATATTAAAAATTTTATTTTAAGAAAATATCTTGGATGATGATAATGAATTGTAGGAGGAAAAATTATTTTCAAATGATTGTGGATTTGAACAAATTAATCTTTGTCTTCTCAATTTTGATTTGTTGACAATAAAAAGTATATTGCTTTTTTTTAAAAAATTGAACATTTGTCTTTATTTTTATTTTTTAAAATTTGACGGGTTGGCTGTTTGAAATCGCGATTTTGAGAATTGAAACCTAAACCAAATTGTTTAAGGTGGTTTGAAATTTTTACAAACCAAACCATTTGTTGCAGTTTAATTCGATTTTGCAGTTTATTTGTTCACCCCTACTTTGTTGTATACAAGAGAAAGTGAATATTTATTTTATGGAAGATCATCCTTTAATTTTGAAATATTTGTTATATGACAGGGAGACAAGATTAAAAATTTCATTGAGAACATTCGGACATATAATATTATGTTTTCATTCACTTCTATGGGGAAATAGATAATGAGCTAAATTATGGTAGAGGGTCTCCCCTCTTCAGATTACACGATCAAAATTGCCACAAGATTGAGAGTCTATTTCCTGATGACGGTTCAGCTCTGCAATTTGATCGCTTTACATTATTAACAATGTGAATGAGGTTGAAAGCAGAAAAAGGGTCATGAGGTACGTATTATGTATTTATTGCTTTTATATTTATATTGTTTACTGATAATTTTGTTGTGATATTCTAAAATTTAATTTATGTCTTTTAATGTCCCCAGGTAGGAGTGAATCATGCGATTCTATGTTGCATGATTTAATAGTTTCTGATTCGAAGGATATACTAGACAAATACAACAAATTGTTAAGGCAATTTAGGTCGGTTTGAGAAAAGATGATTGAGGAAACACTTCAAATTTAAGACTTATACTTATTGGTTGGTGGGCGACCAATGATGGCCAATACGATTTTTCTATTGTCGATGAAATTGTCGAATTGATTGTCGGTGGATTTTGACACACTACCTGGACACATGGATATCACTATTGTGTCACGTGGTGGACCTTTGCAACAGATAAGTGAGGACACAAGTTCTTTATGAGAAATATTGATCATACACAGGGATTGAGTAATGGAACAAGGTTGATAGTTACAAAACTTGGCGACCATGTTCTAGAAGGTCAAATTTTTTCTGGAATCAATGCAAGACACAAGTTCTTTATTCCAAAGTTATCGTTGAACCCTTTTGATTCTAGGATACTTATTAGATTTCAAAGAAGACAATTTCTATTGATGGTGTCATATGCTATGACTATCAATAAGAGTCAGGGACAATCGTTCTTGCATGTGGAACTTCTTCTTAAACGGCTGGTGCTTAGACATGGATAAATTTATGTTGCGATTTCTAGGGTGACAAATCGTTCCAGATTAAAGATATTGATTTGTGATAAGAAAGGAAGAACAACAAAATCAACAAACAACGTTGTGTACAAAGAAGTATTCCAGAATTTGTAGTCATATGAAATCAATAAATGATGATATCATCTCTTATTTGCGAAATTTATTTATTTTATGAAAATGATTTATCTAATTTCCTATTGAATTATCTTTATCCAAACGTTTTTTCCCGTGCATCGCACGGGTGATTAACTAGTTATTATAAAAGTAGAAGTGAGGAGAGAGAGTCATTTTGGAGGGAAAATTGTATTTAATGACTCTCTCTCCTCACTACTTTTATGTAAAAAAATAAATAAAGAAAAGAAAAATATTTTTGTGGGAAAAATTATTATTTATGACATATTTAGTAAGATTTGAAATAAATGTACTATGTATAAATGTATTACATTGAAAATGAAAAAAAATTAGATTAATATATTTGAATATAAATAATGTGATATCTATGTAAATGTGTTATGTAGGAAATGAAAAAATTGGATTAACCTATTTGAACTTAAATAAATGTGATATCTATGTAAATGTGTTATGTATGAAATGAAAAAATTGTATTAATATATTTGAACCTAAATAAATGTTATATCCATGTAAATGTGTTAAATTGAAAATGAAAATTTTAGATTAATATATTTGAAAATAAAAAATTCATGCTATATAAATTTGTTAAGTTAGAAATGAAGATTTTGAATCAATATATTTTGAAAATGAATAAATAAAATTATTGAAGTTTTACTTCTTAATATGTCAATAAATGAGTAGGTTCTTCAATAAGCATATTACAAAAATAATTAATTATTTGCTATCAACTTTTTTCCACCAATGATAAATTGGTAGAAAATTTAATCATTTCATCATTTTGAGAAAAATTAGTATGTTTAAAAAATAAGGAAAAATAAAATATATGTAAACAACATATTAAAAAATAAAGTTAAATAAAAATTATAACATATTGAAAGGAAAATAGATGATAAGGTGGGCAAATTTTTAAAGAAAAACGTAAATAAAAGTCAAAAGAAGTTGTATATAAAAAATTTAATTAAGTGCTAGACTTTGAGTAGTGCGGTACACTGAGTGTACATGCACAATTTTTATTTTGATTAGTTGCTTTTTTTTTTTTTTTAAAGTTTCAAATTCAATAACATATGTTATGTAGGAAATGAAAAAATTGGATTAATATATTTGAATATAAATAAATGTCATATCATATCTATGTAAATGTGTTACATTGAAAATGAAAATTTTGGATTAATATATTTAAAAAATAAATAAATATATGGTATATAAGTTTGTTAAGTTAGAAATGAAAAAATTGAATTAATATATTTTGAAAATAAATAAATAACATTATTGAGATTTTACTTCCTAATATGTCAATAAATGAGTAGGCTCTTCATTACACATATTACAAAAATAATTAATTATTTTCTATCAAATTTTTAACCAAACATATTTTCTCTCTTCAATTTTCAGCCACTATTTTTTACTTCAAAATCATAAATAAACAAGTTTATAAACCAAACATTATTACCAAACGGAGGCTTAATCATTTCATCATTTTGACAAAAATTGGCTTGTTTAAAAAATAAGGAAAAATAAAATATATTAATTAAAATATTGGATTTCAAATAAAATATATGTAAGCAACACGCTAAAAAATATAATTAATAAAAAATTATAACATCTTAAAAGGGAAATAGGTGATAAGGTGGGAAAATTTTCAGAGAAAAATGTAAATAAAAGTAAAAAAAAAAAATTATATAAAAAATTTAAATGAGTGTCAAATTTTGAGTGGTGCGGTATACTTACATGTAACATTTTTTATTTTGAATAGTTTTATCTTTTTTAAAGTTTCAAATTCAATAATATTTTGTATTGAAATTTTATTGAAATTATGTTTTTTATTTGATATAATTGAATCAAGATATTTTTAAAATTATGATTTAAAAATTATATATTTCGTGCATCGCACGGGTAGACAACTAATTATATCTAAAAATAGAAGTGAGGAGAAATAGTCATTAAGTACAATTTTCCCTCCAAAATGACTCTCTTTCCTGACTTTTACTTTTATATATATTAAGATTAAGATTAAGATAAGATTAAGATAAGATTAAGATTAAGATTAAGATTAAGATACTTCCTCCTCGTTTCATTTCTTCGATTCAGTTCCTTCATGCGGCCATGCCTTCTAGTATGTTCTAAATGTAGAGTTTCTATTTGAGTAAATTTAGGTTATGTTTGGGCTTCTGAAAATTGTTTCTACCTTCAAGCAGGTTTTATTTTTTAATTTTTTTACAATTTTTGTGTTCAAATTATTTTGGTATTTGATTAATTTTTTTTACAAGAGTCTTCTTACTTGCATCGAGCTTTTTTCTGACATTTTGCAAGTTTGGATTTTTTGATTGTGGCTGTGTTACTAGAGAATGGAGCTCATGTGAATCCAAAAAAGGATCTTGCTACACTTACTAACAAAACTGTACTAACAGTTGTACTAACGACTAAAAGACAAAAATTTTGAATGTTCAATTACTATGTTATCCTTCTAGTTAAATTCTTTTAATTTTCTGATGTTATGTCTATATCTCTAAATTTATTGTTTACATAAAATGCGTAATATATACTATTATATGTTAAACTCTTTTCTTCAATAATTATATTTAATTCTTCAATTTTTTTCTCTAGATCACTAATTATTCTTCCTCTATTTACTATAATTCTAGTAAATTGTGAAAAATCTGTGAATGTGGGTTCTTTTATTGCGTAGTCTAATAAATCATAAAATCTTCCTAAATCTTCTCTTACAATTTCTAATTGTTTAATTGTTTCTTCTCTTAAATACTTAAAGTCGTTTACTTCTGAAGGATTTAGTTCTATTAAATGTTCTGAATTCATAAATTATAAAACTATTTAAATTTAAGCTATTAATTCAAATCCTTTTCCAATAGTTAATTCTAGGAATAGTAAAGACAAATTTTCAATATATAAAAACATGCAAGAGATATCATAAGCAAAATGATAAATTTAAGACTATAATAACAGTAATTGTATAATATCAATAAAAAAGACGATATATAATCCACTATAAATAATCAATAATACTTCTTTCTATCTATGGGTCCATCACGCTTCTTTGTAAATCTGATTTTAAAAGATTTTTGACCAAATACTCTTCAGTTATTTATCTAAGTATTAAACACATCTTCATAGAAGATCGTTGCTGCTCGAAAGACTTATGCATTAAAGGAAGCTCGAAAGACTTACTCCAACACTTTTCTGTTTAACACTTAAACAAACACTTCAAAGAGGTTTAGCACAATCCAGTTTCGTTTCCTACCTCTGGATGTACTCTTTTAACAAAAGTTTTATAAAGAATAAACTTATGGACTCATAAATAAATAGAGTATTACTAACTATTTTATAGCTTCATATATATCTATGTGAAGTTTAGTTACTCATACCTTCTGCTAACTGTTTCTGGATTGGTTTGATGAAAGAAAATCTTGAACTAGGAATGAAAAGAAAGACAATAGATAGAGAATATAGATTTTTATTGCTGAAAACTCATATGATTTTCGGATACTTACAATGAGGAGAGACTCCTCCTTTTATAGTTGGAAAAAGCAAAGTTGGGAAACAAGATAATATTCCCTATCTTTTACATACTTGGCTAAGATTTAAAGTAGATAAAGTAAAGCTAAAGTTACAATAATTTTTGCTGCTTTTCTAAAGTTTCACATGGGTCTGAACCCCCATGCCTTGAATAATTCATGTTCAGACAAGGTATGCTTCATCTTCATTATAGTTGAGTAGGTCCCCACAATTATTACATTTGTGACCCGTTTCTACCTCCATTAAGTGATGTAGATATTCATAGGCTTCTTTGCTAAGATCCAAATTGCTGGCAAGTATATTCTCAGCATATTCTCTTAATTTCCATAATTGACAATTAACTTGATTAATTCTTGCAATGCTGTAGATCAATAATTTGTCATCATTAGATTCATATACCCAAACATTAGTTTGTGTAAGGGTATCCCTTAATTCAGTGTACATTACTCTAAATCCCAATGCCCTTTTTTCTGGAATAGCTTTTATCTGTTCCTCTTTGTTAAATGGTTTTATTTCTGGTTCTGAAAGAATAGCTTTGCTAGTTACTCCGAGTTTTACAATATGTTCTGCCCTTAGAAATTCTTCATCAATAAATTCTGGAATGGCTGAGTAAATCCTGACATAGATCTTTTCAGCTTTGGTAATTCCAAAATATGTTTTCACTGCTGCCTTGATAGAATTAGGTAATAATGATATTTCCTTCATATCCTTGCTAGGGTAGATGCACTGAATAAGTCCTTGGTCAAACATTCCCCTGACTGTTCTTGGTTCTGCTCCTGGAAAAATAATTGCTTTATTGATTTTTTGATGGCTAATTGTCCTTAGCCATTCTCCTTCTTTTGTCCTCTTGTTTAGATACTCCACATACTTCAAGAATGTCTCTAGTTTCTTCATAACTTTCTCCTTTTCTGATAGTTCCTTTGTTACGACTGCTGGTTTCTTCGCAGCTTCTAAAAAAGTTTCTTTAGATGATTCAATAGTTTTGCTAATGGCTTTGGAAGATGAACTTCCAATAATTGATACATTAGATACTTCTTCCTCAATAGGAAGTTCTACAGATAAATTCTTCACTGGAGAGGATTGTGATCCTCCTTTGTACATTTCCTCAAGAGAATTAACCCTTGACTTGTAAAAGGCTAGTTCACTGTTAATTTGTACAATCTGCGCCATGCAAGTATTCACATGGTTGAATAGATTTGAATAGTTGATATTCATTTGACCCATGGCCAAGTTAATTTCTTCTACTTTCTTAAGTATGTCTTCCATGTCTTGATAAATAATCTGCAATAACATTGTCAATACCCTTAATATGAATAATTTCAAAATCATAATGACTAAGTTCTACTTGCCATCTAATTAACCTTTTATTTGCAATAGTTGGATCAATTTCTTTAGTTAACCAATATTTAACTTGTGTATTATCTGTTCTAATTTTGAATTTTGTAGTAACAATAAATAATTCAAATTTTTTAATAGCAAACTTTATAGCTAATAATTCTTTTTCATTTATATGATAATTAGTTTGAGTTTGAGTAAAACTGCCACTAGTATACTGTGCAATCCTTTCCTCATCCTCATTTGGATAAATATATTTAAGTACTGCTCCCCATGCTGTTTCACATGCATCGGTTTCTATAATCCAATCACATTCTTTTTTGGGTAATTCTAATTCTGGTAAATCTTTACAAAGGTCTTTAATTTTTTGTACTTCTTCTTCATCTTTAGACCATGGTGTCCATCTAATTTTTCCTTTTAATCTTTTTTGTAATGGGATTAAATGTTTTGCTAAGTTAGGTACATATTTCCTAGTCTGATTTACAAGTCCTAAAAAGCTTTGTAATTGTGTTTTATCTTTTATATGATTGTCAAATTCTTGTATTTTTGTACCAATATGTTTTTGGAGTTTTATTCCTTCTTGGCTTATTATAGATCCCAAAAATTCTACCTTTTATTTAGCTATCTCCATTTTTGTAGCTGATAATATAATTCCATTATTCCTTACAATATCTATAAAAATATTTAGATGTTTTAAGTGGTCTTGTCTGGTTTCAGAGTAAATAAGAACATCATCAATATATACTGTAATAAAATGATAATAATCTTTAAATATTTTATCCATGTACCTTTGGAATTCTCCTGGACTATTTTTAAATCCAAAAGGTAATACATTCCATTCATAAAATCCTTGTGGTACCGTAAAAGCTGTTAAATGTCTAGATTCTTCAGTTAACATAATATGATAAAATCCTGATTTGAGATCAAATTTAGAGAAATATTTCTTTCCTCTAATTTGATTAAATAATACTTGTTGGTTTGGTATTGGATATTTTAATTCTTTTGTATAAGTGTTTAACCTTTTATAATTAATTACCATTCTAGATTTTCCTCTTTTTTGTTCTAAATGTTTTATTACAATGAAGGCTGGACTACTATGTTTACTATTAGATTCTCTAATAAATTTCTTTTCTAGCATTTCTTTTATATGCATTTCAAATTCAGGTAATTCTTTTGGTGTATGTTTAATTGGTTTTACACTAATAATCTTAGTATCATCTTCTAGTATAATTTCTGCCATAGGCTTATTTATGTGCCATTTTTCCAAAGGATTATCTCCTGATAATTTTAATAATTTTTCTGTAATATTTTTTATTACAATTTGATCAAAATGTTCTTCTACTAGATTTATTCTATTTTTATTAGGCATAAATTGTGTTGTTTGTGTTAATTTTTGTCTATCCTCACCACGCTGAGCTGCTATATGAGGCATTTTTTCTCTACAGTAAGGATCATTAATTCTTATTGCAATTGCTATATGGTGGCAAGGGGTAGATAAAAGTATAACTTTTTCATCAATAGTTATTGGATAATATTGTTTTATGAAGTTATTTCCTAATAATATATCCCCTGGCATATCATCAAATTGATATACATAAGGTATTTGTAATTCATATTTTCCTATTTGTATTTTAACATTCCTTGCTACTTTAGTTATTAGATTTGTGCTTCCATCAAATCCTGCAAGTATTACTCTTTCTTCATTATCTTTTTTATTACTCCACATTTCTGGGGGTAATACATTTTCTTTAAATAAACAGGATGATGCTCCTGTATCAAACAATGCATGATAATTTCTGCTAAGATATCCATTGTAATTCATTTTGGTTAGTATATAAATATGTTCTCTTCCTCCTTGTATTTTATTCATAATAACCTTGGTATAACTAGATTTTCATTTTGTATTGTTAATAGCATTCTATCATCTTTTATGTAATATGGTTTTACTTGCTCTAAGAAGTCTGTTCCTAATAGTAATTCCGTATTTACCTTTCCTGTATGTTCTACGTACATGTTTATGATTATTTCATTTCTTTTATTTATTCTTATTGGTAATTCTACATAAGTATCCATGGGATGAATATTTCCAAAGTAATCTTGTATTTGAATTAAATTATTCGTTACTTTAAGTTCTAAGTCTCCTATTATGTTTTCTTTTATATGAGATACAGTTGCTCCAGTATCTATTAATACTTTTTGCTCTTTCCATTCTCCATTTATTCTAATTTCTATCATAACTTCAAATTGTTTTGTCTCATTTCTTTTAGATAGATTCATTCTTGGTATCTTTCTATGTATTTTTGTCATTATTTGTTTTTCTGAACCATTTCTATTTTCTATTTCAGGTAATGATCTTTTACTAGTATTTCTTCTTAGGCTAATTGATCTTCTTCCAAATTCTATTTGTGGTTTATCCATATTTACTAATCTTCTAGCTTGATTGAAATCTATTTCTATATCTTCTGGTATTGTCATTCTTGGATTTTCTTTAGCTGGTTTGTATTCCAATAAATTCTGAAATATGGGTTCTATTATATGTGTTCTTGTAGCATTCTTAATTTTTACTTCATGTTTACTAGTAAAAGCATATATTGTTCTAATAGTTAAACTTATAGTTTTACTTCCTGGTTCCATATCTATCCCTCTTAACCTGTAATATAATGTTAAGGCTTTATTTTTATTTTGTTCTCCCATACTTATGCTGAAATTTGGTCTTATTGTAAATTTTACTTTTTGGTACATTAAGTTTCCTGTTACAATTCCTATTAGAGCATCTTGTACTGAACTTACAATTCTATCATCCATAATATAGAATTCTATAGGTGTATCTATTCCTTCTCTAAAATAGGCTTTTGCTATAATTTGTACAGCTCCTAAATATATGTTCTTTATTTTTCCTTTTAGTTCAGGATTCAATAGGTTTATTTCTTGTCTTATAGTTTCTTCATTTATTATTGGTATTAATGTATTTCCTGTAGTATCTCTTATGTCTATAGGGTGACTATGGTTTCTTGCTACATATGCTATTTCTTTGTTTTTCTACCAAAATGGTAAATTAAATATTTCTTTTGGTTCTACATCTAATTTTGATTTTAAGATCTTCTCATACATTTTAGGATTAAATATTAATCTTTCATTTAGTTGTTCTTCATTTTCTTCTAATTGATATTCATATTCTTTAGATGTACCTTCTTCACTAATTTGTCTAATCATATTTATATATAAATATTATTCTTCACTAGATTCATTAGATTCACTTTCTTCTGAAGATTCTAATTCCATTATTGTATTTATTACTTCATGTTCTTCTAATTCATAAATTTCTTCATCTTCAGGAATTTCTTCACATTCTTCTTCTTGTTCAATAGGTAATAAGTTATAATTTTCTTTTTCTATTAATGAGATATACATCATATTTTTCTTTTTATCTTTCTTAGGACATTCTGGAGATATATGTCCTATTTCTCCACATGAATAACATTTACATTTTCTAGGATTTTTAGGGTATGTTTTAGTTTTGTTTTGTTTTTGTCTTAAATATCTCTTGTATGGTACTCTATACCTTTTAAATGTTTTATTATATGGTTTTTTATATTTATTAAATTTATTAAATTTATTTCTAAATTTATCTTTTCTATAATATTTCTTTTTCTTATATTTTCTTTCTAGATGACATCCACATTGTGTTGGTTTATATTGTAATTTATCACAACATAATGATTTTTTACTTGCTTTATGGAATTTTATCATATTATTTGCTTCCATACATTTTTCTTGTTGTCTCATTTCTATAAATTGTATTCTTGCTCCTAAACTATTATTACTTAATGGTATTTCTAATTTTTCTCAGTCCTTAAATAATTCTAAATTCCATGGGTTTGGTAATTTAAAGAATATTTGGTTCATAATTTCCATACCATATGTTTCTTGATTATATTCTGCTTTTTCAAAATATTCTCTAAATTCACATGCAAATTGTTTAAAGTAACACATATCACATATTGTTAGATTTTCTAATAAATATCGATGTCTTAGTTTTGAACTAATTTTGGTATCTCTGTCTATTACTAATGTATATTCTCTTTTTAATGCATCTTCATATCTGCTTAAAATAGTTCCTATTTCATCTTGGTCATTTCCTCTAACCTGTCCTATATAAGTTTCTGTTAAATTTCCCCACCATCTTGCAGTGGTTCCTATAAATGTATTTTCTAACATTAATTGTAATTGCTTTCCTGTTAATTCTTTGGTATAGGCCATCATAGCCATAGATTTCATCCATAATTCTAATTCATGATCTACATCTTGCACACATCCTAAATCTATCCATCTTCCTTCTGAACTAATTTGTGTTTCCATACTTCTCCATGGTGTATATTCTATAGGATAATTTTTACTTGGCTTGGTGTAATATTTTTGTTGTGGTATAAAATTATTTGTTTTGAAATTTGTGTTTTGTCTTTGATTCATATAAATTTCTGGTGTATTTTGTGGATTAGTATTACTTGTATTTTCTTTTTTAACTTGGTTAGTTCCTGGTTGTTGTATATATTCTGATGGATTTTGTCCTGCTGGGATTAAAGCTCTTTGTTGTTCATTCATATTAATTTCTTCTATTTTAAGATTTTTAAATTTTTCTATATAATCTTCTTCTGTTATGTAATCTTCTTCACCTTCTTTTTTAGGATTTTCCATAAATTTTTCTATTTGTTCAGTAATCATATTTATTCCTAATCTATTGATGGCTTTAAATTCTTTGTCAGTTATTATTCTTTTAGGTTTTCTTTTTTCCATTTCATCATATATTTTTGTTATATTTTGGTTTATAATTCCAATATTTTGTTGTATATTATCTATTCTTTTATGTAAATCATTTTTCCCTATTTCTTCTTCTTTAATTGTTCTTATCATATTTATTTGTTTTATAATAGTTTTTTGCTCTATAATTTCTATTGGGTTTTCATATACTCCTACCATATTTCCTATTTTATTTATTTTATCAGTTATTTGCTTAATTTGGTTTTCTAAGGTTATTAATTGTTTTGATAGGTTATTTACATATTGCTTTACTTCTAATATTTGTGTTGGTATATTTTTGTTTATATCCTTATAATCATTAGTTATTTCTATCATTTGTCTTATTTCTAATGGTAAATTATTGATAATTTCTTGAACTTGTTTTGGGTTTTTTGCTTGTTCTAAATTTTGTTCTGTAGTTTTATCTAAACTTATTCCTAATTTATTTAGTAAAAATAAATTTGTCCAGTTTAATTGTTTATGCTCTCCAAATCCTCCTTCTCCTAATAGTATAAATGGTATAAATTTTCCATATGTTTCAGTTATTAATAGCCAATGACTATTATTTGGTAAATCTTTAGATTTATAATTATATACTCTAGGTTCGATTATTGGTAGTTTTTTAGACATTTTTCTATATATATTTTTAAGTATAACTACTGGCTCTGATACCACTGTGAGTCGGATCGTGAAAGTGAAATTTTTATTTTGCGGAATTATAATCTTTGTCTTATTCTTCTTAAAAATCTTTCTTCAAATTCATCCATATATCTATTATCTTCTTGTCTTATCAAGTTTTCTTCTTTTAATCTTAAATATTCATTATGTTGTAAAACTAGCCTTTTGATTTCTTTATATTTTTCTATAGCAATAGGATCAGTATTTAAGTCTCTTCCTAATCTTTCTAATTCTAAATATTCTCTATGTAAACTTCTAATTAAATTTTTTCTTTTTTCGTGAAGTATATGGGGATCATAAACAGGCATAATATTTTTTATTTATAAAAATTTTAAAGTAGTTAAATTTTTAGAATTTATTATGTGTAAAATTTAATAAGATAATATGTGAAATAAGATATTAGTTATATTTTTAGCTAAAAGGGTAAAATAGGTATAATTTATGTTAGTAAGTTGTTAGTAGTTATTTGTTAGTAAGTCTAGAATTATTCTTGTCCTTCAATTCATGGCTTCCCAACAAAAACTAATATTTTCTTTTCTTGATTAAACTTCAGCAAAGTATTGATGATCAATTGGTATTCCAGGAAATTTGTGCTTATTACTATAAATGTGAGTTCGTGAAATTGAAATTGATTTAAGTTTAAGTCTTTGAATTGAAGCTTACATGCAAAAGTAGCTTCACATTTGTAGATATTAATCTCTTTTTTTTTTTTTTTTTAACCAAGATTTATCAAAGAGCTGAAATTTGAGGGTTTCAAATTTTGAACTTGTTTTTATCTGTGAATTTGAAGGTTTGGAATTGCAAGTGAAGTCTTAGATGCCAAACATGAAAACTTTCCCATAGTCTCTCATGAGTCATGAGCCCTTTGCATATTGAGGTTTGCATTCTGCTATTTGATACAAAAGAGGGATTTTCTTGATTTCATGTTTGCCTGCTTGCGCTTGGAATTTTTTTACTTTTAAGTAGATGAGTTTATTATGCAATATGATAACTGACTGATATAAAAGGAGGCTTATTTTTATTTTCTGGGGTTCGAGCCAAAATAAAACATAAACAATTAGCTAGATATCAAAGACTGAAGAAGAATGGAATACATAAATTTAGAAGAAGAAAAAAAATCAAATTCACTAAAACAATAATTATGATTGAGCTTCCTGAAATTCATTTGCTAGGTGATTTGGGATTACATTAGTTTTTCCCCCCTTTTGACTTTTGAGGGGGTTCATGTATCATGTATGTGACAGTTCTCAAGATTGAGAGGATAAGTTCTTTTGTGTAAAAGCAAAAGCACAAATCATACCTCTTAACCAATCTTTGTGATATATATTGTGTAACAACTATAGTAAATCTTGTTACGTCGATTTTGATAAAAATTTATAATTGCTCATTATCCAACTAACGTGCAACGCACGTTGCCTCACTAGTCTTTAAGATAAAGTAAAAAGACTCATTTGCCCATTGTATTTTTAAATAAGCAAAATAAATGATAACACATAAATGTGACTAAATATTTAACCTTCAGTTTAAAGTACATTAACAATATTTTTGGATGCAAACTATGATTAATGTAATGTTAAAAGTAAGAATGTAATGAAAAAAAGTTAAGATTACAAGTGTGATTAATGGTTAATGATGTAATTAAAACATGACATATTTATAAGAAAACATGGTGTAAATATAATTATAATTTAAAAAAAAAAAATTATAACAACGTCACTTTAACACTACCTTATACACACTATAGTTAAAACGTTATTTTTGATAATTACACCCCATTTAATTTACAAGTGTACATAACCTTAATTTAAAAGGTTGGAAGATTAGGTCACAATTTAAAATCAATTCCTCACAATAATATACAATTTATGATCACTTTGACAAATCATCAAATTAATTAACATCTATCTCGCAACTTTATATTGTTTAACAAAGAATTTGTTATCGAATATTTTGGCAATTAACCCAATAAATGATCACAAACTACATTACATCTCTCCACCCCCTAACGCTGTCACCATTGCCTATATATGCACCGTCGAAGAACACGATCGTCACCTCAAGTCCACCACCACCACCATCATAATTGCCTGCATAACCTCACCACCACCACCACATAAGCATTTCCGAAAATGAACTAAAAACCATATCGAAGAAAAGATGCAACGATGCAACATCTCCACTGAAGATGTACGACAGCTACCCTCACCTTCCTCGAAGTCGCTGCGATCTGCTAGCAGTGGTGGGAGATTTTTTTCTCAGAGAAAGTCACTTTCATTAAGCCGTCACTACAATCTGTCCATCAAGCATACATTGTAATCTCACTACAGATTGGGCTGTTGTTGCGATCGACCGACTGTCCGTACACCAAGTCGTTGCTGCGATCTCATCGATTGTCGTTATGATCTACTACGCTACGTAACACTGTTGCTGTGCTGTTGAAGGTTGCTCAGCGCAGTAGCACTGTCGTCGACGATTGCTCAACACGGTGGCACCGAGGTCGACGGTTGCTCAGTGCAGTGAAGTTGTCGTTGACGTCGGAGGTGTTGGTGAGATTTTGGGATGGGGTGGGTTGGTAGGGAGAGAGAGAGAGAGTGAGTGATGAGAATCAAGGAAGTCAAACCTCATTCCGCATGCCGGTGGGCCCCATCACTATATCTAAAGCTAAGTCGGCCCAAGAGTTGATGGAGGGACTCATTTACAAGCTCCGAAATCAAGTCCACGTGGAAGAAAACAAGACCGAAGTCAATTTTCTAATTTTTGAGACTTTCGGTCGACCAAAAGTCACTCCAGTCGACCGAAAGTCTGCAGGGATTTTTGGTACAGCCTCAGTCATCTTCGGCTACACGTTGTTTGACTGAAATGTACTTTCGTTTGACCTCTTGATCGATCGAAAGTGGGTTCGATCGACCGAAAGTCACCAAATTCAAATTTTCGAGGTTCTTTATGCAATTTTCTCGTTTTTCTTTCTTTACCAATTTTTGTACTATTAATATCACATTTCTCTCAACTAGATTAACTTGGATATTGAAGACTCTTTGGAGAATATTTGAGAGGTAAAATCTTTTCTTATCTTGTAACTATTCTTGGAATTTCTTCAACTTCTATTTGAGATTATTATCTTGTATAGTTGTTATTTCCACAAACATCTTGGGATTTATTTCATTCTCTACACTGGGCTAGGATTCATTTCTTTATAATTTTGGTTAGGATAAACTTGGGTCAAGATTCATCACTTTCTTACCATTTTTAGCTTTCTTGAGTTGGTGTTAAATTGTTGTGGAAATTTTTGGTTTAAACACCAAAGGGGTTCACGTCATTTGGTATCAGAGCTTGACTCTAAAATTGGTAAACATATCTTTACATTCTTGTTGTTGTTCTTATTGTTCAAAAAAAAAAGAGAAAGAGAGAAAAACAAAATTAAAAAAAAAAATTGTATGCCCATGAATACTTCTTGATTCTTACGTTTGGGTATTGTTATTGTTATCACATTTGAGTTTGTTGAGGTTTACTTTTGAAATACACTTGTGTATCCATGCTTTTCAAAGTGAACCTACGAAGTGTTTAATAAAATGCCTCAAAGAAAACTTTCATGTTAAATTCTACTTTTCAAACATCAAACACATTCCTAGCTGATTACTTGTTCCTTTTATCGAGTTTATTGTGATCATACTCTTGAAAACTTTGTCAACCCAATTCAATTCTCATCTTTCTTGTATAGTAGCAAGCAAAGAAATTATATTTGTTATTGTGTCCATCTTTTCCTACTTCATTGTTTGTTTGTGGAATTTTGCTACACAAAAATTGATTTCTCAATCTAGTTGATTACGTTCCTTGGAGAGTTTGAGTAAGAAAGATTGGAGTGGAAAAAGGCAAGAGTGGTGATCTCATTAGAGGGTAAATGCCTAAATTGAGTGCAAACACGAGTGAGACATCTTATGAGGACACTTACACATAATGTCCAATACTAATGATTCAAGTGAGCAATCAAACTCAAGAATTGAGAGACATGAAGCTCTCACGGTTACAATGGTGAGGTGAATGGATGAAATGGGAGGAAGGTTGGAGGGAAGATTAGAAAGATTGGAGACTAGGGGGAAGTCCCACCACCAAGGGATAATAATGACATGAGGGGTGATAGAAGAAAAGCTAGAGATGATGATGATGATGATGATGATGATGATGAATTGGAGAGTGAAGGGGGGGGGGGGTAGTGACCAAAATTGGAACATGGGTAGAAATAGAGGAGGTAGGGATGTTAGAGGGTTTGGTCGAGGTCATGGGAGGAATCATAAACGTAGAGATGGGGTGGATGGTAATCTTGGAAGCACAAAAATGAGGATTCCTTCTTTCCATGGTAAAAGTGATTTAGATGCTTATTTAGAGTGGGAGATGAAAATGGAGTTGATCCTCGAGTGCCATTGATACTTTGAAGATAAAAAGGTTAAGTTAGCGAAAGTGGAGTTTGCCGACTATGCCTTAGCTTGGTGGGATAATTTATTGAATTTGGAGGGCAGTGTTGATACTTAAGATGAGTTGAAGAGTCTCATGAGGAAGAGATTTGTTCCTAATCATTATTCTAGACGGGTAGAGGACTATTACAAGGAGTTGGAGAAGGCCTTAATGAGGGCTAACATAAAGGAAGATAGGGAGGCCAACATGGAGGAGTTGGTGCACATGACTATGTAGTAGAGTTACACCATTATGTGGAAATGGAGGAGTTGGTGCACATGGCTATCAAGGTGGAGGATCAATTGAAGAGGAAGGACCAATTTAAGAAGAAAGGACAAGAAAAATATTTGGGGGTCCTAGCTCTACTTGGAAGTCTAAGTGGGGGAATGAGAAGGTTGATAAAATGCCACCTAAGAATAAGAATGAATCATCCAAGGGGAAGGAAGTTGGCTTCATCAAAGATAAGCCAAAGGTTGTCCCTACTACTTCTAGAAGTAGAGATATTGAGTGTTTCAAATAAAGGGGTCGAGGGCATTATTTGCGTGAGTGCCTTAACAAAAGAGTGATGTTCATTAGAAATGGGGAGTGGTACTCGGAAGATGAAGAGGAGGAAGAGAGGGTGCAAGGGGGAAATGATAGTGAGAGTGAGGAAGAAGAGGTGGAGGGAGTAGTTAGTCCGCCAAAGTCCTTGGTTACCATAAGATCTCTCAACACCCAAGTCAAAGTTGATGAAATGGCTAAGCAAAGAGAAAATATTTTTCAAACTAGGTGTCTTGTAAGAGATAAAGTATGTAGCATCATTATTGATGGTGGGTGTTGACGTTGCCCTACCCTTGGGGTGCTTACGGGGCGTCAACACTGTGTATTGTCCATCATGTAGTGTGAATTTGTTCCACGTGAGGTGGACGCAGCCCTAGGGGGTTTCGAACCTTGGACCTATGGAACTTAAGAATTCCAAAGGCCTCCCTGGTACCACTAACGCGTGTTTATTTATTGACGGTGGCTCCAGCCCGGAGGTCTTACGGACCTTCAACACCGAATTGTCCACTTGGAGTGATTTTGTTCCACAATCTAGTGGACGCGTACCCAGGGGGTTTCAAACCTTGGACCTATGGAAATTAAGAATTTCAAACCCCCTGGGGACGCGTCCACCTCGCGTGGAACAAATCCACACTACGCAGTAGACAATCCATGTGTTGACATCCCGTAAGCAGCCTAGAGGTAGGGCACCGTCAACAGTGGGAGTTGCACAAATATGGCTAGTACTAGTATGGTGGAGAAGCTAGGATTATTGGTGATGTCACATCCTAGTCCCTATAAATTGCAATGGTTGAGTGATTATGGGGAGTTAAAGGTAAGTAAGCAAGTACTTCTTACTTTCAACATTGGGACATATAATGATCAAGTGCTTTGTGATGTGGTTCCCATGCAAGCTACACGTATACTTTTAGGTAGGCTTTGGCAATATGATAGGAAAGTGTTTCGTGATGGGAGGAAAAACCTGTATAGCTTCCAAATGAATGGGAAACCCGTGACACTACTACCTTTGAGTCCGGAAATCTTTTATAAGGACCAATTGAAGCTCAAAAGAAAAGAGGAAGAGAAAAAAAAGAAAAAAAAAATGGATGTGAGTGGGGAGCAAAGAGAGAGTGGAAAAAAGGGTGAAAAGAGTAGTGAGGGAAGAAGTGAAGGGGAGAAGGAGAAAAGAAAGAGGGCGAAAGAGGTTAAGAAAAAGATGAATTTCTATGCTAATAAGGGTGATGTGGAGAGGGTTTTAAAGGAAAATCAACAAATACTTTTGATGGTGTATAAGGAGTCCCTCCTTAAACTTGATGAAACTCACAATTCCCTTCCCAATTTAGCTACCTCTTTGTTGCAGGAATTTGAATATATCTTTCCGGAGGAGGTGCCTAGTGGGCTTCCACCTATTAGCAACCCGGAGGAGACCAAAGAACTTCAAATACAAGTGGAGGAGTTGATAGGAAATGGATATGTTCGAGAGAGCATGAGTCTTCGTGCCGTGCCCGTACTATTAGTGCCAAAGAAGGGTGGAACCTATAGGATGTGTGTTGATTTTCAAGCCATCAACAACATAACGGTAAAGTATCGACATCCCATTCCTAGGTTAGATGACATGCTAGATGAGTTGTGTGGTTCTTGCATTTTTAGTAAGATTGATTTGAGAAGTGGATACCATCAAATTAGGATGAGAGAATGAGATAAATGGAAAACTGCATTTAAAACTAAGTATGGTTTACATAAACAGTTGGTTATGCCTTTTTGTCTCACTAATGCACCGAGCACTTTTATGAGATTAATGAATTAAATCTTGCGTGCATTTATTAGAAAATTTGTGGTGGTTTACTTTGATGATATTTTGATCTATAGCAAGAATTTAGATGAGTATGTTGAACATTTGAGATGTGTGCTTTTGGTTTTTAAGGAAGAAAAATAGTATGTCAATCTCAGAAGGTGTGATTTTTGCATGGAAAGTGTTGTATTTCTTGGTGTTGTTGTTAGTAATAAAGGCATTGAAGTTGACAATGAAAAGGTCAAGGCCATCAAGGAGTGGCCAACACCAAAAATTGTCACCGAGGTAAGAAATTTTCATGGTTTAGCTAGTTTTTATCGTCTTTTGTCAAAGACTTTAGTACACTAGCTTCGCCACTTACTGAGGTAATAAAAAAGCATGTAGGGTTTAAATGGGGAAAAGAACAAGAGAAAGCTTTTAATGAAATAAAAGAAAGATTATGCACCGTAACCGTTTTGGCCTTACCTAATTTTGACAAGACTTTCGAGATTGAATGTGATGCTTCAGGGAGAGGTATTGGAGCGGTGCTAATGCAAGAGAGGAGACCCATTGCATACTTTAGTGAAAAACTCAATGGGGGCGACATTTAACTACCCAACATATGACAAAGAACTCTATGCATTGGTAAGGGCATTGGAGACACGGCATCACTACTTGTGGTCAAGGGAGTTCGTCATTCATACCGATCACAAGTCATTGAAGCACTTGAAAGGGCAAAGGAAATTGAGTAAGAGGCATGCCAAATGGGTGGAGTATGTGGAGACATTTACTTACGTCATCAAATACAAACAAGGTAAAGAGAATGTAGTACCTGATGCACTATCTAGAAGGTATGCTCTTATCACTACCGAGGGTGCAAGATTGTTGGGTTTTGAAAGTATCAAAGACTTGTATGTGAATGATGGAGGTTTGGCAAGTATATTTGTGTCTTGTGAAAAGGTTGTATGTGACAAGTATTATAGACATGAGTTTTTGTTTCGTGAAAATAAACTTTGTGTGCCTAATTGCTCTTTGAGAGAGTTGTTGGTGAGGGAGGCCCATGGGGGAGGTTTAATGGGTCATTTTGGTGTGAAAAGTACTTTGGAAATTTTACAAAAACATTTCTCTTGGCCTAAAACGAGAAGGGATGTAGAAAGGATTTGTTCTAGGTGCATCACTTGTAGGAAAGCCAAGTCCAAAGTAGCACCTCATGAATTATATACGCCTCTACTGGTGCCTAGCGAACCTTGGACCGAGATTTCTATGGATTTTCTTTTGGGTCTATCTAGGTCTAAGAAGGGGAGTGATTCCATTTTTGTGGACGTGGATATATTTAGTAAGATGACACATTTCATTGCTTGTCATAAGAAGAATGATGCCCATCACATAGCTGACTTATTCTTTAAGTAGATAGTTAGACTTCATGAAGTACCTAGGAGTAATGTATCAGATATGGATGTAAAGTTTCTTAGCCACTTTTGGAAGGTCTTGTGGGGAAAGTTGGGAACCAAACTTATATTTTCAACTACTTGTCACCCCCAAACCGATGGTCGAACCGAGGTAGTTAACAGAACTTTAGGATAACTCCTTCGCACTATCCTTAAAAGCAATCTAAGGATTTGGGAGAAGAGTCTACCTTTTGTTGAATTTACTTATAATCAAAGTATTCATTCTACTACTTTTTCCCCATTTGAGATAGTTACGACTTTAACCCACTAACTCCTTTGGATTTAATTCTTTTACCTATTGATGAAAGAAGTAGCTTAGATGGGGAGAAGAATTCAGACTTAATTAAATCTCTTCATGAGAAGGTCAAGTTCCAAATTGAGAAGAAGAATGAGCAATATGCGTCCAATGCCAATAAGGGTAGAAAGCTCGTCACTTTTGAGCCGGGGGATTGGATTTGGCTCCACTTGAGAAAGGAGCGTTTTCTCAATCAAAGGAAATCCAAATTACAACTGTGCGGAGATGGTCTATTCCAAGTTATTGAGAAGATCAATGACAATGCCTACAAACTTGATCTCCCAGATGAGTGTAATGTTTCTGCCACTTTCAGTGTATCTAATTTATCCCCTTTTGATGCAGGTGAAGATTCAAGGTCGAATCCTTGTCAATAGGGAGGTGATGATGAGAACCACGGAATCCAAACCTCGTTACGCATGTTGGCGGGCCCCATCACTAGATCTAAAGCCATGGCAGTCCAAGAGTCGATGGCAGGACTCATTTACAAGCTCCGAAATCAAGTCCTCGTGAAAGAAAACAAGATCGAAGTCAATCGCCTAATTTTGGAGGTTCAGTGATTTTCGGTCAGCTAAAAGTTTGCAGGGATTTTTGGTGCAGCCTCAGTCATCTTCAGTTGAGCACCGTTCGACCGAAATGTACTTTCAGTCGACCTCTTGATCGACAGAAAGTGGGTTCGATCAACCGGACTAGTCAATCGAAAGTTTCCGAATTCAAATTTTCGAGGTTCTTTATTCAATTTACTCAATTTTTTTTTCTTTACCAAATTTTGTACTATAAATATCACATTTCTCTCAATCCCTAGATTAGCTTGGACATTGAAGACTCTATGGAGCATATTTGAGAGGTTAAATCCTTTCTTATCTTGTAACTATTCTTGAAATTTTTTCAACTTCTATTTGAGATTATTTTCTTGTGTAGTTGTTGTTTCCACAAACATCTTGGAATTTGTTTCATTCTCTCAATTGGGCTAGGATTCATTTCCTTAGAATTTTGCTTAGGATAAACTTGGGTCAAGATTCACACTTTCTTATCATTTTTAGCTTTGTTGGGTTGATATGAAATTATTGTGGGAATTTTTTGTGTAAATACCAAAGGGGTTCGTATCAGAGAGAGAGAGAGAGAGAGTAAAATGAGGGAAATTAAGATTTGAGGTGGTGTGGGCAAGATAGATTAATGAATTTATTTTTATTTAGGGATATAATTGTAATATTAAACATAATTAAATTATCAGCTAAATTTTGAATAAAAAGGTATTAAATTTGATTTTTAAATTATCACCTGAATTTTGAATAAAAAAGGTATTAAATTTGATTTTTGAATAAAAAGGTATTAAAATAGGTGTAGGATTAGAAGGATCATCTTCTTCCATAGTAAGTACATAAAAATTAATAGGAAATCCCAATTCATTTACTTTAACCAAAACATCTTCTAAGACTCCCTCAGGGACACATTGGACCTATCAGCTAATTGAATAATCACATTTGTTTCTTTCAATGGACCAGTATTTAAAGATGAATAAACAGACAGGGGCATGACATTTATTGAAGCTCCTAGATCTAACATGGCCTTCTCAACTCTAACTCTACCTACTTTACAAGGGATAGTAAACATACCTGGGGCCTTGCATTTAGGAGGTAATTTTTTCCTGAGAACAGCTGAAACATTTTCTCCAACACTTATCTTTTTATTCCCTTTCAATTTTCTCTTGTTGGTGCACAACTCCTTGAGAAATTTAGCATATCGAGGCACTTGTTTAATTGCATCAAGTAAGGGAATATTCACCTCAATTTTTCGAAATGTTTCCATGATTTCCTTCTCTTCTTCCTCCTTCTTGAATTTGCTCAATCTTGTAGGGAATGGAAGAGGTGTCATGAAAATCTTTGGTTGTTCTTTGTCAAGTACTTTAGGCTGGTCTATTTGATGTTGTGGGATGACTTCCTTTTCAGTTTCTTCTCCCAAATTACCTGGCTTCGACTTACTAGGATCTTTCAGTTACTTCCCACTTCTCAAGGTAATTGCACTGACATTTTGTTTTGGGTTGATAGTGATTTAGGAAGGCAATTTGCCTTGAGATTCCAGTCGGCTCACAGTTGATGTCAATTGACTCACTTGGGTCTCCAAATTCTTCATGCCTGTCCTCGTTTCCTATTGAAATTGTTGTGTATTAGTTGCAAGTGATTTAAAAATTTCTTCTAGGGACATACCTGAACCTGAAGACGGTTGTTGCGGTTGAGGTGTAGGCTATCTAGGCTGGAATTGTTGGAACTGTTGGAATTGCGGCTTGGTCTGATAACTAAAGTTGGGATGATCCCTCCATCCTGGGTTATAAGTATTTGAATAAGGATCATACTTCGGTTGAGGTGGGCCTGAAAATCTTCCAACTGCATTAGCTTATTCAAATGAATCTTCTTGAAGAGTTGGGCATGTGTCCATTGGATGACTACTGGTAGCACAAATTCCACATACTTTAACCTGTTGCATATTTCCCGCAGCCATTTGTTGAACAAGAGAGGTTAGATTTGCTATTTGATTTTCAAGAGAAGATACACTGCTGTGTGTTAGCGGCCATGATGGAGATCTAATCCCTAGCGGCAGTTGGTATTTTATTCACTATAGCTCCTCCGCTAGCTGCATCCATCAACTTCCTCTCCATTGGTAACAATCCCTCATAGAAGGATTGAATGAGTAATTGTTCAGAAATTCCATGTTGAGGACAGCTTGTGCACATTTGTTTAAACCTTTCCCAATATCCATGCAAGGTTTCAGTATCTCTCCGTTTGATTTCAAATACCTCTCTTCTGATATTTGCAGCTCTTGAAGCTGGGAAAAATATATCAAGAAATAATATGACCATCCCTGTCCACGTAGCTACAGAACCTGGTAGTAGATAGAACAACCAATCTTTTGCCCTGTTAGCTAATGAGAATGGAAAAGCCCGCAACTTGATTTGCAATCGCTCCTTGTGGTTTCATACTTGAACACACCATGTGGAATTCCTTCAGATGTTTGTGGCGGTCTTCATTCTCAAGACCATAGAATTTGGGTAGAAAATTGATCAATTCAAATTTCAATTCAAATCTCACATCTAAGACCGGATACTGAATGCAAAGTGGTTGTTGATTTTCATTTGGTGCAACCAATTCCCTTAATGTTCTTTCATCATTGGTCATTACTTGCTCTTGCTCTGTTTCGGAATCACAAGAGGAATCAGTTGTTGAATCTGTCGGGTCAGCTACTAGATTCAATCTGGTTTGTTTGTGCAACTTAGCTTCCTTCCTCAATTTTCGAGCCGTCTTCTCAATTTCAGGGTCATATTGCAACTCACCTGTACGAGAACAACGGGGCATAAAATAAATAAAAACAATAAATGAAAAATTAAATCTAATTAACACCAATCCCCGACAACGGCGCCAAAAATTTTATGGGTGTCGAATCCAACAAATAATAATATTTTCTTGCTCTTGTAAAAATAAATTATAATAGTGGTGAGCAAGGTCGAATCCTCAGGGATTGGTTAGATTTAATTCTTCGAGAAAATTAAAACAATAAATTAAAAACAAGGGGGGGTTTTGAATGTGAAATCACTTTATAAATAAACAATTGCGAAATTAAAATGATGAAAATATCGAATTAAATAAATATCCCGCCCAAGGTATAATCTCAATCTTGATTCATAGAATTGATCAGGGATGCAAAAATAAAATCTTTTACTCTTCCTCAAATTGGTTATGGTTATTGATACAATCTAACAACCTATCTCTCCTTACTATTTCGATAATCAAGAGACGCTCGTTGATTATAACCCTAATCAATGAACAACCCTAGATACGATCTTAGGATTTAATTTACCAATAGCATTAATATCTAGAGAGACGACCAATTCTAACCAACAAATTCACACGTGTGATTTATTTAAGCTAGATTATATATCTTCATAACATGAGTCGAAAACCAGTCTATAATCAACTATATTATTTGCCACTTGTATTAGAAAACCTAAACGATTACGGATTTAGATTCTTAATTGGCTAAGTATTGTTTTAATAATTAAAACAACGTGCACTTTTTATTAATCAATCAAAACAACAACTTCAATGCAAACAAAAGATATATAAATAGAAAACAAATAAAAAAACAATTAAATTAATTAGATCTTACAATTCTTGTAGAATCAAAATTTCAATTATCCTTGAACTGGAATAATAATTTAGCTATCCATAAACATTACGAATTAAAAACAAAAAATAATAATAATGATAAATAAAGGTAAAGTCAAACTATTGATGAATTATCTATGAGAACAGTAGCCGCCTCTAGTTTCTGCCCTCGTAATTCACTTTTCCCAATTGAATCCTCCCCCAAAATATATGTCCGCCCCTCTTTTTTAATTCTCGGCCCCCTTATTTGCTGCTACGTCACCCACCTGCCTCCCAAAAATATCTCTGCCCCTTATTTATTTTTGGTTGGTCCAAAAACAAGTCCAATTAAAATTCCTAGACCCGATTCTTAGACCCGATTCTTGGATTTCAACAAACTCTAATCTCCTAAATCCAGCCCAAGATGGCTGGCCCAAATTAGAAATATGGAGAAGTTCACCCATTTGATTCAAGTCTTCCTGAAGTAATAAGGCGTGCCCACGCCTTATGTCAAGTCCTTCTCTGATTATGTACTTTTGAGTTCCAAACTTCTTCTTTACGATTTGTGATATTGAGTCCAATTAAATCTCAATTCTCCACCTAATCCACAAAACATGAAATATAATCAATATCCACAAATTAAAGCACTTTAAATCATCAAATCAAGAGAAAATATCACAATTTAAACAACAATTATGCGCTCTATCATAGTCTACTAGTGACAATTATGCACTTTAAATTTGTGATGCTTTACAATATCACTAAATATTCTGACATTTGGAAGCGTCATTAATAATTGTGACGCTCAGAACGTCATATTAACTACACTTTAGTGACACTTTCAAGTGTAACTATTAAATGGAAGTGTCAATATTTTTTTTTTATTCGTTTAGTGATATATAAAAGTGTCACTAATTTTATATATATATGTTTTAAAAAATATATAAATAAAAAAAATCTATTGTTGAATTTGAAATTATACCTATTAAATCATCCACAATATAGCACAACTTATGTAGAATACATCACCATTTCATAACAAAAATTCATAATAATCTATACAAAATCTCACCAATATACACAATTAATATGTTTTCATAGAAAATCTTGATATTATAAGCTTCTCAAAATTTATAACAGAAAAGGATTCGTTTTGTGGTTACTTAGTTAATTAAGGCTGTCTTCTCAGCATGAAGCATCTCCACAAGAAAGAAACCATCAAAACCAATTGTAGACATATAGGTAGGGCAGTACCTTTCTCAGAATCTCATGAGTGCCTAAGCTTCATGAACCTTTCCAGCTTCACCTTTCTCATGAGTTCCAGCAGGGTTTTCATCTTATCTTCAAGCATAGAAAGTTGCTCAGATTTTTTAGCGAAGATTGGAGGGGGAGAGGGAGCTTTAACCTCTTGAAAAAGAGGTTCTCTGCCACGCCTAACTTTTCTATCTAAATTTGCAACCTGTAATAAATCGTCAAACATGATCAAACACTAAAAATCAAGTATAATATCAATCAAAAACTTTCAAATTCAATTTTTTTAAGACAAAAGCGTACACTCCCCGATTTCACAGAAAGAAAATACAATGGATGGTGATTGTCCAAATGAATTGGACTAGTTTAAAGCTACGAGAAGAAAAAGTTGTTGCATCTAATGAGTTAGGGTCTTTACACTAATCCTGAGGCAACTTCGTTCATAGAATTAACGAGAAGAATAGATCCTAGGGTAGGCTAATTAGTTAGTTTGTTATTTGTCTAACTCGGAGAGAGGAGATTTACCAGTATGTATGCTCGATCAACTAGCTGACTTCACATCCGAATTCCTCATTGAACGAAATATTTAGATCAGGAAGCAAGAATTTTCCTCCGGATACAGTTGTATGCTAACAAAGATGCACGACATTGTTCTAAACATTTCATTTTGCTATAGTTTCTCTGTTTAATGATCTTGTGGTTTAGCAGTCGATAGTATTAACAGGACAAGCTTACATGAAGAAACTATAAATAATTTCATGTTTAAACCCAAAAAACCTACTTTGTGGATGTCCAAGGATGAGAGAGCCAGTAAAGCATTCAAATGCACAAAAAAAGAAAATCAAATCATAATATCAACGTAAAAGTACTAAATGTCTCACAGACTCTAGATTGCATCATTCTTAGTTCTACACAATCATAATATGCCAGGAAGGTTTTGGTCTACTCCTCCGATTCTCAAATAGGCCTTCAAATTGGCACTTACAGCATGTGATGCCGAGGGAATATTGAATCAGCAAGCATGAAAGCAAAATGTTGTAATTAAAGGAAACAACAGCAGAAAGAAACGCTATAAATTCTAGTATCATATCAAATCAATACAAGAAGTTCTCTGCAGCTACTATCTCTTGAAAGCTCAACCATGAAAGAAAAACTACAAATATCCAATATCATTCCAAGCAACTAGTATAATTAAAAAGAAGAAGAAGTTAGAAATGATCACCAGTTCATTCTCTTAAGCACTATGTATCCACTGATTTCCCAGACGGCAAGGTTCACTTGAGTGTCCAAAAGCTCTTGTTGTACTTCTACAAGTGCATAACACTGGCATTTACAATTGCTTCTAATGCAACACAGAAATACATTTATAAGCATAATTTAAATAAGACATTTAGAACTCCAAAACCTCAAATATCTTAGAATTATACGTGCATATAGGAAAATATGCTACATAATATGTGATTCATTTTTTCAAAGTGTGATTTATTAATCTGTAAAAGAATTGTTCTACTAAATTCATATAGTATGTACCAAAAACCAACATCCCCAATGTTCAAATGACTGGTAAGAAATATCAGACTAAGTGTGTATCGGAGTTACCATGTATCATTCTTAATTTCTTAGCACACATTTAAGAGTGTTGATAAACCAGCTATTAGCACACATTTACCCGAGGTAGCAAAAATAAGTGAAATTAGTGGGGGAAATTTTGGAGTGATGTTGAATTTGTTTTTGGAAGAATTAGGAGGAATTATTGAAATTTTTTAATAGTGGTGGTTTTAAATGTCACTAAATTATAAATAAATTATTTTTTTAATTATTTGTTTTATGAATATAATTATTTGTGACGCTTGAAATTCACATAATAATATTTAGCAACGATTTTAAATGTCAATAAAGTACAAATAAGTTATTTTTTTAATTATTTTTTTTATGAATAAAATTATTTGCGACACTTCAAACCATCACAATATTTAGTTATGATTTTAGGCGTCACAAAAATTGTGAAACTTGCACCACGCGTAACAAAAAATATGTCACTGGACATTTTTCTCGTAGTGATATGTAACTGAGAAGTATCTAACAAAGCAAAGCAAATTGATTGATGATTTTGTTATGACATTGTAAATTTTATAAATCCAGTAAAATTTAAAACCAATTGGTTTTAATGCAATCACTCTACAGTTGTACTTATTTTCACAAAGCCTTTGACAGAGAATGAATTTTGTTTAGGCATGCAAATGAGCCCAACCATGAACAAACAAGTGTTTTCTATTTTTATTCCAATTTCGACCATTTTTACCATACTTTTTTTCTACGGGATACCAAAGAGCTTGAACAGTTGTACTTATTTTCACAAAGCCATTAAGAGAGAATGAATTTTGTTTAGGCATGCAAATGAGCTCAACCATGAACAAACAAGTGTTTTCTATATTTATTCCAATTTCAACCATTTTTACCATATTTTTTTACTACGGAATACCAAAGAAGTTGAAAAAGCATCTCTACCTTCGGTTTATAAAATACAGATTAGTAATTTCTTTAGGTTAAATGGCATTAGTGAGTTATTTTAAGTACCTAGACTTTAGTGTTTAGATATAGGGTTTCTCTCTTTTCTGCTTAACAATTTGCTTAACAAGGTTTCTTAACTAAGTGAAAATTTTCTTTTTTATTGATTGATGGCTGATTCTGATATTGTGAGATCGAAAAAAAAGGGTTATTTTACAAGTTCAAAATTGATGCAAGAACTTTTCTTTTCCATGAATGTTAAGCATATTTTTTATGGATAATTGATGCCAATTGAGAAGCATTCTTATAGGTTTGCAACGACATTGGGGGTACTTGAATTAACGGCAGGCACTAGCTGATTAGTCCGTCTTAATAAGAACTTTGAAGCATAATTTATCTTTTGAGTCATCCCCAATTGAAGGAGGATGAATATGAAGAGAAGTATCGTCAATGATTTTTCTGTCGATTTTAAGTTTTAAACGAATAGGAGGAGGAAAGATGACAAAAAATGCAATCAATGACTTTTCTGTCAATTTGGAGTTTTAACCGAGTTATTTTATTTATTTTATATACAAATTAACCACCCCCCCCCCCCCCCCCCCCCCGCAAAAAAAAAAAATCCCCCCCAATTGAAACTCACCCGGGTGTAAACTTGGTAAGGGTTGTGCCTTTGCCACTAGGCCAGACATTGGTTTCTTAACAGAGTTATTTCTTTGTTAGGTGAGTTGTGTATAATGAAATTTTTCAGTATTTGTAATACTTTTGATAATATAATGTTTATTATTTTTTTAATTAACACTGAATTTTCGCAGTTTTTGTTTGGGTAAATATATTACCACTACATTTTTTATGTATCACACCACATGATAAATACACAACACTTAAAACTTTTTTTATACACACACCACTAATAATTTACAATTATAACCCATTAACCCTAATTATCATTGAAAACACTTAAACTGTTGTGAAACTATCAAAAATCTAACAACTAACAAGAGAGAAAGATGGAGAGAGCTTGAGAGAGCTATAGAGAATTCTCTTATTCATGAGAAATGGTGCAAGTTTTACAATGATATACACCCCTATTTATAGGAAAATTATAAGGGAAAAAACAAGTCATTAATACATTAATTATATTATAAATTAGGTAAAGAATAATTAGTGGTATAATTAGTGGTGATTATGGAATATGAGGTAATGATTTTACAACACTCCCCCTTTAATGACTTATTGCTCAATAGCTCAATTGTCTGCCTCGTTAAAACCTTGTCAGTAAAACCAATGGGACAAAATCTGAACGAAGGAAAAAGAGTACAGCCGCTGCCTCGTTAAAACCTTGTCAGGAAAACCCTGTGGGACAAAAACCTGGACGAAGGAAAAAGAGTACAGCATGACAGCATGATTCTCCCCCTGAAGTGTGCAATCAAGTATTCATGAACCTTTTGAATAATGATATCATCTTTCGTCTGGAATATGTATATACGAAAATCTTCTAGTGTGTAGCCGATATCATAACGTTCTTCATAAGATGTGTATGATTTTCTTCATTTGTTGATATCATTCCAGCACAATAAAGAGAGAGAGCTTGTTGTTGAATAACTTGCAGATAACTGTGACAATGTCTCAAAAACCTTGCTAGGAAAACCCTGTGGGACAAAACCTTAGCGAAGGGAAAAAGAGTACATTATTCTCATTGATACGCCATAATTGTTCCATAATTGCTGCCTCATTAAAAACCTTACTAGGAAAACCCTGTGGGACAAAACCTCAGTTAAGGGAAAAAGAGTGCAGTGCGTATTTGTTCCCTTCATAGGAATATCATAAGTATATTAATGCAATCTCAAATCATTTCATCAAACATATAGTTTGTGATGAGCTTTTATAAATAGTTTATAACTCATTTATGAAGTCATAGCTCATTTACTGAACATGCTATACCAAGCAATGTTTAGTTAGTTAACTGATTGCATTACTCAAATCTAGAATTGATTCACTTCTATCAAAATCTAGAATTCACTTCTGATGAATAATGAAATATTCATTTTCAAATTCACTTCGGGTGAATATTCATTTTCCCGGTGGATAATATAATTTTGCATATTGAAAATCAATTGCATGCCCAAATATTCAAATATAATAATAGTACACTCCAATTTCATTTTCAACATATTATATTATGGGGTCATATGTATCATATCATTATTCACGTGATTTTATTTTAAGAATCACATTTCATTCTATAATGATATTATTTTGGGCAAATTGAATCTTTTAATGATTTATACATGTACGTTCTTGCACTTTATAAAATGCATTTTCTAATTTGCAGGAGTATAATCAATCATTGAAATAGATATCAATTTCGACATATAATCTATAATCATTTCGCTTGAAATCCCAATGTACCGCGATCAACTGGTACATCAAAGAAAACTCCCAAAGTACCGAGATGAGAATCACACTTTTTGATCTAACTCATTAGTATATCAAAGAGCTCAAACTAGTGAATTTAGACTATAGTCTATCCACCATATTTCATGCCAGTTTTATGAAAAATTTTGCGCGCAACGAGTCGTCTTTTACGAATGTGAAATATTTTTCATTTGTACATATAATTACTGGCTTTACACATTTAAGTGTTTTGACTTCAGGTCTTATAACAATAATCCCTACATTGAGATTTTATACTTGGCCAAAGTATTATAATTTTATCAACCTTATGCAGTCGACTTATTTATCGATTCCATTTCATGTCAATATAAACATAACATAGAGAGATCTCTTTGTATATCTATCATCAGGTACCTGAGTCTCTTACATTTAATTATATCCCTTTTACTCACCATGAGTATTTAGCCTCAAATGGATCATTTCCATTATTCAAGAGATATTTATTTTTGGAATCGATTGTCATTATACTTCAGGCATAATTACAATTTAAGCTTGATCACGCTTCATGCGTGTTATTGTTTAATTTCACCATAATATTCAAGAATCTTGTATTATATCAGTCGGCTAACAATGCCGCAACACATGTCATTTATAGTTATGGATATAACCATAATATTATATCTAAGTGCGTTTTGTTGGAGTGTATATAGATATCGCACTTCTTAGAAATCATAAAGCTTTACAAGCTAATTTTTATTTCATCGTATTGACATGCTTGTATGTAGAATATTGCTGCATAAGAAATATTTATATTCAAGTTGTTTTCATAGCAAATAACTTGAGGCTATTAATCTGCTAAATCATTAGCAATATAATATTCTATTATCTCAACTAATTAGTAAAATCATTAATGACTTTAAGATATATTCATGCTAGCATTTATTACTTTGCTCGTAATATCATTACTTGAGCAAATAATCAGTCATTCATTTTCTTAGTGAGATAATTAATTTGCTTTTCAGAACAAGCAGCAATGATAACTTGTTAACCTGAACAATCTTCTGGTTCTTTAATGAATGCCATTTTGCATTCTCAATAAATCTCATTATTGAATTGGAATCTAACCAATCATTATAGAACTTCTGGTTCAGCAAGATATTTCATTTATACATATGTATGAACTTCTAGTTCAATACAGTATTCATTTAATCAGTAAATATTTCTGTATAGTTCAAATCAGTATACTTTTATTACTTTTAGTATACCGAAAAAATTAGGTACAATATCCAAGGAAATATCTCATGATCTCAATCTTGTCGCCAAATCTTCCCTTATTTCGAAAAAGTTAATGACGCATTATCTCATTGTTCCCACCTTTTCAATAATTTATTCCATTATTTCTTGATGGAATTGATATTGCTGACACGCGGAGCGCTCCTTTACGCGTTTAAATATATCATTTGGAAAGAGATTAGATCCATAAAAAATGGATGTTATATTATCAAATATTCGCAAATATTATTCTCATCTTCCGGTAAATGTTTTGAAAAAGATTTACCGAGTTCGACTTGAAAGATTGAGGCTGCTGATGGATCAAGGCTTTCCAGAAGATGTTCGTTGGTTGATCGAAGCAAAAGTTCGATTAGCTGGTGAATTACCAGATTCATTTTCTAAACACATGCCTGGTTTAGGTAAGAGTACTTTTGCAAAGAAACGAAGAGCAAAAATGCTGAACGGTTGTTACAAATGTGCTCGTTGGACATGTGATACTCATTGCAAATCAGTAGGATATTCTTCTAGAAATCGGGATGATAAAATCGATTTCATTAAGGGTGGACTGAGTAAGGAGTCATTGGATGATATCCGATTAACTCTTGAGACGCACCCAAGTGGGTATGTGCAACGTGAACTCCTTTCCTTATATGCTCAATTTAACGAGGATAAAAATCGTTATAGTCTTGAAAATATAGTAGCAAAAGATCCTGTTTGCCAGGCTTTTATAAACAATGATGTTTTGGCTATGCAGCATTAATACAAGGTAAATCATTTGATATATTGTATGTATATATTTGCACATAAAATATTTTCATATTTCATTTCTTGAGTATTGATAAAGTGTATTAAAAAAAATCACCGAAAGGTAAGCTTTATCAAAAGTAGTGTAACTTAGTCAGAATTAGGTTTTCACTTTTTCAAAAGATGAGCAGTAAATAGTGAAGTTTTCAAGTTTAAAAAGCCAATGATTTTCACAGTTTCATGCATCCCAAAATATCATTTTGACATAAGTTTTTCTTTCTTCCTTATTCTCTCAAAGATGGAAGGACCAAAACTTCGACAGATCAAAACTATCTGTGTATTTTGTGGATCAACTGGATCTCCATACCAAGCCTATTGGGCTTTTAAATGTTAACAATTTCTTTGATGGTTTGCTAACATTTCTTGATTATGCTGTGGAACAGGGATTCATCTCTCCATTTTCTAGGAGAATCCTTATTTCTGCTCCTACTATCGAGGAACTGCTGGATAAGTTGCAATCATATGTCTCCATAAAAGATCCAGCAGGAGTTAAGATAGATTGGTCGCAAGGAAGGGGAATCAAGCGAAAATGGAGTCCGGTTAATGTAAACTTAACTTTGTGAACCCTAGAATAGATGGTGGTAGAGTATGGAATATTCTTACTCTTGAGACACACCTTAAATTTCTAGGATTTTATCAATGTTTAATCTTGTGTACCTCAAAGATAGGTGGTAGAGTACAGAGTATCCTTACTCTTGAAACACACCTCTTTGAGTGTTTCTTTATGTCCTCAAAAGTTCAGAGGTGGTAGGATACGGCTACTCCCGAAACACATCTCTCACTTTGAGGATCATAAATGTTTCCTCCTTTTATGTATGACTTGTTTTATGCTTCTTCAGGAGCAATAATGATAATAACATTTTAGTATGTTTAGATGATAATTTTTACTTCTTCTAGAGTAAATATGTACTTCTTCTGGAATACATAATTGCTCGTGCAAGAACTTTTTCAAATACTTATCATCTAATATTCATCTCATAATACTGATGAGATTATTTTCACATTAGCTATGTCCATGCTATCATGTGATATTATCTTATCATACATCAACATTCTCTTGTTGGATAATCCATTTTTATCTATCTTTTCAATACAGATAATGGTAACTTCTGGTACCGTTTGATAAAATATTATTATTAATATCTATCAACTTCTTTGGTATTGATAACTTTTTATCAATATTTACCAACTTTTGGTAATGATAACTTCTGGTATCATTTGATAAAATATTTTCTAACTTTAGTATTGATAACTTCTGGTATCATTAAATGAAATAAATAACAATAATATTGTATATATATATTAACAATAATAATACTGGGGTTTTACCACCACGTATATATGTTGACAACAACCTCTAATATGTTAGAATTAACCAACAACTGAGGTGTTTCTGAAATAATATAAAACTTGAATATATGTAAAGTATTCCGTAAACCGACCATATAGGCGGTGTCAACATAATGAAATAATTACCTTTCATGAGTGAGCGAGTCATATCCTCCAGTCAAGGTATTCATAATAGTGATCAAGTCATATTGTCAAATCCAGTCAAGGTATAGTGATCGAGTCATATCGTCAAATCCAGTCAAGGTACTCATAATAGTCCAATCCGTTGCGGTATAAATTCAGTCCATAATAACTCAATCCGTCACGGTATGACAATGATTATTTTTAATTATACTTTATTTAAAATCTTTAATTTATCTTGTTGATCACATATTAATTGTTAATTTTCGATTAATTTACTTTTATGTATTACCAAGGGTAAAATTGTCCATATTTTAATATGTTGCTCATATGGATAAATCAAAATCGTCAATAGGTTTGAAATTTAATTTAGAACAAACTTACTTTTGGTCCGAAGTTCAAAATCCCGTCGGAAGTGCTTCAAAAACGGTTTTTAAGAAAACCGCCACGTTCGATCGCCGGAAAATCTCAAAACTGCACAAAACAGAAAAGTAAGATCATAGAAAAATCAAGAACGTCGATATGAACAAACTTCCTGTTGACGTCATCGCCTGAATCGTCTCCACACGCCGTCACGCGCCGTGACGACGTCTGCGTGTGGTCCTCACGCGCCGCCGCGCCGGTGCTGGTGACGTAGACACGCGCCGGTTCGGAAGAATCGTCCGGTCGCCGTGGTCATGGATCCGGTCTCCGATCATCGTTTGGATATACGGTTTGGCGTGAATTTGGTTTGGAACTTTCGGATTATACAATTTCTTCAATTTTTCTACGTATTTGGAATTGATCTTCTAATTTATGATGTATAAATGATGATTAATAATAATCTGGTTTCTGATACAGAGGTTCATCATTTAGATGCAACTGTAGAGCATACTCCCGTCATATTACTCAATAGGGTAGAGACTCGTGCTGATAACGTGTTGTGAAACTATCAAAAATCTAACAACTAACAAGAGAGAAAGATGGAGAGAGCTTGAGAGAGCTATAGAGAATTCTCTTATTCATGAGAAATGGTGCAAGTTTTACAATGATATACACCCCTATTTATAGGAAAATTATAAGGGAAAAAACAAGTCATTAATATATTAATTATATTATAAATTAGGTAAAGAATAATTAGTGGTATAATTAGCGGTGATTATGGAATATGAGGTAATGATTTTACAACATAAACACTTTTTTTTTTTTTTACACGCACCACTCAAAAGTTAAAACACTTTTTTATACACACACCACACCCACAATATAACTGGGCTTTGCATATTGAAATTAGGTTGAGATTGTACTGATTTTAGTTTGGTTAATTATCATTAACTTCCATTGATTCTCACAATTTTCATACAATATCAATGAAAAACTCTAAACAAACATAACTTTTCTAAACCTGGACATGGGGTGGCTGCCATGTTTATTAGGTTTAACTGGTAGTCGGTGGTTTGCCACTAGGCCAACCACTGGATTCTTATCAGGGTTATTTCTCTGTTGGGTGAGTTGTGTATAATGAGATTTTTCAATATTTGTAATACTTTTAATAATAAAATGTTTATTATTTTTTTAATTGACACTAAATTTTAGCAGTTTTTGTTTCTATTTTTTTACAATTGTTTTTTTTTTTTTTTTTTAATTTCATTTTTGTCAATGAAATATGTTCATGTAACGTACAGGTGTGAAACTAGTTTCTATATAATTCCTTAATTCTTTTGCATCAATTGATAATTATGGAATCACTAAATAGTAAATTCACTTATCAAATAGATCATTTGCTGTATTTATTAGAGTTTTTCCTTTACACTTGATAATATTGTGAAATCGAAAAAAGGGATATTCTACAAGTTCAAAATTGATGCAAGAACTTTTCTTTTCCATGAATGTTAAGCATATTTTTTATGGATAATCGATGTCAATTGAGAAGCATTCTTATAGGTTTGCAATGACGATCGACATTGGGGGTACTTGAATTCACAGCTGGCACTGGTTGATTAGGCAGTTTTGATAAGAACGTTGAAGCAAAATTTATCTTCTGAGGCATCCCCAATTCTGTTGTGAATTAACCAGATAGAGGAAACGAATTGGAGAAGGATGAAGATGAAGAGAAGTGCCGTCAATAATTTTTCTGTCAATTTTAAGTTTTAAACGAATTGGAGGAAAAATGATGAAGATGACGAAAAATGCAATAATGACTAATCTGTCAATTTTGAGTTTTAACAGAGTTATTTTATTTTTTTATTTTTTTGATACAAATTAACCCCAACCAAAGATTCCAAGATCAACCCCAAACCCCCCCCCCCTCCCCCCCAAAATTCCCCCAATTGAAGCTCGCCCAGGTGTAAACTTGGTAAGGGTTGTGCCTTCGCCGCTAGGCCAACCATTGGCTACTTAGCAAAGTTATTAGGTGAGTTGTATATAATGAGATTTTCCAATATTTGTAATACTTTTGGTAATAGAATATTATTTTTTTAATTGAAACTGAATTTTCGCAGTTTTTGTTTCAATTTTTTTTACAATTGTTTTTGTTTTAATTTCATTTTTGTCCATGAAATATGTCCATGCAACGCACGAGTGTGAAACTAGTTTCTATATACTCCCTATGTTCCACAAAGATAGACTTATTTTCTTTTTTGTTTATTCCACAAAGATAGATCACTTTTTCTTTTTAGAGTATATTAATATTTTCATTTTCTAATATACTCCTATTTAATATGCATTGTTATCAACAAATATGAACAACTCATTATTTAATGTAAGGGTATATTAGATAGAATGTAGGTAAATTTATAGTTTCAACATTTATTAATTATATTTTCTTAATTCGGTTGAAAATAGAAGTAAATCTATCTTTGTGAGACGGAGAGACAAATTCGTTAATTCTTTTGCATCAATTGATAATTATGGAATCACTAAATTCACTTATCAAATAGACCATTTGCTGTATTTATTAGGGTTTTTCCTTTACATTTGATCAATTATTTACAAGTGTATAAACTTATGAAATGAAAAGAGAAAAAAGAAGGGAGGGGGGGGGGGGGGTGTGGAATTGAGCTCCTTTTAGAAAATGAACGCCCTTTAATATTTTAAATATAATCGATATGATCATGCAATGTTTTGAAAATTTATAACATGTAATTTTCTACTATATATATATATATATATATATATATATATATATGAGATTTAAGTACAAAAGGAATATATTTATACATGATAAGCAGCCAAAATATATGAAAAGCAATGAGTTTTTAAGGCCAAACGCAACTCTCAGCAATTTTCCATGCCTGAATCTCTTCTTGTAAACTCCAGCTCTCTGTGTTTTTCAGTGCTGCCCTCCATTTTTCATTGCCATGGCTACTGTATTGCTGTGTTTGAGCTCCATCTTCTCCCACCTGCAAATTAATTTCATGGCGAAGTCTTACAAGAAGAGCTTCTACCAGTAATACTAATGATGCCATTACACTCCCGATATACTCACCCTCATCTAAAAATATGGATATATAGACAGACAGACAGACAGACAATAATATCTAATATATCTTACCTTAAATCTGCATCTTACCTTTTGTCCCATTTACGAGATTATCACCAGACTCTAACCACCCATTTGAATTTTGAGGATTAAGGAAAGGAATTTAATGTGCCATTTACTTAACTTGCTAGGAAAATAAATGAATAATACCTAATGAAGACTAGAGTGGAAAATTACCCTTCATTTTCTTTCTTTTGGTTAATTAGGTAAACCACAACAACCTTATCTGTAAGTAATGCATATAATTAATATATAGACTAGGAACTTATATATCTTCATGCACACGTACGTCTAAGCTAATTATAGTGTTTGCTTCTACAACATTTTAGCTGAATTGGATGAATAATTTTAAAGAGCCATTTTAAATTGACATTATTAAATGACATTGTGACATGTTAAATATGCATTAAATGATATAAATAACTATCACATCACTTACTTTTTTACCACCCAATGTATGTTTGACATGTTATAATGTCACTTAAAAATGTTAATTAAAAATGTCTCTCTATAATTACTCGAATTGGATTTGAAATTTTAATCCGTGCAGAAATGTATCAAAGCTGCTTCTTTCACAGTTGGCACAAGTCAGTGGCGTAGGACAGTTGTATATTTATCGTTTAAAAAGGGCTTTCATTATAGTCCTATATTTTCCAGCTACTTAGCATGAAATAGCAGCTGTCATCTTCAATATTTTCCATTGTTTGTGCATTTGATTAAGGGAAGTCGCAAAAATGATTTTTTGCATGTTGCCTTTAGTACTTTAGGGAAAATTAAGATTATGCTCTCAACGTTTTTCCCTATTTTCAATAGTGAGGTTTTAAATCCTCAATCTATTTAAATACGTGAGTTTGTGCTCATAATCATCTGTCTGCAACTATATATATCAGTTAAATTGAAATAATACTATTTAATGATTTTGTTGTTGACATTTTATAGATTTAAATAAGTTAAAGATCTAGAACTTTTTTTTTTTTTTTTTTTAAAGTCGTAATCAAAATACGTGATATAGTTGGAAAACACGAGACTTCCATAAAATCGTAATGACTTGGTTTATGGACGATGTGAAAAGTTGTCAACTTTTGAAATATGAATATAATCAATGGATCGATCACTTTAACTTGCAGCTAAGCTAGGTGATTTAGACGTGAAAGTAATTGGGATAGATAAGATAATTAGTACTACATATGTATGTTAATAAGATTCCAACAATTAAACATTTTATTGATAAAATATTTTTGTTTATAAAAAAAATGTAATGTTTTCGAAATAAATATGTATTTAAAAATCGATTTAAGGTAATGTGTGTGGTTAAAAAATTAATTAAAAAATATATTAATATTTATAAAATTGTTTATAAACAAGTTACTAAACGAATATATGAATTATGCATTTACAAATCATTAGTCTGTCTTGATTTGGTAAAAGTACGAGTCCCCTTGCTATTGCTATTCGTGGAGAAATGACAATAATGGTACTTTATTGTTCTCCATTTTATCATGACCGGCCCACCCTGAAATGGAAAAGGAAATTTGGTAGGAAAAAAATCGACCCTAGAACATGTTTTAGAATCATGGGAATTGTGATAGATATTCTTATTTTGGTGGGGGTGGGCCTGCACAGGTAGGGCAAATGAAATATTAATAATTACATCTCAAGCCATATTCATGTTTTTTTTTTTTTTAATATTCTTCGTTTGAAAGTGAACGAGTTATCAATCCTTTATATTCTTTGATAGCTTGTCTGGTGTGCATGACTATAACATTTTAGAGCACGTTTGGTAATGTGAAAAATTTTGATTTTTGTGATTTTTTTTTTTTTTATGGATGTGTGGTTGAGAAATATTTGAAAAGTCAAAAATTGTGAGCTTGACTAAGGATGGATGATTGAGATTGAGTTTGAAAAATAGTGTTGAAATTTTTTCCATTATCAAACAACCTCTTAGTATAATCTTTGAATGGAGTACAGTATACCGAAGACTCAAGTACAATGAAATTGAAAGTTGAAAAAAAAAAATGAACGATTATTATTTAATCAAAATATGGATTGCGGATACATTTCCACGTACAAATTTTTGTGTTTGTTAGGGCAAATGTCGCATCAATTCTTGACTTTCCTTGTGCTATCAAACAATTTACAAAGAAAATATTAGTTATTCAGATAAGTGATAGAATCTTAAGGAATTAGGTTATATTGGGTGTTTCTATCATATATAATTTACAAATAGCTAGTAATATTGATCTTCTTCAATAATATTATGTCATGTCAACACATGAACTATTTTACAAAGAAAATAATAATAATTTAAAGAAAAAAAGCTTCATTTAATCGACAAAATCGAGCCAACACGAGAGCAAAAGTTAAATTCCCTGTCATCGAACCTAAAATCACACATTTAGCCCTATATATCTTCACCCTTACAAACTTAATTTGTGCAACATGTACATGCATGTGCAACTCTAAATGCCCTATACTCCTATTTGCATGCGGTACACTAGCACTCAATAAACCGACAAGAAGTTAAATCAATTATCTTGGTTTGTAAATAGATCGAGACGACAATCGGATAATCGTAAGGAATATACAGTTTTCTTGTACTCTCCCCATGTAAAAGATCGATATAGTGCTTTATTTTGGGAAGACGCTATTTGTGGCAAGGGAGATATGCTTGCATCTAGGGATGGAGCCGCAAAATACATCATTGACATTCTCGGTTTAATTGCAATATTTGCAACTACCCTATGTCTTACACTTTGAAATCTTCCATTTGTCAAAGCCTACATTTGACAATCAAATAAAATTGTGGTCAATAAACAACAAATTGTATGTGTGTGTGTGTGTGTGTATATATATAGAAAAGTTGAATTAATGTATATTAACCTGAAATGCATCGCCTACAAACACACAAAATTGATTGGAGTCTGGAGGAACGGGAATCCATAGACCATCTGGTGAACAAATTTGAAGGCCACCAACATCGTTGGATCTCAAAATTGTCAATATCTGAGGATCGGAATGCTCTCCGAACCCAATACGAGGTTTTGAATGTTGAAAGAATTTGGGGGCCTCAATGACGTTGACTGGAGGATAGTGATTAATTCTGAAGCACGAATCACTATTTACATCTCTAATGAGTTGACTAAAAACGGATTTGTCTTCCACCGATAGCCCTTCAGCCACCAAATCAAGAATCTCACATGCCAGGTTCCTAGTGGCTTGTATATAATCATTTGCAGCACTACTGCCAATACAGTACTACAAATGAGAACAAAATCATAACTCTTTTTGACATCTTTTTATTTTTACTATGTTTTGGTTACCACAAAATTTAGTATCGACACATCACATGCATTCGTGAACGGCCTGTCACGCTCTCCAAAAACTTTCCTTAATTTTTCCATTGTTCGTTATCCAGATCTCCCTTGACTTTTGTCATTTTTATAGCTTCTTTTTTTATTTTATTATCATAATATAAAATAATAAAAGATTTGTTGACCAACTTCAGTGATCTTAAAATGAAATTTACCACACGTCATCCTAAATTAAAATGCAAACAGTGAACTATCGATCCAAAGGAAGGAAAAATATCAAAGTGCATCCGACCATGTCATTGAAAGCGACTTATCTTTTACTTTGGTTTGTGATGATATATATGTTATATGGACCAAATTGCAAAGAAAATAGAGAGTCACTTTCTTGTGTCATTATAGTTGAATTTAATTTAATTATATCAGGTTGCCTAAGCCAGAATTTTGACGTGGATACCTAACATTAATTCATTCTATTAAAAAAATCAAAGAAAAAATTCGTGACAGAGACCTCAAACTTTGCCTTTTTCACCATGCTCCAATGGTCAACAATAAGATCAATCACTTCTCCCAAAGTTGTTGAAAAGTTCAATTATCTATGCGTAAGATACAGTTGTTTTGTACAAATTCAATTCTAGGGAGGCGCCAGTCATTTTCTTTACTTTTCCAGTTAATTTAACCCTGGTCGGTTTATCTATGCGTAAGATCCAGTTGTTTTGTACAATTAAATTTTAGTTACACAATTTTCATCAATCTTAAATTTTTATTCATTCATTTTTATACTTTTATTAGAATCAATTATCATATTTTTAAGGCTATCATGTTCAACAATTGACCATAATTTTCACCCCTATTGTATCCGTGACAAGTTGACAACACTGACCAAGAGTTTTCAACCTTAGCAGACGTGTAAATCTCGTCCAAATTATCTTCCCTTTTAGAGAATATATATATATATATATAGAACGGTAACATTAAAACTAAAAATATCAAAGTCAACAATAAGTTTAAACCACAAATTTCATGAGAATACAACTTTTCAACCACTCATCTCATCAACTTTTATTAAAATCTAATAAAAAACTGATTTTAATCTCCGATGTTTTAATAAATGAAACGAAGAATCTACTATCAACAAAACAGTAAAATTATTGATGGAATGCTTTAATTTGAGGGCAAAATGTTACAACGTAGTGCATAAAACTAATCACTTGATGCATAAAAAATGAAATATTTCAAATATTTTCATTTCCTTGCATTCTGTGGTTATATATTCAACACCTAAAACAGTTGTCATTCAATTTGCCATTTTTTTCTCTCTCTCTTTTCGAAGATGTGCACGTGTATATATACACAAAACATAGTATTTCATTTGATAGAAACCATATATAGGTACCTGAAGTTTTGAGGATTATTGCTGGAGATGGAGATAGATCTCTGGCAAATGGATTGAGGATTAGCTTCAAGAAGAATATATTCAAGCTCACCCTTGTCGCCATTGAATCCAATATTTTTGCAGCCATAACCAAATGGACTAGGCGGTCCAGCCTGTTGCTTTTCGAATGCAGGTTTTGAGAAGAATTGTCTACCTTCTGTTTCAACTCTAGAAATTATTTCTTTAGGAACTCCATGATTTATTACCTGGAAGAAACCGAATTCTTCGCAAGCTTTTACCATTAACTCAGAAACTTTAGACCTCTCCAGACTGAGATCTATAATTGGAATTCCTAGGGGTCGAGTTATTTTGCTTCGGAGTGGAGTTGGAGAAGCCACAACCATTTTGTTTGTAACACAAATAAATATTAAATGCAAGAAGGGAAACTTGAGAATTGAAAGAGTTTGAGCTCGTAGGAACTTGGAAGGGAAGATCATGGTCGAGTTCGCGCGGTTAAATAGATAGAGAGAGAGAGAGAGAGAGAGAGAGAGAGAGAGAGAGAGAGAGAGAGAGAGAGAGAGAGAGAGAGAGAGAGAGAGAGAGAGAGAGAGAGAGAGAGATGGCCACAACCTTTGACTTTAGAATAATCATGTATATATAGTACTAGTACTAAATAAAAAATTCAACAAGAAATATATATATACTTGCTTTGAATTCTATTAATAGCAATACTTCAGGAACACAAGCATTATGTTTCAAGAGAATCATTGTATATTTCCACAAAAAGAGTTTCAGTACGAACGAGATTAATTCTGGCGACCACATCAACTAACATAGTATTTGTATTTTTAGTAATATATATACAAGAACTGGGAAATTGGATGATAGTGGATCTACTGTAGAAGATGTTGGTGTCTAGCAATTTAAGTTCAAATGACAACTTTAAGAAAGTAGTACAAACCAGTTTATAAAGAACACATTTTCACAATCACTTTTTAATCATAATATTTTTCAAGTAATTTTTCAACCACATATTTTATATTGAAAACAACAAATTCTTTATTTATAAACCAAAAACTTTTACCATTAATATTTCTTAACTCCATTATATATGTACAAGTAACAAGTAATATTAATTTTATTTCTTAAAATATCAACATTGTTAAGATGAGTTATAACACGGACTCTTAAATATTGTTGCAATTATTTCATATTTGTCCAATGCAAAGTTTTTCCCTAACACATGCACATAAGATGGTTCTTTGATAACATGGAACTCGATTTGCTCCTTTGTATTTGAATTGAATAAATTCCTTCTTTAGATTTAATAAACTTTGATATCGTATAAGTATTGATGCCCTATGTTAGAAGTCCAACTTTGTTAAAGAAATATCCCAACATTTATATATTTCTTATTTATTTCATTTTCTTCCATATTTTACTCTGGTGTTTGTGAAGTGTTTGTAAATGATTTGAAATTGAGAGATAGATAAATTAGTAATACTCACGAATTCCTCGAAATATGGATTCAAATTGGCTCGAGTGTTGATACATATGAATCAAACAAAGACTAAAGATAATGTAGCAAAAATAAAGGGACGTGTATATACACTAAGCCCATATGACCTCCACCAATTTTTTAAATTTTTTTCAAACTAATTTTAACCACATTTCAACAAAATAATTTGGGTAGATAAATAACTTTTTTTATATTTCATTATTCTCGAAAAATCTCTATTAAACATGGACTAAATGTTACCTGTAAAATGACAGATCGAATTTGATGGTAATTACCACGATTAAGACATGTCAAGATGAAAGCAAAAAAGAAGCCCCCTTTAAGAGCATTTCCAATACATTCCATGAATTGGGGTTGCCATGACAATAAAATAAACGAATTTCTAAAGAATGTGGATAAATAAACGTGGAAATCTAAAATTTACTCTTCAGTTGTTCATTTTATATTTAAAGATTATTGATTATGTGGCATTTTTTTAAAAATAAATAAATAAATTAATGATCGATTTACTCCAGTTCTTCAATATTTAACTAGCTTTTGATTTTTATTTTTTAACAGGTGGTTAAAATTATAAATAAAAAATAAAAAAAAAGTAAAAATGATTCTTTTTAGAATGTGAGATTTAAAAAATGAGTATAGAAAGTAATAATTCTAAAAAAAAAAATGGTTTAACGGAAGACAATAATAACACAACAGATCATGTGATTTGTATTATTTAGAATCAAGCTATACAAACGTAAAGTAATTACTACATGATTATGTAAATATATTTTATTGTATTAATTTTCAAATATGTTTACTATTAATATTTATAAGCATGTAATTTTTAATCCACTTGTTATTGAATTATTGGCTGTAATCTTATTATTTGCTATTAAAATAATTATTATAAAATAAAAATGATGACTCATCATGTCTCATAGAGCGTCTACATCAAGACGGAGTATCTCACATTGTCTATTTTTTTCAAGTCACGTTAATTTAACATTGTAATCTATTGAGTGTATATTGGAGAAATATTTTTAACAATTTTCGTCTATTTGCTGACGTGTCTCGTCTTTTTTCTCACATTGAGTGCATTGGAGATGCTCTTAGACTAGTGAGATGAAGGGACGATATTTTAGTTAAATTTCTTTGAATAAATTCGCACAAAGGTCACATGCATGGTTGTTGTTTTTAACATTTACAAGGCACATTTATTAAATATCGGAAAAAAACAATGTTTGGTTGTTAAAATTCTAGTACTTGGTCTAGAATATTGTAGTAGATTTTTCTAAGAAAGCAAAGCATACAGCTAATTTTCACATCTAGCTACGTACTTCTTTGGTAGGGAAAAAAAAAACTGTTATCAAAGTATTAAATTTAACTTATAAGGCATATATATAACATCAAATGTTCACACAAGAATTTGTAGTTTATACCTAAGCAAGTCTTTCCTATCTTTGCACTTGTCAATGGGAAAGCAAAATATATTTTTGACAGAAGAATATTTGTACACACTATGTCGTAAAAATTAAAAAGGCGGCCAACATTAGGTTGGTCGTATTAGCAGCAGTTTGTCTCCTCTAATTGGATTCTAGTACATACTCCAACACATTCCAATTACAAATAAACGCGTCCCTTGTAAAAATCCGAAGTAAAAGTGTAACTTGTTAAGATTTTGTCCACAAGGTAGACAAGGCCGTAAGTTTTTTTTTTTTAATTAAAAGGTGAAGTTGTGCTCTAAATAAAACGAAAACAAATGGTGAATGGTACGTGAAATGTATTAAATTTTATTAAGTGATCTTAAAATGAGTTCTTAATGATCAACGCTATTTTTTCTATATTAATTAAGACAACCTTTTAAAAACCTGTTTAATATACCAAAGGACTTGGAAACAATCAATCACGCATTAAAAAAATAAATATAGTGGGAGATTCAAAACTTATGAACAAGCATTTTAAATGAATTGCAGCCGGAGAAATTCACATATGAATTAAAATAAGCATAACAACTCGTTAGTTTATCCACTTTATTAGTTGGATGTGAATAAACTCATGTACTATAAGAATGATTTGTTATTCAACAGTTTGTTTTATAAGTCAGATAGTCAAGGCTCTTGTTGTGATATGTGCTCAATAACACGTCTTAGTTGAAAATTTAAGAGTAAAATAATATAATTAATTATTTAAATATACATTTCTCAATAACTTTTCTCCTGACAGGTTTTTTTTTTTTTTTTTTTTTTTTGGGGGCTATAACCTTAGCCACATGCAAAGTGCAAACAACAAAGAAGAGGTAAACATGTGATTAGTAGTTAAAAATGCTCTCAACTTAGCGGCAAAATGGGAAATCAAGCTGCTGTCTTGTTTGACTCAACAATATAGTAAGATCTTAATCTCAAATGCAAATGGAAATTAAAAATTAACATATAATTAAAGAATTAATTATCATAGAAAATTTTTTTAACTACTCTCCAAGTCTAGTTCAATCAACCTTTATTCAACAATTTTCGCAAGTGGTCGAGAACAAGAATAAAGTCTGATACATTTGTTGAAGCTAGAAAGAGTCTAAATCACATTCAGTTATGAACAAAACATAGTAATAATGCGCAAGGCGTGCAATTATCATATATGAATTCACCAAAAAAAGTGCATCATTTTAAACACGGCCGGCTGGTCGGCCTTGGATGTCCACAATCATGCGACTATCAAATTGAATAATACTATGTGGTCCATGAACCTTTATCCTCCTCCACGTGGAGCGTTTTGCTAAATCATGCTCTACTTTGCTTATATTAGCAATTAATTAGGCTTTTTTGTTACATAAAAAGGGATTTTAGTTGTTTTTTAATTTTTGGGACCAAAGCGATACAATTGAATGTGCTCTCGCTTAATAGATATATTATTTGTAATGAAAAGGTTGGAATGGTAAATTTTACAAAGGAAGATAAATTTTAATCCTAATTGTTATGTTTTAGAAGATTCCCAATATTGAAGCATGCTAAATTAATCATATGAAAAATTATAGAAATAGCAAAACTTCGCAACTTCAAGACATGTATAAATAATCCATCTCACTGCATTGTTTTTCTTGAATTTAAAGAAAATGGAAGATTGCTTAATACACATTTTCTACAATCTCTTAATCTAAGAGAAATGGGGATTGGTTTGAAAAATTTGATAGATGAAACACAAAATAGAAATTAAACTATTATTATTGCCAACTAGTTGTTATGAAGATTTTGGGCATTAGTACATATACCCAATTTTTGATAGCATAATATTTCAAAGAAATCTTATTACTGGAATTTACATTCTTCAAAATAAGTATCATGATTCATAATGTGATACTTGTGATACTTATGATACTTTTAACTTACAATACTTTTCAAATTTGGTATCTCACTTTGATACTCTTCAAGTTTTTATGACACTTAGCCCCCGTTTGGTTCAAGAGTTTTTACACAATTTTCCTCCAAAACTCATTTTCAACCACACATTTTTATAGGACACATCACTTTCACACTTTTCAACCTCTTTTGAAACACGCATCCTTCAAAAAATTCAATTTTCTCCAATTTCTCTTACGCCAAACGAGCTCTTAAGGTGTGATTTTGATATTACACCTTGACACTTACAAATTTTTATGATACTTTTCATTATATTCAGACAAACATTTCACCAAACGCATTATACAATTGATAAAAATCAAATGATGATGTCTTCTAACAACACATATCATGAGTAGGCAGCTGCAAGATCTCGCCATCGCTTCCTCGAAGCAAGAATCAGCACCGAAGTTCTGCATTCATACAAGCCACCCTAGGTCATCGATCCTTGGTGACCTATTTTGGTGGATGTTGAGTTTTTACTTCTGTTCTTGCAGTTGTACAATAGTTTGCAACTGGTTTTGGGATTTCTTGGAGGAGTCAACAAGGTTTTTTTATCCGATGGCAATGGCTAAAGAGGCATCCACAAGCTTCGTTGCATGAATGGTGGAGGAGGTAGAAACACTAGTGGTGGATGTGGACGATGAAGATCGCCACAAGTAGCTCTAACAATAGATGAATTATTAAACCCCCTTCTCTTTGCAATGATCATTAATCTTTGTTACAAAACTCCAAAGTGTTATCGGTTCTCAAAATTTTAACCTTTTTGTCAATTTGATTTCAACCAGGGTTTACCGAGCGTTGAGTTTCTCAGAAGCTTCAGATATATATATATATATATATAATACCTCCAAAAGTTGGAACCCTTTCGGGCCCTTACAAATCTGAATGCAAATATTCTAAAGGAGATTTTTGATACATAAATTCCTTTTCCAAAACACAATCTATATTGTTTACCTAAGATCCAAGTTTCACAAAACTTTAAATCTGCGATATTGCCATTGTTTGGTTCCCATTTTCCATCTCATTTTTCTACGATACCCAATCTACACTACACATTTTAATTTTGGCTTACAATTTTTTACTTTTCAATTCAATTTACAGTACCTCCACATTCTCCAAAAACTCAACTTTTTTCAAATATTGATGGGAATCAAACAAGGGCCTTTTCATTTTCCAATTAATTTTTATTTTTCAAAGTCTGAAGATATTTGTTGCCAACAAGAACTGACCTTTTGTGCTACAACTCAGTGTGATCAATTTGTGTGTCAACATGAATGATCTTGTACAACAGTTGTTCCAAGTATGTAATAAAGTCTACTTTGCAAAATTCCTTTAATCACGATGACATTTTCTTTATACACAAGCAAAGTATCATCATGTGTTTTATAATGAAAACCAGAAATATGCAATGTGCTTAAAGAAATAAGATTTTAAAATAAAGCAGGTACATGCCTAACCTCGGTTAGGACTCTAACTTCCCCATTATACATTGATAAGTGCTTAGTAGCACTTATTTAGTTTACCTATTGTCCTATTTTTTTGTTGGTTTAATTTTATTAAAGTATCGTTTAATGTACTTTTATGTATTGTGTTGTGTAGGATCACAAAGAACGAAAAGAAATGAAAAATAACCAAAAAGTGCTGAAAACGAAAACTGGGGACCAAGGATGCAAATTAGTTACAGCTGTAAGTACCAGACTTACGGCCATAAGTCTCTATCGGATTCAAACAACAAAATCAACAGATGTTCACTTACGGCCATAAGTTATAGAGTTACTACCGTAACTTTCAAAAATTCCAGCAAACCATTACGACCGTAAGTGATCCATTTACGGCCGTAACTTTCTCATAGAAACTTTCCTTACTGGTTTTTAAGTCTATCTTTGGCATATATTCTTGGGACCTCTAGGACACATTTTTGGGAGATATAAAAGGAGAAAACCAAGCACAAAAGGCTGGAGAATATAGGGCAAAAAGTAGAGAACTCTTGGGAAATTTTCAAGTACAAGAACATCAACAACAAAGCAAATTCAAGAATCAACTTGAAGAACTCACAATGACCATGATGGGCTAAATTCCTTGTCTTGTTCAAGGAGGAAGTTGTCTCAATTCAATTATGATATTTTCTTTTCCTACAAAATAGTAACATTGGATCTATCCCTTTCCTTTCAATTATTGAATTGTTACGTTTTGAATTTTTAATTGAATTTATTTGATTTGGCCAATTGAATTGTTTAATCTTTAAATTCATGTATATGCTATGTTTAGATCTTTGATCCCATAATTTTCATTAAAACTTGACTCTTCGTAGCAAATAAATCTCGTGCAGGTTTAGTAATAATTCAACTTGGATTAATTAATTCGAGCTTGTGAAATTGATAATCCAATTCAATCTATTTCTTCTCACTTTCACACTGGCCTTGCGTTAAATCCTAAGAGCTTGTTTAGGATTACCCATTGGATAGAATTGAATCAAAGAGCTTGATTTGATTTGATTTAATTTACTTAAGGAAGAATTGAGATAATCAGAGCTTGTTAATTATTTGAGATTGAAAAATTGAATTAGGGATAGAATCGCGTTGCAAGGAAAAGTATAACAATAATTGACGGCACAACCGAACCATAGAAACAAGATCTTCTCTCATATTAGTTCTTTAAACCTATTTACTAGTTATTTTTATGCATAGTTTCATTCAAGAAAATTCAAACAGCACACCCCCCCCCCCCCCCAATTTCATTCTAATTTCTCAAGCAACTAATTAGGGTACTGTTCCTCTTAGGTTTGACTCTTACTCCCGCTACTACATTATTAACTAATATTTGGTGAGTAAGGAATTTATTAAATTTTGGTGTATTGCGATACACATCATATATCTTAACCACAACTTCCCATATTCCCATCACAAAACCAGCTCTCATCATTCCCTAAATACACCTTCCCCTCATTTATCTCCCTGTAGGTCTAAACCAAGACTTGTGGGAGGTCATATGGTAGGAACAACCCGAATCAAGAATCCAATCTTGATTTCACTCATCTAAGATCACGGTTAACACCCTCAATTAGTCATCTCGAGGCACAACAACAACATTATTTTGTGCTACAATCCGTTGCCCCCCTTTTTTCCTTAGCCACACATAGCAATCTTTCTTAAAATGTCCAGTTTTACCACAATGATAGCATTTATCTTCCTCTCTCACATTGCCCTTTCATTTCCACTGTTTCTTACCCTTATTCTTGTTAAAGTTGAAAGAAATTGAGTCTTTCTTATTGAAATTACCTTTAACAAAATAAGAAGCTTCTTTTTGGACAACTTTCCCCTTCAAACTTATCTCTAAAGCATTAGACCTAATCGAAGCATTGAAATTTGCAAGAGTGATGGTATCCCTTCCATATTTTATCTCATTTTTAATTTCTTTGAAAGATTTTGGAAGGGAATTAACAAAAATTACAGCTAGTTGATCGTCTGTAATGTTTTTTTCCACCGTTCGTTAAATCCAAAGTCATTTTAGTATCTATATCTAAATTTGTTTCAAGGTCTTTAGACGGGTCCATTTTAAAGCCAGAAATTCTTTCTAATAGAAAAATATTATTAGGAATAGTATTAGAAGCATATAGTTCTTCTAATATTCCAGATTTCTAAATCAATTTTAGAATCACTTAACTGCCTCAAAATGTTATCCGAGAGATGAAGAATCAGAATGATGTATGTCATTTCTTGAATCTCAACCACTTCTTCTACTTTGGCTAGCAGTATCTCTAGCCATTTAGTTTGATCTTCCAATGCCTTTGCAACCCTTTGTTACACCAACACTGCCATCATCTTCTGTTTCCAAAGGGAGAAATCCCCACTGCCATCAAACTTTTCTAGTTCAACCCCAGTTTCCATTCTTGACACCATTGTTTAATGACACAGTTGTTGACTGAGTGCTTCTTAGCAGCTTCTCTTACAAATTCCTAATAAGATATTTAACCTCGACAACAAATAGGTATATGCAGAATAACACACCCAAGATTCACTCCTAATCTTGTACAACTTGATCCTCAAAGGATCAACACCGAATTTGTTTCGCATAAATCCAGTAAGAACTCCTATCACACCTAAGATTACCATCTAATTTGTAAAATTCGAACCTCAAAGGATCAACCCGAGTTCAACCCGTGACCATTTCTAAAAGCCACGTAAGAAAAAAATGACAGAAGATAGGAAAAATACCATTGCTTCGATAGGAACCCCTCACTGCCTTGATCGATCAATGGAAATCAAGTCCCAAAGACTTCACGTCGGGTTCACCTCACATAAACCCTCATTGCCTCCATTTTCGACTGATTTGGAAAATTAAAACCCCTAAATATTCAGTTTGAGCTCTGATACCAATTTTAATAACTGTATACCTCACATAACAACCATACAAATTATGATTCTAGCCATTAAACAACTCGAGAAAGTCAAGAACACTATAAACCTGAATTTCGACCAGAATTTCAAGAAAGGAAAATATAGGCTTATAACCGCCGATTGAAGAAACGAAAATAGCTGCGTTAATCCTCTCAACAAGATCTATCTCTCTATGTGAAAAGTCCCAAAAGTTATCCACTAAATCAAGCTTAATCAAAGCATGAAGAAGAAAAGTTCTGTTTTTGTTTTGAACCCAAACACCGACTTTTAGTCAAAACACAAGGACCAAAGCCTTGTAAATAAAACAGTTTTCCCATTTAACGCAACAACCAATAGAAAGTGGTTCCAAAGGCGATTTTAATGTTGTAAACCCTCTGTTTATTTTTACCCCGATTACTTTAAGTAATCCCCGAAATGTCACACAAGTTTAAATCAAACTAGATAACATTTCTTAAAGTCGTGTTTGGTTATAAGACAATAATTCCAACAGGTGGAATCTCATCTTTTCCCAATTTGAGGTCTCTTTAAGAAAATATTCATCTACCTTTCTTTTTCTGTGTTGTGACTCCTCCACCAATGCAAGGCAGTACCAGTGATCAGATAACATAAAGCCCTATTATCCCATGGCCACCATCGGAGAACTAGAAAATAGATCCTGCTTACACTGAGCTCGACAGCATGTGGAGCCACTAATAGAAAAAGCTCCCTGATCAGTGCTTGAAATCTTGTTCTGATGGATTCTGAATTATGATTAAGGTTTTATTTATTAGGTTTGCTATTATCTATAGGATTTTTTAGTGCATGGAAGTCGTTAGAACTTGTTTACTATATGAAATCCTTTATTATTACTACCATTGCTTTCTTCAAGTGCCTCTCGGGCAGAAGGACTTGTTATTGCAGTATCCAGAAATTTATTGCAATCTATGTATAACTTCAAGAGGTAAATTGTTAGTGCTAATTTTATATGGATGTCTCTTAAATAGTCATTATAGGAATTTTTCTATGGTGGTCCGACGACAATGGTTGTGGTTGTTGTTGCGGTTGTGGTTGTGGTTGTGGCGGTAACTGATTACAAAGTACACTAATGTATTACTAAATCATTAGTTACAATTTTATTACAAAATTGAAATAAAGTTACAATTGTAATTAATTACAAATCTATAGTATTATTAATAGCAACTGAGATTCTGGCCAATTGATTTTGACCAGATTTTCAATTTCCAACCGATTCCAAAATTGGAGATTCTAATTTTAAAATTTGACCGATTTCCCGCCTCCAAGTAATCTGGTTTAGTGAGTGCTAAATAGGTTTCCCATAATGAGCAGTTCCACAGATTTTACTGGTCAGGTTGTAGTAAAACACATTACAACATCAAAAAGATTCGTTCAACGAGGCACCCACAAAGCACATTGACATTGTTTTGCAGGACCTTGAGTAAGATTAAGAATTATCTGAAAAAACCTCATAACCCATGCACAAGTCCCATTTTTCCATCACATTATGTAATTGTATAATGTTTTTTTCCAGTACAAACACTATAAATGTGACCTAATGGGGAAACTATGCTAATGAAATCAGCAACTACACCAGTCGTTCAACTGATGAACCCATAGTCATGATTATTCAGAAGTGTAGACCTAAAAAATATCAAGGTCAAATTGGACTTTGCAACACATACTATGCAACAAAATTTTTTTATCAACGACAGCATTACAAAAATAGAGGATTTCCGGAACAAGTCATTTTATCTTTACTTATTATTTTACATAGGCATTTACATAAAACTCATCTACTTTAGCTTATTTCATTTTTATTTCTTTGTTAAGGCTATGTTTAAACAATAGCACTACAAAATCCATAGCACACATCACTGCTTCATCTATTACTACTATCACTGAAGAATTGGGTAGTGATAACATTGAAGTACTAACACTTGAGCAGATAGTTAACTGCAAAATGATTTTTAACTAAACTATTTCAAGCTATTATGTACTTCATACTTTTGATATAGATTGGTCTTTTTTTTTTAAATATAAATTTATTTTGTGAACGAACAGACATGAATCTATTAGGTCGTTGACAGAATCTTCGTTGTAGTTTTAGCTGGAGATTGGTCATACACATTTGTAAAAAAAATGTCTCAAAAAACTCGATGATTAACCGAGAGGACATTATTGTGAACACTGTAATTTATGACCAACCAATGTCGTACCAAGATACAAGGTCTAAGTAAATGTTGTTGATGGCACCCTAGACTCTACATTTATACTTTAGGATGGCGTTTGTGAAGTTCTTCTAGGGAAAACTACTTTGGAGATAAGAGAGCAAAGAGAAACTATATTTTGGGAATTTTGACTATATATTTACATGTATGATGTTCATTTACTAAGTGTTCTCACTGCTGCAGGGATTATCTGTAATGGGAGGAAAATGTCAGAATTAGGGGTGGGCGTTTCGGTTTTCGGTCCGGTTATTGAAGGAACCGAAACCAAACCGAAAATTTCGATTCGGTTTCGGTTCTCAAAACTCGAGAACCGAACGATTCGGGTTCCGATTCGGTTTCGGTTCTTTGTTCGGTTTTTTTATTAAAAAAAATCAACTTTGAGTAAACGTGAAAATGTGTGCGAAAAACAAATAAGTGTTGAGTCAAAATTTTCCAAATAAATCCATCAATTTCAAATTGAATATATTCTTGTTCTGAAGACACTAAATATAGTTATAATATTCTGTATATTCCCATTAGCAATTAGAAATGAAGGATCTTCTTCTTCTGTTGTTCTATCTGTTGCTTATGCTGGAATGCCTAGATCACTCGAACTAAAAAAATGATAATGATGGCATATAGACATATTTATCATAACATAAAATCATTTAGGTCATTTGAACCTAGGTATATTTCGAAGATAACAAACGATTTTTAATGAACTGTTATCTCGGACATCAATATAAAATCACAATTCACTAATGCACCTCCACAAAAATCACATACATGTCAAACCACACATTCTTCCTAAAATTAATTCAATGCATATCAACACAACAGTCAGTATCTTAATTTGTAAATACTGCACCCAAAAAATTCACTGAACCAATGCGAGTAAGAGACTAGACATCCAATCTTCTAAAATTGGTGTAAAGAATAACAATTATCATAATACATTCAAGTAAGTTTGATTTGTACACTCTATCATGTAAAGCAACACAGAAAATGTCAAAAGTGTCACTTGGACTTAATTTTTAAATTAAGAATGTTTGGTTCTTGATTCGGTTTTCAATTTTCAAATTGGAACCGATCTGTTTTCGGTTCTCCATTTTTCGGTTTTGGTTCGGTTTCGGTTCTTGTTTTTCACCTAAAGAACTGACCGGTTTCGGTTTTTTTTGTTCGGTTCCAGTTCAGTTCTTTCAGTTCCGATTTTTTTGTCCACCCTTAGTCAGAAAAGTGAATACTCAATGACAAAAGCTGGATGTCCAGAAAAGCTAGAAGCTTTAGTCGGACATCTCCTCATGTTTAAAGTGAATGTCAAAGACAAAAACATTGACGAAAAATGATCGTATCTAATTTGTCAATAGTATTTGTGACAACTCACAGTTAATTGAAAAACACAAAAGACGCAGATCGATGTGACTAGGGTATGAATGAAGTAGACATATTAACCAGTTGCAATTTTATTTAACATATAAACTAATTGTGTTTTTATTCTTTCACGGAAATGAGATTTGCTTTCATGGCTTGCCAAGTCAGGGGAAAAGGTTATTGAGGTATGAATTCCTAATTATTTAACTTTGTTATTTATTTGTTTCAATATTAATTTTTAAAGACTTTTTTTACACAGCTTGACAACTCAGTTAGTGATAATGAAGATGAGAACTGCACGATAACTTCTATGAAGAGAACTCGCATGGAGCACATTGATGATACAACAAACAACAACTGTATATCAGAGTTTGGGTCATCAAACAAGTTCTTAGATAACAAATGTAACAACCCGAAAATTTCATACCTTAGTTAATTTATGTAGAAAGTTTGATGCAAGTATTTTCTTAAGAAAATAGACAATTTCACGTTTTGTACGACAAGATGGTATAGAATTTATGAGAAAAGATGAGAAATTGGCATAAAAGAAAGTTATGTTTGAACTCAGTTGGATTGAATTTCATAGTTGAGGACTAAGCTGGAAATTTTAGGAAGTCATATTAATTACAGTTTTGTCATGGGGATGAACACTACATTTGGATCATTTTGTGGATTATATAGTGATCTTTAGCCATTTCAAGTTATACCATTTTATAGTTCATAATGAGATCTAAGTATTGGCATCAAGTTTGATTGCAATTAAGGTCGAGAAGTGTTTCAAAAATGGAGCTAAAGTTGCATTAGAAGAATAGTTGGAATGCTGAAAATCTTCAAAATAATTCTAAGTGATAATCGAGTAGCCATGTTTGAGAGAATGGTACGAACAACATGGTAACCCAATGTCTTTGCATATTATACTAACTTGTAATTCACAATGAGATGTGTGTATTTATATCAAATTCGAGTACAATTTAGTTCGGGAAGTACTTCAAATATCGAGTTGAAGTTGCATACTTGAAATGATAAAAGTACTGAGAAGATCAAGAAATTTGGCTAAGTATGGAAATTCAGTCGAGCAGCCATTTTTGGATGAACAGTACGGGCGCTATAATTATCCGCTTTCTTTGCATATGTGACTGTGTTACAAATCTTGAAGTATGAACTTTACAACGGTATAAATATTGACCAAAATGGAGCTCGTCTTGACCTTCAGATATTGACCCAAAAGTGGCACCTTGAAAAGGAAAATTTGAAATTTTTAGCATTAAAATATTAGAGGAGAAGACATTTGTCATGTCTTATCTTACAGGATGTTTGGAAATCAAGTTATTTTGGTTATAAGTAATTATTTATCATAAGTTATAGGGTTTGGATGATAGAAAGAAAGCTTTAAGGACTTAGTTTGCAATTCTATAAGGACTAACTTGTGCAAACTTGAAAGTGTAGGGTTGTTTTGCAAAATCTATAATATATGTGTATATAGAGAACGACTTGTCTCCTTCACCTCTTTAATCAATTTCTCTCTTAAATGTTCTTGTAAGTTAATAAGAATGAATTCAAAAGAGAAAGCTTTTTATAGAGCAAATTTCGCACATACTGACTCTTGTGGTCAACCTATTCAACCATGTGGTCGACCTCAATATAGCTGTTGCGAGAAAATAGCCATTGGAGTTCAAAATAGAACAATGTGGTCGACCTGCCTTTTCTTTCGGTTGACCTCTCTTGAGATGCGGTCGGCCTCATTTGATAGCATTTCAAAAATATGATTTTTCAAATGTTTATCAAAGTTGATTTTGAAAATGATATTTTAATGACTTTAAAAATCTTACTTGAGCTTATGAAGTGCATTTCCAACTATTGATGCATTAACCTTACATATATTGAGAAGCTATTGTTAAATGCTCAATTTCTTTGTAAGATTCATTGCTCAATCTTCATACTATCACGATTCATGTCTTGAACATTGCATCTTGTGTTTTTTATCTTCGAGAGATGATTTGTACTTTGAATGCTTTGAAGATTATCATTACATGAAACAGTTGAAGCACACTTGTTAATAACACAATATAATCTTGTTTGTTATGATCAAAACAATAAACTTAAGTTAACCATAGGTCAACAAAAAAGATGAGAAAGAGAGAGGATTACCATCGATTGATTGTTGTGGAAGAAGACTTCAAGCTTGGGTTTTGAACACACTCTTCAATTCTTAAGGTAAGCAAGAAAATATCTTCTTGATGTTTAAGGTTTAAATTAGAGTTTTGGATTGATTTATCAAGTTTAAAGTTATTAAAGTTTAAGATTATTGAAACAATTGATTCTAGGAATGATTTAACACCATTTCTTCTTCATTTTTCGGTGGAGACACAAGAGAGGAACTAAGGGCAGAATTCTGGCCGAATTTGGAGAGGAAAAAGGAGAATAAAAAGAGGGGAAAAGTGAAGGAAAAGAGAAAGGAAAGGAAGGGAAGGGAAGGGAAGAGGTAGGAGAAGCTTTACTTGAAGTTTGAGCTCTCAAAGTGTTGTTTTTCCTTCTTAGCTTCAAGAGGTGAGTGAAACTTGATTAGTGTAATATTGTGTTAAGTTTTTCATATGGTGTTGAAGTATTCTCCTTAAATTTTAGATTTTAAGATGTTCTTATTGATTATGTTGATTTGATCAACTATGTTACAAGATTGAAAGTTAAAAACAAAATTGTCTTCTAAGTGTTTGATGAAATGTTTTAGTGACACAACAATGAATTTGTTAAGTTATGTTGATGTTGTGCTATATTTTAGATATTGGGAATTTTGTTTTAAGGATGATAACAACCATTAGATATATTTTAAATATGATTATAAGTGAAGAAATGTTCGGATGATGGTTAGGAAGCATTGGAAGTTAACTTTGGGCCGCAAGTTTAACTGATTTTTTGGATGATTAATAGTCTCAAATCATCATATATTGGTGGATTAATTCATGTTTGAAACCTGATTTTCTAAGTGGAGTTATAGAGTAAGAAGTTACATGAGATTTGAACATTATTTGTGATCCATTTAATGATTTATCTTGCTTAGGAAGAGAGAAGAGAGTGATAGTGATATTGCATATCATTGATGTGGGTTTTGGGACACCCCAACGGTCCTTTTTATAGAGCATGAAAGGTTGTGGATGAAGTGGTGTGGACCAATCCATGCAACCCTTTCAAACATTGCAACTCTTCAAAAAGACACATCCTTTCGGACATTGAGTATTTGGTCGAAGTCGACACGAAGTCACTTTAGTCAGTTTTCAATACTTAACCAATATCCAACAATCCCCCACATGAATGGAAATTCCTCGATATACGCAACACAATGCAAATGAAATGCAGACTCTAACAAATGGAGTACACACGACAAGTCATAGTATCAAGATAGGTAGCTTGTGGCTTTGAACCTTCTTTAGTTGAATACAATCGGATTTACTAGGCTAGTTGGTGAAAGCAATGTCTATAACCATCCAGCTGTTCATGTAAACCCAAAAAATTGTACCAACATCATGACTTATCTAACCAATTCGATTCTCATGGTTGTGTCCATTTTGGCCATGGACAACTCTTGGTTTCATAAGTGCTTTAAGAGAATTAAGCCTCGAATTCTCATAGAAGCGGCACCACTTCACACTTATATAGGTGATCTCATACCTTTCTAATTTAAAGTTATGAATCATTAGAATTATATATGTATACTTATCTTTATACACATTTTACATAGCACTTTAAATTTTAGGAATGGGAATAAGTGCTTTATTCCGAATCATTTATGACTTAGTTGTCCCATTGAACCAAGATCTTGGGATCTCCAATCTACAAGGTTGGGTTTCCGTCATAATAATTATATTCAATAGGCTTCAGGCCCATTCCCCTTGAAAGATGGTATACTTGATCTCTTGCAAGTCCTTTCGTCAAAGGATCAGCCAAATTTTCTTTTGACTTGACATAGTTAATGGAGATTATACCGTCCGATATTAACTGTTTAATGGTATTATGTCTCCAATAGATATGTCGAGACTTACCATTATACATACTGTTTTGTGCCCATGCTATTTCCGACTGATTATCGTAGAAACCGGCTTTTCCCAACATGGAATTTCTTCAAGGAAATTAAGAAGTCATTCTGCTTCTTCACCAGATTTGTCTAACGCAATAAACTCAGATTCTGTCGTGGATCGAGCTGTACATGTTTGCTTAGATGATTTCCAGGACACGGCTTCACCTCCAATGGTACATACATAACCACTCGTGGATTTTGAATCCTTAGGGTCGGATATCCAATTTGCATCAGTATATCCTTCTAACACCGCAGGATATTTTGAGTAGTGTAATCCATATTCAATCATGTATCTTAAATATCTAAGAACTCGGTTTAACGTCTTCCAATGTTCAATACTTGGATTACTAGTGAATCTACTCAACTTGTTGACTATGTATGCTATATCCGGTCTTGTGCAGTTGGTAATATACACTAAACTACCAATGACACGTGAATATTCCAATTGAGATACAGGCTCACCAGTATTCTTGGCTAAGTGTATACCTAAGTCAACTGGTAACTTAACCGGTTTATCGTCATACGCCTTAAATTTCTTAAGTATAGTCTCAGCATAATGATTAAGACAATGACAAACCATTGGATGTCTTAGAGATTTTAATCCTTAATATTACATATGCCACTCCCATATCCTTCATGTCAAAATGCTTTGTTAACATTTTCTTAGTCGAGGAAATGACTTTAGAGTTATTTTCCATAATTTGCATATCGTCAACGTATAGGCATACGATTACATATTCGTTAGGTGTGGTTTTAATGTAGACACACTTGTCACATTCATTGGTTTTTAAGCCATTTGACAACATAGTTTATCAAACTTTTCATGTCATTGCTTTGGTGCTTGTTTCAATCCATACAATGATTTTACAAGTCTACATACCTTCTTATCATTTCTTGGTGCAACAAACCCTTTAGGTTGTTCCATGTAGATTTCTTCTTCTAATTCACCATTTAGAAACGCGGTTTTAACATCCATTTGATGTATTTCAAGATTATGCAATGCTACGATTGCAATCAAGACGTAATTCTTGTAACGGGTGAATAAGTATCAAAGAAATCCAATCCTTCCTTTTTGTCTATACCCTTTGGCTACTAATCTAGCTTTGTATTTATCAATTGATCCATCCGACTTCAATTTCTTTTTGAAGATCCATTTACAGCCTAAATCTTTGTTTCCCGGAAGGAGTTCAACCAATTCCCTAATATGGTTACTCATGATGGATTCAATTTCGTTGCGTACAGTTTCTTTCCAAAAAGGAGCTTCGGGAGAGAACATTGTTTCATCAAATGTCCTTGGATCATCTTCAAGTAAATTGGTTACGAATTCTGGACCGAATTTCTTTGAAATTCGTTGCCTTTTACTACGTCTCGGTTCTTCATTTACTTGAAGATCGTCATCTTTTTCATGTATGTTATCATAAGTTCTCTTATTTGAACTTACTTCCTTTTCTTTACATGGAAAACTATCTTCAAAGAAGACTGCATTTCTTGATTCAATAATTATACCTACATGTACATCAAGTACTTCGGATTTATGGACCAAGAAACGATATGCACTACTGTTGATAGCATATCCAATAAAGACACAATTAATTCTCTTTAGTCCAATCCTAACTTGTTTAGGTTTGGTATTTGTACTTTTGCTAAGCACCCCCACACTTTGAGATATTTGTAGGAAGGTTTCCGACCTTTCCATAATTCATAAGGCGATTCAACCTTATCCTTGTGTGGTATTTTATTTAAGATATGATTTGCAGTGTAGCGACCGGGAATTTTCTTTCTTTTTAAATAAAGTGTTTTAAAACTTTAAATGCGCGTCGCTACGACTTTTCCAATTTAATTTAAATGAGTGTTCGTCTAGCCAAAAATATAAATAAAATTTATTTAATTTTCATCGTAATTAAATTTCCGAATTTTATAAAAAAAAATATTCCAAGACCACAATTTATTTTAAAGATCAGGTTTAAGATAATTTAAATCCAAACTTCGAATTTTGCGTCAAAATTTACTGATTTCAATATTTTAAATTCTTGTCCAACTTAAATTTTCTCTAATCCCTCCTAAATCCAATTTAGATATTCTGAACAACCCCCAATTAGTAAAATTCATTTCTCCATGTTTTCCATAAATTTACCTCCTAAATTAACATTTAACACCTTACAATTCTCTGCAATTCTCTCCAGCGCAAGCAATATTCCATTTTCAGATTTCAAGCTCCAACCCTACATAGAATTATTCTGAAAATCCATTTTCCCCACATGTTAATTCCACCCTCACATTCCTAATTCTCTCCCTCTTCCCTAAATCACAAAATTTTCATCCTACTACAATCCTGCAAATCAGCCTCAATCAAGAGATTTCAATTTGCAACCTTCCAAAATCTGTATCCCTTTTCAGCCCTCAATTCCGGAATCAGCTCCCTGCGATTCATCCTCAATTAGCAATCAATCCGCAACCTACCAAAATGCAACAGCAACCTACCAATTTCAGCAAAACCAACCATGACATATATCTCATCTTTTCATCCTACACGAGCCCAACCAAGCCAGACGACATTCTGGTAAAAAAAAAAAAAAAAAAAAAAAAAAAAAAAAATTTTCCTTTACTGCATTTCACCTCCCACCCCTCACCAATCTCAATTTCTCTACAAGACCCATGTCACAAACGAACCAACAAACACCACCACTGATATCATCACTGCATAACCAACCCAATCGAACCATTTCCAATTCACAAATCAGCCAAAGCACCGCTGTTGAACGGAATGCACCGCCATCTTCAAACAATCTGCAGTCAACCATCAACCGAACCAAAATACACCCAAACCGCCATCACCAACTCCCCGTCCAAACACCGGTGGAAACACCCAACCGGACGTCACCCCCACCTCCTATTTCCCGACCTCAAATCCTCACCATTTTCTCTCAAATTAAACCCAAAAACCAAGAATCAATTTACCCAAGAGTCTTACCTTGAACTCAGCCCTTCGTTGCCGGTATTTCTTCGCCGGAAAACCCAAAAAACGTGCGATCTCCCAACCCCGCTCGCCTCTGTCTTTCATACCAAAAATCAGCCCAAACTCCATTTTTCTCGCATGCCTAGGTTCCCTGCTACTGCTGCTTCGCACCGGCGACATCATCGCCGGCCTTGCGCCGACGATCGACCAGAGAGGAGGGCGTCCGCCCTCCCCTCACGCTCCGTCTCTCTCTCTCTGTCGTAACATAGAGAGAGAGATAGGAGTGTATGTATATATATATTATATATATAATCTTGTTTACAAATTGATCCTTTGAGTCCCCGATTTTTGAAAAAGTACTTGTTTCAGTCCTTAAGTTTTGAAAACATTTATTTCAGCCCCACAGTTTGATATATATCCGTTTCAGCCCCTCCTTTTTGAAATGATTTTCAATTTAGTCACGAATGTTTCTATAAATAACGAATCAACCCTTATTTTTGTAAAAGTCTACTTCAGTCCCTAAAGTTTTATTTAAATTCTAATTAAATTTCATTTAAATCTTTATATTTATTTTTAGTTACTTTAAATTTAAGTCTCGAAGATACTAATTTAATTTAATTTTCTTGGCTAGACGAATCATTTGGAGAATTTAGAGATTGACGTACTTCCCGCTCCAATTTTTGAGAACTCGTAACGTTAAAGGTAGACTCGCCCCCACTAATTGATTTATATTATAATTGCACGTGATTATGTGAATTTGTGTGATATTGTATGCTTAATTGCATGAGAAAAGAAAAGAATATCTCGTATGAGATAAATTTGAGAATTTATGTTATGCACGTCATAACCTATCTGCTAGCATGATTTAAGAACAGAATGGTTCATTTACGTTCACTATGTGATGCCTATGAATAAGAAAAGAACGTCACTACATTATTTGCATGATTACTTGTCCAATTATATTTTAGATTAATTATTGGAGTTGAGTCTACTGAGTATTTCATTTTGAAATGCTCACCCCGTGGTTTTAACAATTTTGCAGATTTCGGCGACGGTGGCGAGTGATGGGCAATGGCGAAGAAAAAAAAAAAATTTGGATATCTTTTTTTTAAAGTCGTGGATTTCGAAATAAACAATTTCATTTTATCATGAATTTCCATTTTTAATAAGTTTGTAAGAATTATTCCATTTAAATTGAATTATCGCTAAACTTTGATTTATTAAACGTGATATTTAATATTTAGTCATATTTCCGCAATAAAGTGTAAAAAGAAAATTTAGAAAAGTGACGTTCCGGGCTCCACGGAACTCGGGGCGTTACAGCGTGGTATCAGAGCGGGTCTACGTTTCTGTAAACTTACAAATTTTGAAAAGAAAATTTTTTAAAAAAAAAAAATAATAATAATAATAATAATAGAAATAATGTTTTGACGACTTTTTGCCATTGCCATCATTTTCCGCCGACTCCGAAGGTAACGAAGTTTAGTATATTGATTTATTTCGGATACTTAAGAATAAATGTTTTGAGAATTTGACGAGAAAAGAAAAGAAAAGAAAATACGAGAAAGAATTAGACAACTAGTATCCGAATTAATGAGAAAGAAAGAAACGAGTTTTGGAGCATAATGGGAATTAGTACAATTTAAGAAAATTTTCATAAAATATTTCGTCCCTAGATTTAAATAAATAATAAAACTCTAACTGGACTTTGCATAATGGATTCTAGGCATGGCACCAATTGACGGGATATCAAACCACATCCTTCGTTTTTGCGCCATACGTCATGACGCTATAGCTAGTGGACTTAGGCTGACTGATGCTCAATCTATTAGCCGCCTTTTGACTACATTTCCAGAATGTCAGCGTGAACTAGCGATCGATTTTTATAATGACGTGAAGAGATGCCTAGGAGAGGACGTGAAATTCCAGACTGTCTGCGACGAATTTGTAATGCGGTGGGACCGCTACCTAACCCATGCTCCAGCGCCAAAAATAATTATTCTATCAGATGACGAGGGAGAACCAATTGAGATAACCGACGCCGAGTCAGGCATATATGACTACACTCCTGGCTCACCAGGGTATACCCTTGACTCACCGACTATGACCCCGGGCGCACCAGATTATACCCCAGGCACACCAGGATCGATATCTCCTATGTCACCACCAAAGATGTAGAATATATAACGGTTATCTTAATTTTAGTCTAGCAGTATTCCCATTCCCAGTATTGGCAGTCCTATGTCTTGTATCCTCAATCGAAGGAAATTTTAATCATTAATGAGAATATTTTCAATTTTCGTTCATATTGGAGTTGAATTTATTACAATATTTGGTATAAATTTTATCAGAAGTTACAATACACTCCTTGTTTTCATTTAAGGGAATGGCTAGACGCGTTAACAGGAGTATTATGGACCGTGCTACATCTGAGCAACAGAACTCAGGACAGGGCCCCACAGCCCAATCCAGTATCATCAGGGATTTACTTTTGGCTGTGCAAGATTTGAGGCAGGCCCCAACAGGTTCCGCAGTGCCAGTTATTGAACAATTCAGGAGGTACCGTCCGCCCACTTTTGACGGCGGGGATAATCCACTGGCCGTGGAGGAGTGGTTACAGGGAATCGAGAGGATTTTCAAGCACATCTCTTGCCCTGAGGACAAGAAGGTTACTTGCGCAGAGTTTATGCTTATCGGTAGGGCTGGCTTTTGGTGGGAGTCCGCATCACGGACTCGGACCGAAGAGGAACAAGCAGCGTTGACCTGGGAAGAGTTTAAGGAAGAGATCAAAGACAAGTTCTTCCCACAAGCCCTCCGAGACCACAAGGAGACAGAATTTTTACAGCTAGTCCAGGGTGAGATGGACATCACTGACTATGAACGGAAGTTCGAGGAACTGTCACGGTATGCTCCACATCTAGTGGAAACCGAAGTTAAGAAGGCACGCCGATTTGAAAGAGGTCTGCGTTCGGATATCAGGCAGATTGTTGGCTCACATGAACTGCCCACTTACCGGGAAGTTGTGAAGAAAGCTCAAGGCTCGGACCAGAAGAAGAACATTGACCAGAACAGAAAAGGGAAGGCTAGGGTATTTGCCATGGACGCCGTTGAGGACTCCGACGTGATTGCAGGTACACCATTACTTCAACATTCATATACTTGTATTACTTAATTTCATGTATCATGCTTTGCTCGAATTAATAATATGAACGACGATAACAGGCATTTTATCTGTTTCTGGTATTCCCGTATACGTCCTAATAGATTCGGGTGCTACACATTCATTTATTTCCGACTCATGCTTAACTAAATTGAATTTAGTGGGTGAAATAACTGGTAGCATGCTTGAAGTGAGCTTACCGTCAGGAGAAATTCTTGACACTAATAGGATAGTCAAGTCTGTGCGAATGGATTTCGATGGGATAGTGTTTGAGGCAGACCTGAATATTATTTCGATGAAGGATTTCGACATTATCCTAGGAATGGACTGGCTGAGTGCTAACCGTGCCGCAATCATGTGCCATGAGAAGGAAGTAGTATTTCGAAAGAATGGGGATGAGGTGTTCAGATTTTTTGGTTCGAAGGTTAAAGCACTTCCTCGCCTTATCTCGGCTATGCAAGCTGAAAAGCTAATTGCCAAGGGAAACTGTCAAAGTTATCTGGTTAATCTCCAAGGAAAACTTGCCGAGGAAATCAAATTGGAGTCAGTGCCAGTTGTGTGTGACTTTCAAGATGTATTTCCAGAAGACCTATCTGGTACTCCGCCTGATAGGCAAGTGGAATTTGCTATTGACTTGGTGCCAGGAGCTGCCCCTGTTTCGAAAGCCCCGTATCGTATGGCACCGAAAGAATTACAAGAATTGAAAGTCCAACTGGAAGAACTGCTAGAGAAGGGCTTTATCAGGCCAAGTGTGTCCCCGTGGGGAGCACCTGTGCTATTTGTGAAAAAGAAGGATGGCAGTATGAGAATGTGCATTGACTATCGGGAATTGAACAAGTTGACGATAAAGAATAAGTACCCCCTGCCCAGAATCGAAGATTTGTTTGATCAATTAAAAGGAGCTGCGGTATTTTCGAAGATGGACTTAAGGTCCGGTTACCATCAATTGAAGATCAAGCCTGCGGATATACAAAAGACAGCGTTTAGGACTCGATATGGACACTATGAGTTCACAGTGATGCCATTCGGTCTTACGAACGCACCGGCAGTATTTATGGACTTGATGAACCGGGTTTTCCATCAGTACTTGGATAAGTTCGTCATTGTCTTCATTGACGATATTCTGGTCTATTCCAAAGATTCACAACAGCATTCGGAACATTTGAGGATTGTGTTGGAGACGCTACGGGCAGAAAAGTTATATGCCAAATTTAAGAAATGTGAATTTTGGCTTGAGAAGATAGGCTTTCTGGGTCATATTGTCACAAACAATGGCATCGAAGTTGATCCGTCAAAGGTGGAGACAGTGAGTAATTGGACTACGCCAGCGAATGCAGGTGATGTGAGAAGCTTTTTGGGACTAGCTGGATATTACCGACGATTTATAGAGGGTTTCTCTAAGATAGCGGGTCCCATGACTCAGTTGACACGGAAGGGTGTAAAATTCCAGTGGACAGAGCAGTGTGAACGAAGCTTCCAGGAATTGAAGAATAGACTGGTTTCAGCTCCAGTGTTAACAGTGCCGGATGGATCCAAGGATTTTGTGATATACAGTGATGCCTCGAAACATGGTTTAGGATGTGTGCTTATGCAGAAAGGTAAAGTAATTGCCTATGCTTCGAGACAGTTGAAGCCATACGAGAAAAACTATCCGACGCATGATCTAGAACTGGCAGCTGTTGTACATGCTCTTAAGATTTGGCGACATTACCTATATGGGAGTAAATGCGAGATTTACACCGACCATAAGAGTCTCAAGTATTTCTTCACTCAGAAGGAATTGAACATGAGACAACGTCGATGGTTGGAACTGGTGAAGGATTATGATTGTACTATTCTTTACCACCCGGGTAAGGCTAATAAGGTTGCAGATGCACTAAGCAGGAAAGATGTGGGTCAATTATCAGCTTTGGGAACAGTACAAGAACAGTTGATTCGGGATTTTCAGAACTTGAGAATCGAAGTGAGAAACAAAGGAATCCAAAGTTTTAGCCGATTGACAAATTTGACAGTGAAGCCAGATTTGAGAAACAGAATTGTGATGGCTCAGGAAAGCGATAAGTTTTTGGAAAAGATCAAAGCCGAAGTTGGAACTGGCAAGAGAGCAGATTTTGAAATCGGAAGCGATAATGCACTATTATTCAAGGGTCGCCTGTGTGTACCGAAGGATGATCAGATTAGGAATGAAATATTGAGGGAAGCCCACTCAGCTCCATATGCAGCTCATCCAGGAGGAACAAAAATGTACCGAGATTTGCGTACTACATTCTGGTGGAGGAATATGAAGGGATGCATCGCTAAGTTTGTCTCACGATGCATGACCTGTCAGCAAGTCAAGGCTGAACATCAGAGACCGTCAGGACTACTAAACCCTTTAGACATTCCGGAATGGAAATGGGAGAAGATTTCCATGGATTTCGTAACAGGCTTACCAAGAACAGTGAGGGGACATGACGCCATTTGGGTTATTGTAGACCGACTTACAAAGTCAGCCCATTTTCTTCCAGTGCGGATGACTCTCAGTATAGATCACTTGGCCCAGATTTATATAAGGGAGATCGTTCGACTTCACGGGGTTCCAGCGTCTATTGTTTCAGATAGGGATCCGAGATTCACTTCGAGATTTTGGAAGAGCTTACACACGGCTATGGGGACTAAATTAAATTTTAGTACCGCTTACCACCCGCAGACGGACGGACAGTCTGAACGCACCATTCAGACCTTAGAGGATATGCTTAGAGCCTGTGTACTGGACTTAAGCGGCAATTGGGAAGCTCACCTGCCATTGGTAGAGTTTGCTTACAATAACAGTTTTCAGGCTACCATTGGTATGGCACCGTATGAAGCACTGTATGGGCGAAGATGTCGATCACCGGTATATTGGGATGAGGTTGGCGAGAGGAAATTATTGGGTCCTGAATTAATTGAAAAGACTGTAGAGGCTATCGAGAAAATCAGATTGCGAATTAAAGCTGCACAGGACAGACAGAAAAGTTATGCTGATCAAAGAAGGAAAGACTTGGAGTTCGAGATTGGAGAGAAAGTGTTTTTGAAAATCTCTCCTATGAAGGGCACTATTCGTTTTGGAAAGAAAGGGAAATTAAGGCCTCGGTTTATCGGACCTTTTGAAATATTGGAGAAAGTAGGTAGTGTGGCTTATCGTCTAGCATTGCCACCCGAGCTCTCGGCTATACACAATGTTTTTCACATCTCTCTATTGAGAAAATACGTTCACGATCCCAGTCACGTGGTAAACTTTCAGTCAGTCCCGATTCAGAAAAATCTCTATTATGAAGAAGCACCCATGTGCATCATTGATAGAAAAGTCCATGTCCTAAGAAATAAAGAAATCTCTCTAGTCAAAGTCCAGTGGGGTAGACATAGTAGCGATGAGGCTACATGGGAAAAAGAAGAAGAAATTCTGGCCAAGTATCCAGATATTTTAGACCAAGTGAGTTTTAAATTTCGAGGACGAAATTATTTTAAGGTGGTAGGGTTGTAGCGACCGGGAATTTTCTTTCTTTTTAAATAAAGTGTTTTAAAACTTTAAATGCGCGTCGCTACGACTTTTCCAATTTAATTTAAATGAGTGTTCGTCTAGCCAAAAATATAAATAAAATTTATTTAATTTTCATCGTAATTAAATTTCCGAATTTTATAAAAAAAAATATTCCAAGACCACAATTTATTTTAAAGATCAGGTTTAAGATAATTTAAATCCAAACTTCGAATTTTGCGTCAAAATTTACTGATTTCAATATTTTAAATTCTTGTCCAACTTAAATTTTCTCTAATCCCTCCTAAATCCAATTTAGATATTCTGAACAACCCCCAATTAGTAAAATTCATTTCTCCATGTTTTCCATAAATTTACCTCCTAAATTAACATTTAACACCTTACAATTCTCTGCAATTCTCTCCAGCGCAAGCAATATTCCATTTTCAGATTTCAAGCTCCAACCCTACATAGAATTATTCTGAAAATCCATTTTCCCCACATGTTAATTCCACCCTCACATTCCTAATTCTCTCCCTCTTCCCTAAATCACAAAATTTTCATCCTACTACAATCCTGCAAATCAGCCTCAATCAAGAGATTTCAATTTGCAACCTTCCAAAATCTGTATCCCTTTTCAGCCCTCAATTCCGGAATCAGCTCCCTGCGATTCATCCTCAATTAGCAATCAATCTGCAACCTACCAAAATGCAACAGCAACCTACCAATTTCAGCAAAACCAACCATGACATATATCTCATCTTTTCATCCTACACGAGCCCAACCAAGCCAGACGACATTCTGGTAAAAAAAAAAAAAAAAAAAAAAAAAAATTTTCCTTTACTGCATTTCACCTCCCACCCCTCACCAATCTCAATTTCTCTACAAGACCCATGTCACAAACGAACCAACAAACACCACCACTGATATCATCACTGCATAACCAACCCAATCGAACCATTTCCAATTCACAAATCAGCCATAGCACAGCTGTTGAACGGAATGCACCGCCATCTTCAAACAATCTGCAGTCAACCATCAACCGAACCAAAATACACCCAAACCGCCATCACCAACTCCCCGTCCAAACACCGGTGGAAACACCCAACCGGACGTCACCCCCACCTCCTATTTCCCGACCTCAAATCCTCACCATTTTCTCTCAAATTAAACCCAAAAACCAAGAATCAATTTACCCAAGAGTCTTACCTTGAACTCAGCCCTTCGTTGCCGGTATTTCTTCGCCGGAAAACCCAAAAAACGTGCGATCTCCCAACCCCGCTCGCCTCTGTCTTTCATACCAAAAATCAGCCCAAACTCCATTTTTCTCGCATGCCTAGGTTCCCTGCTACTGCTGCTTCGCACCGGCGACATCATCGCCGGCCTTGCGCCGACGATCGACCAGAGAGGAGGGCGTCCGCCCTCCCCTCACGCTCCGTCTCTCTCTCTCTGTCGTAACATAGAGAGAGAGACAGGAGTGTATGTATATATATATTATATATATAATCTTGTTTACAAATTGATCCTTTGAGTCCCCGATTTTTGAAAAAGTACTTGTTTCAGTCCTTAAGTTTTGAAAACATTTATTTCAGCCCCACAGTTTGATATATATCCGTTTCAGCCCCTCCTTTTTGAAATGATTTTCAATTTAGTCACGAATGTTTCTATAAATAACGAATCAACCCTTATTTTTGTAAAAGTCTACTTCAGTCCCTAAAGTTTTATTTAAATTCTAATTAAATTTCATTTAAATCTTTATATTTATTTTTAGTTACTTTAAATTTAAGTCTCGAAGATACTAATTTAATTTAATTTTCTTGGCTAGACGAATCATTTGGAGAATTTAGAGATTGACGTACTTCCCGCTCCAATTTTTGAGAACTCGTAACGTTAAAGGTAGACTCGCCCCCACTAATTGATTTATATTATAATTGCACGTGATTATGTGAATTTGTGTGATATTGTATGCTTAATTGCATGAGAAAAGAAAAGAATATCTCGTATGAGATAAATTTGAGAATTTATGTTATGCACGTCATAACCTATCTGCTAGCATGATTTAAGAACAGAATGGTTCATTTGCGTTCACTATGTGATGCCTATGAATAAGAAAAGAACGTCACTACATTATTTGCATGATTACTTGTCCAATTATATTTTAGATTAATTATTGGAGTTGAGTCTACTGAGTATTTCATTTTGAAATGCTCACCCCGTGGTTTTAACAATTTTGCAGATTTCGGCGACGGTGGCGAGTGATGGGCAATGGCGAAGAAAAAAAAAAAAAAAAAAAAATTTGGATATCTTTTTTTTAAAGTCGTGGATTTCGAAATAAACAATTTCATTTTATCATGAATTTCCATTTTTAATAAGTTTGTAAGAATTATTCCATTTAAATTGAATTATCGCTAAACTTTGATTTATTAAACGTGATATTTAATATTTAGTCATATTTCCGCAATAAAGTGTAAAAAGAAAATTTAGAAAAGTGACGTTCCGGGCTCCACGGAACTCGGGGCGTTACATGCAGAAAGTATGGCTTCCCTCACAAGTTTTGAGGTAAGCCTGAACTAATCAACATTTCATTCATCATTTCCTTTAACATTCAATTTTTGCGTTCAGTAATCCCATTAGATTGTGGCGAATATGGTGTCGTTGTTTGATGAATGATTCCAGATTCTGCACAAAATTCTTCAAATGGTGCAACATATTCTCCACCTCTATCACTACGAATAATTTTAATTCGTTTTCCAAGTTGATTTTCAACTTTTTTTTTATAATGTTTAAACACTTCCAAAGCTTCATCTTTGCTTTTCAAAAAGTATACACAACAGTACCTTGTACAATCATCTATGAATATGATGAAATACTTTTTACCACCCCTTGTTTGTATGAACTTCAAATCACACACATCCGTGTGAATTAGTTCTAATGGTGTGGTGTTTCGTTCAGCCGAACGAAATGGTGTTTTGGCCGCATTTTCCTCTATACATGTTTCACATTTTCCATTATTAAAATTTATATTCGGAAGTAAACTTAAATTCATTAACTTTCATATTGAATTAAAGTTTGCATATCCTAATCTATGATGCCATAGATTAGATGACTCAAGAATATAAACCGAAGATGATGTTTTATTGCTTGTAGTATTTGGTACAATAGTTAGGACATTCATTTTGAATAGTCCATCTTTTACATAGTCTTTGCCTACATACATATTATGTTTGGTAAGTACAAACGTATCTCATAGAAAGACTAGTTTAAAGTCATTCTTACTTAACAAAGAACCCGACACAGGGTTCTTGTAAATATCTGGTACGTGAAGGACATTATTGAGGTTAAGTTATTTTCCTGACATCATCTTCAAAACCACTTTGCTTTGTCCGTCCACTTTGGATGTTGAGGAGTTCCCCATAAACAATTTTTCTCCCTCGGTTGGAGTGTATAATTTGAATATTCCTCTATCGGCACAAATGTGACAGGTTGCACCCGTATCAACCCACCATTCCATGGGATTTCCAACAAGATTGCATTCAGAAACAACGGCCGATAAATTCATATCAAACATGCCATTTGATGTGGCATCAGATTTGACTATGTTGGCTTGGGCTTGCTTCTTAGGTTTGAGACAATCAACCGAGCGATGTCCAGTCTTTCCACAATTATAGCAATTTCCCTTAAACTTCTTTGCATTCTTCTTTGTTGGTTCAACGGAATGCTTTCTTTTCTTCCCTTTGTTGTTGCTAGATTCCACCAAATTTGCCTTTACTTGTGGTATTCTATTCCCAACACGTTTGTCCGAACTTCGGTTGTCTTCTTCAATCCTCAATCGGACCACAAGTTATTCAATGTTCATCTCCTTGCGTTTATGCTTGAGATAGTTTTTGAAGTCCCTCCACATGGGTGGATGTTTTTAAAATTATTGTAACCACTTGAAATGATTCGCTCACAGACATATTCTCCGCATGAATGTCATGGAGTATGACTTGGAATTCTTTCACTTGACTGATAACGGTCTTCGAATCTACCATCTTGTAGTCCAAGAACTTTCCCATGATGAACTTCTTTGTTCCGACGTCTTCAGTCTTGTATTTCTTTTCCAAGAATTCCCATAGTTCCTTTACAGATTTCTTGGAGTAATATTGATGAGAATCAAGGGAGTCAACCAAGTCAAAGTCAAACAAGTCAACCCTCGATAAGAATACCGGTGGGGCCTATGACAAGATCCAAGGCCAAAGAGGTCCTAAAGTCGATGGCGGGACTCATTTTCAAGCTCCGAAATCAAGTCCATGTGGAAGAGAGCAAGATTGAGGTTAATTGCATATTTTTGGAAGCTCAGGAAGTCCAATCGATTGAAAGTCACTTCGGTAGACCAAAAGTCTGCAGAGGTTTTTTAGGTAGCCTCTGTAGGGTTCGACTGAGCTTCGTATGACCGAAAGTGCCATTTCGGTCAACCATGTGTTCGACGAAAATATTTTCAGTCGACCGGTTCGGTCGACCGAAAGTTCCCCGATTCAAAAAACAGGATTTTTTGTGCAATTTTTCAAACTTTTTTCCTTTCACTTTTGTAATACATATTGTAAATGGCTTCAAATCCTAACTTAGTTTTGGCATTAAGAACACTCCTTGGAGAGCATTTAGGGAGGTAACATCCTTTCTTTACTTGTAACTATCTTTGGAATTTTCTTCAACTTTTATATTGAGAATTTATCTTGTGTATTGTTTGTTGTTTATTCCACAAAATCTTGGTATTTGTCTTAATCTTTCCATTGGGATAGGGTTCACTTTCCTTAGAATTTCGGTTGGGTTAAACTTGGGTCAAGATTCTCTATTTTTACCATTTTTAGCTTTCTTGGGTTTATACAAAATTTGTTGTGGGAATTTTTGATTTAATCACCAAGGGGGTTCACATCATTTGGTATCAGAGCTTGGCTCTAAAAATTGGTAGTCCTATCTTTAAATTCTTGTTGTCCTTGTTATTCTCCATATCAAAAAAAAAATCAAAACAATTGGGGAAAATTCGAAGCCCATGAATATTTCTTGATTTCTACATATTGGGCATTGTTGTTATTATCAATTTGAAAAGTTGTTGGGGGTTACATTTGAACAAACACTTGAAAATTATAAACTATTCAAGTTTGCATCATAAGTGTTTGACAAAATATCTCAAAGAGTGTTTCCATATTGAATCCTACCTTTCATTTACCAAACAAATTCCTAGTTGAATTCTTTGTGTCTTATATCAAGCTGGTTGTGACTATATCCTTGAAAAACCTTGTTAATCAAGTTCAATTCCTTACTTTCTTGTATAATAGCAAGAAAATAAATTCTACTTGCTATTGTGACAATCCTTCATTTGTTGGAGAGTTTGGGTAAGAAAGTTAGGAGTGGTAAAAAGCAAGAGTGGTGAGCTCATTAGAGGGAAAAAGCCTAATTGAGTGAAACACGAGTGAAAATATTTTGTGAGGACACGTGCACACTTACACTCCATGGCTAATACACATACTTCAAGTGGACAAGATTCCAATGCACAAACTCAAGAGTTGAAGGATATGATACAAGCTCTCACGGTTACCATGGCGGATATGGGAGGAAGATTGTAGGGGAGATTAGCGAGGTTGGAGACTAGGAGGGAAGTTCCACCCCCAAGGGATGATAATGTTAGGAGGGATGATAGGAGAAGGGGTAGAGATGAGTATGAGGATGATGATGTTGATGATGATCAATTGGAGAGCAAAGGGGGTAGTAACCAAAATTGGAACATGGGTAGGAATAGAGGAGGTAAGAATGTGAGGGGAGTTGGAAGAGGCCATGGGAGGAACCATAGAGGTAGAGATGGAGTAGATGGTAATCTTGGAAGCATAAAGATGAAAATTCCTTCTTTCCATGGGAAGAGTGATCCGGATGCCTACTTAGAATGAGAAAGGAAAATTGATTTTTGAATGCCATAGGTACTCCGAGGATAAGAAGGTTTAGTTAGCGGTAGTGGAGTTTGCCTATTATGCCTTGGCTTGATGGAATAATTTATTGCTCACTAGAAGAAGGAATCTAGAGGGTGGTGTGGATACTTGGGATGAATTGAAGAGTCTTATGAGGAGAAGGTTTGTACCTAGTCATTACTATAGGGGGCTTTATCAAAGATTACAAAATCTTACTCAAGGATCTAGGGGAGTTGAAGATTATTATAAGGAGTTGGAGAAGGCCTTGATGAGGGCTAATATAGAGGATAGAGAGGCCACCATGGCTCGATTTATGAGTGGGCTAAATAGGGAGATAGCCAATGTGGTGGAGTTACACCATTATGTGGAGATATAGGAGTTGGTGCACATGACTATTAAAGTGGAGGCTCAATTGAAGAAGAAGGAGCAATTTAAAAGAAAGGGACAAGAAAATTTTTTGGGGGGTCCTAATTCCACTTGGAAGTCTAAGTGGGGGAGTGATAAGGTTGATAAAACGCCACTTAAAGATAACATTGAAACCTCCAAGGGGAAGGAATTTGGCTTCGTCAAGGATAAGCCCAAGGTTGTTCCTACCGCTTCTAGGAGTCGGGATATTGAATGCTTCAAATGTAGGGGATGGGGGCATTATTCTCGAGAGTGCCCTAACAATAGGGTGATGTTTATTAAAAATGGGCAGTGGTACTCGGAAGATGAAGAGGACGAAGAGAGAGTGCAAGTTGGAGATGATAGTGATGGTGAGGAAGAAGAGGTGGAGGGAGTTGTTAGTCCACTCAAGTCCTTGGTCACCATTAGATCTCTAAACACCCAAACCAAGGTGGATGAGACGGCTAAGCAAAGAGAAAATATCTTCCATACTATGTGTCTTGTGAGGGACAAAGCTTGTAGTCTCATCATTGATGGGAGAAGTTGCACCAATGTAGCTAGCACTAGTATGGTAGAGAGGTTGGGATTACCCTAATGCCACATCCTAGTCCTTATAAGTTACAATGATTGAGTGATTATGGTGAGTTGAAGGTAAGCAAGCAAGTACTTCTTACTTTCAACATTGGGACATATGAAGATCAAATACTTTGTGATGTGGTTCCCATGCAAGCTACACATATATTATTGGGTAGACCATGGCAATATGATAGGAGAGTGTTGCATGTGGGAGGAAAAATAGGTATAGCTTCCAAATGAATGGGAAGAATTTGAATGAGCATATTGAACACTTGAGAAGTGTACTTTTGGTTTTAAAAGAAGAAAAATTGTATGTTAATCTCAAAAAGTGTAATTTTTGCATAGAGAGTGTTGTCTTCCTTGGATTTATAGTTAGTGCTAAGGGGATAGAGGTTGATGAGGAGAAGATCAAAGCCATTAAGGAATGGCCCACTCCCACAAGTGTCACCGAGGTAAGAAGTTTTCATGGGTTAGCTAGTTTTTACAGTCATTTTATCAAGGATTTTAGCACACTAGCTTCATCACTTATCGAGGTTGTCAAAAAGCATGTTTATTTTAAATGGGGGAGGCACAAGAAAATGCATTTAATGAAATAAAGGAAAGATTGTGCACCACCCCGGTTTTATCTTTGCCTAACTTTGACAAAACCTTTGAGGTTGAATGTGATGCTTCAGGCACAGGTATTAGAACAGTTTTGATGCAGGAAAAAAGGCCAGTTGCCTACTTTAGCGAGAAGCTCAATGGAGCCACCTTGAACTACCCTACTTATGACAAGGAGCTCTATGCGTTGGTGAGAGCATTAGAGACATGGCACCACTACTTGTGGCCTAGGGAGTTCGTCATCCATACCGACCATGAGTCGTTGAAGCACTTGAAGGGGTAAGGGAAGTTGAGTAAGAGACATGCCAAATGGGTGGAGTACGTGAAAACATTTCCATATGTCATCAAATACAAACAAGGTAAGGAGAATGTGGTAGCCGACGCCCTCTCTAGAAGGTATGTTCTTATTACTACCTTGAGTGTCAAATTGTTGGGTTTTACAAGTATTAAAGACTTGTATGTGCATGATATGGATTTTGCAAGTATATTTGTTTCGTGTGAAAAGGTTGCATGTGATAAATATTTAGGCATGAGGGGTTTTTATTTCGTGAAGGTAAACTTTGTGTGCCAAATTGCTCCTTGAGAGAGTTGATGGTGAGGGAGGCCCATGGAGGAGGTTTAATGGGTCACTTTGGGGGTGAGGAGGACCTTGGAAATCTTGCAAGAACATTTCTTTTGGCCTAAAATGAGGAGGGACATTGGGAGAATTTGTTCTAGGTGCATAACTTGTAGGAAGGCCAAGTCCAAGGTAGCACCACATGGATTATATACACCCCTACCCGTTCCTAGTGAACCGTGGACCGATATCTCTATGGATTTTATTTTAGGTCGACCTAGGTCTAAGAAGGGGAGCGATTCCATCTTTGTGGTAGTTGATCGATTTAGTAAAATGGCACACTTTCTTGCTTGTCATAAAACCCATGATACCATTCACATAGTCGACCTATTCTTTAATAAGGTAGTGAGACTCCACGGGGTCCCTAGGAGCATTGTGTCGGATAGAGATGTCAAATTTCTTAGCCACTTTTGGAAGGTTTTGTGGGGAAAATTGGGGACTAAACTTTTATTTTCCACGACTTGTCACCCCCAAACCGATGGCCAAACCGAAGTAGTTAATAGAACATTAACGTAACTCCTTTGCACTATCCTTACGGGAAATCTAAAGAATTGGGATGAGTGTCTACATTTTTTTGAATTTGAGTATAATCGAAGTGTTCATACTACTACCTCTTTTTCTCCATTTGAGATTGTTTATGGTTTTAACCTATTGACTCCTTTGGATTTGATTCCTTTGCCTATTAATGAAAGAGGTAGTTTAGATGGGAAGAGGAAGGCGGAGTTAGTCAAATCTCTCCACGAGAAGCTCAAACACTAAATCGAGAAGAAGAATGAACAGTATGCCTCCAGTGCCAACAAAGGTAGAAAGCAAGTTTCATTCGAACTCGGTGATTGGGTGTGGTTACATTTGAGGAAGGAGAGGTTCCCGAATCAAAGAAAGTCAAAACTGCAACCACGTGGTGATGGCCCCTTTCAAATCATCGAGAAGATTAATGACAATGCCTACAAGCTTGATCTCCCCGGTGAGTACAATGTATCGGCTTCTTTTAACGTTGCTGACTTATCCTTTTTTGATGCAGGTGAAGATTCGAGGTCGAATCCTTTTCAAGAAGGAGTGGATGATGAGAATCAAGAGAATCAATCAAGTCAAAGTCAAACAAGTCAACCCTCTATAAGATTACCGATGGGGCCTATGAAAAGATCCAATGCTAAAGAGGTCCAAGAGTCGATGGAAGGACTTATTTTCAAGCTCCGAAATCAAGTCCACGTGGAAGAGAGGAAGATTGTAGTTAATTGCATATTTTTGGAAGTTCAGGAAAGTTCGGTCGACCGAAAGTCACTTCGGTCGATTGAAAGTCTGCAGAGTTTTTTTAGGTAGCCTCAGTAGGGTTCGGCTGATCTTCGTACAACCGAAAGTGCCATTTTGGTTGACCATGTGTTCGACCGAAATATTTTCGGTCAACCAGTTTGGTCAACCGAAAGTTCCCTGATTCAAAAAATGGGATTTTTTGTGCAATTTTTCGAACTTTTTCCTTTCACTTTTGTAATACATATTGTAAATGGCTTCAAACCCTAACTTAGTTTTTGCATTAAGAACACTCCTTGGAGAGCATTTAGAGAGGTAACATCCTTTCTTTACTTGTAACTATCTTTGGAATTTTCTTCAACTTTTATATTGAGAATTTATCTTATGTATTGGTTGTTGTTTATTCCACAAAATCTTGGTATTGGCTTAATCTTTCCATTGGGCTAGGGTTCACTTTCTTAGAATTTCGGTCGGGTTAAACTTGGGTCAAGATTCTCCATTTTTACCATTTTTAGCTTTCTTGGGTTGATACAAAATTTGCTGTGGGAATTTTTGGTTTAATCACCAAGGGGGTTTACATCAAATATATATTGTATAAGGCATTGTCCAAGCCATTCAGAATGTAATTATTGCATAATAAATCCAAATGTTTTCAAGCATCCAAAGCAATCAATGATGCCCTATTGTTTTTCCCTTCTTGTATGGCGGTAGGATCTTCATTCAAGCATTTCGCCAAGTTGAGGGTTGTGAGAATAGCATTTTCTATTGACACATTTTGAAATCAACCCCAATAAATTTCTCTGACTTTTCCCCATGTGGAATGGAGTTTGAATGTAAAATAATAGGGACACCCACAACCGGATGAATCACATTAGTAGTAGTTGGATTCACAACCGGAGGAATTACACCGGTAGGAATACTTCCTTCAGATGTTCGAAGTATCGTTCAAAGTAGTATCGGTGTTAACAATCGTATTCATTTCTGCTTACGTAAAACAAAAGATCAACCAAATCAAAAAAGAAATAGAAGAGTAGATGAAGTTAAACTTAACAAGTTTAACCAACAAGTATGTCACTTCAACAAAATATAGAAGAAAATTCGACTTAAGATTGTTGGAATATTTTGTATATAGTGACACCAAAAGAAATAGAATATTTTATATATATGAAGCCGACAAATGGACGGAATAACGACACGGAAAAAAGAAGAAAGAAGAAAGGGACAAAGTCGAGGCAAGTGTTGAATACTTTGTCCTTAAGTCGAATTTGTCCCCCAAAGGTGTCAACGGTTTATGACAATCGACTCTCACGATACAACGACTTCAACTTGTGTTTGTAGCACTCTAAAATACAAGCACAATGAACTAGAATTTCGACTTATGTACTCAAAGATGAAATGAACAAGAAAAAATCAAAATAATGCAAGAATTTGATTTAGGAAGAGAGAAGAGAGTGATAGTGATATTGCATATCATTGATGTGGGTTTTGGGACACTTCAAGGGTCTTTTTTTATAGAGCATGAAAGGTTGTGGACAAAGTGGTGTGGACCAATCTATGCAACACTTTCAAACATTAGAACTCTTCAAAAAGACACATCCCTTCGGACCACCGTGCGATCGCATGGTTATAATCCATGCGATCGCACGGCTTTACGCATAACCGAATTTTTAGTAAAACAGTCGACGTGTGATTGCATGATTTTATAACCATGCGATCACATGGACAAAATTCTGACTGTACTTTTCTCTTTTTCCGTAACTTCTCATTCATTTGATATTGATTTCGAAATACCCTTTAATGCATGCAGAGAAATCTAAATTCTCTTCCCGCGAAAAGGTAGCTATGTGAACACTAATATCACATGAGAAATAAAAAAAAAAATGCTTTGATCTACCAAGACAAACAGGTAAAACTTGAACTTCATGCATTTAGTAGTAAAAATTCAATTCCCTATATTTTTGTTCCTACAATATTCATAAATGTAATTTTTCTCCTACATGAATGCTACATTTTAATTTTTTAAGAACATATTTAAGGCATATTTGGGTTTTCAATCTGCAATCTACTTTTACAAAAAAGATTAAGATGTCATTTTATATTTACCTACTTTGGACTTTTAAAAAATGTTTCTAACAAGGGGATTAATGTATACTTGATGCTGTTTCAAATGAAATTCAAGTCAATGTGCAGATGAATCTCTTCGTCCTAATCAAGAAAATATACACAGCCATGTCAGCCAAAATATTTTGATACGTAAGGATGTACAAAATCAGACAAAATGGTATTAATATTTTTATAATTCTAAAATATAAATGTTGGTGTGAAAATATCGCAAGTGTACGATATCGTTAACAAGTAGTAAAAGTGGACTTTTAAATCCGGGTTTTCGATCACACGAGAACTAATTATTTGTTATCGATTTACTTTGATTCAATAAAATTCCTAAGCTAAAACAAAAACTAATTAAGAAAATAAAATACCAATCAATCCAAAAATGGCAATAAAATTGAGAATAAATGAAATAAACAATGCAATTAAAATAGAAAATAGAAAATTAAACTAAAAGCAATTAATAAAAGCAAGAAATAAAGTGGTGGGATTTCTAGCAATTGAATGAATATCGGGACTAACGATTTTGAAATAATGTTCTAACTTAATTTCTTATCTCAAGTTGTTTTCTAAAATTGTATTTGGTCGAATTCACGCATATATCTAATTTACCTCTCTCGAGTTCAAATTAGACATATTTAACTAAGTCAACCATGTATCTCTACAGTGGGTCAGAGTTCTCCTTAGCTAAATGCATTAAATTTCCTAAGAATTCATAATTGACCATATGCAACCACAAATTCATATCTCTATCTTTTTGTTGAAATTGTCGGATTTTATTACGTGATCTAATTGTTAACTCACCTCTCGAATTATGAAAACAATCATTTAATCATGAATTGGTGATTAAGCAACTCAAGCATTTAACTCAATAATAAAATCAATACATGAAAATAAAGTACTAACTTAAGAATTAAAATCAAACTAAAATATTAAATCTATATCGTCAATCCCGATTATAAAATTTAGCTATTCATGTTCTTGAAATTAAAAGTAATAAATAACAAAAGTAAAACCCGAAGTTTGAAGAGTTGAAGAATTGACATCACTTCGCACCACCAAAATTTTAGTCCCCGAAGTTTGAAGAGTTGAAGAATTGACATCACTTCGCACCACCAAAATTTTAGTCCCCAACCGTAACCTCAATTCTGTCGACTTGTCCACAAGAATTCCCGTAGTGTTGCTGCTCCTCTCTTCCAATCCGTATCACAGCCAACCAATTCTCACCTTTTTTTAATCCCACACAGGTGCTTTTCTTTCTCCAATACACAGCCAACCACCAATGATTTATTCCTTCAGTCAGCCCCTATCTCCTTAATTAAGTCTCCACCAACCCAATCAACCTTAATTCTTGTCTTGTGCACAGCCGCCTTCTTCAAAAGTGTTGCTGCTGTGTATATATTCCAAGAATAAGAATAATCCTATCAATCAACCATATTTTTTTTCATTCCAGCCGCACGTCTCTCTGTTTAAAGCGCTCTCTCTCTCTCTCTCTCTCTCTCAGCTGCTCACGGCTGTTTCTTATTTTTCTCACGGCTCACCTCTCTTTTTTTTTCCAGCAATGTGTGTTTATATATATATATATACACACACACAATTTAGCCCTAAGCCCAAATCAAATAAATTATCATTTAAACCTCTCAATTCTTTCAAGTAAAATAAGTTGGTCCTTGAGTCTTCAATTGTGCAATTAAGTCCTTGAGTTTCAAAACGTATTCAATTAACTCCACTTTTCATCCAATTATTATGTATTTGCTTCAATTCCTCACTTTTCTTGATTTTGGGATAAAACCTGAAATAATAGTAAATAATAACAATTACGTAGAATTTATTCAAGAAAAATATTATAATATCATAATTTCGACAGATAAATAAGTGTATAAAATACACTTATCAATAAACATTCAAATTTCTATTAAATATTAAAAAATAATCAAATTGTTTATTGATTGTAAAAAAATGCAGTTTGCAGCAACTTGATTGACATTCCAGTTCAATATGAAAGCGTGGAACATATAAATTTAATTCGAACTTCAACCAGAAGGAGGCTACACAATAATGGCAGAAAAAACCATGCATCAACATCATGTATAGCTTCAGTGGTGGTGACAAACATTGAAGATTCAAACGAAATACCAACATGCTTCAAAGGTATTTCGTAATCTATAGCATTTAAATAAAAAATCCAATGATACTTTCTTCCTCAACCTATTTGCGTTATCTATAGCTATAGTTGATTGAGCTGATAATCTTAGTTTTATGTTCATGTGCAATAAAACTGAATTTATAACAATGAATGTTTATCATTCTGGATTATTTGTGCAATAAAAAAATAATATAGATCGAATAGATTATTTTGAAAGTAAAATAATCTATTATTTTCATATCTTGGTTTTACATGATAATAATCAAACATAAAGTACCAAATCTTGGTAGTCTCAAAGGTGTGAGACCAATGATGGAATGCATTAAATTTGCGAAAAACCAAAATAGTATTAGGTATTTGATTTGGTAAATAAAAATAAAAAAGTTTTTAGAACCTGTAGAACATCATTTCTGAATGAAATAACAGAAAATAGCATCAAAATATTTTTACACACAAATAACTAACATATTACCGATTTGCATAATTAATGGAATGACATATTTATTTTCCAAACTATGCAGAGAAATCACGTTTAGGTAAAAAAAAAATCCAGTTCAAAAATGTAATACATATGAACAAAAATATACCCGTCATCCACATGTGCAAGGACCGTATTGAATGAAAAATATTTGACTTCGAAAATAAATTTAAAACACCGAATGAAGATATTATAATTTTAGTGTTAAAAAACATGGAATGCAACGTTTTTTTTTAAAACCCGTGTTGTCAATATAATTGTGATTGTGTATTTAAAAATGAAATCCATATAGTCAACTACATTTTAGAGAAAAATGAGATTTCAAAATTATGAAACAATTAAATACAAACATTTAAAAATCCGTAATTTAGACTATTTCCAATAAAAAATATAACCTTGCATCTAATAACTATTGATTGGAAATATCGCTCAGTAATAATATGTTTCATCTTACCCACATATGGAATGAAAAAGATAAAATTTGCACAATTTCTTCATCAATGAATATCTACATTTTGATTTACGTAATATTTTCTATGGTTACAATATACATGTGTTTAATGATCCATCGGACTACACGGATTTGGTGATCCTTCCAGTAGGTGTAAATTTTGCGAAGCTTATTTTTGGTTTGAGGAGAGAACAAATAAGCGTTACAAGACATGCCAAAGGCTTAAATTTTCACTTTGTTGCATGAATGGGAAGGTGAAACTACCTAGGATGGAAGATCCTCCACAATTATTCAAAAATCTATCGTACGGTAAAAATGAGAAAAGCAAGCATTTTCATGATAACATTCAATTGTACAATATGATGTTTTCATTTACATCTATGGGAGGTAATTTGATTCGAGCCTTAACAATGGAAAGTCAGCTCCAATATTTCGATTGATTGGACAAAAATATCATTATATTGGTAGTTTGCTACCAGTTGAAGGATGATCACCAAAGTTTGCTCAATTATATATTTATGATACTGAACACGAAGTAGCGAATAGGCTTCAAGCTATAGGGTATGTGTTCTTGAATCTATAAGTCGAATATAGATACTAATTTTGAAAAGTTTAGTTTCATATTTAATATATATATATATTTTTTTCAGTCAATACTACAATGGAAGTAGGTTGCATTAGGAAATTGTAAAGTATTTAAAAAATATGTTGAATGAGTACAATGTACTTGTGAAAACTTTTAGGATGGTCCAAGAAACTATACGTCAGTAGGAATCTGAAAATGTTAGACTCGAGCTTATTAGACGATGAAATGATGACGGTAGACGTTACAACCTTCTAGAGAAAGATGACATTGCACTATTGATTGTTGGTGATTTAGGAACTAATACAGGTGATCGGGATATATTATTATTGAGACTCGGACAGGTTGGTTACAACAAATAACTGAATTGCATCCGTCGTACATGGGTTTGTAGTATTCATTGTTTTTTTTTTTATTTGGTCAAGATGGTTACAGGGAAGACATTTTACTAGAAGAATCATCTTCCACATCAACCGGTGGTCGAAGATGTGTGTCTATGAGAGAATAATTTGCGTATCGACTACAAGAAAGAGAATGAATCACCAAATATTGTATTCGCTAGAAGGCTTTTTCAGTAGTTTCTGGTTGATGCATATTCAATGGTCGAGACTTCACGACTTATGTATGTACCCATCAAAAATAATTGAGATGCATATGTACCGGAGATTGTCAGATGCATTGTTACGTAGTGAAACAAGTCCTTCAATAACGGAAGAAGAGTTTTACCGTCGTCATAAATAGGTAGTGTGCGATACATGATCCAGAACTACCAAGATGCAATGGCTATATATCGATGGGCAGGATATCCTAATTTGTTTATTACATTTACATGTAACCCGAAATGGCTTGAGGTAGTTCGGTATCTTCAAAATAGAGGGCTATGGCTAGAGGATCATCCCAATATATTGGGCAGTGACAACGCTCCGCAAGTGCACGGGTCGCGCAAGTAATAAAGTGGACGTGAATCCAAGTATCGATCCCACAGAGATTGATTTAAATCGTATTTTAGATTACTACCTTAACTGGAACTAGAGAAGCCTAGGATTTGGAAATTTTGAATTAAAATTAAACTAGAAAGAACGAGGAACTTTGATTTAGAGAAAATATGAGAAAAACATGCTAGAATTGAGAATCCGCATTTATTCCATTAATTATGCATTAAATTAAACATCTAACAATAATTCATGAGGTTTTGAAAATCCATATTCCTAATATTGTCAAGACTCCCTTTCGGACAAGAATCAACACCTATTTCTATACACAATCCGACTATATTTCTATGACGAATATAAATGTATAGAAAAGCATTACAAGTTTTGTGAATACTATAGCAGATAACACAAAGCATAAGGGTATATTTCTATCCCCTATCGGACTTTGTGACAATTGACAAAAGTCTAATGAAATCTCAATCTTTCGAGCTTAAGAAATCACAACCTAAATTCATACAACTAGTGATCAATTAATTGCATGATAAAAAAGTATAAATCAATTGCTCAAACCCATGAATTATGAAATTAAATGACAATCAATACATAAAATCCGGAAATAAATGCTTCATCACAATTCTAACATTTAAGAACCTAGCCTAGATACATAATTGAATATAAATCACAAAAGGAATGGATAGATGTCACCCTATTCATGCCCTTGATCTTCGTTCTTCAATTGTGTCTTGGCTTGGAGTGGATCCCTCCGCAATCCGACAGGGTTTTGGCCTCTCTTCAATGAATTGGGAACCCCTAATCTCGTGCCCTTGGTCTGGTATTTATAGATTTTCCCGAGATTTAGTTTAATTGAGGAGAAAACTGCTGAATTACGCTCAAAAAGCCCAGCTGCGGCCCAGTCAGGACTACCGTGCGGCCGCACGGTTCAAAAATGCGCGATCGCATGACTCTGCAGGTAAACTTCAGTCGCTGAATTTTTTGACCGTGCGGCCGCACGGTTGTAATTCCGGCTGCAATTTTTATCTTTTAAATTCTGCAACTTGGTCCATGTCTTTTAATTGCACAGCAAGTCCTCCTACTTCTGATTGTTGCAATTTAACCCCTGAACTTCTGATTTCTTCCAAATTCGATTTTTTCTTCAAATTAGCTATTTGATTGACTGCATCAATTCTTGATTTGCTCACTTTGACACTTTTTACATCCAATTGCTCAATTTTAGCTTCAATTCCTTTGTTTTCTCGAATTTGGGATTATTTCTAAAATGTAAACAAATAACGCAAAATAAATAGCAAATATTCCAAAACAAACATATAAAATCCTACTTTTAGGATAGAAATAAGTGTATAAAATACACTTATCAACACCCCCAAACTAGAACTATTGTTCGTCCTCGAACAAAAAATAAAAATAAACTATAAAAATAAAAATGCAAATTAAATAAAAATATATATTTTTGCTTTTGTCAACTTATTTACCATGGGCTTCAACAATCCAAATTGACGATTCACTTTAGACAAAGAAATATGAACAACATAAAATATTTTCATTCATCCAATGCTCAACTTCATTGTGTGTGTGTGAATAGCCAAAATCAACTGCAAACTTATGCAAAAATAAACTTGACAATGTGTGACTTTTTATGCAAGAGTAAGCCCGAATCCCATGTGGTCAACAATGATTTTCTTTTGATTTTACTTACCCTCTCATGGATGATCACAACCTTATTGATTTTCTCTCATATCCCGAGGTCTTTCCTATTGATGTGGTTTCTAAACATGTATAAATCGCATTTTTCCACACAAGGCAGTTAGGACTAGACAAGTATGCACGACAGACCAAGAATAATTAACAAAGTGTTAGGAATTTCAATCAACAAAGCTTATACCATTTTATTCCATTTTTCTTTCATATGGACGACTTTTTTCTTTTAATGTCCTTGTCTTTTACCATCTTTGTGCAATACTTTTCATACTTACTTTCTATATGACCCCTGTAGCGAGCTTTAGATCGGCAGCTCCCAACTCAGTTGACCTTAGGGTACCAGGTTCAAAGAACCCCTCAGACTTAATTACCCGAGTCATAAAGGCTTAAACAGAAAAGTTAAAGATGTTTTTGTGTCTTATGTGTAAGTCCACTCTCCGTACTTGCTTTCTAGTTGACCCCTGTAGCGAGCTTTAGGTCGGCAACTCCCATCTCAGTTGAGTTTAGGGTACCAGATTCAGAGAATCCCTCAGACTTACTTGCTCGAGTCAAAAAGGCATTTGAAGAGTAGAATAAGACCTTCAGCATTTTTCTGTTTTTATGCTAGTTATTATGGTTTATACCCGTTGATCGAAATTCCTTACACTAAAGATGTACAATTAAAAACTCCAAATCTTAAATCCATCAATGCATACTCATACTAACCTTCCCACCCCCAAATTGTTCTTGAGCAGTTTGGTTCTACATTTCAGGTCGGGATCTAAATTTCTTAAGGTTTGGGATTTTTCAATCAATACTATGTTCAAAGTGCACAAGTTTACCCTACAAGTATCAAGCATCTCCCTACACAAGTTTTTACTTGAAATTGGCTATGTGCTCCAATTTGATTAAAGTCTTACATGGATGAATGTTTAGAAAAAATTTAGTTCGCATGTTGTCCAATTTCTAACTAATGCACAAAAGTCAATTCAAATCATGTCATAAGCAATAAATAAGTTAACAAAAATTTTCAGAATAATCACTTTTTATGATTTTTTCACATTTTTCAATATATTTGAATTTTCTACCCAAAATCGAATGAATGTCTACATGAAGCACATGAATGAGATTCCCACCCCCAAACTAGAATCATACATTGTCCTCAATGTATTCAAAACACATAAAGAAAATAAACACAGAAATAACAAAGAGGGTTAATGTACTTCCCGGGTTTGGAGAGTTGGTGTTCACATTTTTGAAGCTTTGACTTAAATGTTTGTTGGATGAAATGACCCCTTACTTCATTTTCCATGTTTGGCGTGAATTGCCCCATGATGACATGTTCCTTGCAAATAAACATTAATGATCATTAGAAATATAATTATTACATGGGAACTAAAGAAAATCAAAACAACACACCCAAACTAGGACTTAGAAAAATTTTTGAAATTTTTGAAAAGTGGTCGATCACAGATTTTCAACCCTTGACATCGCCTCGAAAAAGTGAAAATTTCCCGAGACATGTCCCGGGCATATGAAAGTACATAACTTGGTCTATAACATATCAAAAATTCAATAAGTTTGAAGTTCATTTGGGTTATGAAAAGATGTGACAAAGTAGGTGCAGTGAAGCTGAAAACAGGTGCACTGGTGCAGTGGTGTCTGCAATGGCCTTGCAATGAGGTGCCATGTAGTGCAATGATGTTCAAGTTGAGTTTCATGCTTTAAATCAGTGTAAACATGGATTGAACGATGCACAAATGATGTTTAACATGTAGTGAGGGTGATCATCCAAAAAGATTTGCCAAAACTCAACAAAATACTCATTGTGGCATTTTATCGAGCACCTAGTATGCATATTAAAGAAATCAATGAAAATCATAGAGTTGGAGACTTGAATTAAGCCAAAAATTTTCACATAATAAGCACAATTCAATACACCCATCAACTATCCTAAACCCATCCCCATTTATCTACAATTCACCAATCACATAAAAATATGAAGAACATCAAATTATGCAAGATTTTGTGTAAATGTGTGGAAAAACTCATACCTTTTAATGTTTTGAATGCAATGTAAGGCATGACTTTGAGTTAAAATGATGTGCAAGTAATGGGGACTAATTGGGGACTCAATGTGGGATGATTTGGGAGAGGTAAAACGGGTTTGAACGTGGTTAAAATGAGAGAATTCAATATATAAATGAATCTGCCGAAACTGTCCAGAATTGAACCGTGCGACCGCACGGTATAAAAGGTAGTGTCCTGAAATTTTTTCATTTTTCGATTTTGGACTCCGTTTTCGACCCCTAAACACATCCAAATGCATGCAACCAACTTCTGAACTATATGTACATGTCCTAAGCTAGATTCTCAAGTTGAAGATTATAATGAAAAAGGACAAAACAAATAATAATGCAATAGAAACTAAAAGTGCAACAACGTGCAAAATAGAATACTAGAATTATTTAAAGCACATAACAACTCAATGCATGCATTCTAAATATACTAGTGCTCCTAAAATGCACTGTCAAGCAACTAAACAACAATTAAGCAATAAAATAACTCAAAAGCAACAAATAAAATAACTAAAGAAAATGGGTTTGAAAAATTGGGTTGCCTCCCAACAAGCGCTTCATTTATAGTTTAGAGCTAAACTTTTTGGCAAACTCTCAAGGTGGCTTTAGATTAGATGGTGTAGCCTCATCATCTGCCCTTACCTTGTATTCATACCTCTCCCAGTACGCCAATTCCAACTCGACATCTATCCTGGAGCAATTTTCTAGTTCTGGTTCATGGACATCAAATTGCATCATTGTGAAAGTCACCTCTTGATTTTCGGCCCGCAGCACTACATCTCCTTTTTCTACATCAATTAATGCTCGTGCAGTGGTTAGGAATGGTCGACCAAGTATCAAAGGCAAATTCTCATCTTCCTCCATATCTAAGATGATAAAGGTCGCTGGGAATATGAATTTGTGAACTTTCACCAATACATCCTCCACAACTCCATATGGGTGACAGATTGATCGATTAGCCAGTTGCAATCTGATATTGCTTTCCTTTGGTTCACCCAGTCCCAATTTCTTGTATAAAGACAGGGGCATCAGATTTATACTTGCACCTAGGTCACATAAGACCTTGTTGAATTTTAAATCACCTATAATGCAAGGTATTGAAAAACTCCCTGGGTCTTTGAGCTTAGGTGGTAGCTTGTTTTGCAGGATTGCGCTGCATTCTTCATTTAAAGTTAGGATGATTGCGCCATCCTGGATTGTAGGTATTTGAGTATGGATTATTTTGGCGTTGACCTCCTTGTAAATAGTCAACTTGCTCCAATGGACAAGCCAGAATAGGGCAATCTGTAGTGGTGTGGTTTACACCACACTCTTCACAAGTCATTTTGGCACTTTTTGATGAATGACTCACCAATGCTATGCTCTCCACTTTCGCAGCCAAAGAGTCTATTTTTGCTGATATGGCAGAGTAAGCATCCACTTCATAGACTCCTGATGCCTTCTTTGGAACAACCATGTCTGATCCCCACATGGCATTTGTATTTGTTGTCCTCTCGAAGAGCTCCAATGTCTGCCCGATGCTCTTTGTGCTTAACGCACCATTTGATGAGGAATCAGCCATGTTTTTAAAATGTGGAAGTAGTCCTTCATAGAAGCACTTCACTTGATCACCTCGTTTGATCCCATGGTTTGGACACTTCCTCAGCATGCCCTTAAATCTGTTCCATGCATCATCAAAGGATTCAGCATCTTGTTGCTGAAACATGGTGATGTCATATCTCAGTTTGGCAACCTTAGCTGGAGGCATGAATTTGGTGCAAAACTTTTGGACCAAGTCGTTCCAAGTGGTTATACTAGCAGCAGGGCGAGAATCCAACCACTCAACAGCCCTATCTCTTAGAGTATAAGGGAATAACCTGAGTCTGATAGCATCATCAGATACGCCCTGATATGGAAAGTGTTGGCACATGTCTAAAAATTTAGAAACATGTGTGTGCGGGTTTTCATCAGGTCTCCCATGAAATTGATGTCCGTTTTGGAACATGCTGATGACATTGGTTTTCAATTGGAAGTTTGCCTGTTCAAATGGTGGATAGACTATGCTGGATTGACTTTGAACCACCTGAGTTGTCATGAAGTCACCCACCAACATGTCATCTTTATTTATTGGATCAGGGGCGGGTAATCTCAAATTGTTGTTTTCCATTTGATTTTTTTTTTTTTTTGGTTTTTAGATTTATCTAATTCCCCAAGTTCTCTTAACCTACGGTGTAATGTACGTTCTATTTTCGGGTCAGCTTCGAAGAGATTCCCTTTTTTCGAACTTAGCATACACAGCTAAAAGAAAGGAAACTAGTAACTAACTAAAACAAAGAAATTAAAATCCTAAAAATTAAAAAAATAAAAATAAAAATAAAAAGTAAAAATAAAATTAAAACAAGTAAAAAGTCCGAATTAGTGAAAGTAATCTAAAAATAAATTTAAATAACAATCCCCGGCAACGGCGCCAAAAACTTGACAACGCTCCGCAAGTGCACGGGTCGCGCAAGTAATAAAGTGGACGTGAGTCCAAGTATCGATCCCACAGAGATTGATTTAAATCGTATTTTAGATTACTACCTTAACCGGAACTAGAGAAGCCTAGGATTTGGAAATTTTGAATTAAAATTAAACTAGAAAGAACGAGGAACTTTGATTTAGAGAAAATATGAGAAAAACATGCTAGAATTGAGAATCCGCATTTATTCCATTAATTATGCATTAAATTAAACATCTAACAATAATTCACGAGGTTTTGAAAATCCATATTCCTAATATTGTCAAGACTCCCTTTCGGACAAGAATCAACACCTATTTCTATACACAATCTGACTATATTTCTATGACGAATCTAAATGTATAGAAAAGCATTACAAGTTTTGTGAATACTATAGCAGATAACACAAAGCATAAGGGTATATTTCTATCCCCTATCGGACTTTGTGACAATTGACACAAGTCTAATGAAATCTCAATCTTTCGAGCTTAAGAAATCACAACCTAAATTCATACAACTAGTGATCAAGTAATTGCATGATAAAAAAGTATAAATCAATTGCTCAAACCCATGAATTATGAAATTAAATGACAATCAATACATAAAATCCGGAAATAAATGCTTCATCACAATTCTAACATTTAAGAACCTAGCCTAGATACATAATTGAATATAAATCACAAAAGGAATGGATAGATGTCACCCTATTCATGCCCTTGATCTTCGTTCTTCAATTGTGTCTTAGCTTGGAGTGGATCCCTCCGAAATCCGACAGCGTTTTGGCCTCTCTTCAATGAATTGGGAACCCCTAATCTCGTGCCCTTGGTCTGGTATTTATAGATTTTCCCGAGATTTAGGTTAATTGAGGAGAAAACTGCTGAATTACGCGCAAAAAGCCCAGCTGCGGCCCAGTCAGGACTACCGTGCGGTCGCACGGTTCAAAAATGCGCGATCGCATGACTCTGCAGGTAAACTTCAGTCGCTGAATTTTTTGACCGTGCGACCGCACGCCTTGTTCAACCGTGCGGCCGCACGGTTGTAATTCCGGCTGCAATTTTTATCTTTTAAATTCTGCAACTTGGTCCCTGTCTTTTAATTGCACAGCAAGTCCTCCTACTTCTGATTGTTGCAATTTAACCCCTGAACTTCTGATTTCTTCCAAATTCGATTTTTTCTACAAATTAGCTATTTGATTGACTGCATCAATTCTTGATTTGCTCACTTTGACACTTTTTACATCCAATTGCTCAATTTTAGCTTCAATTCCTTTGTTTTCTCGAATTTGGAATTATTTCTAAAATGTAAACAAATAACGCAAAATAAATAGCAAATATTCCAAAACAAACATATAAAATCCTACTTTTAGGATAGAAATAAGTGTATAAAATACACTTATCAGGCAGCGTGTTTAAGATTAAATAGATTCACTCATGAAAGATCTTAGGCAAAATGAGATTTTTGTTCCTGTGAAATCAGGTGCTACTCATATACACAAAACCTTTTAAATTTTTTTTCAATATTTTTATAGTTTGGGAATTTATTTAAGTCATATTTAAAAATGGAGAAAATTGGTGTGATGTATATTTATTTCCAGTTGTCTACACAATAGAGTTCCAAAAGCGAGGCATGCCACATGCACATATTTTGATTTTCCTGAATCAAGATGCGATGTATCCTAATGCGGAACACATAAACAGTATAATTTCTCCTGAAATTCCTAATAAATTGATTGATCCTCACTATTATGCGGCTTTTAAAGATCTTATGATTCACATTCCGTGTGGTACAATGAGGCGGGACTAGCCGTGCATATCTAATGGTTGATGCACTAAATGCCATCCTAAAAAATTTACTTAGTACACAGTTGTTGATGATACTCGATACTCGGTCTACTGACGATTTGACAATGGAAGGATTGTTAACGAGAATGGTATAGATCTGGATAGCCGATATGTTGTTCCTCATAACCAGTATCTGCTTATGGAGTATGCAGCTCATATCAACGTTGAATGGTGCAATCAGTCGTGATCCATTAAATATCTTTTCAAGTATATCAACAAAGAGCATGACCGTGTGACTGCAAGCTTTTACCAAGGTGATGATCAAGATGGACTACAGATACTGTGGATGAGATTAAAATATACTTAGACTACAGATTTATCTCACCATGTGAGGCTTACTGGCAGTTGTTTGGTTACGATATACACTTTAGGGACCCCCGACCGAACGATTATCTTTCCACCTCCCTGATGAGCAGTGTATTCCACTATAATGATAATATTGAGGAACTTTTGAACCATCAGATTGCTAGACAAAGTATGTATACTGCATGGATGGATGCAAACAAAAATTATGTTGAAGCTAAAGCCTTGACATATGCAGAATCTCCAACAAAATTTGTGTGGAAAGCAGATAAAAGGGAATGACAACCAAGACAAAGAGGTTTCTCAATTCGTCGTATATTTTACATAGCTTCTGGTCAAGGAGAAATGTATTACTTAAGGACTCTATTGAACATAGTTCACAGGCCGACTTCATATGAAGACATTATGTGCGTAGACAGAGTGCAATACACCTCCTTCAAAGACGCTTGCTATGTATTAGGTTTGTTGGACAATGATAAAGAGTACATAGATGGCATTATCGAAGCTAGCCATTGGGGTTCGGGCCATTCTTTGAGAAGTCTATTTTCAACGTTATTGATGTCTGAATTAGGGGTGGACAAAAAAATCAGAACCGAACGGACCGAACCGAAACCGAAAAAAAAAAATCGAAACCGTTCAGTTTTTATAAAAATAAAGTTAAAAAAATATAAACCGAAACTGATTTTAATAAAAATCGAAAATAGGTCGGTTCTAAAAATCAAAACCGAAAACCGAAACTAAAACCGATAAAAATATATATATAATTGATTTTTTTCCTTAAATGTGTTGTTTCTAAATTTCATCATGGTATTTACCTTTTGATAATTGTAGGGGGCTTAGGATAACATGAAACTTACCTGTGTTGTTAGAGTGTGATTAGTTCAAATGACTCAGATTAACGATTAAATGTAGGAAAGTAGACTGTCTAAGTTTCAAACCAAAATAAAGTTATCTAAGGAATTGACATATTGAAAAAAATTATGAATTGTTTGAAATAGGTGATTTAACGTCAAATGGAGTGAAAGAGAAAAAGTACTCATGCAATAGTCTCATATTTATTGGAATTCTGGGAAGCCATAGAATGAACGAAGGGCTTGTTATGTAACAATTATTTTTTCATTGAGGGAAGATTATATATTAAACATAATATTGTAAGCTAAGAAGGCAGGAAAAAGATTTAAGGGAGGCACATTCTTGTATTTACGTAGTTGTTATAATAAAATGTAAGAAGGAATAGAATTTGGGGTTTGACAAAAGAATTTATAAATTCAAATATTTTTTAATAGGAACCGAATAAAAACCGAAATATAACCGAAAATCAAACCGAAACCGAAACAGTTCGGTTCTTGTACTTGAAGGGAACGAAACCGAAACCGAACCGAGAGTTTCGATTCTGGTTCGGTTCCTTCAATAACCGAACCGAACCGATAAACGCCCACCCCTAGTCTGAATCACTATCTCGACTTGAGTTTGTTTGGCATGCATGCTGGCAATATATGTTTTTTCTAATAAAAATTTAATGATTTTTGTCATTATCATTAATCTATATATGTCATGTTCCTTTGTGAATCAAGACTGCAATTGACCGATGAAGAAATTCAAAATTTAACTCTAGCAGAAATTGAAAAAACTTCGTGGAGCAGAGGTAAAAGTTTCTCGATTTTCGTGGGATGCCTTACCCGAGCAAATGTGATGCATCAATTAGTGTTAATAGACTTATACACGATGAATTGAGATATGATAGAGCTTTGTTGGAAGAAAAAACTAAACTACTGCAAATGTTGACATATGAGCAAATAACTGTGTACAACACAATTATGCAATCCATAGAATTAGAAAAGGAGGTATATATTTCCTTTATGGATGTGGTAGTACCAGCAAAACATTTATATGGAATACCCTTTCAGCTAGCTTGCGTTCAAATGGTGATATAGTGTTGAATGTTGCATCGAGCGGTATAGCTTCTCTTATGTTGCTTGGTGGCCAAACGACTCACTCAAGATTTGCTATTCTGCTTAACCACAATAAAGACTCAACATGCAATATTTTACAGTGCAGCGAACTTGCAGAGCTTATAGTAAAAACAAAACTTATAATATAGGATGAGGCACCAATGATGCATAGATATTGTTTTGAGGCTCTTGACAGAACTTTATGTGATATATTACGAATATCAAGTCCATCTAGCTGTAATCAACCTTTTGGAGGTAAGACAATTGTATTAGGTGGCAACTTTCGCCAAATTCTACATGTTATTCCTAAAGGGACTAGGCAAGACGTTGTTCTCGCAACCATCAATTCATCATACTTATGGACACATTGCAAGGTTTTGAAACTAATGCAAAATACGTGACTCAAAAATCTTAGCAACGATGATCGTGGAGAGGAGTTGAAAGCCTTTTTCCGAGTGGATTTTGAATATAGGAGATGGGACGTTCGGGATTGATAATGATGGGCATGCAAAAATAGATGTGTCAAATGACGTACTTGTAGACATGTCAGATAATCCAGTTAAATCCATTGTCGAAAGTACATATCCATTTTTTTGTGATGTGGATGATGTGTCATATTTGAAGGGGAGAGCTATACTTGTACTAACACTGGATCTTGTGCAAACCATAAACAAGTACATGGTCTCTATGAATAAGTGTGAAGGTAAGACTTACTTGAGTTCAGATTCTTTGTGTAGGGCAAAGAACAGTACATGTTTGTTCGAAGATATTCATTCAACGGAATTCTTAAATAGTATAAAGTGTTTGGGCGTGCCGTCCCATGTATTGATCCTAAAGGTTGGTGTTCCGATTATGGTTCTGCGAAACATTGATCATTCTACAGGTTTGTGTAAAGGAACAAGGTTGATCATCACTAAGCTTGGTCATCTGGGAGTAATGAAGGGGCCAAAGTATTTATACCAAGATTGTCATTGACTCCATCTGATGTAAGATTACCTTCAAGTTCAACAGAAGACATTTCCCATTGATTGTGTCATACGTTATGACTATCAATAAGAGTTAAGGTCAATCACTTTCGCATGTTGGACTATTCCTTAAAAAACCAGTTTTAGTCATGGTCAGTTGTACGTAGCAGTGTCAAGAGTTACAAATCGTGCTGGTCTGACGATATTGATTTGTGATGATGATGGAAACCCAACAAATGTAACAACGAATGTTGTGTACAAAGAAGTTTTCCAAAATTTGTAAAACTACATGCTTAATATTATTTCGATTTACATTGTCTTTATTTTTTGTACTGAATATTTCAAAAACACATATGGAGCTTTACATTAAGTTTTGAAAATGCAATATGTCCGTACATCGCACAGGTGTGGATCTAGTTGTAATTCATTACAATAATTTGTAATTGTCAATTAAGTTGCAATTTACAACTAATTCAATTAATTTAAGGAATTAACTGTATCATATTTTACAAATTCATTAGTTATAACTGTGATTAATTGTAAAATTGAAATTAAGTCATAAGTATAATTAATTACAAACTGTAATTCATTATAGAATGATATTAAGTTATAATTGTAATTAATTAAAAATCGGGATTACTTTCAATTTGTAACTAATTTAATTAATTTTAAAAGAAATAAAAAAGGATTTTGAGTGACTTGTAATATACAATCAAATTACAATTATAATTACAATTGCAACTTAGGCAGTGTCTAACCACATTGTGGCAAATCGATACAAATAGCTAAACAACTTGATATACCATATGAAGACATCTTCGACCGAACCATTAGTTAGAAATTGAGAGTTTGTAATTAATTATAAAATTTTATTTATTAATACAAAATTGTATTCAAGTTACAAGATTTTAATGAATTTGTAATTAATCATTAGACAGTTTCTAATCACATTAAATCGATAAAAGTAGTTAAACAACTTGTTATATCGTACAAAGGTATCTTCGATGGAACCATTAGTTAGAAATTGACACTTTGCAATTAATTACAAAATTGTAATCATTACTACGAAATTGTATTGAATTTATAAAATTATAATGAATTGTAATTGATCATTATGCAGTGTCTCATCACATTGTGTCAAATCGATACAAGTAGCTAAAATTCATGCTATATCATACAAAGACATTTTCGATCGAACTATCAGTTAGAAATTAATAATTAATAATTTATTACACAAGTCTCACCACCACCACCACCACCACCACCACCACCTCCACAGCCACATCCACATCCACCACCACAACAACCCCAACATCGCTATCCTCATCACCACCACCACCACCACCACCTATACAATCCAAGATTCAACATCGCCATCATCATCATCAATGCACTACCACTAGGGCTGTATAACAAAACCGTCAAACCGCTAAACCGAAATGAACCCGCAATCTCGAAACAGTTGGTTCGGATCCACGTGGACCCGTCAGCGTTTTGGTTTTGACCCAAACCGAACTGCTTTCAAATGGTTTGATTTAGGTTTCAATTTTCAAAATCCATTTCAACCCGCCAACCCGTAAAAAAAATTACAATTAATATTTAAAATTTCAATTACAAAAATATAGAATTTTTTTTTCTAATTTGTTATTTACAGTTTACACTTTTCAATACATTTTCTCAATTTTATGCTTTTTTTTTTGGTGACTAATAAATTCATTTGCTCTTTGTTTTATTTTTTTTACATGAAGATGAATCATGTGTAATAACAGAAAATTGCACCAATAAAGAATTGAACTAGAATGTGATGGGTTAGTAAACTTGAGCTAGTTCAATTCTATGTTTTGTGCTTCTCTTTGGTTGTTAGTTAACTATAATATATATATATATATATATATATATATATATATATATATATATATATATATATATATATATATATATATATATATATTTGTATTTAAAATGTAGGGAGACATTATAATCAAACATTGAAGTGCTGGAGCATTGCACAATGTCAAAGGAAGCTACCATTGGGCACAACATTTTAGAATTGTATTGTAAGTTGGCATATTTTGTGTCTATTTTGGAATTAGTAAATCTATTTTGTAATCTTGTAATCACTGGTTTGTGCTTTTGTGTTATCTATCAGGTTTTTTTTGATATTATTGTTATCATTTGTTTGTGATTGTGCCTATGTATCTATTTTAGAAGTTGCTTACCTATATATTTTAGTTTTGTTTGTCTTATAACATTTATCCGTAATTTCGTTGGGTTGTTTGCAATTAATTTTGATGTCTTAATTCAAAATTCTATTTCAATAATTATTTTAACTCAATCTACATATATTAGTTTAATTTCGTTTGCAAATCGCGGTTTAAAACCGCACCAAACAGTAAAAAATGGTTTGGTTTGGCTTGGTTTAGGAAATGGATTTGATTGGATTGGATTGGAAAAACGTAAAATCACTTTAAATGGTTTGATTTGAAAATTTATCAAAAATCGCCCAAACCAAACCGTTTACACCCCTAACTACCACCACCATTCTTTGATTGAAAGAGTGTGATTCTTATCGTACATTATTCCATTGGACTCCAATGGAATTGGAAATTCAAATATTTTGATTTTAATAGTTCAAAACGCGTTGTGGAACGATCTATAAAACAATTGATACAAACGCTTCTGGGTCAATACTGGTGATTTGGCTCTCACAAACACAACAAACAAATTGGTCATGCTATCCTTGTTCATGAACCATCCGCTCCTGCGTATGTAATACCCGTTACTAATAGTCTTAACAACCATTCCGCTACCATATTGTTTCCCTTCATAGCCCATCCTCCATCTACTTATTTTCTACAACAGATCCTCCTTCCACGATGCAATCACCACCCAATTTACTTTCCCTTACCTCTCTTTCTATTAATGTGTACTCTCAGGATGGGATTGCATCCATTTTTACAGTCGGGCCCTATGCTTAGAGTGATCATTGACATGATGATTCATCATTGTTATGTATTGTGTCATGTATACGTTCCTAATTTTCTTATTCTTCTGTATTTTTTATTTCGGCTAGATGAATTTATTCCTTACAAGATGTTAAATTGAACTCTATTCGAAATCTATGGATCTTTTTTCTTCAAACCGGTAAATTGAACTCTATCGATTTATAATGACCTAATTCTGAAAATATGTTTTGTATTGTTAACATAACTTTTTCTTTTAAAATGTCTGATATGTTGTGAAACTACCAAAATTTAAGAACAAGAGAATAGAGAGGTAGAGAGAAATGAGAGAGTTTCTTCTCATTCCATTCAAATCAAGTGTGTTCATTTACAAAATTTAGGCCTCTATTTATAGAGTTCAATAGGGGCATAATAAGTCATTCATACCAATAAACAAATAATATAAATTAGGTAAGGTTAGGTATTAATTAGGTTAGGGAATAATTTACAACACTCCCCCTTGAATGACTTATTGTTTAATAGCTCAATTGTCTGCCTCGTACCTTGCTAAGAAAACCCAGTGGGATAAAATTTGAGCGAAAGAAAAAGAGTACATATGCTCCCCCTGATGTTTTCCATCATGAATCATTAAGTCTAATATCCAAAATGACATCAATGATAAGTAGTACAAATCATGTACTGAAATTTGAAGTTTTGAAGTGCTTCAATGCTACCTCGTTAAAATCTTGTCAGTAAAACCCAATGGGACAAAATCTGAACGAAGGAAAAAGAGTACAACCGCTGCCTCATTAAAACATTGTCAGGAAAACCTAGTAGGACAAAACCTGGACGAAGGAAAAAGAGTACAGCATGATTCTCCCCCTGAAGTGTGCAATCAAGTATTCAAGAAGCTTTTGAATAATGATATCATCTTTCGTTTGGAATATGTATATATGAAAATCTTCTTGTGTGTAGCCGATATCATAACATTCTTCATAAGATGTCTATGATTTTCTTCATTTGTTGATATCATAACATTCTTCATAAGATGTCTATGATTTTCTTCATTTGTTGATACCATTCCAGATGTCTTTGATTTTCTTCATTTGTTGATATCATTCCAGGACAATTTAAAAAGAGAGCTTGTTGTTGAATTATTACTTGCAGATAGCTGTGACAATGTCTCAAAAACCTTGCTAAAAAATCTCGTGGGACAAAACCTTAGCGAAGGGAAAAAGAGTACATTATTCTCATTTGATACGCCATAATTGCTTCCTCATTAAAAACCTTGTTAGGAAAACCCTGTGAGACAAAACCTCAGCTAAGGGAAAAAGAGTGCAGCACGTATTTGGTCACTTCATAGGAATATCACAAGTATATTAATGCAATCTCAAATCATTTCATCAAACATATAGTTTATGATGAACTTTTATAAATAGTTTATAACTCATTTATGATGTCATAGCTCATTTATGATGTACTGAATATTTTATACCAAGCAATGTTTAGTTAGTTGACTGATTGCATTACTCAAATCTAGAATTGATTCACTTCTGATGAATAATTAAATATTCATTTTCAAATTCACTTCTGATGAATATTCATTTTCGGTGGATAATATAATTTTGCATATTGAAAATCAATTGCATGCCTAAATATTCAAATAAAATAATAGTACACTCCAATTTCAACATATTATATTATGGGGTCATATGTATCATTCTTCATGTGATTTTATTTTAAGAATCACATTTCATTCTATAATGATACTATTCTGGGCAAATTGAATCTTTCAATGATTTATACATGTATGTTCTTGCACTTTATAAACTGCAATTTCTAATTTGCAGGAGTATAATCAATCATTGAAATAGATATCAATTTCGATATATAATCTATAATCATTTCGCTTGAAATCCCAACGTACCGCGATCAACTGGTACTTCAAAGAAAACTCTCAAAGTACCGAGATGAGAATCACACTTTTTGATCTCACTCATTGTTATATCAAAGAGCTCAAACTAGTGATCTAGATTATAGTCCCATCTACCATATGTCATGCCAGTTCTTTGAAAAATTTCGCGCGCAACTAGTCGTCTTTTACGATTGTGTAATATTTTTCATTTGTACAAATAACTACTGGCATTACACATTTAAGTGTTTTGGACTTCAGGTCATATAATAATAATCCCTACATTGGGATTTTTATATTTGGCCAAAGTATTATAATTTCAAAAACCTCATTTTCATAAAAGGGTTGTGTGTAGTCAACTTATTTATCGATTCCATTTCATCTCAATATAAACATAACATAGAGAGATCTCTTTGTATATTCTATCATCAGGTACCTGAATCTCTCATCATTTAACTATGTCCCTTTTACTTACCATGAGTATTTAGTCTCAAAAGAGATCATTTCAATTATTCAAGAGATATTTGTTTTTGGAATCGATTGTCATTATGCTTCGGCATAATTACGCTTTAAGCTTGATCACGCTTCATTATTGTTTAATTTTCCCTTAATATTCAAGAATCTTGTATTATATCAGTCGGCTAAAAATGTCGCAACACATGTCATTCGTAATTATGGATATAATCACAATCATATATCAAGTGCGTATTGTTGGAGTGTATATAGATATCGCACTTCTTAGAAATCATAAAGCTTCACAAGCAAATCTTTATTTCATCGTATTGACATGTTTGTATGTAGAATATTGCTGCATGAGAAATATTTATATTCAAGTTGTTCTCATAGCAAATATTTGGAAACTCTTAATTTGCTAAACCATTAGCAACATAATGCTGTATGTCAACTAATTCGTAAAATCATTAATGACTTTAAGATATATTCATGCTAGCATTTATCACTTTGCTCGTAATATCATTACTTGAGCAAATAATCAGTCATTCATTTTCTTAGTGAGATAATTAATTTGCTTTTGAGAACAAGCAGCAATGATAACTTGTTAACCTGAACAATCTTCTGGTTTTTTAATGAATATCATTTTGCATTCTCAATAAATCTCATTATTAAATTGAAATCTAACAAATCATGCTAAATTATAGAACTTCTGGTTTAGTAAGATATTTCACTTGTACATATGTATGAACTTCTGGTTCAATATAGTATTCATTTCATCAGTTCGTATTTTTGTATAGTACAAATCAGTATACCTTTATTTAGTATATCCAAAAAGGTGATTAGAATGACATCACAAGAAAATGATCATTGTCCCCATCTTTTGATTACAAATATTTTCCCTTTTCTTGGTGGAATCACTGACATGCGGAGTCACCGCTCTTTTACGCGTTAAATAATGCATTTAAATAGATCACTTTGGGAGAAGATCAAATCCATCAAAATGGATGTTATATTATCAAATATCCGCAAATACTACTCAAATCTTCCCATAAATGTTTTGAAAAAGATTTACCGAGTTCGACTCGAAAGATTGAGGCTGCTGATGGATCAAGGTATCCCAAAAGATGTTCGTTGGTTGATCGAAGCAAAAGTTCGTTTAGCTGGTGAATTACCAGATTCATTTTCTAAACACAAGCCTGGCTTCGGTAAGAGTACTTTTGCAAAGAAGCGAAGAGCAAAAAGATTAAATAGTTGCTACAAATGTACTCGATGGACATGTGATATCCGTTGTAAATCAATAGGATATTCATCCAAAAATCGAGATGATAAAATAGATTTCATTAAGGGTGGACTGAGTAAGGAGTCATTGGATGATATCCGATTAACTCTTGAAACGCACCCTAATTGGTATGTGCAGCGTGAGCTACTATCTTTATGGGATAAATTCATCAGCGATAAAGAGCGTTATAGTTTCAAAAATATAATCACAAAAAATCCAGTTTTCCAGGCTGTTATAAACAATGATGTTTTGGGTACTCAACATTGATACAAGGTAAATCAATATAGTATATATGTTTTAACAAAGTATTTTGTATTTTCATTTTTCGTGTATTAACAGATGGTACCTGAGATATTACCGAAAGATTATCCATTATGGAGTAAAATATATACTGTCAGAGACAATATCAAAAGTGGTGTCATTTAGTCAAAAGTAAATAGAAACTTTTTCAAAAGAAAAGCAGTAAATAGTGAATGTTTTCAAGTTTAAAACGTCTGATAATTTCGCAGTTTAAAACATCCTAAAATAACAATTTCTTGTAAGTTTTTCTTTCCTTATACTCTCAAAGATGAAATGACCAAAACTTAGACAGATCAAAACTACCTATGTATTTTGTGGATCAAAAGTAGGGAAATGTTTTGGGTATCTAAAAGCAGCAATGGATTTAGGAAAGAAATTGGGAGAGAAATGTATCAATCTAGTACATGGAGGAGGTAGCAGTGGATTGATGGGTTGTGTTTCACAATCTGCTCAAACAGAGAAAGCAAGAGTGATAAGTGTTATACCCGTTCCTTTAGCTGATATCACAGGCAAAACACGAGGGCATGAAGTACAGACATTATCTATCCATGAACGCATAACTTGCATGTTATATGGTTCTGATGCCTTCATTGCCATGCCTGGAGGTTTTGGTACTTTAGAGGAAATATTTAATATTACCTCATGGGCTCAATTAGATCTCCATACCAAGCCTATTGGGCTTTTAAATGTTAACAATTTCTTTGATGGTTTGTTAACATTTCTTGATTATTCTGTGGAACAGGGATTCATCTCTCCATTTTCTAGGAGAATCCTTATTTCCGCTCCTACTATCGAGGAACTGCTGGATAAGTTGCAATCATATATTCCAATATAAGATCCAGCAGGATTAAAGATAGATTGGTCGCAAGGAAGGGGTGCCAAGCGAAAATGGAGTTCGGTTAATGTAAATTTATCCTTGTGAATCTCAAAATATTGTGGGTGGTAGAGTATGGGATATTCTTACTCTTGAGACACACAAAAAAGATTAGGGGTGGTAGAGTATGACGTATTATTACACCTGATATACACCTCTACTTTTGATGATCATAAATGTTTCCCCCTTTTGTATTTTGCATGTATGTATCGTTTATACTTCTTCAGAAGTAATAATAATAATAATATCATTTCAGTATGTTTAGTTGATAATTTTTACTTCTTCTAGAGTAAATATGTACTTCTTCTAGAATACGTAAGTGTTTATGCAAAAACTTTTCCAGATATTTATCATCTAATATTTATCTCATAATACTGATGAGATTATTTTCACATTAGCTATGTCTGTGCTATCATGTGATATTATCTTATCATACATCGGCATTCTCTTGTTGGATAATTCATTTTTATCTATCTTATCAATACGGATAATGGTAACTTCTGGTACCGCTTGATAAAATGTTTTTAATCAACATTCACCAACTTTTTGGTAATGATAACTTCTGGTATCATTTGATAAAATATTATCTAACTTTAGTATTGATAACTTCTCGTATCATTTAATGAAGTATCAAATAACAATAATATTGTATATATATTAACAATAATAATACTGGGGTTATACCACCACGTATATATGTTGACAACAACCTCTAATATGTTATAATTAACCAACAACTGAGGTGTTTCTGAAATAATATAAAATATGAATATATGTAAAGTATTCCATGTATTCAATTGATAAACCGACAATATAGGCGTTGTAAATATAATGAAATAATTACCTTTCATAAGTGAGTGAATCATATCTTCAAATACAATCAAGGTATTCATAATAGTCTAATCCGTTACGACAATGAGTCATATTCAGATAAGGTATAAATTCAGTCCATAATAACTCAATCTATCAAGGTATGGCAATGATTATATTACTTATAATTTGTTTAAAATCTTTAATTTATCTTATTGATCACGTTAATTTACGATTAAATATACTTTTACGTATTACCAAGAGCAAAATGGTCCATATTTTAATATATTGCTCATATGGATAAATCGAAACCGTCAATAAGTTTGAAATTTAATTTAGAACAAACTTACTTTTGGTCCGAAGTTCAAAATCCCGTCAGAAGTGCTCCAAAAACAGTTTTTAAGAAAACCGCTACGTTCGACCGCTGGAAAATTTCAAAACTGCACAAAACATAAAAGTAAGACCATAGAAAAATCAAAAACGTTGATCTGAACAAACTTCCTTTTGACATCATCGCTGTCGACATGTGTCGGTGTCGGAGATTCGTCTTGCCACCGTGGTTTCAGATCTGGTCTCCGATCGTCGATTGGATGTATAGTTTTTCGTAGATCGGCTTTGGAAGTTTCGGATTATACACTTTTTTCAACTTTTCTTTTTGCACAACATCGCGACCATGATTCTTTCCTCATATGAAACTTTTTGAATCATACAAAGTTTCCATCTTTCTTGATGTTTTCAGATCTACAATACGTGGGTTATTTTCTAAAGCCAAAAGTATTTGATTTGGAAATGAAAACATTGATTGATAATAATCAGGTTTCTGATATAGAGGTTCATCATTTAGATGCAACTGTAGAGCATACTCCCGTCATATTACTCAATTGGCTAGAGACTCATGCTGATAACATGTTGTGAAACTACCAAAATTTAAGAACAAAAGAATAGAGAGGTAGAGAGAAATGAGAGAGTTTCTTTTCATTCCATTCAAATCAAGTGTGTTCATTTACAAAATTTAGGCCTCTATTTATAGAATTCAGTAGGAGCATAAAAAGTCATTCATACCAATAAACAAATAATATAAATTAGGTATTAATTAGGTTAGGAATAATTTACAACATGATATTTAAAAACACAAGTCCTAAATTTTGAAAAAGGTGTATGACACACCCTGAGGGCCCAAACCGACCACGCCCAAGGTCATTGGTTCGAGATTGTAAATCCAGGTTATACCTTCCAAGGACCAGGGTGGAGAGGATTGTGAAAACATTGATTGATAATAATCAGGTTTCTGATATAGAGGTTCATCATTTAGATGCAACTATAGAGCATACTCCCATCGTATTACTCAATTGGCTAGAGACTCATACTGATAACATGTTGTGAAACTACCAAAATTTAAGAACAAAAGAATAGAGAGGTAGAGAGAAATGAGAGAGTTTCTTTTCATTCCATTCAAATCAAGTGTGTTCATTTACAAAATTTAGGCCTCTATTTATAGAATTCAGTAGGAGCATAATAAGTCATTCATACCAATAAACAAATAAAATAAATTAGGTAAGATTACGTATTAATTAGGTTAGGAATAATTTACAACATGATATTTAAAAACACAAGTCCTAAATTTTGAAAAATGTGTATCACACACCCTGAGGGCCCAAACCGACCACGCCCAAGGTCATTGGTTCGAGATTGTAAATCCAAGTTATACCTTCCAAGGACCAGGATGGAGGGGATTGTGTAAGCATGAGCATCCCTCAATAACTCTTACTTGTAACAAAGTCAATTCCACCTTACGAGGAATCAAATTCTGCACACTATCGCACTGAATACTTACCATCCTTCCTCTTTGTCACTGAGAGACTTGGCCGGGGCCAAGTCCTAAATTTTGTATTTGTGTTGGAGTGTGTTTATTAGATCGCCCGTGTGCTCGCCTCTATAGTTGACATTGGAAGAAACCGGAGAGAATTCTCAACCCTAAGTCTTTTAATCGTAAAAAATCGATTTTCTCAATTCCCCTATTCTTGTACAACTGTATTCTGTTTCTTCCTCTTACTCTTCCTCTTCCACTTCCTCTTCATTTCGTGTTTATTTAAACGAGAGACTGTGAAGCAACCCTAGTTACTTTTGGGTTTCAAATGGATGCTAAGGATATTTTGGGATTGCCCAAAAATGCATTACCAATACAAGAGAAGAAGTCCAAACCTCCGAAAGAAACTCAAAGAAAACCTGATGGAATTTCACGCGAGGTGTTCTATTGTTCTTTTACATTTTGTTATGCCCATGTACGGAACTTTTTGGATACGTATATAATTGTGGTAAATATTGTAGGTTTATGCACTTATGGGCGGATTAGCACCTCTCATGCCTTCCGTTGATCTGAATCAATTGAAACGAAAAGCACAATCTGAGAATGAGAAGGTTAGTGTGTTTTCTATGTTTAATTGCAATCAGTTAATGGCTATTGTTAAATGCAAATATTTTGACAGATAACATGGAAATGGCTTCCCTTTACAAATTCTGCCAGGATAGACAACTTACAGCTTTACCATTGGGTATGTTTCATGCAATTTTAGGATTATTTCTGGAATTGTTAGACATACAACCTTAACAAAAGTTTGAGCTCTTGAATTTGTAGGTTAGAGTCGTAAATGGTGTTCCACCTACAGGTGATTATTCATTTGCCAAGTATAACAAGGTACAAGAACAAAAATTATCCTATGGGAGGATCGTGCTTAAATTAGTTCATAAATCATAATTTGCATCGCCCTCTCTATTTCTAGTGTCACTGAAATTTGTTAATTTATTTGGTGTAATGCAGTCCGTTGACGTGATCAAGTACACTGATGAGGAGTATGAGAAGTACCTGGTGGATCCTGTATGTGTTCAGAATTAAACTTTGCTAGTTTGGTTGTCATGGGATTTTTCTTGATTAAGCCTCCGTTTGCTAAAAATATTTTGTTTATAAATAAGGAATGTGATGGTTTCGAGATAAAATATGTGGTTGAAAAGTGATTTTAAGAAATGTGTGTGATTAAAATGTGGTTTGGGAAAATGTATTGTTTATATATTTGTTTATAAACATTTTACCAAACAAAGCATAAGTTTTAGAGTGAAATGTATGATAGATGGCACACGTTTGTGGCATTTATAATTGTAACTCGAGAAATACTTTCTGCATGACAACCCCCGACGTGGAAGTGATTTATTTTGTATGATCATTGAAACATATCACTAGATTTAAATTACCATCTGCTATGGCCTATGAGCATGACCCATTGACCCAATATGATAGACCCTGCAGCACTTTTTTTAGTAATTGTTCTAGCAAATACTTCCAATAGGACAACCCCACTACGCAAATGATTCATTTTGGACATGAATTCATACTTTAAAGTTGAGTATGCTGGGATATTGGCCCATATGATTGCTCTCTCAGCATTATTGTACTAAATGTTCTGGCTTTCTCAGTTTTTATCTTATTCCAATCCCTTCACGTGATATTACATGTCTCAGGCCCTTACTACTATGTTTACTTTCAATAGGCATGGACTAAGGAAGAGACAGATTGGTTGTTTGACATGTGTGAACGGTTTGATCTCCGCTTCATTGTGATTGCTGATAGATTTCCATCATCAAAAACTGTGGAAGAACTGAAGAATCGGTTTTACAGTGGTATTACTATCTTGTCTTACTGATTTGTTCCTTCTCTTCTGGATTTTCTGATGTTCATAGTGGCTGCACGTCTTTACATGCGCACACACTCATTTCTGAAAGACATAGATGGTATAGAGAGAGATGAGTGAACAATTAGTGTTATTTAATCATGTGATTTTTGAGAAGTTCTGGTGTTTATCTTGATTTGGATTGGACAGTATCCAGAGCTATCTTGATTGCTAGGGCTCCGTCTCCTGGGGATGTTGTTGGGCACTCACTTGTTAAGGTACTGCATTATCCTCTTGTACCACTGTTTCTTGATGTTTAAAATCCAGCCTTTTTTTTAAGAATTAAGTTCAGCTTTCTTGTCTGGAATGTGCATGTTCTGACAATCTCTTTGATATTATAATGTTTTCAAATAATCCAGGAACCTTATAATCTTTCTCAAGAAATTGAACGAAAACGTGCATTGTCGATGGTGCTCTCTCACACGAAGCAGCAGGAGCGCAGAGATGTTGAGGTTTGAATTTTGTTTCTGTATCTCCCCAGTGACCTGAATAGATGATAGGGGAAGAACATATTTGTTATCCATTACATGTATATGAGACTAAGCTTTTTCTGTTTGTAGGTTCTTGCTGAGGCGAAAAGAATATCTGAGGCCAGGAAGGCTGCAAAGGTCAGCTCCTCCTCTCCTCCCCCACTGGAAAAAAGGAAAAAGAAAAGAAATCAAAAGAAATCCAACTTCCCTGCCTGTCTGTCAACAGATGTGTCGAAGAGTGATACTTGAATATTGTGAAGATGGTATTGTACCACATTGCATGTATGTGAAAGATAGGCTTATTTTGCTGACAACCCATCTTTGCCTATTAATGAGCATCATTATTATGAAGTAAAGGTGTTTTATAAGATATGCTGGCTATGCCCTCATTTATATGAAGATGTCTTCCACAAGTCTTTAAGTCTCGGGGCTTTTACTCCCTTTCGATGGAGGTAGACCTTCGAAACCCTCAGACAAAGTGGAAGGGATAACCTTGAATATTGAATATGAGGTCCTTCTTGCATGCGCTTGGGCTTTCTTTGACTGCGTAACTATGCCTGTCTCTTGGAACAAATGAACTGGATGATTGGGTCAAGGGCTGTGATAAGCGCATTTTATGCATTTATTCGGTTTCTATTCTCATTTAATTATGCCCCTTCGTCTGGTGTAAGCTAGATCAGCATCTGAAGCATGCGAGTCCACGCAAGTCATTGAGAAAGCCTTTACCTTAGCACAAGAGCAAGAGGTTACAACCCCCAGAGTGTGACAACAAAAGGGTCAAATTGAATGAAATAGAAGCCCTTATGGCCCTTTAAAAGGCAAAACTCTCGCCGTAGTTTGGCACCTTTAGTCTTCTTTTGATTAGAGTAGGGATCACAAGAGAGCAGAGTATACCGCCCTGTCATAGTCACAAGTCTCTTTTTATTATCTATTTTTGAAACTCTTCTTCCAACCTTTTTTGAAAAGTGCATACTTTCTCTTCCATAAATGATCTCTCCAGTTTGGAAAGGCGTGAGATATTTACCTGAGCAAGCTACATTGAGCGGATCCCACTTTAGTCCCAAGACTTTGGTCTCTAACTTGAAAAGCAAATGCTTGAGCTTGAGTGAGAAGGTCCTCGCTTTTTGACTTGAGCCACTGACCTTATTTTGATGATGACGCACTCTTATTGCATACTACATAATTGTATTAAGTCTGTACTCACCATCATTTCATTGTTTTTTGTACACATATTTGTGTTAATGTAAATATTTTTTTCTTCAGGCTGCAGAAGAGCCAGAGATTCCAGTCATGGCAGACTCTGGCCATGATGTTACTGATAAGGCTGCTGTTGCTGGCGATTCTGTCTCTCCTTCTCCAAGCACACAGTTTGCTTCTGCTACTATGGCCAATCCAGTCTCAGAAACTGCGTCAGTTGTAGCTTCTCTTCGCATGGTATGCCACAAAACAGATAATTGTGTTATATCTATCTTAAACTTCCTCGCTTTTATCCTCTTGTTTATTTTGGTTTCACTGCTCGACAAATTTACAAACAGGCTTATGCTTCTTTCAGTTCATTTGTCGTGTTTGTGCATTAGTAATCCTTGATGTAGGACAATCCTATTCCAAAATACGATTTCTTTTTCTTTGTTGAATAGAATAGGATTTCCTCTTCTTTTTTTATTTTCTTTTTCTTGACTGCAAAATGAGTATCTTGTATGTTTTTAAGTATATATGTCCTAAAATAAGAGAAGGAGGGGGGGGGGGGGGGGGGGGGCTAAAAGGAATGAAGTTTTGTTCCGGATGTTTTTTCTACTTTTCCCATCAAATACAATTTCAACAACACATTTATATGAGATCCATCACTTTCACACTTTTCAATAACTTTTTAACCATACAATCTCTCAAAAATTCAAAAATCCTCCAAAACTTCCAAGATCAAACAAGCTCTAAAATCCTAAAAATGAGATAAATCATAATAAGCCCATGTTTGATATAAATTAAAATCAGATTTTTAGTAAATTTTGATAAAAGTTGATGGAATGTGTGGTTGAAATGTTGTTGGGCCTTTGAAATGTGGTTAAAATTAATTATTGACTTTGACTTAGATTTTAATCATATTTTTTAGAGTTTCCAAAAAAAGGAAAATAAAAAATTATATTCTAAACAAGAAAGAAGAAGAGATAAAACCCTATTATGAACTGCTTGTGCATGCGTATATGTAACATCTTTTTCTCTTTTCCTCGTTTTGGTCATTCTTGCTATTCTTGGACTATGACTTTGGCCTTCTGTGTTATTGTTCAACAAATTATGCAGCTGCAAGTGTACTTGAGATCTTACGCACACGAGCAAATGGTGCAAGCTGCAAGTTCATCAGCAGGACTTCGGACTATCAAACGGGTTGAGCAGACTTTACAAGATCTCGGGGTATGTGTCTACTCCTTACACTATTAAAAGTGGTTTTTGTTCACTTTGCCCTGATAATTGATGTTATATTGGTTGTAGGGAACAATTTTGTTTCACAATCTAGGAAGCACTGATCATGGAATTTGTGCTGATGTGCTTATAGGGTTATACTGTAACTTGGTGAAGAGTAATATATCGGGGAGAATTGTATCTATCCCTTAAGACTATTCAAAGTAGTCTTTGTCAACTTTGTCCTGATAAATTGATGTTATATTGGTGACAGCGTGCAATTTAGTTTTACAATCTTGAAAGCACTGATCATGCAGTTTGTGCTGATATGCAACCTAAACTTGTGAAAGAGAAAAATATAAGTGAGAATTAGTGTTTGTAAGTGGTTTGTTCACTTTGTCCTGATAATTGATGTTATATTGGTGATAGGGAGTAATTTTGTTTTACAATCTAGAAAGCACAGTTCATGAAGTTAATGCTGATAGGCTTCTACCTAAACTTGTTAATGGGGAAAATATCAAGGAAAAATTATTTAATGGGTTTCCTGTACCTGTACATTATTAAGCATATCCATTTAAATATTGTCAGCAGTCGAAGCCTTAGTCAGCTTTCTTGGTTAGTATTTTTAACATTGGGAACCAAGAGTGTGTTTGGGAGTGCTTTAAGTCTAGTTTATCTGTTCACTACCTATACCTTTTGAAGATCTTGTTTTCTAAAAGTTGAGGTTGGTTTTGCCTTGATTGAAGCTTGGGAAAGTGACATCCCTGATCGAAGGAAAGGAGTTTTCAAATTTTAGACTTCTTTAGGAGGAAAATCCTGCAGAATGATTTTTGTGCACCTCTAATATATATGTTTCCTCTGGATGGATGAAGAACCCCGTGCACCAATTTCGCAGGTAAATTTGAAACCAAAGGTTCCCACCAAAGCCGTATGTACAGAGCATCTGGAACTAAGAAAAGAAATATTGATTCTCTTGAGTCTTCAGAAACAGGTAATTCTTCTCGAGTGTTCTCTCTCAAGTATTATCTTTTTCTTTGTGATAAATTGCATTAGAAATTCCTTGTAATAATTTTGTTGTTCATAAGAAGTCTACCTCATCACGTCTTCATAACAGCATTGGCCTTTATTCTTTCGTCTATTTCAAATTTCATTAGGCTTGAGCATTGTTATTCCTGTATGCTGACTTCCCTTTTTTTTTATGATTATCACTTTTTTTTCCCTTTTATTTCTCTCTTATTATTATGAAAATATAAGCTAACTGGATTTACGTCTGACCCAAGCTTGTCAAAATAGATTTAAATGAACTTTCATCTAAAACATGACACCTCATTAGATTTCAGTGTCGTATTCACATTCAAAAAAGTTTAAATTTCCTCGCCATCAAGTCCTTGTTTGAGACCCATTATTTTCAAAACTCATTTTTAACAACACATTCTCCTAAAAATAATTATTACAATTTTATTTATTTATTTTTCACATAATGGGTCTCAAACAAGGGCCAAGTAACTTTGAATGCAAGATTTTGCTTCGTCAATATGGGGAAAAAGTCACGTTTCCAACCTCAAATTAAAATATACAGTCAGACTATTTCAATTTGATATATATATCTCTTTTTGGATAATCAGTTGCAATACAAGGAGGCAGAAGGTTCTTCATATCGTGATGGTTCATATGCTGAAACTCCTGGTACACCACCACCTAAGGTTGGTGATATGTTTTTATTTCCCCATTAATCATTAATAACGGTAGAAGAAAATTTCGATTCATAAGATTATAATTGCTTGACCTTTTCTTTAACAGCGTTTGCAGCATGCTGCAGATGTTGATCGAACATTTACTCCGGATACATTGAGTTTGGGAGGTAATAACAAGTGCTAGCAACATCTAATGATGTCTCTCTCTCTCTCTCTCTCTCTCTCACACACTAATTTTCTCCACAACACTGCTTTTAGCATGGATTTTATGTGATTTGATTTTAGGGGAAAGAATTGGTAAAAGGGACCAGAAGCGTAAGGTATACACTATCAGTTTCATCTCTTACAAATATTTTTTACATATCTACTAATTATTCACATTTGCAAGTATACTAAAAATGCGTTTACCATAAAATCGGTTCTGAAGGGACCTGGAAGATCAGAAACTCCATCTCCATCTCAGTCCAAAAGACCCCGAAAGTACAAGGCATCAGATTGATCTTATAGAAAATTTTGTTCCATGCCTCGTGCATTAGTTACAGGTATGGAGGATTCCTATTTCCCTGGAAAAGTATATATCGTTGCATCATTATGCAAACACATTTTGTCCTAACTTACACGTCTCTAGGGAGTATGATGAGGGAGCTCCGTTTCAGCAGCGTAACGTGTCTTGCTTGCTTCCTGGAGGAATTGAAGTGAAGTAGCCACCAATACGTAAATCTTAGCAGGATTCACAAGTTGCTCGTTTGATGGTTCTTTTCACATAATGAATATATTTACATAAAGTTCCACAGAAGGATGTATTGAACTTGGTTCTTACGGCTTAGTTTGCTCTCCTTCTGTAAACTTTTTCGAATGTAAATAATTTGAGATAATTTGTTTGGCTTGATCGGGAAACGCAGCATTTGTTTGTCCTTAATATTACTATGAATTATGGGAAAATTATGTTCGAATCTGGTAGAGTTACTCCTGTTGAAACTAGTAACTAGTAATTGGCACGTACAATACATTTGGACGTTTTCTAACCAGTGTAAAGTGCAGCTAATTGCAATTTATAAATGTTAAAAACCTGTTGCATATTGATAGGATTCATTTTTATTATAGTTGAATAAAAATCGAAAAAAGGGTAGTCGGGATTTTCTCAGCACTTGGAAGGGAATAAACTTCGTAATTCCAGGGAGCATTGGGAAAATTAATAGTTTTAATAGAAAAGTGAGCCTCTCTAAAGCTAACACAAAAGAAAATAATCACGTCATGAATATTGTTGCCATCTCTAGAATAAGATGGCTTTGGTCACCCTCACACGGACAGCAAAACCACCATCACACCAATGCACTCGCACAAACAGAGATTTAGAGATAGATCCGCAAGTGTTTATTACTTCAGTTGCCAGAAGTAATTAATTTATAGAATAAAAACGCCACTTGCAGCAGGAAAACAACTAATTTATAAGTATCCGTACAAACTGAAAATCACTGTGTTGACACTCAGGTACAATATTACCCCCACAAACTGTAGACATTTGTAGTTCAATGGATGAACCTAGATGTTCTATTACCATCTACAAGGATCTACAGGAAGAACCGTAAGTCAATTACTTTCTATTCTTGCCCTCCTCCCTCACATTCTCCCGTTTCTTATACAGCTTCTCCAGTTGCCGCTTTGCTTCACAGTTGGGGAAGTTTGTCAAATCATAGTAATGAGGGGCTATGTCAATCAACCTGCAGATAAATTTAAAAGGACAGCAAAAAATAACTTTTGAATATCCATCTAAGAATTCTTTAAGCTGTAAAAATATCAAAAAATATGTAATCATAAGCATGAAGCATCAAACTACAAAAGTCTCTTTTCAACTGAAGAATCAGTTCATTATTTGTAATTTAACTTAGAAACCTTTTTATCTTTGCCATGAAGACTGACAAAAGCTAATTGCCAATAATAAAACAAATTTTTTAGAACATCTTTTTGTTCCATTCCACGCTTCATTGTTGTTGGCAGACAAAAAGTCCAACTCATACCATTGAGACTCACACCTATACCCACCCCACCCCAAACAAATAACTCAAGCACAAAGCCACCATGCCAACTGTCCCCCCCTACACCAACTTTCCTAGGGAAACAGCAATCACAAGACAGTTTCCCCGAATTAACTTGCAATTGAACAAAAAAATAAAAATTGACAACTTGAACAGCCAAAAAAAGGTTTTGCTTTTAATTGGAATTTCTATATTGAAGATACATTTACAAAGTTGTACGTAGAAACATGTTAGAAAAGCTTCTTGTAATGACAATAAGGTTTTTGTCCCTGGTAAAAGACAAACCTAGGCATTCAAGTCTAGAATTACAAGTACATAGAAAACAAGCACTAAGAAATTTCTATCAAAACTCCAGACCCCCAAGTAAAAGAAAAGACACCTCTGTTAAAAATGATCCTTACACAACGGCATAAGCAGAAGCTTACCATTCACCACGAATATCAGTTACGGTACGGATGAAATTTCTGCTTGTTAAGACATACTCGTTGTAGATAACCCACTCTGGCTTATGGTCCAAGCAATTTGAAGGATGCAAGTGAACAACCTGCATGCAAATAAACAAAAATTTAAAAAGAAACAAACACATGATTCAGCATGTGAAAAAATTGTTTTGGAGCTTCCACCTAGAACAATACACATTTCCTATAATTACATACTTGATTGTCTTTCACAGTAAGATAGTGCCCAGTACGCTCTAGATGGGCAACCTGCATGAAATATCCAGCTAGCATAGCCTTCCTAATGTTGACGTAGTAATCACGGCTGTTGAAATCTGTACTGCATAGCTTGAGGTTGAACCTGGCCATAATTCGAGCTAGCTGCTGTCTAACATTATCTGCAGATTTCAATGCTCTATGATTGACAAAGTTCTCGTAACACCATTGTGGATCCTCGTCTGAAAATAATAGAAATTCAAAACAAATATTAATTACCCCCATAAAAGATGAAAGGACAGGAAACAAGATAACAGGAGATAAACTACGGAAACTTACTATTTTGTTTGTACGCGTGATACACATTCAAGAGTGTAAGATGATCCCCATCAATGTGACCGAACCGAGCTTTGGCTTCATCTGCAGCTTTTTGGGCCTCCCTAGGCCGGACAAAGCAATTGGGTACTATAGAAAAAATTGGTTATCACAGAGGAGGCCCACGGAAGAGGTCAGCAGATGCATAGAGGCGAGACACCATTTGCTTGATGAGAGAATACTGAGAAACTGCAACTATCTGCATCAGCACTTACTTAGAAATCCTTGGTACATGCCAGCAGGAGGCATGAAACCCAGACTCGATGCTGATGACAACCTAAGCAGACACACACACCAACCACATACATGAACGCGCATTAGCGCTCATGTATGCAGTAGAATGCCTGACATCACAGTGCATAGAAGCATATCTATGCATGTGAGGAAAGAGTGAGTGAACTTCACAACGGGTGAAGTACACACTTGAACCAAAGAAGATCTACTTATAGGACAACATCCCAAACAGACAGAACAAAAAACAACAGTAAGAGTGGATACCTGAAAGCATAGCTGATATAGAAAGGATTTCATTTGAACAGTTGAATTCAGGGCTAACAACAAGCATTTTGGCCATCTGAGGATCCAGTGGAAGTTCACTCATAATTTCACCCAACTTGGTCATGTTCCCATCATCATCCAGTGCTCCAAGGTAATTCAAGACCTCCAAAGCTCTCATAAGTGTTTCTGGTGCAGGTGGATCCATAAAATCAAAATGGACCAGGTCATCTATTCCCAGTTTCTTTAAAGTAAGGACTGTGTTAGCTAGGTTTGAACGCAATATCTCTGGATAGGTTTGAGGTTGGAGATCATTATGGAAACTCTTTTCAGTGTAAAGCCTAAAACATTTTCCTGGTTGTGTTCTCCCAGCACGTCCTGATCGTTGGTGAGCACTTGCCTTTGATATAGGAGATACCAAAAGAGACTCAACACGAATTCTTGGGTTATAAACCTTCTGTTTTGCGAACCCTGGATCAATAACATATACTATGCCATCAATGGTTAAAGATGTTTCCGCAATATTTGTTGATACAACTATCTTCCTTCCAGCTGGACCACCCTCCACTGCAGGTGGTGGAGCAGATTCAAAAATCTTCTGCTGCATAGCTGGAGGAAGCGTGGAGTACAGAGGAACTGCTTTAACAGGACCCACTTGGTCTCCCATATTTCCTATTTCTTTTGTTATCTTGCGACAGGCATCTTCAATCTCCTCTTCTCCAGTAAGAAAGACAAGTATATCACCAGGAGGTTCACACATGTGAATCTGTACAACAGTGCGTATGGCTGCTTCCAGGTAATCCCTTTCCGGATCCTGGGTGTAAAATATCTCCACAGGGTGAAGCCTTCCAGGGACTTTCATGAGTGGTGCACTACTGAAGTAACCCTGAAACTTTTCAGCCTCAAGTGTAGCACTCATCACAACTAGTTTCAGGTCCGGCCTATTTTTCAACACTTCCTTCAGAAGCCCAAACAAAACATCTGTTGCCAAAGTTCTCTCGTGAGCTTCATCAAGAATAATCACTTTGTATCTCTCCAAGAGCGGATCTGTCATGGCTTCCCTCAAAAGCATACCATCGGTTAAGTACCTGTAATGGAAGAAAACATACATTGGGATATTATGGCCTTAGAAAACTTTGGAAAATTTTGAAATGCAAAAAATGAAAAAGAGGTAAAACCAAGAATGTTACATCAATGAAACGAAAATATTACTTTAGAACTGTTCTAGCACTGCTGCAGTCCTCAAAACGAATACTGTAACCTACTTCTTCCCCAATAGTTACATCCATTTCTTCGGCAACTCGGCGTGAAACAGACATTGCAGCCACCCTCCTAGGCTGGGTGCATCCAACCATGAACTTCCTACGCTTGTCTGGGGTTTCTATCTCTATTGCGTCAAGAACAAACTGAGGAATCTGTGAATAAAGAAACTAAAATTTAAGATCTATCTAAACTCAACAAAGAGACGACTGAGTCAGCAAAAAATATAAGACCATACCAGATCAATAGAAGAAACCTAATTGTGAATAATAAGCAAATATTTGGCACAGACATTTAGAGGGTTAGGTACGTGTATAGAAAAGGCAAGCAGAGGGAAGGAAGTACCAAATAAGGTAAACAACTGCTAGTCTGCACCCTGTAAAAATTAAAATAACTTTACAAGGTGGGAACTTATATAGTGAGAACCGTCTGAAATTCAATCTTCAGGACGTACCGCATTGTAGCTAGTTTGGGCCGGCCGAAAACCAATATATATATATATATATATATATATATATATATATATATATATTGTTAAATAAAAGGCCAAACAACAAATAAAATAAATTTAACCAAAAATTAACGAATTGGCAAAATTACAGTGGCTTTGGATGCTAACCTGAGTGGTTTTACCACTGCCAGTTTCACCAACTAGAATTAGGGTCTGATTTTCATTGAGAGCCTGCAAGAACTCCTCTTTCTGGTGCCACACCGGGAGGGTCTTCCTCTTCTCCAGAATCTCGTAGTATCTCTGAGAATAGGGCCTTCCATTCCATTTGTTTATTGTAGATTGAGCAGTGGCGGACAAGACGCCGTTGGACTTCTTTGCCGAGACCGCTGCCTCGTCAACGACGTCGAACAAGCTCACCTTCCTCTTCCTTTCAGTCCCCATCTACCTAACGTTATCTAATTGGTCGCCTGAATTCAGATAATACTCTCCAGCAAGCGAGAGTAGTAGCTGAGAATTTGGACAATCGGAAGCTAAATCGCAAGACTTGGATTGTTGAAACCCTAGAGAGCGAAAAGGGTGAAAGGAATGAGTGAGGGTTGGTCTAATTTATTTATGGATGCATGGAGTTTTCTGGATTTCGGCATTTCAGGGCCTACTTACCATCTGGGCTTTAGCCCATGCCAAAAGTCAATATATGGAATCCGGCCTTGTCGAATTAAAAAGGGAAAAAATACATAAGTCTCTGTTTAGTACTATAAATTAATTTATTTATGACTTTGAGGTAAAATTCGTAGTTGAAAAGTAAAAAAAATGTGTATAGTTAAAAAGTGGTTTGAAAAATTGTCTGATGTATAAACCGTTTACCAAACAAAGGTTTAAAAATACAAATTTCAAAAATAAGATTAAAATTGTATAATTTCAAAAATCATGTTTTAATTAAGATAATTAATTAAATAATAATTAAAATACTTTACCAATTATACATATTAAGATCACAATTGTATAATTTTAGGTCACAAAACAAAATCTTTCAGGTCACAAATTATTTGAAATCACAAATCACGATTATTAGGATCGCAAATCACAAACACAAATAATTTTCGGTTACAACCACCATTTTTAAGGTAACAGGTAAAAAAATTATATTTTACAATTTTAGTTTAACGTTAACGTCGCCACTACCTCTTCCAACACCATCAACACGACCATACAGCTAACAGAACCAAATGTTGTGACATGAGAACCACTATAACAGAACCAAAGGCTATAACTTGAGAACTAAACGCAGAGCTTGCACTCCATCCACACCACTGCTTATAGAACGGAAGGCGACCTGAGAACCATTATAATAACTCATCATCGCCATGGCCATTGATCCACCATCACAACACCACCACCACCTTCACAGATCCACCATCATCACAACAACAAATAAAAAAAATCAATTTCACCACCACCCGAGAACCAAACGCCACAGACTGCACTCCATCCAATGCTGATAACAGAACTAAAGTCTGTGACCTGAGAATCATTATAACAACTCTCTGCCGCCAACATCGATCCACCATCAAAACACCACCACCACCTCCGCGGATCCACCATCATCACAACAACAAATCAAAAAATTCAATTTCGCATCACAATAACTAACACCACCTACAACACTACCACAAACCCGCCATCACTATCCACAAATCGATTTCTGCTATTGTATTATCGAGAAGTATTTCGACTACGAAAGACTGTTTCAAAATATCTCTGGCTCAGCCGCAAGGCCAGGTTATAGACGGGCTCATCGTCGGACCGTTGCTCTCTGTTGGAGCTATTTATCTGATCACCACTACGTTTAATAGTCCATCTTTTCAAAGGTTACCACTTGAAGATGACTCTCGCAGCTTCGGTGAGCAGTCACCTCCAGTGTTTTCTGGTTAGGAGATAGCGGCCCAACGCTGCCTGGGGGCTATTGATTCTATTAGAATTCTCGTTTACAACTATCAACCTTCGTAGGCAACTGCACGCAGATACCGTCGCCACTGAGCATCTTAACCTGAAGAGAAATGGAGGAGAGCGACGGATAGTGAAATATAAATGGAATAGTAATGTATAATTAGGAAATCAAAATTAGGGTTATGATAGTTTATTTAATTTAATAATTATTAAAATTTTTACTCCCTCCATCCCAATTATATAGGTTGATTTGACTTTTTACACAAATTAAGAAAATATATTTAATGTTATTGAAAATGTAATTTTTGTAAAGAAAATTATCGACTTACCCTTATTTTAAATATCAAAACTATTAATTGGAAATAATAAATAGTAGTACATTAGTAAACAAATAAAATAAATACTTCCCAAAAAAAACATATATAATTGAGACAAGAGAAAAAAGAAAGGCAATTTATATAAATGGGACAGAGGAAGCAATATTTTATTAAAATTAAAATTTATAATAATAACCTGATTTTTGAATTTGTTTAAGTTTGATCTTATCTATGAATTTAGATCTTTAAAAGTAGGGTGAGTGTAATTTCCACAATAAAAATTGTAATAGTTTTTGACTCTATTTGGCAAACAATTAAAAAAAAAAAAAAAGTTTTTAAACAACACTGTTCGCTTAATCACTTTTTAAATATACATATTTTATTTCTCCACTTTTCAACTATATATTTTATCTTGAAAATAAAAATATATATATATATATATATATATATATATATATATATATATATGTTTTTAAACACAAAACTTTTAACAAATTCTTTTTTTATTTAATTTTCTTTATTGTAAATTTTTATGGGTTTTTCTGCAACTGAAATTTTTTTTTTCCCTCCACTTTTGTAAGGTTGTCTGGTTGTGTTTGGTACGTCAAATTAGATTAAGGTGGATTTAAATGTAATTTATAGATAATATTCACCTTAATACATATTGTTATTTCTTTTTCCCAAGTACTTAAAAAGAGAAATCGATTATTTTGAGGGTTGACCTTAATATCTATTTGTGGAACTGCATTATTAAATAGTTAATGATAGAGTATTTTGGTGTTCCCTCCACGAATAATGAATGTCATGAATTTTTTTCTTATTTGAAGTTCCTAAAATGAAATGTATTCTTTGCTTGATAGCCCCTGTTGGATAGATTTTTTTATTTTTTTTTTAGAAGTTGATGAAATATGTTGTTGAAAAGTAATTGATTATATGAAATGTGTGATTAAAATTAATTGTTAACTTTAACTTTTATTAAAACCTAAATTCTAAACAGGGGCATAGTTAGAGGTGGCAAACGGGCCGAACAGCTCTTCGGCTCGGCTCGGCTCGCGATAACACAAGCCGAAGGCTGCTCGGCTCGTCAAACGGACGAGCTCGTGGACGAGCCAAACAATGAAGTTGAACTACGAGCCGAGCTTGGCTCGACTCGTGGTTCAACGAGCGGCTCGCCGGCTCGTGTAAAAAAAAAATTAAATATCGTTTTTTCACGTTAAAAATTAAAAAAAAAAATATTGTTTTTTTACTTATTAAGTTATTAATAATTTATTTAATACATAACTTATTACTTATTAGTTATTAATATTATACTTATATTTATACTTATTAGTATACAAGATTTCAAATATTTTAGTTATCGAAGATTGACGACTAAATAAACTTAAGACGGTAAGACTAGAGGGGTTTTTTTTTAAATAAAAAAAAAACAGTAAGAAATGTTTATATATATATATATATATATATATATATATATATATATATATATATATATATATATAATGAACTAAACGAGCCGAGCTCGGCTCGACCCACGAGCTCGCGGCTCGTGGGCCAAGCCGAGCTCGTTGCTCGGGCCATTGCCACCTCTAGGCATAGTTATTAAGGTCCTGTTCTTTAAAAATTAATTGACAAATAAATGGAATGTTTTATGTCAAATCAAGGAATTAAAATTATTTGTTAATTTATTTGTGTTTTCTAGGTAAGATGAAATGTTAAAAATTGGAGAGAGAAAATGTGGATGGTTAAAAAGTGGTATGAAAAATTGTGTAATTTAAATTTTTGTAATGATTATAAATTAAATTTTTGATTCGTTTTGCCGAACGGGCCTAACTTATAAAAAACTAGACTTGGAAATGGGGGTGGAGCCTTGAGAGTCCTGGAACTCTTTGCGTGTTTTTCTCGAACATATGTTTTGAAAATAAAACTAGAAATAATTTCTTGTTGTTCTAGTTTTTATCTACCTGATCTCTGGTTCAAATTCTATTCCCCTTCCCTATACTCCTCCCCTACTCTATAATACTTTTAAAAAAAAGAAGTCTCTATTCTCTTGTGTTGCTCTTACAAAGAAGTTTTTTGTGCAATTAGTCCTTGGTCTTAGCACCTTCCAAAAATTCATCCCCAACCTTTACAATTGAACTTTTCAATCCCAACCTTTGATTTCATTCAATTATTACTTCATTTTTTACGTAGTTTCATTAAATGTAATGTTAATTCTCTCACATCAAATGTGGAAACTAATTTTTTTTATTGGTAAAGTTGACAAAGTATTATATTTATGTAATTTAAGTACGAAAGTTGAATAAGAAGTTGAAAGCTTTACATATTTTAACTAATGTTTTATAAATTAAATATGTAGTTTTCATGTGGTTTTATACCACATTCTTTTTGTAATTTTTGATCGCTATGTTCACAAATCGTCCACTACTGTGGTAACGATGAATGCTTTAGGCCCTCCAAATAAAAAATTCTAAATTCGTCACTTTTTGAGTCACTCAACTTATAGCTAATTATCCCCCTGTTTTGTTCTGATTTTAATTTGAAGTCGAAGTGAACAATTTATTTTATGGGATCCATAGTTTTTCAATCACACATCTCATCAATTATCAAAATATGCTAAAAATCTGATTTTAATCTATATCAAACACAAGCTTTATTGGTTATAGTAATTTATTTATTTTTCAAATTAGTACATCAAGTTTTCTTTTATTTATTTTTCTGATGACAAAAATCTTGAAACTACGGAAAGGGGTTGTTATTCCTATTTATTTGCCTAATTAAGTAGGAGGTAGTGTTGCATATTTAACGAAAATATTTTCCAATTATCAATTCCGTTAGCCACATCATAATTATATTTGTCCACGTGGCGATTTCATTCAATTTTATGAAGGTAGTGTTGGATGAAGTATAATTTTAAGAAGTTGAGTGAGGCTTGGGAAACATTGTAAAGTTCAGCGAGGAAAGTGAGAAGAGGGTATAAGTTCAGTGAAAAATCGAACATTTAACTCCAAGTTATCTGGTATAAGTCACAATTAAAGTCACATGCCACACTTTATATATCACATGTCACATTAATTAGGTCACATGTCACAGTTCATTTAATCACATATTAGAGAATCTAGTGAACAACCTATTTGATGAATTATGTCACACGTTACACTTCAATTGTTCAAGTCATATTTGATGTATTAGGTCACAACTCACATTTGATGCATTTGGTCAAAAGTCACACTTCAAATTTTCAAATGTTCAAGGCACAAGTCATATTTGATACATCAATTCTCTCATCTCTATGTGTATCTTCAAAAAGTAGTGGTGATAAGTTGTAGATAATGGTGGTGGTGCTACGTCGAACATGGTCATGATGATGATGCGATGTTGGTGGTGGTAGTGTTGGTTGTGGTGGTGACGACGAGGCGTTGTTTGAATATTTGAATGGGTTGGATTGGGATGGGATGGGATGCAGTGGGATGGAGTGGGGTGGGGTGAACGTTTATAATATATTAATTATATTATTGAGCACTTGATGTATGAAGTATTAAATTATTTTCTTGTGGAATTTAGGACAAGACCGTCCTTAAATGCACACAATTTGAATTTAACACCAACAAATATCTATTATGAAATCTGCCACCCTCATATAAAAAAAATGGATAAATATCACCCAATAAAAATAAATAAAAAGATACACGCGCACACACATATATGTATATATACTAGTGGTTGGTCGTGCGTTGCACTACCCGTTAGTCTTATGTTGACTATAATACAATAAAATACGAGTTTAGGTAAAGATTGAGTCGTTGACATTTAAGTAGTAATTCTATAAAAAAAAAAAAAAATACTAGTGATTCCTCCATTGCAAAAAAATTTGCTACATACAAAACCCACATGTCCTAGTATAGAAAATCCAGAAAATCAGTGAGATTGTTAAGACAATACCTGTGCTGTGCTGGAAGGTGATGATTTTTTCCCTCTAGAAAATGTTGCAGCTACAGCAGAAAAGGAATCTTAAATAAGCAGAAGTCATGGATGGTTGAGGAATAAGAACACTTATTGAACTAATTGGCGGTACAAGAGAAAATGGGAAAGAACAAAATTGCTTGGAATAGCTTTCCAAGACAGAAGACGCGTACTTAGCATGAATATAATCTTACCAGAAACTAATTTGGATCTGGAGAAAACAAGCAAGCACCGACCTTTTTACTATTAGAAGATAAAGCTTGGAGTTTAAGTTCTCACCACATAATGATTATTAGAACTGATAGAGTTATACATTTACAACAAATACAAAATTTACCTTGCAATTTCAATTTTGGCACACTACTACAAGATTACTTCAAAAGTGCTAACACTTTATTTGCAAAGAATAAAAATGCAAACAGTTTAAAAGGCAAACAAATTAATAAATCTATTGTGCAAAACATAGTTTTTTTTGTCTCTCCTAAAAAATGCGCGCGCGCGCGCGCACACACACAAACTCAAAACATAATTATGAGTCAACTCTAAACCTTTCTGTTTCAAGAAAATTAAGATAACAATTATTGACATTCAATTTATAAAAGTTCTCTCTAACACACACACACACAAAATAGATAACAAAATTTACACTGTAATTTCAATTTATGCACACTATTGCTAGACAGTATGCTTCGAAAAATTCAATATCTTATCTCAAAGAACAAAAAGGCAAACACGCTATAAAGGCAAACAAATTAATGAATCTATTGTGCAAAACATAGACTTTCCTTGTCTTTTCTAAAAAACTAGTGTTATACCCGTGCAATGCACGATCATTTTTACTCACATATATCAAATTTATATTTTAACATATTAAATAAATATTTAATTAAAAATAAGAAATGAAGGAAGGCAGTTAATTACAAAAAAAGGTTTAATTACACATACATTACTTTTTTTTACGTATATTTACCATTCCAGAAAATTTCTTTAAATATTGTAATTTAAATTGATTTAAAACTTAAAATTGGCAAACAAAATTACATTTACATAGAGTTTGTAATATATATATATATATATATATATATATATATATATATATATATATATATATATATATATATATATATATATATATATATATATATCTGTTCAAACGAAAATTTTTGAGACAATGAGTTGTTATAAAAGTAGGTTTTTTTTTAAAATTTATATGTGAATTATTTTATTAGTAGAATGACTTACTATTAAAAAAAAAAAAAAAAACTTCAATGACCATTTGCATAAATCATTTGTATAACTATTCAATTTTAATGACTATTAACATAATTAATCTTTTCAAAATACAATTTATAGATTATAACAATAATTTATCACTACCCGAACAGTACTGTTAGAATTGTTACTAACTATTTTCACACAATATTTGATATGTAAATATATTAAATATATATTTCATTTCATATTTACTTTAACATTATAAATTAGATTCACGCGATCCTATATTTACATGAGTGTAACAAATTAAATAATATAAAATGTTAGTTTTAATTAAATTTTAACTAATGTGTATTGCAAATACATTCATTTAAAATGCTAATAATAGATTTATGAACGTGTTTGTTTCACCCTCTTTCATTTTATATTTTTAAATAAAAATACTTATGTGATATTGACAAAGTTTTTATTTTTTATATTTTTAAGAATTTGAAAAAATTGTAATTGATTTTGAAGAGTTGAAGATGGACCAAGAAATTTCGGAACCGGAAAAATGTAACTATTTAAAAATCTGCATTCAATTGGATTATCACTTACCCATATGAAATTGATTTTTCAAGAATCAATTTTTATAAACTTTCATTATGAATTACACATTCTTTAAAAAAAATTATTTTTACAATTTTTAACTATACATTCTAAAAAATCATTTTTTCACAAAAATAATTCTCAAAAAATCAAAATCAAATAGTTAAATTCCGTATAAACAGGTTTACAACGTGAAGAAACCATCAATGAAAAAATTATAGATATGAACTATCAAAATATTCAAAACTTATTCAATTATTTCCAATACAACGCGACTTTTCATTTTCCACCCAGTAGTCAAAATGCTATGATATCGAAAAAAAATTATTTTTAGACGTTTTAAATAAATATATTTAACCACACCCTATTTTGAAATATTATGAGTTTGCTAACATACCTTTATTTTTATTTTGATAAAAATTAGTTAAACTAACTATTAAAATCAGTAATATATATTTTGCATATTTTTATTATTTAAATCTATAATATTAAACATAAATAAATGAACAAAATAAACAAATAAATAAATAAAACTAATTAAATAAATGAATAAACAAAATGAATAAATGAATAAATAAATGAACAAATTGGTAATATGAGGGTCAACTCAAATTGAAATTAATTATTTATGACCAAATTAAATTTAGTTAAGAAATTATAAATATCATTACTTAAAAATAAAACAATTTTAAAATGGTGTGACATGTGGAAAAAAAGGTTTAGAAGGGAAAAGTTCAAAAAACCTATTTTTGGGAATTACTATTCATTTATATATAGTTAGTATTTCACCCTTGCGATACCCAAAAGTTTTATCCACAATATAGATTTCAATAAATATTGGTAAAATTTTAATGTTTATACATAATCAACATATGTATAAATGTATAAAAAATAATTTTCTATCACAATAATTATTAGAGTTTAAAAATAACATAGCTAATTCAAATTATTAAAAACTACTTTGAATAATAAACGTCAATTTATATATTTAAATAATAAATGATTATTGATTTCAATAATTTTTATGAATTATTATTAACTTCATTAAAAATGCAAATTTAGTAATTTTTTTAATGGTATATCATGTTTTGATGTAATATTATATATACAAATATTGATGCATGTGAAATATATTAATATATTTCTCATGACTTCTACATTTGACTCTCATATTTAACATACTTTTCAATTTCATTCAAAAACATCAATCGCAATAATTAGAAAATAAGTAAACAAAATATTTGAATTTAACCAATAAAACTTTATTTACTAAAATAAGTAGTCAAAGTAATAATTTGAAAATCTCGCGATTATAATGATACGAACACCGAGTAAAGTTGGAGATCGAGAAATTATACCGAAAATATTATACCCTATAATCTTTAAAAATTTATTAAAATTAAGAATGATTAAAAAATATTAATCATTCTATTGATATTATTAACTAAAAAGAAATCAAAGCATTAATTATTCAATATTAGTCTTCGTTCAATAACTTTTTCTATAAATTATATATAAGCAGCGCATTTTTTCAACTACATATATATTTCAAAAAATATGATTTATAATATTAAAGATTACATATGATTTGATCATTAATAATTAAAATGCAAATTTTATATCGATGACTACACATAGAATTTATAATATTAAGAACAACAAATAAATAAAAAATAATAATTAAATGATAATTCTAATACTGATAACTAAAAATATTAATTGAACTCATTCAGTATTAGTGTTAATAATAAAATTAAAATTGATTAAAAAATATCAACCATTATTTAATATTTATTTACCATAATATTAATATTAGTACTTACATGTGTGTGTGTGTGTAAAAGGCAATAAATGTGTTCACATTTATCCAGACTTTACATTTACATTTGGCATACGTTCATTTTGCATTCTCATTTAACATAAATAAAGATGTTTAATTTTATAGGAATTTACATCAAAATTTTTTTTGGCATACATCAATAATTGTTTTTGGAAAGTGCCTCACTTTTGTATATAGTACTAGTATCACACATGTGCATTGTACGGAAGAATAATATAAAGGGTTTTATTGTAAATATCATTACAAAATAGGAAAAAAAAATTAAACACATAATTTGTTTTGATTAATGATACAGAATGTTAACGAATGCTTAAAATAAAAATAAATTACTATTCTCATCAATTTTGAAAAATCTCTTTAAATAATACATTGTTTGTACAGTTTATAATTTTTCACACCTGTGTGATACACGAAAGTTGTCGTACACAAAACATATTTAAACAATTTCTCAAATTTAAATTAAATAATTCAAATTTTCAAATATATGTTGTGTAAAATAAATAAAAAATTTCGTCCAAATATTTTTGACTAACGTGAATAGAAATAATAATCCTCAAAATATTATAATTTACATAAAATAAAGCAATTTTAACAAATTAAATATATGCGGTCCTATATATAAATAAATGTAATAAATTAAACAATATTAACAATGTACGAAAGTGAAAATCAATCTCAAGATTTATGGTGCACAAACGTGAAATTCAACTTAAGAGAGCCTTCACATGAATAATAATTTTTAATTTTTAAATGCAATGTATTTAATTGAACATAATTAAATGCATATTTAATTACATGTCATTAAAAAATTATTAATGAAAATACAAATAAAAAATATATAGTGAGTTTTTTTTGTCTATGTATGTTAATAAAATTAAGAAATAAAGTTTCATTATTTTTTACGGCATATATTTATTTTTTTAATATTTTAATAAAATTGTAAACCATTGAATTATTTTATCTCTTTACGAGAAAACAGGTAATGAATTAAGTATTTTAGAGATTGTACCGTGAACATATCAACTCCATTCCCGGAATTAACGTTCAATAAATAAAATTTTCTTTTTTAAAAAAAACTTTTGAATTACAAAACTATGCTCATATATTGTTTTTCATCATATTATTCTCCAAAAAGAGGTGTAGGATAGACTTTTTTGGTATAATTTGATTTTTTAAACATTAATTATTAATTTCAAGTGTTTTTCTAAAAAAAAAGTCATTAATTTTAATAAATATTGTTACATTAATTGATTCTTCTTTCTTCATACTGACAATTTCTTTATTCATATTGTTACATTATTTTAATAAAAATTATTGATCGATTAATTGTTTTATAGAAATTATATGAACTAATTGTTAAAACCTGTAATATATTTTTGCATATTTTAGTTATTTAAATTTATAATGAAAAATAGAAAAATGAACAAAACTGTAAATAAATAAAAATAATGTGAAAATGATACATTAATTGAAGAAATCTTAAATTTGTAAAATTAACTCAACTTAATTGGATTTTCCTTAAAAATTCATATAGTTATTATTTGTTTTAATTTGATGAGAAAAAATCAAAACAAAAATTAATCATCTATGACTAAAATGAATTCAGTTAACTAATTATAGATAATATTATAGGAAATAAGTGATATAATTTAAAATGAATTAGATATCGAAGAAAAATATAAAATAAAATTTTACGTTTAATTTTTTATATGATTTTACGGACAATATATTTACAATTTGCTCTCATTTGTTAGCTTGCATTAAACTTCTCACTGTAATATTTAATTTGACACACATAGTTTTTCTCAAAATACATAGACAAAATACACACATAGTTTTTCTCAAATTTTTTTTTTTTTTTTTTTTTTTTAAATTTGGAAATTTTTTGTTAAAAAAAGTATATTAAATATTTTAGAAATTAAGATATGATGATATGATATGGTGTGTGTGTGTGTGTGTGTGTGTGTGTGTGTGTGTGTGTGTGAAGATAAAACTCAAATTAGAACTATATAAGTCAATCCCAAACCTTTTTGTTTCAAGAAAATTAAGAAAACAGTTACTCGCATTCAATTTCTATGTAAGTTTTAACAAAAATAACCATCAACTTCAAAAATGATTCGTGTTACCTGTATAGGAATTGTGGAAGGTTTTAACAAAATGACAATTACCTTAAAGAATGAGTCATGTTACTTGTATAAGAATTGTAGAAGATAAATCTTATTCCTTCCATCTCAAAATGAATATCCTATCCATTTCTCTAACGGTTCTTTGATTTTCTGAGCATTAAAATGAAGGAAAGAACCATATGAACATGAAAAAGCAGTACTAATTTAGTGCTTTACATCTGTATCTATATAAATGCCAAAAGATTGTAACTCCATTGAGCTAATTAGCAACAGAACCAGGTAATTATGTATTAAATCATCATGTCCTTGATGCTCACCCGATCATTTGAAACTTTTCCTTCAAACCATAGATTGTTGAGCTTTATGCCATATCCATAGTAAATATGCGAAACTTCAAAGAATAGCAGGATACACCCAAGTTCAGTGTTTAAACCACACTTCCCACTGAGGTGGTTCTCATCTCTGATTCCATAAGAACTATTGTCCATATTTTCTCCCGATCTTAGGCTAGGTACATTGTTCAACTTCATAGGTTCTGCCTCTAATTTAAAGTTCCACCATTTCCTAAATGCATATGAAGTGACAAGGGGTTTACAAATGAAAATCATTAGTCTCATACACTTCCATTAGTAACTTTAATTCTTTTACCTTCGTAGATCTGGTGTTGAACTAATATAAAATTTGAAAATGCCAGAAGGTTGAAGATTCAGCCTAAATTAGGAATTGGTCAAACTCTTTATCACAATCTATTTTAAAGAAAAACATTTTTAATAGATTAACCAAAAAGTAATTGTCCACTAATTAAACATTTTTTACGGAAGTCCGTTTTGCAATCTTGTATCGCCAACCAATTATTTTACCAAACTGAAGAAACTTCAACCATGCAAATCAGTCGAGAATTGAAAATAAAAAATGTTACCATTTCTCTCACCTTGAGTCAAATCATAGTTCGGTCTCCTTTGTGCTCCATGTTATAATCCCTCATGAAGAAATCATCTACCTCAAGATTCAAGATAAAAAAATCCACAAAATTCAAATCCATATGTAGAAAACAATAACAGAGAAAAGTTTCTCAAAATCAACAAAAGAAGAAATGAAACCTAAAGATTTCCAAAATAGAAAATAAACTGAACAAAAGATTAAAATCAAAGCAAACCCTTTGATGACCCAAGATTCAAGATTATGCTAAGTTTCAAAAAATGAAAGGTACCGGTCGAGATGACGGAAAGACTCCCAAAATGAAGAAAATGCCTCATGAAGCGAGAGGAAAGATTGACTCGACCAAGCGCATCGCCTCGAGAGAGAAAGTCTATGAGCAGAGAGAGGCAGCTTCAGGTGTGGAGAGAGTTTTTGTAGAAAGAGAAAATGCATATAGAAAGAGTAAAGAGTGGTGGAAACGTGTGTGATAAGCTTAGAAGTATGGGAGAGAAGTGTTGGATAGAAATGTATGAACAATCGGAAAAAAAAATATGAGGACTATATGACATCATGATATCATGTACCTTATGAATAGTGTAGGAACAGTGGAAATGCTTAGCCTCTTTTATATATGTTAGGATAGGATTAGGATTATGAAGGATAGGATTAGGAGATATATACGCAACTTAATAGAATCTTTGCAAGTTCCATAGTTAAGTCCCTAATTTCTCCCAAAGTTGTAAATGGCTGATCTTTATCCGTTTAATTAAATCAAGTCGAATAAAATAATTTGTAAGGATTATCCCATTGATTCAAAATCTTTGCAGTGTACGTGAAACTTCATTTTTTATGTGCTTTTCTTCAATCTATTCTTTTCGGTCCTTAATTGGAGTAATCTCTTATTGGAAAACTGAAACTTAGACCGATCTTAGAAGTACCCAACTAAGTGCATTGGTTACTATGTTTCTTATTCCAACTTTATGATCAATGTCATAGGCCGCAAGAACATGTTCACTGTTGGGAAATTGGACTACAAAATAGAATTGTCAACACATATAGCAACATTAAAATATTTCCCACAAACTATGTGTGATTAAAATAGGAATTCAACCAACTCAAACAAGTCAATCCACAAGCAATAGAATATCGAAATACTAAATAACAATGTGATAACACCAATAATTATTTAACGTCGTAAAACCCTCCAATGAGAAGGAAAAATCGACGGGGCAAACCGACAATTCTACTATTATCAAATAATAGTAATACAATATTTTCTTCCATAGATTTTTGCCCTAAATATAGAGGTAACCCAATACACACCTTCAAATATAAATCTTGGCAACCACAATATACATCATCTAACTAATAATAGATGGAACCCCAACAACAACAATAATGAAGAATAAATAGGCACCTAAAACATTCTAAGACAAAACTTAGAGAGCCCCAAATTGAAGAAGAAGAAACCCAATAAATATTCAACCATTTCTTCTCCAAAATTAATACATAAAATGACACCTTTTATTCCATTGTTGTTGTGTAAAAATCTGTAGAGAAAATGGCTAGCAGCTCCTAGCCTCAGTCTGTATTCCTTTCTCTACCCAGCCTCTGTTCGTGTATTGTGTGTTTTGTCCCAGCAAGTGACTTTCAATAATTAGGCTACATGGATATTCAATTGAAAATTGTAGCCAAGGTCCTCCAAGTTATAAACAAATGATGACCCAATTATATATCCAATGGGCTGGACTCTTTTAAGCCCAACAATCTCCCCCTCTAGCCCATGAGGTAGGTAACCCATGACTCCACTCACTTGGAATCTATCACAGCCTGTTCGGCACAAAACTCAAGTTTTTGCTTGGTAATAACCTTGGTCAACATGTCAACAATATTCTTATCAGTATGAATCTTTTCCAACTGCATCAATTTCTCATTAACTGCTTCACGTATCCAATGATACCTCATATCAATGTGTTTAGTACGAGAATGAAAATTAGAATTCTTACTCAGCTCAAGAGCACTATGACTATCACAATAAATGATGTACACACCTTTCTTCACGTTGAGCTCCTCTATACTCAGCCTTAGTTGTAGACAAAGCCACACATTTTTGCAATCTTGACTGCCAAGAAATAGCTCCCCTTGTAAAAGTAAACAAGTACGCAGATGTAGACTTTCTGTTGTCAAGATCTCCTTCATATCTACATCTGTATACACTGTCAAAACTGGCTGAGCTCCCCCGAAAGCCAAACACAAAGTAGAAGTTCCCCTGAGATACCGCATAATCCATTTTACTGCTTCCCAATGATCTTTTCCTAGATTAGACAAAAATCTACTTACCAAGCCAACTGCATGTGCAATATTTGGATGAGCACATACCATAGCATACATAAAACTACCAAATGCTGAAGAATAAGGTACTGCTTCCATCTTCTTCTTCTCTTCACTCGTTGAAGGACAAGATCTTTTGGTAAGTTTAAGATGACCCCCAAGAGATGAGCTAACTGATTTATCTCCTTTTATACCGAACCTTTCAAGAACCCGTTCAATATATTTTTCTTGTGATAACCACAACCTCTTAGATTTTCTATCTCGAATTATCTCCATGCCCAATATATGTTTAGTCAGCCTCAAATTTTTCATATCAAATTACTTATGTAAGGCTTCTATCAATTTCTTCATCAACCCCACATCCTAGCCAACTATAAGCATATCATCAACATAAAGCGGTAAAATAATAAACTTGTCACCTGGAAAAGATCTAATATAAACACAAGAATCTGAAGTCATCCTTATGTATTCCTAACTTGCCATAAAAGCATCAAACTTTTTTATACCACTGTCTTGGTGCTTGCTTGAGCCCATACAAACTCTTCTTCAATTTGCATACTAGGTGTTCTTTCTCCTTTTGTTCAAAAGCTTCTGGTTGAAAAATATAAATCTCTTCCTCCAAGTCACCATGTAGGAAGGCAGTCTTCACATCAAGTTGCTCTATTTCTAGGTCTAGACTGGCTGTTAACCCCAAAACAACTCTGATGGATGTCATTTTTACAACAGGAGAGAAAATCTCATCCAAATCAACATCATATTTCTATCCAAAACCTTTAACAACCAAACGAGCCTTGTACTACATCAAATCACCATTGTCATCTCGTTTGATTTTATACACTCATTTATTTCTCAATACTTTTCTGCCCTTAGGAAGATTCACCAAGTCATAAGTATCATTCTTCCTCAAGGAATTCATCTCTCCTGTCATTACTTTCATCCACTGAACTTTATCATTGTTAGCATGTGCCTCAGAAAAACTTTTTGGCTCCCCATCAATAGTAAGCAAAATATAGTCAGAAGTAGGATACCTAGTAGATGACTTGTGATCTCTCGTAGATCTTCTGACATGTACTTCTTCACCTTCTTCTGTATAAGGTATTTGCTCCCCCTCATTAGCATTCTCATCAACTGGTATATCATCATGTGCAATGTCATTAACATTCTCATCAATAGGAGCTAAGTACTCTTCAACAATAGGCTGTGATGTTGAAGTGCTAGTAGATGCGAGATCAGGAACAACTGCAGTCACTCTAGGCTGCTCCAATTTATCCAAATCTTCAATGGTTTGGTCTTCATGAAAGACCACATCTTTGCTTCTCACAATCTTCTTTTTCTTTGGATCCCAAAATTTGTACCCAAACTGTTCATCACCATAACTGAGAAATATACAAGGAGTAGCTCTATCATCAAGCTTCAATTTGAGGAGTACCTGCTTCTGTAAACTCATGTTGAATCCCAAATTTTGAGCAATAATCCCTGAATTCATGTAAAGTGTGTTCCCCACCATTATCTATTCTGAGACATTTCAAGGGCTTCCCTGATTCTCGTTCTACCATGGCATGAAATTGTTGAAAACTCTGAAATACCTGATCTTTAGATTTCAACATATAAACCCAAAGCTTCCTAGAAGCATCATCAACAAAAGTGAGGAAATATTTATTTCCAGCCAAAGAAGCTACATCACTAGGAGAACACACATCAGAATACACAAGTTCTAAAATATCATGTTTTCTTTTAAATGAACCATTAAAAGAAACTCTTTGATGTTTACCATATAAACAATGGTTACATTGCTTTAGAGACATACATTTAGCTAAGGGAATAGATGTCTTCTTATTCAGAACCTGTAAACCTTTTTCACTCATGTGACCAAGCCTCTTGTGCCATAAGTCAGGAGAAGTATCTTCAACTACATTCACCTCGTTTTTACAAGATTTTGCATAAGTCTTGTAGAGTGTGCAACAAGCTTTTCCTTTGGCGACAATCAAAATACCATTTGACAATTTCCAATTCAAATCACCGAATTTGTTATAATAACCCTATCTTTTGAGAGCCATAACTAAAATTGGATTGAGGCGCATATCAACAATATGTCTCACATCATTCAATATCAACGAGTAGTCAAACTTTGTTTGCAAGTAAATATCACCAATCCCAACAATTTTAGATTGACTAGTATTTTCTATCTTTGAAATACCAAAATCACCAGCTGTGTAATTTACAAACAAGTCCTTGTTCGAACAAACATGGTAGGAAGAACCACTATCAACAATCCACTCAGTACTAGGATTACCCACGTGTAGGCAATGACCATCTACACAAGAAATACTTCATCACTGGTAGAAACAATAGCTGCAGTGTTCTTTTCATCTTCCTTCTTTTGATTGCTACCTTCTCTTTACTCTCTCAACCAAATTCGACAATTTCTTTTAATGTGGCCAACATTACCACAATGATAGCAAGCTGACTTTTTATCTTTTGACTTTGACCGACCTCTTGACTTACTACGACCTTTCTACCATCTATTTCGATTTCTCCCCTGTCCTCTGCAACAAGAGTATGTGCATGATTTGACCCTGCATGTGTTAGCCCATGATAAACTAACCAAGAGGGGGTGAATTGGTTTATAAAACTTTTTCGATAAATAATCCCAAACTTAAAAACCAATGGGTACAAGTATGAGCACTTGGTGTTACAAGTAACTTAACTATAAATGTAGTATGCTATAAATATGTAAACTTAATTGATAAAGCAAGTATAACACTTAGATATAGTTTTGCACAATATAAATTGATAGAATAGAGTAGGTGCAATGTAAGTAAGTAAAAAGGGATAAGAGAATGCAAACGTGATTTAAGGAGGTCTAATCAACAAACATGATCTATGTCCCCCATTACCGAGCTCTCCGTCACGAGCAAGGTCAAATCCACTATATTGATAACTTACAACAAGGAGCATCGAATCCTTAAGTGACTTACAACAAGGAGCATCGAATCCTTAAGTGACTTACAACAAGAAGCACTTATCCTTATGTGACTTTACAATAAGGAGCACATATTCTTTACAATCGAGTTTTCACAAGGATCTCGAAACCATAAACAAAAATACGAATGAGAATTTTACAATTGAATAAAATCTCTTAACAAATGATATGATCAAGTCAAGTATGTTTGAGAGTTTTAGGATAACACTTCAATAGATAGCAAATATTTAAAGCTCAAGTGTTTATGAAAACTTTGATAAATGATATGAAATAGTTTTGCTTGAATCAAAGTTTTCCAACCAATGATCTCTCTTTCCAAATAATACTTAGTTAAGTATGAAGAGAGATATACACTTCAATCAGTGTTTGGTGATGAAGAACTCAATCAATGATCAATAATAAAGTAAGAGTAATGAGTTTTCTTCAAAACAGGATTCTTGATAAAGATATGAAAAGTTTTTGATCAATCAAAAAATTCTTTGCAATAAATGAAATAGAATGTAAAACAAAGTAAGGTCAATGCTTTTTAAGTAAATATGCTCTCTTAATTGCTCTTGTGGTTGTTGGAATTGAATGCAAGAGAAATGGTAATTTATAAATCAAGAAAATGAGCTGCAAGAACTTTCGGTATCAATTCAACACTTTCGGTCGACCGAAGGTTCAAAACTAGCCGTTAAACTATTTGAGCCGTTAGACTTTCGGTTGAGCAAACAATTTCGGTCAATCATACTTTCGGTCGATCAATGGACTTTCAGTCGACTGAAAAACCTGAATTTGGAATTTTTATTTTTATATCAAAAACTTCATTTTTCCAAAAACTATTTCATGTTTTGATTTGAAAAATCCTTTTTATGCAAGTAATGATTTTAAAAATATTTTTGGGCTTTATGAACTTGCTAAAAATTAATGAGTCGATACATTTACAAATGAGTTGAAATTTTTCAACATAAATCTTCTAAAGCTTTAATCTTCGGTCTTTGACGATCTTGTTCACTTCAAATCTCTTTTTGATTATTTTGTACTTCAATGGACGACGATTTTGATCTCGGAGTATTCAAATGACATATATATGATAAAACTCAAGAATCAAAACCATTAGTAATATAAGAGATCTTGTTTGTTATAATCAAAACAATATGCACGTGAATAATCATAGGTCAACAACATGTACACCTAAGGACATTCTTCTTGATTCCTCATTCTCCATACTGTCTTTCACAGACTCCATGGTCAAAACACCATTAAGAGCAGAATTACTGATAGTCACAACAAAGTTCTCCCAACTTTCTGGCAAAGAACTCAAAAGTAACGAAGCCTGCAATTCATCTTCTAGTTTCATACACATAGTAGTCAACTGATTTACAATATTCTGAAAATTTTTCAAATGCTCTGTCACACCCATGCCATCTTTGTATTACATGTTGACCAAGTCTCTAATCAGAAAAGACTTTCTATATGCAGTCTTCTTCTCAAACATAGACTCCAATTTTGACACAATTTATGTGCTCCAGTCTCCTGTGCAACATGATGAAACACATTGTTATCCACCTACTATTTTATAGTCTCGATAGTCTTTCTATTCTGTTTGGTCCAATAATTGTCTGACATATCCTTCGGTTTAGTCGTGTCACCCTCAACGGGGTCATGCAAATCCTTGCAATAAAAGATATCATCCATCATAGGCTTCCAAGTCACCCAATTATGATTAGTCAGTCTAATCATAACACAACCAACCGGATCATCCATTTCAATCCACACAATCCAACCCGCACTGATACCACTGTTGGGAAATTGGACTGCAGAATAGAATTGCCAACATAAGTAGCAACGCTAAAATATTTCCCCCAAACTATGTGTGATTAAAATAGGAATTCAACCAACTCAAACAAGTCAATCCACAAGCAATAGAATATCGAAATACTAAATAACAATGTGATAACACCAATAATTATTTAACGTCGTAAAACCCTCCAATGAGAAGGAAAAATCGACGGGACAAACCGACAATTCTACTATTATCAAATAATAGTAATACAATGTTTTCTTCCCTAGATTTTTGCCCTAAATATAGAGATAACACAATACACACCTTCAAGAATAAATCTTGGTAACCACAATATACATCATCTAAATAATAATAGATGGAACCCCAACAACAACAATAATGGAGAATAAATAGGCACCTAAAACATTCTAAGACAAAACTTAGAGAGCCCCAAATTGAAGAAGAAGAAACCCAATAAATATTCAACCCATTCTTCTCCAAAATTAATACATAAAATGGCACCTTTTATTCCATTGTTGCTGTGTAAAAATCTGTAGAGAAAATGGCTAGCAGCTCCCAGCCTCAGTCTGCATTCCTTTCTCTACCCAGCCTCTGTTCGTGTATTGTGTGTTTTGTCCCAGCAAGTGACTTTCAATTAATTAGGCTACATGGATATTCAATTGAAAATTGTAGCCAAGGTCCTCCAAGTTATAAACAAATGATGACCCAATTATATACCCAATGGGCTGGACTCTTTTAAGCCCAACAGTTCACAATATAGTTTCTGTCAAGAGTGAATGTATTGAAGTGCCCCATAATTAGAAAACATCAAAAACTCCTTGAAAATGAATAGTGATGTCAGTAGTGATTCGCTTGAACGAGATCGTAAAACTCGATAGTTCCTCTTTGCTTCACTCACTTTCATAACAAGAGATCGGTGTAGATTTGCTTCTTGACTAAGAACCCCTCTAATTCTGATGTGTGAAGCATCATTTATAACTTCAAATACCTTTGAAGAACCTGGTAGGTGCTGAACAAGAGCTTCTGCCATTTGAAATTTAATCTTTATAAGATCATTTGTGTTTAAAAGACGAAAATATCTCAAAATTGTGTTGTTCGACCTTTAAAAATTTTGGTAGGTGGGCAATCCTAAAGCAGACCATAGTTGTTGGGACAGACCCGAGGACATGACCAGGTGTCACGCAGTGAAAATGCTTATCTCCCCATTCGGTTCGGCAAGTCGGCAACAGCTAGGCGGGTGGCCTATTTTACCATGAAGTGCTCTAATGATATGATCATATTGCAGATATTTCCATTACATCCTACTCATCAGCGTGCGTGTGTGCCAGTTGTTCTGCCTTGCCGGCCAATGAATGAGAGGTAAGCTACCTAGAGGCGAGAAACCTCGGGAGCTAAACCTGCGATCCGTGAAAGTAATGTCACGTAGTGAAAATGCTTATCTCCCTATTCGGTTCGGAAAGTCGGCAACAGCTAGGCGGGTGGCCTATTTTACCATGAAGTGCTCTAATGATATGATCATATTGCAGGTATTTTCCTTACATCCTACTCATCAGCGTGCGTGTGTGCCAGTTGTTCTGTCTTGCCGGCCAATGAATGAGAGGTAAGCTACCTAGAGGCGAGAAACCTCGGGAGCTAAACCTGCGATCCGTGAAAGTTTCATTCATCGCAGGTTTAGCTCCCGAGGTTTCTCGCCTCTAGGTAGCTTACCTCTCATTCATTGGTCGGCAAGGAAGAACAACTGGCACACATGCACGCTGATGAGTAGGATGTAAGGGAAATACCTGCAATATGATCATATCATTAGAGCACTTCATGGTAAAATAGGTCACCCGCCTAACTGTTGCCGACTTGCCGAACCGAATGGGGAGATAAGCATTTTCACTGCGTGACATTCTCCCCCATTCGAATCCGCTTACGTCCTCGTAGCGGGAAGTGAGCTTTGCATCAACACGCACTCCTCAATTGCAGAATTAAACGGCACCATCCCCTCATGGACGAGCATTCACACGGTGGTACTCCCACACTTTCCCGCTGTACCTTGTACATACCGCCTCCGACACCAACCTTCACCATCTGCCCCCATAAGCAGTAGTTCTTCCGTGGACGGCCTCCAGCCGCAGCGCTTCCAGCACATGTCGAAGCACGTACCTACTACATTCTCGTAGGCCCTGCAAAATGCACTCCTCAAAACTCCTTCAAAAGCAATCGCGCGACGCTGCCCAGTACACCCATCTTCCCCACAGCTTCCTTCTTCGTGTTCCGCATGCTTTCCGACACGATCCGTGGCCCAAAATCTTTTCTCCGCGAGAATTCATGTCATTGATCTCCACAAGACCAACAACACATTCAAGCGGGACCGCTCTGATACCAACTTTCACGGATCGCAGGTTTAGCTCTCGAGGTTTCTCGCCTCTAGATAGCTTACCTCTCATTCATTGGCTGGCAAGGCAGAACAACTGGCACACACGGACGCTGATGAGTAGGATGTAAGGGAAATACCTGCAATATGATCATATCATTAGAGTACTTCATGGTAAAATAGGTCACCCGCCTAGCTGTTGTCGACTTGCCGAACCGAATGGGGAGATAAGCATTTTCACTGCGTGACATTCTCCTCTATTCGAATCCGCTTACGTCCTCGTAGCGGGAAGTGAGATTCGCATCAACAAGCACTCCTCAATTGCAGAATTAAACGACACCATCCTCTCATGGACGAGCATTCACATGGTGGTACTCCCACACTTGCCCGTTGTACCTTGTACATACCGCCTCCGACACCAACCTTCACCATCTGCCCCCATAAGCAGTAATTCTTCCGTGGACGGCCTCCAGCACATGTCGAAGCACGTACCTACTACATTCTCGTAGGCCTGCAAAATGCGCTCCTCAAAACTCCTTCAAAAGCAATCGCCCAACGCTGCCCAGTACACCCATCTTCCCCACAGCTTCCTTCTTCGTGTTCCGCATGCTTGCCGACACGATCCGTGGCCCAAAATCTTTTCTCCGCGAGAATTCATGTCATTGATCTCCACAAGACCAACAACGCATTCAAGCGGGACCGCTCTGATACCAACTTTCACGGATCGCAGGTTCAGCTCCCGAGGTTTCTCGCCTCTAGGTAGCTTACCTCTCATTCATTGGCCGGCAATGCAGAACAACTGGCACACACGCACGTTAATGAGTAGGATGTAAGAGAAATACCTGCAATATGATCATATCATTAGAGCACTTCATTGTAAAATAGGTCACCCGCCTAGCTGTTGCCGACTTGCCGAACCGAATGGGGAGATAAACATTTTCACTGCGTGACACCAGGCCAAGGCCTCTCACACAGGTGAACACTTCTACCCCTGGAACTCAAGTTGCGATCGAAACTGTAGCAACTATGGTATCAGCATCACTCGGGTTTAAGTTTATTGTAAGCTTCTTAACACTCATCAATTTTGCCTGATGGAGCTTTTCACTTCTCGCTTCTCCTTCGATAGGCATCATTTAGTCTCACAGGCATTAGATGCAAAAGTGATCATATTCAAGAAAAAGAGAAGGAAGAATTATAGAAGAACAAAAGGGCATCGTCAGAAAATTGAAATTTTTATCAATTAGAAATTTACTTCAATAATATTCTCGTCGTCGTCGTCGTCTTCTTCTTCTTCTTGCTCTTGCTCTTTCTTCTACATGTCCAAAGAAATAGATTTGTTATACTTATTTACAGTAAAATTGATTCCCTTCGCCTCCCTGTTTTAGGAATTGACAAAATTGAGGATAACATATATACTAGGGAATGAAAGCCAGAGAATTTAAAGACAAGAAAGAGCCAAAAGATGTCATCTCTAAAGAAAGAGAAGAAAGAAAAGCTCAAAAAGATACCAGCTGCGACTTAATTTAGGACGTGTTCAAAGGGTTGGCTCTTCTCGACCAATATTTATTAACAGCTTCTCTATAGCCCACACATCTAGGGGTTTGGAATGGGAAAGCTGATTTTCGTCTCTATTAACAGCTTCTCTACAACCCACACACCCATGGGTTTGGTTATGAACTCATCAAAAGAAACCTTTGTTGCAGTTTCTAATTCAAGAGTCTATTTTGTGTTCGTGTTGGTTACATTTTGTTTACTTTTACTTGAACCAAATTTCTTTGTATTAATTTTATATGTTTATAAAAATTCAAGTTGCCAACAGCTCTGCGACTGCCACAGCCTCAATAGATAATTCTCGTGTTCCTTTTTTTTTACTAGCATCGAGAACTTGTCGAATTCAATTCTTGCAATTCAAGTTTTTAAAACTGAAATAAATTATGTAATCTGATGCAAATGTCAATCTAGTTGTTTCTTTCTCTTTTCTGGTTCTATCTATTTTCTTGGTGTTTTTCTTTCTCTTGGCTTGGTTGGATAGTCCCGAGCGAGATATTCCCGTTAGAAATTTGATTGGATGGACACAACATTAGTAAATATATTCTTCACATTCATAATAGGACAATCTTTCCCCTCCCTTTTATGTACATCCAAGTCCATCATGATAATATTTCTCTCTCTCTTCTTTCCCGAGACAAAGGGCTTGCCCATTGAATAGATGATATTCTTGTGGAGAATGTTAGAAATTTTTTTGTTCTTGACCCATATAACGTATCTTGATTTAATTAGGTAAATTTTTGAATTAATAGAAACATAGTTTAATTAGAAGTATTTCCTATTAATACTACAATTTTAATGGACAGTTGAGATTAAAAGAATATAGAAAATTTGGCTCCTCTGTACCTATAAATACTGAACTCAAATTTCATCATTGTAATTCAATTTTATGGAACACAATTAAAGGCTTAGGTTAAGAAAGAAAAAGCGAATTTCATATCAATATTTTCTTCAGGTTTCAATTAAAGTTATGACAGGAACTCATAACTTTTCAACATTATTACTATGAATTCTGATATATTTTATGATTTATAGTAATTAATTTTTATGGTCAAGATCCTGAATAAAATTATGTTTAAATTTATATGTTGTTTACATGTGGTATCAGAGCATGACTATAATAATTAGTTCTGTGTATATATAAATCTGATTGATCATCTTGTTGGTTTATCTGATCTATGTTTGATCGTTGATTAATAATGGATTCTGTGTACTAAATTAATATGCTTAATTCCGACTACTTACTGTCGTTTTCACGTAATTGAAATTGATGTATATGCATATTTGTTGGTTTTCACATGGATTCAGATTGTTTTTCGAAATTGTGTAAGGATTTCGATTTTTTGATTCTCGAAGGAAGGGCTGTGTAAATTTGCATCTAATTTTGGGATTAAGATTCAAAAATTGATTTTGGATTGTTTGACTGATTTTTTTTTTTTTTTTTTTTTAATCTGATTTGTGGATGAAATTGGTATGTGAATATATTTTGGATGATGGATGTTTTTCTGGAGGATCCGTTATCAGCTTGGGCGTGCAGCGCCGGGACTTGGCTGCGTGCGGTGGTTGCAGCGTCGCTACACACAACGCTGTGTTCTTGAATGGCGCTGCAGGTAAACAGCGTTGGCGTCGTGAAAGGGGGTTGCATCCCTACCGGCTGTTCAGTGGCGCTAGGGTTTAAACCCTAGCTGCAGTTCGGCTTGCAGGGGACGACGACTTTGGCTGAAAATTAGAAGAGTTTGAGGTTTCATGTGCAATTTTGGATTTTTAAGTTTATTGCAAAATTAGGACCTCTTAACTTATTAAAGACTTAAAGTGGATCCCTGAAAGTTTTGAATCTATAATTCAGCCCTAAAGTCATAAATTATTTAAGTTGAGCCTTTTAAAGTTCTGGATTTTTAATCCAGTCCATAAAGTTTGAAAAATTTCTAAGTTAGTCCCTAAAGTTTGAAATTATAATAAATTGGCCACTAAAGTTGGGAAAATTGCAATTTAATCCTTAAAGTTTAAAATCTTTCATAATTGGTCAATCAAGTTTAATCAAATTGCAATTTAAGCATCCAACTTATTGATTACTTAATTCTTAATGTTTGAAAATCTCAATGTTTTGGCAAATATTATTATTTTGTCAATATTAATGATATATTGTATGCTTTTATTAATTTATATATACAATTTGAACTACAATATACATATTATACTGAATTGATAATCACCACAGTGGTTTCAGTTTAGTACATGTATATTGTTATCCTCTGTGACATTCATATTATTGGTTAGTGTTCACCACAGTGGACTCACATTATGTTGATGAATGTTAGACTAAGGAATATCATTGTTAGTTTATTTACTTGCGTTATGTGTTACCCACAGGTATACCATGCATTAATAGTAGAATAAACGTTACATGATTGATTTATTTCTGCAATTAAGCAAGTGTAGGATATCCACAGATACCATACTTATTTGATTGTTAGTTTTGATCACTCACTTATGAATAAATATTAGTCATATTTGTTTATTGTGTTTATAACTCAAAGACTAAATGTAGTGAGCTTGTTTCTATAATGTAGTTCCACATCCTGCTCAACTTAATACCTATATAAACTTCGTTCCTGAACTAGATGGAACTAACTGCTCGGAGTGGAAGGAGCGTGTTGAGTTCAGTTTGGGGGTTCTTGATATTAATTTGGCTCTAACTGTGGATAAGCCTCCTGATCTTACATCTTCGTCCATAGAAGATGAAGTTAAATCCTTCAATACTTGGAATAGAGCTAACAAACTGTGCTTGAAATTCATGCGCTTAACCACTACTTCCAACATTAAATCTTCCATCAAAGAAACCGAGATAGCTAAGGAATACTTATCTACCATAACTGAACAGTTTAAGACTGCTGATAAAGCAATTGCTGGAAAACTTATGGATGAACTCACCACAATCCGTTTTGATGGCTCCATAACTATGCAACGACATGTCCTTGACATGACTAATTTGGCTGTAAAATTAGGCAAATTGGGCATGGTAGTGGCTGATTCGTTCCAAGTCCAATTTATCCTAAACTTGTTGCCTCAACAGTATGGTCATTTTCAAATTCATTATAATAAGATTAAGGATACGTAGAATGTGAAACAATTGACCAACAAGCTGGTTCAGGAAGAGGCTCAAATTAAGCAGCAGAGTGGTCATGTTGCTCAAGCAAATTACATGGTTCATAATAATGGAAAGAACAAATTCGGAAAGCGAACAGGGAAAGGCATTAAGCGGGGCTATCTAATGAATCAGATCGACCCGTACTGAAGAAAGCCAAGAAGGATGACAAGTGCCACTTTTGTAAAAAGGGTGGACACATTCAAAAGGATTGCTTGAAACGCAAGGCTTGGTTCGAAAATAAGATTAAGCTTTTGGGTTTTGTATGTTTCGAATCAAATTTTGTTGAAGCACTTTCTAATACTTGATGGATTGATTCTGGTTCTAATGTTCATGATTCAAACTCAATACAGGGATTCCTTACAACCCAAATCACAAATACAAATACAAATGAAGACTACATTTACATGGGAAATAGAGTCAAAGCCCTAGTTCAAGCCATTGGCACATTTCGTTTAGTATTAGACTCTGGTTTTTTCTTAGATTTAGAGCAAACTCTTTATGTTCCTTTTGTTTCTTGTAATCTAATCTCCTTGTCGAAACTTGATAATGAGGGTTTCTCCTTTAAAATAGGTGGTGGTTGTTTTATCTTGTACAAGAATAATGATTATGTTGGTTCGGGAATTTTGGTCAATGGCTTATATCTAATTAATCTTGATTCTTCATTTTCTGAATCTCTTCTTGTTACCTTGCATCCGAATGTTGGTTTGAAACGTAATATGGCGAATGAAAGTTCTTCTTTCTTGTGGCATAAAAGGTTTGGTCATATATCCAGGGAAAGAATTGATCTATTAATAAAAATGAGAGTCTTCCAAATCTTTATTTTACTGATTTTGGTATTTATGTGGATTGTGTTAAGGGTAAACAAACCAAACATACCAAGAAAGGAGCCACAAGTGGAGAAAAATATTTCATCACCTTTATTGACGACTTTTCACGTTAGTACTATATTTAACTTTTGCATGAAAAATCTCAGTCTGTAAATGCTGTAGAAATTCACATTACTGAAGTTGAGAGACAATTAGGTAAAAATGTGAAAATTATTAGATCTGATAGGGGTGGTAAATATTATGGAAAATATGATGAATCTGGACAACGTCCTGGTCTCTTTGCTAAACTCTTAGAAAAGTTAGGAATTTGTGCTCAATACACAATGTCGGGTTCTCCTTGGCAAGAATGGTGTAGTTGAAAGAAGCAATCACACACTTATGAAGATGGTTAGGAGTATGATGAGTAATGCTAATTTACCCATATCATTGTGGATGCATGCCTTTAGGACCGCTGTGTATATCTTAAATCAGGTTCCCAGTATATCTGTTCCTAAGACCTCTTTCAAAATGTGGAAAGGATGGAAACCAAGTTTAAGACATTTGCATGTATGGAGCTGTCCAGCAGAGGCACGCATTTATAATCCATAAGAAAAGAAATTGGATCCAAAAATCATTAGTGGTAATATTATTGGATATCCATAAAAATCAAAAGGGTATACGTTTTACTGTCCTAATCATAGTACGAGAATTGTAGAAACTGGTAATGCTAAATTCATTGAGAATGGCGAAGTTAGTGGGAGTGATAAAGTTAAAAAGTGATTATTCAAGAAATTCGGGAACCAATTCCCTTTCCACGAATTTCAAATGACACAGTTCTGCCTAATGTTGTTGTTGATCCAATCAACGATGTAGAACAAAATGTCTATAATCTTGAACTCCATAATGAGACTGTCGTCATTGAACCAAATTTAAATGCAGCACCAGAAGTAGCATTAAGGAGGTCCCAAAGACATAAGAAATCAGCTATTTCGGATGATTACTTGTTGTAATTACAAGAATCTGAATTTAACATAGGGATAAGGAAAGATCTGGTTACGTACACATAGGCCATTAAATGTGAGGAATCTTAAAAATGGATTGATGCCATGTTTGAGGAGATGAAATCTATGACTGCTAATAAAGTTTGGGATTTGGTTGAATTACCAAAAGTGCACAAGAAATTTGGTTGTAAATGGATTTTTAAAACCAAATGTGACTCTCATGATAATATCGAACGATATAAAGCCAGACTTGTAGCCAAAGAGTTTAATCAGGAAGAAGGCATCGATTTCAATGAAACATTCTCTCCAATTTCTAAAAAGGATTCATTATGAATCATAATGGCGTTATTTGCTCATTTTTATTTAGAGCTACATCAAATGGATGTGAAAACATCTTTTCTTAATGGGAGTTTGGAAGAAGAAGTCTACATGGCACAATCAGAAGGCTTCATTACAGATGGAAAGGAAAACATGGTCTGTTTGTTAAAGAAGTCAATATATGGACAAAAATAAGCTTTAACGACAATGGTATATTAAGTTTCACAATACCATTAGTTCTTTTGGGTTTACTAAAAACATTGTTGATCAATGTATATACCAAAAGATCAGTGGGAGTAAGTTTGCATTTTTGGTTCTATATGTTGATGACATATTGTTGAGTGCATTTTACATGCATATTTCATACATTTATGGTAGTACTTTTTGAGTAATTTGGACAAATACCTATTTAATTGTGCACATTTTGTGGTTAAATAGGTTTAACATCAACTTCATGGAGAAAACACAAGAAATAGCTAAATGGATGAATAATTAAAGAAATTGAAGAGAAAAGAGTCAAATCTATCAAAGATTCAAAGTTTGGGGACCAAATTGTCACTTCCAGAAAGTTGTGGATCGCATGTACAATTGATCGAAGGACTAAATTGCAAGTTTCCAAAGTTGACAGACTCATTTGCACTTTTGGAAGGGCTCAATTGAAAGAAATCGAAAACTTTGAGGACCAAATTGATCTACATTGAAAGTTGGAGGACCCCAATTGTAAATCATTGAAGGATGGAGCTACAAAAGTGGTGAACCACGCGATCGCGTGGCTCTAACAGGTTTCCTACGCGAATCAGGTCAAAAATCCTACCCGAGACTCACAATGTCAGGCACACGATCACGAGTTCTTCAAGCACGCGATCGCGTGGTCATAATTTTGAAAAATATTTTGAGCCGAATCGCCTGGTCATAATTTTGAAAAATATTTTGAGCCGGCCCGGTGCGACCCGGTTCGGCCCAAAAGCTATAAGACGGGGGTTTACGCGAAATTGAGTGTTTTTAGGGCATTTTTTGCTATGGTTCACTCACTTTTTTCCATTTTTTCATCCCACAAACTCATTTTCTCTCTTTTGTTCTTCATTGTTCTTACTATTTTCTTGTAATTTTCTATTGTAATTAGTTAGGTTGATTGATGAATGTTGATTTAAGGGAGAAATACCTATAACATTGTGGAGAAACATTAATGTTTTGAAGCACTAACCATTGTTGAAGGGAAGTTTTCTTGTTAATTTTCATATTTCTTCATATATTTTAATCTATTGTTGAAATGATGTATTTAATTCTTGAGTTTTATTGTTATTTCATCATGGGCTAAACTATTTTGTGTTGTGATGATTGATGAAGTTTGACCTAACTTAGTTGATTTTAATGTTTGTATTAAGAATTTAGGCTATTTACTATCTTGTGCATTTATTGACTTACATTTATTGTGGCCACATTTATGCTTGGATTTCATGGGATGTGCAATTATTGAGAAATTGTTGTGTATTCTAGATCAATACAATATTTGCTCTAGGTTCTTGTTTAGGATAAAGATATATCTAAAACCCTAGATGATCCATTGAGTTATTTTCACAAAGGTTTAATGCAATTTGTGTGTTTTTAATCGACATAGAGATATAGTAGGTTAATTCCACTAATTAGGGTTGATTTCACTCGAAAGAGGTAATTGACTAAGCTTGGAAAATGGGGTCTAACATGATTAATAAATTGCATGTTTATTTGCTTATTGAGAATTCAATTAGGTAATGGTCAAGTGGAATCAAGAATCCCAATACTCCTTCATCATTAAGTCATCACCATTTTCTAGTTAGTTATATACAATTGCGATTTTAGTTCTAGTACTAAATCATTTCAAAAACTAAAACTTTATTGTGTGTGTTTCTTGTTTAGATTGATTAAACTAGAGTGCAATTGAAATAGACAATCCTTGTTGGATCGATAAATCGGACTCATTTAGTCCACTATCACTTGTATGCGATACGTGCACTTGCGGTGTGTTTCTAGCGAACAAGTTTTTGTCGCCATTGTCGGGGATTGTTTCTATTTAAATTACATTATAGTTGATATTAGTTTGACTATTAGTTACTTTTATTCCTTGTACAAATTTTCTTTTGTTTTGTTTTGTGTAAGAAATCTTCTAATTTCTTATGTTGTTCTAGGTTGTTAATTGTGTATGTGTCGAAGTAGAAGTCTTGATCTAGTTGAAATAGATCTAGATATCGAGGGAACTTTTCGACGTAGATTAAGTGAACAATGGGAAATTAGGAGACAACTTCTTACTGGGATGGAAGGAGAAAGAGTTAACATCGAGCTTAATGCTCCAGCTGCAATTCTTCTAAGGGGTGGAATCCCACCCGGTGTTGATCCTCAAGCGGCTAAAGTTCAAGAGCCCGTTGTTAATGAAGAAGACATGCTTTTTGGAGATTTCATGAATCCTCCTATTATCGAGAATCAATCAAGCATTGTCTATCCCTTCTACAATCATCCAAATTTTCAACTTCGGCCAGATGTCATCAATTTATTCTCCAACACTATCTCATTCTGTGGGAGGACTGATGAAAATTCACATGCGCATGTGATATGTTTCCTAGATATTTGTAGCAACTTCAACTATGAGGGCGTGTGTTCGATCAGCAAGTGCACATGTCGCGCAAGTAATAAAGTGGACATGAGTCCAAGTATCGATCTCACAGAGATTGTTTTAAATTGTATTTTAGACTACTACCTTAACCGGAACAAGAAAAGCTTAGGATTTGGGAATTTTGATTTTGAAAAATAAATTAAAAATTAAACTAAAGAAAATAAGAAAATTTGATTTGTTAAAACGATGAGATGAATATGTTAGAATTATGAATCCACATTAATCATATCAATCATGTATTTGACTTAAACATTGAATAACAAGGTATGAGTATTGAAAATCTGTGTTCCTATATTTATTTATGTCCCCTTTCGAGCAATGCATAAACACATTTTCCTACAAGAGACGAGCCTATATTTCTATGACCAATTCAAACATGTAGAAAAGTATTAACGAATTATGAACACTTTTTAGGATAACACGAAGCATAGGGGTATATTTCTATCCCCTATCAGACTTCATGACAATTAATCAAGGTCTAATAGATTCCTACTCTTTCGAGCATAGAAATCCATCACAAACATCAATAATTATGCGTCCACAATCATAAATGAGAATAAAAACATAATTAATTGCATCAATCTCATAAATTGCATAATATAAATGTACAAAAACATGTAATCAATAAATTAAAGCTTCATCACAATTCTAACAATGAAAACCTAGCCTAAATACATGATTGAAAATAAATCACAAGAAGTATGAAAAGATGTCACCCTATTCATCTCCTTGATCCCTATTCTTCAATCTTGAATTTGGCCTCCTATGGATCCCCCAACAATTTGACAGCGTTTTGGCATGAATTGTGAATATTGGGAACCCTTAATTTCGTGCCCCAAGTCTGGTATATATAGAATCTCCCGAAGCCTAGGTCAAAAATAAGAAAAATCCGCTGAAAATCGCGCAAAAAGCCCATCAGTTGGCCCAGCCGGACAACTATGCGACCGCAGGGTACAAATTGGCGCGACAGCACGGTTTTAACAATTTCGGCTCTGTTCCTTTTTTTTTTTTAGGTCATACGACAACATGGATTTTACACCATGCGACCGCACGGTTATAAATTTTTTGTGCAATTTTTTTCGTTTGCTACAATTTGATCATCAAACCTTTATTGCACCTCAGTCCATCAACTTTCAATTGATACAATTGAGTCCTCAAACTTTTGATTTCTTCCAGTTTTATTCTTTTTTTCAATTTTCTTCTAATTGGCCATTTGATTAACTACATCAACTCTGATTTGCACACTTTGACACTTTTATCATCCAATTGCTCGATTTTGGCTTCAATTCCATTGTTTTCTCGACTTTGGGTTATTCTTAAAATATAAACAAATATAACCAAAATAAATAGCAAATATTCCTGAACAAACAATAAAAATCCTATTTTTAGGATAGAAACAAGTGTATAAAATACACTTATCAATTATAGTTTACAGAAAAACACTGATTTTGGAAAAGAATTGTCCCAGATAGTCATAGGCTGAAGGGTGATGTATTGGTATCAAGATACGAAGTTAAGGAGAATGTCAAACACATACGAAGAACAGAAAATAAAGCCTCATAGGAGTTGTTTCTCTTTTTTCTGGTTATGTTATTTTCTGGAATGTAAATGATTCCATCAAATGCAACAATACCAATAAGTTTCTATTTTGTATGTACCAATAGTTATTTGAAAATGGAAATTGAAATAGGAAATCATTTTTTATGCAGTTACCTGTGATTCATTTTAAAATTTTTGATTTGAGACTTTTCAGTTACAGTTTGTTATATGTGTATCTCATTAATTAATTAATTAATCTTTTTATAATTTGTTTTAAAATAATCTCTGGTTTGTTATGCGTAACTGAATAATTATATTTTTTTTTATAATTTATTCCTGTTGTAAAAGAATAGAGAATATAGAGAGAATCAGAGAGAATTTCTTATTCTTAATATTTCATAATGAATATAGGCCCCTATTTATAGGGGTGGACAATGACATAATCGTAATATTGGACAATGGCATAATCGTAATATATAAATCTTACAGGGGCATAAGAGTAATTTTCATTCACTACTTTTGCCTAACTTTTGCCTAACTATACCTAAATTTTATAACACTCCCCCTTGAATGAAATATTACTCGCTTGCTCAATTGTCTGCCTCGTTAAAACCTTGCTAAGAAAACACAGTGGGATAAAACTTGAGCGAAGGAAAAAGAGTACAGAAGCTCCCCCTGATGTTGGCCATGGTAAATCATTGATTCTTCTAAAGTGCTGCCTCATTAAAACCTTGTCAGTAAAACCCAGTGGGATAAAATCTGAACCAAGGAAAAAGAGTACAACTGCTGCCTCGTTAAAACCTTGTCAGGAAAACCTAGTAGGACAAAACCTGAACGAAGGAAAAAGAGTACAGCATGTTTCTCCCCCTGAAGTGTGCAATTGAGGATTCATGATCTTCTCGAACATTGATATCATCTTACTTCTGGAATATGTATATATGAAAATCTTCTTGTGTGTAGCCGATATCATAACATTCTTCATAAGATGTGTATGATTTTCTTCATTTGTTGATATCATTCCAGTATAACAATGTGTTGCTGAATTATAGCTTGTTGATAGCTATGATGATGCCTCAAAAACCTTTGCTAGGAAAACCCTATGGGACAAAACCTCAGCGAAGGGAAAAAGAGTACATTATTCTCATTAATTCTTATCAATACGCCTCAACTGTTGCCTCATTAAAAACCTTGCTAGGAAAACCCTGTGGGAAAAACCTCAGCTAAGGGAAAAAGAGTGCAACGCGTATTTATTCCTTTTCATGGAATATCACAAGTTTATTGATGCAATCTCATATCTTTTCATCAAAACATATCATTCATGATGAGCTTTATATAAATCGTTCATAGCTCATTTATGATGTCATAGTTTATTTATGATGTACTGAACATGCTATACCAAGCAATGTTTATTTAGTTGACTGATTGCATTACTCAAATCTAGAATTGATTCACTTCTATCAAAATCTAGAATTCACATCTGATGAATAATTAAATATTCATTTTCATATTCACTTCTGGTGAATAATCAATTTCCGGTGGATAATATAATTTTGCATATTGAAAATCAATTGCATGCCCAAATATTCAAATATAATAATAGTACACTCCAATTTCAATTTCAACATATTATATTATGGTGTCATTTGTATCATCCTATAGTGATACTAATCTGGGCATATTGAATCTTTCAATGATTTATACATGTATGTTCTTGCACTTTATAAACTGCAATTTCTAATTTGCAGGAGCATAATCAATCATTGAAATAGATATCAATTTTGACATATAATCTACAATCATTTTACTTGAAATCCCAACGTACCGCGATCAACTGGTACATCAAAGAATACCCTCAAAATACCGAGATGAGAATCACACTTTTTGATCTCACTCATTGGTATATCAAAGAGCTCAAGCTAGTGATTTAGATTATAGTCACATCCACCATATGTCATGCCAGTTTAATGAAAAATTTTGCGCGCAACGAGTCGTCTTTTACGACTGTGTAATATCTTTCATTTGTACATATAATTACTGGCTTTACACATTTAAGCATTTGAACTTCTGGTCCTTGAATAATAATCCCTACATTGGGGTTATATACTTGGCCAAAGTATTATAATTTCATCAACCTCATTTTCATAAGAGGGTTGTATGTAGTCGACTTATTTATCGATTCCATTTCAACTCAATATAACATAGAGAGATCTCTGTATATGTTCTATCATCAGGTACCTGAATATCTCATCATTATGTCCCTTTTACTCACCATGAGTATTTAGCCTCAAAGGGATCATCTCAATCATTCAAGAGATATTTATTTTGGAATCGATAGTCATTATGCTTCAGGCATAATTACGCTTTAAGCGTGTTTTTCCCATAATATTCACAAATCTTATATTATATCAATCGGCTAAAATGCCGCAACACATGTCATACAATCATATATCAAGTGCGTATTGTTGGAGTGTATATAGATATCGCACTTCTTAAAAATCATAAAGTTTCACAAGCAAATCATTATTTCATCGTATTGACATGTTTATATGTAGAATATTGCTGCATAATCAAATTGTTCTCATAGCAAATAACTTGAGGCTTTTAATCTGCTAAACCATAAGCAATATAATATTCTATTATCTCAACTAATTCGTAAAATCATTAATGACTTTAAGATATATTCATGCTAGCATTTATCACTTTGCTCGTAATATCATTACTTGAGCAAAAATCAGTCATTCATTTAGTGAGATAATTAATTTGCTTTTGAGAACAAGCAGCAATGATAACAATCTTCTGGTTATTTAATGAATGCCATTATTCATTCTCAATAAATCTCATTATTGAATTGGAATCTAACCAATCATTATAGAACTTCTGGTTCAACAAGATATTTTACTTGTACATATGTATGAACTTCTGGTTCAATACAGTATTCATCAGTACGTATTTCTGTACAGTTCAAATCAGCATACCTTTATTACTTTTATACCGGAAAAATCAGGTACAATATCCAAGGAAAATATCTCAATCTTGTCGCCAAATCTTCCCTTATATCGAAAAAGGTAATGACGCATTATCTCACCTTTTCAATAATTTATTCCATTATTTCTTGATGGAATCGATATCACTGACACGCGGAGTCATCGCTCTTTCACGCGTTGAATAATGTATTTAAATAGATGATTTGGGAAGAGGCTAGATCCATCAAAAATGGATATCATACTTTCAAATATTCGCAAATATTATTCCAATCTTCCAGTAAATGATTTGAGAAAAATTTATCGAATTAGGCTCGAAAGATTGAGGTTGCTGATGGATCATGGCATTCCAGAAGATGTTTGCTGGTTGATCGAAGCGAAAGTTCGATTAGATGGTGAATTACCAGATTCATTTCCTAAGCACAAGCCTGGCTTGGGTAAGAGTACTTTTGCAAAGAAGCGAAGAGCAAAAAGATTAAATAGTTGCTACAAATGTGCTCGATGGACATGTGATACCCGTTGTAAGTCAATAGGGTATTCATCTATAAATTGAGATGATAAGATAGATTTCATTAAGAGTGGGCTGAGTAAGGAGTCATTGGATGATATCCGATTGACTCTTGAGACGCACCCTAGTGGGTATGTGCAGCGTGAGCTACTATCTTTATGGGCTAAATTCATCAGTGATAAAGAGCGTTATAGTCTCAAAAATATAATAGCAAAAGATCTTGTTTGCCAGGCTGTTATAAACAATGATGTTTTGGCTATGTAGCATTAATACAAGGTAAATCATTTGATATATATGCACATATAAAATATTTTTCTGTTTCTTTTCACGAGTTTTGATAAATGTTGGTTAAATATATTAAATCACCGAAAGGTGAGTCGGGTGATTTTGTCAAAAGTAAATCTTTACTTTTTCGAAATACGAGTAGTTAATAGTGAAGTTTTTCAAGTTTAAAAAGCCAATGATTTTCACAGTTTATGCATCCCAAAATAACATTTTCTTGTAAGTTTTTCCTTCCTTATTCTTTCAAAGATGGAAGGACCAAAACTTCGACAGATTAAAACTATCTGTGTATTTTGTGGATCAAAAGTAGGGAAAGGTTTTGGGTATCTAGAAGCAACAGTGGATCTTGGAAAGAAATTGGGAGAGAAAGGTATCACTCTCGTGTATGGAGGAGGTAGCAGTGGATTGATGGGTTGTGTTTCACAATCCGTTCTAGTAGAGAAAGTAAGAGTGATAGGTGTTATACCTACTCCTTTAGCTGATATCGCAGGCAAAACACGAGGGCATGAAGTACAAACCTTATCTATCCATGAACGCATAACTTGCATGCTATATGGTTCTGATGCCTTCATAGCTCTGCCTGGAGGTTTTGGTACTTTAGAAGAAATTTTTAATATTACCTCATGGGCTCAACTAGATCTCCATACTAAACCTATTGGGCTTTTAAATGTAAACAATTTCTTTGATGGTTTGCTAACATTTCTTGATTATGCTGTGGAACAGGGATTCATCTCTCCATTTTCTAGAAGAATCCTTATTTCTGCTCCTACTATCGAGGAACTGCTGGATAAGTTGCAATCATATATTCCAATACAAGATCCAGCAGGAGTTAAGATAGATTGGTCGCAAGGAAGGGGAATCAAGCGAAAATGGAGTCCGGTTAATGTAAATTTATCTTTGTGAACCCTAGAATAGGTGGTGGTAGAGTACGGAGTATTCTCACTCTTGAGACACACCATAAATTTGTAGGATTTTATTAATGTTTTAATCTTGTGTACCTCAAAGATTTAAGGTGGTAGAGTATGGAGTATTTCTTACTCTTGAAACACACCTTTTTCTTTATTTCCTCAAAAGGTCAGAGGTGGTAGGATACGGCTACTCCCGAAACACATTTCTCATTTTGAGGATCATAAATGTTTCCCCCTTTTGCGTTTTGCATGTATGTCTCGTTTATGCTTCTTCGGGAGCAATAATAATATCATTTCAGTATGTTTAGATGATAATTTTTACTTCTTCTGGAGTAAATATGTACTTCTTCTGGAATACATAAGTGCTCGTGCAAGAACTTTTCCAGACACTTATCATCTAATATTCATCTCATAATACTGAAGAGATTATTTTCACATTAGCCATATCCGAGCTATCATGTGATATTATCTTATCATACATCAACATTCTCTTGTTGAATAATTTTCATCCACCCATTCAAATTCAGATATTGGTAACTTCTGGTACCATTGGATGAAATATTTTTATCAACATTTACCAAATTTTTGGTAATGATAACTTCTGGTATCATTTGATGAAGTATCAAATAATAATAATATCACCATGTATATAGGTTAAACAATAATAATATCACCATGTATATGTGTTGACAACATCCTCTAATATGTTAGAATTAACCAACAATTGAGGTGTTTATAAAATATGAAATATGAATATATGTAAAGTATTCTATATATTCAATTGCTAAACCGGCCATATAGGCGGAATCGACATAATGAAATAATTAAACTAATACATAATGAAATAATTACCTTTCATGAGTGAGCGAGTCGTATATTCAAATCCAGTCAAGGTATTCATAATAGTCCAATCCGTTACGATAATGAGTCATCTCCAGTTAAGGTATAAATCCAGTCCATAAAACTCAATCCATCACGGTATGGCAACTATTATGTTACTTTTAAATCTTTTAATTTATCGTATTAATCACATAGTAGTGTTAAATAATTTAGAATACATATTTTATTAACACTTATTATCGTAATAATGATTAATCAATTTCGTTAAATCACGATTAATATATTTTATCGTATCATCAAGGACAAAATCGTCCAAATTTTAATATATTGATCATATGGATAAATGGAAACCGTCAATAGGTTTGAAATTTAATTTAGAACAAACTTACTTTTGGTCTGAAGTTCAAAATCTCGCCGGAATTTCCGTAAAAATAGTTTTTACGACGCCGCCACGTTCGACTACCGGAAAATGTCCAAAACTGCACCAAACAGAAAAGTAAGACCATAGAAAAATCAAGATCGTCGAAATGAACAAACTTCCTGTTGACGTCATCGCCGGATTCTGTCTGACGCCATCGTCGGATTCTGTCTGACGCGCCCTCACGCGCCTCCGCGACGTCTGCGCTTGGGAGTCACGCGCTTCACGTGCCGTCGCGCCGGTGACTCCTCCGTCGACACGCGCTGGTGCCGGAGGATCGTCCCGTCGCCGTCGTCATGGATCTGTTGTCCGATCGTCATTTGGATTTATGGTTTGGCGTGAATTTGCTTTGAAAGTTTCGATTTTTTCAACTTTTCTTCTCCGGTCGATATCTTCTGTTTCAGCCGTCGGATTATCTCCAAATTTCAGGCGAGGCTTCTCCTTGACAAATTCGTTCTGATGGCGGTGGCTGATTGTTGATCGGATATCTGGATTGACCGGAATCATTCTTTTCAGTTCGAGAGAAAATGAAACATTGATTAGTAATAATCAGGTTTCTGATACGGAGGTTCATCACTTAGATGCAACTGTAGAGCATACTCCCGTTATTACTCAATTGGCTAGAGACTCGTGCTGATAACGTATTGTAAAACAATAGAGAATATAGAGAGAATTTCTTATTCTTAATATTTCATAATGAATATAGGCCCCTATTTATAGGGGTGGACAATGCCATAATCGTAATATTGGACAATGGCATAATCGTAATATATAAATCTTACAGGGGCATAAGAGTAATTTTCATTCACTACTTTTGCCTAACTTTTGCCTAACTATACCTAAATTTTATAACAATTCCAAAATATTTTCTTTTTTGTTGAGGGTGATAGTTTTACAATTTTTTTAGATTTGAACATGACATTTTAAGATTTTGGAATTCTATATGACATTTACCCAAATAAAGGTTTCACTGGTGGGTATCAATAAAAAAATCCCTCAAAATCGAGTCTCACCCAACTTATCTGTGTCGGTCTTATGATTGTGAAGATTTGATTCAAACTTTTATAAATTAAATCTTTCGAGGCGAAGCTATAAAAATATGGAGGGAAGGTCCCCTCTTGGGGTTTTGGGGTGGAGCCCCTAAAATTTTTTTAGTCAAGAAAATTGAAATTGACGATTTTACGTCCCATATTTATCGTAAGGAAAGTCATAAATAGGTCGAAATGGTCTCATTTTGACATTCAAAAAAGAAAAATTACATTTGGACCTTGTATATGGCTATATGCACTTGAGTTTTGAGCACTTTGAAAGAAAATTTAAAAAATTGTAGAAGTCAGTAGGAATTGAAATATTGAAAGGGATAAATACACATGTAAGGAGTTTAAAAAATATGATTTACAATTGAAGAAATTTGTGGTTTTAATACAAAAATCAGGTTTTTAATTAAAAAATAGGTAATTAAATAGGTTGAGGTCACAATTATACAATTTATGGTCAAGACACAGATCACAAATTTTATAGGTCACAATTTATGAAAATTATTGGTCACGAATTATAAAATTGTTTGGTCACAATTTAATTCCCGGTCACAAATAATAAATTTATAGGTGACAACTTATTTTCGATCACAAGTTATCAAATTAATCGATTACAAATTATTCGGTCACAATCGCAAACATTAAAGGTCACGACTTATTTCGTGGTCACAAATATGGCTCATACCTAATTTATCGGTTACAAATATTTGATCATGACTTATTTTTCGGTCACAAATTAAAATTTATAGGTCATAGCTTATTTTTCGGCCACAAATTGTCAAATTAATCGGTTACAATGTCAAATATTATAAATCACGACTTATTTTTCAGTCACAAATCATAAAATTTATAAATTACGACTGATCACTAATTATAAAATAATCCCCCACTGCATATTTTTCTATCACAATTTACAAATTTATTAGGTCATAACTTATTTATCACAAATCTCAAATTTTACGGTCACAAATCTCAAATTTTATAAGACGTCGATTATGAAATAACAATCACAGTTTATTTTTCGGTTACAATTTATAAATTTCTTTGATCATGACTTGATTCTCGTTCACAAATCACAATATTATAGGTCACAACTCAATTCAGTTGTAAATTTCAAAATAATTAGTGATAACTTCAAATAATTGATCACAATTGTTAAATAGTTCTTATCCTTGCACTACCCCCGCCACCATCATATGTCTCCCACCGCGGCCATCGCGGTCGCTACCGCCACCACCACCGCCTAAAGGCTAAAACACTACCACAATCACCTCAATACCAACTACAACCACCACAAATCTACCACCACCCAATGTCCCACAGATATGCCACCTACTGTCGTCACAAATCACCACACCACCAACTCAATCTCCACAGCCACCACCACATCTAACACCCTTTGCCACATAGACCACCGCCGCGACCACAACCTCTAATCAAAAAAATACTGCAGCTTCCCTAAAATTGCCACCACTTGTTCCACATCCATCACCACCAGTTTCATCACATTACCACCTATAGCCCCACCTCTACAACCCAAAAAAATACAACCACTTACCTACCACCACCACCACTTGCCCCACATCCATCACCAGCAGCTTCCCAACCATCCCCACCTATTACCGCTGCAACCACCACAACCAACAGGCAACAACGAAAAGGCACAAAAAAATTTCAAAAAAAGGAGGTTGTAGCGACCTAGAGCAGGTGCTGCACGTAACATCAAGCACCACTGTATAGCGACATTTCATACATCGGCACGCTATGTGTGGAGCTATGAAGTGGTGTGGTGGTCGCCATGCGCAGGAGAATTGTCAGGAGGAAGAGATGAAAAGGCGGTTTGCTGCAGTGCCTCACAGGTCGTCGTCGAGGATGAGATGGTCTCCATGGTTATCGTCGCCGCCAGATGATGGATTAGTCGTCGCCGCCGCCGCCGCCACTGTCGGAGGGGAAGATGAAAATGGGTGAAAATTTTGGTTTATGAGGAAGTTATGGTCTCAGACTTATGGGTAGGTTATAGATTAATTATTTATTTTTGTAAAAGTTTTTAATATTAAATAATTTAATTATGATCTGATTAGTGAACTAATAAGTTCAAAATCTCAAAGTTGAATTTCAAAGTTCACAAACAGGCCCTAGTGTATTTTCCACATATTGAAAGTATTGTGTGGATGACCCATTTGTGTTTGGACTACCTATTAAGCAGAATTAGGCATAAAATAAAGATTAATGGGCTCCAATTTCTTTTTATTTTTCTTTTGTTTTTTCAAACATGAAAGCAAAATTTTTGGGCTTCGATCTAGAGTTAACATAAAATTTAGATTCTCAATTCCTAGTTTTATTTCTGAAATTTCCTTTTCGAATGTAAAAAAAAAAAAAATGAAGAAGAAAGAAAGAAAAAATCTCTGTTAGGCTTGATTCTATTGACTCTTTGACCTCAAATAAAGAACGACTTTGAACCTATCAAACCCAATCCTACTCAAGCCAACCCAATGCTCCAAATATATATTTCTAAACCATATTAATTTTACTTTATACAAAGCTTAAACTACTGTATGACGAATTTCGAAGTATTATTAAAAATATTGAAATTGTTACAAACTGAATTTGAGAAAATACAAATGGACAACTCTTGTGAATGCAAAATTGTAATATCCTCTAATTAACGATTTGTGTGTTTGAAGACGAGGGACCACGTGGCTTGATTTCTAGACTTCTGAATTTTTTGGAAAAATTTGATTTGTTGAGAGTTTGCTTGTTTTGCGTTTGGAACTTGAGACTTGGATTTGAAGTTGAGAGTTGGACTTCAGATTGGAGTTGCTATGATTTGAAGAAGGCTTTGATGTTCTTGGAATTGATTTGAACTTGCTTGATTTCACAAGTGTTGATAAAGACTTTGATCTTCTTGGATTTTGATTTGGATTGGTTTGATTTGCAAAAGAATTTGATCTTCTTGGATTTAAACTTGGCTTGAAGTTTGAGAGAAATTTTGTATTCTTCAGCTGCAATATGTTTTCTCTTGTTTTCTTTTTGTTTTTTTCTCCTCCACCCTTTTTTCTATGGACCAATGGTTCTATTTATTTTGAAATTTTTTGTAACTACCTCATTTATTTAAATAAATAAATAAATTTTGAAAAGTACGATGAGCCTCATCCATGAGTTTCTTTTTAGTGGGCTTTACTGTACTTTATTGAGGAAATTACACCCACCCATACTTTTAAAGATCCAACTTCAAATATAAGACAAAACATAAATAACTTCAAATTTCAGGTGTGGATATTATAAATTTTAATTTTAATAATAATATTATTAATATTTTTAATTATTAAATTAAACTAACCTAACCCTAAATCTCAAGACTCATTCTCTCCTCCATTCTTCACACCTCCAATCTCACGCCTCCACTCTCTCTTCCATTCTTCACGCCACTTTTCAATCTTCCATTCTTCACGCCTCCATTTCAGATCACATTCCCAACTGTTAGTAATGGCGGTTTTCAAAATCGCCGCTTAGGATGTGGTCCGTAGGAGACGATCGTCTATGCCTACCTTCGCGTACAGCACCTTGCTGCGCGATACGGTGCTATTATTATTCTTCTTCTCGTTGGCACCACTCCTTTGTCTTCTTCTATTGCGTGGTGTTTCTGTGTGTGGTTTGGTGGTGGTGGGGTATGCAGTGGTGGTATTTTGTGTGCTCGACGTGGCTGTGGCGGTGGGGGTGTGTGCGTGGTGTTTCTATGTGCGATTTGGTGGTGGTGGTGTTTTCTGTGAGCGATGTGGCGGTGGGGTGTGTGCTGTGGTGGTGGGGTGTGTAATACCCCGACTAAGAAAGTTTAAAAGATTTGATAGATACTATTCATACCAACAAGGTGTACCTTCTTTCCGGAAGTCCATCGTTAGAAACTCCACAATTAAGCGTACTTGGCTTGGAGAAATTCTGGGATGGGTGACCGTCTAGGAAGTTTTCTCGGGGGAGCGTACGAGTGAGGATAAAGCATGCTGAAAAGACTCATGTTAGTACAGTGGAGACAGTACGCGTCATCTAAAGACCGGGACAGCCCGTGAAGTGGGACCTGGGTCATTACAAATGGTATCAGAGCCGTCCGCCACCGCAAATCGGGAACTAAGTGCTACGCCATAGGGCGGAGCCACCTCTAGAATCCCTACGCCTGGTAATAGATTCTCAGATGGATTAAGTGCAACGAGGACGTCGCGAGTCTAATCGGGGGTCATTGTAATACCCCGACTAAGAAAACTTAAAAGATTTGATAGGTACTACTCATACCAACAAGCTGCACCTTATTTTCCTGAAGTTCATCGTTAGAAACTCCACAGTTAAGCTTGCTTGGCTTGGAGCAATTCTAGGATGGGCGACCTCCTGGGAAGTTATCTCGGGGAGCATGTGAATGAGGACAAAGCATGCTGAAAAGACTTGTGTTTGTACAGTAGGAACAGTACGCCGTCATCTAACGGCCGGAGATAGCCCGTGAAGTGGGACCCGGGTCGTTACAGGGTGTGTGCGTGGTGTTTCTGTGTACGATTTGGTGGTGGTGAGGTATGCGGTGGTGGTGTTTTGTGTGCGCGATGTGGCAGTGCAATCGAGTTTGGGTGGTGTGTGTGTGTGTGGTGTGCCGGTGGTGTGTGCGCGCGCACTGTGGCGGTGCAACTGGGTTTGATGGTTGCAGATCATATAGTGGTGGACTGGTGGTTGTGACGTTGGAGTAAAAATGCGACCTACCATTTATTTTCTTTGTGAGGTGTGGCAGCGGTGATGGTCACGATGGCGGCGTTGATACGGTGGTGGTTGTCGACTGGTGGTGGGGAGATGGTGACGTTAGAATGTTGTGACCTAATAATTAATAAGTCAATTGTGACCTTGTAATTGTGATTTAAAAGGTTCGTGACTTAATATTTTGATAAGTTGTGACCTTAAAATAACTAAGGGTCAATTAGTTTAACACTTGTGACCTTGGAATTAATTGTGACAATCACCCGTGACCCTGAAATTAATTATTACGTAACTTGAAATTAATTGTGACGTAAAAAACAAGTTTAATTTTTGATTTATTATTTTAATAAGTTGTAACCTTGACATTACTTGTGACCTAAAAAATTTGTATTTTTTAACTTGAAAATATAGTGTTGTGACCTTAATATAATAAAAAAAATTTAATTAATTAATTTATATAATTATAACCTGATTTTTGAATTTTTTAAACTTATATCTTAAAATTGAAATTGTGTAATATAAACACCTTGAATATGTATTTTTCCCTACTTTATTTGTTTAATAAACTAATTGAACTATTAAAATTGATCCAATCCAATTAATTTTTTTAATGTCTACAACTTGATATTTAAATCTTGATATTAATAAAGTGGTACAGTATTTGTAATTTGTATTTTATTTTCAAAAGTTCCTATTTTCTTCTTGGTGTAATCACGTGTTCAATTTTTTTATAGGATTGTTATCAATTAATTAACATATTTTGGTTGCAGTTAAAAATTATAATGAGAATATAATCACTCATAACAAAATCAAGCTTCAATAAGATTGAAGAAACTTTCATTCGCTTGATTTTGTATATGTCAATAAAATTAAGCTCCTGATTGTTAGAGATTAAAATCAAATTTTAATAAATTTTGATAGTAGTTGATAAAAAAATTTGGTTGAAAAATTGTGAATCCTATGAAATGTGTGATTAAAATTAATTATTCACTTTGACTAGCATTAGCCCTTGTTTGGTTCAACCACAAATTTACATGGAACCAGCTACTTTCGTACTTTTCAACCTCTTTTTACTCACATATTCTCTCAAAAGTCTAAGGCTATGTTCTCTTTATTATATTGAGGTCTTTTTCTGTTTTTATTTTCGAAAATACTAAAAACGCGTTCTCTTTATCATTTTCGAAAATGCATTTTGGAAAAAAAAAATTTGTACACAAAACGTCCAAAACCTCGTTTTAGACGTTTTGTGTGTATTTCAGCAAAAAATGTTCAAAACCCGAAAAATGTGTTTTGAGATTTTTTTTTTATTTTTTTTAAAAATTATCTTAACTTGGAACTAAACTTAATATAAATTTTTTATTTTTTATTTTATTTTTTGAGAATTATCCTAATTTGGAACTAAGCCTAAATAAAATTGTTTTTCTTTTTTTTTTAGATTTATCCTAACTTGGAATTAAGCTTAAATAAAGTTTTATTGAATTCAATATCAAAAAAAAAAAAAAAAAAAATTAAGTGAGAATTCTTGTTGTTATATTTCAAAAAATGTCTTAATAATTGGACTCTGGTGGTTTTGAAAAAACTTGCATTTTTTGAATTTTAATAGAACTAGAACTTCCTCAAATCTCGAACCTGAACAAGCTGTGTTAATATAGATTCTTAATGCTCACATTAGTGTGTTGCATGTAACCATGATTTCAGTGTATTATGAAAGGAAATTTGAGTTTGAGCCTGTAGCGCCCCGAGTTCCGTATACCCGGTTCACTACGTCATTTTCTGTCTAAATTTTTCGAATAATATTTTTGCGGAAGAAATAATTGAAATTCATTTTTGGCAACATTAAATAAACTGTAATGGCCGATAAAATTGAAACATTTATGAAACCATTTGAAATAATAAATCGAACCATTAATTTTGTAAAGAAATTGACAATGTCATAATTTCTCAAATAAATGAACTTCTCTAAATTATTCGATTGTTTGGAAAAATACGGAAATCATTATCGTCAAACTTTCAACCGTTTAACGATTATTGCCACCATCATTCATCGCTCGCCACCGTCTTCGAAATCTGCAAAACTGTTAAAAAGTAGGGTGAGTATTTCATGGGGGAAATACTCAGTAGACTCATCGCAAATTAATTAATTTATAAGATGATTAAACACATAAATCCCGGCTCTTTATAAAACGGGCATTGATATGGCTTCTTTATAAAACGGCTCTTGATAAAACTCATATTGTGCATTACAGCACGAGACATATTTTGAAAATCATAGGCTCTTTGAAAACATCTCTTTGAAAACAGCCCTTTGAAAACCATATACTTATAAAACACATTTTAATTATGCCAAGCATAATTTTCTTTTGAAAGCATAGGGATCATTTTCATCATAACATAGGATAGGATTGAAATCCTCATAAACATAGGAATTTTACCGAACTTCGGTGGCAAGAATTCTTATGCAGTAAAATCATAGTAACAGTAAGTTTTCATCATAACATAGGATATGATTGAAATCCTCATAAACATAGGAATTTTACCGAACTTCGGTGGCAAGAATTCTTATGCAGTAAGTATACCAAGCATAATTTTTGAAATTCATAGGGATCATTTGCATCATAACATAAGATAGGATCGAAATCCTCATAAACATAGGTTAGGATCGAAATCCTCATAAACATAGAAATTTTACCGAACTTAGGTGGCAAATCCTCATAAACATATGGAGACACAAGAATTTTACCGAACTTAGGTGGCAAGAATTCTTATGTGTAGCGCTACTAAAACTCCGGTCCCCTTAACATATCATAAACTTATCATATGGGACCCATAGCAATCTTGGTAGATTGATTTCATAGCAATGATCCAAAAAAACATTTTCGTGAAGCATAGGGTATACTTACTTTTCGTAAAAACATAAAGTATATTTTCTTTTCATAAAAACATACTTACTTTTCATAAAAACATAAGGTATATTTACCTTTCATAAAACATACTTACTTGTCATAAAAACATACTTTCTTTTCATAAAAACATAAGGTATATTTACCTTTCATAAAAACATACTTTCTTTTCATAAAAATTGACTTTCACAAGTCACATGACATTTATATGAAATCATAATTTAAATCAATTAATAAGTGCGAGTCTACCTCAAATCCGACGAGTGCAAAGTTGAGCGGGAATGACTTCAATTTCTTTAAATTCTCCGTACGCTTCGTCTTAGCCAATAAGTCACTTTAGTATATCGAATATATAGTTCAAAATGATAAATTATAATTTGAGGACTAAAATTGATGTTTTGAAAGTTGAGGGACTAAAATGAATACTTTTGAAAGTTCAGGGACTAAAATAGATACTTTGAAAGTTGAGGGACTAAAATGAATACTTTTAAAACTTGGGCTTAAAAGTAAATCAACAGTGACTGAAATAATAGATTTTGAAAATGAAAGGGCTGATTAAAACTCATTTAAAACTTAAGGGACTGAATTAAAAAGATTTAAAGCTGAAAGGACCGACATAAAACATTTTGTAAACTTAGAGACTGAATCTTTAAAACATAATTAGGCTAGGGACTAAAGTGAAATTTCTGAAAGTTTAAATATTAAAATCAAATATCCTAATCAGATCTCTCAACGTTCTCTCTCTCTCTCTCATTCGTTCACTGTCTCAGAAAGCTCAGACGAAAATTAGGGTTGAATCGAGATTTTGAAAATCGATCTTAGCTGCGACATCCGGTGATAATTCCGGCGGAACAACGATCTGCAGCTAAGGTAAGTACTTGGGTTTAGGATTGAGTCTCTGTGGTGTTTTGAGTGTTTTGATGTGCGAAACCGAGGCTTCAAGGTCGCGGTTTAGATCGCGATCTTCCGGCGAATAGGTGGTCCGAGGTGAGGTAAGTAACTGAGTTCACTTATTTCTTGTTTTGGGTTTTGATTTGTGAGGGGCAGTTGTTGGGTCGTTTGGTGAAGTGATGGAAATCAGTGACGGTTTGGGGATGATGATTTGAAATGGTGGTGATGTTTGTAGAGGCGGTGATGGTGTTTAATTCGGTGAAGGTATTGAACTGTTGCAGTAATTGGGTTTGATTTCTGAATTGGTGGTGATTCTGATGGTGAAAGGGGCGGATTGGTATTGACAATAGCAGCGTTGGTGGATGATGGTTGCTGTTTGATTCGGTGGTGGTGAATTGTCCGTGTTGGTTGCAAATTGAAATGGGGTGAGGGTGATTCAGCAGTGATGGTGGCTGCTTGATATCAGAATTATGATAATGGCTGGGATTGTTGATCTTGCAAATGGAACTTGCTGAAAAATGGAAATTGAATTGGATGGAGTTGAAATGGAAGAAACTGGCCGGATTGATGAATTGGTTAACTAGTGGTTTTCTCCGATTTGTGGTATGGGGTGATGGTGATATAGTGATGGAGGCTTTTGGAAAGAATAGTTGGGAGGTGAAGATGGAGCTGTAAAGTGTAATAGCACATGGAAGGTTTTGATGAATGCAGACACGAGGCTGGAAATGGAGTGGAAAGGAAAAAGAAAATGGTTTAATGATTGAGACAAAATGATAAAATATGTGGAAAAGAAAAGAAAGATGAACCTCACATGATATAAAAATTTATTTGAAGTTGATGATGATGAAACCGTGTTCATGATACCATTTGGTGGAGATATAGGTTGGATTGATGGAGGAAAGGGAAAAGGAAATTGATAACTGGAAGACACGAGTAATCTTTGATTAAGAATTGTATTTAAAATTAATATATTTTGAATTGAAAATAAATTTAAGAATAAATAAATATTGAGATAAAAATTGAATTACGCATTTGGACTTGAAATAATTTAAATAAGGAAAATTGAGATATTTTAATAAATTTGGAATTCAAAATGATTTTTGAAAATAATACTTTGAATAAATAATTAAAATAACATAATTTTAGAAATTCGGATTTTAATTTAAAATCGAACAAATTCGATATTTCTTGACTTGGCTAGACGAACACGTCGCGGCGTTAACTTCAAAATAATGGGTGAAATAGTAGCGACACAATTTTCTAAATATTAAAATAATTATTTATTGCATAAAAATTCTTGGTCGCTACAGAGCCAGTAGTATTCTGCAAGTAAATTAATTAAAAATAGTTTAAGTAGTATTCAGCAAAATTTCAAACAGAACATGTTTTTCAAGTTTTTATTTTCAAAAACAGTTTTCAGAAATGACAAACCAAACGCGTTTTCAGCAAATTTGAAAACAAAAATAAAAACATGAAATACAAAACATTTTCAAAAATGAAAATACAAAATAAAATAAAAATAGAACGCCACCTAAGTTTCTTTCAAAATATCATTTATTTGAATAAAATGTCAAGAAAGGATTATATTAATTAAAATAAATACTAATAAATGTGAAGATAATGGAGATTCGGGATGTGCTCGAATGATTATATTGTTAGTGTCTCACACTCTAAATCGAGGATTTGAATTCTCATCTCCTCTTCCCTACTTCTCCCTTTGTAATTAAAATATATATATATATATATATATATATATATATATATATATATATATATATGTGTGTGTGTGTGTATATGTGTGAGAGAGAGAGAGAGAAGATACTTGATGATGGCAAATGCTACATACATGAATTTGAATGGTCATAGCTGAAAACGTTGAAACTTAATTTGAACAAATCAACATCTGCATGTAAATTTTCACAATTCAAAGATAGATAGTTAGTTAGTTAGTTAGAATGTTAAATATAATTTTTCTTTCATTTGAACTAGGGGTGGACGTGGTTCGGTTTGGTTCTGGTTCTAGAAAAACCAAACCAAATCGTAAACCGATGGTTTTTTACTAATGGAACCAATTGATTTTTTCAAAGATATGGAACCAAACCGAAACCAAACCGCTCGGTTCTGGTTTGGTTCTGAAACCATTACTTGAATTTTTAAATAATAAATGTAAATTAAAACCTGTTTATATCCGCTTCTTCGTTAGAATCCATCTACATCATTACTAAATAGAAAATGAAATTTTTAGTTAACAAAACAAAGATTTAGAAAAAGTAACATGTTATTATAAGTCAAAGAAGAAGAAACTAGTATGAAGGAAGCTTGTCGACCTGTTGAAATTTAGAGAATAGAACATAAAGGCAGTTTAGACTTATAGTTACAGATTACGATGAAGTTCTGAATCCCATTCTACCGTGGTGCCGTGTGAGTTAGGGATGAAATTTGCAATTTGAGTTTGGGTTAACTCTTGAGAATTGATGAATTGGGTCGAGGTTTATATATACATAAATTTTAAAAAATAAACATCATTGTCGTCGATGGTAACTAAGGAGTGCAACGATTGTTGTGTTATAGGAGTGTAAGTAAAGCAGTGTGAATGCGTATTTATAATTGAAAAGAAGAAAAACGAATTTGAATTAGAATTTAGATTTATGATTTAAAATCTTTGTCTAATATGAAATGAGATAAAATGTATGTTAAATAACATTTTTGTACATTTCACATTTATAATTTTAGATTTTAATTTTTCCGTGAGATGAATATCCACTAATTTGTAATATATATATATAGTTTGGTTCTTGATTCTGGTTCTGGTTTTGGAAAGAGATCCGGAACCAGAACCAAAATCGAATGCTTCTTGATTCTAAGAACCAAACTATTATTTTTTTTATATAGAACCGAACCAAACCGCTTGATTTGGTTTGGTTCTGGTTTGGTCTGATCTGGTTCGATTATTTTGTCCACCCCTAATTTGAACATTAGTTAATTCCCAATAAAACCCGCGGTCGGTGAGACGCTTTATCTGGATATATAAAGGAGTAACACGTAGCAGATAACGGGTTTCTTGTAATTTTCAATTAGATAAGATTAGATTGTGTTGTTTCTTGGGAAGGGGTACAAACTGACAATTAGATTCAATTACAGTTAATCCAATCTTGACTCCTCCATTAAAGTTGTTACAGGTGTGTTTTACTTTTTGAAGGCTCAATCAGCGGTTGGTTAAGTTAGTTAAATCAACAGTCGGTCCTCAAACGTCCGACCACGCACATACCAATTTAAAGTTGGTCGGTGCAAGTTTAGAAAAATCTTTGCCAATTGCGAATAATTTTGCCCTTATTTGTTTTTCATTAAAATTTTCTCATATTTTTTCAGTATTCAATTTTAACTATTCATTAAAAAGTCAAATTCACAATTTTTAACTTTTCAACCATCCATTTTCTTAAAAATCACTATTCATTTAAAAAAAATTCATTTTAACTAAAATCAAAAAGACACTTTATACTAAACAAAAATGTCTTTTCCTTGCCTTTCATCTATCGCATTCTTGATTTCGTTCTTCTTTTATTTGGTTGCTATGCTAGTAAGACTATACACCAAATCCAATTGAATGGGACCACCACTTCCATTCCATGTGTCTCTATTTAACAATTCTTAATTAACTAAGCATTTGGTTGATGCTCTTTAAATTTTTCTCTCTTTCCTTTTTTTCTTTTTTACGGTATTCAGTCTCAATCATTCATTAAAAATCATGTGCACAATATTAGACTTTTCAACCAAATTTTAATCATTCATTTACTTAAAAATCACTATTCATTTAAAAAAACTCTTTTTAAACAATATCAAACACACTAAAATTTGTTTATACAAATAAAGGAGTCGAAAATACAAATAATAGATAAATAAGTTTTAATATAGTTAAATCTTTTGAAATAATTATATTCATAGCAAGAGAAGTTATCAAGATAATCAGAGTCTCGTCATCAGTCACGTTTGAGAAAAAAATAAATTTATCGAGATATTGAAAATATAAGTACAAATAAGTAAATTCTTTGGTCTTTATGAGTTGATGAGCGTTGAAGATAATAATTAATAATACACCAATGTTTGTGAAGTGTAAAATCATAATCAAATAGTAATGATCCACCTGTTGCTGTTGAAGATATGCATTAATTAAAATTTAAAAACTTGTTAGCTTCATGAAGTTTCTGTAAACCCAAACAACCTACTACTTACGTATTCATATCTCAAACTCTTGTACGAATAAATAAAAATTGTTTCGTGCTTCAGCATTTTTCTAGGGGATGTTTTCTTGGGGTATAATTTTTTTTTTTTTCTTTTTTCTTTTTTGAATGAATGAAATTGATTTGCGCTGGAAGAAGATGATGATGATGATGATAATAAATGTATCTGAGTGGGTTAGAATTAGTGGATGTGACTTTGTTTAAAATGGTATATAGACAGTTGGAGAAGCTACTAGACTGTAGAGTATGGTCTGCAATTAACTAGTACTAGTATATTCTTGAAATTTGAATTATGACTACTGTACTGGAACTGGAACCGTTATGGAAGGGAACTTTAAAGAACAATTTCAACTGAAATACATCCAATTGCAACGTTTGTCCTTGTGTCTTTATTCGGCTGCATGGAAGTCTTGTGGTCCATCTTATTCTTAAATTGTTGTTAGTAACATAAATGATAAATATATCATTTGTGTTTTTTCCTGGGATCACTTGTTCAAAGATTGAGTTTTTGAGAAAAAGTTGATTTCTTACGAAATTTTAGAAACAACAAATTTTCATCTCTATCTAAAATGTCCCTCCTCCAAATCCAGCTCATCTAACTCATTTGTATTGTATGACTCAGGAAAACAGTGTTATATTATAATTTAATAAAACAACTGTGTTATATTACAAACATAGAAAAACAAGTTCATCCAGTTCCAGTAAAATACATATTGGGGGGATACTTGTACTATTGCAGTGCACACAAGAAAGCAAAACACCAATTCCAATTCCAATTATATATGGAATGGGATGGAATTGTCTTCAAAGCCACAAAACAAGGCGCAGAAACCAACTTCATTTAACACTGAATATTTCTTCTATTTTCCGTAGTTGTCACTCAGAAAACAAAAGCAACATTAGAAATGCCAGCAGCCTCTTCAATCCAGGGAAGGTATAATCCCAATTTCCCATTTTCTGACCAATTGAATCCGACTTCGGAACCATTGAGGTAACACTTGTTAGGTGACACACTGGAATAGGCCAAGAAATTCCCTCTTCCCTTCACTCCAATTTCCACACTGCTCTTATTGTAAACCAAGCCTTGAATTGTTCCTCCGCTGTTGAACATGTTGGTTAGTCCAATTGGGGCAAACTTCAATGACCAGTTGAGTTTCTTGATCGGGACGAAGCTCAAAATCTCAAATGTGGATGGCTGAATAGTGATAGGAATAGCCTCAGAATTGTGCATTGTTAAGAACAGTTCCTCGGCCTCACTGAAATACACTGCATACTCTTCTGCTTCTCCCATTTCAGTTGCTTCCTTCTTCTGACTCCATTCAACATCACTCACATGAACACAACCAGAAATAGGCTTGTAACAATGGGAGTAGCCCTTTATCCTTTTCTCCTTGGGATCCCATCCAGCACCTTGGCAGTTGAATGCACCAACCACACCTCCGTACTATGAAATCGCAATCCATTAAACAGTATTCAAATCAAAACAAAAAATTATATATATCCATTATTTAAAGACAACTAAGGTACCTTGTTGATGTTCCAAATTTTGAGAATGGTTTTGTTGTCAAAGAGGGGGTTCTTGAAGAGGCAGTCTCTTGTTGGGAGAGCAGAATGTATGCATTTGGGAATGGTACCATCAGGGAAAACAAGTTTCTTCAACAGATCAAAATCATGACCCCCCACAGAATCACTCACATACACTGGTCCCCCACAGATAGCCCGGGATCCAGCATGGAATTTCGCGCACAGATGGTCCGATTGAAACATGTCCCAATCTGGATGTATAAACTGACCCATCCACATGCTGTTATAGGCACAATGAATCATATGGACACCCTGTAACCAATAAACTCCCATTGGATCACCATTAGGATCTTGGAACCAGAAGTCATCCCCTGTTCAGAAAAAGGTTTAAAAGGCAAAGGCAATATATTAATTTCCATGTTCGAAAAATGATTTCCGAATAAAGTGCAAGTCGACATGGCCAACACAAAAAAGAAAAGAACCTTACCAACTCTTCCCATAGATATCTGTTGAGTTCCAAGTAAAAAGAAGTCATTGCACTGCTGCATGCTGGATATCAGTCCATTTCCATTGAAGTTCTTGGCAAGGGATTTTGACATACCTTTATAATAGGCCTTTGCAAGCTCAACCCTACCTCCATAATCCTCCGATACATATTCAAGGGTCTATATTGAAGAGTTCTATTAGTTTCTTAATCATATAAAAAATTAACTATAGACTCTAAAGTAACAAAAACTTACATGAATCACATCCACTTTCACTCCTGTAATTCCAACTTTAGAAAGGTACGAGTGCATCGAGTCATATAATTCTTCGGCTTGATCTGGGTGGACAAGTCCAATGGAACCCTCAACAATTTTCACCACGGCAAGATCTTCCATGGTTCCATCAAGTCCAGAGGACAATTTGCAAGGGACGATCTTCGTATCAAGATGAGTTGTTCCCGGCCTCGCTCCTCCCCAAGCACCACATAACGCGTGCCAGACGTATATATCATCCAGTCCTTTGAAATTAGTCCTCAAATCTCTTGTGAAAGCTTTCATTCCAAAATCTTTGGATTTGCAAGAACTATTTACACATTCTTGGCTTGAAGTTTTTTCTTCTTCTCCGCCAAACATTTCATCCAACTCCCTTTTCAGCTTCTCAATTTGAACATCGTATTGTGACAAATCAGTGATCCCAGATTGCGCTGCCTTATTGCGAGCTTTTTCGGCAAATTCAATCTCAATGGCCTTTGAAATCAACATCTTTGGCCTCTTGGGATCAAATGGAGGAGTATTAAGCCCCAACATGGATCCACTTTTGTACTTCCTAAATTTTTCACATTCATCAAACCTGTGAAGCCTGGCAGTCATTTGAGTCCCTCCAAGAACCAGATTTTTGGCATCCTCATTGGGGTGTTGTCCATCCAAGTTGATACTTTGCCAGCCATCATCAATGATGAGAAACCTTGGGGAGATCCCGCCATCCGAGAACTCTTTCACTCCATGCCAGATTCCAGTTGGTTCTACAGTCAAGTAAAATGCATCCCAAGTGCACCAACCAAATCTATTCACGAGAGATGGAACTGATTTTTCTTCCAAAAGTTTGAATGTATTGAGATGGACTCTAATAGCGCTGTACGCCTCTTTCATCAAATTGTATGGATTTTTAGAGACATGAACGTAGGCAATAGCATCAAAAGCCGATGATTTCACCTGTGTAGAACCACTTTCAGCACAGATCATGACACGACCTTCAGTTCCAGGGTGAAAGGCGGACCTGAATTTGCCTTCAATTATTGGTATAATGACGACATAAGACTTAATTTCAGGCACGTCAAACAGTATCCATTGTGTTTCCATCTGTAAATCCGAACCGGAATTCCCAACCCACTGAGTAGACCACCATGTTTTGAACCTGAAAATGCTGAGAAAATCCCTTCCATTAAATTTCCCAAGGGAGTTTATTAGCCTGTCAGAAGATTCATCCTTGCTGAATCCTAGGAACCCTCCCTTGAAAGACAGGGATTGGACACGCTCGAACAGTGGAACGGGAGCATCAGAGGATTGGCATATTGAAGAAAAACTTTTGAAGGTGACATTGCTTGGAATTTCAGTGAGCAGAGGCACATTTGTCACACAAAGCTTGCCATCAACAAGTTCAAAGACGTTTTGTCTTTCGCTGGATTTGAGGACATGGAAGATTGAGTTTGCAGGGTCATTTGGGGGTGCCATAGCTAAATTTAGCAACAGAGGAAACAGGGGATAAATTGAAGATGTGGTCGTTTTGTATGCCTATAAACACGTGGAAAACCATGAACTGAAGTCCCCCATATATTATATATATAGAGAAAGCAAAACAAAAAAAAAAAAAAAAAAGGAAAAAGTTTGCCGCCTTACCCACACCCCGTGCCCCACCCCAGGAAAAAGGAAAAGATAAAGGTAACAAGAATGAATAATAATTAATAAATAAGAATCGTTTGCGAAAAGTTTTGATTTTTAAATATTTGATGGATGTGTGATTTAAAAAAATTTGAAAAATAAAAAATGGTGAACTTAATTAAGAATTGATGATTGAGATTAACTTTGAAAAATTGATGTAAAATTTTTACTATTAACGTATAGATTCTAAATAAACAGAAGGAAGACGGGGCTAGGAAAGTGAATTAAAGAAAAAATAAATAATGAAGGCAAAGGTGTAAAGATTAAAGCTTGGCGGTTGGGCGTTCGGTTATGAAAATGGGTAAAGACCGCGAAGAGTCCGGTGTATGCTCTCTTCTTCGTTTTCTCTTTTTGGTTACTATTTATTTTATCAATAATTCTACTTGGACATTCATTTTATTTAGCCTTTATTTGATACTCTTTAAATTTTTTTCTTTTTTCTACAGTTATCAATCTCAATCATCCATTAAAAATTAAGTTAAAAATATTTGACTTTTTAATCAAATTTCAATCATTCATTCTCCTAAAAATCACCATTCATTTTAAAAAAAAAATTAAATAATACCAAACACACACTTAGAGCCTGTTTGGTAATGTGAAAATTTTTTATTTTTGTAATTTTTTTTAGACTTTTGATGAATGTGTGATTTAAAAATGTTTAAAAAGTAAAAAATGGTGGGTTTGACTAAGAATAAATGGTTGAGATTGAGTTTGAAAAATTATGATAAAAGTTTTACCTTTACCAAATAAGCTCTTATTATGAAAAATGTTACATGTACTTGAAATTTGACAAAAAAAAAAAAAAAAAAATCGAAAAGAGATGACAAATTTGTGATTGTTGATGTGTAAGTTAATGTAATGTATGAATTGTTAGGATCGAGTCAACGAAAATTATGGCTTCCTGATGAATGTTTTGAAAGTATTTAGCAAATCTTATGTCCCAAAGACAGAGGTCGGTTAATCCTGAGACAAATGCATAATATTCATAGTGTTTTTTTGCTTTGAGTCTGACCGTTGAAAAAATAGGCTGCTGTTTTTGTTTTATAGAATACATGCCCATTACACTTGCCCATCCATCCATCCAATGGCGTAGATAGATGGGGCCCTAGTCCCCACTCAATTCTTTTGTATATACTAGTTTCGACTCGTCCATCGTACGAGAAACAATTTGTAGTCGATTTTCTTCCGTGAATCTGATGATAAAATAGTTCTACATGAATAATGTGTTTAAAGATTCACAACATTCACATAAGATAGGCAAAGGTAAAACATAAGATTTGCTTGGTACTAAAAACGAACCTAAACCTTCATTTTCTTGGCATATCATTAGCCTTTGTTGTGAATCAACAACCAAACCATCTTTATAAGTAGAGGAACAACAATATGATGTTGAATCTTTTGAAGAACCTACAATGACCGATATACATGTATTAAAAAACCAAGAAATATGTTAAGTATATTTTGATAAAACACATTTACTCATAAGTTACTCGTTCCAACACCAACGGAAGTAGTAAATACAAAACCGTGTTCTAAAAAAATTGAAAAATTGAAAGATTTGAAAAAGGCATAAGTAAATAACATATCTAAATAATATTAAGAACTCAATATTTCATGAGGCATACTATATTGAAACTTATTACATTCTTTTGTATATTTATTATTACCTATTTCCTCGTAATTATCTTCCATACATTCAAATAAATCACCAGAACTTGAATCATCAAAAGTATAATTTACATCTTACCATGTGCTTATGCACTAATCTAATCAAGATGTTTTCTCCACTGTAGTGACTAAAATATCAAACGTAATGCAAGAGACATATATGACATTACCTCCAATAGTATGCGTCGTTACATTATTCATTGCAAAGAAATTCCTTTTTCTTTTGTCAATTAGAGAAATACCCATGTCAATCTTTTGCTTCAATCTTGCATTTCTCCTACGTTCATTACATATGTCTTTACGCTTAGCCCAAGCATCTCTACGCAATGCATTCTTCCTTTCATTTTCGCCCCTACCGACTGAACGAGACGTCTTTGAATTTTCATCGGCAACATATCCAATAACTAATTTGTTTTTGCCCATCTTGATTAAAAAAAAAAAAAAAAATTTAAAAACCCATAAGAAGAATTTTCAAATAACTAAAGTTACCAACAAATAACTCTAATTTTACAAGGCTAACTTAAAAGTAGACAATTCAGTATCTTACGTATTCAAAATGCTTCTTTCAAGAACAAAATCATTAAGCCACGTCCTCAATTTTTTTAGAAGTGCAATTTTAGATTATAGATATTGACTAAAGTAAATGATTTCTCTTGCAAGAAATTTAGAAAAGCATAACATTAGCACTGAACTTTACACAATATTGATTTTAAAAATTCAAGCATTGTTTAAAAGAAGATGGATCAAAGAAAAAAAAATGATTGTATTAGCTTCTAACAAAGGTCCATCAATTTCTTTCTCTGGCATAAAAATCTTAGAAATTAACATACTGATGTATTATTAAATTGAGATGTAAATGTCAAAAGTTGGTTCTTCCAGGTATTTTTTGAGATTTGCAAACTTGTCTCCCCCCCCCTCCCCCCCTCTCTCTCTCTGTCCAGTTATTTAGAAACTATGAACTAAATAGATGATTGCCACAAAATATAAACAAATTAGATTTAGTTGGAAGTCAGGTAACTCATGAAAGAACTTCAATGACAAATGAAGATCATAATATCCAACATTGTGCAAGAATTAAAGAATCACCTTTAATACATAAGCCCAATGGTAGTCAAAATGGCCTCAATATTCCTTACTCTCAAATGGAAAAGTACACGTACTTTGCTTTATAATTTAGCAGCTCCAGTTCCCAAACTTTAGATAACCTAAGGTCCAAATGAAAACATTCAATTAAAATTTCACCAATAATGCAATACAAGGTTTAAAAGTGATAAAAATCAAATAACCAAAGAAAAGGAAAATTTCGAAAAAGGTAATCAGTACTGAGAAATTGTTAAAAAAATAATAAATTAGCCTTCTCTTCTACAACTCATACACAAAATAAATTCAGTAGAACTAACAACATACCAGTACTTGAAAATTTAAACTAACAGCATAACTCAAAAGACCGAATGTATAGCATAGGTCGACAAGAATTAAACTATAACATTTTGTCAAAAGACTTGGTTAAGTTAAATGAAATACTGATGAACAATTGGTTATATCTTTGAATAGATTCTTAACTTTGTGTTGTAAATGAAGCTTATCGATGCTTGGAAAAGTTTGTGCTGATGCTGCTAATTCATCTTCCAGGGGAATTTGGAACGGGGTGACATTATTAGTGAATAATGAATATTCGATTTCATATAGCAATAAAAGGCATGGGATCCTTGGAACTTATTGTGATACAATTATATATTTTCTTATCCCTCTGATCTACAAACGAATTACCAACTGTGCGGATGAGACAAATCCCTAATAGTAGAACTAAGGTAAAAGCTCATTCATGGCATTACTAAGTTTTGTAAGTACTGCTTTCACTAACAATAAGAATTGAAACATGCATGTACAAGCTTTCTTAAAATCAAACTATTACCTTCAACTTAGTTTGTAAAGCCGTTAGAATTGGAATCCCGTCCTCTCCTCTAGTGCAATTTTCTCTATTAATTCACCAAAAATATCTAAACATGGTATGGTAACATATATCGTTAAGTTTTTCTACAGAAGCCCAAACTAAATCCCCATTAAACAATATGTGCTATTTGTACAAATAAATTGAAGAAAAGCTAATTATGTTGAGAGAAATTGCAACTCACAAGCATAATTTAAGTGGTAACCACAATTAAAAGCATAATTTACTACTCAGTCAAATTTTGATTTATCAAATAAATTCAAACTTCTAATCCATCTCATAGGTGAAGCTTCAATTTTTATGGGTTATCATCATTCGACGTGCATTTCACAAATTCTAAACCTCACTGATTTTTTTTATTAAATAAGTATCAGGAATGTAGACAAAAAAATAAATTTAATTATTGGAAAATGTTTTTTGTAGATGTCAAATTCAAGAGACATTAAAACAAATAACAGATTCAATGCCTCCAAAGGAATTAAATAATTAAGTTATCATTAAGAACTTTGATTACAGAAACAACATTATTATTATTTTACAATTCAAGAAACAACATTTTAGCAAAATTGTGTTACCATGGACAACACATCTCTTTGATTACAGTCTTGTTCTTATATTTTTCGGATGTTCTACGAGTACCCGTCTTTTAAGCTTAATATTAATTTATAAACAGCTCAAACCATTCCAATATCATAATTGTTTTGTTTATTTAAATTATAATCAATCTATAATATTATATAATCACATCCAATTATACCGTTCAGTTTTTATTAAAAGAAAAGTTAACATTCATCAAAACATAAAGTAACACACATAAATGACAAATCATTTAACGGATTGTTGAAATTGTAATCACTGAAAATACAAAATTTATATACAATAATTAATGAGAAATGTAAATGGGAACGGTGAATAATTCTTCAGAGCAAGTTAACAATTTAGAAAACTGACAAGTAAGAGAATAAAGACAAATCAGGATTGTAGTCTAGTTTTAGGAAATTCATTTGACTTTTGGGAAATTGTAAATAATAGTCTAGTTTAATGACAGAGGAATTAAGAATCATTAGCAGATCAGCCATGTAAGCCTTAACTAAAATCCTAGAGCACATAAAAATTAGGAAAATTAGTTTAAACTTACAGGACAGGGTAGCTTGTTCTTGAAGTTGACAAATCATAACGCTCCCGTTCCTCGTGAATCTGTTTACGAAGCTCCTTGGAGACCAAAAAATCTTCAACAATCTCTCAATCACCTTCCCAACCACAAGGTCATCATCCACAGCAAGAACATAGAATTCCTCTGTTCAAATCAAATAAAGAAAAATGCACAAAGATTAAAAACAAGCATGTTCCTATCTATTAAATAAAAATTGAAGGCAGAAGTTTCTGATACTTTCATCCTACATTTCTATCAGAAGCAACACACAAATCACAATGAATTCAGAAGCCATTGTTTCAATAACTTGGCTAAGATATTGAGACTTATTGAAACTTTCAATTTTCTCCCTTTACGAGAGGGAAGTCCTGTCCAGTTCATATGTTATGTTTTTGATAAAGGTAATAATTAAGGAAATAACTTTAACTACATAAGAATATGCATCAACTAAAATTTTGGAAAAGAACCATTTATACTGAGAAGGAACATGAATAAATTCTCAAGTTATAAAAATCTCATTGTCAGGTGTTTAACTTTGTTACAGGTCTGTGATTCAAGACAAGTACATAAATTAAGTGTAAAATTATAGAGTACACACAAAAGGCAATCAGTATAAAGGAAACCTCACGAAGACCTAACACTATGCTGCAAAAAATAATGCTTTATCTCCAAAAGTGTAAATTTTTTTTTTTTTTTTTTTATATAGAATTTACCTTAAAATCATCTGCTTCTAAGTACCCAGTAGAAATTATCACTGTGAAAAAAAAAAAAAAAAAATCAAAAATTGAACAGACATTCCGGGGGGGGGGGGGACAACAAAAAACCCTAAAGAAAATTTAAAAAAGAAAGACTATGATAGAAATTACAAACAAGAAATGCGTAGTAAAAAATTAAAAATCAGGTAAAAGAAAAAAGAAAAACTACAGATACATTTTACCCACACGATTCCATTTGATGCGTGCCCAGCTACAACTTTATCTTATGGGCTTCGTAAGTGAGTTTCGTAAGTGAGCTTCAGATGGGTAGGAACTCGGCTAGGGATGTTGGGAGGGATAGGGCTTCAGTTGGTGTTGCGAGGGAGCTTCAGAGCTTCGGACCGTGATGTCATCGACGATGGAGCAGGGGAGAGGGCTGGGCAGAAGTTGGTCTTCAGATGAAACTATACGCTGGCGTTGCGGGAAGCTTGAGAGACGATTTTAGGGAGAGAGATTGCGAGCGGTATGTTTTGCAGAGAGAGAGAGATTGATACGTATACGGTTCTTGCTGTGAATGAAGAAAAGATTGGACAAAGAAAAGAAAAAATATCTCTGCAGTCAAGTGTGAAACCAAAGACGGAAAAATGAATAGTAATTGTCATATTAACTCTTTTAGGATAGTAGGATATATATATATATATATATATATATATTTTATGACAATATGTTATAACAACACTCTTTTTTAGTATTATTAATTTTTATTCTTTTGAGTATATAATGTGATAGCGTGACTTTTAATTTGTTGTTACGATAATTTGGATAGATATAAATTCTTGTGAATTAATTTGCTTAAATTGTATAGATTGGAGTTTGAATTATCGTGGGTATGTTTAATTTGTACAAGTTTAATGAAAATAAAATGATGTAGAACTTATCATTGCACAATTCGAATACATATTATCCTAGACTAAGAATTCGAATTGAAAAAATTAAACCATCTATATTATTTACATATGTTTATTGTACAATGTTATGTTCGTTTAAATAAATATGTGTGATGAAATTAATTATAAACTCATCATATGATTTTTTGAATTAAATTTTGTAGGTACAAAGTAAAAGTTGTAAAAAAAAAATATGATTACAAGTTCTTCATATCGTTTTTTAATTAAAATTTGTAGGTATAAGGTAAAACTTAAAAGTTGTAAAAATAAAATGCAATTTTTTATTATCATTTTTGTGTTGTTTGTAATAATAAAAAAAATCCCTAATTATATCGGGCCCCACTGACTTTCCATCCTGACTCCGCCACTGCATCAATCCATGCATGCATGTATTACTCTGTTGTTTCTAGGACGACTCTATTTCTCTTTTCTTTTTAATATATTATTTTGTTTTAGCTTGTTCATATTTCAACTCTATAAATTAAAAATGCCAAATTTTATCTTACATGTTTGAATTGATTTTCGAATAAAAAACTCATTGGCTCACATTGTGGAGTTTATTAGAAAAAGAAGGCATCGTTTGTGTACAAATTTGAATAAATCAAATAATAAATTTAATACATTTTCATGAAAAAATTCCCTACTTTTTTCTTCTTATAAATTATATATAAATTTGTCAAATGGGGGCCAAATGTGGAAACGTACGTGAAAACTCGAAAGTTCTAAATTGAAGAGTAGTTAATCCTTATGATAAGATTGATACGCATGCCTTACGCTAGAGGTAAGTGAATAAGGTGTGAATTGACATTAGTCTTTTCTATTGTCATTCTTTTTAATTCATTATCTACGATATTAAATTTTAATCAAATATTTTAAAAATAAAATATTTTACACATAAATCTAAAAATTTTCTCTCATTTTTTATTACATTATACACAATATCCTATAATTTGTTATCAAATAATAGCAATAAGTAGAGGTGTTGTTATCCATAAATGCAATTTTGAAAATATGGATACATCATCTCTTCTTAGTAAATTCTGTAATGTTATTTAGCCCATGTTTAGTACCAATTAAAATATAGATTTTAACCAAAGTCAAATATAATAATCAATTTTAACCATATATTTTACGAGAATCGTTCCAAAAAGTGCGAAAATCGGACCAAATTCAACTGGACGGACCAATTGGTCCGAAAAAAAATGAAAACCACGCGATCGCGTGGTTGAACGGTTTTGAGTCTGTTTAATTTAATGGGCTTCACGGGATCGCGCAAGTCTCATACCGAGCGATTGCGCGGTGATAAAAATTGACCGTTGGAGAAATTTTTCAGATTTTCTCATGTACATTTTCAACAATTTTTGGCACTCTTTCATGAAGAATTGTGTAGATCACGAATTAGGGTGATAGAATTCTATAAATAGGCATAGAATTCATGGTTTTAAACAACCTTTTAATCATCATACATTCAATTGTGATTATCATCCCAAACTTTGATCTTATATACTTAGAATCTTCCAACATTTGCTCTTCTTGTTCCTATTCTCCAAATTTATCAATTGTGCTATTTGATACTTGGTTTGAGATTTGTAATCCGCTAAAGCAATTTGCTTGGAGACCCTTTAGCATTCTCTTTGGAGATGGCGCAAATTTAGCTTTTAGGATATCATTCCATGCGATTCAAGTCCTAAATTATAATTATCATTTCTATCATTTTCTTGATTATTTCTTTGCCTTCAAGTCTTGTGTTTACTTCGTTATAGCGGATATTTCATTTTAGAGAAAGAAAATTTCTCAACAATAATCGTTACTGAAATAAATGACTCTGTCTATTTTTCATTTTTATTTAACAATAGTCTCGAATCTTAAAACAATTGTTGGCTTGCGAATAGTAAGAAGCCCAAGAGAGAATGCTTTGTATGTGGAAAATTCGGCCACTTTGCGAAAGATTGTCGACATAAAAAACAAAGCAATTTTGGAGGCAAGGTTAATTCCATTGACAAGAATGAAATTATTGCTACTATAAGCGAAGTGAATTCTGTCAAAGGAAAAAATCCGGGATGGTGGTATGATACTTGGGCCACCTTTCATGTTTGCTATGACAAGTCCCTATACAAGACCTATAAAGAGATTGGTGATGGTCAACAAATTCAAATGAGAAATGAACATTGTTCGAAAGTTATAGGTAAAGGGAATGTTGATCTTCAATTCACATCCGGAAAAGTTGTAACACTTACAAATGTCTTACATGTATTGGATATGAATAGGAACCTTGTTAGTGGTGATTTATTGGGAAGACCTAGTGTAAAATGTATTTTTGAGTCGGAAAAACTTGTATTGTCCCGAAATGATTTCTTTGTTGGGAAAGGCTATTCCACTAATAGAATGGTCAAATTTTGTACTATTGATAATGCAATTAATAAAATAAATTCTTCTTACTTTGTGTGTGTTGACCTATGACTATTCAATATTATTTTGATTATAACAAATAAGATCTCATGTATTACTAATGGTTTCAATTCTTGAGTTTTATCATATATGTGTCATTTGGATACTTCGAGATCAAAATCGTCATCAATTGAAGTACAAAGTAATCATAAAAGAGATTTGCAGTGAACAAGATCGTCGAAGACCGAAAATTAAAGTTTTAGAAGATTTATGTTGAAAAATTACAACTAATTTGTAAAGGTATCGACTCATTAATTTTTAGCAAGTTTATAAAGCTCAAAACTATTTCTAAAAATCATTAATTGCATAAAAATGATTTTTCAAATCATAACATGAAATAGTTTTTGAAAAAATAAACTTTTTGATATAAAAATAAAAATTCCAATTTTTCCTTTTTCGGTCGACCGAAATGCACCTGATAGACCGAAACTTTGATCAACCGAAAATGTTTGCTCAACCGAAAGTCTAACGGCTCAAATAGTATAACGGCTAGTTTTGAACTTTCGGTCGACCGAAAGTGTAGAAATGGTCGACCGAAACCTCCTGAAGCTCAATTTCTTGATTTATAAATAGCCACTTCTCTTGCATTCATTTCTACCAACTTACAAGAGAATTTAAGAGAGAAATTTATTGAGAAAATCATTGAGCTTACTTTGTTTTACATTCTATTTCATTTATTGCAAGGAATCTCTTGATTTTTCAAAACTATTTCATATCTTTATCAAGAATTCCATCTTGTAGAAAACTCAATACTCTTACTTCATTATTGATCATTGATTGAGTTCATATCACCAAACACTTATTGAAGTGTATATCTCTCTTCATACTTAACTAAGTATTATTTGGAAAGAGAGATCATTGGTTGAAAAACTTTGATTCAAGAAAAACTATCTCATATCCTTCTTCAAAGTCTTCATAAACACTTAAGCTTTAAATATTTGCTATCTATTGAAGTGTTATCCTAAAACTCTCAAGATACTTGTATTGATCATATCATTTGTCAAGAGAGTTATTTCAATTGTAAATTCAATTCATTATATTTTGTGGTTTCGAGAGCATTGTGAAAACTCGATTGTAAAGGATAGGTGCTCCTTGTTGTAAAGTCACCTAAGGATTCAATACTCCTTGTTGTAAGTTATCAATATAGTGGATTTGGCCTTGCTCATGATGGAGAGCTCGGTAACGGATGACGTAGATCACGTTGGTTGATTGAACCTCCCTAAATCGTGTTTGCAATCTCTTATCCCTTTTACTTACTTGCATTGCACTTACTCTTTTCTATCAATTTATATTGTGCAACACTATATCTAAGTGCTTTACTTGCTTTATCAATTAAGTTCATACATTTATAGCACACTATATTGATAGTTTAGCTACTTGTAATACTAAGTGCTCATACTTATACTCATTGGTTTTTAAGTTTAAGATTATTTATCGAAAAAGTTTTATAAACCAATTCACCCCCCTCTTGGTTAGTTTATCTTGGGATAACAGTGTGTTCTTTAAATTTATGGCATGATAGATTAAGACATGTTGGATATTCTACTTTGCATTGAATGATTAGAAATGGCATGCTATCTTGTTATGTTACAAAGAATGAAAAATGTGAAATTTGCACTAAGTCAAAAATGATTAAAAAAACCTTTTCAAAGTGTAGAAAAATTATCCAATATTCTTGACTTAGTTCATACCGACATTTGTGAACTTAATGGCATTTTAACTAGGGGTGATAATAAATATTTTATCACTTTCATTGATTATTATTCTAGATTTTGTTATATTTATCTAATGAAACATAAAAGTGAGGCTTTTCATATGTTTAAAGCATATAAAAGTGAAGTAAAAAATCAAAAGGATAAAAGGATTAAGATTCTTAGAAGTGATAGAGGTGGTGAATATTTTTCTAAAGAATTTGATATCTTTTGTGAAGAACATGGTATTTTACACCAATGTAGTGCACCTAGAACACCGGAACAAAATGACTTGGTGGAAAGAAAGAATAGAACATTAGTTGAGATGATAAATGCTATGCTAACAAGGTCTAAATTGCCTAATAACTTATGTGGAGAGGCATTACTTACCGCATGTTATATACATAATAGAATTCCTTCTAAGAAACTTAAAGTTTCACCTTATGAATTGTGGAAAGGTCGGAAGCCTAACATTGGATATTTTAAAGTGTGGGGGTGTTTGGCTTATTATAAAAACACCAATCCTAGTAGGAAAAAACTAGGACCAAGAGGGATCAAGAGTGCATTTGTTGGATATGCTATAAATAGTAAAACATATATGCTACTTGATCTAATATCTAATGTGATTATAGAATCACGAGATGTGAAATTTTTTGAGAATTCATTAAGTGTTGACGATATTCCTCAAAATTCAATAGAAATTCAAAATGAATTTCTGGCTTCTAAATCACTAGAAACATCTACCCAAGATGTAATTGAGACTAGTGAACCTCGAAGAAGCAAAAGATCTTGTAAAGAGAAGGTATTGGGACACGATGAGATTGATTCTTAAAGAATTTATCTATACTTGGTTGAAGTAAGTAAGGAAGATATAGTAAGAACAATTCCATATGTTCTTCAAATTGATAGTGATCCTAAAACCTTTAAAGAAGCAATGACTTCTAGAGATAGCACATTTTGAAAGGATGCTATCAATGATGAAATGGATTCTATAATGTCCAACAATACTTGGAAGATTGTTGATTTACCGGCTGGATCAAAAGACATTGGTTGCAAGTGGGTATTTTGAAGGAAATACAATACTGATGATTTAATCCAAACCTATAAAGCAAGATTAGTTGCTAAAAGTTTTCGACAAAAGGAAGGAATTAATTATTTTGACACTTATGCACTCGTGACTAGGATAACTACTATTAGAATTCTATTTTCATTATCTTCTATATTTGATTTACATGTGCATCAAATGGATGTGAAGACTGCATTTTTAAATGGAGAATTAGATGGAGAAGTTTACATGGAACAACCGAAATGTTTTGTTCTTCCGGGTAATGAAAATAAAGTTTGTAAATTTATTAAATCGCTATATGGTTTAAAACAAGCTCCTAAAAAATGGCATGAGAAATTTGATAATGCAATTATGTCTTTTAATTTTTCACACAATGTGGTAGATAAATGTTTATATATCAAAAGTTGTGATAACACATGTAATATTTGTGTGCTTATATGTGGATGACATGTTGATTATAAGTAATCACATGGATGAAATAAAAGAAACGAAGAGGTTTCTATCATCAACATTCAAAATGAAAGATCTTGGTCAAGTGGATACCATATTGGGTATAAAAGTGATCAAGAATGAGTTGGGGTATGCATTAACCCAATCTCATTATATTGAGAATGTGATTTAAAAGTTCAAACATTTGAACATTAAAGAGGAAAACACTCCATTTGATTCAAGTATTAAACTTGTGAAGAATGTTGAAAGAGCTATTGGACAGCTCGAATATGAAAGTGCAATTGGGAGTCTAATATATGCTGTTCAATGCACAAGACCGGATATTGCATTTTTCGTGAGTAAACTTAGTAGGTTTACTAGCAATCCAAGTGTTGAGCATTGGAAAGCAATTGGAAGAGTTCTTGGTTATTTAAAAAGAACTAAAAACCTTGGACTTCAATATTCCAAGTTTCCAGCTATACTAGAAGGATATACCGATGCGAGTTGGATATCAAATGTTGGAGAAAATAAATCAACCTCGGGATGGTTGTTTACACTTGGAGGTGGTGCTGTTTCTTGGAGATGAAAGAAACAAATAATGATTACACATTCCACCATGGAATCCGAGTTTGTTGCACTAGCCGAAACTGGAAAAGAAGCAGAGTGGCTTAAGGATCTTCTTTATGAAGTTCCACTAGATACGAAGAATGAGTCTTCAATATCTATACTATGCGATAGTTCAGCGACTCTAGCAAGGGTTTATAATGAAGTCTACAATGGAAAGTCAAGACATATGAGTCTTAGACATGATTACATAAGAAAATTGATAAAGGATGGAATAATATCACTTACCTATGTGAGGTCAAGTGAAAATTTGGCTGATCCATTCACAAAACCACTTACCAAAGAGTTGGTAAGACAAACATCGAGTAGGATGTGGCTAAAACTCATATTATAAATTCACCAATGACCGCAACCCTACCTGTCATTATGAAATGAGTAATTCACGGGTTCAAAGGGTAACAACAAGTCATTCGATAAGTGAATTGTTGCAGCACTTAGAAAATAAATTAAAGGCCCTATCCTAAGGATATAAGTGCTGAGGTAACTGTTTGGAGGGTTGAATAAATCTTAAAAAAATTCAGTACTTAGTACAAGTGTCTTTAAAAGTTACCAAGACACTGTAAGAATTTCTCCTATATGAACTTAGAAGTGGTGCCGCTTCAAGGAAAGTTTTGGAGTTACTTTCTAAAAAGTTCATGAACTCGGATGAGTGTAAGGCCATTAATGCACCAAAGTAAATTACGTGGAACGCATCGAGCAAGAATGTTCACGTGTGCGATATTGCCGGTAATGTCAGAAGGGATAACTGGTTTAAAGTCAATGCTACCTGGGATCTCGATATTACTTTGCAATGTTAGCACTAATATAAGGTTAAAATCGAAAGATACTTTATTTTATGCGTGGCATCGTTTATGATTCTAAGTTGAGTTTACATATTTGAACAAGTGGGGGATTGTTATGAAAATATTGTTCAAATATATATATAAAGCTGAAAAAGTGCAAGAACCGATCTAAAATATAGAGAACCGATCCAAGAAGTGCGAAAATCAAACCAAATTCAACTGGACAAACCAATTGGTCCGGCCAAAATGAAAACCACGCGATCGCGTGGTTGGTGGTCCCGCGATCGCGTGGTTGAACGGTTTTGAATCTGTTTAATTTAATGGGCTTCACGCGATCGCGCGAGTATCATACCGAGCAATCGCGTGGTGATAAAAATTGACCGTTGGAGAAAATTTTCAGATTTTCTCATGCTCCTTTTCAACAATTTTTGGCACTCTTTCATGAAGAGTTGTGTAGATCACGAATTGGGGTGATAGAATTCTATAAATAGGCATAGAATTCATGATTTTAAACAACATTTGATCATCATACATTCAATTGTGATTATCTTTTAGGGTAGTAAACGTTCGAATTGGGAAAATCCTATTTTAAGAAGAATTGTATCTCTTTAAGTTATCTTTTTAACGCACTTTGAATTATCTCAATAGCATAAGGGAATAGAAAGATATGGTTGAAATACTGAACTCTGTGCAGATACAAGAAAAGACTCGCTCGCAGGTTTGGCAAATTTCTTTCCTTCTTCAACTAAGTCTCTTCATCAAATATATAAGAAACATCTCTTGCATGAAAATCAGACCTTTTCCTCTCCTAAGAACGAGCCACAATTGAGAATTCAATACCAAATTCTTGGGGAATCAAGCATTGTAGAGGGGAGTGAATTGAAGATAATTGAAGAATTGAGACTTGGTGCACGCTTTCCTTTCTTCTTGTATTTTCAATGACCTTTTTATTTTTATTGTTTTTGTTCTTTAATTATGATTTGTAACTAAACTCTATGTTGGGATGAACGATATAGCTTAGCTTTATTATTTTAATTCCTAATTCCATAGTTTTAATATTTTGTTGCATGTGGAGATTTATTATTGTTCTTAATGCTTGAGTTGCTTGATCACCAATTCATGATGTAATGAGTTATTTTCATAATTCGAGAGATAAGTTAATAACTTAGATCAAGGTAATAAATTCGATAATTGGACAAGAGATAGAGATATACTCTTGTTATTATTGCAGTCGTTATGAGAATTCTTGTATTTCATGCACTTAGTTAAGAAATAATTCAGACTCGCTGTAAAGATACATGGTTGACTTAATTAAGTTTAGTTGATTTAAACTCGAGAGAGGAATTTTATATGCATAAGGGAATTCGACTGAATACATTATTAGGAAATAAAACTGGGATTGAAGTTAATTTAATTGGTTTGGTGAAATCGGGATTGCCAACTACTTAACAATCGTTTTTAAAACAAAACAATTTCGCAATTTTAAATATTTAGTTTAATTATTTATTTCTTAGTTTAAAATCTCAAACTATTTCGTCATTTCAAATACGATTTAGAACTAAATATTTCGGTAATTAATAGCAGTCCTCGTAGGATGATAAATCCGGCTCTTATGTCCACTTTATTACTTCTCACGACCTGTATGCTTGCGGGGATATTTCGCATCATGAAATATTAGTGAACACTTAACATATGCTGAATCCTAAATATTCCAATCAAATTCTGTTAATACTCCCCAATATCATAAAAGGGTTTAACAAAGATTTTTAGTTTCTAGAAACATTGTTTCAAGCTTGCAGTCGAAACAAACGAAAATCATTATGTAAAATTGAAGAAATCGGTGCTGCAATTATGGTGAACACTTTCTCATCTCCATTGAAAGCAAATGAACAACTTGTACATGTTCAAGCGGCTGCGACTGGGTCACCATCTGAAGCTCATACAATCGCGAGAAAGAAATCCGGCTAATCAAGGAAGCATTCGTCCTGCCAATTAAGGAGGCAAACCCACTCCCAGTAATTTGCTCCTCTCCTCTACTCTATTATGCTATATAATTGATTCATGTGTTCCATTTGATTCGAAGAAGATTTTCCAAATTCGATACAATTTGTTTTCACTTTGATAAGTGGATCAAATCCATAATCCAATATTTTATTTTTGTGTAAAAATTGTTTAGATATAGTGATGGCAACGATTTGGTTCGGGATCGGTTCTTCCAAAGCTATAATCGAACCACCAATTTTTTGCCCACCCTATAGCTGTCTAAGTCGGGTCGATATGGTTTCGGTGCGTGTCTCGATTCGGTGCAGTTAATAACCACTTAAATATAAATTAATTTTTGCAAGTCTAACTGAAAAAACGTAACATAACAATACTAAGCAAGTTTAGCAAACAATATCCAAATTCTCAAATTCAAAATCCAAATTTAGCAAATAATATTACGAACATAACAATATCAGTATATTACTTGAGAACAACAAATATTTTGTTTTTGGACCTTATATTTCGTTCTTCCCCGCCACAAATATTGTTTGCAGCATATGTCACTGTTGATTTCTATTTGATAAAAGAAAAACTTGAGTGTGGCTGGTGTGTGTGTGTGTGGTGCCTGTGGAGAAGTGCCAACTCTCGAACTTGAGGGTGACTGAGAGAGTGAAGATGAATGAATCAGATGTTATAGATGACTATAGACCTAGGGTTAATGAATTTGGATTACACTTTGATCATGTGGGCCGGGTTAACTGGCTTTTAAATAGAGCCTCTAGGCTCTAATTTTGGATTTTTTAAGTTTTAAATATAGTTCAAAATCAAAATTTTTTTAATTGGATATTCGGTTCGAGGCATGGTATCGACACAATTACCATACCCGGCCCACAAAAAATTGAGTCATTAAATTTGCATCCATACCCACTCCCATTGTCCCATCAGTTCGATTTTTTTGCACAATTTCTTTCGGTTCAACGCGATTTTCGGTTTAGGCGATTCAAATTGCCATCCCTATTTAGATACACTAAATTCAAGGAGGTGATTTTGATTTATTTTTGTTAGTCCTGAAAAATAATTACAAGGATTGTACTGTTATAATAATAACAATTACACAACATTATAACTACTATAATGTTACATAAACTACAATTACACAACGTTACAATGATTGGAATAGAGCGAATTAATTAGGTCCAGAAATTACCAAATGTTACATAACATTGCAGCAAGTGTAATAAATTATTTTCATGTTGTTTATATCTTTTTTTTATTATTGTAATTACATGCGTATCTTTCTTGAAAATGCATCATGCATTTGTGGCAATAAATTTTGTTAGCCTTACAAAACGCTTAGAGCATCTCTAATAGATTCTTTACATTTAAAGAGCATATTTTATATAATAAAAAGCATTTTTAAATTTAAAGAGTAAATTTTTTTACTAGTATAAAATAAATTTCGATTTTATTCTAAAATGTATTAATCAAGATTGATTTATTTCAATTATCTTTAATTAATATTTTTTTTTCTAAAAATATTCATTCAAGGAGCCTAATGTCGGGGAAAGATGATAATAGTAATTCTCGAAGAATTAGTCAACTATCTGGTGCATCCAGTTTTTTTTATCGAAGATGAGGTTGAAAGTGGAGTTTATTAGATGAGGACCGTTAACGAACTAACTATTTATGATAAGGTATAATAATTTTTTAAATGTATACTAATTTTTAAATGTTTGTTGTAAAATTAATTGCTTGACTCTTTTACTTGGAAATCATATGTTGGGTTCGTGCCACGATTCTTGCCATAGTAATTCAAGATACAATGATTTCTCATTGCAACAACAACACTTCAAATAACAAGAAACCAGAAAGTATTTTGTATTTTTTTCTATTACGTAGGGATTTATGCAGAATATGGAAGTTTAAAAAAAAAACTGAATGGTAAAAAAGTTGGGATGACAAAGGGGCAGGTTCGGGTCAGGTACTCCGCTCCCGAAAACTTGGTAAACTCAAACTCATGCTTGACTTGCGAATTTTGGGGCGAGGCGAGTTGACACTTCCCCCCTCTTTAGTATTTTTTGATTTCTTTCTTCATTTTTTTTCTTTTTTCTTGTAATCTTTTGTCAAAATAATTATTTAGGACGGATTCGTGGCGGGATGGCCAAAACCAGCTCGCTCTGGGACCCACTCGAGTTTTTTCATCCTATCTTAAACCCGCCTCGTGGGATGGCTGAGCTAGTTCTTTTTGTCCTATTAGGATCGGGTACTCATCGAGTTCAAGATGTGTCAGTTTTTTTGTCATTTCTACCAGAAAGATACAACCCATGGACTATGCCTTATTTGAAAAGACATTTTTCCGTACATGTCTATTATAAACAAATACAATTACTCGAACAAATATTTATCTGATAGATGAACACTTTAGTGTGTGTTGACGAGCACAATATGGTGCCCGTCACGTGCACTGCCCACCCATTAAGGGGGACATGGATTTTTTTGCCAGTTCACGGGCATTTAATCGTTTCCATTATCTGATAAACCATGTCACAATTTAGGAATTTTTGAAAATTATAATTATTTAATTTAAATAATTAAAATAAATGACTCGGCCTCTTTTCTTTAAAACAATTATTACAATTTATCAATCAATTTATAAACAGAATAATTTTCAAAATTGTTGTAAATATTATATTGTATTAGTGAATGACAATTGTACCCCTAAAACCCTAGGTATTATTACCTTATGTATCCCTTATTTCCCATATATATATGGGGGCTTTGATTCATAATAATACACAAGTTTATTGGTGTCTCTATTTTTCTCTCTAGTTTATAACACGTTATCAGCACGATTCTCTAAAATTATTAGAAGGTAATTTTTTTTTTAGCTATAATCATCTGTCATGTGTATCAAAATTAATTTGATAACACATGAATTTTTTTAACTGCATCAATGCGAATCTGATTCATGGAGCTTGATTTTTTTTAGTCCAAATCATTACAATTCCAAATCAGTTCCTGCATAATCCGAATCCAATTCAATTAAAAATCTGAATCCAATTCATTCCAAATCACAATCATTCATTGGGTTGCGTGATTGTTTTGTTAATTGTTGAATTGCGTTCATATTTTCCAATTGATTCTTCTATTTTTTCCAAATTCAATTAATGTTTCCGAATTACATAAATTTTGTGCCATATTTTAATGTTTAGTTGATGCGTTATTCACATGTGTATTTTACATATTATGCGTGTTTAATGAATTACGTTGTTGCTCCTAAGGTAGCGCAACTGTATAATTAATATTCCAGAAGAATATTAATATGGGTGTTTAATTTATATATTATTGTTGAATTTTTTTCATTACGTTGTTGCTCCTGAAGTAGCATAACTGTATAATTAATATTCCAGAAGAATATTAATATGAATATCATAAATAATTTTTTGTTGCACCTGAAGTAGCGCAACTGTATATAATTAATATTTCAGAAGAATATTAATATGACTATCATGAATAGTTTGTTGTTACTCCTGAAGTAGCACAACTTTATAATGTTCAAGAAATATTATTATTTGCTCCAGATATTCCAGAAGAATATTTGACCTATTATTGAAGAAATAATAGAAAAATACAACATGCTCCCGAAGTAGCATATATATCGAAGAATATTGACATTTTATTTTTGAATAATAGAAATTTTAGATTTATAATTATTCCAAAATAATAATTCGTTATTGCTCTTGAAGTAACGCAATAAATAATTAATATTCCAGAAAAATATTAATTGTAAATTTTTCTATTATACATAATTTGTTGTTACTCCTGAAGTAGTATAACATTATAATTAATATCCTGAAAGGATGTTATTTGCTCCTGAAGAGCATGAATTATAATTTTCAATATTCTAGAAGAATATTGATTTATTATTTCTTTTGGAAGAATCAAAATAAATTCGTTAAAGTATACCTTATTCCAGCAAATTTTTATTGTTATTATTTTTTTGCTCTTTCAATTTTGTCATTGGAAATCACTACGTTATTTTGAATTCTCAAATACATTATTAGATTTGATTCTACCATATATTAGTTATATATCTAATTTTTATATATGGAATTCACGTGCATGTTTAGTATCTTTTGCATATTGGTAAAAGATTTAGCCAATAAAAGATTTAGTCAATTTTGTTAACTTCTATATATGGAGATTCTTTTTCCTGATATATGTTTGGTAATTCATTTTTATATATAAATTCATATTATGTTTATATGGTAATTAATATTCTTTAAGATGATTAAATATTTGTAGATGTTCATTCATAAATTCTGATTTAATAATGTATCATGTTGTTGTTCACGAAGTAGGACAACAATAGTAGTATTCTAGAAGAATATTACTTGCTTGTCATGAGTAGTATATTACAATTTCAATATTCCAGAAGAATATTGATCCAATGCTCTTGAAGAAGCATAATTTAAACGAATATGGTGTTGGTGTTCTCAAATAAACACAACCCACATTAAATAAATATTCCAGAAGAATATTTTAACGTCACTCGTATAGAGCACAAATATTGTTGGCTTGAAAGGAAGAATGAATAATTAATATCAATATTCCAGAAGAATGTTGACTTATTATTCTTGAAGAATTGCAATTTTAGCAATATAATTATTCCAGAAGAATAATTCTTTATTTTGCTCCTAAATAGCAAAATAGATATTAATTATTGTTATAATTGAATGAGATTCGAATCAATATTCCAGAAGAATATTGCGTTATTGCTACGTTTCAATATTCTAGAAGAATATTATTTTATTACTCATGTGATAAATATTGCATTCTTTTTCTCAAAGAAATTCGAATTTATTAATAATCCAGAAGATTATTATGATGTAGAATAACATATTGTTGTGATGATTCCTGAAGAATCATAATTTTATCTCATATGAAATATAATAATGGAATATAATTTGCTCTCAGAGAACCCAATATTATGAGATATGTTATTAATTTAATATTACAATATTCCGGAAGAATATTGACATATTGATTTTGAATGAGTAATAGAAACGTGCTTTTCGAAGTAGCATATGTTTCGAAAAATATCTTATTTGAGTTCATGTTTATACCTGAAGGAAAACATATAACTTATGTCATAAGGACATTGATTAGTTTGACTACTTGAATAATATATGATTTAATCATTGAATTATATCTTATATTGAACCAGAAGTTCAATTTGATTTTATTATTTGGCATGACCAGTTGGACCATCATTGGATCAATAATGATGCGAAATTAAAATTGATACTCAATGAAGAATCAGAAGATTCTTCAATTCAATCATATATGATGTTTGTTCTCATTCATGAAATTTTTCATTATCACTAGCTAAAATAGGGATTAAATTTCTTATATTTCTGAAAATTAATTAGGGTGATAAATGGGGGCCCATCATCCTCCACGTTGATCATCTAAATATTATTTGTATCTAATAGATTTGATACATGTACTAGATGATTGCATGGTATTCGCAACCTGAAGTTTGCGAAATTATTGCTCAAATTATGAATTATGAGCATAATTTTCAGATTATATAATCAAGAATGTGTCTTGATAATGCTAGTGGACACGAATCTCAACATTTTGATAGGTGTTAATTGGGATATCGATAAATGGTTTAACATTTTTGTTTGTTAAACACCTCCAATTAATTTAATTGAGAACAAAATACTTCCCTTTTTATTTAGGAAATTTTATTACGCATCATGTCAATATCATAGTTCTCCCTATTATAATTGGCTTATGGTTAGAGCCTAATTTTTCCATATAATTTTTTTTTAATAGTGCAATTGATCCACCACAATGCACTGATATGGGAAATAAAGAATGTTGAGAAAAATGCGTTGTTTGAACATATATCCCAAATGGGTAATATTTTACAACGTCGAAAAAAAAAGTTATTGTCAACTTGATTGGACAATTTTCTCAACATGAGGGGGGAATAGCTTAAAATCAAACAAATGCATCATATTATGTTATATATATCCTCGTGATTAATAATACGAACCAGAAGTTCGATTGAAGATATGAACGAAACGTTCAAAGATAACATAATTACAAGATACATAAGAGATTAATAAAATCTCATGCTCTATCTTATATTGATATGTAGCACGCCTGAAGCGTAGCGATATTTGATTCAAATAAAGATCCCCAAACAAATAAAAATAGAGCAAATGATTATAATGGTCTTATTGAGGAGGCATATACTCGTGAGAGAGTATTTATTGACATAATTAATTGTAAATCTCCAGAAGAGGTTCAAGTACTTGAAATATTGAAAATTGAGATCTCTATAGTTATGTTTTGTGGGCGAAAGAAATCAAATTGAGATGATAATTATGTCGACACACTTTTTAAAGCACTTATGCAAAAGCAAATTGCGAAGCTAGCCGCATCATAATTTGAATGATAGCGAGGATAATAAAAGAAAATATGTCGAAGAAAATCGACATAAAAATAGTTGGCAAAAGTATGTATTCAGGCTAAATTAAACTTATTACAAAACCTGAAGTTTTGGGACCTGAAGTCCAAACGCATAGAAGTGTAAAGCCAGTAAAATATCTATAGGTATAGTCGTAATACACGACTTGTTGCGCAACGAATGTTTGAAAGATCTGGCATAGATACAATATTTTTTTTGCCTGAAAATGTATAATAAGTGCCTATAAATATATGATTATTAGAAATGTATATAATAAAAAATGATTTACTCTGATTACTAGCTTGCGCTCTTTGATGTACCAATGAGTGATATCAAAATGTATGATCATCAACTCGGTACGTTGGGAGTATTCTTTGAAGTACCAATGAGTGAGATTAAAAAGGGTAATCAATACCTCGGTACTTTTGGATTGCGGTGAAATAATTAGAGAAAATCCATTTGAAATATTGGAATTGTTATCTATCTAAAGTTTCACGACTTAAATTTGGTGGTAGCAATTTGACAATTGCAATGTGAAACATATACGATGCTTGAAGCATACAGTATAATCCTTGAAGGATTAAATATATTTGAAATATATAGTTCAAGTTTTTAAGAAACTTGTTTGATCAAAGTATAAAGATACTTTGCTATCTGAATATATCATATGCCTTTAATAGATTCAATTTCCAATGGAATGTGATTGATAATATGAAATTAGATTACATGAAGAATGGTACAAATGACTCTATATGACAAAGTGTTGAAATTGAGATGTACCATTACTATGAATAAAAATCGTGGCAATTGATTTTCAAGATACAAATTCATGGTTAATTATTCACCTGAAGTGAATAAGTTAATTGTTCATTAAAGTGAATAAGTCACTTCTAGATTTGAGAACTGCATTAAATGCATTGATGAATATTGATTATAGAACATGATTCGATGTAGCATGTTCAAATAATTGGAAATATTTTATAGTTCTTCAAATTCAAATGAATAATTGAATTTATATTCGAAGAACAAATAATACAAGATATGCACCATTTATATATGTTTGGTAAACATATTCGATATTGCACCGATTTACAGTTGAAATAATTAAATGCAGTATCAATATAATTGTAATGTTCCAATGAGGGGGAGCTAATATACGCTACACTCTTTTTTCCTTAGCCGAGGTTTTATCCCACGAGGTTTTCCTGGCAAGGTTTTTAATGAGGTAGCTGTCATCAATATCTATTGATATACTCTCCTATACGAAACTCCTGAAGAGATCAAGATATGAATGATTCAATAGAGATTGAATCAGGGGGAGTAGCAGTACTTTTTTTCCTTCGTTCATGTTTTTTCCCACTGAATTTTTCTGACAAGGTTTTAACGAGGTATCATCAAAATACTCCAGAATTTCAACAAATCTACTCAAGTGATAATGAAGCTGATTTATCTAAAAAAGCATCATCAACATCTACATTCAAGAAACCAGTTCACAAGATTGGGATACATCAACTCGATGATTTACAACGATCAACACTATGGGGAGTAGCTGTACTCTTTTTCCTTAGCCAATGTTTTGTTCCGTTGGGTTTTCCTGACGAGGTTTTAACGAGGCAGCATTCATCTTAATACTCCAAGAACAACTGTACTCTTTTTTTTTTCGTTTGATATTTTTGTCCCATTGGATTTTTATCAAACAAGATTTTAATGATATAGATATTTTGTAATATCATATGTCATTCAAGGGGGAGTGTTGTAAATATTATATTGTATTAGTGAATGACAATTGTACCCCTAAAATCCTAGGTATTATTACCTTATGTATCCCTTATTCCCCATATATATATGGGGCTTTGATTCATAATAATACACAAGTTTATTGATGTCTCTACTTTTCTCTCTTTTTGTCTCTAGTTTATAACAAAAATCACTTTTTAATCACACATATTTTTTTTCTTCACTTTTCAGCAACACATTTTAATTCAAAAACAAAAATAAAAAAATTTATAATTACATCAGTGTTAAACAATAGTAAAGAATATATTTTACTCATGTCCACGCCCATCTAACTGTGAAACGACCCATGCCTTGCAAATGCCACGCTTTCTCATTTGTATTACTTCATCCATATAATTTTTCAAATCACTTTTTATTAATATATATTTTTTAAATCATTTTTTAACCACATATTTTACCTGGATGCATGAACAAAAAAACACAAAGGCTGGGACAAATTATTTGATTGCATCAGAAATAAAAATATTTAAAACACCAGGTATTTCTTTAAAATTCTGTGAAATTTTTTACCTGTCGGCGCTTACATTACATATATCGGAAAACAAAAGTCAGTTTAGAAATGCCACCAGTCTCTTCAATCCAGGGAAGGTATAATCCCAATTTGCCATTTTCTGACCAAATGAATCCAATTTCAGAAGCATTGAGGTAGCATTTCTTAGGCGACACAGTGGAATAGGCCAAGAAATTCCCTACTCCCTTTACTTCAATTTCCACACTGCTCTGATTGTAAACCAAGCCTTGAATTGTTCCTCCGCTGTTGAACATGTTGGTTAGTCCAATTGGGGCAAACTTCAATGACCAGTTGAGTTTCTTGATCGGGACGAAGCTCAAAATCTCAAATGTGGATGTCTGAAGAGTGATAGGAATAGCCTCAGAATTGTGCATTGTTAAGAACAGTCCCTCGGCCTCACTGAAATACACTGCATACTCTTCTGCTTCTCCCATTTCAGTTGCTTCCTTCTTCTGACTCCATTCAACATCACTCACATGAACAAAACCAGAAATAGGCTTGTAACAATTTGAGTAGCCCTTTATCCTTTTCTCCTTGGGATCCCATCCAGCACCTTGGCAGTTGAATGCACCAACCACACCTCCATACTATGAAATTGCAATCCGTCAAAAACATTCAAATCAAAAAATGAAAATTATCAATTTTTTTCAAGACAACTAAGGTACCTTGTTGATGTTCCAAATTTTGAGAATGGTTTTGCAGTCAAAGAGGGGATTCTTGAAGAGACAGTCTCTTGTTGGGAGAGCAAAATATGTGCATTTGGGAATTGTACCATCAGGGTATACAAGTTTCTTCAACAGATCAAAATCATGGCCACCCACGGAATCACTCACGTACACAGGGCCCCCACAGATTGCTCGAGATCCAGCATGGAATTTCGCACACAGGTGCTCCGATTGAAACATGTCCCAATCTGGTTGAATAAATTGACCCATCCACATGCTGTTATAGGCACAATGGATCATGTGGACACCTTGTAACCAATAAACTCCCATGGGATCACCACTAGGATCTTGGTACCAGAAGTCATCCCCTGTTCAAGAAATGAAATATATATTATTAATTAGAATAGAATATTGTAAAACAAGAAACATTGAAATATAATGGATAATTACCAACTCTTCCCATAGATATCTGCTGAGTTCCAAGTAAAAAGAAGTCATTGCACTGCTGCATGCTGGATATCAGTCCATTTCCATTGAAGTTCTTGGCAAGGGATTTTGACATACCTTTATAATAGGCCTTTGCAAGCTCCACCCTACCTCCATAATCCTCGGACATATATTCAAGTATCTGTATTAAAGAGGCATATTAGTTTCTTAATAATCATATAAAATTAACTACAGAAACTTACTTGAATCACATCCACTTTGACTCCCGTAATTCCAACTTTAGAAAGGTAAGAGTGCATCGAGTCATAGAATTTTTCGGCTTGATCAGGATGGACAAGTCCAATGGAACCCTCAACAATTTTCACCACAGCAAAATCCTCCATGGTTCCACCAAGCCCAGGGGACGGTTTGCACAGGACAATCTTCGAATCAAGATGAGTTGTTCCAGGAATCACCCCTCCCCAAGCACCACATAACGCATGCCAGACGTATATATCATCTAATCCTTTGAAATTCTTCCTCAAATCTCTTGTGAAAGATTTCATTCCTGAGTTTTTTGGTTTGCAAGAAGTGCTTACACATCCTTGGCCGGCAGTTTTTCCCTCTTGTCTGCCAAACATTCCATCCAACTCACTTTTCAGTTTCTCAATTTGAACATCGTACTGAGACAAATCAGTGATCCCAGATTGAGCTGCCTTGTTACGAGCTTTTTCAGTAAAATCTATTTCATTTGCCTTAGAAATCAGCATCTTTGGCTTCTTGGGATCGAATGGAGGACTATGATACCCCAACATGGATCCACCCTTGTACATTCTGAATTTTTCACATTCATCAAACCCGTGAAGCCTGGCAATCGTTTGAATAGTTCCAACAATAAGACTTTTCACGTTCTCATACGGGTTTTGTCCCTCAAAGTCGATATTCTGCCAGCCATCATCAATGATGAGAAACCTTAATGAAATCCCACCGTCCGAGAACTCCTTTACCCCATGCCAGATTCCAGCAGGTTCTACAGTCAAGTAAAATGCATCCCAAGTGCACCAACCAAATTTATTTATGAGAGATGGAACTGATTTTTCTTCCAAAAGTTTGAATGTATCGAGATGGACTCTAATAGCACTGTATGCCTCTTTCATCAAATTGTATGGATTTTTAGAGACGTGAACATACGCAATAGCATCGAAACATGATGATTTCACCTGTGTAGAGCCACTTTCAGCACAGATCATGACACGGCCTTCAGTTCCAGGGTGAAAGGCAGACCTGAATTTCCCTTCAATCATTGGTATAATGACGACATAAGACTTAATTTCAGGCACGTCAAACAGTATCCATTGTGTTTCCATCTGTAAATCCAAACCAGAATTCCCTACCCACTGAGTAGACCACCATGTTTTGAACCTGAAAATGCTGAGAAAATCCCTTGCGCTAAATTTCCCAAGGGAGTTTATTAGCCTGTCAGAAGATTCATCCTTGCTGAATCCAAGGAATCCTCCCTTGAAAGACAGGGACTGCACACGCTTAAACAGTGGAGGAGGAGCATCAGAGGATTGGCATATTGAAGAAAATCTTTTAAAGGTGACGTTGCCTGGAATTTCAGTGAGCAGTGGCACATTTCTCACACGGAGCTCGCCATCAACAAGTGTGGAAAATAAAGCCATTTGTTGAATTTGGTAAGCCACCAATAGCCCACAAATTTAGCCTACAATCTAGTCTATGTTCACACCTATTTTTCTTCCATCCATTGTTGATTTTTTGTCCAAACTTTCCCTATAAATAGAGGGCAAAACCTCAATGGAAAATGCACCAAGTAGAGAGGAAAATAGAGAGTGAAAATAGTAGAGAGAAACATTTGTGAGTAGAGAGAAAATTAGAGAGAAATAAATTGTTTTCTCCTAAGTATTTTCCTACCTTGTTTTCTCCTATTACAAGAGAGGTTAAATATTGTTATCTCCTTGTATTTAGAGAGAAGGTTGTTGTAATTCTCCTACTATAGTGAAATCCTCCTATACTTGCCCGTGGACGTAGCCATTATTGGTGAACCACGTAAATACTTGTGTTCCATTTTAACCGCATTTTCTCAATTCCACTATACTTGTTGACCAACGCGATCCACGCCTTTCCTAACAAGTGGTATCAGAGCCTGGTTACATCTTTTGAAATTCTTAGTATGCTCTGTGGTTGCAGCTTTGTCTGATCTTCCACATCAGAAAAGATTTCTTGAGATTGTTTTGCGTAGGGTTGGTGTTCACTATCACTCGGTATTATTACCAAGTCGTGAACAAAAATGGCAGCAAAGTATGAGGTTGAAAAGTTCAATGGGAACAATTTCTCGTTATGGAAAATGAGAATAAAAGCAGTTTTGAGAAAAGATAACTGTTTGGCGGCAATTGGAGAGAGGCCCGCGGATATCACTGACGATGGCAAGTGGAACGAGATGGATAGCAATGCAATTGCTAATCTGCACTTAGCACTAGCTGATGGAGTATTGTCAAGTGTGGCGGAAAGGAAAACAGCAATTGAAATATGGGACACCCTAACGAAGCTATACGAGGCCAAATCATTGCACAACAAAATTTTCCTAAAGAGACGGCTTTACACCCTTCGGATGATGGAGTCAACTACAGTGACAGACCACATCAACACCCTCAACACTCTATTTTCACAGCTCACATCAATGGGCCATAAAATAGAGGCAGGCGAACATGCTGAAATTCTACTTCAAAGTCTACCAGATTCGTATGATCAACTCATCATCAACTTAACTAACAACATAGAAGATCTAGTCTTCGATGATATTGCAGCTGCGGTTCTTGAAGAGGAAAGTCGACGCAAGAACAAGGAGGACAGACTATCTAGTTCACAGCAGGCGGAAGCCTTGACGGTGATGAGAGGGAGATCAACGGAACGTGGCCCCAGTGGGAGTCATACCCAAGGTAGATCTAAATCCAGAAGTAAAAAGAATGCCAAGTGTCATTACTGTGGCAAGAAAGGGCACTTAAAAAGGGATTGTTGGAGTCTTAAGAGGAATGAAGAAGCCAAAGGGAAGGCACATGAGATACCAAAAGCTCAGGGTTGTGTAGCAAGCACCTCATATGATGGCGAAATTTTATACAGCGAGGCAACGACTGTTGTTGAAGGCAGAAAGCATTTCACCGATGTCTGGCTCATCGATTCAGGAGCGACATGGCACATGACACCAAGGAGAGAATGGTTCCATCAATATGAACACATCTCGGGAGGTTCAGTGTTTATGGGAAATGATCATGCTTTGGAGATCGTTGGTATTGGTACTATCAAATTAAAAATGTATGATGGTACAATTTGCACTATCAAGGAGGTTCGGCACGTAAAGGGCTTGAAGAAAAATCTATTGTCTTTGGGACAACTAGATAGCATTGGGTGCAAAACTCATGTTCAAGCTGGGACTATGAAAATAGTCAAAGGCGCGCTTGTAGTGATGAAAGCAGAAAAGATAGCTGCAAATCTGTACATGCTTAAAGGAGATACTCTACAAGGAGAAGCATCTGTTGCATCGGCAGGTTCAGCAGAAGAATTAACAATGATGTGGCACCGCAAACTTGGCCACATGTCTGAACGTGGTTTGAAAATTCTCTCTGAACAAGATCTTCTTCCAGGGCTCAAAAAGGTATCATTACCCTTTTGTGAGCATTGTGTCACTAGTAAGCAGCACAGATTGAAGTTTGGCACTTCTACTACTAGAAGTAAAGCTATCTTGGAATTGGTTCATTCTGATGTTTGGCAAGCACCGGTTATGTCCCTAGGAGGTGCAAAATATTTTGTATCATTTATTGATGATTACTCCAGGAGATGTTGGGTGTATCCAATCAAGAAGAAGGCTGATGTGTTCGAAGTCTTCAAAATCTACAAAGCGCGGGTAGAACTTGAATCTGAGAAGAAGATCAAGTGTTTGAGGACGGACAATGGAGGAGAATATACTGGTAATGAATTTAATACTTTTTGTGAACAAGAAGGTATTAAAAGACATTTCACGACGGCATATACTCCACAACAAAATGGAGTGGCAGAGCGGATGAACAGAACATTGTTAGAAAGAACGAGAGCAATGTTGAGAACTGCGGGGTTAGCTAAATCATTTTGGGCTGAAGCAGTCAAAACCGCCTGTTATGTGATCAACCGGTCACCATCAACCGCGATTGATCTGAAGACGCCGATGGAGATGTGGACAGGGAAGCCAGCTGATTATTCTCACTTACATGTCTTTGGAAGTCCTGTGTACGTTATGTACAATGCCCGGGAAACATCAAAGCTGGATTCAAAATCCAGAAAATGCATTTTCTTGGGGTATGCTGATGGAATCAAGGGGTACCGCCTGTGGGATCCCACTGCCCACAAGGTGATAATCAGCAGAGACGTGATATTCACGGAAGGCAAGGTACAAGAAAATGATAGCACTTTCAAAGAGCCAGAAACTACTACGGTTGAAGTTGAAGTTGAAAATAGAGAAGAACAAGAAGTCTGGGATTCTTCTGAAGCAGCACCGGAGCATGAAGAAGGAGAACAAGCTGAGTTTACAGTTCCTGAAATCAGACGATCAACTCGGGAGAGGAAAGAACCAGCTTGGCACTCTGAGTACATTATGGAGAGCAATGTTGCATACTGTCTACTGACGGAGGATGGAGAGCCATCAACTTTCCATGAGGCTTTAAATAGCCAAGAAGTTTCGCAGTGGATGGAAGCTATGCAGGAAGAAATTGAGGCTCTTCATAAAAACAAGACATGGGATCTTGTTTCGCTACCACAAGAAAGGAAAGCCATTGGAAATAAATGGGTCTACAAGATCAAACGTGATGGAAATGATCAAGTGGAGCGGTATCGTGCTAGACTGGTGGTAAAGGGATATGCTCAGAAAGAAGGCATTGACTTCAACGAAATATTCTCTCCTGTTGTTCGACTCACGACAGTTCGAGTATTATTGGCGATGTGTGCTACATTAGACTTGCACCTGGAGCAGTTAGATGTGAAAACTGCATTTCTTCATGGTGAGCTTGAAGAAGAAATTTATATGCTCCAACCAGAAGGTTTTAAAGAAAAAGGAAAAGAGAACTTGGTTTGCAGGTTGAACAAATCTCTATACGGTCTCAAACAGGCGCCGAGGTGTTGGTATAAGAGATTTGATTCCTTCATTATGAGCCTTGGATACAACAGACTTAGTGCAGATCCTTGTGCTTATTGCAAGAGATTTGGTGATGGTAATTTCATTATCTTGCTGTTGTATGTTGACGACATGTTGGTAGCAGGCCCCAACAAAGATTGTCTTAAAGATTTGAAGGCACAGTTGGCTAGGGAGTTTGAAATGAAGGACTTGGGAGCCGCAAACAAGATTCTAGGGATGCAAATTCACCGAGACAGAAATAATAGGAAGATTTGGCTTAGTCAGAAGAACTACTTGAAGAAAATCTTGCGACGCTTCAATATGCATGATTGTAAGCCAATTTCTACCCCTCTTCTTATTAATTTCAAGTTATCCTCAAGTATGAGTCCTAGCAGTGAAGCAGAGAGGATGGAGATGTCTCGAGTACCGTATGCATCAGCAGTGGGTAGCCTAATGTTTGCTATGATCTGTACAAGACCAGACATTGCACAAGCAGTGGGAGCGGTCAGTCGATATATGGCAAATCCTGGTAGAGAGCATTGGAATATGGTGAAGAGGATCCTAAGATATGTCAAGGGTACCTCAAATGTTGCATTATGCTATGGAGGATCAGAATTTAATGTTAGAGGCTATGTAGATTCAGATTATGCAGGTGATCCTGATAAAAGCAAGTCCACCACTGGATATGTGTTTACTCTTGCTGGAGGAGCTGTAAGTTGGGGTTCAAAACTGCAGTCTATCGTGGCTACTTCTACGACGGAAGCAGAATATGTGGCGGCTACACAAGCTAGCAAAGAGGCAATATGGTTGCAAATGTTAATGGAAGAACTCGGACACAAACAAGAGAAGATTTCTCTATTTTGTGATAGTCAGAGTGCTTTGCACTTAGCAAAGAATCCAGCATTTCATTCAAGGACGAAACATATTAGAGTACAATATCACTTTGTACGAGAGAAGGTGGAAGAAGGAAGTGTGGATATCCAGAAGATCCATACGGAGGACAACCTAGCGGATATGTTCACAAAGCCGATCAACACTGATAAGTTCACATGGAGCCGATCCTCTATCGGCCTAGCAGAAGCATAAGCAGCATGAGAATGGCAAGTGTGGGAAGGATGGCAGGTTGCAACAAAAGTGACTTTAAGTGGGAGAAATGTGGAAAATAAAGCCATTTGTTGAATTTGGTAAGCCACCAATAGCCCACAAATTTAGCCTACAATCTAGTCTATGTTCACACCTATTTTTCTTCCATCCATTGTTGATTTTTTGTCCAAACTTTCCCTATAAATAGAGGGCAAAACCTCAATGGAAAATGCACCAAGTAGAGAGGAAAATAGAGAGTGAAAATAGTAGAGAGAAACATTTGTGAGTAGAGAGAAAATTAGAGAGAAATAAATTGTTTTCTCCTAAGTATTTTCCTACCTTGTTTTCTCCTATTACAAGAGAGGTTAAATATTGTTATCTCCTTGTATTTAGAGAGAAGGTTGTTGTAATTCTCCTACTATAGTGAAATCCTCCTATACTTGCCCGTGGACGTAGCCATTATTGGTGAACCACGTAAATACTTGTGTTCCATTTTAACCGCATTTTCTCAATTCCACTATACTTGTTGACCAACGCGATCCACGCCTTTCCTAACAACAAGTTCAAAAAAGTTACTCCTTTCGCTGGATTTGATGACATGGAAGATTGAGTTGGCAGGATCATTCGGGGGTGCCATAGCAATAGAAGAACAGTGGAGAAGTAGCAATTATGCTGTATATATAACCAAAAAACTAGAAAACTTACACAGTGTGACTGAAAGTCACGGTTATAAATAAATGAAGCTTTAAAATTTAATGTTTCTAATGAAGGAGCTAGTTAAGTGGATAAAGAAAGCTGTAGAGACTAGAGATAAGAGGTTGGCGGTCGGGCGGTTGTTGATGAGAATAGCTATGTGATTTTGGTTAGCCACGGTGGCTCGGTTTTAACGTAAGAGGCAAAATATGTCACACAGATAATTTTATAGGGAAAAGTTAAGGTATTTTTTTTTTTAAATCAGGAATTAATTAATTAATATAATATTATAGTAATTATCATTTATATATTAAATTAAAACTTATATTAAATGATAAAATTTAAACAATATTTAATCCCCCACCCCACCCCACACCAATGCACCCACGACCCCACCCCACCTCACTCCAGTCAGTTGGTCACACAAAGTCACAATTCGATTTCATATACAAATTTCCCACGCCACCCACCCCAACATGCGAAGTCACAGTTGGTCAATGGTCACACAAAGTTACGGTTCCTCACAATTACAAATTTATCGCAAATTTCACACCCGCTCCCACCCCACCCCCCACCTGCAAAGTCACAGTTGGTCATACATAGTTACATTTCATTCACAATTACAAATTTAATAGCAAAAATCCACCCACCCACGCACCCCACCCCACCCCCACAAAGTCATATTGATCACACAAGTGAGAATTTGAAGAATTAAGTAAAAGAAAAACTTAAAGAATTTTCACTAAATTTTTGCACACTCAGCTATATTGTATTGATTACTATTTATATACATCAAACGGTTACAAGAATGAAAATATCTGTACAGAATATTACACATAAGAATGTCTGTTAACAAATTCTATAAATCAAGAGAATAATCTAGAAGCTATAATAAGACAAAGAACATATGCAAGAGAGAGAGAGAGAGAGAGCGCTTCAGTCCTGGTGAAGAAGACGGTGCTGTTCACTATTGCAACTAATAATAAAAACGTAATAAGAGTTATTATGGCTGATGCACCCTCAAGTTTCAATAAACATCAAATCAGTCATTGTGAAGCAAATGAATGATACTGAGGAATGTTTAAGTCAGACTTGTTCAGTATTCTCCTTTTGCAAAATTAGGCACGCATCTGTTGTATGTCCAAAATTCGCACATATCTCACAAGCTTTGACTTGTTGTGCCTTCCCAACAGCAAGTTGTTTCACAAGATTTGTTAGTTCAGATAATTGGTTTTCAATATTGGAACCACTAACCTCATTCACGTGGCGAACTTGCATATCCCTTTTCAAATTAAAGTGCTTAGTGTTCTTGGCCATATTAGAAATCAAGGCCTGTGCTTGATCCGGTGTTTTATCCATTAGGGCACCTTCACTTGCGGCATCTATCATGCTCCTGTCCATCGGTGACAGTCCTTCATAGAAGTATTGCACCAAGAGTTTCTCACTGATCTGATGATGGGGGCAACTTGAGATAAGCTTCTTGAAATGCTCCCAATATTCATACAATGTTTCGCTACTGTTTTGGCGCACTCCACAAATTTCCTTTCGAATAGTGCCGACTCTAGATGCAGGGAAGTACTTCTCTAGGAAAATTCTCTTCATGTCATTCCAGGTGGAGATTGTTCCGGATGGTATACACTACAACCAATCAGTAGCAACATCTTTCTGCGAGAATGAGAAAGCTCTCATTTTGATTTGCTCATCGGTAATGCCTGTTGGTCTCATACTGTCACACATCACATGAAATTCTTTAAGGTGTCTATATGGGTCCTCACCAGGATGTCCTCGAAAAATTGGTAAAAGATGAATAAGACCATATTTGAGCTCAAAGGTTTTGCCTTCCTCCACTGTTGGAAAAGTGATGCACAGCAGTTGCTGAGAGACATCCGGGGTAACTAATTGTTTGAGAGTTCTATTGTTGTTGTTAGCTGCCATTAGTTGTTGTGCTGTCCTTCTTCGATGTCGTAGAGTTCTCTCGATTTCTAGATCAAAATCACAATATTCAATATAAGTTGATCGAGTCTTACGCATGGAAGAAAAGAAATAGGAAAGCAACATTTAATGAAAAATAGAGAAATAAAGAGAAAAATAAAATAAATGCAGGAAAATAAAATTCTAATTAATTAAACAACTAAGTTGGTTAACCGTTCTTCTACAACGGTGCCAAAAATTTGATGTGTGTCACGATGCACCAAAATTAAATTCAAATTCCTCGTTCACTATTACTAAGAATGTAATAATGAAAGTAAGGGTCGATCCCACAAGGAATGGAAACTAAAATAATTGTTCGATCAATTAGAGAGAGTGGGGGTTTTTGTTGTTTGAATTTGCTTAAATATAAACTATGCATAAAAAGAAACAATTAAATGTAATTAGAGAATTAATATGAGAGAAAATCTTGTTCTCGAGTTCGATTTTGTTCTCAATCAATGTTATACCTTCCTATGTAACGCACTTCTATTCCTAATTCAATTTATCAATCTTAGACAATCAACAAGTTCTGATTACCACAATTTTTCGTTATATAAATTAAATCAAAACAAGCTCTTTGATTTAATTCCAACCAATGGGTAATCCTAAACAAGCTCTTAGGATTTAACGCAAGGCTGGTGTGAAAACGAGAAGAATTAGATTGAATTGGGTTGTTAATTTCACAAGCTTGAATTAATCAATCCAAGTTGAATTATTGTTAAACCTGTGCGAGATTTATTTGCTACCAAAAGTCAAGATTCAATGACAATTACGGATTAAAGATCTAAACTTAGCATATACATGAATTTAGATATTAAATAATTTAGTTGGCCAAATAAAGTTTATTAATCAACTAAACTCAATCAAACATTCAAAACTCAATAATTCGACAATGAAAATAAGGGAATAGATGTATGCTACTAGTTTCTAGAAAAAAGAAATAACATAATTAAATTGACACAACTTCCCCTTGAGCAAGATAAAGATTTTAGCCCAACATGATTGTTGTGGATTCTTCAAGTTGATTCATGAATTCACTTTGTTGTTGATGCTCTTGTGCTTGAAAATCTCCCAAGAATGCTCTATTTTTTTCCCTCAACTTCAAGCCTCCTTTACCTTTATGTGATAAATTTTCTCTTTTTAAACCTCCAAAAACGTGCCCTAGGGTTCCCAAGAAGATATACCAAAAATAGACTCCTAAATCAATTAGCAAAATATTCTGCGGGAAAGTTACAGCTATAACTTAGTCATTTACATTCGTAAATGGACTTCTGGACAACTTGAGATTTTGAGAGTTACGGCCGTAACTCTATACCTTACGGCCTTAAAAAACTTCTGCAGATTTCATACTTGGCTTGGTAGAATTTCACAATCGTAATTATGGAACTTACGACCGTAACCAATTTTGTACTCTTGGTCCCCAATCTTCATTTTTAAGCATTTTTTGGTCCTTTTTTTTTTTTTTTTTTATCTCTCCTCATCCTTTGTGATCCTACACAACACAATACACAGAAATGCATTAAACAATACTTAAATGAAATTAAACCAATAACAAAATATGACCATAAGTGAACTAAATAAGTGCTAATAAAGCACTTATCAGAAAGTTTCAATCCTGGTGAAGAAGACGATGTTGTTCACTATTGCAACTAATGATAAAAACGTAATAACTCCTATTACATTTTTATCATTAGTTTTCGTTTCTTGGCTAGTGCACCCTCAAGTTTCAATAAACAGCAAATCAGTCACTGTGAAGCAAATGAATGATACTGAGGAATTTTTAAGTCAGACTTCTTCAATTATCTAACACAAAGTCACAATTCGATCACAATTAGAACTTTAGTGGCAAAATTTACCCCACCTCACCCGCAAACTCACAATTGATCACACAAAGTCACATTTACAAATTTCAACTCAACCTCACAGTCCGATTACAATTAAAAATTTAGTTACAAAATTCACCCACCCACCCCCTCAGAAGGTCACAATTGATCGCACAAAGTTACAGTTCAATCGCACGAGGTCACAGTTCATTAGTCACAACTTACTTGTTTCTTGGTCACGATTATTGATATTTTTTGTCACAATTATCTAATAATTAGTCATATTTCGTAAAAGCCACATTTAGTAGACATTTTAGTCACAATTATCTGATAATTGATCACATTCTATACTCGTCATAAGTCACACAAAGTTATCTTTAGTCAACATTTTTATCACGGTTACTTAATAATTGGTCACAATTATCTAATAATTGATCACAAAGACGTTTTTAAAAGTTTCCGATGTGGCGCTACATGTGTATTCCGTCCGTCCGTCTATCAAGTCATCAATTTTGTTACAAAAGTTATACAAGTGACTAACAATCCAACATTTTGTAAGTTTAGTGGTTAACTCCCAACACTTCGGCGATCAATCGAAAATACATACATAAGTTTAATGATTATTGAGACAATGAAGTTGACAAAAGGACTGTAAGAATATGTTTATAGCTATCTTTTTTTTTAAAATCATTTTTAGTCCTGGGTTTCGTGATGTTGTGGTCGGTTCAGCTGCAGCGATTTAGAAAATATTTTGTTTATTGATAATCAAAAAATTGAATGCGAAAAGAACAAAAAGTGTAATCGAGATTCAAGGAATGAGAGACAGTCTTTAGTAGAGTATAAGACAATCTCCAACCAGGAACTCTAAAATGCAGTCGACTTTACACTAAAATACAGTTTCTCTTACTCTATCTTTATAACTCATCTCCAACTCAAAACTTTAAATTTTACACCAAATAAACATTATATAATTCATATCCAACACAAAACTACAAATTTCACACAAAATAAAAATAATAACAGAAAAAAAAATTAACCAAACAAAATAATAACAAAAAAATGAGCAATGTACATGAATGGAAGAAACAAATTTGGTCTTGAAAAAAAAAGGACAAAACTGAAATTAAAAAAAAGAACGGCATATGAACAGTGGGACGCCATATATGGGGGACATGGCGTCCCCCTGTTCACAATCTGCAAAATGGCGTTCCAATTGCAGTCGGGTTGGAGCAAGAAATCAACTGCAAAATGGTGTGAAACTCCATTTTAGAGGTGCATTGGAGATGCCCTAAGTATCCATTGAGGGTGTTTAGAAAAAACAGAAGAACATATTTTACATTGAGAATTTCTCGCGTGCTATTACTAGAAATGAATTCTTCATGCAAGTCTCTCGTTGATTTGTGTGTGAAAATGTTTAAATAATTAAAAAAAAAAATAATGGCGAATTGGTGGGACAGGTTGAGCTCATATTTGGTGAAATGAAATCGCACTTCATTCGTCCAACCCAACAATGATACCATCACAGGAATTAATTCTTGTATACAAGACTTTCACAGTTTCCACGAGTCGAAGGCTCGAAGCACACACGTATCATACTTCCAAGAATATCCGTCTGCCACACAGAAATTCTATGGTAGAATAGTTAGATATCGTTGAATTTAATACTGTCGAACGTCGATTGTAGTTTTGTTTTGGGCTTAGACTACAGGAATTTTAATCTGCTTGAGGCCAAAATTTTTTTAAATTCTTACGGGAATTATTAATTTAATTAATTCACGTAAAACGATTATAACTCACATAATCTGTAAAGGGAGATAATGATATTCAATGCAATTCAAGCTTTAGACATTAGTACAAGTCCTTGCAAATAAGATTAAAACTTTGACCACTATTTCATCATCAATATCTCCACTAAAAATCACCACCACCAACTCCTCCTCCAAAGCCTCCACCACCACCAGCTCCTCCTCCCCCTCCACCGCCACCACCACCTCCTCCACCGAACCCACCTCCGGCACCCCCTCCACCGCCAATTCCTCCACCAAAACCACCTCCAGAACCTCCACCTCCGCCAATTCCTCCACCAACACCACCTCCTATGCCTCCACCAAAACCACCACCTTTGCCACCACCACCTCCTATGCCTCCACCAATACCACCACCTTTGCCACCCCCAACACCTCCGCCAAGACCACCACCTTTTCCACCACCACCTCCTATGCCTCCACCAATACCACCGCCTTTGCCACCCCCAACACCTCCACCAAGACCACCACCTTTTCCACCACCACCTCCAATGCCTCCACCAATACCACCACCCTTGCCACCCCCAGCACCTCCGCCAAGACCACCTCCTTTTCCACCACCACCTCCTATGTTGCCACCTTTGCCACCTCCACCTCCTATGCCTCCACCAATACCACCACCTTTGCCACCACCACCCCCTATGCCTCCACCAAGACCACCACCTTTTCCACCACCACCTCCTATGCCTCCACCTTTTCCACCACCACCTCCTATGCCACCACCTTTTCCACCACCCTTGCCACCCCCAGCACCTCCGCCAAGACCACCACCTCCTATGCCTCCACCAATACCACCACCTTTGCCGCCACCACCCCCTATGCCTCCACCTAAACCACCTCCTTTTCCACCACCACTTCCTATGCCTCCACCTTTGCCGCCACCACCTCCTATGCCTCCACCAGTGCCACCACCACCTCCTATGCCTCCACCAATTCCACCACCTTTGCCACCCCCAACACCTCCACCAAAACCACCACCTCTTTCACCACCACCTCCTACGCCTCCACCAACACCTCCACCTTTTCCACCCCCAACACCTTCACCTTTTCCACCACCACCACCACCTCCTCCTATTCCTCCACCTTTGCCACCCCCAACACCACCTCCTTTTCCACCACCAAATCCTCCTCCGGCGCCTCCACCAATACCACCACCTCCTCCTACGCCTCCACCTTTTCCACCACCAATTCCTCCCCCGAAACCTCCACCTTTACCCCCGCCAACACCACCACCACCACCTTTGCCACCTCCCGCACCTCCACCAATACCACCACTTGTTCCACCCCCAGCACCTCCACCAATGCCACCTCCTTTGCCTCCCCCAGCACCTCCACCAATACCACCACCTCCTCCAAATCCACCCCCACCTCCGGCACCTCCACCGAGACCACCACCACCACCAAATCCACCTCCGCCACCTACTCCAAATCCTCCACCACCACCGCCTCCAACACCTCCACCGAGTCCACCACCCTTGCCAAATCCGCCACCACCTCCAAAACCTCCACCTCCTCCAACACCAGTACCAAGACCTCCTCCACCAATAGTTTCTTCGTCGATTCTCCGTCCACTAACAATTTGCAGAATGAACAAAACCATAACAAACACTCCAACATTTTTAAAAACCCTCTCCATCTTGTACATAGCAATGTATAAATGATTCAGGGCATATATAGGGAAACAATGAGAGATGACTAATAAATGCTTGCAGTTGGAAAAGAAACCCTCCTTTCTATTTGAGGGATAGCCCAAGACCTTAAATTCATTTTGGCCCGGAAGAGGTACTATCATGACGGTGCAGTGCATTTCAACTCTCAACCACTTTACTTCCTGTCATTTTCCCTCTTTATGTCATCTTCATTTCTGTCTTTGCCACTTTACTTAAGCTTATTAAATAAATTAAGGCTGCCCAAAAAATAAACTTATTGCACTTTTCTAATTTATCTAAAAAATTGCCAGTTGCGATCTCATGAATCACATGACATTAAATGGACCTGTCTTTTTAATCATTATTTTTATCGCTCTTATTGTTTCTCAAAACTCATTTATGACCTAGAAGATAACCATAACTCACTGACAGCCACAGGTTATGCAGGTTGATAATATCACGTTAAAGGGCTCTTATGTAAGCCGTGAACATTCAAGCCAAAACCATTACATTATTGGTATGGTAATTGGTACACATCAACCCTTTACAATTAAGGCAAAAAAGAGAGACATTTAAGACAATGTACAAAATTTAAGGCAATGTACAAAATTTAAGAGACATTTAAGGCAATGTACAAAATTTAAAGAAAACAAGGGTCTCCCACTCTAACATCTTAAGCCTTCGTTTGGTACACATTTCTCCAAACCACTTTTTAATCATACAATTTTTTTTCAAATCATTTTTCAATCACATACTTTACCTCGAAAACATCTCAATATTCTTTATTTATAATTTTTTTTTTTTTTTTTTACCAAACAGGGGCTTGTTCAACACGGGATTACATCACTTAAATGTCCTAAATTTAAGTCTCTTTCCATCCATACACGTAATAAGCCATTTGATGAAGTAATAATCTGATCTGCACGTGAAGATCCATGGTGATGGCTAACTTTTCACATATAAGTGCTTCCCCTAAAAATTTTATCTTTTACATAACGTAGTTCAACATAATTCAATCTAAGGTAATAACAACAATTGTATTAAAATGATTGCATCTAAAATTTGTGTAATTCATGAATATGTATTGCCATTCAAGGATAATTAAACTAACAAATAGTAGGAGGCAGGGAAGCATCCAAGTTTAATGGTGAGTTAACTGATTTGATTCCTTGTGAGAATCACTAAGAACTTGCAAAAAAATGAATTGAAATGCTTGAAAGTTCTGAAGTCATGTTGGAGATGAACAATGATATGGAAATTCGAGCCTCACGACTCAAGAATCTAAGGTATATTAAATCTTAGACCCGTTAAGATGCTAAAATTAGAACCAACATGGGTTGAACGCCACGGACATTATTGGATAAGTTCGTTTCTTGAACGACACAAAGATTGTTATGGGTTTTAAATGCCACAAGAATTGAATTTTGATAAGTTCGATCTATTAAAGGAATCCTCATCTTTAAAGAGTAAAAATACTCAAAATTGTTTATTAAAAATCAGTCTAACATTACAATGAAAAAATAACATATAAATAAGTAAAAAAAATGACCTAACAATTAGGGTGACCACTATAGAGGCGCAAAACCCTAAATAAATAATCAAAAACGAAAAATAACATAAAAACACGACAAAATCCTAAATAGTAGAACCACGCGATCGCGTGGAAGGCCATTTTATTCTCCAGTTGTTTTTTTGACACCTCGCGTGATCGCCCTATTATTGCACCACGTGAAAGCGTGATTGTAGTCTCAGCTCCATCTTTGTTTCATCTCCAACTTGATCCTAGGCTCGTTTCTTAGCTTGTTCACTTGTTTTAACCTTGAATCTTCTTCAACATGCCTAACTTGATATTTGAAGCCCCGAACATGTACTTGAACTTTTATTTGACTTGAATGGTAGATTTTTCCATCAAGCCTAGTATGATTTTTCACTCAGATCTGAAACAGGCACGCGATAGTAAGTAAAACCAAGTGCAAGGAAACCAGGAGCTCGGCTTCTTATGTTGTTTACCCTACAAACCTTAACTTCAGTATAGTTTCTTGCAAAAAATTGAACAAGACTAGCCCCTGGATTGGACCGTTTGGCTAAGATTCAGATTAGTCTACACCAGTTTAGTTTTAGGATCATTTGAACGTGAAATGCTGTATTTTCTTGACTACGAATAAAAAATAAACAATTAGGCTTCTGTTGGAGAAAGAAATGTTCGTCATAAATTACTGGCCCACTGATATCCAAATAGATAGATACATCAAAGTTTAGGCTAATAAAGCAGAAGGTTTGCATGTGAAACTCCTAACCTATTCCATAAACCAGTGGACTCATAACAAGGCCCATGAGAAAAATAGCAAATATCCAACTTCAAACTTGCAGGACAAACTCCATTATCGAGAACATGGCATGCACAATCACTCATTCACACGCGCATGGGCACCCAAATGGACCAACACAGAGCCATAATTTACATAAGCTATGCCTGTCAAAATCCATGTCCACATGATATCCAACCAACTACAATGGGAGTGGTTGCAAAATGGGAGTAGAACCAAACCTTGGGCCTTCTAGGTTACTTCTTTCATCCTGAAGAACAAGTACCTTTAGCGTGCCCGATTCCCGTAACCAGGCAGCGACCACAGCCCCTGTTGATATAAACCTTCCAATATTACACTTGGCGATCTCAAAAGGTGCACCTATGCTGGTTAGCTGAGCTTCAATAGCACGCTTAAGTGCACCATCACCCACCACCTTGCTATGCTTGCCCCAACCTGTCAATATGCTGCATAATCAAAATCCAATCAGTCAATGCAAATTAAAGACAATGCAAAAAGATTTCCTGATAAAAGACTACCTTACTAGCTTCGGTAACTCATGGCCTTCAAATACAATAGAGCGAATATTTAGCAACCAGGCGTGCACCATTGCCCTTGCAGCACCCGAAGACATTAGATGCAAATCTAAGCAAGATTCAGACCAAGTATTTTCCCATACTTGCCGGCGTTTTCCTTCAAGCACAACAAGTTGGGCACCTCGTTTCTGCGAAGAAAAATAGAAATACAAGTTTTGAGTCCCTTTAAGTTGCCTCCACAAGACTCTTGTAACTCCAAGATCAACCTAGACTGAAAGCTGACCACTGAAGAGATTACTTCTTTTTAAAAATAAAAAAAAAAATAACATGAATACGTTTGATCAGATTCCTTTATCTTATTGCCAGAGAAAATAGAACACCAACTCCGAACTAACTGAAAAGCATCAATGCATAAAAATGGCTAAACAGCAAAGATGATAACATGAATACGTTTGATCAGATTCCTTTATCTTATTGCCAGAGAAACTAAGAGAAAATAGAACACCAAGTCCGTACTAACTGAAAAGCATCAATGCATAAAAATGGCTAAACAGCCAACACATCCGATTGCAACATTTGCGGCAGAATTATTTGAGTTATTTTGAAGGGAAAATCAGATAGATCGTAAAGGAAATAAAAGATTAACAATAATATGTCAGCGGCAAAAATTCGAGGAGATCTTATTGGTGAGAGCATCAAATTGGAGATAGCAATTAAAATTTAGATAGTCCCACCCTTTGATTTAGTTGAAGCTGATTATGAACTAGACATGCATATTCCTTCTCTTTCTATTCTACATTAAAAAAATCATCATAAAAACCTTGGAACTGTGAATATGAATAGGAACATAATGACCAATGTATTTTTAGTAACATGTTCAACATTTTATGTTTAAATATTTTAACAGATTAAAGTTTTCGATGTCCAGTGTACTTTAAAACATCCAGCTCCTAGATAGGATTGGTGCCAAATGTGTCTGCTTAAATGGAAGTGAGCAAGGTAGTTTCCACAAATGTAAATCATTTTTTCCCCAGGTGAAAGCATATGTTTCTGCATCCTTTAAGAGCTATCGGTCAGAATGTAGAACATATAAATAAATAGCAGAAAGGAACAATAAAAAAAAAAAGAATTGAATTAAACAGAAACCAAGGACTAAAGATTCACCAGCATAGATTCCACACAAATCATTTAGCAAAAAAAAAAAAAATGGCACAATGCTTTCCAACAAATTTCATTTATTTTACTTGACAAGCTACTAACTCCAGTCGAGATGTATAACCTTTCAGTTAAATTAATAAATTACCTTGCCAAAATGCCACAGCATGTCTGTCAGAGCATTATAAAAAGCAGAAGCAGTAGAACTGTCCATTTGTTTCACCTCATCAAAAAGGGATAGAGCTTGCAACCACACATTCTCATTATGACCCATGAGAAGTCCATGCGCTACCCCATAGATGTGGTTATCAAAGAGACGTAGTTCCTCTAACAACAGTGAAGCTTCTTCAAATGAACTACAACGGCTGCAACAACACAGAAAGCCATGATACAGACATTAACCATAATAAGCAAGATTGTACAAACATGCAATTGATTGATGCCCAAAATCTGACCACTTATACATGTTAGTGCTTGTTCTTATAGCTGAAAGAAATTCATATATCAGCCTATGAAGAAGTTCCATTTTATCATTTGTTAACTTGAAGGAAATAGACATATACGGTTGAAAACCTTAATATAACAGAGACAATAAAATAGCCATAATCAGTGCACCAAGTTATAAGATAGTAAGTTGTGAAACCCTTGTGCTCTCGTACCTGCAAGCATTCAGAATTGCGGAAAAGGTGACGACATTTGGCTTTATTTCCTTCTCATGCATCTTCTGGAAAACTCCCAAGACACAGAGAAAGTCCTGTTTGCCCCTCATATCCCACTTTTCACTACATGATTTTCCATGAGCCAACTGCTTAAAAATTTCTATGATTTTATCATCCTTTTCATCTTCAACTTTATTACGAGCAACATCCTCAAGAAAAGGTAGTGATGAGTATCCCATCTGAGTCTCTAGATATTCAACAGCTACTGACAGACCAAAGGCATTTATTATTGAATTATAAGTTACAACATTAGGTTGAATCCCTTCCTTCGTCATCTCATCAAGAAGCATTGCAGACGATTCCACCAGCCCCATTTTACATAATGCGTCTATAAGTTTGCTGTAGAAAACAACATCTGCCTTCATGCCTCGTTGTTTGAACTCTCTGTAGACCTCCATAGCATCTTGATATAAACCCCCTTTAGAATAAACACTGATTAATGTTGAGTAAGTCAATAAGTTAGGCATGAGTTTTTCAACTTTCATCTCTGCAAACAGTTCCTTAACCCTATCGTACATCCCCTGTTTACCAAACCCATCCAGTAGAGCATTGTAAGTGACAACATCCTTCTTAATCCCCATATTCTCCATTTCCTTGCCAATATTTAGAGCCTCCTCACACCTGCCAAGGCTAGCATAAATAGCAAGTAAGGTATTATAAGACACTCTATCCAACTTAATACCTGCAAACTTCATCTCATTGAACAAACTGAGAGCCCTATCCAGTCTCCCTGCTTTGGCACATCCACGAATTATAGTGCTATAAGTTACCTCGTTAGGCAAAATATTCTTGGTGGACATCTCCGACATTACCTCGAAAGCCACATCAATGTGCCCACCATTGCAAGCAGCATCCAAAAGCGTATTATATGTATAAATATCTTGATCAATCCCCCTATACACCATTTCGCTAAATAATTTCCTAGCAGTCTCCCACAGCCCTGCACCACTGCAAACTGCAAGAAGCGAATTATAAGTAATCCTATCGGGTTTCACCCCGTTGCTCAACATTTCATCGAAAATCATTGAAGCCCTCTTGAAATCAGCACCTCCTTTTCCACATGCATTAATCAGTGCATTGAATGTCACCAAATTGGGCTTCAAGCCCGAGTCTTTCATGGTCTGAAAGACCCCAATGGCCTCATCACAGTACCCACTCTTTGCATAAGCACTAATCAATGCAGAATAAGCATATACAGTGTTCCCATACCCCTCATTCATCGATTTTTCAAAAACTTCCCTAGCTAAATCAACTTTGCCTAATCTACCAAGAGTACTAATCATTGAGCTAACTAATTTACCTTGCTCATTCGGCCTCTTTTCACGGTTAATCGAGAATTCAAAGCACCGCATGGCCATAGACCACTCGCCCCTATTCCCTAGCTCCCGGAGCAAGAACGTGTAGTCATCAGACCCACGAAGCTTTGGCTCAAAACTCAATAATATATCATCTATACAGTTATGATCTCCGATGCAGCGAATAGCCCGTTGAAGGACATCCTCCGCGGCAGATGTGTGTCGGCAGGAGGCTGTTGACTTGGGACGGCCAAAGTGCATCTTGGAAACAAAGCGGGTAGAGCGGCGGCCGGAGAAGTCAGCGGCAGAGAGAGAAGGGAAGGACGAGCCTCGGCCGTTGGTGGAGCCTGGGAACGTAGGAGGCTTGGGGGCGGCATTTCGTGAATGAGAAGGGTTGTTGTCTAGGGAGACCTTCTGGGAAGCCCAGTTTTGATTTTGGGGATTACGGTGTTGATGGTGGTTCTGGAGGTGGTGGAAATTGTGGTTCTGGTAAGGTTTTGTGGTGGTGAGAGTACAGTGCGGTGGCGGAGTCGAAGAGGCCATCAAGGTAAGCTGAGGTATTTTTACTTTTTGGAGAGAAATAGACTTTTTAGAGTGAGTAAGTAAGAGAGAGAGAGTCAGAGAGTTTAGATAAGATACAGTGACAAACGGGACTCTTGCTTTTTTCATTTTTTTTCTTTCTATAAAGAGTAATAAATAAAAAGGGCAATGAGTATTCGGACATTGTAATCTCCACCTAGGATTTACTCCGATTAGTTTAAAAAAAAAATGTGTAGTCCACACTTTGAAGGCTCCAATCGATTATGTCCTGAATCATTGATTGAAGAGATTAATTGCAGGTTATACCTCTCAGAGTTAGGATGGTGAACTTGATGGTAAGTACAAAGTTTGCGCTGACGGCAAGACACAAATCCAATATTTCAGGATTCAAACCCTACACACCGCTGCACTGAGTCTTACCAGCACTCCCCTTTGTCACTGGGAGATGTGCCTTGAAGACCACTCCGATTTGTTTGGTTAAGCTTTAGCATACCTTTCACAAAATGTTGTTTATAAATAGCGACGTATTTATATTTTATTAATCCATTTTTGAATGTAAAAAATGATGGACGAAATTTTTTTACTTTTCAAACAAACAATCTAATGAAGTGTGTGTTTGATTTTAGTTAAAATGAATTTTTTTTAAAAAAAAATGAATAGTGATTTTAGGGAGTATGGATGGTTGAAATTTGGTTGAAAAGTCAAATATTGTAGGATTAACTTTTAATGAAAAGTTAAGATTGAGTACTGTAGAAAAATGAGAAAATTTTAATAAAAATCAAACAAATTTGAAATGTTATCACATAATTATTTATAAACAATACTTAACAACGAAACTTTAATTCCAAATATTCACCTTTTCCTTATTGCCTTATTTGTTTTATTAGGATGTATTCTTTTAAGTAATCATTGTAAATTATAATTCAATTTATAATATACACAATTTTTAAAATTACTTTTTAATTACACATATTTTTTCTCTCAACTTTTCAACTACGTATTTTAGAGTTAAATTCTCTAGATGTCACTCTACTTAGTAAAATGTTTCTAGAATGCCACTATACTTCTATAATGTATCACAAATGCCACTTTGTTAACTATCGTTAAAAGAGTTAACGGATGGCACATTATTTACACCCCAAATGTCATTGTATTTAGTCAAATGTTTCTGGAATGTCACCGTTGGAACCTTCTCTTGAAAATGTGGATAAGATTATTTTCGATATTCCTTTACATTAGTTGGAAAATAAGGATAATGGTGATTTTGTTTCTGATAAGAGAAGGTTTCAAAGAAATGCTATTCTTTGTTGATTATTCACTATCTTATATGCATCAAGATTCTCTTGATGAAGTCAATAATTGAACTTTTTTGCAATTATCGCAATCATTTGTAAAAGTAAAGGCTGCATTGAAACATAGCATGGCGACTTCAATTTCATGTTCCTTGCCACCAATGTTCGAGAATCTGTGATAGTGGTTCATTTTTGCAAATTCAACTTTGAGTGCATTATTCTAAATAATTGGTCTAATTCACTTGCTTATCCTTTCATGTACTAATTATGTTTTATTTTATTGTATAAGTGCAAGCATAATTATTTTGTGTTTCATTTCAAAATTTTATTTTTGAAGTTCCATTATGTTAAAAGTAGTCACATTTTATGGTGTAAGATGGTATTGGGGAAGGGTGATGCCAAGAAGCTGCTACCTAGAACGTTGCTTGAGGCCCTTCACGAGCACATTATCTCCTTACGCTGGGAGTCTGCTCTCTCAAGGTCTATTGATTGATTTAGGACTTGTTCCTAAATTTTAATTTTTTTTCACGACCTTTGGATTTTTCTCTCTCGTTCAATTGATTTTGAAGTTTTTATTATTTAAGTCGAGATTTGGGGCTTTATCGATGTGATGATGAAAATTGATACTGATAGCTGGGGAAAGGACAATATTAACTGTGGAAGATGGTAAGACATAGTGGACTAAGGGCATGTTAGATTGAGAGGATAACACACGGTATTAAGAATATATAAACTGATTTGGATTGTGGAAAATTAGATTACAATCACCATTCTACTTTTATTTACAGTTAATGTTTAATGGGCTACATTAATTATGTGATGCCATTGTTGTTGGGTGGATTTGTGAATAGTGACGTCAAATAATGAAAATTTGTAAATCTGTGCCGAAATTTGGACAGAGTAACAGAAAGGAAAATACGAAACAAGAAAAAGAAGAAAAGAAGGAACAATGCCGAGGCAAGAGTTGGACTCTTTGTCCTTAAGTCGAATTTGTCCCGCAACGGTGCTTACGGATAACGGCAATCGACTCCCAAGATACAACGGCAACACTTGTGTTTGAAGCACTCCAAAACACAAGTACAACGAACCAAAATTAGGCTTATGTACTCCAAAGATGAAATGAAAGAAATCAAATCATTTGAATAAATGAATGATGAATTGATGAATGAATAAATAATCCAAGCATATGGGGTCTATATATAGATGTTGGAAAGTTATCTCTCAAAAGACACAACCTTTACAAGAGACACATCCTTTCAAATTTGTCTCTAATTGAAGAGACACAATTATTGGAAATTATTAATTTCAAAAGTCACAATCTTTCATATGAAAAGACACATCTTTTCATTTAAATTAATTCTAGAATATTCAATAATATTCTTTTAATTTTCCAATATTGTCACAATTTTAAGTGGCTTAATTTTCCATTCACTATTAATGGTTCCACTTAAATAATCACATAAATTGGTCTATATATAGATGTTGGAAAGTTATCTCTCAAAAGACACAACCTTTATAAGAGACACATCCTTTCAAATTTGTCTCTAATTGAAGAGACACAATTATTGGAAATTATTAATTTCAAAAGTCACAATCTTTCATATGAAAAGACACATCTTTTCATTTAAATTAATTCTAGAATATTCAATAATATTCTTTTAATTTTCCAATATTGTCACGATTTTAAGTGGCTTAATTTTCCATTCACTATTAATGGTTCCACTTAAATAATCACATAAATTGGTCAAAACCAATTTTTCCAACAATCCCCCACATGAATGAAAATTAATGCAAATGCAATGCGAATGAAATGCAGACTCTAACAAATGGAGTACACACGACAAGTCATAGCATCAAGATAGGTAGCTTATGGCCTTGAACCTTCTTTAGTTGAATACAATTGGATTTACTAGGCTAGTTGGTGAACGCAATGTCTTGAACCATCCATCCGTTCGTGTAAAACCAAACAACTGTACCAACACCATGACTCATGTAACCTATTCAGTTCTCATGGTTGAGTTCATTTTGGCCCTGGACTACTCTTGGTTTCATAAGTGCTCTTAAGAGAATTAAGCCTCGAATTCTCGTAGAAGCGGCTCCACTTCACACTTATATAGGTGATCTCATACCTTTCTATCTTAAGGTTATTAATCATTAAAAGTATATATGTATATTTATCCTTATACAAATTTTACATAGCACTTTAAATTTTAGGAATGGGTATAAGTGCTTTATTCTGAATCATTTATGACTTAGTTGTCCCATTGAACCAAGATCTTGGGATCTCCAATCTACAAGGTTGGGTTTCCGTCATAGTAATTCTATTCAATAGGCTTTAGGCCCATTCCCCTCGAAAGATGGTATACTTGATCTCTTGCAAGTCCTTTCGTCAAAGGATCAGCCAAATTTTCTTTTGACTTCACATAGTTAATAGAGATTATACCATTCGATATTAACTGTTTAATGGTATTATGTCTCCGACGGATATGTCGAGACTTGCCATTATACATACTGTTTTGTACCCTTGCAATTGCCGACTGATTATCGCAATGTATATTAATCGCAGAAACCGGCTTTTCCCAACATGGAATTTCTTCAAGAAAATTACGAAGCCATTCTGCTTCTTCACCGGCTTTGTCTAACGCAATAAACTCAGATTCCATCGTGGATCGAGCAATACACGTTTGCTTAGACGATTTCCAGGACACGGCTCCACCTCCAATGGTAAATACATAACCACTCGTGGATTTTGAATCCTTAGTGTCAGATATCCAATTTGCATCAGTATATCCTTCTAACACCGCAGGATATTTTGAGTAGTGTAATCCATATTCAACCGTGTGTCTTAAATATCTAAGAACTCGGTTTAATGCCTTCCAATGTACAACACTTGGATTACTAGTGAATCTACTCAACTTGTTGACTATGTATGCTATATCCGGCCTTGTACAGTTGGTAATATACATTAAACTACCAATGACACGCGAATATTCCAATTGAGATACGGGCTCTCCAGTATTCTTGGCTAAGTGAATACCTAAGTCAACTGGTGATTTAACTGGTTTATCGTCATACGCCTTAAACTTCTTAAGTATAGTCTCAACATAATGTGATTGAGACAATGACAAACCATCGGATGTCTTAGAGATTTTAATCCCTAATATTACATCCGCCACTCCCATATCCTTCATGTCAAAATGTTTTGTTAACATTTTCTTAGTCGAGGAAATGACTTTGGAGTTATTTCCCATAATTAGCATATCGTCAACATATAGGCATATGATTACATATTCATTAGGTGTGTTTTTAATGTAGACACATTTGTCACATTCATTGATTTTGAAGCCATTTGACAACATCGTTTTATCAAACTTTTCATGCCATTGCTTCGGTACTTGTTTCAATCCATACAATGATTTTACAAGTCTACACACCTTCTTTTCATTTCCTGGTGCAACAAACCCTTCAGGTTGTTCCATGTAGATTTCTTCTTCTAATTCACCATTTAGAGACGCGGTTTTGACATCCATTTGATGTATTTCAAGATTATGCAATGCTGCGATTGCAATCAAGACACGTATAGACGTAATTCTTGTAACGGGTGAATAGGTATCAAAGAAATCTAGTCCTTCTTTTTGTCTATACCCTTTGGCTACTAATCTAGCCCTGTATTTATCAATTGATCCATCCGACTTTAATTTCTTTTTGAAGATCCATTTACAGCCTAAAGCTTTGTTTCCCGGAGGGAGTTCAACCAATTCCCAAGTATGGTTACTCATGATGGATTCAATTTCATTGCGTACAGTTTCTTTCCAAAAAGGAGCTTCAGGAGAGGACATTGCTTCATCAAATGTCCTAGGATCATTTTCAAGTAAATTGGTTACGAATTCTGGACCGAATGTCTTTGGAATTCGTTGCCTTTTACTACGTCTCGGTTCTTCATTTACTTGAAGATCATCATTCTTTCCATGTATATTATCATAAGTTCTTTTATTTGAACTTATTTCCTTTTCTTTACACGGAAATCTATCTTCAAAGAAGACCGCATTTCTTGATTCAATAATTGTACCTACGTGTACATCAAGTAATTCGGATTTATGAACCAAGAATCGATATGCACTACTATTGATAGCATATCCAATAAAGACACAATTAATTGTCTTTGGTCCAATCCTAACTTGTTTAGGTTTGGGTATTTGTACTTTCGCTAAGCACCCCCACACTTTGAGATATTTGTAGGAAGATTTCCGACCTTTCCATAATTCGTAAGGCGATTCAACCTTATCTTTGTGTGGTATTTTATTTAGGATATGATTTGCAGAAAGTATGGCTTCCCCCCACAAGTTTTGAGGTAAGCTCGAACTTATCAACATTGCATTCATCATTTCCTTTAACGTTCGATTTTTGCGTTCAGCAATTCCATTAGATTGTGGTGAATATGGTGCCGTTGTTTGATGAATTATTCCAGATTCAGCACAAAATTCTTCAAATGGTGCAACATATTCTCCACCTCTATCACTACGAATCATTTTAATTCGTTTTCCAAGTTGATTTTCAACTTCATTTTTGTAGTGTTTAAACACTTCCAAAGCTTCATCTTTGCTTTTCAACAAGTACACATAACAGTACCTTGTACAATCATCTATGAATGTGATGAAGTACTTTTTACCACCCCTTGTTGGTACGAACTTCAAATCACACACATCCGTGTGAATTAGTTCTAATGGTGTGGTGTTTCGTTCAACCGAATGAAATGGTGTTTTGGCCGCTTTTGCCTCTACACATGTTTCGCATTTTCCATTATTAAAATGCATATTCGGAAGTAAACTTAAATTCATTAACTTTCGTATTGAATTAAAGTTTGCATGTCCTAATCTATGATGCCATAGATTACATGACTCAAGCATATAAAATGAAGATGACGTTTTATTGATTGTAGCATTTGGTACAACAGTTAGGACATTCATTTTGAATAGTCCATCTTTTACATAGCCTTTGCCTACATACATATCATTTTTGGTAAGTACAAACTTATCCGATACAAAGACTAGTTTAAAGTCATTCTTGCTTAATAAAGAACTCGACACAAGGTTCTTACGAATATCCGGTACGTGAAGTACATTATTGAGGCTAAGTTCTTTTCCCGACGTCATCTTCAAGACCACTTTGCCTTGTCCTTCCACTTTGGATGTTGAGGAGTTCCCCATAAACAATTTTTCTCCCTCGTTTAGAGTGTATGAAGTGAACATTCCTCTATCGGCACAAATGTGACGGGTTGCACCCGTATCAACCCACCATTCCATAGGATTTCCAACAAGGTTGCATTCAGAAACAACCGCCGATAAACTCATATCGGACATGCCATTTGATATGGCATCAGATTCGATAATGTTGGCTTGTGATTGCTTCTTCGGTTTGCGACAATCAACCGAGCTATGTCCAGCCTTTCCACAATTGTAGCAATTTCCCTTGAACTTCTTTGCATTCTTCTTTGTAGATTCAACGGAATGCTTTCTCTTCTTTCCTTTGTTGTTGCTAGATTCCACCACATTTGCCTCTGCTTGTGGTATGCCATTCTCAACTCGTTTTTCCGAACTTCGGTTGTCTTCTTCAATCCTCAATCGGACCACGAGTTCTTCAATGTTCATCTCCTTGCGCTTGTGCTTGAGATAGTTTTTGAAGTCCCTCCACAGGGTGGAAGTTTCTCGATAATTGCAGCCACTTGAAATGATTCGCTCACGGACATATTTTCCGCATGAATGTCATGGAGTATGACTTGCAATTCTTGTACTTGATTGATGACGGTCTTCGAATCTACCATTTTGTAGTCCAAGAATTTTCCCACAATGAACTTCTTGATTCCGGCATCTTCGGTCTTGTACTTCTTTTCCAAGGTCTCCCATAGTTCCTTTGCAGATTTCTTATAGCAATACACACCGTATAAGGCGTTGTCCAAGCCATTAAGAATATAATTCTTGCATAAGAAATCAGAATGTTTCCAAGCATCCAAAGCAATCAAAGATGCCCTATTATTTTCCCCTTCTTGTATGGCGGGAGGATCTTCATTCAATAATTTCGCCAAGTTGAGGGTTGTGAGATAAAACAACATTTTCTGTTGCCACCTTTTGAAATCAACCCCAACAAATTTCTCCGGTTTTCCCCCATGTGAAACGGAGTTTGAATGAACGATAGTAGGGGCACCCACAACCGGAGGAATCACATTAGTAGTAGTTGTATTCACAACGGGAGGAATCACACCGGTAGGAACACTTCCTTCAGAAGTTCCCATATTCGAAGTTTCATTCGAAGTAGTATCGGTATTAAGAACCGTATTCATTTCCGTTTACGTAAAACAGAAGATCAACCAAAACAAAATAGAAATGAAGAAGATGTTAAACTTAACAAGTTTAACCAAACAAGAATGTCACTTTCACAAAATATAGAGATTTCGACTTAAGATTGTTGGGTGGATTTGTGAATAGTGACGTCAAATAATGAAAATTTGTAAATCCGTGCCGAAATTTGGACAGGGTAACGGAAAGGAAAATACGAAACAAGAAAAAGAAGAAAAGAAGGAATAATGCCGAGGCAAGAGTTGGACTCTTTGTCCTTAAGTCGAATTTGCCCCGCAACGGTGCCTACGGACAACGGCAATCGACTCCCAAGATACAACGGCAACACTTGTGTTTGAAGCACTCCAAAACACAAGTACAACGAACCAAAATTAGGCTTATGTACTCCAAAGATGAAATGAAAGAAATCAAATCATTTGAATAAATGAATGATGAATTGATGAATGAATAAATAATCCAAGCATATGGGGTCTATATATAGATGTTGGAAAGTTATCTCTCAAAAGACACAACCTTTACAAGAGACACATCCTTTCAAATTTGTCTCTAATTGAAGAGACACAATTATTGGAAATTATTAATTTCAAAAGTCACAATCTTTCATATGAAAAGACACATCTTTTCATTTAAATTAATTCTAGAATATTCAATAATATTTTTTTAATTTTTCAATATTGTCACAATTTTAAGTGACTTAATTTTCCATTCACTATTAATGGTTCCACTTAAATAATCACATAAATTGGTCAAAACCAATTTTTCCAACAATTGTATTCAAAAAATGGCGATGTAAGGAAACTAGATTACCATTCTCAAACTTAAGGTAAAAGTAGACATACGTGTAATGAAATTATAAGGAAGTCTCATCATGTTCTTGACTAGTCAAGTGTTGATTTTTGTGGACTAAAAACAATATGAATTTTACTTTGATTGATATATGGTTTACATTTCTAACTTGTGAATTTTTGACATTCTCCATTGAGATGCTACAGATGTAATTGGGATTTCTTCTGACAGATGACTTTAGCATCAGAATTTTCCTATCCCAAGTTCCAAAAATAAAGGATCTTTGTCCACAGAAAGGCATCTGCAAGAGGCTGTGTAAAAGAAGACAAATTGTAATTTTATGTGGTGTTTACTCTTTTAAGATCACGGTAATTTTCGTTCGATTTAAAAACTAAGGAAACTGTTGATGAATAATTTTCATGGTTTGGTAGTTTAACGTGTGTATCAATATGTTTTGATTTTTCATTTCATTTTTGTTTGATAATGATCATGGCTTTTTAATGTATGTTCACTCAAGACGAATTTGGGTTGAGAAATTTTAATACTGATAAATTCGTAACTGGAACCCCAAAAAAATATATATGTATTTGTAACTGGAACCCCCAAGAAGAAGAAGAAGGGAAATTTTTTTTAAAATGGGCGTCAGTTGTTGGAAAACAACCGATGCCTAAAGTTGAAATTTAGGCGTCGATTGTAGACAACAGTCGACACGTATTGTTAGCTTTAGGCATCGGTGGTAGCTCAACAACCGACACGTATTTTCAACTTTAAGCGTCAGTTTTACCTCAACAACCAAAACCTAAAGTCAACTTTAGGCTTTATTTTACAACAGAAACATAAAGTCAATACAATTTGCGTCGCCACCATAGGCATCGCCTATACAACCGACGTCTTTTGTGTTTTACAACCGACGCGAATGAGTGTGTTTGTACTAGTGGTTCTGCATGTGAAAGTGGCTTGACCTTGCATAAACAATATTTATGAACAATTGTTTATAAACGGTTTACCGAACAGAGGCTTATTAAAGAGTTCTGCATTTTTATTATTTGACATTTAATATTACACCCCAAAACTAATGAGAACTAAGAAAGCCAAACCCAGATGCGTGTGCCCGTGAGACCCATGATGAGATCCGACACTGAATAGGTTCAAGATTCGAGACTAAACATGTAATTAAAGTCAAGAAAAACAAGCCAAGAATCAAGTTTGAGCCAAAAATAAGAAGAAATTGGACTCGACCAATTTCAGTCAACTGAAAGTCTGCAGAGAATTTTGAAGGCAGCCTTAGTCGCTTTCGGCTGAGGGTTGGTCGACCGAAAATGCCATTTCGATCGATCGAAACACACTGTTTTAGAAAAACAGGGTATTTCTTGCAAATTTCGAATTTACATCTTTTACCCATTTTTGTAGGATATATGCACATTTTTCATTTCTGTAGCGCCCTGAGTTCTAAATACCCGGTTCACCACGTCATTGTCTGATCTAACTTTTAAAATAATATTTTAGCGAAAGAAATAATTGAAATTCATTTTCGGCAACATTAAATAAACTGTAATGGTCGATAGAATTGGAAATATTTATGAAACAATTTGAAATAATAATCTAGTCATTAATATTGTAAAGCAATTGACAAAATCATAATTTCTCAAATAACTGAAATTCTTAAAATTTCCCCATGGTTGGAAATATGGAAATCATTAAAGTAGGACTTTCAACCATTTAACGATTATTGCCACCATCATCCATCACTTACTACCGTCTCCGAAATCTGCAAATGTTGTTAAAATAGACATGAACATTTCATAAAAATACTCAGTAAACTCATCGCCAATTAATTAATTCACATTATAATTGAACACATAAATGCAGGCTCTTTAGAAATCATAGGGTGTGAGTTGCTCTTCTTGTGCATTAAAGTACTTGGCTTCTTTTTGAAAATCATAGGCTCTTTAGAAATCATAGGGTGTGGGTTGCTCTACTCATCTCGTGCACATAAGGCACGTATGTTATGCATAACATCATCATTTATCTTGTAGCGGATTGGGCTCCCTCAAGGGGCCTTTTTCCTAATCTTGCCGCATACTCATATCATCATTATTCCCGACGAAGGAATACATGCTCATTTTCATAAAAATGACTTTTCACAAGTCACATAACATACACATTCACATGTAATCATAATTTAAATCAATTAATAGGGACGAGTCTACCTTAAAATTGACGAGTGCAAAGTTGAGCGGGAAACGACTTCAATTCTTTAATTCTCCTACGCTTCGTCTAGCCAATTAGAAGATTAAGTCGAATTAGTCTTTTGAAATTTATAGTTTAAAAATGATTACTTAAAATTGAGGGATTGAAATTGCTGATTTTGAAAGTTCGGGGACTAAAACGAATACTTTGAAAGTTGAGGGACTAAAATGAATATTTTGAAAGTTGAGGGACTAAAATGAATAATTTTCAAAAGTTGGGTCGAAGCTCGAGATGAATATTAAATTGTAGGGCTTGAAATAAGTGATTTTGAAAATGAAAGGCTTATTAAAATCATTTGGAACTTAATGGGCTGAAATGATAGGTTTTAAAATCTATAGGGATTGATTTAAATAACTTTGGAACTTGGGGACCAAAGTGCAAATTCTGAAATCAGTAATATAACCAAAACCTCTCTCTCTCTCTCTCTCTCTCTCTCTCTCTCTCTCTCTCTCTCTCTCTCTCTCTCTCTCTCTCTCTCTCTCTCTCTTATTACCGTCAGAACGCAGAGGCGCGAGGGAGGAGGAAGAAATTCGGTCTTCCAGCCGGAGGTTCGCTGGCGCAACGCCGGCGCAGGATACGACCGACGGCGTGGGTTCCGCTAGGCTAGGTTTTGGGACTGATTGGGTGCGATTCGAGGTGAAACCGGGGCTGCAGGTCGGGACTTCCGGTGGAAAATCCGGCCATAAATGGTCGACGGTAGAGGTAGGTAACTGGGGTTCATTTATTACTGGGTTTTTGGTTTGATTTTGGGGCTGGTAGATGGGGGTTCAAGGTTGGGCAGTGGAGGTGGTTGGCTGAGTTTGGTGTCGGCGATGGGCGATCGAGGTGATGGTGATTCGGTTTGTTGGTGGGTTCGTTTGTGTATTGTGGTTGTGCAGTGGGTGGTGAGGATCATGATGGTGATGGTGTAAATGGGTGGCTGGCTGGCCGTGGTGGTTGTAGCCGTTTGATGGCGGTTTGTGTATTGGTTTGGGCGTGGTGATGGTGATGGTGATGGTGAAGAAGAAGAAAGTGTCGGTGGTGATGGCTGCTACAGGTGGTTTGGGTGGTGGAGTTACAGGTGGTTTGGGTGGTGGAGCTGCAGGTGGCTTGGGTTGCTGGTGGTTGGCCGAGACTGTGGAGGTGTTGTGGTGGTGTGGATGGTGGTGTTGATGGTGGATGGTGGTGGCCGGTTGTGAACGGAGCTCAAACAGAGAATGTGCCATGATTCTGCAATGGGGTCTGAAATGGCTGAAATGGAGGTGTTGGAAATGGTGGGTTGGTTTGTTGAATGGAGAGGCTGGGATGGTTTGAGTGGTGACGTTGAGAGTTGGGTTTGGAGGAGTGGGTGATATAGGGCTAGGGTATGGTATGGTATGGTATGTGATTGATATGATTGATGGAGGTTGGTAGGTGTGAAAATCAAGACAAGCATTGCACGTAGTTCGAGGGAAATTCGCACGCGAATTCAACTGGTCGGGAGAATGAAACTGATAAAATGAGATTGACGTAATTTGAGATTTAAGATGATTTTGAAAATAATAATTTAAATAAATAATAAAATTTTGGAAAATTCGGATTTTAATTAAAATCGAATTGACTTTACATTTCTCGACTTGGCTAGACGAACGCGTCGTGACGTTAACTTAAAAATTGCGAGATCGCAGCGACACGGTTTTCGAAGTTTTAAAATAATTATTTAATCGCGTGGAAAATTCTTGGTCGCTACAACCTTACCCCCTTAAAATAATTTCGTCCTCGAAATTAAACTTACTTGATCTATTCTTCTGGATACTTGGCTAGGATTTCATCTTCTTTTCCTCCAGTAGCCTCATCATTATTGTGTCTACCCCACTGGACTTTGACTAAAGGAATCTCTTTGTTTCTTAAGACATGGGCTTTTCTTTCTACTATGCACATAGGTGCATCTTCATAAGTCAAATATTTCTGAACTACAAGAGACTGATAATTCACCACATGATTATGATCATGAACATACTTTCTCAATGGAGAAACATGAAAAACATTGTGAACAGCTGCAAGTTCTGGTGGCAAAGCCAACAATAAGCCACATTATCCACTTCTCTAGTATTTCAAATGGTCCGATGAAACGAGGCCTTAATTTCTCTTTCTTGTCGAAACGAAAAGTACCCTTTATAGGAGCTACTTTCAAGAACACTCTCTCTAATCTCAAACATTACGTAACATCCCAAGTTTAAAATCTAAAGCCTAGGCGTGTTAACTTCCATTCACATTAAATACGGAAATAATCGTTTAAAATATTTAAACTTTTCATTTTCTATTATAAAATTTTACAAAAATTTCGGCAGAGTCTCCTCTATAACTTGGACATAACCAACCTGTAGAGGGACATCATACCTACAATACAAATGCAATTCTCAACTCATTCAACATCCAACCACAATTCCAAAATTTAACCTCAACATCAATTCCCAAACTCCTCAACATAAATAAATTTAAACCAAGAGTTTCATTTAACTAAATGGAGGATTGATAATCTACTAAAGAGAATATTGATTTATCAAAAACTACATCCAATAAACAATTAAAAGAATGAACTAATAAAAATACTAAAACATTTATGAAATTCCACTTCAAACCCTATTTAAAATGATAAATCATGGTACTGTCTGAGTCAGCCGCCAAGTGCTCTCCTCGGATCACCTAACTTTCATCACCTGAAATGTTGGGGAGGGATTGGGGTGAGCTAAAGCTCAGTAAGTAAACTTTATGCATGTAATGCATGCTCATTACATGAAATGCCTTAGACCATTTAAAGTAATTATCTCCATTTACTTTACTTTTCAAGACTTCATACGTTCCAACTTCACTTTAACATTTTCGAAACTTTAACTTTATTTCTATCGTGAGCGCAATTAGTGTATCTTCTAGCCAATCATAATGCGGTGGGCAATTTCCCTTATTTAAAACCAGGTTATCACTTTTCCACCGCATAGCAGTTTAAAATTTGTCACCGCCAAGCGGTTTAGCAATCGTCACCGCAAAGCTGTTTAATATTTGCCACCATCAAACGGTTTTGTAATCGTCACCGCAAAGCGGTTTAATATTTGCCACCGCCGAGCGGTTAAGCAATCGTCACCGCAAAGCGGTTTAATATTTGCCACCGTCAAGCGGTTTTGCAATCGTCACCGCAAAGCGATTTAATATTTGCCACCGCCGAGCAGTTAAGCAATCGTCACCGCAAAACGGTTTAATATTCACCACCGCAACAGCGGTTTAATTTGGGTACGCCGGTCCACCGCGCCCCATTTCCCATTCACACCTTTCATGGCATAGAAGTACATTCATTTATTCTTAAAACTTGGGAGACATACTCTTTGAGAACAATCTAACTTTCCACACTTTTCCTTTAAAATCATTTGACTTCCCCAGTACTCAATGACAAATGCATGCTTGATGATGCAATTAACATAAAATATATGAATGCTTGGGCAGTTTCCAATTTGAACAATATATATTTATATGAAGTAACGAAAGCATCGAAAACTAGCAATATACAAAGTTGTCACTTGAGCACAGAAATTTCACATTAACTTTCAACTTTAATAAAAATATGGGGAGTTTACTTACTTGACGTCCTTAGCATTTACCGTTATCTGAATTTGCAAGTGGAGGAACATCGGCTGCCCGTGACGTCAATGTACCAAAATCCTAGTTGTACCCATTCATTAAGTGAAATATAATTTTAGTTCAAAATCACATTTGAAACTCCTAAATGAGGTTGAGTCTCTCAAGTGATTTACAATTCAAACCAAATGGAATCTTAAGCCATGTCAAATACAAACCATATACTACATTCAGAATAAGAGATTAACTTCAATAGCAATAATTGAAATCTAACTTATCAATTTACACAAAGGTCAAAGCTATAGAACATTCATCAAAAATTAAATTTCACAAAGACAAATCCAATTTGCATTCTAACTATTCATAAATTTGAAAATCGCCATTTATTCAAACTTTACCCGAACAGTTAACTAAACTACAAATTTCATAAATTTCGAAAGTCTGGAAATTGTGACTATAAGTCAAACATATACACTAAAATTGAATTAAAAACCACCTCATTACTTGAAATTCTAATTTAGTATACACATAATCACAATACTTTTCATTAGTAAACCAAAATCTTGACTGAGGTTAAAACTTCCACGTGATCCACAATTTTATTCAAACGGGGTTTAAAGTTATGTCAAACCCTAGCATGCCATATTCTAAACAAAAATCCAAGTTCATTGCAAATTAGAAAATCTTCTTATCCATTAATTTTAACCTCAAGTAAATATATTTGACTTAAACCAAAATTAACAAAATGATCAAACAACAACTCTAACCATTCTTGAAATTTTCCCCAAATCTAAACATTTCAATTATAACTCATGTTCACACTAGACAATAGAGCTAATTGAATCCTTTAAATTCCAAAATCTGAAAATGCATACTTTTAAATAAAATCTTTCTTCAAATCTAAATTTTATTATAAAACTTGGAATATACATATATGCACATTGCCCCAAATCTGAATTTTCGGTTATTATATAAGAATTAAACTAAAAATATATCAATTAACCAAATTAATGCTTCCATTTTCGAAATCTGAAAAATTGTCTTCATGATTCAAACTTAATCAAACACTTAACTAAGTTACAAAATTATCAACACACACACACACACACATTGTCCAACATCTCAAATAAACAATGTAAAATTCGAAATCTAAACAAGTCCAAAATCTGAAATTAACTGTAAAAATCTGAATTTATATATATAAGGTGCATACATACGTTATTTACATAGAATCTATATATAAATACATGTGTATATCGAATTATGTATGTGTGTGTGCGTGGAATTGTGTGAAACCGTGTGTGTGTGTGTGTGTGCGGTTCGTGTGTGTGTTCGGGTTTTTGTGCGCTGCCGGTGAAAGGAACGAGGGAAGGGGGAGGGTTACTGGGGTGGTGGCGCGGCGGTGCTGTCAAGAGAGGGAGAGCATCGCGAAGAGAGAGCCGAGAGAGAGAGAGAGAGAGAGAGAGAGAGAGAGAGAGAGAGAGAGAGAGAGAGAGAGAGAGAGAGAGAGAGAGAGAGTGAGAGTGAGGGTGTGAGAGAGCGGAGAAAGCGAGCGGATAGAGAGAGAGAGAGAGAGAGAGAGTGAAGGATTAGGTATAGGTACTAATTTTTTTTCATAATTTGCAATTTAGCCCCTCTACTCTCAACCATTGGTAATTTAAGTGCAACCTTCAAAATTTTAACAAAGTGCCCTAAAACATATTTCTTATTTACAAATAAATACAATCTAGGCCAATTACAACTTAATTAAAGAAAAATTAGTCATCTTAGCAAATAAAATAAATACTTATGATTGTACATAACAATTTATTAACATTTTAATTGGCACATTGATCAAGACGGCGTCCAAGTCCTTCCACTGCAAAATAATTAAAATTATAGATAATAATAATTATCAATTTAAAATTCACAACAACTTTAACATAAATTTTACGCGAAATTTAAAATTTGCACTTAAAATGAAAAGCGGTCTTACACATTAAGTCTCTTCTTTGATCGGCATAACTTTAATTCGTAATCTGAATCTTCTCGATAACATCAACTGTTTTCTCAATCAATTCTGAACCCAATAATTTCCTCTCGCCAACTTCATCCCAATAGTTTGGCGATCGTCATTGCCGTCCATACAAAACTTCATAGGGTGCCATACCAATGGTAGCTCGAAATTATTTGTTGTAGGCAAACTCTACTGATAGAAATATATCTCTCAATTACCATTTGGGTCTAGAACACATGCCCTAAGCATATCTTTCAATGTCTGAATCTGGAGATGGTAGGCAGTACTAAAATTTAATTTAGTACCCATTGCCTCATGTAAACTCTTCCAAATCTCAAGGGAAAAAATTCTCGAATCTCTATCTGAAAAATGGACACTAGCAATCCATGAAATCGAACAACCTCTCTAACATATATCTGTACCTCATACAAAGCTATCGAAAAGACGCTTGATAGCTATTGAATAGAACTCAATCGATCATCCGACATTATCCAACTTATTAACTCATTCGTTGACCTTCTATTTCCAACCTTTCAAGGATCTATATTAATATCGAATCCACGACATAAATACCAATCATTCCAATGCTTAAACTAAAAATCAAGAAGATTGATCAAGAATAAAACCTTATTACCCAAAATATAGAAACGAAGTATCAATTCCAAAATATTGAGTACAACCCAAACTTGGCAGAATCTTTCTGAAAGATATACAAACGCAATCATTTCTAAACTCGGTTGAAATCCCCTTTTCAAAATCGAAGAAATTCAAACTTAAATCCTTTAGTCCATACTTTCAAATCATGCATCAAGTACCTGGTATCACATACTCATTCTAGTCGAGGACTAATGTACTAACTTAAAGTATCATCATAAGGATCAGATATGATATTCTCAAATCTAGAAAACCTCACTAACTTCCCAATCTGAAGTTCAAGATACAATTTTCCCTGATCTCCCAAAGCTTCAATTCATGTCACACTATGAACAATACTCTGATTAAGTCCATCACCATTAAATAAGACTTCTGTGAATCACATAAGATTCCTCATCAAGTTTACTTAACCCAAAGATACAATCTCATTATAAGTAAAAGTCACACAACCGATCATCTCAGATTTTCCATTATTGTAGCAAAATAATTTACTCACATCAAAAGCACAACCAATAATAAGTAATCGAAACTGCATCACCAAAACTTCAAATAAACCCATATATGATGTCTCAAAATGAAAATTCCCAATCGTTGGTAATATTTCACCATAATTCAATAACCATCAAATTAAGATCAATTGACTCAACATATTCACATAATTCATTCACGGGATAGCCATTGTAACATCCCAAAATTTTCACATCTTTATTTATTTAGTAAAATTATGGCTCTAAGGGATGATAAGGGAAATCTTAAGAAGAGATAAGCAGAATATCCTTAATCATTAGTTCTAGGACCAAATTGACTTAGAACAAAATTATGAAAAGTATTTGGACTCAATTAGAAATGTAATTATATTAAAAGGACTAAGCTGAAAAGTTGGTAAAAAGTCAGCTTAAATTACAGAATTGCCATTGTAGAGGACTCGACTTTATGACCTTAGTAAATGAGATGTGTTGAGCCATTTCCGATGCATGTTACACCAATTCTTAGATCCCAATGAGTTCTACACATTGGTATCAGATTTGAGATCATCCAAGATCGGGAGTCACTTGAAAAATCGAGCCAAACATGCATACATGAAAAGGTAGAAATCTGAGAAAATTTGAAATATGGCTAAGTATAATACCCTGTCGAACAGCCAACTTTGGAGAACCGGTTCGAGCTGGATTTTGGTCCATTCCCGTTGCATGTATGACCGTTACGAAGCTCGTAACGTGAACTTTCCAACGGTATAAAGAATGGCCAAAATGGACCTCGTTTCGACCTTCAAATCTTAGCCTAAAAGTGACTACCTGGAATAGGAAATCTGAAATTTTTTCTATTAAAATATTGCATGTAGGGACACCTGTCACCTGGCACCAGAATTTGATTAAGACATGTTTGGCATGGATAATCTGAATTAGGAACCAATTCGATATATATATTCGTACAAATAATCGTTGAATTCACATAAATATAGCATGGGGTATTAAATAAGTAGAAATATAATATGATAAACCCAACCAAACATGACCCAGCTTAGACCCCATATATATATACACCTGTAGTCTATGAATTAAACTCCTAAAGCCTTACTGATCGATCAACCCAGCAGAAATCAGGTAACCCCTTTTTCCCAAACTTAGAATTCTTAGGAAATTTAGCACATTCTTCATTTGATTCCTTTAATCCATGGAGGTATGAGTGTTGAATACTAAATTATAAGAAATTCATCACTTATACACTCAAATACTACCAGAAATTGAATAGAATAAACACAGAAACTGATTTCCAAAAACCTGCAGAATCGGATGCTACCAGTAGCATCCGAATCTGTTAGTGTAAAATCTGAAATTCTGGTAGTGCTGGTTGGGATTATTAAACAGGGTTATCATCTGAAGTAAATGCTTCCTTTTAGCCTTAGTTTGTCAAATTATTAACTTGATTTTTATACCCATATAATTATAAATTTCAGGTTAACAATTTTAAGTGGAAATCAAAACTAAGGTGAGTAAAGTAGATAGTTTTTCTTTGATGTTATGTTCTGGTCCAGATTTATGTATGTGGATTCATGCTTGATATGGATTATTTTAACACTTAAGTAAGACCTTGAAGTATTAAATCTTATTTATGAAATTATCTAACTAATTAGGGGATGAAGTTATGTAATACAAATTCTGTATATGATGTTAAAGGTTGCTGTCCAGATTTTCATGTGACTTCAAAATGTTATGTTTAGCTGGGAATTGCAGTTTATGAACTGAGAATGATGTTAAGGATTGAACTATTAAATTTGAGAATAGGCATTATACTAAGACTTATCATACTTAAGCCATGCATGTGTCAAAAGGCTGATTTTTAGGTTGCTGTCCAGATTTAAGTGATTGTATAGAGCCCCTTTAGGGATTCCTAAGATTGAGTTTTAATTGAATTATTAATTGATGTTATGAGAAAAAGTTGCTAGTTGAGTAGGGAAAGTCTTGAAGTTTAGAATATAGTTTATACCATGGATTATGAGATTCATGGTTTGCATGTGTTAAAAATTCTATCTGATGAATCTGAAAACGATTTAATACAAATAAGATGGAAGTGAAAAGAAAATTTTAATTTTCCATGCAGTTTATATTCAATAAGTGAAACTAGTTTGCTCACTTCCATTATGTTTTATTTCCAACATACATGATTTAAAGATCTTCAAAATGGGTAAAGAAACTTGATGGTAAGATTGATTTAGTAAGAAGCACTTGTAGATATCTAGAGAGGATGCCTTTACACTATAGAAGGCAGAATATGATAGTTTAAATTGATTGTTTAATAGAGTTAAAGTTATGATTTGTAATTACATACCAAAGCAATTAAATAGGAGAGAAACAAGGATTTAATTTTATGCATGAACCATAATTTTATTCTGTCATATTGAAGTACCAATGTTGTGATGATTTGAGTAATCTACTTTTTCATTTTTATATTGTTAACTTCAGATTTGGATGCATTTTAGAAACACTAAACTTTTAAATATGAGATTGACAATTGCATCATAACATGCATGCATGATCAGTACATTGGTATGAAAGAAATATATAATCAAAGAAAGAATTAATGAAACACTATAGAATCCCTATTTGGGTGGTACACCTAGGGAGAAAGTCCCTAATTGAGGTCATGGGCTACTATATGCCCATAGAAGAAAGAAACTATTTGAGCTAGTATGCTTGGGAAAGAAAGAGGAAGAATCAAGTTAATAAACTTGCGAGTGTAAAGAACACTCTTAGTGACCTTGTGCTTCATTTAGCACTTTTGCGCGCGGGTGTACAATCCTAATGGGGAAGGGCCCAATAGAATAAAGAAAGAATGAACGAAGAAAGAAAATGGTACATGCATCATTTTGAAATAAAGAAATTAGAAGAAAAAGGATTGAAGAATGTGTATCATCATTCATGGCATTCCATACATCATCTTCATACTTGTTTAACTTGTATATAAGTTGAGAATTCTTATGTGTTAGTAAATAAATAAGATTAGATATGGAATGAGAAAGAGTCTTTGATGCTCCGTATGTGACTTATTTGGTGAAATAAGTGATTGTGGCATTTCTTGGTGTATTTAACTCTTGTGAAGCTATTAAGTTGTTTATATCAGATTTGTGTACTATATTCACTTACATATGCAAGGTATGATTCAAAGTTTAGAGGTAAAGTTATTCCACTCCATGAATTTTGCATAGTTACTCCTACTTTTACTCACTAAGCTTCGCCGCTTACAAGTCTTTTATGACTAATATAGGTAATGGATCGCGAAACACATGAGGTGGTGAGGACTTGGTGGAGAGCCTCGCGGGATGGACTGGAATATCATATTATTACTAAGATCGAAGTTTGGAGCCATTTTATCCGCTTCCCCGGGTTATATATTAAGGAAAGGATGTACAAGGTGTTACATTCCTATGATGCGGTGACACTCGAACCTAAGGGAACTTACTTCTTCATCCTATGAGGTGTAGAAGTGACTTAACTTTTGTATGGTAGTCTTCCCCTTAGCATGTGAGAAGGGATATTTTGTATGAAACGCCTAATCTGTTTTTGTATGGTTCCCTTGTAATTCACCCGAGTCTTTTGCTAATAGGGTGACTAAATGGAAATATGATAGTGAATATAAGATACTAAGGAAGGGGAAGCATATATGTTGTAAGGCTCCAAGTTGACGTTATGATGTTATGAAGTGAATGTTATGAAGTTGATGTTATGATGTGAATGTCATGATGTGAGTGTTATGATGTTATGAAGTTAATCTTTATGATGTTAGTGTGATGAAATTGAGGTTGTAAAATGAAATAGTTATATAATGGAATAGTGATAGGAATTGTAAGTGAAAGTAATTGAAATAAGAACTTTGAATCATGGTGATATGACACTGGTAACAAGAAGTTATTATGATTTAAAATGAACAAGTGGATATTAGTACCTTTGATAGATGTTAAAATGAAAAGCAGAAATTGATGATACTAATAGCACACAGTAGCTAGGTAGACAGTTACATGTAAAGATACTAGTATCCAGAAGAAGAAAAAAAAAAATTTAAGTCAGATTTTGAGATCGTCACAGCCATAACATCCATTAACTGTCTAGTTACCATTTCTTGGAGTAATCATGTAACATGTCACTTATCATCGTATCATATGACCTCAATTAAAACATACCAATCTCTCTAAGATTACAATATAATAACCATCATATCTATCACGTGAACCTTATACGTCAATCTGCTCGTTAAGATTATATATCAATCTCTCAAACTAAATAAATCTTAGATTCTGCCATATGTCACTCTTTCTGTACACTACTCCATAATAAGTAATCACGGTGAAGTCTGATCCCCATTCCTACAAACTTTATCCACAAGGACAAATACATAAAATTTCATTTCTTATTTTTGAACCAAGATACTATTAGTAACAATTTCCAAAATTTCAATGTATGATCTTATCATAAACTTTCCTCCGATCACATGCATTACTTCTGCAATACTTAAACAAATTTAGGTCCTGGTAAAATTTCTGTCATCAATTTCATCCAACAATTTCTCTCATGATCTTCTAATATCATAAATGGAAACTTAATGTACATCGGCGAATCATTCCCATTACGAGGAAGCCTTGATTCATTTTCCATGACTGGGACTCATCTTTCTTCGATTCTCACTTAGAACCAAATACAACATAACTGATTCATGAAAAGTCAACTTATTTCATAATCTCAATACATCGTCACATTCAGTTCTCATCATCGCATTATTCCTTAAAATCATCTATTGTACCTTTTATATTCAAATGACCTTATGGCCATCATCATAATCTCACATAGTCCCAATCATTCGATCATATGTCTCCAAATTCTCACTTCGAACAAATGGTTACTCCTTTAAGGCATCTCACTATAAAATACTTCCAATATCTCTCATTCATGATAACTGACTTTTCCAAATAATCATATTACATGTAAATAACCAAATCTTTAACATCATCTACCAATCGACTTCCAAAACAAATCAACAGTACTATCATATACTATCATAGTTTATGATATTCTCCAGTGCAAGTGCTCATTTCATACTAATAATCAATTCGTTCCCAAGAATAATTAAGATTCTTCCCAATAACACCATAATATTTATCTTCACTATCTTTCAGAATATGACTTGACATTTCCCAATGTATGCATCATTTCATCACATCACTTCCCGTATACCTTGACATCCAAGTAGTTGTATACTCCATCTTGTTTTTGAAATTGTGAAATAAGGGGAGTATTTCAATATAACTATCTCCATTACAAAAATGATTATGCTCCGAATAAGCCAAAAATGTCTCAAGAGTCATTATCCCTTTTTATCATTACTAAATCTTGCTTGTGGTGTAAATGATCTTGCAAGTCTAACCTCAATTCCCTTAGTGGGTTGTTTTACCATATCATGCTCTTAACTCAAAATGATAAAATTCTGGGCAGAGTCTCTGATGTGATCCAGACCACGGATACAAGCCCGCACAAAGATCCGTTGAAGATCAAAGGAGGACCGATGACTCAATTGCAAACCAAGAAGGCCAAGGAAGCAATGGACAAGTTAGTTCAAGAAACAATGGCCAAAACAATGTTCGTGTCATCAAAAGAAACAAGTTCCATGTTGGGGCCGAGCCAAAACGATGAGTGGATCAACCTTACTCATTGCGTCGAAGAAAGTGGTGAAATTTCAATGTTACGGCCGTAACATACAAATCCTCACGGCCGTAACCAACTTTCTGCTGAAAATTAAATTTGCGAGACATAAGCAATCACGGCCGTAAATTTCTTTCACGGCCGTAAAGTTCGAGTGTCACGGCCGTAATGGAGTTTCTGCTTAAATTTGGAATTGAGCGTTTTTGGACTTACAGCCGTAAGTCATATTGTCACGGCCGTAAGAGTGACTCAGAAGCAAGGTTACGGCCGTAAGGAATTCAGTCACGGCCGTAACATTACATACGCGTGATTTTAGGTTATTTTTATTTCCTTAATTTTAGGTAGTTGTTTCCTTATTTAATTAGAACTCCTTAACCTAGTTTTGACCCTATATATAGGGATGTAATTTTCATTATTCACAACCAGCTTTGATATATTAATTGAGAGGCAAATTGCTTTCACATTCTTATTCTTTATTGAATAAAATCCGAACTTGCGAGTTAATTCTTGTTTGTTCAAATATTGGGTGAGATTTATCTTCATTGTGATCAAGAGGTCAACATATCAATTGATTGTGTTGGTTGCTTGATTCAATTAATTTGAATCAATCTCTAAATCGTGGTTTATTGGCGTTCTTGGGTCGATTCCAATAATTTGTGGGTTGCGTAGCTACAATTGCTACGTGGTTTGCATCATCTGGTATCAGAGCTTAGGCTCCAAAAATCAAGGTTATATCTTGTTTTTGTTTTCTTGAGTTTCTTATTCTTGTTCTTCATGTTCTTCCAGCTTTGAGTCTTTAATCCAGAAAAGTGTCACAAAAAATTCAAAAGTCGTTATTTCCTTCGTTTGTTATCCGAATTTAATTTCGTTTGTTTCGTTTTTCTCGTAGTTGAATTTTCGAAAAAAAAAAAACGAAAATTCTCAGTTCAATTAAAATAGTTGATATCTGATTTTCAAGAATTATTTTCTTGAAACAATCCTAGTTTCCATAAAAAGTGTCAAGTTCTATATAAAGTCAAATTTAATTCTCTAAAGGTCTTCTTTGAGTTTTCCAACAAATTCATTACTTCTCACTCATATTCGATTTGAAGCAATCGGGTTTAAACTTGTTTGAGTTCAGATTCGTTCTTTGAAGCAATTGGGGTGAAAGCTATTGAGTGGAAAAAGGCAGAGAGGTGAGATCAATAGAGGGTAAAAGCCTAATTTGAGTGATACACGAGCGAAATACACGTGAGGCATATAATATTTAGTGTTAGGATGTCTGAACAATCTTCTACTGCAAAAAACAACGATCGAGCCAACATGACGGAAGAGATGGTACAACGGTTTGAGCGGTTGTTCGGGGATGTGTTAGGTAGGTTAGAAAGGCTTGAACAACCTCGGGAAGTGCCTAATGTCCGTAGGCAAGGTGGACAAGGTCGTAGAGTAGAGGGGGTCGATGAGAATGAAGAAGGTAGTGATTTTGACGATGGGGCAATTGTGGATAGAGTAGTTAGGCATGGAAGAAGGGATAGAGATCTTGGTGGCGATAGAATGGATGGTAGTATGAACAACATCAAAATGACAATTTCGTCATTCAAAGGAAGGAGTGATCCGGAAGCATACTTAGAATGGGAGAAGAAGATGGAATTAATTTTTAATTGCTACACTTATTCGGAAGAGAAAAAGGTTAAAGTAGCTGTACTTGAGTTCTCCGATTACGCTATTACTTGGTGGGATCAATTGGTGACTTCTAGGAGGAGGAATCGCGAGAGACCCGTTAGTACTTGGGATGAATTAAAAGCTATCATGAGAAAGAGGTTCGTTCCTAGTCATTACCATCGGGAGCTTCATCAAAAGTTGCAAAGTCTATACCAAGGATCAAAGAGTGTGGAGGATTATCATAAGGAGATGGAGTTGTTGATGATTAGAGCTAATGTAGAAGAGGATAGGGAGGCTACGATGGCTCTGTTTTTGAATGGGATGAATAAGGATATAGCTAATGTGGTTGAACTACAACATTACTTGGAGATGGAGGATATGTTGCATATGGCTATAAAGGTTGAGAAGCAATTGAAGAAAAAGGGAACAGCAAGGTATCAATCGGGTTCTAATTCTTCTTGGAAACCGAAGTGGGAAGGTAAAGGAGAAGGGGCTGTTTCTAAAGGAAAGTTTGAAGCATCAAAAGGGAAGTTTGAGGCACCAAAAGGGAAGGAGGAACAAGCTAATAAATTCGTACCTAAAGGGGAACCTCAACCATCTAGGAGTAGAGACATTCAATGCTTCAAATGTTTGGGAAGAGGGCATGTGGCATCTCAATGTCCTAATAGGCGAGTGGTACTTTTGCGAAAGGATGGAACTATGGAGAGTGATAGTGAGGAAGAGGATTATAGCGATATTCCAGCGTTGGAGGAAATATGTGAGGATGAAGATGTGTTATCCGGGGAGCATGGCGAGTTCTTAGTGGCAAGGCGAGCCCTTAGTGCCCAAATCCACACGGATGATTTGGAACAACAACGGGAGAACATATTTCATACTCGATGTCGCATTAATAACAAGGTATGTAGTATGATTATTGATGGCGGTAGTTGCACTAACGTCGCTAGTACTATACTTGTTGAAAAATTAGGATTACCTTTGTTAAAACATCCTAAACCTTATAGGCTTCAATGGTTAAATGATAGTGGAGAAATTAAGGTGAATAGGAGGGTGTTGGTGAATTTTTCTATTGGTAGCTATGTGGATGAAGTTATGTGTGATGTGGTACCTATGCATGCCGGGCACATTTTGTTGGGTAGACCTTGGCAGTATGATAGGAAGGTCACGCATGATGGGTATAAAAATAGGTATAGCTTTACCAAAGGGGAAAAAACCATTACACTTGCACCATTGACACCGTCACAAGTGTATGAAGATCAAATAAAACTGAAAAATGATGAAGAAAAAAAAGTAAAGGAAAATGAGAAAAAGAGAGTTGAGGCCACGACCTCAGAAAAAGGAGAGGAAAAGAGAGTTGGAGCCACGACTCCAGAAAAAGGAGAGGCGAGAGAAAAAAAGAGTGTTGGGGTATATACCTCAGAAAAAGGAGAGGGAGCGAAGAGTGCCAGAAAAGAAAGAAAAATGAGTTTCTACGCAAAACGGAGTGAAATCAAAAAAGCATTTATGGAAAAACGACCAATGGTCCTTTTATTGTACAAGGATTCATTCCTTGCCTTTGATGAAACTAACAAATCCCTCCCTAGTTTGGCTATTTCTTTATTGCAGGAATTCAAGGATGTGTTTTCAGATGATATACCTAGTGGGTTGCCACCCATTCGAGGTATTGAACATCAAATTGATTTTATACCTGGAGCAGTCATTCCAAACCGTCCAGCTTATAGGAGCAATCCCGAGGAGACGAAGGAGCTTCAAAAGCAAGTTGAGGAATTAATGAGTAAGGGGTACATAAGGGAGAGCATGAGCCCATGTGCCGTACCCGTGTTACTTGTGCCGAAGAAGGACGGAACGTGGAGAATGTGTGTTGATTGTAGGGCCATCAACAACATAACGGTAAAGTATCGTCATCCTATTCCTAGGTTAGATGATATGTTGGATGAATTGTATGGCTCTAGCATATTTAGTAAAATTGACCTTAAGAGTGGTTATCATCAAATTCGAATGAAAGAAGGAGATGAGTGGAAAACTGCTTTTAAAACTAAGTATGGCTTGTATGAATGGTTAGTAATGCCTTTTGGACTTACTAATGCACCTAGCACCTTTATGCGTTTAATGAATCATGTTTTACGTGCATTTATAGGTAAATTCGTTGTAGTTTACTTCGATGATATCTTGATATATAGTAAAACTTTGAATGAGCATGTGGAGCATGTTAGGTGTGTGCTTGTGGTTTTAAGACAAGAGCAACTTTTTGCTAATTTTAAAAAGTGTGATTTTTGCATGGAAAAAGTTGTGTTTCTTGGCTATGTGGTTAGTGCTAAAGGGATAGAAGTAGATGAAGAGAAAATCAAAGCTATTAAAGAATGGCCAACACCTAAAAGCATAACTGAGGTTAGGAGTTTTCATGGCTTGGCTAGTTTTTATAGGCGCTTTGTTAAAAATTTTAGCACGATTGCTGCACCACTCACAGAAATTGTCAAAAAGAGTGTAGGGTTTAAATGGGGTGTAGAACAGGAGCATGCATTTGATACTATCAAAAATATGTTATGTGAAGCACCGGTTTTATCACTTCCTAACTTTGACAAAGCTTTTGAGATTGAATGTGATGCCTCAGGGCTAGGCATTGGAGCTGTTTTAATGCAGGATCAAAGGCCAATCGCCTATTTTAGTGAAAAACTAAAAGGGGCTGCACTTAATTATCCCACATATGACAAGGAGTTATACTCACTTGTGCGCGCTTTGGAAACATGGCAACATTACTTGTGGCCACGGGAGTTCGTGATACACACTGATCATGAATCCTTGAAACATTTGAGGGGTCAAGCTAAACTGAGTAAGAGACATGCAAGGTGGGTAGAGTTCATCGAAACATTTCCCTATGTCATCCGGTACAAACAAGGTAAGGAAAATGTGGTGGCAGACGCATTGTCTCGAAGGTATGTTCTTTTAAATTCTTTAAATTCGAAATTGCTTGGATTTGAATACATTAAGGACATGTATGCTAATGACCTGGACTTTTCTAATATTTATGAGTCATGTGGTAAAGGGGCTGTGGATAGGTTCTTTAAACATGATGATTATTTATTTCGAGAAAATAAATTGTGTGTCCCTAGGTGTTCAATGAGAGAATTACTTGTGAGAGAGGCCCATAGTGGAGGTCTAATGGGTCATTTTGGGATTAAAAAGACCATTGAAATCCTAAGTGAACATTTCTATTGGCCTAAAATGAAAATTGATGTGGTTCGGGTTTGTAATAGATGCATTAATTGTAAGAAGGCTAAATCTAAGATTAAACCCCATGGATTATATATGCCTTTGCCCGTCCCTAGTGAGCCTTGGGTCGATATCTCTATGGATTTTGTTTTAGGATTGCCCAGGACTAAGAAGGGTCGAGATTCGATTTTTGTGATAGTAGATCGCTTTAGTAAAATGGCACATTTCATACCATGCCACAAAACTGACGATGCTACAAACATAGCTGAAATTTTCTTTAGGGACGTCGTGCGCTTACATGGAGTGCCTAAAAGTATTGTCTCGGATAGGGATGTTAAATTCCTTAATCATTTTTGGAGAGTCTTGTGGAATAAATTAGGAACAAAATTGCTTTTTTCTACAACTTGTCACCCACAGATCGATGGACAGACCGAGGTAGTAAATAGGACAATGATTCAATTATTGCGCACCATAATCAATAAAAATTTGAAAAATTGGGAAGAGTGTTTGCCATTTATTGAATTTGCATATAATAGGGCTATACATTCTACTACTTCGTGTTCACCATTTGAAATTGTTTATGGTTTTAATCCGCTAACACCATTGGATTTAATTCCTTTACCTGTGAATGAACGTAGTAGTTTAGATGGCAAGAAAAAAGCTGAGATGGTTAAAGCACTCCACGACAAGGTGAGGTTGGCGATTGAAAAGAAAAATGAACATTATGCTTCGCAGGCTAACAAAGGAAGAAAGGGCATCATTTTTGAACCCGGTGATTGGGTTTGGTTACATTTGAGAAAGGAGCGGTTTCCAGAACAACGCAAGTCAAAGTTACAACCGCGAGGAGATGGTCCATTCCAAGTGATCGAAAGGATCAACAATAATGCCTATAAACTCGATCTTCCTGGTGAGTATAATGTTTCGGCATCATTTAATGTTTCTGATCTATCTCCGTTTGATGCAGGTACAGATTCGAGGTCGAATCCTTTCGAAGAGGGAGGGGATGATGTGATCCAGACCACGGATACAAGCCCGCACAAAGATCCGTTGAAGATCAAAGGAGGACCGATGAATCGATTGCAAACCAAGAAGGCCAAGGTAGCAATGGACAAGTTAGTTCAAGAAACAATGGCCAAAACAATGTTCGTGTCATCAAAAGAAACAAGTTCCATGTTGGGGCCGAGCCAAAACGATGAGTGGATCAACCTTACTCATTGCGTCGAAGAAAGTGGTGAAATTTCAATGTTACGGCCGTAACATACAAATCCTCACGGCCGTAACCAACTTTCTGCTGAAAATTAAATTTGCGAGACATAAGCAATCACGGCCGTAAGATTGAGTATCACGGCCGTAAATTTCTTTCACGGCCGTAAAGTTCGAGTGTCACGGCCATAATGGAGTTTCTGCTTAAATTTGGAATTGAGCGTTTTTGGACTTACGGCCGTAAGTCATATTGTCACGGCCGTAAGAGTGACTCAGAAGCAAGGTTACGGCCGTAAAGAATTCAGTCACGGCCGTAACATTACATACGCGTGATTTTAGGTTATTTTTATTTCCTTAATTTTAGGTAGTTGTTTCCTTATTTAATTAGAACTCCTTAACCTAGTTTTGACCCTATATATAGGGATGTAATTTTCATTATTCACAACCAGCTTTTATATATTAATTGAGAGGCAAATTGCTTTCACATTCTTATTCTTTATTGAATAAAATCCGAACTTGCGAGTTAATTCTTGTTTGTTCAAATATTGGGTGAGATTTATCTTCATTGTGATCAAGAGGTCAACATATCAATTGATTGTGTTGGTTGCTTGATTCAATTAATTTGAATCAATCTCTAAATCGTGGTTTATTTGCGTTCTTGGGTCGATTCCAATAATTTGTGGGTTGCGTAACTACAATTGCTACGTGGTTTGCATCAGTCTCCATTGTAATTTGGACTAATCCAACCCGTAGGTATACTTCATAACCAATAATAACAAATAACTCTACATTTGTCCACAACGATTTAAATATGGGCAACAATTCCAACAAACTTCAATATCATCAAGAATATCCCGAAAAATCAATTCATCATTTCTCAACATAACAATTTCAAATCATATTTTCCACTATCACAATATCACTTCCTTCAAATACGTTAATTGGCTCAAAAGACCACTCATACTTATAAATATATGCCATGAATCATATTCCCAAAATTTATTCACAAGGCCAAAACTTCATAATAAATTTCTCTCAAAATAGAGGAATAATTTACTTACTCAACATAATATTCATTACTTAATTCCCAATTACAGAATCTTTAAGTCTCTAACTTCATAATTCTTCTCATAAAAGTCTCAATAAAATCATATCAATTATAATCTCAACATCTCATCACAACTTCATAAAACTGTCTTGCTATTTCTCGTTTAATCTAAACAATAGATATTCCAAAAATATTGTCTAATCCTTTCTGTTGACTTCTCATACTTAGTGTCATGTCTAAAATCAATTATGCAAAGTCCAACTGGGGTTCATCATTTCTAAGTTCGAGGACAAAAATTATTATAAAATCATTCTTAAATCATATTATTCTCATTATGCTCAACACTCGTTCTCTTTCTTTTCTTTTCTTTCTGAAAAAAATTTCTCATTATGCTTTAAAACTCATTTCTTTCTTTCTTATTCGGATACAATCTCTTTCTCTTTTGTAACGACCCGGCTCCCTCGCTGAGGCCTTCTCCGAGTCGTACTCATAGTCTTTCCCTCTTTCTCATGCATTAAAGCATATAAGTTATGGCAAACATAACAACATCATTAAAATAAGTATCTGAAATATTGAAATAACGTTAAACATCATAAACTTCTTTACCTCGGAGTTGGTGGAACGAATGATGGCTGTGGAAATCTTCATTAATCATAATTTAATAATGGAACATGTTTCTTGAAAATTCTTTTTGAAAATTTGCCAGTCTACAGAAACGCAGACTGGCTCTGATACCAAGCTGTAGCGCCCCGAGTTCTAAATACCCGGTTCACCACGTCATTGTCTGATCTAACTTTTAAAATAATATTTTAGCGGAAGAAATAATTGAAATTCATTTTCGGCAACATTAAATAAACTGTACTGGTCGATAGAATTGAAAATATTTATGAAACAATTTGAAATAATAATCTAGCCATTAATCTTGTAAAGCAATTGACAAAGTCATAATTTCTCAAATAACTGAAATTCTCAAAATTTTCCCATGGTTGGAAATACAGAAATCATTAAAGTAGGACTTTCAACCATTTAACGATTATTGTCACCATCATCCATCACTTACCACCGTCTCCGAAATCTGCAAATGTTGTTAAAATAGACATGAGCATTTCATAGAAATGCTCAGTAGACTCATCGCCAATTAATTAATTCACATTATAATTGAACACATAAATGCAGGCTCTTTAGAAATCATAGGGTGTGGGTTGCTCTTCTTGTGCATTAAAGCACTTGGCTTCTTTTTGAAAATCATAGGCTCTTTAGAAATCATAGGGTGTGGGTTGCTCTACTCATCTCGTGCACATAAGGCACGTATGTTATGCATAACATCATCATTTATCTTGTAGCGGATTGAGCTCCCTCAAGGGGCCTTTTTCCCAATCTTGCCGCATACTCATATCATCATTATTCCCGGCGAAGGAATACATGCTCATTTTCATAAAAATGACTTTTCACAAGTCACATAACATACCCATTCACATGCAATCATAATTTAAATCAATTAATAGGGACGAGTCTACCTTAAAATTGACGAGTGCAAAGTTGAGCGGGAAACGACTTCAATTCTTTAATTCTCCGTACGCTTCGTCTAGCCAATTAGAAGATTAAGTCGAATTAGTCTTTTGAAATTTATAGTTTAAAAATGATTACTTAAAATTGAGGGATTGAAATTGCTGATTTTGAAAGTTCGGGGACTAAAACGAATACTTTGAAAGTTGAGGGACTAAAATGAATATTTTGAAAGTTGAGGGACTAAAATGAATAATTTTCAAAAGTTGGGTTGAAGCTCGAGATGAATATTAAATTGTAGGGCTTGAAATAAGTGATTTTGAAAATGAAAGGCTTATTAAAATCATTTGGAACTTAATGGGCTGAAATGATAGGTTTTAAAATCTATAGGGATTGATTTAAATAACTTTGGAACTTGGGGACCAAAGTGCAAATTCTGAAATCAATAATATAAACCAAAACCTATACTCTCTCTCTCTCTCTCTCTCTCTCTCTCTCTCTCTCTCTCTCTCTCTCATTACCGTCAGAACGCAAAGGCGCGAGGGAGGAGGAAGAAATCCTGTCTTCCAGCCGGCGGTTAACCGGCGCAGGATGCGGCCGACGGCGAGGGTTCCGCTAGGCTAGGTTTTGTGACTGATTGGGTGCGATTCGAGGTGAAACTGGGGCTGCAGGTCGGGACTTCCGGTGGAAAATCCGGCCATAAATGGTCGACGATAGAGGTAGGTAACTGGGGTTCATTTATTACTGGGTTTTTGGTTTGATTTTGGGGCTGGTAGATGGGGGTTCAAGGTTGGGCTGTGGAGGTGGTTGGCTGAGTTTGGTATCGGCGATGGGCGGTCGAGGTGATGGTGATTCAGTTTGTTGGTGGGTTCGTTTGTGTATTGTGGTTGTGCAGTGAGTGGTGAGGATCATGATGTTGATGGTGTAAATGGGTGGTGGCTGGCCGTGGTGGTTGTAGCCGTTTGATGGCGGTTTGTGTATTGGTTTGGGCGTGGTGATGGTGATGGTGATGGTGAAGAAGAAGAAAGTGTCGGTGGTGATGGCTGCTACAGGTGGTTTGGGTGGTGGAGTTGCAGGTGGTTTGGGTGGTGGAGCTGCAGGTGGCTTGGGTTGCTGGTGGTTGGCCGAGACTGTGGAGGTGTTGTGGTAGTGTGGATGGTGGTGGCCGGTTGTGAATGGAGCTCAAACAGAGAATGTGCCATGATTCTGCAATGGGGTCTGAAATGGCTGAAATGGAGGTGCTGGAAATGGTGGGTTAGTTTGCTGAATGGAGAGGCTGGGATGGTTTGAGTGGTGAGGTTGAGAGTTGGGTTTGGAGGAGTGGGTGATATAGGGCTAGGGTATGGTATGGTATGGTATGTGATTGATATGATTGATGGAGGTTGGTAGGTGTGAAAATCAAGACAAGCATTGCACGTAGTTCGAGAGAAATTCGCACGCGAATTCAACTGGTCGGGAGAATGAAACTGATAAAATGAGATTGACGTAATTTGAGATTTAAGATGATTTTGAAAATAATAATTTAAATAAATAATAAAATTTTGGAAAATTCGGATTTTAATTAAAATCGAATTAACTTTACATTTCTCGACTTGGCTAGACGAACGCGTCGTGACGTTAACTTAAAAATTGCGAGATCGAGCGACACGGTTTTCGAAGTTTTAAAATAATTATTTAATCTCGTGGAAAATTCTTGGTCGCTACAATTTCAAACCTGATAACTTGTAATGTTCATGTGAATGCTCCTCTTGAGAGTCTCCTTTAAGTTAAGGTAAAAACTTCATTTGTTCTTGTTATTTACTTGAAAATTAATCAACTTTGCTTGAGTATATTTTATTTTTGTGTTATTGTTTATTTCCACCACCTTGAAATTTATTTAGTTGATACCCATTGAGCTAGGGTTAGTTTAATCATTGAATTTGGGTTTAGATTTAAACCTGGGTTAAGGTGTTTGTCCTTTATTTTACCACTTTAGTTTTCAATTGGATGGGAACTCACCTAGAACGGGGCGGGAAATCCCCAAAAAAGATGGGATGAGGATTAAAAAGTATCCCCGAACCGGGGATAGCCGTCTTATCCCTATCCCGCCCCGTCCCCAATTAACAAGTTCTATTTAAATTTAAAAAGTAAAAAAAAAAAGTAAAATATTGTCTGTAAAAAAGTCCTATGATGTAAAATTTCTTGCACCAAAAATTTATTACTTATAAAGTCATAAACTTTAAATACTTATTTTGAAAAAGTTGATGATTATTAGTTATTAAGGGGCCATTCTCTTTGTATTTCGATTTTGGATTTTGAGTTTTGGATTTTGGTTGTTTGTTTTGGGATTTCTGAAAACATGTTCTCTTTGTGATTTTGGAAAACTGTTTTCAAAAATAGAAAACTGAAAAATGCGTTTACTTTGTAATTTTTTGATATATTTATTTTGTGATATTTTATATATAAAAAATGGTTAATTTGTTGAATTACATTAATGTTAATAAATCAATTAGTTCTTTATGTCAATAAATTCATCATTAATATTGATTCAGCTAAATAAATATTAATCTCATGCCAACAAAATCTTAACATGGATCTATATATAATGGCAAAATAACATAAGAACTTAAAGTGAAGGAAGTGTCTTACTTTTACAAAATAATAATAATAATAATAATAATAATAATAATAATAAATAAATAATTTACAAAAAAAAAATCTTAAAATGGATATATATATATATATATATATATATATATATATATATATATATATATATATATATATATATAATGACAAAATAACATAAGAACTTCAAGTGAATGAAGTGTATCACTTTTACAAAAAAAAATAATAATAATAATAAAAAAAAATTACAAAAAAAAAAAAAAAAAAAAAAACTTAGCATGGATCTATATATAATAACAAAATAACATAAGAACTTCAAGTGAAAGAAGTGTCTCAAAAAAAAAAAAAAAAAATTTATAAAAAAAATCTTAATATGGATCTATATATAATGACAAAATAATATAAGAACTTCAAGTGAAGGAAGTGTCTCACATTTAAAAAAAAATCTTAACATGGATCTATATATAATGACAAAATAATATAAGAATTTCAAGTGAAAGAAGTGTCTTACATTTAAAAAAAAAAAAATCCAAAACTCTCGTTTTGGACTTTTTAACACAAAATATCCAAAATGCAATAAACTCGTTTTGAGTTTCCTTTGTATTTTTTTTGGTGTTTTGGAAAACGCGTTTCTGAAAATGGGCAAAGTGAACGCGTTTTCGATATTTCCAAAAATCGAAAACTCAAAACGGGCTCAAAATAACAAAGAGAACGGGGCCTAAGCTTTTCGAGTTGTATTTTCTCATCTAATCAAATATAAAATAAAGACACAAATAAAGATGAATATATATTCAATTAATGTCCAAATGATTTGTAAATATTATTAGATTTAGAAAATGTTAGGGTTATTCCTGCATTTTTCCTTATATTGTCTGCACAAAATTATTTTAGAACTTTAAAATAATAATAATAATAATAAATGGAGATACAAACGGGGATTTGCACATCCTCGTCCCATGTCAGATTAAATGGGGACGAGACGGGAATGTGGATGGTAAATCTTTAACGGGTCGGGGACAAGGAAAGGCATCTCCGCCCCGTTGTCATTCCTATCTTCACCGTTGACTTGATTTGTCATGACCCCAAAATTCAATTATTTTTCTTTTCAATTCTGCTGATGGCTACTAGTAGCGTAAAATGATCTGAAAACGTAACTACAGGTGGCTACTAGTAGCGTACTTTCAGAAATAGGACAACTTTAATACATTTACTAAAAACTCTTTATAAACGTGTTTACCCTGTTACACATTTAGGATTATTATCCTTACTTTGACTTTAACATTTTAATAATAATCGAGTACAAATATTTTCAATATCAATATTTCATAAGAGGAAACTGAAAATTTTAAGCGGAACTTTAAAATACAAGGCTCATTCTTTTCATACACTTTGCATCTCAATATTAAGCACGAACTAATAATTTACTTATAAATATAAAGAGAATAATATTTACATTCCAAAATTAGTTCAAGTTATAGAGAAGCTTAATCCCTCATTATCTTCAGTTACCAATGAATACTCTTTATTCTCGACTGGTATTCTTCATAAGGAATCCACACATACAAGAATTAATGCTCCATTGCCTATAAAAAGAGATATGAAACAACTATAAACCACATGGTTCAGTGAATAAAACTTGATGCATATAATAAGAGGTTAATTTCAACATAAAGTGTATGAAATCATATAAGCATCTATCATTCTCATTATTTTCTTGTCAAACTTTTACATTTTCATGAATGAATATAAATCATACACTTTACCTCTTAACTTCAACTTCCATCGTTCCCTAAAGTAATAATTTGAGCATTCGAATAGCAAACTTAATTTGTTAACCAACTCAAGCAACTCTAAAGATCATATTCAATTCAATCATGATAACAAAGTTCATGGAGATTGATATCATACAAGCATCATTTACTTATTCTCTTACATTTGTTTCTTTTACTATTTTCTAATCTTAACATCAATTCTCATATAGTACAAGAAATCATAATCAATTCAACATATCATTTGTAATCGCTTCACAACATTTACTTCCATATAACTACATTCAATTAATTAATTTCATATTTATGACATGAATGTAATGCATGAAGTGATATGCATAAGTGATAATGTTATTCACTTTCTCATACTTTCTTTCTTTTCCTTTCTTTCTTTCTTTCTTCTTCTATGAAAAGTGACATAAATGAATATGACTTTTCACTCTTTGCATTTCTTTTAAGTCTTTTACTTTAGGGGCCCTTTCTATATTAGGGTCATGCATCATGTGTACCTACTACACAAGGTCACTATTCATAAATAGTTGGCGTGCTTTTATGACTCCAAGTTCAAAAGACATGGCCTTCCTTTCTTTGGACTTGCTAGCGTATATATAAAAGGGACACTTACCCCTGAAGGGTACCCCGTGAGATACTTACCCCCGAATGGTACCTCACAACCTGTGACCAATTATGGACTTTCTCCCCAGATGCAATAACCTAAGTAGGGACATTCTTAAATGTTCATGATCATTTCTTGAAAACATCATTTGAAAAATCTTATACATAATCATTTTTTCACATTTTGAAAACACATACTTTGCTATTTTATGTGAAATGATCATGCGTGTTTGTGATGATGAGATGAAATGCTATTCATCAAATATCATGTGAAAGACTTTACATAATAACATTCAATTACATATTGAAACATAATATCTTAACCTTAGCTTAACACATAAAGGATCAAGATCAAGTCTTTCACTATAGAATAAAGTTTCATATGTTTAATACAAAGAATCTCAACCTTTGAGTTACGTCCTAGAAACTAAATTTTTATCCTTAGTTTTATCAAAATCTTAATTCTAATTTGTAAGTGATCTCAAACTTAAGAAAGTAACCCAAGCAGATTTTACATCATTTATGTCACTTTTTACTACACTTTTCATCATGTGTAATAACATAAAATACATCCAAACCTATAACCCAAGTGTAGCCATAAATTTGATATCATAAAGTCTCCAAAAATCCAATTCTAAACATCTTTATAGTCATAATTAAATCAATTCAATCCCAGCAGATTTTTACATCATGTATATCAAATTTTATCATACTTAACATCGTGTGTAATAACGTGAAATACCAGCTAGACTCATAGTGAAGTTCTATCATAAGTTTGATACCTTAAAGTCTCCAAAATTTTAATTCTAAACATCTTTATGGTCATAATAATAACCATCTAATCATGTGTATTGAACTCGAAAGATAACTTGAACTAATGACTTGTTTTAGACATGAAGTCCAACAACTTTTAACTTGAAAAACTAGTTTAAAACACTTGCAAAATGACCATTTTAAACTAATGGTTCTAGCAGATTTTTAAAGCATATTTCTTGCCCTATAACCGGTGTTCTAAAAAGCTAAAGCGTGACGAAGCGTGAAACCCGAGAATCAAGCTTTTGAAGCTTAAACGGGAGTAAGCGTTAAAAAGTGTTAAAAAACGTTTTTCAATTCCTACATATTTGATTTAAATTTTACCCATACTTTAACAAGTAAAAAAATAAATAAATAAATAAAATAAAAAAGAACTTAAGCACGCTTCAGCAGGCTTCGTGCTCGCTTAAGCACGTGTAAGCGCGCTTACTCGCGCTTTGTGTGCGCTTTTTAGATAAAAAAATTTAAAAACGTTTTTTCTCCCTTTTTGCCAAAGTGACGTGCGTCGCACCTAGGCGCGCACTGTGTGCGCCTTTTTAGAACATTGCTTATAACACACTTCAAATCTTATACATTGATCATAAGACATTACTTAACTTATAACAATTTTTTAGTAGATAAGGAATAACTTATTTGCAATTGAGAGAAAAATGGTCACTTATCTTTAAGTGGATAAGGAATAACTTATTTGCAATTCAAGTCCCCAATCTTCATATATGATATAGAACTAAGTCCTTAACTTCCCTTGATTGTAAACTAACTCTCTAAATTTCCATTTTCTATCATCTCAACCCTTAAACCTTTGTAATCTCAACCTTAATCCTAATAAAATCATTTATTCAACTTAGTCCTTATTTGACTCGACCAATTGGATATTTGACTTTGACTAAATAATTTCTCGACTTTTTACTAATGCAAAAACGGGTTTTCACATATAACCAGCAAGGGCGGAGCTAGGGGGTGGGCCACCTAGGCCATGGCCCACCCCATTTTTTTTAAAAAAACTGAAAAGTCCTTTATAAATTAAAAAAAAAAAAAAAATTCTTTGAAGATGGCCAAGCTCATTTCATTGATGGCCTAGCCCATTCATGTGGGCTGGCTTCGCCCCTGATAACCAGTACAAGGTTTCTTACTTTTGAAGAACTAAAGAAGCTACAAATAACTTTGAACCTGCAAGCATACTTGGAGAGGGTGGCTTTGGAAGAGTTCCTGGTCGAGGTTGAGATGCTTAGTAGACTGCATCATCGCAACCTAGTAAAACTTGTTGGTTACTACAGTAATCGTGACTCATCCCAGAACTTACTTTGTTATGAGCTTGTTCCAAATGAAAGTTTGGAGGCCTGGCTCCATGGTAATTGTTCACTATATATGGATTCTTCTTGTAAATTATGACTCATCCGTTTGGTAACACTGTTTGGTTTATAAATTAGTTTATTTATGATTTTGAGGTAAAAAGTAGTGGTTGAAAATTGGAGAGGGAGAAAAGTGTGTGGTTAAAAAGTGATTTGAGAAATTGTGTGATTCATTAAAATGACGTTATGGGTGATTTTCATAATTTCCCCATTTTACTGCAGGGAATTTAGGATTAAACTGTCCATTGGATTGGGACACCAGAATGAAAATTGCTCTCGATGCTGCTAGAGGACTTGCTTACTTGCATGAAGACTCACAACCGTGTGTTATTCACCGAGATTTCAAGGCATCGAATAAATTGCTTGAGAACAACTTTCATGCTAAAATTTCTGATTTTGGCCTCGCAAAACAGGCTCCCGAAGGCAGGCAAAATTACCTGTCGACCTGTTATGGGAACCTTTGGGTTAGTTTCTTTTCGGTGCACTTTTTACTTGAATATTTTAGGCACTAAAGTGGAAAATTCAACTATGACTGGACACCTCTTGGTAAAGAGTGACGTCTACAGTTATGGGGTGGTTCTTCTTGAATTGTTGACAGGAAGAAAGCCTGTAGATAGGTCACAACCTTCAGGACAGGAGAACCTCGTTACCTGGGTTAGTCATATATATTCAGATAATGATCATCTTTTAGATTTTGGATAATCTTCCACCTTAAGTTCTCACTCAACGATTCGTATTTATGATATAGCGTTCTACCGCGTGAATATGAATGCTCGAACCTTTTGTCCTAGTAATTTTTTATTAGAATATGAGAATTAATTAGTAATACTTGTACCATATAATCGTTCTCGACAATGTCTAAAGGAGCATGAGACGTTTTAATGGTTACAGGCTAAGCAGGGGCGGATCTAAGGTGGGTCGTAGTGGGGCACATGCCCCTACTAAAAAATCACTAAAAAAATCTGATTTTTTTTTTTAAAAAAAGAAACTAGAATTTGAGATTTTAGTTTGTTAAAAATTTGTATTTAAAAATATTTTTTTATGTTTTCAATGTAAAATATGTGGTTGAAAAGTAGACAGAGAAAATTAGTATAATGTTAAAAAGTGGTTTGAAAAATTGTATTGTTTAAAAACATATTTTTTTTCTTTTATAGTTTATCAAACAGAGGTTAAATTATATACTTTTGTTTGGAGTTTATACTTTCAAATTAATATTTTGTGATATTGATCTCTTTTGAAATTTACATTTGGGATTGAATATATTTATACAATTGTTTATTTCTTTGTTTGTATCAGTAATTGATAAATAAAATTGTAATAACATTTCAAGTGTCTCTTCATTTTTCGCAACATTTATACAACTTTTTTTGTGGTGATTGATATTCGTTGAATATCTGTTTACAATTATTTATTTGATTGCTTGTATTAGTTATGGATAGATATTTGAAAAATAAATCTTCATTTTCTAAAGGCTCTTTCTAAAAATAAAAAAAATTCGGGGGCAAAACCCCTGTAAACTCCGTCACGAATAACAAAAATTCATTTTTGTGTCCCACTAAGATGAAACGTCTACGTCCGCCACTGAGGCTAAGACAATACTTAGAGATAAGGATCGATTGGAAGAACTTGCTGATCCAAGGCTTGAAGCTAAATATTCTAAGGAAGATTTTTTTCGGGTTTGCACGATAGCAGCAGCTTGTGTAGCCAGGGGCGGATCCAGCCCTTGGCTAGGGTGGTCGGCCGCTCGGGCTGGATCCTTCAAAAACTCTTTTTTTACCTTATAATTTTTGGTATAGAAATTTTCTTCTCATTACCCGCTCGTACTGGAACAAATTCGTTCGTACTGAATTGAATTCCTGTATTCGCTTATGTGTGTAGCCCCTGAGGCAAGCCAGCGGCCAACAATGGGAGAAGTGGTACAGTCACTTAAAATGGTGCAGAGGATTACAGAGTATAACAATTCTGCTGTTGCATCTAGTACTGCTCCCAATCTTAGGCAATCGTCCACAACTTTCGAGTCAGACACATCCTCAATATTCTCTTCTGGTCGGTACTATTGTTTAAGTCATTTTGATAATGACAAGGTTGTATTTTCTGAAGATCTTCATGAAGGTAGGTAGGGTAGGGTAGTATTTTCCTAGATTCATCGAACAACTTTATTTAACACTTTTTCATGGAGGATTCTTCCTGTTTATGGTGGCCCGGACTACGGGTGTGCAAAAAATAAAAAATAAAAATAAATCGTGAAATCGCAAATCGAATCTAACTCGTTAGTTTGAAACCGTTGGGTTTTCTTTGCATTATGATGATCCCAGAAAAAATGTATAAAAGTTTCCTGCCTTACCATTTGGGTCATGTATGTGCTGAAGGTAAAAAAAATTGTACTAAGCAAGAAAATTGATCAACATAATGTAACAATAAGTCGTAATTACAATAAATTGCTGAAAATGAAGACTAACTTAAATTTTTGACTAGAGCTATCAAATCTTCAAATGATGTGCAGTACATATCGACAATTGACAGTCTGAAAATTATGTCCCCACATTTCAGTGAAGTTATTCACTCATCATAATGATTTTATTATCAATCAGTGCAAGAGTAACGAGGTAAAAAATGAATTAAAGAATGTTAACATATTTTAGCTTATAGTAATTTCTAATTACCTTTATATATTAAAAATGCGAATTAATTTGACATCTAAAATTATTATATTATATCGATAGGTAAACGGTTGATTAAAATCGAACTAAAACGCAAGAAATGGTTTGGTTTGTAATATAAAATGGTTTGGAAAATGTCAAACTTTTTAAAATGTTTTGATTTGAAAATATGTCAAAAACTGCCCAAACCGGATCGCCTTCACTCCTAGCTTGGACAATGTTATCGAAACTAATATTTTCACTTGTGCGATGTATGAGAATATGTTTTTGATAGTGATTTCGATCAAAATTTATGAAAATATGTTAATTGTACAATCATATCAAATAAAAATATAGTACAATGACATTTTAATACAAAATATTATCGAATTCAAAACTTTAAAAAAAGACAAAATTAGTCAATATAGAAAATGCAACGTGTATAAAATTAATCAAAATGAGTAAGTGTTGCTTTTATTTGTAAAATAACATTTTTTTAGAATATTTTGTGATCTTTGAAATAATTATTAATTTTTTAATTACAATTGAAATAGAGAAAAATAGGGAAGTAATATTTAGTGAAAATAGTGAAATAAAGAAAAAAATAAAATAAAATAAATGTAGGAAAATAAAATTATAATTAATTAAACAACTAAATTGGTTAACCGTTCCCCAACACCGATGTCAAAAATTTGATGCGTGTAGTAATGCACCAAAATATAATTAATTCCTTACTCGCCAAATATCAATTAATAATGTAGTAGTGAGAGTAAGGGTCGAACCCACAAGGAACAGTGAACCCAATTAGTTGCTGGATGAATTAGAATAAAATAGCGGGTTTTGTTGTTTGTAATTACTTAAATGAGAACTATGTATAAAAATAACAAATAAATGTGTTTAAAGAACTAATGTGAGAGAAGATCTTGTTCTCTGGTTCGATTGTGCCCTCAATTGTTATTATACTTTTCCTTGCAACGTGTTTCTATCCTTAATTCAATTTATCAATCGTAAATAATCAACAAGTTCTGATTATCTCAATTCTTCCTTATGTAAATTAAATCAAAACAAGTTCTTTAATTCAATTCTAACCAATGGGTAATCCTAAACAGGCTCTTAGAATTTAACTCGAAGCTAGTGCGAAAAGTGAGAAGAAATATATTAAATTGGATTATCAATTTCACAAGCTCAAACTATTTAATCTGAGTCGAATTATTACTAAACCTCCTCGAGATTTATTAGCTATTATTGGTTGAAATCTAATGACAATTACAAATCAAAATATTTAAACATAGCACATATATGAGTTTAGAGACTAAACAATTCAATTGGCCAAATTAAATGTATTAATCAAGTGTAAACTCAATTGACATCCAGTACGTAATAATTCAACAATTGAAGAAAAATAAATAAATTCAACGTTACAAGTTTGTAGGAAAAGAAAACAACAATAAATGAATGCACAACTTCCCTAGGGATGGCAAAAAAACCCGATTCGTCCCGAACCCGACGGGTACCCGATCCTAATGGGGCGAAAAAAGTCGCCCCGCGAGTTGATGGGGGCGGGTATGAGATTAAAATGAAAAATCCGAAACGGATATGGGGCGGGGCGAGTTTTGTTTGACCCTCCCCGCTAGTGTTCCGACCCGCAACTTATACTAAAAAAAAATTAATTTTTTTTTTACTATATAGTTTGAAAAAATATTATATTTTGTTAGTTTTTGTTTATGATGAGTATTTAAATATATTGTAGGATCATGTTGGAAAAAAATGTTGTTTGATATTGTGTTATTTAAAAAAGTTGTTTAATTATGAGGGATGTAATTTAATAATAAAACAAGTGAAAAAATTGTTCAAATAAATTTTTTTTTTTTAAAGGAAAAAAAAATAAACGGGGCGGGGCGGCTATTGGATGCCCCACCCCGAACCCATACCCGCCCCGTTCTGTTATGACTTAGCGGGTCATGAGGCGGATATGGGTTTGAGGTTCATCTCGTGGGGCGGAGCATGAGGCTGGGGTACCCACCCCGAACCCGCCCCATTGCCATCTCTAAACTTCCCCTTTGAACAAGACAATGAAATTAGCCCAGCATAGTCATGGTGAATTCTTCAAGTTGATTCATGAATTTACTTTGTTGTTGATGCTCGTGTGCTTGAAAATCTCCAAAGAATTATCTATTGTAAACCCTATTTTCCAGCCTCTATTCTGTAGTGATTTTCCTCTTTTTATACCTCCAATCTTGTGCCCTAGGGTTCCCAAGAAAAAATACCAAAGATATACTCATAAATCAATTAAGAAAATATTCTGTGGGAAAGTTACGGTCATAACTTTATAGCTTACGATCGTGAATGATCTTCTGGACAACTTGAGATTTTGAGAGTTAGGTCGTAACTCTATACCTTACGGCCGTAACTGAACTTCTGCAGATTTCATGCTTGAGCCAGATGGAGATTTACAGCCGTAACTCTGGAGCTTACGACCGTAACTTATTTGCATCCTTGGTCCCCAGTTTTCGTTTTTCAGCATTTTTTTGGCCCTTTTCTCTTTCTTTTTGCCATTTTTGATCCTACACAACACAATATATAAAAATGCATTAAACGATACTTTAATAGAATTAAACCAACAACAAAATACGACTATAGGTGAACTAAATAAGTACTGATAAAGCACTTATCAAATCCCCCCACACTTGAACTGTTGTTCATCCTCGAACAATGATGTAAAAGATAAGAAACATGACTCAACCAAAAGATAGACCCATAATTCGGAAAGTCAAGGTCATAACCCACTTCTCTTTAGCATGAAAATTCAATTGCATAACTGGGGTGTGTTAGTGTGTGCATGAGATGCATCTTCCAATACTCTCTAACCACAAATGAAAATCAATGCCCTCGACCCAATTCATCACCAAATGCAGCTTGTGTCCTCCCACCTCTCGTGAGTTCTCTCTTAGCATATATCAATGGATTATAGAAGGGTATTAGATTCGCCTAACTCTAGCAAAAACCACAAGATTGGGGGCGAGTTGTTCTTGGTGAGAATCTTGTCAACACAAATCCCTTAACTCCAAATAAAAAACACAGAACATAGACCAAGCAATTCAAACCACCCATAAGTATATGTAATAGGAGCTAACACCCTCACCAGATGTTTTCTCTCTTCATACAAAAGTGTATAAAGGTAAGAATTTTACTAACTCACTGCATGGATGATTCATTACTACAGACTGCTCAAATGTCATAACTGGAGCCAACAATAACATAAGTGCAAAGTAAAGGTCTTTACTTGGTTGTCATGGGGCTTTGGGTATGGTAGAAAAAAAGGGAAACATTTAGGCTCAATTGAGAGGAGAATTCACAAGCCGAATTGGTTCAACATGAACATTTCGTCCTCCACCTTCAATGTGATTTTCATGGTTTCCTACTATCTAACTGATTCAACACTTGATTTTGGTTTTGTGCAACTTGAAATTTTGTTTTCCTCACCGGAAAATTTTCTTGATCAGGTAAATTGAGCATTTGACTGAACATTCATTCTCTCTCTCTCTCTCTCTCTCTCTCTCTCTTGAATAAATCATTTAACTTTTCTCTTTTGACCACAATGTCACACGATCCTTGGTCAACTTAAGTAGAACTATCAATTTTGAAACTTAGTCCGCCACACAATTCTCAACCAACACAGGCTTGTGAATTCCTTCTCCTACAGGTTCAGGATAGAGATAGCATGAAAGAATGGGTAATTATAGCTTGTAGTATGACATCAAAATTTCAATGAAAGGCTAAGGCTCAAAGGGATTTCTATTGGTAATTTCATTATGGTAGGCCTGTTTACATAGTCAAATTTGGCTTAACCTAATGTCTTTACTATGCACACGAAAGCACATCCAAGAACAAATCAACCACGTAGGACACACATCAAAAAAGTAAGAGCTTAATATAAAGAGTAAAAGTAGCTCATATGCTCAAAAGCTTATAATTTACGGTTTATGCATGTTACTCCCATCCAAATATGAAGTATAAGTCATTGCTCAATCTTGGTCCCGAATTCAAAATTTATTTGTTAAGGGCAGTGTCCTACAAAATTCAAACCACATCTCCTCACACAAGCCTGATAACATCTGCTAGAATTTGGTCGCTCATGGTATTCTATCAAGTCTACTCTAGTTTGGCTCAATTAGGTTGCAAAAATTTTCAATTTATTCCTCAGTTTCAAATCTATTCAGAACTTATTGGAAAAAAAATCATCTCTTAGTGCTCATTCTTTTCCGATTAATTTAGGAAATTGGTGGTTCAAAATTATCATAAGTGAGGTCATTTCCTATTAAACCGAAATGTGAGTCTGAACACAGCAAAAGCTAAATAAACAGGACAAAAGCTAAATAAATAAAATAGAAAGAAACATAGCAAAAGACAAAAGACAATTACCCCCCCCCAACTTGAATTTCACATTGTGGTCAATGTGGAAATTGACAATACAAAACAAACAAGGGGTGTGGATGAAATCATAATAGGAAGATGGGATTTTAAAAGTGTGCAAAACTTACGGCCGTGAAGGACATGGTTGCAACCGTAACTCAAGTTCTGATAAAAATCACGATAACTGAGTTACGACTGTAATTGACATGGCTATGGTCGTAATTTAACTTCTGTCCCAATTTTTTTTCTAAAATTCAAGCAGGGAAAAGAAATAAAATGAACAAATAACAAAGAATAGAAGAGTAAAAAAAATTCCCCTCTTCGGTTGCCTCCCGAGCAGCGCCCGTTTTTACTGTCGTTGGCTCGACTTATTACTTTCTCCTTCAACGGGGATTAGGGGCCTGCAAAAAAGGGGATATATAGAAGCTTCTTATCAGAAACTGGTAATGCGATACACGAGATGTTACCTGACTGTGGTAACTTTGGACAATCATTAAACATAGCAACAGTGTCCTGCAAATCACTACTCAAGGTTAGCTTATCATTCTCTTTCGCAAAATGCTTGCTACTGGAGAATTTTAGACCATCATGTCCACCAAGTTCGAAAAATTCATGTATTGAAGAATCAATCACATCAATAGAATGAACAGGGTTAGTGATAAGTGTATTTTATACACTTATTTTTATCCTAAAAGTAGGATTTTGATTGTTTATTCAAGGATATTTGCTATTTATTCTATGTCATTTGTTATTATTTCAAGAGTAACCCAAAAGTCGTGAAAATAATGGAATTGAAGCCAATATCGAGCAATTGGATGTAAAAAGTGTCAAAGTGAGCAAATCAAGAATTGATGCAGTCAATCAAATGGCTAATTTGAAGAAGAAATCAGAAGTTCAGGAGCTAAATTGCAACAATCGAAAGTTGGAGGACTTGCTGTGCAATTAAAAGACAGGGACCAACTTGTAACATTTAAAATTAGAAATTGCCTTCAATAGAAATACCGTGAGGTCGCACAGTCATAAAATCCCGTGACTGAAGATGACCTGCAGCGTCGTGCGATTGCGCACTTTTGAACCGTGCGGTCGCTCGGTTATCCGACTGGGCCGCAGCTGGGCTTTTTGAGCGGAATTCAGCAGTTTTTCTCCTCAATTAACCTAGACTTCATGAAAATCTATAAATACAGGGCATAAGACACGAGATGAGAGGTTCCAAACTTGTCCAAGGTGATCCCGAAGGGCTGTCGAACTCTCAAGGAACCAATTGGCGCATGATTGAATATTCTTCTACAACATGGTGAAAAGGGTGATGAACTCCAATTATCATAGTTGTAATTTATCTTTTATCATGTTTTTAGGATAGAAATCTTATGTTAGGATTGTGATGAAGTTTTAACTATTTGATTCCATGTTTTTACCAATTATTTAATATATGCAGTTTATGGGTTTGATGCAATTAAATAAGTGTCTTTATTATTATACAATTGTTTGGCCAGCTTTTGTATGATTGTCTTTATGAATTTCTATGTTCGAAAGAGTAGGATTTCATTAGAAGCTATTTAATTGCCACAAAGTCCGATAGGGGATAGAAATATACCCCTATGCTTTGTGTTATCTACTATAATATTCATAGTTCTTTTAATACTTTCTTGCACATTCGTATATCAATATAGAAATATAGTTGGGTCGTGTGTAGGAATAGGCGTTATTGCTTGTCCGAAATGAAGTTTTAACAACATTAGGAATATGGATTTTCAAAACCCGTGAATTGTATTTAAATAATTCGGTTAAGATATGGATGATAGAGTCAAAATGGATTCATAATTCTAACGCATTTATTTTCATTCTTTTAAAATCAGACTTGCCATTTTTTTAGTCTAATCTTTATTTTCATTTTCAAAATCAAAATTCTCAAACTCAATCAAATCTCCAATTCCGGTTAAGGTAGTAATCTAAAATACAATTTAAAACAATCTCTGTGGGACCGATACTTGGACTCACGTCCACTTTATTACTTGCGCGAACTGTGCACTTGCGGAGAGAACAAGTTTTTAACGTCGTTGCCGGGGATTGTTCTTTAAATTTATTTTTAGATTAATTTTACTAATTCGGACTTTTACTTGTTTTATTTTATTTATTTTATTTTTATATTAGGATTTTTATTTTTAATTTTAGTTTAGTCACTAGTTTCTCAAATTTCTTGTAGTTGTATATGCTACGTTCGAAAAACGGGGATTTTTTTGAAACTGACCCGAAAATAGAACGTACATTACATCGTAGATTAAGAGAGGTTACAGAACTAGATAAATCAAAAATTCAAAATATTCAAATGGCAAAAAACAATAATCTTCTAGCCTTACTGGTCCAATAAATGATGATGACATGATGGTGGGTGACTTCATAACACCTCAGGTGGTTCAAAGTCAATCCAGCATAGTCTATCCACCGTTGGGGTAGACGAACTTCCAACTTAAAACCAATGTCATAAGTATGTTCCAAAATGGACAACAATTTCATGGGAGACCTAATGAAAATCCACACACATGTTTCTAAATTTTTAGACATGTGCCAACACTTTCAATATCAGGACGTGTCTGATGATGCTATCAGACTCAGGTTATTCCCTTACACTTTAAAAGATAGAGTTGTTGACTAGTTAGATTCTCGCCCCGCTGCGAGTATAACCACTTGGAACGACTTGGTTCAAAAGTTTTGCACTAAATTTATGCCTCCAGCGAAGGTTGCCAAACTGAGACATGACATCACTGTATTCCAGCAGTATGAGGCTGAATCTTTTGATGATGCATGGAACATATTTAAGGGCATGCTGAGAAAATGTCCAAACCATGGGATTGCCAGGGGTGATCAAGTGAAGTTCTTCTATGAAGGATTACTTCCTCATTTTAAAAACATGGTTGACTCCTCATCAAATGGTGCTTTGGGAACAAAGACCAGTGGATAGGCATTGGAGCTCTTTAAGAGGATAGCAAACACAAATTCCATGTGGGGATCGGGAAGGGTAGTTCCGAAGAAGACACCGGGAGTCTATGAAGTGGATGCTTTCACTGCCATATCAGCAAAGATTGACTCCTTGGCTGCGAAAGTGGAGGGCATAGCATTGGTGAATCATTCATCTAAAAGTGCTAAAGTAACTTGTGATGAGTGTGGTGTGAACCATGCCACTACAGATTACCCTATTCTGGCTTGCCCAGTGGAGCAAGTTGACTATGTACAAGGGGGACAATGCCAGAATAATCCATACTCGAATACCTATAACCCAGGTTGGCGTAATCATCCTAATTTTTCTTGGAAAGATAATTCAAATGGACACATTGCGCCCCAATTCAACACAAATGAGAGAAAGCCTGCATTAGAAGAGATGATTGGAAAGTTTGTGGAAAAGACAGAGCTGTTCATGTCTAAAACAGATCAGTTCATGAGAAAAACTGAAACCACATTCCAAAATCAACAGGCATCAATCAAAAACCGGAACATCAAGTGGGGCAGATAGCACAGTTGATCACAACAAGAGCCCCAGGTACATTACCCAAAAATACTGAGGTAAACCCAAAGAAACAGTTCATGGCTATATGAGTAGTGCAACATGAGATAAATGCAATCACTACACGTAGCGGTGTGCAACTTCCTGAAATTCAAGCCAAAAAGCCAGCTGAAATTCCTGAAAAACTTGTGGAAAGTAGCGAGAAAATGGCTGAGAAGGTAGATAGCCATGAGGTGAAATCAACAATTAAGCCTCACGAATCTCCTATTCCATTTCCACAACGGCTGAAGAAAACAAGAGAGGATAAGCAGTTTAACAAGTTTGTGAATATGCTTAGAAAACTGCACATCAATATTCCTTTTTTGGAAGTCATCACACAGGTCCCAAGTTACGCCAAGCTACTAAAAAAGATGATGTCTAGCAAGAAAAAGCTTGAAGAACTTGAGGAGGTCACTTTGAATGAAAAATGCAGCGCAATCCTGCAAAATAAGCTGCCACCTAAGCTCAAAGACCCAGGTAGCTTTTCAATACCTTGCATTATAGGTGATTTAAAATTCAACAAGGTCTTATGTGACCTAGGTGCAAGTATAAATCTGATGCCCCTGTCTTTATACAAGAAATTGGGACTGGGTGAACCAAAGGAAAGCAATATCAGATTACAACTGGCTGATTGATCAATCTGTCACCCATATGGAGTTGTGGAGGATGTATTGGTGAAAGTTCACAAATTCATATTCCCAGCGGACTTTATCATCTTAGATATCGAGGAAGATGAAAATTTGCCTTTGATACTTGGTCGGCCATTCCTAACCACTGTGCGAGCATTAATTGATGTAGAAAAAGGAGATGTAGTGCTGCGGGCTGAAAATCAAGAGGTGACTTTCACAATAATGAAATTTGATGTCTATGAACCAGAACTAGAAAATTGCTCCAGGATAGATGTCGAGTTAGAATTGGCGTACTGGGAGAGGTATGAATACAAAGTAAGGACAGATGATGAGGCTACACCATCATATCTAAATCCGCCTTGAGAAATTGCCAAAAAGTCTAGCTCTAGACTATAAATGAAGCGCTTATTGAGAGGCAACCCAATTTCTCAAACCCTTTTCTTTATTTGTTTCGTTTATTTCTTTTGAGTTATTTTATTACTTGATTGTTGTTTAGTTGCTTGACATTACATTTTAGGAGCACTAGTGTATTTAGAGTGCATACATTGAGTTGTTATGTGCTTTAAATAATTCTAGTACTCTATTTTGCACGTTTTTGCACTTTTAGTTTCCATTGCATTATTATTTGTTTTGTCATTTTTCATTACAATCTTCCACTTGAGAATCTAACTTAGGACATATAGAGATAGTTTTGAAGTTGGTTGCATGCATTGGAAGGCATTAAGGGGTCGAAAACGGGGTCTAAAATTGAAAAATGAAAAAAATTACAAGTCACTGTCCAGTTAAACCATGCGGTCGCACGGTCTTCTGCTGAAAGATTCAGAAGAATGTTTAAAATGCTGTTATTTTTCATTTTCAACCACATTTAACTCGATTTTCCTCCCCCAAATCATCCCGCATTGAGTCCCCGTCTGGTCCCCATTGATTGCACATCATTTTAACTTCAATTCAGGTGTTGCATTGCTTCCAAAACATTAAAAAGGTAAAAAAAAAATTCACCAATTTCTATGATTGTGCATAATTCTTGTATTCTTCAAATTCTTTGCGAAAATTGAATATTGTGAATTGATGGTGATGGGCTTAGGCTAGAACTTAGAGATATTGAATTACGTTTATTAGGTACAAAATTTTGGTTTAATTCAAGTCTCCAACACTATGTGTTCCATTGATTTCTTCATGTGCATGCTAGGTGTTCGATTTAATCTCACAATGAATGTTTTGTTGAGTTTCTTCAAATCTTTTTGAATGATCACCTTCACTACATGTTATTCATCATTTGTGCATCATTCAATCATTGTTTAAACTGGTTTAAAGCATGAAACTCCACTTGAATATCATTGCACTACATGGCACCTCATTGTAAGGCCATTGCAGGCACCACTGTACCAGTGCACCTATTTTCAGCTTCACTGCACCTACTTTGTCACATCTTTTAATGGCTCATATGAACTCAAAACTTGCTGAATTTTTTATATGTTGTAGACCAAGTTATGTACTTTCATATGCCCAGGACATGTCTCGGGAAATTTTCATTTTTTCAAGGCAATGTCAAGGGTTGAAGATATGTGGTCGACCACTTTTCAAAAATTTCAATTTTTTTCTAAGTCCTAGTTTGGGTGTGTTGTGTTGATTTTCTTTAGTTCCTATGTGATAATTATGCTTCTAATGATCATTAATGTTTATTGCAAGGAACATATCATCATGGGACAATTCACGCCAAACATGGAAAAGGAAGTAAGGGGTCATTTCATCCAACAAAACATTCAAGTCAAAGCTTCAAAAATGGGAACACCAACTCTCCAAACCTGGGAAGTACATTAACTCTCTTTGTTATTTCTGTGTTTATTTTCTTTATTTTTTTTTGAATACATTGAGGACAATGTATGATTCTAGTTTGGGGGTGAGAATCTCATTCATGCGCTTTCATATACACATTTATTCGATTTTGGGTCGAAAATTCATAAAAATTTGAAAAATTGAAAAAATAAAGAAAAAAGTGAAAATTTTGAAAATTTTTGTTGATTTATTTATTGCTTATGACATGATTTGAATTGAATTTTGTGCTTTAGTTAGAATATTGGGAAACATGTGAACTAAATTTTTCTTAACATTCATCCAAGTAAGACTTTCATCAAATATGAGCACATAGCCACTTTCGAATAAAAACTTGTGTAGGGAGATGTTTGATACTGGTGGGATAAACTTGTGCACTTTGAACATAGAACTGACTGTAAAATTTCAAACCTTAAGAAAACTAGATCCCGGTCTGAAATGTAGAACCAAACTGCTTTAAGAAGAGCAGTTTGGGGGTAGGAATGTTAGTATGAGTATGCATTGATGGATTTAAGATCTGAAGTTTTTAATTTTACATCTTTAGTGTAAGGGGTTTTAATCAACATGTATAAACCATAATAACCAGTATAAAAACAGAAAAGTGCTGAAGGTCTTATTCTACTCTTCAAATGCCTTTTTGACTCGAGCAAGTAAGTCTGAGGGGTTCTCTAAACCTGGTATCCTAAGCTCAACTGAGTTGGGAGCTGCCGACCTAAAGCTCGCTAATGGTTTCAACTAGAAAACAAGTACGGAGAGTGGACTTACACATAAGACGTTAAAACATCTTTAACTTTTCTGTTTAAGCCTTTATGACTCGGGTAATTAAGTCTGAGGAGTTCTCTGAACCTGGTACGCTAAGCTCAACTGAGTTGGGAGCTTCCGACCTAAAGCTCGCTACAGGGGTCATATAGAAAGTAAGTATGAAAAGTATTGTACAAAGATGGTAAAAGATAAGGACATTAAAAGAAAAAGTCGTCCATATGAAAGAAAAATGGAATAAAATGGTATAAGCTTGATTGATTGAAATCCCTAACACTTTGTTAATTATTCTTGGTCTTTCGTGCATACTTATCTAATCCTAATGCCTTGTGTGAAAAAATGCAATTTATACATGTTAGAACCCACATCATTAGGAAAGACCTCGGGATATGAGAGAAAAGCAATAAGGTTGTGATCATCCATGAGAAGGTAAGGAAAATCAAAAGAAAATCATTGTTGATCACATGAGATTCGGGCTTACTCTTGCATAAAAAGTCACACGTTGTTAAGTTTATTTTTGCATAAGTCTGCAATTGATTTTGGCTATTCACACAGACACAATGAAATTGAGCATCGGATGAATGAAAATATTTTATGTTGTTCATATTTCTTTTTCTAAAGTGAATCGTCAATTTGGATTGTTGAAGCGCATAGTAAATAAGTTGATAAAAGCAAAAACATATTTTTTTATTTAATTTGCCTTTTTACATTTATAGTTTAATTTTATTTTGTTCGAGGACGAACAATAGTTCTAGTTTGGGAGTGTTGATAAGTGTATTTTATACACTTATTTCTATCCCAAAAGTAGGATTTTAATTGTTTATTCAAGAATATTTTCTATTTATTCTATGTCATTTTGTTATTATTTCAGGAGTAACCCGAAAGTCGTGAAAACAATGGAATTGAAGCCAAAATCGAGCAATTGGATGTAAAAAGTGTCAAATTGAGCTAATCAAGAATTTAGGCAGTCAATCAAATGGCCAATTTGAAGAAAAATCGAATTTGGAAGAAATCAGAAGTTCAGGGGCTAAATTGCAACAATTGAAAGTTGGAGGATTTGTTGTGCAATTAAAAGACAGGGACCAACTTGTAACATTTAAAATTAGAAATTTCCTTCAACCGAAATACCGTGCGATCGCACGGTGCTATAAGCGTGAGGTCGCACGGTCAGAAATTCCACAACTGAAAATGACCTGCAGTGTCGTGCGATCGCGCACTTTTGAACCGTGCGGTCGCACGGTTATCCGACTGGGCTGCAGCTGGACTTTTTGCGCGGAATTCAGCAGTTTTTCTCCTCAATTAACCTAGACTTCATGGAAATCTATAAATACAGGGCATAAGGCACGAGATGAGAGGTTCCAAACTTGTCAAAGGTGATCCCGAGGGCTGTCGAACTCTCAAGGAACCAACTGACGCATGATTGAAGATTCTTCTACAACATGGTGAAAACGGTGATGAACTCCAATTATCATAGTTGTAATTTATCTTTTATCATGTTTTTAGGATAGAAATCTTATGTTAGGATTGTGATGAAGTTTTAACTATTTGATTCCATGTTTTTACCAATTATTTAATATATGCAGTTTATGGGTTTGATGCAATTAAATAAGTGTCTTTATTATTATACAATTGTTTGGCCAGCTTTTGTATGATTGTCTTTATGAATTTCTATGTTCGAAAGAGTAGGATTTCATTAAAAGCTATTTAATTGCCACAAAGTCCGATAGGGGATAGAAATATACCCCTATGCTTTGTGTTATCTACTATAATATTCATAGTTCTTTTAATACTTTCTTGCACATTCGTATATCAATATAGAAATATAGTTGGGTCGTGTGTAGGAATAGGCGTTATTGCTTGTAGCGACCAAGAATTTTTACGCGATTAATAATTATTTTAATAGAAAATCGTGTCGCTACTATTTCACCCATTTTTATTAAGTTAACGCCACGACGTATTCGTATAGCCAAATCAAGAAATAATCGAGATCGTTCGATTTTAAATTAAATTCCGAATTTCTAAAAATATTTCCATTCTCTTGATTTAAAGTATATTAAGTCCAAGTACTTAATTCAATGTTATCCCAATATTTATTTATACAAAAATTATTTTTATTATTGAAATTAAGAAAATATATGCAAGCATGAGAGGTTCCATTATATATAATAATTATGAGAATCTTAATTTAATAAATATGGAAAAGTATATGAATGGTTGATAGACTCCATTATATGTAATCATGAAGAGCATAATATTTGTATAAATATGGAAAAGTATATGAATGAATTATATACTCCATTATATATAAACATGAAGAGCATAATATTTGTATAAATATGGAAAAGTATATGAATGATTGATAAGACTCCATTATATGTAATCATGAAAAGCATAATATTTGTATAAATATGGAAAAGTATATGAATGAATTATATACTCCATTATATATAAACATGAAGAGCATAATATTTGTATAAATATGGAAAAGTATATGAATGATTGATAAGACTCCATTATATGTAATCATGAAGAGCATAATATTTGTATAAATATGGAAAAGTATATGAATGATTTATATACTCCATTATATATAATCATGAAGAGCATAATAATTGTATAAATATGGAAAAGTATATGAATGATTGATAGACTCCATTATATATAATCATGAAGAGCATATTATTTGTATAAATATGGAAAAGTATATGAATGGTGCTTTACTTTAAGAAAATGATGTGTTAAAATTAATAGAATTGAATGATTATGTTTACAATATGCCAACTTTATACATCTATTTAAACCCATCTCTTTTATACACAACTCTACACTTATTTCCAATCTCTTGACAAAATCCACAAGTAAGAGAAATTCAAGGTGGTCAAGAAAGTTTTGGTCCATTTACTACTACACTTCATTTTAATCTTTTAAAAGGTAAGTATATCTTATGTTTTTATGAAAAGTAAGTATGTTTTTATGAAAGGTAAATACACCTTATGTTTTTATGAAAAGTAAGTATGTTTTTATGACAAGTAAGTATATCTTATGTTTTTATGAAAAGTAAGTATGTTTTTATGAAAGGTAAATACACCTTATGTTTTTATGAAAAGTAAGTATGTTTTTATGAAAAGTAAGTATGTTTTTATGACAAGTAAGTATATCTTATGTTTTTATGAAAAGTAAGTATGTTTTTATGAAAGGTAAATACACCTTATGTTTTTATGAAAAGTAAGTATGTTTTTATGACAAGTAAGTATATCTTATGTTTTTATGAAAATGTTTGGATCATTGCTATGAAATCAATCTCACAAGATTGTTATGGGTTCCATATGATATGTTTATGATTATGCTAAGGGGACCGGAGTTTAGTAGCGCTACACATAAGAATTCTTGCCATTTAAGTTCGGTAAAATTCTTGTGTCTCCCTATGTTTATGAGTATTTCGATCCTATCCTATGTTATGATGAAAATGATCCATATGCTTTCAAAAGAAAATTTATGATTGGTATACTTACTGGAATTTTATAAATCTCACTCCACGATATTTACCATTTTCAGATAATTGAAGGTTCGAGGCGGTCAACATGGAAGTGGCAAAAGTGGTTAAGATTGATGAGATAATTATGTTGAACTTTATGTAAGAAAATTATGTTCTATTTTTATTCACAAATAAAATTATGGGATTCTAATTATTCTTTTGAATAATTTTACATTACTATTTAAGTCTCGATAATATGATATGAGTCACTTTTAGTGGCACTCGAATGGAAGAGAATTCGGGTCGTCACAGTTGGTATCAGAGAAAAGAGTTTTAAAAACGATTCTGTAGATTTTTGAAATTTTATTTCTTTAATAAAAAAAAAAAAAAAAAAAAAAAAAATCACTATTCACGTGAACAGTAAAACGACGTGCTATTCATGATGAACAGTGAACGAAATCACTATTCATTATAAAAAAAAAATTGAATTTTCACATGTCAAGTATGGTTATGATTTTGAAAAGCATGATGAAATTTGATGTGCGAATTTCAAGGACAAAATTCATTTTAAGCAAGGGAGTTTGTAATGTCCTGAAAATTTTATGGAATATAATTAGTTAGTGATATGATGTTTATATTGATGTCTTTGATAAATTTCTAGAAGTTCGGGGACTAAAGGAAAAATAAGATTTGACGATAAATTTTATTTGGGTTAAGTTATTAATTATTGATGGGGAGATAATTACTATATCGATATTGGATTTGTTTTGAAGACTGTGATTAATTAGGAATTATGATTCAAGAAAATGTTGATTTGGATACAACCACATTAAATTATTGTTGATTAAAGGAAAATAAGATTATATGAAATATTTTAACTCATCACTCTACTATGTCACTCTCCACGTATTGACTCCTCGAACCAGGTATGTTATATACTTTGCAAGTCATTTACGATTTTATTAAGACATGTTAAGTATGAAATCTTCATATGTTATGAATCTTTATGTGTTACACATAATATACATGTCAAGTATGATATAAATTGATAGAAAACTCAATTTTTTTATTCTTTTCAATGTAGAATCATGAGACAGAGAGGATATTTATATGAATTTTGGTGCATATTAAGCTTAGTAAGATTGACTCAATTAGAAATTAAGTTGGGTTGTAACTTTTGCCCAAAATATATGGAATAATATATTAAACAAACAAAATTAATAATGAATTCGTACAATAATTTATCCCTTTATCACTACCTTTGTGTAAAAACAAGGGAAAAACTGTGGATGGTTATTAGTACTTCCTCTTCAAGTTTCAATTTTCGGTTCAATAATTTATCCCTTTATCACTACCTTTGCTTAAAAGCAAGGAAAAACTGTGGATGATTATTGGTACCACTCTTCAAGTTTCAATTCTGAAAAAAAAAAAATTCGGAAAGAAAAGAAAGAAAAAGAACGGGTGTTGAGCATAATGGGAATAATATGACTTAAGAATGATTTTCAAAATAATTGTTGTCCTTGAGTTTAGAAATGATGAACCTTAAATGGACTTTGCATAATTGATTTTAGACATGACACTAAGTATGAGAAGTCAACAGAAATGATTAGAAATATGTTCAGATTATCTATCATTTAGATTTAATGAGAAATAGCGAGCCAATTTTATGAAGTTTTATGAGATGTTAAGATTATAAGTGGTTTTAATGAGACTTTTATGAGAAGCATTATGAAGTTAGAGATTTAAAGATTTGGTTATTGGGAATTAAGTAATGGATATTATGTTGAGTAAGTGAATTATGCCTCTATATTGAAGAGAAATTTATTATGAACTTTGGCCTTGTGATTAAATTTTGGGAATATGATTTATGACTTATAAATATAAGTATGAGTAATCTTTTGAGCCAATTAAGGTATGGAAGGAAGTGATATTGTGATATTGAAAAATATGATTTGAAATTGTTATGTTGAGGAATTATGAATTGAATTATGGGATATTTTTTTGATGATATTGAAGTGTTGGAATCGTTTTCAATATTTTTAGATCGTTGTGATCAAATGTGGAGTTATTTATTATTGTGAGTTATGAAGTATGCTTATGGTTTGGGATAAGTCCAAATTACAAGGGAGACTTTGTCCAGAATTTTATCATTTGGAATTAAGAGCATGATATGATAAGCATCCACTAAAGGAATTAAGGTTAGACATGCAAGTTCATTTACATCACAAACGAGATTTAGTAGATGATAGCAGAGATTTTATTATTTTCTCATAAGGAGAACATACAAAGAGTCACACTGGAAAAGAAATACATGAAACACGCAAAAGCAAAAGAAAGCAACATGGGAAATTCCTCAAATTGAGAGATGTGTTTCCGGAGTAGCCGTATCCTACCACCTCTGACCTTTTGAGGAAATAAAGAAACCTTCAAAGAGGTGTGTTTCGAGAGTAAGAATACTCCGTAATCTACCACCTGGAACCTTTGAGGTACACACAAGATTTAAACATTAAGGAAATCCTAGGAAATTAGAGGGGTGTCTCGAGAGTAAGAATACTCCGTACTCTACCCCCACCTATTCTAAGATTCATAAAGTTAAGTTTACATTAACCGGACTCCATTTTCGCTTGATTCCCCTTCCTTGCGACCAATCTATCTTAACCCCTGCTGGATCTTGTATTGAGATATATGACTGCAGCTTATCCAGTAGTTCATCAATAGTAGGAGCAGAAATAAGAAGCCTTCTGGAAAATGGAGAGATGAATCTCTGTTCCACAGCATAATCAAGAAAGGTTAACAAACCATCAAAGAAATTGTTAACATTCAGAAGCCCAATAGGCTTAGTATGGAGATCTAGTTGAGCCCACGAGGTAATGTTAAAGATTTCTTCTAAGGTACCAAAACCTCCGGGCAGGGCTATAAAGGCATCAGAACCATATAGCATACAAGTTATGCGTTCATGGATGGATAAGGTTTGAACTTCATGCCCTCGTGTTTTTCCTGCAACATCTACCAAAGGGACAGGTATGACACCGATTACTTTTGATTTCTCTGCAATAGCAGATTGGGAAACACAACCCATTAGACCACTGCTACCACCCCCATACACAAGAGTGATACCTTTTTCCCCCAGTTTCTTTCCAAGATCTACGGCCGCTTCTAGATAACTGAAGCCTTTCCCCACTTTTGATCCACAAAATACACAAATAGTTTTGATCTGTCGAAGTTTTGGTGCTTCCATCTTTGATAGTATAGAAGAGAAAACTTACGAAGAAGATGTGATTTTGGGATGCCTGAACTATGAAATATGTTTGGCTATTTAAAGCCGAAAAAATTTACTGTTTTTGATTGATTATGAAAAAGTAAAGATTTACTTTTGACAAAATCGGCCAACTTTTGACTGTTTTACCAAAGATATCACCTTTCGGTGATTTATTTCCAGCTTTATCAAAACTCGAGAAAGAAAAATATATTTTATTTCCAAAACGCGTGAAAGAAAACAGCAAAATATTTTAAATGTGTATCAAGAGATTTACCTTATATCATTGTTGAACTGCCAGAAGCCTCATTTTGTAAAACAGACTGGCAAACAGGATCTTTTGCTATTATATTTTGGAAACTATAACGATTTTTGTCCTCGTTAAACTGAGCGTATAAGGAGAGAAGTTCACGTTGCACATAACCACTTGGGTGCGTCTCAAGAGTCAGTCGAATATCATCCAAAGACTCCTTACTCAGTCCACCCTTTATGAATTTGATTTTATCATCCCGATTAGTAGAAGAATATCCTACTGTTTTGCAACGAGTATCACAGTTCCAACGAGCACATTTGTAGCAACCATTCAGCCTTTTTGCTCTTCGTTTCTTTGCGAAGGTGCTTTTGCCTAAACCAGGCATGTGCTTTGGAAATGTCATAGGTAATTCACCAGATAGTCGAACCTTTGCTTCGATCAACCAGCGAACATCTTCTGAAACACCATGAGCCATCAGCAACCTCAATCTTTCGAGTCTTATTCGATAAATTTTCCTCAGATCATTCATTGGAAGACTGGAATAATACTTGCGAATGTTTGTAAGAATGATATCCATGTTTTTGATGGATCTAACCTCTTCCCAGCATGAACTATTTAAAAGCATTAAGGATCGGAGGGAATCCGCGTGATATTGATTCCAGCAAGAAAGCGCGGAATAGAATAATGGAAAAGAGGGAACAAGAGTTTATGCGCCGTTTACTTTCTTGATAAAAGGAAGATTTGATGATGACGGGATTTGAGATATGGAATATTTTCTTGGATTTTGGGTACTGATATTTTGATATAATAATCAAGGTATAGAAATAATACGGGGATACGTGAAAGTGAAATAAGGACTGTATTGAATCAGGATTAATAAGTTTGTGCAAGTGAAAGGAATACCTTACGGGAAATGTTATGATATTTGAGTTAAGAATTTTAATTATTTGGGAGATATTTGTTTATTGAATTTTGCAGAAATTTTGGGTTACAAATATTGGAAAGATAAACTGATGATTATGTTGATATGTGAATAACATGTTTGGGTATATTACATAGAGAATATTCAGGTAATCGTTTTAATTATTTTGGGATATTTGGTGATAAGAAGAAATGACAAATTATTATGGTATGATATGTTAGTAAAGATTTATTGAAATTTTAGAGATATTAATACGAATATTTGAGGTCACATGATACGATGATAAATGACAAGTTACATGAATACTACAAGATATGATGAAATATCACATACGATTGGGAATTTTCATTTTGATTCAGAAGAATTTATGAGTAGACATATGTCTATTATTGATAGAAAAGTCCATGTCTTAAGAAAACAAATTGATGCATTTAGTCAAAGTCCAGTGGGTTAAATATGGTTGGGTTAAATATGGTAGCGATGATGCTACATAAGAAGAAGAAGAAGAGATTCTGATTAAGTGTTCAGAAATCATAAGATCAAGTAAGATTAATTTCGAGGACGAAATTATTTTAAGGGGGTAAGTTTGTAGCGACCAAGAATTTTTACGCGATTAATAATTATTTTAATAGAAAATCGTGTCGCTACTATTTCACCCATTTTTATTAAGTTAACGCCACGACGTATTCGTATAGCCAAATCAAGAAATAATCGAGATCGTTCGATTTTAAATTAAATTCCGAATTTCTAAAAATATTTCCATTCTCTTGATTTAAAGTATATTAAGTCCAAGTACTTAATTTAATGTTATCCCAATATTTATTTATACAAAAATTATTTTTATTATTGAAATTAAGAAAATATATGCAAGCATGAGAGGTTCCATTATATATAATAATTATGAGAATCTTAATTTAATAAATATGGAAAAGTATATGAATGGTTGATAGACTCCATTATATGTAATCATGAAGAGCATAATATTTGTATAAATATGGAAAAGTATATGAATGAATTATATACTCCATTATATATAAACATGAAGAGCATAATATTTGTATAAATATGGAAAAGTATATGAATGATTGATAAGACTCCATTATATGTAATCATGAAAAGCATAATATTTGTATAAATATGGAAAAGTATATGAATGAATTATATACTCCATTATATATAAACATGAAGAGCATAATATTTGTATAAATATGGAAAAGTATATGAATGATTGATAAGACTCCATTATATGTAATCATGAAGAGCATAATATTTGTATAAATATGGAAAAGTATATGAATGATTTATATACTCCATTATATATAATCATGAAGAGCATAATAATTGTATAAATATGGAAAAGTATATGAATGATTGATAGACTCCATTATATATAATCATGAAGAGCATATTATTTGTATAAATATGGAAAAGTATATGAATGGTGCTTTACTTTAAGAAAATGATGTGTTAAAATTAATAGAATTGAATGATTATGTTTACAATATGCCAACTTTATACATCTATTTAAACCCATCTCTTTTATACACAACTCTACACTTATTTCCAATCTCTTGACAAAATCCACAAGTAAGAGAAATTCAAGGTGGTCAAGAAAGTTTTGGTCCATTTACTACTACACTTCATTTTAATCTTTTAAAAGGTAAGTATATCTTATGTTTTTATGAAAAGTAAGTATGTTTTTATGAAAGGTAAATACACCTTATGTTTTTATGAAAAGTAAGTATGTTTTTATGACAAGTAAGTATATCTTATGTTTTTATGAAAAGTAAGTATGTTTTTATGAAAGGTAAATACACCTTATGTTTTTATGAAAAGTAAGTATGTTTTTATGAAAAGTAAGTATGTTTTTATGACAAGTAAGTATATCTTATGTTTTTATGAAAAGTAAGTATGTTTTTATGAAAGGTAAATACACCTTATGTTTTTATGAAAAGTAAGTATGTTTTTATGACAAGTAAGTATATCTTATGTTTTTATGAAAATGTTTGGATCATTGCTATGAAATCAATCTCACAAGATTGTTATGGGTTCCATATGATATGTTTATGATTATGCTAAGGGGACCGGAGTTTAGTAGCGCTACACATAAGAATTCTTGCCATTTAAGTTCGGTAAAATTCTTGTGTCTCCCTATGTTTATGAGTATTTCGATCCTATCCTATGTTATGATGAAAATGATCCATATGCTTTCAAAAGAAAATTTATGATTGGTATACTTACTGGAATTTTATAAATCTCACTCCACGATATTTACCATTTTCAGATAATTGAAGGTTCGAGGCGGTCAACATGGAAGTGGCAAAAGTGGTTAAGATTGATGAGATAATTATGTTGAACTTTATGTAAGAAAATTATGTTCTATTTTTATTCACAAATAAAATTATGGGATTCTAATTATTCTTTTGAATAATTTTACATTACTATTTAAGTCTCGATAATATGATATGAGTCACTTTTAGTGGCACTCGAATGGAAGAGAATTCGGGTCGTCACATTGCTTGTCCGAAATGAAGTTTTAACAACATTAGGAATATGGATTTTCAAAACCCGTGAATTGTATTTAAATAATTCGGTTAAGATATGGATGATAGAGTCAAAATGGATTCATAATTCTAACGCATTTATTTTCATTCTTTTAAAATTAGACTTGTCATTTTTTTAGTTTAATCTTTATTTTTATTTTCAAAATCAAGATTCTCAAACTCAATCAAATCTCCAATTCCGATTAAGGTAGTAATCTAAAATACAATTTAAAACAATCTCTATGGGATCGATACTTGAACTCACGTCCACTTTATTACTTGCGCGAACTGTGCACTTGTGGAGCGAACAGTTAGCATCATCAAGATCTTTCATAGAGTCATAATTATTGAATTGAATAATTTCATTATCAAATTCCATGGTGAGTGTGCAACTACTAACATTTATTTTAGTTTTAGGAACCGTTCGGCTACAAATTAATTTGTCAAATTAATACACTAAAAGACAAAAAAGACAACAAATTTAATTTACACAATTTTTCATATCACTTTTTAACCATCCATATTTTCTCTCTCCAATTACACAATTTTCCATACCAATTTTTAAACACACATCTTACCTAGAAAACACAAATAAATCAACAAAATAATTTTAATTCTTCCTCCAAGCCTCCGAACGGTGCCTTAGATGTAACGCCCTAAAAACTTCAAACATTTTCAAGAATAATGCTCCAATACCAATTGTAACGCCCGAATTTTTCAAGACTTTTTCATTTAAAATAAAATTTAGTTTTTAAAAAAGTAACGATATTAATTTTAAAACATTTCTATAAAGATGTCGAGTTCAATAAAGGTGTGGCAGTTCAAATATAAAAGTTCTTATTCGGTGGTAAGTTCACAACTCACAGGTCGTCACCTAGCGCAACACTCTCTGTCAAGTTATCTGAAGATTCAAGCCAATCCTTTTTATATCAATATTTACCCGAAAGTTTAGATAACGTGGGGTGAGCATACACTTTCCCAATGAGTAGAATATGGTGCATATGTGTTATTGTACATTGAAACATAACTCAACATTACAAATAATTGATGCATATGAATATTCTTTTCAAAATTAATGTTTTTAGGCTCCAATTATAGATTATTTCCTCTACTCCAAAGCACTTATCATTTTCATAACCCGGATATCGATAAATTGGTCATAACACATCAGATTATATAGGACTATTTCATCATATATGGCTTCTACGTCCCTGTCATCTTTCACCATGTTTGAATACGACATGGATATTAGATCACCATGTCGTTCTTCACAATCCTTGGAGTCGTGAGGTGCTCCCGACATCATTAACATCGATATCCAAAATAACAAAATGATTACCTAGGGGGCTAGAGTCCAAATCTATAATCCATATGCACAAAACTCTCGTTTATGCATATACTTTCTTTCATGATTCATCATTTATCAAATGTCATTGCATTTTCAAAACATGAACCGAATGTAATTTCATCATACCATGTTATCACATTATAGCACATAATAAGGTATATCGAATATTCAATTCCTTAATTCAATGATTCAAATAACCATATTCAACTCAAATTATATTTGAATCATAATTCACATAAACATATCCACTCACTTATAGTCATATAATCTAATTTACATATTATTCAAATAATCCAAATAAATACATCTCACTCACATTTATTGGATGAATCTATCCATGAATAGCTCCTAGAATAGCTTTCTTTTCGAATGGAAGTCTTTCAACTAACTTTGAGCGGAGTATGCAGAGAAACAAGTACATAATTCCTAGTAGATAAATCTCCATGAGTTTTATAATAAATCAACGGAAAGATGATCGGATTAGGAGTTTAAGGCACTTTACGGATTGTAAATCGGAGTTGTAAATCAAAAGTTGTGGTTGAATGAAACCAAGCTGTCGGGCTGTCCATTTGGTCTCAACACCACCTGATTTGGTGTCAACATCAAAGTGTCAGAATAATCGTTTTAAGCCCAGATGAACATGGCGTCGACACAAAACCAGTAGTTTTCGACACTAAATGTATTTCCAAAATCTGAAAGTCAGTTTTCTTGATTTCTTTGATCTAAAATCATTTGTTTTGATAAAGGACTTTGAGAAAACATGTTTGCCAATAAAAAGGATAGATTATAACGGATTGAAACATGATTTTGGCATGAAATCATTACCTGACGTTTGAAAGAGGAAAACTATTTTGCAGTGTTTTTGATCGGATTTCTGATATGTTTCTTCATTCAAACTCATCCTTATTTATAGGGAAAGATGGTTGCATGAATTGAAGATGAGAACTTAGGTGTAGAGGATTTTTACTTTCCTTCATGGCTAAGAAACATTATTTTAATGGTTAAGCATGAGATGTAAGGATATTCCCATTCAAGTAGGAGGTGTCCTAAGGAGGAAGAAGATGACTCTTGGAGGGTAAAACCAGATATAGAAGTCTAGGCCAGCTCATGCTTCTTTCTTTTCAAAATTCCCAACTTTGGCAGTTTCAGGGTACCATGTTTGAGGTCAGATTTGAAGTAGAAAAAGAACTCCAAATTGGTTACTCTCGGTCTCATTTCAAATTAATCACAGAGTACTTTCATTTGGAATTTATTTCACAAGATTTGGTTAACAGAGGTGAGAGTTATAGTGTCTCAAAGTTGGCTTCTCGAAACTGTCTTTCCATTCAAATAGTTGAGGAGCCAACTTTGAAAATTCTCTGAGAGCTGTACATTAATCAAAATGATGAACGGATTTCAGATTCAAAAATTTCACTTCGAGCACTTATCCGTACGTATGAATTATGCATTTATTAGAGGTCGGGAGTGGTCAAAAAATTCTTCTAAAGAAAGGCGTTTAAATAGGTTTTCGTAACTTTCATTTAATTAAAAACTCCATTTTTATCTCTTTAATTTCCAAAATAATTAAATAAATTCTAAAACACTTTTATTATGTCACAATGGACACTAAGGACGTCATAATTTTTCAGGGTCGTTACATTAGATATCTTTAAGAATGGTCTGCCTAATAACAAAATAGGAGTAGAGTTGGGAGAGTGATCATCATTCATGTCCAACACATAAAAATTCGTAGGAAATACTAACCCCCCCCCCCCCCACTTGCACTAGAACATCTTTAACTACCCATTCTGGATAAGCATTAGAGCGATCGGCCAGTTGGATGATAACACTAGTTTCAATCAGTTTGGAAAGTTTTAACGAAGCATAGGTAGATCTGGGCATTACGTTAATGGATGCTCCTAAGTCTATCAAGGCACGATCTATCTTAGTATTACTATTTGACAGGGTATGGTAAATATACCTGGATCCTTGCACTTGGTAGGTAATTTCTTTTGAAGAAGTGCAGACACAGATTCTCCCATTCTTACCATCTCATTCCTCTTCAGCTTCCTCTTGTTGGTGTACAGATCTTTCAAGAACTTTGCATAGCATGTGACTTGCTTGATTGCATCCAATAGGGGGATGTTCACTTCAACTTTCCTGAATGTGTCCAGCATTTTCCTTTCCTTGCTCTCCTTGTTTGTCTTCGCTAACCTGTTAAGAAAAGGGGGTGGGGTTAATTTAGCATTTACAATAGATTCAGTATTTACTTGGGGTTTTTGTGAAGTGGCCTCCTCCCTCTCAATTTTTGTCTCCCTTTCTTCTTCATTTACTTGGGATTGCTTTCACTAACCTCCAATCTCTTTCCACTCCGCAAGGTTATGGCACTCACGGTTCTTGGATTAACTTCAGGTTGAAATGGTAATTTGCCTCCGGATTATGCCTCTAATCTGTTGATGGTTGTAGACATTTAGCTCATCTGGTTCTCCGAATTTTAAATGCCTGACTTGGATCCTATTGAAACTGAAGTGTGTTAGAAGCCAAAGTTATAAGCATGTCTTCAAGAGAAATACCTAAGTTCTGGATCTTTGTTGATACTTCCCTTGAGGTTGGAGATTTCCTTGTTGCTAAAATTGCCCTTAAGGTTTGTTGGAGAAAAAACCCCGGGGCTTGTTATTTCTATAGCTTAAATTGGGGTGATCCCTCCATCCAGGGTTGTAGATAATTGAGTACGGGTTGTATTGCTGTCTCTGGAATGGGAAACCCTCTACAGCATTCACCTGTTCACTATTTTCCTCTTGCAACATCGGACAAGTGTCCGTTTGATGTCCGAAGTTAGCACATATCCCACAAACTTTGACTTGTTGTGCCTTCCCTACAACAAGTTGTATTACAAGATTTGTTAGTTCAGATAATTGATTTTCAAAGTGGGAACCACTTACCTCATTCACGCGCGCGGACTTCCATATCCCTATTCGAATTGAATTGCCGAGTGTTCTCAGCCATATTAGAGATCAAGGCCCGTGCTTGTTCCGGTGTTTTATCCATTAGTGCACCTCCACTTGCTGCGTCTATCATGCTCCTGTCCATCGGTGACAGTCTGATGTGATTCGGACCCTCGACAATCGGAGTCATAGCAGGCTTGACGGGAAAATTTAAATATTCAAGCCAAAACAAGAATTCAACAGGTTCGACGAGCTTTGAAGATCAAACCGTGTCGAAAAGAACCGAAAATTATGCAGAAGGACTGTCACGGCCGTAACCAACATATGTCACGGCCGTAACCTCCCCTCGGGTTAAAATGCAGAATTTCAAGATTTTCGATTTACGGCCGTAAATAAGGGATCACGGCCGTAACCTTAAACAGAAACACACTTACGGCCGTAAGTGTCATCTTTACGGCCGTAATTGCTTAACAGATCAGATTTTTCCAGATTTCGCATTATTTTATTTCCTTATCAGTTTTAGCTATTTTAGGTTAGTTAGAATTCTATTTTGAGTATATTAGCGACTAGGGTTTTATTTTGCTTATTTATACGCTTTTTCCATTCATTGTAAAAAAGACTTTGATGATTAAATAAAAAAGAGATTGAATGTTTTTCAATTGTTTAATGTGTGGATTCACATTACAAACCCAAACTTATCAAGATTGATTATCTTGTGGCGTTCATCCAGAATTTATCAAATATTTGCTAGAATATTTGTGGCGTTCAAATCAGAGACTTATCAAGGAGATTGGGAAAATCCTTGTGGCGTTTCGAAAGTCGTGGTTCTTTATTCCGCATCGTCGAGCCATCGCGTCGTGAATATCGGGTCATGATTCATCCGTCCGACCACAACCTGGGTTCGGAACTTTCCGGCGTTTATTCCGCGCTTCGAACCTCATCACAGTCCTTCATAGAAGTATTGCATCAAGAGTTGCTCACTGATCTGATGATGGGGGGCAGTGATAAGTGCTTTATTAGCATGTGTTTAATTCACTTATTATCTTATTTTGTTATTGGTTTGATCCTATTGAAGCATCGTTTAATGCATTTTCACTTATTGTGCTATATAAGGTCAAAAAGAAGAAAAAGAAAGGAAACAGGACCAAAGAAATACAAAAAGAAATCAAGAAGTGAGGTTCAATGGCATATTCAAAGAGCTCCAAATCAATAATGGCATGTGGGAAGAAGATTAGATACAAAAATTATGGTCAAAAAAGGTTTGGGTGAAGTTAGAAATCAAAAACTCGCAAGGATTGTGATCATGAATTTTAGTCATAGATTGAAGCTCAATTTTGTCATAGAATAATTTCGAATTTGGGAAGAGATATTTCACAAATAATTGTAGATATTTGAGTTTTCTTTCCAAGGCAACTTGAATGACCAAAATCGAACTTTGGGAGAGAAAGTTATGACCAAAACATCAAACACAGGCGCTTCTCGACAGAAATGCACTTACGACCGTAAATGGTAAATTTACGGCCGTAACTTCCAAATTTCGAAAATTTTCAGTAGCTTACTTACGGCCGTAATAAGGAAAGTTACGGCCGTAACTTTCTCGCGAAGAAATCTCCTTATCTGATTCAAGGTCTATATTTGGTATATCTTTGGGGTAAAGCTAGGGCACGATTTTAGGAGATTAAAGAAGCAAAATCACCACAAAAAGGAGGCTGGACATTGAGGAAAATTGAGAGAGAAATATAGAGCATTCTTGGGAGATTTTCAAGGGCAAGAATATCAACAACAATGGAATTCATGAAGCAACTTGAAGAACCTACCACAACCATGTTAGGCTAAATTCCATATCTTGTTCAAAGGGGAAGTTGTGTCAATTTAATTATGTTATTTTCTTTTCCTACAAATTACTAGCGTGAATTTATTCCTTTATTTAAATTGTTGGATTATTATGTTTTGAATGTTCAATTGAGTTTATTTGATTAATATTTTAATTTGGCCAATTAGATTATTGATCTTTGGATTCATGAATATGCTATGTTTAGATTCTTGATCCGTAATTGTCATTGAATCTTTACTTTAGTAGAAAATAAATCTCGTGCAGGTTTAGTAATAATTCAACTTGGATTGATTAATTCGAGCTTGTGAAATTAACGATCCAATTCAATCTATTCTTCTAGATTTTCATACTAGTCGTGTATTAAATCCTAAAAGCTTGTTTAGGATTGTCCGTGGCTAGAATTGGGTCAAAGAACATGTTTTGAATCAATTTACATAAGGAAAAATTTAGATAATCAGAGCTTGTTGATTATTTATGATTGGTAATTGAATAGAGTTATAAACACTTTACAAGGAAAAGTATAACATTAATTAAGAACACAACCGAACCCGAGAACAAGATTTCTTCTTATATTATTTCTCTAGTCATATTGAATTGTTTATTTTTATGCATATTTTTTATTCAATTAATTTCAAACAACAAACCCCACATTCCATTTTAATTGATCGAACAACTAAAATTAGTTTTCGTTCCTCGTGGGATCGACCCTTACTCTCACTACTATATTATTAATTAATATTTAGCGAGTAAGGAATTATTTATTATTTTGGTACATCGCGACATGCATCAGGCAGCTTGAGATAAGATTCTTGAAACGTTCCCAATATTCATACAGTGTTTCTCCACTATTTTGGCTCACCCCCACAAATTTCCTTCCGAATGGTTCCAGCTCTAGATGCAGGGAATTACTTCTCTAGGGAAAGTCTCTTCATGTCATTCCTGGTGGTGACAATTCCGGATGGTAAACAATCCAACCAATTAGTAGCAGCATCTTTTAGCGAAAATGGGAAAGCTCCCATTTTGATTTGCTCCTCGGTAATGCCCATAGGTCTCATACTGTCGCACACCACATGAAATTCCTTGATACGCCTGTATGGATCCTCGCTGAGATGTCCTCGGAAAGTTGGTAACAGATGAATAAGACCAGATTTGAGCTCAACAATTTTTCCTTCATCCACTGTTGGAAAAGTGATACACATCGGTTGCTGAGCGACATCCAGGGTAGCTTTGTTTGAGAGTTTTGTTGTTGATGTTGTTAGCTGCCATTGGTTGTTTTGCTGTCCTTCTTAGCTGTCGAAAAGTTCTCTCGATCTCTGGATCAAAATCAAAATATTCAATATTAGTTGATCAAGTCTTACACATGTAAGCGAAGAAATAGGATAGCAATATTTAGTGAAAATTAGAGAAATAAAGAATAAAATAAAATAAATATAGGAAAATAAAATTCTAATTAATTAAACAACTAAGTTGGTTAACCGTTCTCCGGTAATGACGCCAAAAATTTGATACTCGTCGTAATGCACCAAAATATAATTAATTCCTTACTAGCCAAATATCAATTAATAATGTAGTAGCGAAAATAAGGATCGAACTTGTTCGCTAAACTGAAAGTGTACGGGTCGCACAGGCAATAAAGTGGACGTGAGTCTAAGTATCGATCCCACGAGGATTGTTGTAAATTGTATTTTAGACTACTACCTTAATCGGAACGAGAAATTTGATTGAGTTAGAAATTTTGATTTTAAAAATTAAAATAAAAATTAAATTAAAGAACAATGAAAATTTGATTTTAAAACTTATGAAAATAAATGCATTAGAATCATGAATCCATTTTGACTCTATCATCCATATTTTAACCCAATTATTTAAATACAATTCACGAATTTTGAATTTCATATTCCAAATGTAGTTAAAACGCCCTTTCGGACAAGTATTAACACATATTCCTACGCTTAATCCAACTATATTTCTATGTGGAAACCCAATGTGTAAGAAAGCATTAAAAGATTTGTGAATACTATAGCAGAAAATACAAAGCATAGGGGTATATTTCTATTCCCTATCGGACTTTGTGGCAATTGAAACAAGTTTAATGAAATCCTAATCTTTCGAACTTAAGAAATCAAAACATCCATCACATAATAATTGGCCAGAAAATTATATAATAATCAAAGTACGAATCAATTGCATCAAAACCATGAATTGCATAAAATAAATAATAGGTTAAAACATGGAATCTAGAATTCAAAATTTCATCACAATTCTAACACAATTAACCTAGCCTATAAACATAATTGAATATAAATCACAAGAAAAATAAAAGGATGTCACCCTGTTCACCTTCTTGTTCTTTGGTCTTCAATTTTTCTCTTGACGTGGCATGGATTCCTTAGCACTTTGACAGCGTTTTGGCATGAATTGAGCAAGTTGGGAACCCCAAATTTCGTATCTTATGCCATGTATTTATAGATTCTACCAAAGCCTAGGTCAAAAATAAGAGAAATCCGCTGAAAATGGCACAAAAAGCCCAACTGCGGCCTAGAATATAACCATGCTATCGCATGGTACAAATCCATGCGATCGCGCAGGATTCCGGAAAACCATTCTGACCATTTTTTAATAGGTCATGCGATCACGCCATTATAATTCTATGCGATCGTATGGTTATTCGGCTAGAGTGCAATTTTCATCTTTTGAAGTGCTTTAACTTGGTCCTCATGGTTTTATTGAACATCATGTCCTTCAACTTTTGATTGTTGCAATTTGGCCCCTAAACTTTTGATTTCTTCCAAATTTTATTTTCTCTTCGAATTTTCTTCCAATTGGCACATTGGTCTACTTCATCAATTCTTGATTTGTATACTTTGATACTTTTATCATTTAATTTATTGAGTTTGGCTTCAATTCCATTGTTTTCTCGACTTTGGGATTTTTCCTGAAATACAAACAAATACTAACTACATAAACAGCAAATATTCTTAAACAACACATAAAATCCTACTTTTAGGATAGAAATAAGTGTATAAAATACACTTATCAACACCCCCAAACTAGAACTATTGTTTGTCCTCGAACAAAATAAAACTGAACTATAACAATAAAAATGCAAATAAAATATTGTTTTTGTTTACTTATTTACCATGCGCTTCAACAATCCAAATTGACGATTCACTTTAGAGAAGAAATATGAACAACAAAAATTATTTTTATTTATCCGATGCTCAACTTCATTGTGTGTGTATGTGAATAGCCAAAAATCGAATGTAAACTCATATAAAAATATACTTGATACCGTGTGATTAGTCATGCAGAAATAAGCTCAAATCTCATGTGGTCAACAATGATTTTCTTTTGATTTTTCTTACACTCTCATGAATGATCACAACATTACTGCTTTTCTCTCATATCTCGAGATGTTTCCTATTAATGTGGTTTTTACATATGTATAAATTACATTTTTCCACATAAGGTAGTTAGGATTAAACAAGTATGCACGACAGACCAAGAATAATTAACGAAGCGTTAGAGATTTCAATCAACAAAGTTTATACCATTTTCATTCCATTTTTCTTTTATATAGATGATTTTTTCTTTTAATGTCCTTGACTTTTGTCATCTTTGTCCAATACTTTTCATACTTGCTTTCTATATGACCCATGTAGCGAGCTTTAGGTTGGCAGCTCCCAATTCAGTTGAGCTTAGGGTACCAGGTTCATAGAACCCCTCAGACTTAATTACCCGAGTCATAAAGGCTTAATCAGAAAAGTTAAAGATGTTTTAGCGTCTTTTGTGTAAGTCCACTCTTCGTACTTGCTTTCTAGTTGACTCCTGTAGCGAGCTTTAGGTCAACAACTTCCAACCCAGTTGAGCTTAGGGTACCAGGTTCAGAGAACCCCTCAGAGTTAATTACTCGAGTCAAAAGGCATTTGAAGGGCAGAATTAGACCTTCAGCATTTTTTCTGTTTTTATGCTGGTTATTATGATTTATACTTGTTGATCAAAACCCCTTACGCTAAAGATGCAAAATTAAACTTCAGATCCTCAATCCATCAATGCCTACCCATACTAACCTTCCCACCCCTAAACTGCTTTTTGAGCAATTTGGTTCTACATTTCAGGTCGAGGTCTAATTTCTTAAGGTTTATGATTTTTCAGTCAATTCTATGGTCAATGTGCACAAGTTTACCCCACAAGTATCAAGCATCTCCCTACACAAGTTATTATTCGAAAGTGACTATGTGCTCAAGTTTGATTAAAGACTTACATGGATGAATGTTAAAAAAAAAATTAGTTCACATGTTACCCAATTTTCTAACTAAAGCACAAAAATCAATTCAAATCATGTCATAAACAATAAATAAATCAACAAAAAATTTTAAAATTTTCACTTTTTATGATTTTTTAAAATTTTCAAGTTTTTATGAATTTTCTACCCAAAATCAAATGTATGTTTAATTAAAAGCACATGAATGATATTCTCACCCCCAAACTTGAACTATGTATTTGTTGACCTATGGTCAATTTGACCTTATTGTTTTGATCATAACAAACAAGAATTTATTGTGTTACTAACAAGTGTGCTTCAAGTGTTTCATGTAATGATAAATATTCAAAGCACTCTATGTTCAAATCGTCTCTCAAAGATATAAATCAAAATTATGTGATCAAGCATATGAGACGCAAAAGAAATTCAAAGATCAAAATTGAAGCATGATATGAAGATCAAGAATTCAAGCATACAAGATTAGAGTTCAAGTTCAAAAGTTGATTTAACCTATGTAAAGGTATAACACTCTCAATCTTTAGCGATGAAATTCAACGAGCTCGAAAATGATTTTTATGCATCAAGAAACTTACTTGGAAATTCATCACTTGCATAAAATATTTTTATATAAATCAAGATTGTCTTTCAAAGGTTATTTGATCTTAAATCATGATTATACTATGTTAAACCACTTTGAAAAACAAGTTAGAAACCTAAAAATCGAAAATTTTCATATTTTTCAAAAGTCAACCGAAAGTCAACGGTCAATAGTTGACTTTCGGTCGACCGAACTTTTGGTCAACCGAAAGTTTCGGTCGACCGAACTTTTGGTCAACCGAAAGTTTCGGTCGACCAATTGGTCAACCGAAAGTTCAACGGTTGAATGTGTAACGGCTATATTAATGATTCGGTCGACCGAAACTCCAGAATTGGTCAACCGAAAGTTGCTGAATTTGAATATTTTGATCTATAAATAGCCATTTCATTCACATTCAATTTGAACAACTTTGAAAACATTTTATACAAACTTTCTTGTGAAAATTTAGTGTTCTTACTTAGTTTTTATTCATCTTTTATTTTCATAAAACTTTGATTGATCTAAACTTTGTTTTATCAAATTCATCAAAGTTTTTGGAAGAAAGTTTTGTGAAGATTTTTGATTTTACATTGTTTAAACTTCTTCAACATCTTCACACTATATTGGAATTGAAGTGTAAGTCTCTCTTTGTTCTAAACTTGTTTTAATCTTTTAAAAGAGAGAAATTCCAATTGAGGAACTTTGATTATTTGTGCTACATTTTTCATTATCATTTGATTCATCAAAGTTCCATTGCCTAAACACTTTGAGCTTAACTTATTGTTAATTATTCAAGTGTGGCATCTCTTGGTACGTAATTTGATTCAATATTTTTAACAAGAGATTATTTGAAAAACTTTGTTTGATTGCATCAAACTTTTCATTATCATTTGCATCAAAGTTTTTCTCTAACACTCGAGCTTAATTCATTGCTATCTATTGAAGTGTTAGCCTAACTCTCTCGGTACTTAATTTGAGTATATCATTTGTCAAGAGAGTTATTTCAATTGTACATTCAATTCATTATATCTTGTGGTTTCGAGAGCCTTGTGAAAACTCGATTGTTGGTTTTCGAGAGCCTTGTCAAAACTCGATTGTTGGTTTTCGAGAGCCTTATCAAAACTCGATTGTTGGTTTCGAGAGCCGTTTGAAAACTCGATTGTAAAAGGATAGGCGCTCCTTGTTGTAAGTCGCCTAAGGATTTGGTACTCCTTGTTGTAAGTTACCAAAATAGTGGATTTGGCCTTGCTCGTGACGGAGAGCTCGGTAACGGGGGACGTAGATCACGTTGGTTGATTGAACCTCCATAAATCGTGTTTGCACTCTCTTATCCCTTTTACTTACGTACATTGCACTTACTCTATTCTATCAATTTATATTGTGCAACATTATATCTAAGTGCTATACTTGTCTTATCAATTAAGTTTACACATATATAGCACACTACATTGATAGTTTAGTTCTTGTATCACTAAGTGCTAATACTTGTACCTATTGGTTTTAAGTTTGAGATTATTTATCGAAAAAGTTTTATAAACCAATTCACCCCCCTCTTGGTTAGTTTACTCTTGGGTTAACAGTATTGTCCTCAATGTATTCAAGAAATAATAAACAATTAAGCACAAAATAACAAGAGGGGTCAAGTACTTCCTGGGTTTGGAGAGATGGTGTTCCCATTTGAAGCTTTGACTTGAATGATTGGTTGGATGAAACGAACCTGTACTTCCTTTTTCATGTTCGGCTTGAAATGTCTCATGATGATATGTTCCTTGCAAATAAGAATTAATGATCATTAGAAGCATAATTATCACATAGGAACTAAAGCAAATCAACACAATACATCCAAATTAGGATTAAGAAAAATTTTGAAATTTTTTAAAAGTGGCCGACCACTGATTTTCAGTCCTTGACATCACCTCGAAAAAATCAAACTTTCCCGAGACATGTCACGGGCATATGAAAGTAAATAACTTGATCTATAACATATCAAAAACTCATCACATTTGGGATTCATTTGTGTCATGAAAAGATGTGACAAAGTAGGTGCAGGGAGGCTGAATTTGTGGGTTGTAGTGCAATGGTGCCTGCAATGGTCTTCCAATGAGGTGCTTTGTGGTGCAATGATGTTCAAGTTGAATTCCATGTCTTAAATCAGTGTAAACAATGAATAGATGATGCACAAATAATGTATAACATGTAGTGAAGGCGATCATTCAAAAAAATTTGTAAAAACTCGACAAAATATTCAGCTTCTGTTTCAGAAATAGGAATAGAGTTTGGTGAATCAGGTTCAGGAGTATCATTTGGAGAGTGTAGGGGTTACTCCACTTGAAACTGAGTATTGGGCAGACCATTTTCACCACACAGATGGTCTGCACTCAGCTCAGAAGTAAGGAAGTCTTTCTCACTATGGGGATCTTCCAAAATTTCATCTTTACAAGGAAATGAGTTTTTATTAAAAATAACTGACCTGCTTATAATCACTTTGTACCCTCCTTGTTCCTTTACCCAAAGTCTATAGCCCTTGACCCCTTCTGCATAGCCTAGAAAAACACATTTTAAAGACCTGGAGTCAAGTTTGGTTTTTGTTTGATGTGAATAAGCAGCACATCCAAAAATTTTAAGTTTTGAAAATTCAAGGAGAGAGTTATTCCAAATCTGATCAGGTATTTTAAAATCAATGACACTACAAGGTGAAAGATTGATCAAATATGAAGCAGTTTTTATTGCTTCACCCCAAAAAAATTTTGGCAAATCTGAATCAAGCAATAGACACCTAGTTCTTTCTAACAGTGTCATATTCATCCTTTCAGCAACCCCATTTTGCTGTGGACTGTATGTAACAGTCCTATGTCTAGGAATGCATAGATTACTACAGAAGGAATTAAAGTCTAGGTTTCATAACTCAAGGCCATTGTCTGTCCTAATAACTTTGACTTTCCTATCTTTCAAATTTTGAACTAAAGTAATCCAATTTTTAAACACCCACACAGTAGCATCCTTAGATTTTAAAAGATGAACCCAAGTCTTTCTTGAATAATCATCAATTATTAGTAAAAAATATCTAAAACCAGAAACAGAGTTAACAGGTGCAGGCCCCCAAGAATCAGCATGCAAATACTCAAGAATATTACTAAACTTGTGAATGCCTTTACCAAAGGAATTCCTCTTCTATTTTCCTAGAACACATTTTTTATAAAAATCAAGTTTATGAATAACATCTTTTCCAAAAACACCCTTTTTGTCAAGCAATTTAAGACCTTTTTCACCTAGGTGTCCCAGTCTTTTATGCCACAAAAGAGTTTTATCATTTTCAGAGACAGCATTGAAAGAATTAGCACAGAAAGTATATGATTTCAAAACATAAATCCCATTGGTTTTGGGAGTGCTGCACAGTAAGTAATTACCCTTAAAAATACTGAGGTAACTTTTATGCAATCTAATTTCATATGACTCTAAATCAAGTACACCAAGAGAAATAAGATTTCTTTTCAAGTCAGGCACATATCTTGTTTGATTTAGAGTAATTGTTCTGTTATTTTCAAAGTTTCAGTACAACATTACACATTCCTTTTACATCACAAGTCAAATTGTTTCCAAGTTTCACAGAACCAAAACAGTCATTACTGAAGCTAGCAAATAGATCCTTTTTAGGGCACGTGTGAAAAGTTAGCCAGAATCAAGTATCCATTCATATTTGTTATCAGATTCAGTAGTAACATAAACGACACCATTATTATCATGTGTTGCAGACTCAGTTTGATTGCTAGTTCCTACTTCATTTTGTCTCTTAAAATAATTTTTGACACGATGCCCAGGTTGGCCAGAATAAAAACAAAGTCTAGGTCTATTAATGTTGTCTGGACCCACAGTATTATCTTGCCCTCTAAAATTATTCTGATTCCTGAAATTATCATGACTTTTGAGATTATTCTAACCTCTAAAGGAATTATCCTTAGGCTTTTAAGAGTTATCTTTCTTTTGAAAGTTACTCCTAGGTGGTTTTATATTTGTGTTATTCCAATTCCTATTGTTATTAGGAACATTCCAGTTTTTATTGTTCACTGACATACCATCCCTAAAGGAATTTCTCTTCTTTGAAGTTCGTATAACATTGTAGACTTCTTTAGAATTGTTTTTAAATTCCAATTCCTTATTCTTAAGGGATGTGTGAACTATTTCAGTAGTCAATTTTTGTCCACCATACTCTAATGCATTTCTAAGATCCTTAAATTTATCACCCATAGCATTTAAGAGGCAGACAACCTTTTGTTCATCAGTCAATTTCTCATCACAGTTCAGCAGGCTTTGCGTAATCCTAGTGAACCTATTCATATTATTATCTACATCTTTAGAGGGGTCAAACTTGAAAGGATAATATTGTTTCCACATAAAACATTTATCAGGCAATGAGACTGTGTTATAGACTTTTTCTAATTTATCCCAGAGAGCCATTGCAGTTTTAGTTTTACCTATTTGTCTAATGACATTATCAGAAAAGTGAAGAAATATAGTACTCCAGGCAGTTTCATCCATTTCAATTTGTCTATCTTGAGCTAAGTTAACAGGCCAAGATTGATCTATAGCTTTTGCACACTTCATTTGAAGTAATAAGACTTTCATTTTCTGGCTCCAAAGATTAAAATCTCCTTTTCCATTCCATACTTCAACATCTATTTTTATATTAGCCATTGAAGTAATGACCAAAGAAATATTTGAGAAACAAGTTTCAAGAAATTAAGCCTTATTCTTTCAAAATTATCCGACAAACAGAGACAAAGAAATACAGAATAGTGTCACATAGTCAAGAAGTATATAATATGTCAAATAGTCTCAAAATTGAATCTCTAAGCAGTATGGTATAAAGATGATCACAATTCTCTAATGATAGAACTAAATAGAGATCAAAGAGAACTAAGTACTGAAAATAGTTCTACCAGTATACCCCTCAACCTGCTTTGGGTCATCCCAAAACTCCCTCAGATTCCCGAATTTTCAAGAAATCCTGGACAAAGGTAAGTGAAGGGGTCCAGAAGCAAGCTTAAAAAACGAAGAGGTTTTGGTAAGAACTAAAGATTTGAGGAAAAACAAATCATAGTACAAAAGAATATAGAATAGAAGATATCACCTTATGCGTGAGTTAGAGCTACTCCAGTTCCACAAAGAATTAATACCACGAAGTTTTATGCCTCCAAGTTTCAGTATCACAAAGTTTAACCAACAACCACGAAGTTCAGCCACAAAGAATGTCAGATCCCTTCAAGAATTTTCAGTATATTATAGAGAATATACTAATTTCTTGGGATCAATTGATTTTGACTCAGAATACAAAAGATCTAAATACGAAAAATAGTCAAAACCTTATTTTGAAAACTAGGGTCTCAAAAATATTTCCACGAAGTAAAGATATCATGAAGCTTTCTGTAAAGATTTTAAAAAATCTTTGAGATCTGAAAACTTTTACAAAGTTTTCAGAGAACCAAAAACCGTTTTAATATGGGGTTTTAAAAATACTCAAGAAATCATAAATTTCTTTAAAAGTCCATGAAGAAAAGTAAAAAAAAAAAACCTAAAACGTTTTTGAGAAAGAATCACAAAGAACTTCCAGAAATCACACAATCTAACCACAAGGGTTCTGGATCTTCAAGATTTGAGTCAAGAATAGTGTATTCACTCAAACCCTAAGGCTCTGATACCGTTGTTACAATATTAGGGTCTCAAAATCACAAAAATATCTACAAAGAAAGATCTAAAATAAAAACCTCAGAAACTTTATTAATCAAATGAAGTGAAGATGATCCAACGGTTTGGGATAAAAGTTCGGTAATGTATTGGGTTGATATAGGGTCAGGGCCCAATGCATGAACTGGGTTGCAGATTACCTCTTCAGCTAGGCTTCTTCATTTGGACTTCTTCAGAATGCTTGCTTGGGCTGATTGACTTGATCCAATTGTTGTTTACAAGTCAGATATAGAGACCTCAGACCCTTGTGAACAAAAAGTTTGTAAATGAACCTTTGCACATTGGTCATCCTGAGAACTTTTTAAACTACTTTTAGGGTGTGTTTGATTGCAATGATGTAAAATAGGTGAAAAAAATATTTTCATAAAAAATATCAATTGAAAATGTTTGATTGGTTTAATTTTTTAGGTGGAAAAAGTGAATTTTTTTCTAATTTTGTTGTTTAATTTACATTATTTTTCATGACAAATAAAGTAAAATTTATTTTTAATATTTTTTCCTTTTTTCACATATTTGTAATTCATAATCATAATGTTAATTTTTGAATAAAAAATAAGTCAATTAACAACAACAAAAATAACCAAATGCTACGGAAATAATTTTCCAACTTGAAAAATATTTTACATTCCAAAGCCAAAGAAAATATTTGCCATCAAAACAAGGAAATGACCTTATGTGTAGCCAAAGTAAGAAAAAATTTTCCAAGCTAAATTTGGTCAATCAAACATGGCAATTAGAGGAAAGGTGGAAAATAGTAACCTATCGAACACAATCTTAATGTTAACGTGGATGTAAAAATAATCGGAATTAAAAATCTCTTAAGAAACTATAATTGAATTTTTGTAAACTTGTTGGAAGAGTTGGTGAATCAACCAGTTCGCAACAAGTATTATCCTTCCCTCGATATATCCATCATTTTGATTGACCTTGGCCTACGCACTTTTTTGAAGAGGGAATGTAAGACGAGAGACATTTTGTCCCTTTACAAGTTAATAAGCAATCATCTTCTACCTCGTTTTTGTCTTGTAGTTTTGTATTTTCAAACGTTAACTCCAAGCATACAACTTTGTCTTTTCATGAATACACGTTATGGAGAATTAATTTAAGCTTATTGTGATAGTTGAAAGAGATGTGAGAACTCAGAAAATGAATATAAATAGTTTGCAGGCTCTGGACGTGTTTTAATCCAGGTCGAGAAGTTTGATACATATTGGTTTGATATTATTATTTTTTTGGCTGTTAATGTAGATTAACCAAATATGAAAATAATTGATTTGTTATATGTAACTCATAATTTTGATAAACATTTCTAAATTTTTAGATCGGTCAACGTCAAGTTTAGCGATAAGAACTCGACCAACTTAAAGTTTTCTGACCAATCGAAGACGTTTTTAGATGTTCAGTGTCCAATTGAAGATATTTTTAAAAGTTTCTGATGTGACAGTTATGACGTGGTGCCGCATGTATTTTTAGTCCGTCGTGTTATCAATTTCGTTGTAAAAATTATATGAGTGACTCATAGTCAACAATTTAATAAGTTTTGTCAGTAAAACTCGACGCTTTAAATTTCAGTGGTCAGTCAAGTTCACATGCATAAGTTGAATGAAATTTAGGAAAATTAACTCTCAATAACATTATCAATGTCACTTTGAATTCTCAACAATAAGTTGAATTGATTATTCATTCAACATAGTATTAGTAGCCAAATCTAGTGACTTCATGTTTACGGCCTATTTATGAAAGTTTCTTCATGGGTAATAATATGGAAAATCAAATTTGATGTGTACGGGATAGATGTGCTGAATACTAGTACTACATGGATAAATTTTCTTTTCAGTTGTGTTACTTGTACGAGTAGATTAACAGAAATGTTGATAAATAGCATATTTGGCACAGTATCATCAATTTTAACATTAACATCCATCTCATTTTTTTTTTCAACCATACAAATTTTCATTTCTTTTCCCATATCTGAATATTCCTAGTTATTTTTATTTCTTGTTCACCATTAATTCCCACCTTATCTGTCTTCATCATAATGACCACATTTTCTTGTTCCCCTCTTTTTGTCTGTTCTTTTTATCCTCAATCATATGTTTCTTTAATTAATTACATACAATTGTCCTGTTTACCTTGGCTGAACTTGTTCGCTGATTAAAATATATGATATGACCGAGATGATTGCCTTTTTATTTAAACCATTGTCTGTCTTTGCAATGGGTTCATCAAGTTTTGTCTTCATTTTCTTCCATTGTTATTTCTACCAAGTGATTATGCCACTTATATTGCTCGGAGATAGCTTTGATTAATGATCACCAAGAGTTTGATAATATGGCGAAATCAGTGTTCTCCTCGTTTCATTTCAATGATACTCAGGAGAACTGCGATCCTTTTATTGGGCATGGAAAAGAAGCAGCAGCAGTTACCAAGTGTCAACAAAATCCATGGTTTTATATGGAAGATGGTGAATTTATGGATTTGTTTTCTTCCGTTTGTGGCTCTTGTCAAGAGAAGATGAAAACTGAATTGATCCAAAATCAACAAGAAGATGATTGTGAGCAGAATGATTTTGGCCACTTGGAAATTCGGTCACAAGTTTCTGAACTTGGCAAACCCCTCAGGGATAAGGCACTACCATTTTCCTCAGCATCATTGGAGCTCCTGGCCAATTACGAAAGGGGTTTCAATAGAAGTAGAGGAACTTTGAATGATAAAAATATAGTTGGCCAGAAATTAACAATGGAGGAGATTCTGAGGGTGGCTGGAGAAAGGTTCATCCAATTTTCCACCAAGAAAGAAGATGGTATTTCCATGTTTATCCACCCTTATGGCTCCTCTCTCTCAGGCCTCTCCATAGACGAAGAAAGGGACGTGGAACTTGTACGCCTACTCCTTGTTGCTGCAGATAATGTGGGCTGTCAACGTTTTGAATTTGCGAGTGAAATGATTACTGGTTGCCTACAGATGGCATCTGATTCAGGGACTCCAGTCCAGCGTGTCGTCTATTATTTTGCCATAGCTCTTCGAGAGAGGATATATAGAGAAACTGGGAGGATCATGACTGAGAAAAGAAAGCTACCAATAAAGGAACTTGCCTTGGAGACGAACAGCACGTTCTTGGCATCCCACCTAAAACTGCCCTTTACCCAAGTGATGCAATTTGCTGGAATACAGAGCATAATTGAAAATGTGAGAACGGCTAGCAAGATCCATTTGATTGATCTTCAAATCAGGAGTGGAGTTCAATGGACAGCCCTTATGCAAGGACTTGCAGAGCGGCATGAGCACCCAATCAAGCGTCTGAACATAACTGCAGTTGGAACGAGTGATGAACTATATATTGAAGAAACTGGTCAGAGACTGCTGAGCTTTGCTGAATCCTTGAATTTGCCTTTTGGGTTCAAGGCAGTTTATGTAACAGACATGAGAGACTTGAAGGAAGATCTCTTAAACATTGAAGCTGGAGAAACTGTGGTTGTTTACTCCTTTATGATGTTGAGGTCAATGGTATCAAGGTCTGAGTGCATAGAAAATGTAATGGGAGCCATAAGAAGGCTGAGGCCTGTTCTAATGGTGGTCGTTGAGGTAGAGGCGAATCACAATTCTCCTTGGTTCGTGGATCGCTTCATTGAGGCACTCTTGTTTTATAGTGCCTATTTCGATTGCTTGGATGATTGCATGGAGGGAATCAGTGAATCCAGGATGAATCTTGAAGGGATTTATTTGAGGCGGGGGATTCTAAACATAGTTTCAACCGAGGGGCGGGAGAGGACGTCTCGAAATGTAAAGAGTGATGTGTGGAGGGCGTTTTTCGCAAGGTTTGGAATGATAGAAATTGAAGTGAGCGAGTCATCTTGGTATCAAGCTAATTTAGTTCTGAAGCAGTTTGTACATGGAAGCTCCTGCAATCTTGAACATAATGGGAAGGGCCTGGTTGTTGGATGGAAAGGTACGCCAATCCATTCTCTAACCACTTGGAAATTCTCACAGGACAAGTGCTGGAGAACATGAATTTATTTTATTATTATATTATTGAGGGGATGCTTAACTCGGTGGTAAGAATCTCAACAAAGACAACATTGTTGTTTCCAAAATGGGAATGTATACAAAAAATCCAGGTACTTAATGTTAGAAAATTTGTCACAGGCAATTATTTATCTATGATCTAAAATCATCATGCTGAATTATCAAGAATTAAATAACTGAAGCGGAAGCGTACTTTAATCAAATATGATTCACGATGAACGATTCGGTTGGTTGAAACTTCTAAATCAATACGTAGTCCTTATTTTCTCTCTGGTGATGAAATGTCAAAAAGAATCAACAGTATGTACGATTCAGGGACCATAACCGACTTTATATATTGAATTGTCAGTTAACCTAATTCGGCCTATCATGAATTGGGTAATGGCCTGATATCTACACATAAAAATTAGATGCATTAAAGTCCGATATATATAAAATCCTTATTAGATCACTTTAAACGGGCTTAACCAAATTTGATAGCATTTTATTCAATACACAATAATTCACATATAAGCCCACACGATTGATTAAAATCCTTACAATCTCCCACTTGGGCTATATGTGTAACCTTATAATTGTGTATCAATCATAACCTTATGAATACTCAGAATTTTGCTCTCATTACTGAATGCATCCCCAAACAATCCGGTCCATCAATTATATCAACATAGGATCAAAGCGGCTTTCGCTACATTAATCGTAACTAAACCTATCAATGGTCACGTATATCGACATAACTGAATGACATGGATCAAGTATGGATGTGTAGCATGGAAATTACATGTAATGTGATCTTCAACATGCCTATTTCCAACTGGTCCAACTTTAGTGAGATCATCCTCAAACGAGTTCAGAGATAATAAACCTGAAACCATATAGCTGTAAATAACTTTAACTTTAAACAGTATCCAAAAGGACAATAAATGTGTCTAATGCACCCAAAATACAAACTCCCATTGAAACCAAATATCCTTAAGAAATACAACACCCATATGAGTATTGTGCTCATGAAAGACCTTGGGTTGTAATACTTTACTAAGCGGATCCGCAATTATGGAGTTTGTTCCAATGTACTCTTATTGACACGTGTCCACTCTGAACTGTATCCTTCACAACCAGGAACTTATGTCAATGTATTTTGACTTAGTTGAGCTCATGTTGTTACTGGAATATAAATCTGCTGAGTTATTGTCACAATATAACTTTAGTGGTCTTTCTATACCGTACAGAATATGCAGCCCAGTGACAAAATTTCGCAACTATATTCCATAATTAGATGCCCTCAAAATTGCTACAAACTATGCTGCCAAGTGAAAGAAGCTAAAGTATTTGTTAAGCACTCCTTTCGAAAATAGCTCCTCCAACTAGCAGATAAATGTAGCCTGATGTGGATCTTTTACTTTCTTGGCATCTAGTAAAATCGGAATCATAATACCATATGATCTCCAACTAATCCGATTTTCTGTATGTGAGCATGTAATCTTTTGTTCTCTTTAAATACCTTATAACCCATGTTTGACTGCTTTCCAAATGATCCATCCCAGGGTTACTTAAATATCTCCTTAGCATCCCAACAATGTACGCAATATCTGGACACGTACAAACTTGAGTATACATCAGATTCCCTATAGCTAAACTATATGAGATCTTCTGCATTTCCTTAACTTCAAGATCACTTTTCAAGCATTAGTTGAGACTAAATTGTCTCCCTTAACGATAGGGGTGTTCCCTGATTTACTGTCCTGCATGCCAAATCTCTTAAGCACTTTATCGATATAGACCTTTTGTAACAATCCAAGAATACCCCGAGAACAATCCCGGTGTATCTGAATTCCTAATACAAAAGAGACGTCACCAAGATTTTTAATCTCAAAATTCCTTGACAAAAAATTTCATAATTTTATGTGACATGCCTATATCATTAGTGGCAAGCAATATGTTATCAACATACAAAATCAGGAAAATACACTTACTCCCACTGAACTTATAATACACACAACCATCAACAACATTAATCTCAAGACCAAATGAGATAATTACTTGATGAAATTTGTATTACCCTTAACGAGAAGCTGGCTTGAGCACATAAATGGATTTCTTTAATTTGAAACCGTCTCATCAATGTCTCCATTGAGAAACGTCGTCTTAACATCCATATAATGTAACTCGAGGTCAAAATGTGCAACAACCTGACTTTCCTGAAAGAGTCTTTCATTGAAACCGAAGAGAAAGTCTCTTTATAATCAATGCCATCATTCTGTGTAAAGCCCTTAGATACAAGACGAACCTTATATATTTCCACATTACCTTTCGAATTCCTCTTGGTTTAAAAATTCATTTAAGACCAATGGGCTTCGCACCTTCTGGTAATGGGACAAGATCCCAAACTTTATTGTCTTGCATATGCCTATACTCCTTATTTATGGCATCAATCCACTTTTGAGAGTTAGAACCCTTCATGGCCTGATGGAAATTGATTGAACAATCTTCCACCATTCTATTATTTTCTTATGTTCTTGGAAAAATACTATTTAAATTATTTGGAATATCATTTTTTCCCTTTCTCTCGTGGATCTCCTTAATGGCTTTAGTTATTGAGGTTGTTGAGTTTGTACTTCTGAAATTTACCTTATTTTGGATGGGAGGTTCTTCAACATTGTCTAGTTGAGGTTCTGGATATGCTTCTTGATCAATGACATGCATAGAAACTTGCACATTGTCAAAAAAATAGTAGGAATCGAAAACGATCCTTCCTCAACTTCTTCCTTAAAGACAATATCTCTAACCTTATTTCTCCCCCCAAACTCAACATCCTCAAAAAATGTTGCAATTCCCGTTTCAAAATTGATTAAAGTGTGGGATCATAAAAGTTATAGCCCCTAGACCGCTCAAAACAATTAATAAAGTAGTTACTTACTGTTTTGGAGTCCAATTTCTTTATGTGGCCTATAAGGCCTAGCCTTAGCTGGACATCCCCAAATGTGGAAATACTTTAGACTAGGTTTTCTGCCAGTCAAAAGTTCTTAAGGTATTTTAGCAGCAGTTTTAGTTGGTACTATGTACGATCTTTCTTTAAATGTCCAGATTTCTGACAAAAGAAACAATCTTAATGTGTTTATGTGGTTTCTTTTATTCTGAACCCTTAACAACTTTATGTTCTTTATTTCTTTTATTGCCCTTATCTTTAGAGGTGTTTTCCAAATGAACACTTTCAATTCTTTCCTGCTTCAACTTTTCTTCCTCTTGTACACAAAATAGAATGAGCTCATTTAGAGTTCATTTCTCCCTTTGATAGTTACAACTGACCTTAAATTGACTGAATTGTGCAAAAAGCTTGCACACTATGAAATGAGCTCATTGAGAGTCCATTTCTAATTTGACAGTTATAACTAACCTAAAATTAACTATATTATGCAGGAAGCGATATCAATACCAAATGCACGAGCAATTCATTAGACAAGTCGAGTTTTAGTTCCTTAAGTTTTGAAGCAGTGTGAGACATCTACATGATGTACTCCCTTATTTTTCCATTACCTTTATACTTTATTGAAATCAAGCTTTGCATAAGCGTGCTTGTTTCAACCTTATCGTTTTTCGCAAAACGTTTCTTAATTTCGGTAAAGAATTCATTGGCATCATTTACCTCCTCAGATACTATGCCACTAAAGGCTTCCGGAATGCCGCACTTAATGATCATGAGACTCACGTAACTTAAGCAATCCCACTTCTCAAAGTTCCTCATTTGATTAGATGAACTTTCATCCGTAAGAGGAGCAGGTTGCTCAATCCTTAGTATACGGTCTAGATCCATGCAGCCAAGAACTATATGAATGTTCTCGTTTTGATCCTTGAAGTTTGTTCCATAAATACAGGGATTGAATTTGACCTTGTAGATATACTACTAACAGAATTTGAAACCGAATAGAGAACACTTAAATAAAATAGCTCACATAAGTACCATATTATGCAAATCATACTTTCAAATAATGGTAGGGCCCATCACAAGATACCTAGAACAACATCAATATTTAGTCTTTGGACAGAAATATTGACTTGTAAGTGGTACTCTTGGTGTAGTGATCAAACACTGACAGTAAGACATGTTAACCAATAAATCTTTCTTTAGACCGATTTATTGATCACATGTTAAACCAAATAACCGTCACCTGTTTATCACCACAAGTTCATGTGAAATTCGAGCCAAATATTGACCTTCCTTTGGGCCGATCAATATCAGCATGAAATAACACACTAACACCTAATTTTCCCTTGGTGTAGTGATCAAATACTAGTAATAAGACATGTTAACCAATAAACATTTCTTTGGACCGATTTATTGGTCACACGTTAAACCAAATAATTGCCACGTGTTTATCACCACAGGTGTATGTGAAATTCGAGCCAAATATTGACCTTCCTTTGGGCCGATCAATATTCACAATAAATAACACACACAAATACCTACTAATATTCAAAGTTAATTAATATCCACAAGAGAGGTTGCTTTGGCAACATGTTGCTTCAACTAACTTACTTTCGAATATTATATATCTCAAAAGAGTCCATAGTACCAAAATTTGAAATTGAAATCCATTGATTTGCATCAATATTTGACTTTAGGATTTGAATTATAGAATTCAAAACTTTAGAATAAAGCAATCCTTAAGTTGAGAGAGTCAATTGCAATATTCTTAAACCTTAGGTGGCCTATTATTTAAAATTTTAAGCTTGAAGAACTTAAATTATAATTTTTTCCAAAACTTTATTGGCCAATTTAGAGAAATTCCAAACATTAGGTCCCAATTTGAAAGAAAATCAAAATTTAGAGGTCCAAAACAGGAAATTTTGAATCTTTAAAGGTTGATTTTGAAAATTTTCAAACTTTAGGAGCCAATTTAGAAAATTTCCAAACTTTAAGGAGCCAAAATAGGGAATTATAAATCTTTAGGGATTGAATTATAAAATCCTTAACTTTAAAAAGTCCCAACTTAAATAATTTATAACCTGAGGGGCTTAATTATAAATTCCATAGCCTTTAGGGTTTAAACTTTATTTCATAATAACCTTGGAGGACCTGATGTTCAAATAACCAGAATTTACAGAAATTGCAAAGGAGTCCTTTTAAACTCCTAATTTCCAACTGAAAGCCCCTTGTCCCTAAGAAACTGGTTTTCGCAATAGTTAGGGTTGAAAACCCTAGCTCGCGCCGCCTCCAAAACCGGCAGAGGCACAGCCCACCCCCGGCTCTCCGCTCGCTTACCTACGCGGAGAGCGCTGCGAAATTTTCAGCACAGTTCTCCTGCAGCGTCGAGCGCAGCCAATCGCGGCGCTACACGCCTGCGCGTACCTGTAGAGCCGGATGCTGCTGCGGTTCCTTCCGTCCATAGCCAAACCGACTGAATCTGAATCCAACTCCAAATCCAAACAATGTCTCCAACTCGAAAAATCAATACACAAGTACAATTCAACCACTAAATTCAGATTCAGTCTACACCAAAGCCAAAGCCAAATCCAATTTCGAAAATCGAATCTGAATCTTACTCCTTTGTATATTTCACAGATTGAAATCCATATTCAATGACCCAAATTTCAAAATCCATATCTGATTTCAAAAGGTATATACATACAAATTTTCACAGCCAAAAATATCAGCAAAGTTTTCATAATCCATACCCAATTTCAACAGATTTTATATATACAAAATTCAACTGAAATTCATACATATATAAATAGATATACATGTCAGCAGTTTGGTTTCATATATATGCCTTTGAAATAGATCTGATAATTCAACACGATGTCGGCCTGATACCACTTGTTAGAAAATTTATCACAGACAATTATTTATTTATGATATAAAATCATCATGCTGAATTATCAAGAATTAAATAACTAAAACGGAAGCGTACCTTAATCAAATATGATTCACGATGAACGATTCGGTTGGTTGAATCTTCTAAATCAATACGTATTCCTTATTTCTCTCTGATGATGGGATGTCAAAAAGAATGAACAGTACGTACGATTCAGGGACCATAACCGACTTTATATACTGAATTGTCAATTAACCTAATTAGGTCCATCATGAATTAATTGGTCTGGTATCTACACATAAAAGTTCATACATTAATTAAATGCATTAAAGTCTGATATATATATATAAAATCCTTATTAGATCACTATAAACGGGTTTAACCAAATTTGATAATCTTTTATTCAATACACAACAATTCACATATAAGTCCACACGATTGATTAAAATCCTTGCACTTAAAGACATTATTTGTGTATCAAGCTTAATTGTTCATCAGTTTTCTCGTGGGAAATATTGCACTCTACCTGTAGGTTGGTTGGAAAGGGACTCAATTATTTTCGCTTTCTGCTTGGAAGTTCAACTGAGAAAGATCAAAAAAGTCTTTGTCCATCTAATATTACTAATGGGATGATTGCTGAAAGAGTTTCACTTTTTCAGTAGCATTAACCAGCCTTAAGTTTGTTTCTTTTGGTCTAAAATTTGGATATGAAATTTAGATGAAAAGAAAATAAGTTACGGCTGGGGAACTGAATTGTTAAGAATTTATTTTTCTTGAAAAATAAATTGAAGGAATTTGAGCATATTTGAATTGACATTTGAAAGTGTGGTAAATGTGGAGAATGAACTCTCAACTAAATTTAAAGAAAATATTGTTTTTGTTTTCAAAGAAAATCAAGACAATACGAAAAATGAATTCCACGAATCAAACGGATCAAAGATGAATTCCATGAAAAAAACTCATTCAAAAGGACCAAAGATGAAATTCCATGAAAATCATTTTCATTTCCATGGAATCCGGGTATATCGCACGCCCTTAGTTTCTAGACAGATATGCAAGGGGATCAAATCTTACTTTTAAATACAAATACAAAATATTTGAAGTTGGACAAGATCTCAACCTAAGCCTCTGTTCGGTGAATTGTTGTAATATGGTGTTACATTGTTATAGACAAACAACCATTGATGAATAAAAAATATTATTACAATATTTTTTATTTATAACTATTTTTTTCTAATCTTTGCTTTAAATTAGTCATAAGTGATCTTATTACTTATAAACGATCATTTTAGTTACAAGTAATTTTTTTATTTAATAGTAAGTATATTTTTCCTATTTAATTATAATTTACATTTTTTTAGAATAAGTACGTTTATAGCTTATTAGTAATTTTTTTAGTTGAAAATTGTGTATCTAATAAAATATATATAATTAAAATTAATTATTAAAGAAATTTTAGTAGATCTTAAGTTTCACTAAATAAGTGCTTTAAAAAAAAATATTAAATTGATGCATAAAGGTATCGAATCAAGTCCGATCACAACTATTTGGGGACCAATGTTTCCGTTTTCTCAATTCTCAATGGGAATTGGTGATGCCCATCCAATTCTCATGATAATTCACCTCCGTTTGGTAAAACTGTTTAATTCATAAATCGATTTATTTATAATTATAAGGTAAAAAGTAGTGGTTAAAAATTAAAGAAGAAAAATATGTGTGATTAAAAAGTGATTTAAGAAATTGTGTGATTTATAAACATGCTTATAAATAAAAATTTGACTTTTACCAAACACGGACTTTATTATAAGGTTGACAAAGGGAGTATATGCACCTATGGTGTATTATTTACACTTAGAGCTTGTTTGGAAATTGTAAAATTTTTACCATAATTTTTCAAACTCAATCTTCTCCATTTTAAGTCAAGTTCATCATTTTTTTACTTTTCAAATATTTTTAAACAACACATCCATCAAAAAATTAAAAAAAAAAATTAAAAAATTTCACATTACCAAACAGACTATTAACATTGGATGGGGATTACATCGAATTGAATTTATGTTATCAAATTTAATACGATGCACTATATGTTACGTGGAAGGAAATAATACGATCCATTAAATATATATAAATATAAGATTCATTTATTGTGATTTCTGTTCTAAAATGCTCGCTTATACTTATGCTTAGACGCGTTTAAGCTTGAAGTTTAACATTCACGCTTCATTACGTTTTGTGTTTTAACCGCGCTTCGCTCGTGAATTGCTAGGCTTTTTCGCACTTTTCGAGGCGCTTAAACTGGAAGTTCAACCTTGCTGTTTCGTCAAACTTTACATTTTTTAGAACACTGATTGTGATTATCATTTTAATTCACATCAAAATAATCTCCAGCTTGTAAGGCAAAGTTAAGGTCTCACAAACCGAAAATTTTGGCCGTTAGTTTAATGTAGGACGAATCCTATTATGCCTTTGTTCGATTTTCATTAGTTCAATTTATAATTTGAATTTTGAAAATTTAATGGTTGAAAAGTGATTTGAAAAGTAAAAAATTGTGGACTTGATTTTTTTGTATAATTGAGATTGATTACTGTAGAAAAAAGTTGTATTTTTAATAAGAAATAATGGAATCAAACAAAGGCTAATTTATGATCCCGTGAAGTGTACACTATTTTTTTGTATCAAAAAAAAACGCCCCCTTGAGATTTTGCCACATGGACCAATTGTGATTCACCATCTTATTCATACCCTTTTCTCCTGCACCTTAATGCACAGAATCCTCCATCAATGCTATATACAGTCCATGCCGAATCAATGGCCCTTTTCGTTTCGAGGGTTGAATTTCTCCAAGCCTCTGTCTCTGTCTTTTCACTTCTGTAAATTCATTCAATAAACACTCAAAAGGGGGAAAAGGGAACTTCAATGGTCTCCAACTCAAGCAATTCTGCTTCGAAATCCAAAGTCAGTTGCTCTTTCTTGAACTTTTTTTTTTTTTTTTTTCCTTTTTATTTTTACAACTGAAATTGTTTTGTATATAATTCAATTACAGTTGATCACAGCTTGAAGATTATTTTTTTGATTGTGAATTTATTTTATATCTCCTGCAATTTAAGTTGTGATCAGTGTTTAACTATTGCTGTATATCTTTTTCTGTTGTAAGCTGGAATTGATAAAATCAAAAATAAACTAGAGAAACTAGAGTGTTTTATTTAAATTCAGATTTTATTTACTTTTATTTATTTATTTTTTTGCACAGAAATTTCATGAAGAACAGGGGAGTGATGCTGTGGGAAACTTCACGTGTAAATTGACTCAGCTGAAAAAGCAGATTCAAGCTGACAGAGTTGTTTCAATTAAAGTAATTTGCTTTCAAATGAACTATCTCGATTTTTTTATTTTTTTATGTCAAAGATAGCATTTGTGTATTCATGTATAGTCCTTATTTGATATATTTTCTTGTACAAATATCATATTCATCTCTCTACAAAGAAATCCTTGCTTTCTTGGATTTATATTATCAGATTGACATCAATCATTCTTAATGCTTCACTGAGTTTCACTATTGTTTCTTTACGACTTTGGAAACCTATATTGTTCAATTTTTTTAGTTTTTATTTATTTATTTATTTTATTAGAGTTAACGTCCTTAACTTCCACCAATCAACATCAAAGTATGATTATTTGGAGGTTTGATTTCCTCGAATTATAAAATATTATGGGTTGCATTTAATTAGTAACAACAAATACAGTCATTCTTAAAGCTTCACCAAGTTTCACTATTGTTTCTTTATGACTTTGGATTAGTTCCTGGCTTTACATTTTGCTTTACAATTAAGTGGGATTGGTCTTATGGATATCACAGGTCAAATTCAGCTGTCATGCAAAAAATTATGATAGGCATGATGTTTCTGAAGTTCAGATTTCTTAAGAGGATTGATTTTGTTCGTGTTCATTTTAAACTTTTTTTTTTAATTTTATTTAGAGCATGTTTGGCTACGGTAAATTTTTATTTATAAGTGAATGTTTCTAAATTAAATTATTGGTTGAAGTTGGTAATAAGTTTCTTATTTTGAATATAAGGTGAGAATTACTCTAGTTACTTTCAAAATATGTAATTGTTTTTACTTATCCAAAAAAGTCTTGAGAACAAAAGGACACTTAAAACTTGTAACCTTCACTTTTTTAAAGCTTAGCCAACATGTTGTTTTATCTGTTGATAACGTTACTTTGAGCACTCATGGTTCTTACCTCCTTCTTTCATTAGGAAAAAGTTGAGGAAAACAGAAAGAATCTTGAAGCTTATGTCTCTGAGCTTGATAAATTGGCTGCATCAAGGAATGATGTTACCATTACAAAGAAAAATGATTTGGGTAATTCCCTTTCATTCCGAAAAAACAATCCTCTTTCCAAAGTTAGTGGGTTTTTTCACGGATATGGGGATAGAGATTATGTGAACACTGAAGAAGTTGTATTCTCTGCAACTGCCAAGCTTCCGTCTATTCAGAAAATACCTCGTTATACTACTTGGATTTTCTTAGACAGGTACGCGATCATCATATTTCTTCTTCTGTACAATTTTTTGTATATGGTCAAGTTTCTTCCTCTCTCTCTTCTTCTTCTTCTTCTTCTTCTTCATTTTTTTGGGCGGGTGGGGTGGATGGACTGGTGTCTCGAGTGGCAGTGGATTCTTAATATTTAGTTTTGGTGTTTATTTATAATAAGGGATTAATAATATTTATTTTTGATTTTTATTTTTTTATATGCGAAGAGATACTGTTTGATAGAGCATCACAAAAGTCAAAAACCATCAGGATGATGAGTCTTTATAACATAATGTCCTTTGTGCTTCTTTCACAATATTTTAAGATGCAAATGCTATATAATGCATGGGGTTGCATTTTATAGATCAAATAGTGAGGTGGCAGATTGCGCTATGTGGGTCAGTGGGTGTGTGCATATGGAATACCTTTATCTTAGTCATGGTACAATCTGCCACCAATTATGTAATTGCAGTAAGTAATGGGTGGTTCCACTTGAGAACCACAATGCAATTGTCATTAGCACAGAAGTCCAGATATTTGTAAGAAATTCTATGATTTAGGCTGTTTGCATTCAATAGTTGTAATAGTATTAGTGGCGAGGATATTTTTTTTTATCCAAACATGACATAAAGTTTCACTCTTCTAATATTATACTCTCTACATCCTAAGGATCAAAGTGAACCAACAAATCTTGGCTAACTTATTACGTTATTTTCTGTTATTTTGATATTATAACATTTCAAATGGTAGTGTATAGCACAATGCTCTTCAAACATGATACATGCACTTAACTACTTAATTTCATCAGCTTTATGTCCTATTAGTTGTACCCTTAAAGCTAAATTTCGCAACTTCGCAAACAATTTTTTAGTAATAAGCATGATTAACTCCAAAGAGGTTCTCTGATGGATCAGAATATCAATATTATATTGTTAATGGTGCAAAGCTATCATTCATAACTTATCGTTTTGGCCCTGCAGTATCAGGCTGAAGTCACAATTTTTTTTTTTTTTTTTAAATAACTAAATTTTTCCTTGCTGAATCAGACTGTTGAATGATTTATTGATTTCCTAGACATATATTTGGCCGATAATATTTTTCTCTATCTGTTTTCCCTTGAAATCAGAATGAGTTTCATCATGCCTTGCAATTTTTCCCTTCTTTTTGAAATAAGGATTTTATTTGCAATTGTTATCTTCAAAAAGAACAGAAATCAGAGAATGGCTAATGACCAATCGGTAGTTGGGAGGAGACGGATTTACTATGATCGACATGGTGGTGAGGCACTTCTCTGTAGTGACAGTGATGAAGATCCTGCTGAAATGGAGGGGGAGAAGCATGAATATTCTGCGGGAGAAGATCGTATTCTAAGGTCAGTTTGTCTAAGATGCTAATCTAGTTCCGATGGTGGAATTTCAAATTGATTCTTTGGTTAAAGTAGTGATGTTCCCATATTGCTACCTGAGATAATGGGATTTATAAATCCAATTTACCAGAAATGTACGAAAATGGATTTACTAAGCCTTTGTTTGGTAAAAGTCAAAGAATGTGATGTTTTCGAGTTAACATATGTGGTTAAAAAATGATTTAGGGAAATGTGTGATTAAAAAGTGGTTTGGGGAAATGTGTTGTTTATAAACTTGTTTATAAATAATTTACCAAACTAAATATAAATTATGAAACGTATTATTTTTATCTTTCCATCTGGCATTTGAATATATCTCTACATTTAGGAAATGGTGTCTCATCATTATCTATTTGAACCAAGGATCTTGTGAATTTCTTTCCATATTGAATGAGCCTATAAAATTAATTTAGTATCCTTAATTAAAAGAAAATGAAGAAAAATCTTCTTGTCAGAATTAGAAATTGTTTGTGAATCTATTAGATCAAGTCTGAAAAGTTTGACTCTAATGAGTTTGCCTAATTAACATGCTTAGTAGGTAAAATCTGTAAATTCAGAAAATTCTTTAATGCTGATTATAAATAGGTTTAAACGTTACAACTCACACATTGTTAACACACGCAAGGCCTTAAGGTTCATGATCTCTAATATGAAATCCCTGGTACACTGACAATAAAAATGAAATGATCCTTTGGCCATGAAAAATTAAGACTGGGAATGCCACTAGATCAAAGAGAAAAAAAATTGATTTTTTTTTTTTTGGTCATATTTTTCTGTAGTTAAGGTGCATTGGTTATTTCAAGAATTATATTATGCATTATTTTGATTTTGTAGGATGGCTCTTCAGGAGTATGGACTACACGATGAGATAATCAACACCTTGACCCAGTTTGTTGGTGGAACCTCTGAAGAGATCCAGGTAATCTAGAGTAGTTTATATAAAATTCAAAATTGAGAAGATTGTAAAAGATAAACATTTCCTTTTTTAAGTATAGCAGTTTCTTGGTCATGGGTGATTTTTTTTTCGAAAACTTTATTTCCTTGGGAATTTTGCAATATAACTTCAGTTATTATAGTTTCTGTATGTTTACAATCATCTTCTTTATTCTTCAGATGAATTCATTCCCGTGATATGCAGGAGCGCTGCAACAATCTAAAGGAAATAGATAAAATGGCAGAAAAACAGAAGTCTGGAGATATTGAGTTTCTGGACAAAAGCCTAACTGCTGCTCTACATTCGTTCGATTTTTATTTTTGTCGTCGTTGTTTGGTACGTGGTCGTAGGTACATGAATTTCACTGCGTGGAAGATACTTTTACCATCACTCGGGTGATGTGCTAAATTGGCTTTTTCTTTTTGTTGCTTAACAGGAATTTAAGTGTGGCTTGCATCCCTGTCCACAAATTCTTATTTATTCTGTAAGCTAAAACTTCATTCAGATTCTCTGGATATCTGAGTTTATCCGTTGATTTAAAGAATTTTTGGTCGACAGAGGGAAAAGCAATCCTACACATCTGATTCTCAAGAGGGTGGGAAACCTTGTAGTGATCGGTGTTACCTTCAGGTATGGCTTTCCATAAGAATCTGGAATAATAATGAGGCTCTACTTAGGATGTAATAGATGATATGCATAAATCTTTTGCTAAGAAAATTAAAAGAAAAAGGGAAAGTTTCGTGTTCAATTCTTGAGGGTTTGGGGTTGCAAGATCAATTTTTTTTTTTTTTTAAAGTATCTATCTATTCAATCATAACTGTTTTTGTAGGAATTAGTGCCTAGCCCATGATCACTTTAAGATATTCTCTCTCCTTGTTATTGTTGTTGGTTTGAGGACTGGAGTGGGACTAGGGAGTCACACTGGGGCCTACTGGTGAACGTGGCCCAGTAAAATTGACCTTTTTTTTTTAAAAAAAAAAAAATCAGAAATTAGTTTCAAAAACTCTCTTTTAGTGAATAGATTAAGAACCTTCCTGATGTCCACCCTTGTTTGACCAACATTTTTTTTTTTTTTTTTGCAGTATACTGTTTGTTGAATATTTGTTTACAATTGTTTATTTGTTTGTTTGTTTCAGTTATTATGGATAAATATTTTAAACAAAGAGAACAATTGTAATAAAATTTCAAGTGCCTTTTCATTTTCAAGTATCTTCCTAAAAAAAAAAGAACTCGGGGGGAACCCTCGTAAGGTCCACTTTGAAAAATACACCTATCTCAGTGCACCACTATTACAAATTGTCTGCATCTACCTGCCATGATAGAAGTTGATAGAGAATTTAAATCAGTTGCCTTTTATTCAAACCAAACTATGCGCATTTCAGGAACAGGCTTTTGTTGTTGTCATTAGCTTATGACTGAAATATGATCAATAATTGTTTGTGCTAAGCTTAAAAGTTAAAAATTCATTGGGGAAACGTAGTAGTTATAGTAAGTCTTAGCCTTTTTTTTTTTTTGGTAATAAAAAGGGGATTTAAAATCACAAGATTTTCTTTGCATGTTTACAAAAATTTAGCAAGTGTTTGGTAATTGGTTTATGAACCGGTTTATAAACTACATAATTTCTCAAATCACTTTTTAATCACACACATTTTCTCTCTCCAATTTTCAATCACACATTTTACCTCAAAATTATAAATAAACCAGTATATAAACCGTTACATTGTTAACAAACGGAGACTTATTGTGTATATGCTTATTGCTTGCAAAAAAATACTCATGTAAGTTGAAAACATCTGAGTATGTTTTCCATAGAGGAACATAATATTTAGAGCTTCGAAGTTATGATAAGGAACTTAATGGTAGTCCATTATCATGCTTCACTTAATTGTTTTGATGGCTATGAATGTTATCTGCACATTGTCAACTTTGGTAACTCAATGGTTTTTCCTCTGGAAAATTTTCTTTTGGTGTTTTTAGTTGAACATTTTAAGAGACTTGCCCACAAGTTCAGCCATAGATCCCTTGCAAATACAGCATCAAGAATGCAAAAGAGAGTGGAGGACATCACAGCCTACAACTACATTGGCTAAAATCTCAAAACTTGTTTCTGATGACTTGCTAAGTTCTTCCAGTAAGAAACTGAAGTTGGGAGTACCTAAATCTGTGGACCTTAACCCAAACCCAGTTGACCAGAATGTGGAAATGGTTGAATCCAAGGAAGATGAATGCCAGATGGCGACCACTGATGCTGTGCGTGTTTTACGTAAACACAATCCAGATGAACGTTGTCCTCCTCTACCTTTAACTGGAAATAAGATTAAACAAAATGCCAGTGATAAAGGGAAAAATGTTGCAGAATTACCTTTGAAGGAAAGTTCAGCTAAAGTTTCACACAGACATGGTGAGTGGAGACCTCTAGAGAAAGAATTGTACATAAAGGGGATAGAGATTTTTGGAAAAAACAGGTACGAGAATCTATTTTTTCTTCAGTTTTTTCCTTGCATTACCTATTGGAATTGCTTACAAATTTATGTAGAAGCATGTCATGTAAGTAAAATATGCAGTTCAATGTAATATAATTTCAATCCTGATCCTCAATTAACGTACCAAATGTCGCTTATAGTAGCTTTCTTAGGTAGCCAGGAGTGGTGGAAGACAACTTGAAGATAAATGATTAGAAACACATATGTTGCCTTCCAGTAAACAGGAAAACTTCAAAAGGAGAGGATGAATTGTATATTATAGAATGCAAACCATGCATATTTTTGTCATTCTTCATTTGGTTATTACTCTGGTACTTTTAGTCCAGATAAGGCTAAATCAGATTCTGCTAAACTAAAGCTATTAAAAGTTAAAAACCCAAATTGCTAGAAGAATAGCTTGAAGTTTAGAAGGCAGATGAGTTGGGGGTTGAACAGCAGAACCACCAAGTTGGCTGTGATACAGAAGAAACTCTGAATTTTACAAATATCACCTTGCAGCTTATAAGGCCATATAATTCATGAATCATTCTTTTCTATAGTCCTTTTCTTTTTTGCCTGGACAGAGGTAGAAATTCATAATGCTGTTAGTCACAATTACAATGTAGTCATTTATCAGATATAGCTCATTCACGCCTCATGGATTGTAGTTGCCTTATAGCAAGGAACTTGCTACCTGGTTTGAAGACTTGTGTAGAAGTATCCAATTATATGCACAGTGATGGGGCAATAATTTCTCGTGGATCTTCTTCTGTGTTGAATCCACTAGTAGAAGATGTTGGAAAAATTAACATGGATACGGTTAGTTATTATATCCTCTTATCCTTTCCTCTAGGCAAGTGCACGAGTCAGTTGTTCCCAATTTCCTGGAAACTGAAAACCTGACTGTTACAAATACAATTATGTTCATTAACAGCTCGATATTTCTCATATTCCACAAATTGATGATTTCAGTTTTTGAAGTAATATGAGTTTTAACATTCTGAATCACAAGGGACTTTCAATGTTCAACAAAATTGATTATCTTTTTAGCATATCTTTTACATTTCTGGCCTAACCGAGTGAATGAATGAATTCAATTTAAAAGTAACTTCATTTTATTTACATTTACACACAAGTCCTGTCTGAGAAAATTTGTATATAAAATTAAGAATTTACAAAATTTCTGGAACAAGTTTCTACATCTGCTATTAAGAATTGACTAAAGAGTTATTTCGTTAAAGTAACACCTGTTAGAATTTCTTGTCTTATAATCTTTTTATGGTTGCTCCCTGTATTGTGACAATTTTCTTCCGTCAAAGTCAAAATAAAAACTAAAGAAACTTTCACTCACCATCATTTTCTTTGAATTTAATGTTTGTGAATCTATATGCACCAAATTAGCAACGCCACTACTTTCACTCCCATTTATTGAGTTTTATGTGGGATATATTAGGAGTCGGAGATGCCAGTAAGGTCACGAGTATATCGTAAACGGGGAAGAACGCGGAAGCTTAAGCCTTCTTGGAAGTCTGCTGGCCACCCATCACTCTGGAGAAGAATTGTAGATGGGAAAGACCAGCCGTATAAGCAATATACTCCATGTGGATGCCAGTCTATGTGTGGAAAGGAGTGTCCTTGTCAACAAAATGGAACTTGTTGCGAAAAATATTGCGGGTAATTCAATTTTTAATTATTTTCAATTCTTTGTGAGAATATATTATCATGTTTACCTTGTTCGATAATCAATTCAAATAAATGGTATCATGCTTTTGTATTCCACTACAGTAATTGGTTCATTGAGTCTTTCTACTCAAGTCCATCAGTTTAAACTGAGTACTGAAGCGAACTTATTATTGTTTACATACTTGATCTAAAACTTAAGCAGTTGTATATTGCCACATATATACCATGTAAATATTATTTTTAGCACCCTCACGTGTAGATGAGATTATTCGTCAAAGTCTAATATGTGCATAATCCGTTTTTAAATGAAACTCAAGACCTTTTCTTGCTTTAAGTTGAATTTGTATTGTTGTTGTTCTACTCAAATCATGATGTCCATAAAATCATATAGCTGTTTATACTCTACTAAAAGGAAAAATAACTTGCTAAAATACAGCCCTACGGTTGGGGGATATTCATAAACTCAGCCTTAGGGAATGTCCTCAACATGAAATTTAAAGGATTTTAGAATTCCATAACATTCCACATATCCTCAATTTGAAATTTTATAGAATGTCAAAATTCAAGGTCTTCAATATGGATTTCTATTAATTCTACAAGATTTCGGTTTCCTCAAAAATTTATGGATTTCAATGGATTTCTAATATGAATAAAATTGTATGGATTTTGATGGATTTTAAACCATAAATATAAAGGCAATATTCCTCAACAAATCCGACCATAACCCATTGGATTTCCAATTTCATGACCCCTCGAATTTCCAATTCCTCTATTTTTTCCAATAAAAATAGAAAATAATAATAAAAAACAAAACAAAACACCACATGAGCCTTATTTATTTATTTATTTTTTCTTTTTTTATAAATGAATGTGCTGGGTCTACGATCCTTATTAATTTGACAGTCATAATCCCCACAACTCTGGAATGCGACAATTGTATGTATTGAAGGAAAAAATGTCTTATTCATCCACTTTTGATTAATAAAATTTTGTCAATTTGTTTGTGATAATCTATAAGGGTGTGTTTGATATTGTTTCTTTTTCATGGAAAATGAATCTTTTCCACTTAAGTTCCAACTTTTGTTTGCTTGATAGTGTTTTTTTTCTTGGCAATTGAATTCCATGTTTCATCCTCACATGACTTCTTTTCCACCAAAACAAGGAATTTGATTTCTTGGGTGGGAGGAGAATTTATTTTCTTGGCAACTTGTTTAACCATTTTTCGTCATGTTTGATCATTTTGTTGTAGCTAATTGATTTATTTTTTTCAGAAATTAACATTATTATTATCAAGTACAAATGTATGAAAAAAATTTTAAAAAAATAATTTTTTTTTTATTAAAATAGCTAAATTTTGCTTTATTTGCCATGGAAATAGTATCAATCAAACAACAAAAGTTGAAAAATCTCCACTTTTTTCACCTAGAAAATTAAATCAATCAAACGCATTAAACTTTCAATTTTCAGGAATTCAATTCCCTGAAATTCATTTTCTTTCTACCAGAATTCCACAATCGTTATCAAACACAACCTAAACATTTTTTATATAATTGAAAATTTGGGTTTATTTATTTAAATGCAATTGATTGTTTTAATTGATTATTTGTATAAGAAAATACTTCATGTTGTAAATGAAAGACTTGATTTTTTTATTTTTTTTTTAATTAATTAAAACTAGACTAAGTTATATATTTTATTTTTAACTGTTCGAATATTCTTGCTTCTTATATATATATATATCCTTCTGTCTCAAGTTTACGTTCAACTTGCACAACAAAAAATAATAAAGAAAGAAAGAAAGAAATTACCCGATAAGAGGTAAAAGTGGACGAAATTCTAAAATTCATTAAGTTTCATATTGATGAAAGGTCAACAAAAATTACTAAAATCTATTGAAATCTACTAAAATTCGTGGAATAGAATTCCATTAGAATCTAAGAGATTCTATAGAATTCTATTAAAATTTATGAGAATTCATGAATCTAAAAAATTCCACTAAATTCCATGTTGGGGACACCCCCTTAATATATACATAGGAATCAACTAGCAATCAGCCTTAGAATTCCCATTTTGCAGGATTGATTTGTCAATACCTTGTGCAAATTGAACTGCTGATAAATTCAGGGTTGATTTTGTTGGTTGCAGTCTAGGAGTCTGCTTGTTGATCAAACTGATTGGGGATAAATTAAGGTGGTGGCGACTTGGGAAATTGAGGCACGTCTTGTGTAGGTATAGAGAAAATCATGTGCACAAGACTGATGCAATTGCAGTAGAATAGATAAAAATAAAGGCAGGTAGATTAAAATTAACATGGCCTAATGTGCTTGTAAAGTGTCTAGGTGCATGGGATCTTCTAGATGTAGCAATGAATAAAAATAAAGGATCCATGTAGCCAACTCCAAATTTACTGGGAATGAGGCTTAGTTGTACTCTTGTAATATGCTTGTTTATCCAGTTTTTTGCAACTCACTTCAAATTGTATGTTTGCTTAATCCGCTTTTAGTTTGGAACATAACCCCAAAATATAGATGCATTAGGTAACTGTTGAGGTTAGACTTGATTGACTCGTTCATTTTTTTACAGCACAGCACTGTAAAATTTATTCAGTTTCTCTAATGAGTTGTTTGACAAAGTTCTTGATATATATTTTAGCAGCTTTTGATAAAAATTGATAAAACATGTGGATAAAATTTGATAAAAGTTGTTTGTTCAATTAAATATGTGGTTGAATTTAACGTTGGCCAGCTGAGAATTTGATAAAATTTTATCATAGTTTTATCATACAAGGGCTAATTCTTTTGAGGATATAAAACACGATCAAGGAGCAGTAAGATGTTAGAAAAAAATAAGTAGCTTCAGTTGTAGGATCATTAAAACTAGTTCGTGAATTTTCTGCACTTGCAACTTGATGAACCTGAATGAAATAATTTAATCTGCAGCTGTTCAATGTTTCCAGGTGCTTAAAAAGCTGCAAAAATCGTTTCAGAGGATGTCATTGTGCTAAGAGTCAATGCAGAAGCCGACAATGTCCTTGTTATGCTGCTGGACGTGAATGTGACCCCGATGTTTGCAGAAATTGCTGGGTTAGGTATGAAATTCTCATTTAGGAACCTGCATATACTACTACTTTTTCACGGGGAACCATTTTCTTTCATGTTAAAATGCTGCTGATCTTATAGATGTTTCGCTCTGATGATTGCAATAGTAGCTCTTTTACCTTTTTGTAATTAATAACTTAGACACTGTCATTTTATCATAGGAATAATAATTTTCACTTTTAGCTGTGCCAATCTCCACATATGAGACCTGCATTTAATTGATAAGAAAAAACAATATTGATTTTGGGATGAGTATTTGTTGCAAATACTAGAAATACAGTTACCAATTTGACCTCAGTCCTATTATGGGGCCAAATGTTCGAAAAAAAGGGAAAATTACTGTAGTTGATGCTTTTTGTCAATGAGTGCCTTAAAGAAAATTTTCACACTCCTTTGCAGCTGTGGTGATGGTACACTAGGTGAACCACCAAGGAGAGGAGAAGGTCAATGCGGCAATATGAGGCTCCTTCTCAGGCAGCAGCAAAGGGTGAGATTTTGGATCTATTACTCGTATACCTCTCTTCATTTGATTTCTCAATCTTGGCTGTCTAATCCTCTTTGTATCAGATCCTCTTGGCGAAGTCTGATGTTGCTGGTTGGGGAGCCTTTTTAAAGGTAGGTACGGAAGGATGTGTGCTTTTCTATCCCTATTGTTGGTTGCTTTCTAAGTTTTTTCATGGTAAATTGGACATGTATTAGCAGAGTTCTGTCATTAAAAATGATTATTTGGGAGAGTATACTGGTGAATTAATCTCTCATCGGGAAGCAGATAAGCGTGGAAAAATCTATGATCGTGCAAATTCGTCATTCCTTTTCGACTTGAATGATCAGGCAAGTAAAGTCTCTCGTATCCCTTGTATCCCAACAAGGGTCTTAACCATGTTATTATAGGCTTATAGTAATTACTCTCGACATCCTGCAGTTCACTGGTTGCATTTTTCCTGTCGTTTCTTTCTCTACTAAATTAAGCAACACCTAAACAGAGAGATCTCATTGCTGTGTTCTGTATGCAGTATGTCCTTGACGCTGGCCGCCATGGTGACAAACTGAAATTCGCAAATCACTCATCCACTCCCAACTGTTACGCGAAGGTGTTCATCTTTCAATGATATTCAAGTGCAGTTTCTATGATGTAATTGAGCTGATATAGGACCATTTCTGCAGGTAATGTCAGTGGCTGGCGATCATCGTGTTGGCATTTTTGCCAATGAGCATATTGAAGCTGGTAAAGAACTCTTCTACGATTATCGTTATGGTCCTGATGAAGCACCTGCATGGGCACGGAAACCTGAGGGCTCCAAGAGAGATGGTTCACCAATTCCTCAGGGACGAGCTAAGAAGCACCAATCTTGATGAGTTGCCATCGTCAGGCTGTTCGTTTGTGGTTATAGGCAATTTCTCACATAATCTCATTTAGGACAACATATATAAAATTCATGACTGAGCCATCTTTAATTAGTAATATTTACATGTTTATTCATCGTGATGGTCAAGAGAGACGATTTTTCAGACAAACGGATGGAAAACTGTGTCTACTACAGAAATAAAAAGAGAGTGGCGGTTACATTGGAGAATGACACAGTTCCATTCCATGTTTATACTCACATTTGTGCAGAGTCTGGAGAATGGCACAGTGCAGAAGTCTGGAGAATGGCACAGTTCCATGCATGTTGGCAGTAATTTCTCTATAAATTAAAGTCCAGATAAAATGGTAGTACTAGGTTTTTATTTTTATTTTTATTTTGCATGCATGTTGACAGTAATTTCTCCATAAATTCCTACCAAGTGATGTGTTTTTATTATATTTAAAAAAAAAAAAAAAAACATTGGAAAACTTACTCCAACAATCAGGAAAAATGGTTTCTTTCCTATGGAAATAACATACATAATATTATAGTTCATGTAAGACGTACCTGCAATAGAAACTCACATACTACTACACAAGTGTGGAAGAAAAGGCAAAAATGCAAGAAGAAAACTTCAACTCCACCCTGCCTAGTATGACATGGGGAAAATACAGAAAGTAAAACGGAAAAGAATTGATTAGGCTAGGCTAGACTAGACTAGAAAAATGAGCCTGAACAAGCTCATGCTTTCTCTTGGGATACCCTAAACCAAAAATGTGGTTTAGGTATACCTTCTCATCCTTCACCATTGCTCCAGTAACTAAACGGTGAGTAGCACCTTTAGATTTGGCCACAACAGAGCCACTCTCCCAATCATCCGAGCTCTCGACCAATTTTGATGGGTTCCCGGCCACTATGAGCTTAGTCGGAGATAACAACTCCAAGCCATCCCCGAATTTCAAAGAAGCTTCAGTAATCTTAACCAACTTCACTTGGTCTCCCTTTCCAATTTCAACCTTGTACAAATTCCCGGAAAATGTATGAACCACTAACAAGTATCCGTTTGGATGGTGAACGATTCCATTAAGTCCAACCAAGTTGTTGTACCACTGTTTTTGAGTGAAAAGTGGGTTATTTATGTTGTATAGTAATTTCCCATCCACTCCAACCTTCCAAATCTTGCTTCCTTTTACATCGGTTACATATGCATTACCTTCTGGATCAACTGCCACATCATCTGCAAACGCTTTTCCATTCTCTAACATCATTGGATATATCCGTTTATCAACTCCATATTCATTGTTAAAGAAATAATAGATTAATAATATTCACAATATCTTCTCTTGTAGATAAAAGTTGGAAACTTGATTCAGCATGTCAACCATCCATAACCCTATTAATTAATCTATTAGTATATCGATCCATCGTTCATTATTATATATATGTATATATATATAAAAATAAATAAATTAAAATAGAGGCATCAACTACTTTTGTTGGCGTTGGGTGAGCAAACAAACCGTACTTTGCAAATTATTTATTAGTTGAATGTCCATTCTTCTTTTCCTCTTTTCATTTCTTTGATACCAACCATCATTTACCCTACACAATATTATATATCAACTTAAAATCATAATTTAGTTGCTTGGTGATTTTCTTTACCCAAACAAATAAATAAATAATAAAAATCAATTAAATGGGTAAAATTTTCCATTTATTTAGGAATCAATCAAAGCTAGAATAGATTACCACGTTTCACATCACGAGTGTATGATCAGTCTCATTAGATTATTTTATTTTACTTGTTTGCTTAATCTTTTTACCAAAATTGAACCTCTAAGTAATGCATTATTTTATACCGTTCAATTCAATCCTTTAAGAAATAAATTCTTTTTTTTTTTTTTTTATTCCAATTCACTCATAGAAAAGGTAGAAAAGGTATTTTTGTAATTAACAAACTCACCTGGGCCGCTGAGCTTAGTCAGAAAAATCCTTTCCCACGTCGTCAAATCATAGGCCGCCACAGCACTGTACAAATTTCCAATCACATCGGCGATGGCCACAACCACCCGATTCCTTGGCCGGTCCACAGCGAACCCCAGCGAAGAATTCTTACCTAAATCCACGTTTTCCACCACCCGAATCTCCTCCAAAATTGCTCCCGGAACATAGTCTTCAGTCACCGGAATCTCCCCAAAACCTCCCTCCACGAAAGAGACGAGGAATCGGCGGTTAACGTCGTCCCACTTGGTGCACTCCCGGAACCACCCGCTGCTGTGATACTCGTACACATGAGTTGAGGGCTTTGAAGTTTCTAAGTGAATAATGAAGGCCGCAGGAACTGCAGAGAGAAGAATAAGTAGCAGAAAAAATTTTATAGAACAGAAAAAGGAAGCCATGACAGAAAAGTTTGAAGCTTTTAGCTTTATGGTGGTAATCTTGTATTGTAGTAGATAATGCGTAGATGAGACTATGAGAGTTGTATTACTATAGCGATTAGCGAACAAAGAAAAGTTGTGATTTTTATTTTTTTTAATTATATACGGAGAGTAGGTGAATGGCAAAGAGTTCAATAAAATGATGAGCCCACAATATATATGCACATAAATTTCTAGGTAGAAGACGACAAGGGAATCTGGACACCGAGCTAAAAACTGGACTTTTTTTTATAAATATAAATATATAATCTTTATTCAATACTCAATCTCAATCATCAATCTTAATCAATTCTATTATTTTTTACTTATTAAATATTTTTTAACAGCACGTTCTCCCAAAATACTATTCAATAATTTTTCAAAATAATAGGGGTCAAACACACTCTAAATATGGTGGGTAGTGATAAAGTAAATCGTAGGATAGTTATTTTTACCATTCAATAAATGTACGACACGTCACAATGTCACTTAAAAATGTCCACCTATAATTATTGAACATATTCAAAGTCAAAATGATCCAATTCATACAAATTGAAGTATAGTGATTGTAGGTGAAGTTAAGTCGAGTTATCTGCTTGATTTAATTAATTCTATATTTAGTTAACCTGCCTAAAACTGAATTAATTAAAAAGTGTTTTGGTCATCAACCATTTCTTCTACTATTCAGTAGGAGAGATTCTTGTGTTTTCTGGTGTATGATATGCAAAATTTCCCTTCCTAGATGGCTTGAAAACTATAACTTTATCGCGCCAATAGCGTTGAAAATTATATTCTTCCATTCATTATTAACAATGTCTACTGATAACGGAAAGTGTATTTTTTAAAGAAATAATTGCGCTCCTTGCTACTTTTTTTTATCCTTATTGAATTTTACTTACATTAGTATTTTAATTATTTTTTTCTTTTTTCTCTTCAAAAATATACAATATTCTCACCAACATCGCAACACCATCATCGTGTCACCTTCCTTTTCCTCGAACGAGACTCGGTGTGTTGTTGAAAGACTTCATCATTAAGTTTTCACCATGTTTTCATTAATTCTACAACTTTTTGATGAAATATCCGACCAAATATAATGAAAGTATCATAAAAAGTTTGAAAGTTTACTTACATTAGCGTTGAAAATTATATTCTTCCATTCATTATAAACAATGTCTACTGATAACGGAAAGTGTATTTTTTAAAGAGATAATTGCGCTCCTTGCTACTTTTTTTTATCCTTATTGAATTTTACTTACATTAGTATTTTAATTAATTTTCTTCTTTTTTCTCTTCAAAAATATACAATATTCTCACCAACACCGCAACACCATCATCGTGTCACCTTCCTTTTCCTCGAACGAGGCTCGGTGTGTTGTAGAAAGACTTCATCATTAAGTTTTCATCATGTTTTCATCAATTCTACAACTTTTTGATGAAATATCCGATCAAATATAATTAAAGTATCATAAAAAGTTTGAAAGTTTCAAGGTGTGAGATTAAAGTTTTGCCCTAATAATTTGAAAATGTTTCATATCATGATACTAAAAATTTGAATGTATCATAAGTTTCATGATACTTGTGATAAAGAATGTATTTTCTAGTTAAAAAAAAAAAAAAAGGAGAACTTTTTAAGGATTTTTTAAAATGACGTAAATTTTAATTATAATACTTAAAGTTGGCTATTTATACAAACATCCATTTTTAAAATTTATTGCTTTAAATAAATTGCCTCTCGACTTCATGTAATTTACAAACTAGGATTGGCTTATCTGCCTTGATGCTATTATTATTAATTGACATTGCGAATCCCTTGGGCCTAAACAAAATGAGAAGGGACGTTTGCATAAATATCCAATTTTTGGTATCATAATTGAAACTTACTTCATTTTAAAAAATTACTGAAAATTACTTCAATTTTTTTTTTTTTTTTTGAAAAAATACTGTTTTCATACAAATATCATATTTTGATATACTTGTGATACTTTGAAATTTTTTATATCATATTCTGAAACTTTTTTCAAATTTTTATGATACTTAAAATGAAATCTTGGTATCATACTTTGATAATTTACAAAATAGTTATGATATTTTGACTCAAGCATTAAATCGATCACTTCTCACGTAGAACACAATCACCACCATCATCGAAAAACACCAACATCAGTGCATCACAAGCATAAATTCATTATAAATCATATATAACAAAGAATTTGAGAATGAAGATTATATTCATGGTCTCGACCTCCTCAAGTCCTCCCGTCCTCTTCATCAATGACCTGATTGTTTACCAGTTATTTCTCCGACAAGCTCGAAATAGGATTGTTTGATGAGTCCTTCGCACTCAATTGTTTCGGTGGGGAAGGGGATGGTGGTGGGTTAGTGGTGCTGTGGTGGTGGCGGCGGTTCGGTGGGGAAGAAGAAGAGCAGCAGCGGTGAAAACAGTAAACGGAGCTGGTAATCCCACCGCGCGTTCTGGTGTTGGGATGGCGTCCATTCGTGGTTGTCTGGATGTATTCATTGGACACAAACCTGGTATCTTCAACCTTGGATTGTCTGTAAAAGTTGATAACGACTGCTGACTGGTGGTTGTTGACGGAGGACGGGCGTCGGGGAAGAAGGTGAATACAATGTAAGGATTTTAATCAATCATGTGGGCTTATATGTGAATTATTGTGTATTCAATAAAAGGCTATCAATTTGGTTAAGCCCAATTAAAGTGATCTAATAAGGATTTAATAAATATCGGACTTTAATGCATCTAATTAAATGTATGGACTTTTATGTGTAGATACCAGGCCATTACCTAATTCATGATGGGCCGGATTAGGTTAATTGGCAATTCAGTATATAAAGTTGGTTATGGTCCCTGAATCCTACGTACTGTTCATCCTGTCTGACATCCCATCATCAGAGAGAAAATACGGACTACGTATCGGTTCAGAAGATCCAAACACTGCCGAATCGTTTATCGTGAATCGCGTTTGATTAAGGTACGCTTCCGCTTCAGTTATTTAATTCTTGATAATTCCAACATGATGATTATTTAGATTATAGATAAATTATTATCTGTAATAAATTTCCTAACAAGTGGTATCAGAGTAAACATCATGTTGAATTATCAGATCAATTTTGTACGTGTATATGTAAAAAAAAACTAATTGTCTGATTTCAAACCCAAAACTTGTGCGTGAAAATATACATACACAGCAAAAAATAAATAAAATAAAATAAAATAAAATAAAATAAAAATTGGGAATTATGGAACCAGCAGTTCGTTATCTTGTATGTATATATGTGAAATTTTGGCTTCGAAAATTGATTCCGAAATATTATCAATTCTGGCTGTGTATATATGCAAGCCAAGTTTCTGATTTTCAAACTCTTTGTTTTCGAAAATTATACACACTGCAAGATCAAGAAAATTTTGGAAACATGATTTAATATTTTGAATTCAGCCGACCGGTTTGTATATACATGTCTATTCATCAGTTTTCGAAAGGAGATACATAGTTTGGTATATTTTCGGAACAGATTTTGAATCTGTGTACGATTGAAATCATTTTTTTTTGGGCATTTGAACATGAATTCAGATGTGTATTATGATTCGGTTTGTGGTTGTATGATTAAGTTGGGTTTTGGTTGAGGTATGGCCGGTTATTGTGGTCGGATTCGGTTGATGGGGATGCGGTGGTCGCGCGGCGCTGCTCCGTGCAGGTGAACAGCGCCGTTAGGCGTGAAGGAGGGCCGCTGGTCTGAGGCGGCTGCTCTTTCCGGACGGGAGGAGGCGGCGGGCTAGGGTTGAAAAACCCTACCTGTTGCGAATCTGCGATTTTGAAGAAGGGCTTACACCGGAAATTTGAAGATTTCAAGGGCTCTTACGCAATTTCGAATTTTTGGGTTAATTGCACAATCAGGTCCCTTAATCTTATTAAGGAATTATAATTCAGCCCCTAAAGTTATGAAATTATTTAAGTTGGCCCTTAAAGTTCTGAAATTTATAAATTGAGCCCCTAAAGTTATAAATTTATTTAAGTCAGGACCCTTCAAGTTATGGAATTTTATGATTCAGCCCCTGAAGGTTGAAAATTTTCCAATCCAGCCCCTAATGTTTGAGAATTTTCAAAATTGGTCCCTAAAGCTTGAAAATTCTCTAATTTGGTCCCTTAAAGTTTGAAAATTTTCATTTTCAGCCCCTTAAGTTTGAAAATTTTCTAATAAAGCACCTAAAGTTCTGAAATTCTCAAATTTGGTCCTCTAAAGTTTGAAAATTTTCATTTTCAGTCCCTTAAGTTTGAAAATTTTCTAATAAAGCACCTAAAGTTCTGAAATTCTCAAATTTGGTCCTCTAAAGTTTGAAAATTTTCATTTTCAGTCCCTTAAGTTTGAGAATTTTCTAATAAAGCACCTAAAGTTCTGAAATTCTCTAATTTGGTCCCCTAAATTTTGAAAATTTTCATTTTCAGTCCCTAAAATTTTGAAAATTTTCTAATTCAGTCACTAAAGTTTGGAAATTTTCAAAATTGGTCCTTAAAGTTTGAATTTTTTTTAAATTAAGTCCCTAAAGTTTGGGAATTTGCTAAATTGGCTCCTAAAGATTGAAAATTTTCAAAATCAACCTTTAAAGATTGAGAATTTCCTATTTTGGACCTCTAAAGTTTAATTTTCTTTCAAATTGGGACCTAATGCTTGGAATTTCTTTAAATTGGCCAATAAAGTTTTGGGAAAATTGTAATTTAAGCCCTTCAAGCTTAAAATTTTACAGAATTGGCCACCAAAAGTTTAAGAATATTGCAATTGACTCTCCTAACTTAAGGATTGCTTTATTCTAAAGTTTTGAATTCTACAATTCAAATCCTAAAGTTAAATATAGATGCAAATCAATGAATTTCAGTTTCAAATCTTGGTACATCGGAATCTTTTGAGAAATATAATATTCGAAAGTAAGTTAGTTGAAGCAACATGTTGCCAAAGCAACCTCTCTTGTGGATATTAATTAACTTTGAATATTAGAAAGTACTTGTGTGTGTGTTATTCATTGCGGATATTGATCGGCCCAAAGGAAGGTCAATATTTGGCTCGAATTTCACATGCACCTGTGGTGATAAACACGTGGCAATTATTTGGTTTAACGTGTGACCAGTAAATTGGTCCAAAGAAATGTTTATTGGTTAACATGTCTTATTGCCAGTGTTTGATCACTACACTAAGGGAAAATTAGGTGTTTGTGTGTTATCTCATGCGGATATTGATCGGCCCAAAGGAAGGTCAATATTTGACCCGAATTTCACATGAACTTGTGGTGATGAATACGTGACGGTTATTTGGTTTTACGTGTGATCAATAAATCGGTCCAAAGAAAGGTTTGTTGGTTGACATGTCTTGCTGTCAGTGTTTGATTACTACACCAAGAGTACCACTTACAAGTCAATATTTCTGTCCAAAGACTAAATATTGATGTTGTGCTAGGTATCTTGTGATGGGCCCTACCATTATTTGAAAATATGATTTGCATAATAAGGTATTTATGTGAGCTATTTTATTTAAGTGTTCTCTATTCGGTTTCAAATTCTGCTAGTAGTATATCTACAAGCTCAAATTTAATCCCTGTATTTATGGAATAAACTTCAAGGATCAAAACAAGAACATTAACTTTTCGTTGGCTGCATGGATCTAGACCGTGTACTAAGGATTGAGTAACCTACTCCTCTTACGAATGAAAGTTCATCTAATCAAATGAGGAACTTTGAGAAGTGGGATTGCTTAAATTACGTGAGTCACATGATCATTAAGTGCGGCATTCCGGAAGCCTTTAGTGGCATAGTATCTAAGGAGGTAAATGATGCCAATGAATTCCTTGCCGAAATTAAGAAATGTTTTGTAAAAAATGATAAGGCTGAAACAAGCACGCTTATGCAAAGCTTGATTTCAATAAAGTATAAAGGCAATGGGAAAATAAGGGAGTACATCATGTAGATGTCTCACACTGCTTCAAAACTTAAGGAACTAAAACTCGACTTGTCTAATGACTTGCTCGTGAATTTGATATTGATATCGCTTCCTGCACAATATAGTTAATTTAAGATTAGTTATAATTGTCAAAATAGAAATGGACTTTCAATGAGCTCATTTCATAGTGTGCAAGCTTCTTGCACAATTCAGTCAATTTAAGGACAGTTATAACTGTTAAAGGGAGAAATGAACTCTAAATGAGCTCACTCTATTTTGTGTGCAAGAGGAAGAAAAGTTGAAGTAGGACAGAACTGAAAGTGTTCACTTGGCAAACACCTCTAAAGATAAGGGCAAGAAAACAAATAAAGATCATACATAATACCAACTAAAGCAGCTACTAAAACACCTTATGAGCTTTTGACAGGCTTAAAGCTTAGTCCAAAGCATTTCTACATTTGGGGTGTCCAGCTAAGGCTAGGCTTTATAGGCCACATAAAGAAATTGGACTCCAAAACAGTTAGCAGCTGCTTTATTGGTTATTCTGAGTGATCAAGGGGCTAATAATTTTATGATCCCACACTTAAGTCAAATTTTGAAACGAGAATTGCAACATTTTTGAGGAAGTTGAGTTTGGGGGGAGAAATAAGGTTAGAGATATTGTCTTAAAGGAATAAGTTGAGGAAGGATCGGTTTCGATTCCTACTATTGCTTTTGACAACGTGCAAGTTTTTATGCATGTCATTGATCAAGAAGCATATTCGGAACCTCAACTAGACAATGTTGAAGAACCTCCCATCCAAAATAAGGTAAATTCCAGAAGTACAAACTCAACAACCTCAATAACTAAAGCCATTAAGGAGATCCACGAGAGAAAGGAAAAATGCTATTCCGGATAATTAAATAGTATTTTTCCAAGAACATAAGGAAATAATGGAATGGTGGAAGATGGTGCAATCAATTCCATCAGGCCATGCAGGGTTCTAACTCTCAAAAGTGGATTGATGCCATAAATAAGGAGTATAAGCATATGCAAGACAATAAAGTTTGGATCTTGTCCTATTACCAGAAGGTGCGAAGCCAATTGGTCTTAAACAGAATTTTAAACCAAGAGGGATTCGATAGGTAATGTGGAAAGATATAAGGTTCGTCTTGCATCTAAGGGCTTTACACAGAATGATGACATCGATTATAAAGAGACTTTCTCTTCGGTTTCAATGAAAGACTCTTTCAGGAAAGTTAGGTTGTTGCACATTTTGACCTCGAGTTACATCAAATGGATACTAAGGTGGCGTTTCTCAATGGTGACATTGATGGGACGATATGCTTTGCAAATTAAAGAAATCCATTTATGTACTCAAGCCGGCTTCCCGTTAAGGGTAATACAAATTTCATCAAATAATTATCTTATTTGGTCTTAAGATTAATGTTGTTGATGGTTGGTTGTATTACAAGTTCAGTGGGAGTAAGTATATTTTCCTGATTTTATATGTTGATAACATATTGCTTGCCACTAATGATATAGGTATGTCACATAAAATTATGAGATTTTTGTCAAGGAATTTTGAGATTAAAAATCTTGGTGACGTCTCTTTTGTATTAGGAATTCAGATACACCGGGATTGTTCTCGGGGTATTCTTGAATTGTCACAAAAGGGCTATATCGATGAAGTACTTAAGAGGTTTGGCATGCAAGACAGTAAATCAGGGAACAGCCCTATCGCTAAGGGAGACAAATTTAGTCTCGACTAATGCCCGAAAAGTTATCTTGAAGTTAAAGAAATGCAGAGGATCACATATAGTTAAGCTATAGAAAGTCTGATGTATGCTCAAATTTGTATGCGTTCGGATATTGCATACATTATTGAGATACTAAGGAGATATTTAAGTAACCCTGGGATGGATCATTTGGAAAGCAGCCAAACATGGGTTATAAAGTATTTAAAGAGAACAAAAGATTACATACTCACATACAGAAAATCGGATCAGTTGGAGATCATATGGTATTATGATTCCGATGTTTTCTAGATGCCAAGAAAGTAAAAGATCCACATAAGGCTACATTTATCTGCTGGTTGGAGGAGCTATTTCCGGATGGAGTGCTTAACAGACACTTTAGCTTCTTTCACTTGACAGCACAGTTTGTAGCAATTTTGGGGGCATCTAATTATGGAATATAACTGCGAAATTTTGTCACTGGGCTGCGTAATCTGTACGGTAAAGAAAGAACACTAAAGTTATATTGTGACAATAACTCAGCAGATTTATATTCCAGTAACAATAGGAGCTCAACTAAGTCAAAATACATTGACATAAGTTCCTGGTTGTGAAAGATACAGTTCAGAGTGGACATGTGTCAATAAGAGCACATTGTGACAAACTCCATAATTGCGGATCCGCTTACTAAAGTATTACAACCCAAGGTCTTTCATGAGTACATTACTCATATGGGTGTTGTATTTCTTAAGGATATTCGGTTTCAGTGGGAGTTTGTATTTTGGGTGCATAAGACACGTTTACTGTCCTTTTGGATACAGTTTAAAGTTAAAGTTATTTACAGCTGTAAGGTTTCAAGTTTATTATCTCTGAACTTGTTTAAGGATGATCTCACTAAAGTTGGACCAGTTGGAAATAGGCATGTTGAAGATCACATTACATGTAATTTCCATGCTACACATCCATACTTGATCCATGTCATTCAGTTATGTCGATATACGTGACCATTGAAGGTTTAGTTACGATTAATGTAGCGAAAGCCACTTTGATCCTATGTTGATATAATTGATGGACCGGATTGTTTGGGGATGCATTCAGTAATGATAGCAAAATTCTGAGTACTCATAAGGTTATGATTGATACACAATTGTAAGGTTACACATATAGCCCAAGTGGGAGATTGTAAGGATTTTAATCAATCATGTGGGCTTATATGTGAATTATTGTGTATTCAATAAAAGACTATCAATTTGGTTAAGCCCAATTAAAGTGATCTAATAAGGATTTAATAAATATCGGGCTTTAATGCATCTAATTAAATGTATGGACTTTTATGTGTAGATACCAGGCCATTACCTAATTCATGATGGGCCGGATTAGGTTAATTGGCAATTCAGTATATAAAGTCGGTTATGGTCCCTGAATCCTACGTACTGTTCATCTTGTCTGACATCCCATCATCAGAGAGAAAATACGGACTACGTATCGGTTCAGAAGATCCAAACACTGCCGAATCGTTTATCGTGAATCGCGTTTGATTAAGGTACGCTTCCGCTTCAGTTATTTAATTCTTGATAATTCCAACATGATGATTATTTAGATTATAGATAAATTATTATCTGTAATAAATTTCCTAACATACAAGTTACGTGTTTTTCAATTATTTTTTTTTTCAAACAGTATTTTTCAGTTATGGTATAAATTTTGGGAAGACAGCACAATTTTCCCAAATGAAATCGTATGTCTTGGTCACTAAGCTTAGTGGAAATTGGTGACGGATAAATTCATCCCGGCCCTCACAGAATTGCAACATTTAGGGCTGTTAAAAGGCAAGCTTGGAGATCATTGAGAAGAGGAAAGGAGGTGACTAATTAAACTTTTTCAAAAGTCCATTTGGTACGTGGATTCATTATGTTTTGATAACTTCTCCGAGGTACTTGCACAAGTTCGGGGAGTTTGGAAGAGAGAGAGGCTCAACAGAACAAAGCCTCAAGCGGTGAAAAGAAAGACGAAGTAAGAGATGAATAGATACTGTATAAAGAAAGATTCAACTATCTTTTTAAGATAACTTTTCATATTGTCATTGCTGAATTAGACAGACTTGCACCTTAACAGTTAATAATTTCCCAATAATATTTGAAGCTTAAGTTAAGTAGTTCATGTCATGTTACATTACCACAATAATTTGATTTGATTTTACTTCTTCTTCGATTCTTTTAATTCAAATGTCCCTATAATAAAGGAAATCTACGATAGATGAATGATATATTCATTCAAGAGAAGAAGGGCATCCTTTCAACCAAATATTGCAAGCCAATCCAGACATCATACGCCATAAGCGCAATCCTCCCACCCATCCAGCTTCCCAATTGGCTTCCCACAACAAAACCCAACCACCCAATCTTCCCTTCCCCAACTAGTCCTCCGCTGAAGGCGCCGACAAATGTTCCACCACTCCTCACCAGTCCCTCCGCCAGAGACCCCCCAACATACAGTGTCTCAAACAAATCCCATCCCGAACCCACTAACGGCCCCATCACATGCTTTGCTTGCCGGGATGCTCTTTTCGCTGCAGCCTTTCCTTCTTCGCGCGCAGACTTCACTGCCTGCTCCATATTCTCGCCCTTTGATAATCTATCCAACAATGAGTTTTCAGATACTTGACCTCTTACTTTCTGAACATGGACTGCTCTGACGTAGTACAAATAGAGCTTTATCATCTCCTTGAATAGGCATGCTATGGTTCCGTACCTCATGTCAAAGCAATTAATGAAAGTAAACCTCTCCGTCCGGCTGCTATGCTCTTCTCCCACCAGCTGCCGGCATTTTTCAGCTGCATATCAATAACAATAATATATGGTAGGGATTAAACTCTAACCCCAGTCCTCAGAGTCATAATGAACGAACTACACGCATTTGACAGCTATATTTACTTCATGCTGCAGATATAACACACGGAAAAGGGGTCCCCCTCAGACATATACGTCCTAGGAAACGGGCATGGAAAATACAATGAATTCCTAGTATTGCAAACAGGTCCATCATAGTATAAGTGAAAAATATAATTAGATTCATACGTGAACAAGACGCATATGTACCTGTGAAGCTGAGAACAAGAACTCCTGCCAGGGAGAGCAGTTGCACCTTCATTGTCTTACTGGAAATACACGTCTGCAATATTTGGCTAGTTGATGAGGATGACAATAAAATTATAGCTAGTTAAAATATGGAGGATTATTCAGTACCTTTGGTTGGAAGGAAAAGAATCTGATGCCATTTAGGTAGAGAAGAAAGGGTGACTTGAGGAACCTATTTGACATAAAACTTGAGTTCAAAACAAACATATGATTCCAAATTTTGAATATTTTGTAAATGAAGACAACTGTGTAGAGATAAATCATATAATTCAATTGGTTTAAGGTAATTAAAGTGGGGAGCAAATTTTTAATGTGTTTGGGCTATTTGGCACAAATACAATGTAGCCCAAGTATTTACCAGAATTTTTTATATTTTCAAAAGGATTTCGAATTTACATGGAGCAACTGAATTCAAGAGATCAAGACAAAGTGAAACTGTTTGAGTTATAACATGCCTTTAGCAGAACAAAATGCATATTTTTAGCAAAAATAACTAAATAGAATACAGCAGAGCAGACCTTATAACAGATAGACATCAACCAAATGCTTAGGTATTCTTTAAACATAGTGTATTCAGCCTGAAGACCCCTTTAACAAAAAAATCCAAGTGTAGATCGAAAAGCATATTTCTACCTACCAGGTGTCCACAAGGCATAAACCACTTAGGAATCCTCAAACACATACACACCGCGCAAATATAACAATTTTCTATAGACATTCCAATAAAAATACCTCACAAGTTAATCATTTAGAACCCGGCTTATAACGGTGGTCAATTTCAAAATTGTACTTCATTTCGTCTTCATCTTCAAGGGAATGAAAAACTTCGGGGCCGTTCTCTTTGTATTTCGAATTTCAGTTTTGAATTTTGAATTTTGTTTTGAATTTTCTGCTTTGGGTATTTGTTTTGAAATTGCTGAAACCTGTTCTCTTTGTAATTTTGGAAAATTGTATTTCAAAACAGAAAATTGAAAAATGCGTTTACTTTAAAATTTTGAGAATAATTATTTTGTGATATTTTTTATGTAAAAAATATGTTCATTCGTTTAATTACAATAATTTCTTTACTTCAATAATCATATATTCAACTAATATTTTGTTATTCTAACAATAATAATTCATCTCTTACCCTCAAAAAAAAGTAATAAAAACAAGGGTGACTCTGGGAAACAAAGTGAGCAAGAGCAGTTGTCATAATGGCAAGGGAAAAATTTTGGCTGCCAAATTAAAAGGGTAAAAAAATTGGTGGATCCAACACGAGCGCTAGCCCTATGGATACGCTTCCACGTTCTTGCCCTTCCACGTTCGCAATAACAATTTTGTAAAATGTAAATCATGTATATACATTCATTTATAAGTTTAAACTTCTTGAATATTTACAGGCTTTGAATATAAGTGTGAGATCAATAATCCAAGAAGAATTCGAGTTCTGAACAAAAAAATACAAATTCCTCATCATTCATGTCGAGCGTGTTAACATGTACTTCCAACCTCAGTCTCTTCTATGAACCTTTGCACCTTGATTATACTTCTTCCCAACATAAACCTGTTCAAATGTTTTCAAGATACATGAAGGAAGAAGATGATGTCGACATTTCAAGAATTTGTTAAATGAAATAAAAGCTCTTGCCAATGTTGAATTTGTCGTTTCATTGCGAGAATAAATAGAAAAATCGTAAAAGAATAAGATGGGCCAAAATACTAGGACGTCAAATACAGAATAAAAAGGCAACACAAAAAGCTTTTGTTATTGCATACCTGAAACAATACAAGAATGTAAACTGTAAGGTTAAAAAAGAAAAAAAGAAAAGAAAAGCAAACACGAAGAGAAACAACTCTCAAAAGTGTAAGAAGATGAATGCAGATTTTTCCAGTTGAATAATTTTTAATTCGAGTTTCTACAATGAATACGGTATGTATCCCTTGGTTAAAAAATATTGAAAGCACATCAATCCCAGTTCTCCTCTCTTTTTCCCACATTTGGTTTGGATTTGTAAATCCAGACTATTCAATTAATCAAAAGCATCAAATCAAATATTTTTGGACTTTGTGAATAATAATAATTCTATCAACTCCTATTGTCCTAAACAGCCAGCTCAATAAACTTTAGGGGTTAATTAATCAACTAACAAATCCAAACAAACAGTCGTGCCCAGTGGTGATAGATAATCAGGGAAGATTGACTACAAAAAAACTTTGTCAAACTTCCTGTTTTGTTATCCTTTTCCAGATTATCAAGCTGATATCTCAGGGAGACCATGGCGAATATAAAATCTTACCTCTTCAATTACCAGATAGACCAGATGTAGATATTACAATGTCATGTTTCCAAGATACTAGGCCCAAATGAATACATTTCATTCTTGTTCTTACTGTAATAAAAAAACAAAAAAACAAAAAACGATGAACATAATAAAGAGAAAAAAAATAAAATTGTAACAATAAGGACAACTGCATTAATCATTACGGAAACTAATGAACTGTCGAAATGTATAAGCTCCCTCAGAAATCAACACTTATGGTGTTCAAAAAACGAAGAGGAATAACAACAGAAGATTGGGATCGAGATAAGGAAAAAAGTCGGTTTCTTCCTTGAGTGGTCAGATTTCAACTCCACAAATAATCAATAAGCACTCCACAAAAAATCAATCGCCTTGGCAAAATTGACTCGTGTAGCAATATATTCTGACACATACCCTTAATCCCAAACCAGCAACCTCCCTTCCCTTCAATTCTCTTCTCCAAGCCAAACACCCCCAGCCAACCCCTCCTCTCACCAGCCGAGCCCTTTTTATTTCCCTGTTCTCTCTCCCTCTTGGACTCCAATTCAGCCGATATATATATATATATATATATATATATATATATATATATATATATATATATATATATTCTGCCTAATTAGTTCAACCATAAGTTACCATAACATATCAATCCATAAAAGGGAGTAGAAAATTGAAGAATCAGCAAGAAAAATGAAACAAAAAACCAAACAAATCGCAAGCCAAGATAGGGAGATATTCCATACGTGGTCGGCGGTGAGATGGACGGCGGGATGGCCGGTCGGATGCATAAGCCGGAGGAAGGAAACCAGTCGCCTCTTGGATGAGGCGTGTAAATGTCAGCGAGCCTAGCCGGACGAGCTAAAGATCAAGGCTCGAACTTTTTATAGTCGAAATTATTTTGACCCGAGTCAAATCGGGCTGAGCTAAAGCTCGTCCCCAAAAATAAGGCTCGACTCGAGCTTTTTTCGAGCCGAGTTCCGAGCTTTTACTTTTTTCTTATTTTTATAGCTAAAATTCATAAAATTTTTATTGAAAATGTGTATATATAGCAAGTTGAGTCGAACTCATTGTCGAAATTCATTATTCAGACTCCCATCAAACTTTTTTAGCGAACTTTTTTTTTTGGTCGAGCTTTGGCTTGAAATCTCGAGCCGCGAGCAGAGCTTAGCCCGAGCTTTTTTCGAGCCGAGCCACCCGAGGCAACGAATTGTTTTGCCATCCCTAGGCGTGAGAGAGATGGGTTTAAAGTCGACTTCCTCTCCTTTGTTTAACCAAGCCGTGTTTTGGATCGATCTGCGTGTTTTGGATATTTTCAACACAAAATGTCCAAAACTTTACTCGTTTTGGATTTTGTGTGTTAATTTTTGATCGTTTTGGAAAACTCATTTTTGAAAATGGTCAAGTGAACGCATTTTCAAAATTTTTGAAAATTGAAAACTCAAAATGATCCGAAAACAACAAAGAAAAGAGGATCTTCATGATTGTGTCCTTCAAAATGCTTAAAGCACAATTTTTCAAAAGACTACCAATCTTTATTCCTTTCAAACAGCGTAGAATTTATGCACGTGCTAATCAAAGGTGCTGGTGTAGCCGTCTTCTGTATCACCTCGATCCAACATGTACAACTCATGTTAAGTTGTTGGCATGCCAGCCTCAGCCTTAAGGGTAGTGGGTTCATCACTGTCCTCGTTTCGTGGTCCTCATCATATTCGTTCTTGTTAGTTGTCACCAATTCCAAAATCGGGTACTTGTTCCGTTGGTGCTTCCAATTCCGCACATCCATCTTTGTTATTGACTAGAGTTTCATTTGGATCTTATCCCCATTGTCCCTATGCCTTCTTGTAGGAATTGACTGAGCAGCATTCTTTAGTTTTACATCAACGCCCATTGTGAGGTCATGAACATAAAATGTCACTTCTTTTTAATATAAAAAATGAAAGCTAACAAAGCTGGGAAGTTCATTAATGGTATGTTCAGTACGAATATTAAACAGTACTGCATAGTAACACTGTAACGCAGTATAATGAAAAGGAATTCAACTTGTGGAATTTCTGACAAAACATCTTTTCTGCTTTAAACTTTTTTAATAGTGTCCAATCTGGCCAAGAATACCATAAGTGGAATTTCCCAAGCCAAAGTTTTAGTTTGTATCACTCCTTACAATTAGTGATTGAATGACTGTAGATGAAAGTTTGCTTTGTAAGCTGCAGCAAGAGACTGGTAATCTTGCTTTTCCTCTGCACTACTTCTAATGTAGCCTCGACTTCATGCCTCTGGGTTGCAGATACCTCATTCTGCACTGTTGAGCTCCAAAGCTCATTTTTCCAACAAGATGAAGAAGACCAGCAGCAAGAAGAATATGTCCAGCAAGAAGAACGTTCCCAGCCTTGTGTTCTTGTTCTTGTTTGAGCTAAGATTTCTACCACTTAAACACACCGGAACACAACACCGTCGTCCTCGGGAAATGGCAACCGGATATAGGTTCACCGGAGGTAGCAAGATTTCGCCGGAGATGTTGAACATCTCCACACTTCTACCTCTCCACCCGCTATTTGCCAAGTCTCCATTAATCAAGAAAGGGTTCCCCCTCTTATTCAAATTCAAATTCCATGGATAAGTGAAGTGCCAATCATAGGGTGTCATGTGGATTAAGTGGACCACTACTATATTCCACATGCACAAAGAAATTTAAATTCACAGGGTGAAATAAGCAAGAACTGGAAAAATGTGAATACATGAACCAGAAATCACCATAACTTCTGATTAAGACATTGAGCTGACAAATGACTACAACTATTAAAGAATTAAATTCCATTATTCCATGTATAGTGTTGATCGCAAAATCCGGCTGGAGCGCACTGTGACAAACAATTAGTTTGCAAAGGGGGCCGAGATGGCTCCCGTTTGCACTCCGATCCCTAAGTCAGTGCCCATATCAAGCAAATATAATTTGAGTGCGGGAAATATAAGTACGTAAAAGAAAGAAAAGGGAGTGAGAGTAAATATTTAGTTAAGAGAGTAAAAATGCTAACCCTTTCCTTGGAGGCAAGTGTGCTCTATTTATAGAAGGTGTAATTATCTTAGATTGTGACATGTGTTATGCTTTACATATGGTAAGATCCTAACCCTTCATGAGGTAAACCATTTCTTTGGTTATAATCATTACTACATGTCATAGGGTTAAAGCAACCATCAAATCACTTCAAAGATGTTGTCACATCAAGCTGTCTTGTCACCTTTTCAAGGTACTCCCCTCGGCTTAGGAGTACCTCTGAATAAGGGTATCTCGGCATAACATCACCCCGGCATAGGTTACCTCGACACAGCATCACCCCGGCTTAGGTTACCTCGGCATAGCATCACCTCGGCATATAAGAATCTAGCAAATTTGGTATCCGCAGTTTTGGCCTATAGGTCATGATTAGGTGAATTGATGTTTTGTGGCTCCCCTGGTGAGCCCATATAGATGACGTGTCATGTCCAATTAGTCATGGTCGTAACATTAGTCCCTCAAGTCTGGTTGGTTCATTTATGTGTAAACTGGACTTGAAAATATAAGGGATCGAAGATGATGGAGTGTGTGTATACTCTAAGAAATAACCAAAACACAAAATATCTAAAAAATCCTTCTTGCAAGACATAACCAGAATGGAAAAAATAGAATATATTTTACATGGTAAAGCATCACCGATGAGGAATAATATAGGCACTTGGGCCCATGCTTTAATATAGTTTGGACACTTGGGTCCTTATTTGAATACTTGACAACCCTTTCAAGTAGGCTTTTATTGGTTATATTAAGAGAGTATTGGGCTGTGTTATTCAAAATTTGAAAGTGCATCTTTTATCCCAACAAAAAGAATACTCGAGTGTGCTTCGAACTTACCAAGACATATAAGCTCATAGTAATATCCCAAGCATACCTCAAATAGGAGGGGAATTATAAAGTTGTCTTCAATAACATTGAAGACATAACTCCTAGATGTGTGAGGGCTAATAGCCCGTCTGGATTACAGAGAGAATACGCTTAATTCAAGCGACTGGAGGGCTTACAAGCCTGTCTCGTTTTGATATGTGTATCTTTGGAGAATATGAAACAAAGTATGTATACATTGTGTCTCGTGTTGACATGCATGTATATGCTCTCTAGTCCCTTAAATTTGGATGTCCCAGGCATTCATGGATGGGGTTCGAATTTATAGCTTTCGGATGTTTTTCCTAGAGAGAAATCGACCAATAAAAGAGTCCTTTGTAAAAGGAGTTCGTTGAAGAAGTCCTTCTCTTGGAAGGATTCCTTAGGAAGAGGGGTTCCTCATTTGGAGGGAGTCAATTAACGTAGTTCTTCTCTTGAAAGAAGTCCCTTGTAGGAGCCCTTCACTTGGAAGGGGTCCTTCACTTGGAGGAAGTTAATCGACGTAGTTCTTCTCTTGGAAGAAGTCCCTTGTAGGAGTCCTTCTCTTTGAAGGGGTCCCTCACTTGGAGGGAGTTAATGGAAGAGGTATTTCGGAAGGAGTTCATGGAAGACGTCCTTCAAGAGAGGTACTTCGGAAGAAGTCCATGGAAGACGACCTTAGGAGAGGTACTTCGGAAGGAGTCCATGGAAGAGGTCCTTCGGAAGAGGTGCTTCGGAAGAAGTCCATGGAAGACGTCCTTCGGAAGAGGTGCTTCGGAAGGAGTCCATGGAAGAGGTCCTTCGAGAGAGGTACTTCGGAAGAAGTCCATAGAAGACGTCCTTCGGAAGAGGTACTTCGGAAGGAGTCCATAGAAGAGGTCCTTCGAGAGATATACTTCGGAAGAAGCCCATGGAAGACGTCCTTCGGAAGAGGTGCTTCGGGAAGGATTCCATGGAAGAGGTCCTTCAGAAGAGGTGCTTCGGAAGGAGTCCATGGAAGAGGTCCTTCGGAAGAGGTGCTTCGAAAGAAGTCCATGGAAGACGTCCTTCGAAAGAAGTACTTCGGAAGAAGTCCATGGAAGACGTCCTTCGGAAGAGGTACTTCGGAAGGGGTCCATGGAAGAGGAACTTCGGAAGAAGTCCATGGAAGACGTCCTACGAGAGAGGTACTTCGGAAGAAGTCCATGGAAGAGGTCATTCGGAAGAGGTGCTTCGGAAGGAGTCCATGGAAGAGGTCCTTCGGAAGAGGTGCTTCGGAAGGAGTCCATGGAAGAGGTCCTTCGGAAGGAGTCCACTTAGGCAATAAGAGGGAGCCACTTCGGCCATGCCACTCAGAAAATATGAGGGGAGCCACTTCGACCATGCCACTCAGGCAATAAGAGGGGAGCTACTTCGGGAGCCACTTCGGCCTTGCCACTCAGGCAATATGAGGGGAGCCACTTCGGCCATGCCACTCAAGCAATATGAGGGGAGCCACTTCGGCCATGTCACTCAGGCAATATGAGGGGAGCCACTTCGGCCATGCCACATAGGCAAATATGAGGGACTTCTTGAGCCATGCCACTTGGGGGCAATAAGAAGGAGAGTCCCTCTTTCGGGGAGGCCTTTCTTCAAGGCATTTGTTACCAATCTTTTTCAAAAGGTTTCCTCCTTTTTCAAGTTTTTTTTTTTTTTGTAGTATCTCTCCTCTCTTTTTCAAGAGGTTCTTCACCTTTTTTTAAATTTTTTGGGGTTCTTCACTCTTTTCTAAGAGGTTATCAGCCCTTTTTTCAAGGTTTTATGTAATATTTCTCCTCTCTTTTTCAAGAGGTTCTTCACCTGTTTTTAAGGTTTTTGTGGTTCTTCACTTTTTTTCAAGGGGTTATCAGCCATTTTTCAAGGTTTTATGTAGTATTTCTCCTCTCTTTTTCAAGAGGTTCTCACCTTTTTTCAAGGTTTTTATGGTTCTTCACTCTTTTTCAAGAGGTTATCAGCCTTTTTTCAAGGTTTTATGTAACTTTTTACCACGTGATTTCGTGGTTAGAAGTGTGGTTTCCCACAGACGGCGCCAAAATGTTGACCGCAAAATCCGGCTGGACCTTGGACAAACACGTCTCAGCTCCTCCCTCTTGAACACGTGGATCTCATGCGCACTGTGACAAACAATCAGTTTGCAAAGGGGGCCGAGATGGCTCCCGTTTGCACTCCGATGCCTAAGTCAGTGCCCATGTCAAGAATGAATAACTGAAGCGGAAGCGTACCTTAATCAGATATGGTTCACGATGAACGATTCGACGGTTGGATCTTCTAAATCAATACGTAGTCCTAATTTTCTCTCTGATGATGGGATGTCAGACAGAATGAACAATATGTATGATTCAGGGACCATAACCGTGTTTATATACTGAATTTCCAGTTAACCTAATTCGGCCCATCATGAATTGGATAATGACCTGATATCTACACATAAAAATTAGATGCATTAAAGCCCGATATATATAAAATCCTTATTAGATCAATTTAAACGGGCTTAACCAAATTTGATAGCATTTTATTCAATACACAATAATTCACATATAAGCCCACACGATTGATTAAAATCCTTACAATCTCCCACTTGGGCTATATGTGTAACCTTATAATTGTGTATCAATCATAACCTTATGAGTACTCAGAATTTTGCTATCATTACTGAATGCATTCCCAAACAATTCGGTCCATCAATTATATCAACATAGGATCAAAGCGGCTTTCGCTACATTAATCGTAACTAACCTATCAATGGTCACGTATATCGACATAACTGAATGACATGTATCAAGTATGGATGTGTAGCATGGAAATTACATGTAATGTGATCTTCAACATGCCTATTTCCAACTGGTCCAACTGTAGTGAGATCATCCTCAAACGAGTTCAGAGATAATAAACCTGAAACCATACAGCTGTAAATAACTTTAACTTTAAATCGTATCCAAAAGGACAATAAATATGTCTAATGCACCCAAAATACAAACTCTCACTGAAACCAAATATCCTTAAGAAATACAACACCCATATGAGTATTGTGCTCATGAAAGACCTTGGGTTGTAATACTTTAGTAAGCGGATCCGCAATTATGGAGTTTTTCCCAATGTGCTCTTATTGACACGTGTCCACTCTGAACTGTATCATTCACAACCAGGAACTTATGTCAATGTATTTTGACTTAGTTGAGCTCATGTTGTTACTGAAATATAAATCTGCTGAGTTATTGTCACAATATAAATTTAGTGGTCTTTCTATATCGTACAGAATACGCAGCCCAGTGACAAATTTCGCAGCTATATTCCATAATTAGATGCCCCCAAAATCAAACTGTGCTGCCAAGTAAAAGAAGCTAAAGTGTTTGTTAAGCACTCCTTCCGGAAATAGCTCCTCCAACTAGCAGATAGATGTAGCCTGATATGGATCTTCTACTGTTTTGGCATCTAGGAAAAATCGGAATCATAATACTGATAACGATCCGCAAGTGCACGGGTCGTGCAAGTAATAAAGTGGACGCGAGTCCAAGTATCGATCCCACAGAGATTGTTTTAAATCGTATTTTTAGATTACTACCTTAACCGGAACAAGAAAAGCTTAGGATTTTGGAATTTTGATTTTGAAAAACAAATTAAAAATTAAACTAAAGAAAATAAGAAAATTTGATTTGTTAAAACGATGAGATGAATATGTTAGAATTATGAATCCCCATTAAACATATCAACCATGTATTTGACTTAAACATTTAATAACAAGGTATGAGTATTGAAAATCCGTGTTCCTATATTTATTTATGTCCCCTTTCGAGCGATGCATAAACACATTTTCCTACAAGAGACGAGCCTGTATTTCTATGACCAATCCAAACGTGTAGAAAATTATTAACGAATTATGAACACTTTTAAGGATAACACGAAGCATAGGGGTATATTTCTATCCCCTATCGAACTTTGCGGTAATTAATCAAGGTCTAATAAATTTCTACTCTTTCGAACATAGAAATCTATCACAAACATCAATAATTATGCGTCCACAATCATAGATGATAATAACAACATAATTAATTGCATTAGTCTCATAAATTGCATAATATAAATATAAAGTCAAAACAAGGAATGAATAAATTAATGCTTCATCACAATTCTAACAATTAAAACCTAGCCTAAATACATGATCAAAAATAAATCACAAGAAGTATGAAAAGATGTTACCATATTCATCTCCTTGATCCTTATTCTTCAATCTTGAATTTGGCCTCCTATGGATCCCCTCGCAATTCGACAGCGTTTTGGCATGAATTCTGAAGATTGGGAACCCCCAATTTCGTGCCCCAAGTCTCTTATTTATAGATTTTCCCAAGAATTAGGTTAATTGAGGAGAAAACTGCTGAATTCCGCGCACAAAGCCCAGCTGCGGCCCAGTCGGAACTACCGTGCGACCGCACAGTTCAAAAGTGCGCGATCGCAGCCTCGAAAAGCCAACCTCCAGTCGCTGATTTTTTTGGCAGTGCGACCGCATGCTTTTTCAACCGTGCGGCCGCACGGTTATATCGGCAGCAACAATTTTCTTCTTTAAATTTCAGCAATTTGGTCATCATCCTTTTATTGCACAACATTTAGTATTTTGATCATATCTTTCATTTTGCTTATCCGATTGAGGTACTTCAAAGTCCGTTAGAAAGATATCGTAAATGGGTACAATTCTTCATGAAATAAGATTTTCCCAATTCGAACGTTTATTTCCCCGAAATTAGGTTTCAAAGTCTGACTAAAAATCTGCCCGAAGACCTTATTTGATTGAAATGAATTTATGGTAATATTCTTACCATATTTCATTCCTTTTTGCCTTATAATTGCATCCAATTGACTCCTAAAAGTCCTCAATTATCTTATCTTGATCTGAATCAACTATTGATTATTTGCAATTTGGTCCTTCTTCTTTTGATTTGTATACTTTGGTCCTTGAACTCCTAATTTCCTCCAATTTGGTTCTTTCTTTGACTTTTCTTCCAATTGACCATTTTGATTTACTTCATCAACTCTTGGTTTTCACACTTTAGCTCTTTTATCATCCAATTTGCTTGTTTTTGCTCCAATTCCATTGTTTTCTCGACTTTGGAATTATTTCTGAAATATAAACAAATAACACAAAATAAATAGAAAATATATTAAAACAAACATATAAAATCCTACTTTTAGGATAGAAATAAGTGTATAAAATACACTTATTAAATACCATATGATCTCCAACTGATCCGATTTTCTGTATGTGAGCATGTAATCTTTTGTTCTCTTTAAATACCTTATAACACATGTTTGGATGCGTTCCAAATGATCCATCCTAGGGTTATTTAAATATCTCCTCAGTATCCCAATAATGTATGCAATATCCGAACGCATACAAATTTGAGCATACATCAGATTTTCTATAGCTTAACTATATTGGATCCTCTGCATTTCTTTAACTTCAAGATAACTTTTCGGGCATTGGTTGAGACTAAATTTGTCTCCCTTAGCGATATAAGGGTCTCCCCTGATTTACTGTCTTGTATGCCAAACCTCTTAAGTACTTTATCGATATAACCCTTTTGTGACAATTCATGAATACCCTGATAGCAATCCCGATGTATCTGAATCCCTAATACAAAAGAGACGTCACTAAGATTTTTAATCTCAAAATTCCTTGACAAAAAATCTCATAATTTTATGTGACATGCCTATATCATTGGTGGCAAGCAAAAACCAACATATAAAATTAGGAAAATATCCTTACTCCCACTAAACTTGTAATACACACAACCATCAACATCATTAATCTCAAAACCAAATGAGATAATTGCTTGATGAAATTTGTATTACCCTTAACGGGAAGCTGGCTTGAGTACATAAATGGATTTATTTAATTTTTAAACCGTCTCATCAATGTCTCCATTAAGAAGCGTAGTCTTAACATCCATTTGATGTAACTCGAGGTCAAAATGTGCAACAACCTGACTTTTCTGAAAGAGTCTTTCATTGAAACCGAAGAGAAAGTCTCTTTATAATCTATGCCATCATTCTGTGTAAAGCCCTTAGATACAAGACAAACCTTATATCTTTCCACATTACCTTTCGAATCCCTCTTGGTTTAAAAATCCATTTAAGACCAATGGGCTTCGCACCTTATGGTAATAGGACAAGATCTCAAACTTTATTGTCTTGCATATGCTTATAGTCCTTATTTATGGCATCAATCCACTTCTGAGAGTTAGAACCATGTATGGCCTGATGGAATTGATTGGACCATCTTCCACCATTCCATTATTTCCTTATGTTCTTGGAAAAATACTATTTAAATTATCCGGAATAGCATTTTTTTCCCTTTCTCTCGTGGATCTCCTTAATGGCTTTAGTTATTGAGGTTGTTGAGTTTGTAATTATGAAATTTACCTTATTTTGGATGGGAGGTTCTTCAATATTGTCGAATTGAGATTCTGGATATGCTTGTTGATCAATGACATGCATAAAAACTTGCACATTGTCAAAAGCAACAATAGGAATTGAAACCGATCCTTTCTCAACTTCTTCCTTAAAGACAATATCTTTAACCTTATTTCTCCCCCCAAACTCAACATCCTCAAAAAATGTTGCAGTTCCCGCTTCAAAATTGACTAAAGTGTGGGATCAAAAAAGTTATAGCCCCTAGATCGCTCAAAACAACTAATAAAGTAGCTGCTTACTGTTTTGGAGCCCAATTTCTTTATGTGACCTATAAGGCCTTGCCTTAGCTGGACATCCCCAAATGTGGAAATACTTTAGACTAGGTTTTCTTCCAGTCAAAAGTTCTTAAGTTATTTTAGCAACAGTTTTAGTTGGTACTATATACGATCTTTCTTTAAATGTCCAGATTTCTGACAAAAGAAACAATCTTAATGTGTTTATGTGGTTTCTTTTATTCTGAACCCTTAACAACTTTATGTTCTTTATTTCCTTTATTGCCCTTATCTTTAGAGGTGTTTTCCAAGTGAATACTTTTAGTTCTGCCCTGCTTCAACTTTTCTTCCTCTTGCACACAAAATAGAATGAGCTCATTTAGAGTTCATTTCTCCCTTCGATAGTTACAACTAACCTTAAATTGACTGAATTGTGCAAAAATCTTGCACACTATGAAATGAGCTCATTGAGAGTCCATTTCTACTTTGACAATTATAACTAACCTTAAATTAACTATATTGTGCAGGAAGCGATATCAATACCGAATGCACGAGCAAGTCATTAGACAAGTCGAGTTTTAGTTCCTTAAGTTTTGAAGCAGTGTGAGACATCTACATGATGTACTCCTTTATTTTCCCATTGCCTTTATACTTTATTGAAATCAAGCTTTGCATAAGCGTGCTTGTTTCAGCCTTATCGTTTTTCGCAAAACGTTTCTTAATTTCGGTAAGAAATTCATTGACATCATTTACCTCCTCAGATACTATGCCACTAAAGGCTTCCGGAATGCCGCACTTAATGATCATGAGACTCACGTAATTTAAGCAATCCCACTTCTCAAAGTTCCTCATTTGATTAGATGAACTTTCATCCGTAAGAGGAGCAGGTTGCTCAATCCTTAGTACACGGTCTAGATCTATGCAGCCAACGAAAAGTTAATGTTCTTGTTTTGGTCCTTGAAGTTTGTTCCATAAATACAAGGATTAAATTTGAGTTTGTAGATAAACTACTAGCAGAATTTGAAACCGAATAGAGAACACTTAAATAAAATAGCTCACATAAATACCTTATTATGCAAATCATACTTTCAAACAATGGTATGGCCCATCACAAGATACCTAGCACAACATCAATATTTAGTCTTTGGACAGAAATATTGACTTGTAAGTGGTACTCTTGGTGTAGTAATCAAACACTGACAGTAAGACATGTCAACCAATAAACCTTTCTTTGGACCGATTTATTGATTACACGTAAAACCAAATAACCGTCACGTATTTATCATCACAAGTTCATGTGAAATTCGAGCCAAATATTGACCTTCCTTTGGGCCGATCAATATCCGCATGAAATATCACACAAACACCTAATTTTCCCTTGGTGTAGTGATCAAACACTGGTAATAAGACATGTTAACCAATAAACATTTCTTTGGACCGATTTATTGATCACACGTTAAACCAAATAATTTCCACGTATTCATCACCACAGGTGCATGTGAAATTCGAGCCAAATATTGACCTTCCTTTGGGCCGATCAATATCCGCAATGAATAACACACACACAAATACCTTCTAATATTCAAAGTTAATTAATATCCACAAGAGATGTTGCTTTGGCAACATGTTGCTTCAACTAACTTACTTTCGAATATTATATCTCTCAAAAGATTCTGATGTACCAAGATTTGAAACTGAAATCACTGATTTGCATATATTTTGACTTTAGGATTTGAATTATAGAATTCAAAACTTTAGAATAAAGCAATCCTTAAGTTGAGAGAGTCAATTGCAATATTCTTAAACCTAATTGGTCAATTTAGGTGGCCAATTATGAAAAAATTTAAGCTAGAAGGGCTAAAATTACAATTTTCCCAAAACCTAATTGGCCAATTTAGAGAAATTTTAAACTTTAGGTCCCAATTTGAAATAATATCAAAATTTAGAGGGCCAAAATAGGAAATTTTCATTCTTTAAAGTCTGATTTTTGAAGATTTTCAAACTTTAGGAGCCAACTTAGAAAATTCCCAAACTTTAGGGATTGAATTAGAAGATTTTCAAACTTTAAGGACTGAAAGTGAAAATTTTCAAACTTTAATGACTGAAAGTGAAAATTTTCAAACTTTAAGGGACCAAATTAGAGAATTTTCAAGCTTTAGGGACCAATTTTGAAAATTCTCAAACATTAGGGATCAATTTAGAAAATTTCAGACTTTAGGGACCGAATTACAAAATCCAAAACTTTAACAGGCCCAACTTAATTAATTTCATAACTTTAGGGTTAATCTTTAATCCCAACCAAACAGAGAGGACGGAAGGTGCAATTTCACATAATTTCCCAAAATTGCAAAGGAGCCCTTACAAACTTCTAATTTCCGGTGTAAGCCCCTTCTTCAAAATCGCAGCAGCTGGGGTTTAAAACCCAGCTACCGCCGCTACCAATATACTCGGGAACGCAGCCCCACAATCAGCGTCTCCCCGCTACTGGAGAACGCGGCCCACTACAAGCGGTTACATCCGGCCTGCAGCGCCATCTACAGCGTTGCATTCAAGAACGCAGCGTCGCGCGCAATGCAGCGCTGCTCACCTTAATGCTGCTTTCAGCAGCAGTCTGTATCACTGCTAACCTCAGCGCTACGCAGCCAGTTCCGGACGCTGCGACCTGCAGCGCCTGTAGCGCTGCACGCAACCAGTGACGGTCCGACCATAATCATCCACAAATTCAACACGCCCGACTACAATTTTCATCCAGATCCAAGATCCAATTCGAAATTCAGTTTCAGAATCTAATTTTAATCCCAGATTCAACAATTCATAATCAGATTTTTTTAAAAAAATAAAAAAAAAATCCCATTCAACCGGCCACATATTTCAAATCGAATTCAACAATACTTTAATCAGATTTCAATATCGAATCGAAAACCATATACATACTGGAACACAAACAAGGATGTTCATGCCATACTAATACACAATTTCAATAGATTTTATATATACATGATATACACTTTAATCCAAAGTTAATCCAAAGCGTACAATTAAACACAGATCTGATAATCAACACGATGATTGGCTCTGATATCACTTGTTAGAAAATTTACATCACAGATAATTATTTATCTATGATCCAAAATCATCATGTTGGAATTATCAAGAATGAATAACTGAAGCAGAAGCGTACCTTAATCAGATATGATTCACGATAAACGATTCGACGGTTGGATCTTCTAAATCAATACGTAGTCCTAATTTTCTCTCTGATGATGGGATGTCAGACAGAATGAACAATACGTATGACTCAGGGACCATAACCGTGTTTATATACTGAATTGCTTGTTAACTTAATTCGACCCATCATGCATTAGGTAATGGTCTGATATGTACACATAAAAGCCCATACATTAATTAGATGCATTAAAACCCGATATATATAAAATCCTTATTAGATCACTTTAAACGGGCTTAACCAAATTTGATAGTCTTTTATTCAATACACAATAATTCACATATAAGCCCACACAATTGATTAAAATCCTTACAGATGAAGCTACAAATTTATGGATAATGTTAGCTTAATAGTACTTCATGTGCTATTCTCATAGAAGTCAATAACATAAGTCTGCAGATTCCTTTCTAAAACAAGGGAAAAGTATATTGTGGGTAAACATAAAATTCTTAATTGGAAGGCTATTTTTTCTTTAGCAGTGCCTTATAGACAACAACTAAGTGAAAGAAAGAATTACCAGAAGTCAGAAACCATGTATAACAGAAATTAATTAAATGAAATAAGTGAAACACATTCCTTCGTCTATTTTTCAATTCAATCTGCATTGTCTTCCCCGCGAGTCTGTGACTCTATCTGTTTCATCACTAATTTTAGTAGGAGTGCAGCATTTTCTTGCTATTACAAACCAGAATTAGAAATCAGTCAGTTTAGTCAGTTTACACAGTAATCTGATTCCTAACTATGTTTTCTTGAGACGAATAACATAGCAATTGTCGTAGCAAAAGCGTGGCTCATAATGGTTAAATGTGCCTGTTTACGACGCCTGCAAATGACAAGTTCATACAACAGTAAATGGTTAGTTTTGCTAGACTGAAGTTTAATAAGCCCATGCTCTACTTTCCCATGCCTCAAAGAATGTCTCGATAGTAAAGCCTCTTTTTTATCAGACAATTTGTTTATGTGAAGTCAATATCCATATCAAATGTAAGTGATCCAATATTTTCCGAAATTCAAGTGCATGTTACATGGGACTCAACCATGTTAAATTCTTGCTGATAGTACTGTCGAGCCTGGTCTAGCACTACTTTCTTAACATGCTGTGAGTGCTCAATTACCTCTGCACAGGTTTTACTTCAAAAAAATACGTGATGGGAATGAACTATTGACTTAACAAAGAGATCGGATGAGAATCTACGAATTGGCAATATACAGTCGTAGCTGTCTGATTTGGATCAAGACTACTTTTAGCGATCAATCATGAACTCTTTTCTGTTTTATAAAAACAAATTGCAGCCACTATCTATGTGCTCTCAAACCAGCTGCAGAATATCAATAGAAGCAGCCAGCTTATGTAAATCAGAGAAAGGACATGACTCTCGAAACAATGCCTAGAAAATTATCCTAATACATTCACCGAGCTTAGCCAACAAGCTTAACAAAAATATTACGAAATAGGAGTAATAAGCATTAATACCATCAAGATTTACCACTGATGTGCCTTGATTAACATATTTCTAATTAGCATAGTATGTTAAGGAGGGAGAATCCAAGAGTTTCAAAAGATTTTCTTTGTTGAGCGGTTTGGTTAAAAATGCATCTACTCCAGCCTCAACCATCTTGTTTATCTCTTCTTCTCCTCTTTCATGTGCAGTTAGAGCAATTATTGGCATGTGAACGCCATAATTTCCTTCTGCTTCTCTGATGTGCCTAGTTGCTTCTATCCCGTTCATCAATGGCATCTGCTAATACCACCAAAAAAAAGAAAAGAAAAGAAAGTAAACAAAAAAAAAAAAAAACTGAAAAAAGCACTATAGTGACAGATTTATGACAAGAAACTTTCACTTTACCTCACAATCCATTAGGATATAATCGAAGGATGGTGAAATCTTGGAAGCTCCAGTTAAGTATTGATCCTTAAGACCCTTGCAAACTGCTTCAAGAGCTTGTTCCCCATTTACACAGGAAAAAGTGTTTGCACCAAGGTGGAAAGCTAACGATGTTGCTATTTTGCGCCCAATGGGATCATCATCTGCAACCAAGATTTTCTTCCCTGCCAATGGCTTTGTACTGCTCAAGCCCTCACCATTTTGTAACGGAAGATTTTCTCCGGACAATTTTCCTTCTGTAGCCCGATTCTGGCTCGTATTAGCTGTACCTGAAGTGCGGGGTTCATGATGAATTTGTCCAAGCCCAATATTTTTGGCATTAAGTATATTTTCTCCTCTTATTTGTGCAAACTCGGGTAGAAGTTCTTCTATTGCACCCTTCCGGATAGGAGTATTTTCTGAGGATGATTTTCCATCAATTTGCCTCATGCAAGTCTTATCAGCTGCAACTGAAGTGCTGTATTGAGGCAGAAACTTATCAGAATTGTATGTATTTTCTCCTCTTCTTAGTGGCATGCCCTGTGTTGTGCCACCAAACTCCGGTAAAAGTCCTATAATTTGTTTTAAACGAGAGCCATGGAGCGGCTTGGATACGATTAAATCCATTGCAGGTAGCTTATCCTCATCAAGGCCGTGAAATTTTTTGCAATTCATGCCTGGTTTATCTAACCAAACCACCCTACTACAACAACTGTTGCGTAGGTCCCTTCTGAATTCAGCCACAGCCCTACTGATATCACGAAATGGCCCAGCGTCTATATCAATCAAAATCAAAATAAAGCTTGAGAAACTTCTAATACTAGTCCGTCTTTGAAGGTGTGGAACATTATCTGTACCATCTAGTGAACTAAGTGGCATGTCCTTTGATCGAGTACTAGATGCCCTTGATGAATTGACATCAGATTTACCAAAGGAGCTTTGGGGTGAAAGGTTCAGTTTCTGCTTAAATCTCTTGAGAGTCTCTGAAAGTTGTTCATGTTGCTTGACAGCATATGCTTTAATTCCCTGCCTTGCCATGATTTTCTGTATAATTTTGCTCCTTTCGTTACTCTGGATAAATATTACGACTTGGGATACTTCTACCTTGGGGCTATGGATTCTATTAATGGATCCCAAATACAGATAAGAGTCACTCAATGTTGAGCCACCATGAGCTTCAATGTCTTCCTCTCTTGCATTAGCTGACATGTCTGTCTCAGCACAAGTGCTGAAGAAAGCGTTGAACCTGAAACAAGTTCCCCTTTCCCCAACTTCCTTGTCCACAATCACGATTTCTCCTCCCATTAGATGAACCTAAAATCATACAATAATATAAGCAACAAAGAAAATAAATATATAGTTTGTCCTAAACCAGTTCCTTCTTGTCCAACAGCTGTCTCTTTGACTCGAATATAGTTTTCAAATACAGATTTTTGCTTCTCTTTTGGAATCCCTTTCCCTGTATCATTCACCTCAAACATATATTCCATACAATTTGGATCTTTTTGAATAGTACTCACCACTCCCGGCTCACTATGTGATTTTTCAATCTGAAAAAACAAGCATGGTGTGCAGCTCATCCAAGTATTGTGATTAGCAAGTATTACATTCTCAAAACTCGGTTTCCTTGCCCAAGCACGAACTGTCACATGCCCTTCTGAAGTATATTTGACAGCGTTACTTAATAAGTTGCCTAAAATCTGTTTCAGTCTTCCACGATCACCTTTCACACGAGAAGATTTCTTAGCAATAGAGCCATCATTGGAATCCAATACCACATCTACCCCCTTCTTCATACCAACAGGATAATACAGATCAACTACATCTTCTAGAAGTTGTTCCAAGTCGAATTCTTCATCTTGAAGCTGCATTTTACCGGCTTCAATCTTACTTGCATCAAGAATGGAATTCAATATACCTGAAATAATGCATTATTGTTTAACCGAAATCTTCGTCAACCTAAAATAAAGCTAGTATAGCTTAAAAGGTAAAAAAAATTAAAACTTCTTTGTGGCCAAACAAAAATTTAGGCCTTGTTTTCTCCCATCCTTTTTTTTCAACTTTTCCCTCAAATTCATTTTCAACCACACATTTTTCTATGGACACATCACTTTTTACACTTTTCAACCACACATTCTCCCAAAAACTCAAGATTTTCCAAAAATTCCCCAAAAACTACCTACACCAAACAAGCACTTAATAGTTGCTTTTTTACTAATTTTAGAAACTACAAAATCTTAATTTACATTCTGAAAAGCTACTATAAAGCTTAGGCAAACATGCTCATAATGAATATGCGAGAAACAATACCAACCTAAAAGATCCTTTGCACAATCTTCCATTTGTATCAAATTTGTCTGCAATTCTGATCCATGCACAGCTTGATAGTGACATGTTTCTATCAAACCAGAAAGGCCTGCTAAAGAGGCACGCACATCATGGCTTGCACTAGCAAATGCAAGACTCTTATTCATATTCTTCCTTTCCGCTTGTGCAGTCAATTCCTTCTGCCTTATCAGCGCAACACATAATTTCATTTCTCTTCTTGCAGCTTGAACAGTCAATATTACAAAAGTGAATATGAAAACAGCCATATCAGCGAAGATAAGTTTGAGCCGTATAAACGCAGATTTTATGTTCTTATGAATGAGATGCGCCATATAGATTTCAGGTAAAGCCAGCACAAGTACCTAATATTCAAATGAAATATTATTAATATCCAAACATACACCTTGCTTGCTTGTTTGATTTAAATAAATGAATTGAAGATAATTCGTAAACATATCTTACAAGGATATAACTTTTATAGCTAAGTTTAGGTAAATAATGAAACATACCAATTTCAATCCAGCAATTTCAGCCGGCAAACAGTTAATCACATATTTCTTTTCCCATATGCTTAATGTAGAGGGTCGGAATGCGCCATCACCAGCCTGACACTTGACATTTCCTACAGTTCCAACTTGATCACCATTAGGGCTTAATAATTGAAATGAAACTTGATTTCCATTCAAGGTCATGCGCGTGTTGGAAATCCCTCCAGCGAGTAAATTCCCATCTTTTGTTGCCAAATATAAGCTTCCATTGTAGAAGGCTATGCGGTTGAAGAAATTAATCAAATAATTCACATGAAATCCTGAAGACACTGCCCCTTTTCCATCCATACCAGCAGTACTAAGAAATAGAAAATCTTGAGAATTATCCCATTGGGATCCTATGGTAGCATGGGCATTTGTACTGTCGAACTGAATACGTCAGAAGGAGGAAACTTTATTAATTCACCATATAATTTTCCAGTATCACGATTTGCAGTCTGAGTATACCAACTGTGTTTTGTTGTATCACTTTGGTTGGAAGAAAACGTAGAGTTGGAATACACGGCAAATAGTTGATCCCCTCTCCTATAGTATGCGAAGAGCAAACCATCGAATGAGATAAATGAAATCTGTGATAGGTGAGGAATTGTTGATAAAGCTAGAAATAATGAAGAAGCTATCTGCATTATGCAAACAAGAATGAAGTGAGTGCATGGTACATAATATTTTAAGGTGCTAAAGTTGATTGATTATACCAACCTCCGATTCAATCTTGGAGAATTGAAACTCATTTCGTCCCAATGATGAGCTTAAAGATCGTGCTAAATTGACTGTCGATGCATTGATTAAAGCAAAAAATGAGGCTGCGTTTTCAATTGATCCAGAGAGTAGTAGTTGATTAATGTTGTAGGAAAACAAATTCAATTCAGTTTCAATTCTTGTAATCCTGATCCAGAAGGGAGCTATCAAACATGGCAGCAATAGCACCATGATTATCTGCAGTAAAATGTAGATAGAGCAATTTCTTATAAAATTCAAGAAATAGTCCATTACTTCAGATTATACAGATTTTAATGACTTTCATCTCAATATCCTTGAACCTAAAAATTCAAATTCTTTTAAATATAATATATTTATAATACATAATACGAGAAAATCGGTTCAGAATTAGAATTACCAGGATAATGAATAGAAAAACTGGCCGCAACTCTATAAATGAGCTTATAAGATTCATTTTGGACTTGATTTTCAGTGGGTACCAATAGTTTTTCCTGCATCTCCATAAAAAAGTTATGCATGCACAAAATAATGTGGCATAATATCTACATATATTTCATTTCTAAAGCCACTTATGTTGGTAAAAGTAATTATTCTCCTCATCAAATTGCTACCTATATTTATTTCTTCAAGTTTTGAACTAAATTATAAGGGGTAAATTATTGACGACCTCAAATATGGTGTTAAGCTCAATATTCTCTGTTGCAATAAATTATTATATTTTGTAATTATAATCTTATTAATTTTTGTTTATTTCACAATATATATAATAGGTAGGTAGAATGTTGCAAATTTAGTTATAAGATCAAGAAAAACTCATAAAACATTTGTCTAATCACTCCTAATCTTAAAACTTACTTGTGCAATATCCTCATAGTGCTATAGTGTCTTTCTACAATTTTTATTTTTATTTTTTTTAGTTCTTTTGAGATGTTCCTGTGAATTTAGAGTCTCAAATATTAACAGAATAAATGAATTGCATTCCTTTATGGTAACTTCTAATGTGCAATAAATTGAATATCTCGTGCTCGACTTCCTATGTTGCATTAGAAGATTGTAATTATTTGGAAAAAATCGTGCATTTATGTTATTACAAAACATATTAAGAAACAATTATTTGCATAGAATAGAAATTAAAGCTTCTTGTCCTTTTTACTTTTAGAATATTCAAAATTGATTAATTTCCTAAAAAAGTGTAATTCCTCAAGCAGTGGTGCCTAAAGAAAATCAGACTAAAGGAGAAAGAAATCAAGAGAATTATTAAATATTCTTGAAGCAGGATTCAAAATGACCGTAATCTCAAACAATTTTTTTCTTTTTACTTACAATGAACTTTCCAAGCTTCAACTTTCAAATTCGAAATCCATGACACATTGCTGCAGCTGCATGTAAAAGCTTCTTGTTTCTTTTTCTGCAAACAAGTCACTCGAAAATGTTAAAATCAGAAGAGGGAATCAAAGAAAAAGAAACCAACGAATCTCACCAAACATTTAACAAATCATGTTATGTAGTTTTGATCTCAAATATCAACCAAAGATAAGTGTTCACATAATCAAGCGTTTGCAAATTTACAACACAGAAAATATTAATTAAAAAAAAAAATTATCTTTACTTGTTTTTGGGCTCTTTGTAGAAGTCAGAAAGCTAGAATGTGTGTGTGGAGGGAGAGCAGAGTGTGTGTCAAAATCCTTTCTCTTTCTCTTTTGTTGTCCAAGGCAAGAAACTGCTGCCTGAGAAGTTTAATAAATACAGAATCACACTTAGAGGTTGTGTTTGGATTAGTATTTCAAGATTTTTTTTTTTCAAGAACTATTTCTTGTGTTCAATGTATTATAGTAGTAATTGTTTTAAAAAAATAAATAAATAAGTGTGAACGTAATGATACATGTTTGTTTAAAGGTAAAATCAACTAGTCGAACATAGACTAAAGTCAACCATAGTGATTCGGAAATCACATATGAACAAATACCTGATGGCTTGAATGTAAATTTTTTGACACTACTGAATATGTTAATACCTTAATTAATTGGAATCATATGGAGTAAATTATATAAATCATCGAGAACAATCTCTCCTACTATTTCATTAATACAAAAAGGAAAGAAATATCTATAAAAGGTAAATAACCTTAATTAATACAAACTTCAACCAACTTTGTGTTCCCATTGATACATAATCGATAACGTACTTGAATGGCTTTTTTAAGTTCAATTCCACCCCAAGAATGGATATCATTTTCAGCTGAACTGTTAACACTTATTTTTCATGAATATGGTCATGAATGTTTGACATCAATGTGTCCTAAAAGATAGGAATAAAATCCAGAAAATTTTTAAATATTAACTGAAAAACTTCTCTTTCACAGTTATAAGGGGTTTTAATTTTTATTTTATTATTGCGAAAGACATTTGGCCTAGATCCTTGCATTGACCCCTATCCAAATATATTGATTTAATTTTTAGTTCTCGTCTTTTTTATTTTTATTTTTTCCTTTTTCATATATTTTTTCTATGGATGACAAACATAAGTTTATTATTCAAATTGTTGACGATGCTCGAGTTCTCTGTTTTTCATAATGCTTTATAAATTGTAATTTGGTTTTACGATCACATAAATAAGAACGGAAATGTTTAAATCTAAATGAAGACAGACTTTACTTGGCACGGGGAGAAAAGTACAGGGGTAAAGATATCAGTCCTTTAATCCCATATAGACCATTTCAAGACTACAAGCATAACAGCTTCTTTTTTTCTTAGATACTTAAGTCCATTGTTTGATTATTTCACATCAATTATTAGACGTTTTATTGTTTTTTATCTATTTTTCTCGAGTCATTTCCTAATTTGACAAAGTTTAAGCCCTTGTTTGGTGAGGACTAAAATCAAATTTTTAGTAAATTTTGATAAAAGTTAATGAAATATGTGGATAAAAAATTGTGGATCTCACAAAAAGCGTGGTTAAAATTAATTAATTAATTACTTTGACTCAAACTAAAATTTGAACTTTAATCCCTAACAAACAGGGGCCAAATGCACTTTTTGCATTAATTGGAAGAATGATATGAAATAACAGTATAAATAGACAAATCAAAATACTCAAAATTTCGGCTTTGGATATAAGGAATTAAAATAGATAAGAAAACAAAAACGAAAACGAAAAAAGAATAGCCAATAACCCCGCCCCATGCAATAAGTACTAGCGCATGCAATTCTATGAAAATCATAAGGAAATATAGGATGTTAGTTTGTTAACAAGCCATGACAACAGATAGGATTTTAATAGCCAGTTAGTATCACAACTACTGTCTGTTAAATAAATATTATTTATCTATATACCACTTTTTCAGTAAAGGGAATACCTCGTCAACCAAACATTTTTCATAGTTAGGACATCCTAGTCTGATAGAAAGTGAGTAATGATATATATTGGATCTACCATCAGCCTTTGAATCCTGGGTGATTAGATTGATTGAGAGAAGAATAGCTGATGATGATGGAACTGTGTGGACTGCCCCAGCAGCTGTTTGGTAATACCGTATGGTTTATAAATTGGTTTATTTATGTTTTAGAAGTAAAAAGTAGTTGTTGAAAATTAGAGAGAGAAAATGTACGTGGTTAAATTAAAAAACATTTTTTTAAGTTTACTGATCGCATGCTACATCTTTAGCCAGAGCTCTTAAAGTCATATTTTCAATCTTTTGCATGATGCTAGATTATATGGGTTCTCTTTAAAAATAATATTATGAAAATATGTTAAATAAAGTAATTATATTACCAAGAAACCTTCACGGAGATTTCAAAATTTGCCTATGTAAGTGATTCTGGCATACGTTCCATTAGCTGTAAGGGGGAGATCTACTCTTGATTCTTCTCTTCATCATCTCAGCCCACCTAGCAAAGAGATTAGCAACCTCAAACTTTCCAGAAAACTTCATCTTCTGAGCTAACTCCTCCATTATATCAGATTTACCAGCCCTGGAAAAATCAGCAATGAACTTGTTGTAATCAAGCTGAGGTGCCCTCATTCCATTCTGAATCATTTCTTCTAGATATTTACAAGCCTCAATAGATCTTCCCTGCCTTATAAGCCCTCCAATGAAAACTGTGTAAGAATTCTCATCAGGACAACAGCCCTTCCTCTTCATCTCCTCCCAAAATGCACAACCCATATCATAGTTTCTCATGACAAAGTAAGATTTCATTATCATATTGTAAGTGTGGATACTTGGATGGATATCATTCTGGATCATCTTCTTATATATCTTGACCGCGTTATCTGGCATCTTTCCGCTTGTCATCATTTTGATCAGAGCATTGTAAGTCCGTCCATCAGGCGGGCATCCTTTCTCATTCATCTCTTTCAACAACTCATACACCATATCCATCTTCTTTTGATTTCCAAACCCGGTCATCAAACAAGTGTATACTGCACAATCGGGCTCACATCCAGAACCAAGCATTTCATCGAAGTAATCAACGGCTTCCTTCATTTTTCCATGTTTGCACAAGTCCTTAATCAAGATCGTATAGCTTCTTCTATTGGGAAATGGACCCTTGGCCTTCATCATCTCAAAAAGCTTGATTGCATCAGACCATTTTTTGCCTCTTAACAACCCCTCAAGCATTGTGTTATGGGCAACAATGTCAGGCTTAAAACCCTTATCAATCATTGCATTCCAGGTCCTCCCAGCCTCCATCAAATTCTTCATCCTGCACCAACCGTTGAGCAAAACACTGTATGTTCTCAAATTAGGTGTGAACCTATGCTCCAATTTCTCGAACAAAGCCTGTGCTTCCTTTCCAAGTTTCTTCCTTCCTAATGTATCCAGCAAACAGTTGACCGTTTCTACCCCAACTTTAAACCTATACTTCTTCATCAAATCAAAAATCCCTACAGCCTTTTTTCTCTCTTTTGCAGCGGCAAAAGCTCTGATCGCTATAATAAAGGTCTCCATTGTGAGCAAACCCTTCTCGCCCATTTCTTTAAGAACCGACACCATGGTCTCAAACTGCCTAGTCTTTCCAAGAATATTCATCATTGAGTTGTACGTCCTAGAATCATGTACAAACCCCGACCACTGAGCAGCCCAGCAGAAAAAGCGAAATGCAGGTTTCCAAGCATGCTTAAATCTCTCCAACACATCCACCACAAAATCATGACTTAAATTCAGTTCACATTCATCTAAAACTGCCTCCATATTCCGATCCATCCCAAATGTTTCATCAATCAGTTTACACACTCTCTCCACCTCCTTTTGATCAGCCTTTGATTTCACATCTTCAACAACAGTCAATTCATATTCATCACCGCTCTCAGCTTCAGAATCAGAACGCGTTAAATCCCCAAAAGGAATGCTAGAAAAGGGCTTGGATTTATGTAGGTCATAGAATAATGTATTGGAAATGGAATGGGATTTCGGATTCTGCAGGGGGACTAGTGAAGAGTGTCTTTGAAAAGGAAAGAGTCGAGAAGGGTACAGCAAAAAGTATGGAACTTGACAATGACTGCATTGAAAAAATTTATCTGTAAAATAATCAAGTAAAGAAGGCAAGGGCAGAGAGCTATCTCGAACTAGCTTCCCTTCAATTACTCCTCCACGTACTGTTTGGTTTCTTTGGTGATTCTGAGAGAGTAGTTCAATAGGACGAGGGATGGGCTGGACATTTTTTAAGGTACTTGGCAGGAAATTTGACGGGGAAGATTTCCTGGAAGTTCTGAAATAAAGAGCCATTCAATATCAATAAAATAGTATTGAGGACCGGATTTTCTGATCCGTAGGTAGGATTTCTCAATGCAGAGTGGGTAGCACGACTGGTAATCGGGTGTAAAACACGAGAGAGGGGAGAGATGATGCCAATTCTGGGTTAGCCCAAAATAATGGGTTTCTCATTTCTTCGGGCCGAAAACTGACCTAATTTTCTTTCCCCGCATTTATTCCTCCAGAAATGCTATTTCCTATAATGCTGAGGTGGACACGTATTAAAAAAGTAAACAACAAATTTTCTGAAACAAAACCCATTTCAACCTTCCCCCAAACTCTTTGTTCCTACCGCTGCCGCCTCCATCTCCGGCCAAACTCTAACAACTCTAACAAGAAGAAATGATAGTGACCTCGTTATGAAACAGGCAAACACAATACTTAAAATATCTGCTGACCTTTTGAGGTTAAATCTAGACGGTGATGGAGATAAAGGCTTGAAGAAGAAACCAATCTCCATACAGAAATTATCAGTATCAGTTTCTTTAAAGTGGAAGAACGATATATTTTGGAAGAAGAATTTCTGTATAACTTTATTCGGTAAGCCAAATACACAGATGATCCTATATTTATACGAGGGAGATATCTACATACAATACATATACCTGACCTCTGGTAACAAGAAATGTGCACATAACAAATTCTGCCAACAGCTATCAATAACAGGAAATGAGCTGGAAAAAGTGAACCTCTAGAACCGTATTCTGTCAATTTTATTATTTATCATCTTAACATTTATCTCTTCAGTCCTTGATCTAATGACTGCAAGCTTGATTGATCCACATCTTTAATTCCCCCTTCAAATTGGAATAAGTCTCAACCATTCCCAATTTGTCTCTTAGATATACATGCCTTGAGTTAGATAAAGGGTTGGTAAAAATGTCTGCAATCTGATCCATGGTGGGCACATAGTAAACTCTTAGGTGGAATTCTGTTTGTATTTTATTTATTTTGTATTTCCTATTTTTATTTTTGTTTTCAAATTTGCTGAAAACGCGTTTGGTTTGTCATTTCTGAAAACTGTTTTTGAAAATGAAAAGCTGGAAAACACGTTCTGTTTGAAATTTTGCCAAATACTACTTAGACTATTTTTAATTAATTTGCTTGCAGAATACTACTGGCTCAAAATCAAATTTTCTTTCACAATACATTGAAAACATGATTACCTGCAATACACTAATGTGGGCACTAAGAGTCTATATTAACACAACTTGATCAGGTTCGGGATTTGAGAAAGCTCTGGTTCTATTAAAATTCAGAAAATGCAAGTTCTTTCAAAACCACCAGAGTTCATTTATCAATGCATTTTTTGAAATATAACAACAACAATTCTCATTTAATTTTTTTTGTAATGTTGATATTGAATTCAATAAAACTTTATTTAGCCTTAGTTCCAAGTTAGGATAATTCTCCCAAAAAAAAAAAACTTTATTTTAAGCTTAGTTCCAAATTAGGATAATTCTTATTAAAAAAATTAAAAAATTAAAAATTCTCAAAACGCGTTTTCCTCATTTTAAACATATTTTATTGAAATACATATAAAACGCACAAAACGAGGTTTTGGGTGTTTTGAGTTTTGTGTCCAATTTTTTTTTTCGTTTTCCAAAATGCATTTTTGAAAATGGTAAAGAGAACGCGTTTTTAATGTTTTCGAAAATAAAAACAAAAAACAACCCCAAAACATGGACCCTATTCTCTTTGCTGTTTTGATGTCGTTTTCTACTTTTATTTTCGAAAACGCTAAAAACGTGTTCTCTTTACCATTTTCGAAAACGCATTTTAAAAAATAAAAAAAAAAAATTGTACACAAAACGCCCAAAACGTGTGTACGCCCAAAACCTCGTTTTGGGCGTTTTGTGTGTATTTCGACAAAAAATGTTCAAAACGCGGAAAACGCGTTTTAGGAATTTTATTTATTTATTTATTTTTATTTTTTTAAGAATTATCTTAACTTGGAACTAAGCTTAATATAAATTTTTTTTTTTTTTTTTTAGAATTATCCTAACTTGGAACTAAGCCTAAATAAAAAAAAATTTCTTTTTCTTTTTGATAATTATCCTAACTTGGAACTAAGCTTAAATAAAGTTTTATTGAATTCAATATCAACCTGGGAAGCACGGACACGTTCTTGTCGCCGGCGAGTCCGTGTCCGACACGTATCGGACACGGACACGGCCGGACACGCCAGCGACACGAGTCCGACACTCCATTTTTCGTGTCGGAAAATGGAGCACTTATTATACGTGTCGGACACGTCCAGGCCAGCAACCAAAAAAGAAAAGAAAAAAACTGAGGAAGAAGAGGATACGCTGCATACCCGTGTTACTGTGTATTGAGAGGATTTTTCCCTAATCTTGTATTTGCAGGTAGAATCGAAGCTGGAACGTGAGAATATTGAGCCTCCATTGTCTGTTGAAGAAACAAGAATGGACGCTGCGGCTGGACCGAGTTGCAGAGCAGGGAAGAAGAAAGCAAGACGTTTCTTTTTTTTTTTTATTTGGTTTGTTGTGAAATCAGAAATGTATATATGTATCGTAAATGTCGGTTCCTTTCCAGTTTCCAATACAATGAAATAATAAATTAATTGTAAAGACTTTTCCACCAAGCTAAGTAAATCCACTTTTACATTTTTGCCCTTAATTTGAATTCTTAAAGTACAAAACAAAACGTAAAAAGGCAGAAAACAAAGTTTTCTATACAATATGTACAAAAAAAATTTCTATAAAAAAGATATAAAAAAATTAAAAAAATAAAAATTAACGTGTCGTGTCCCAACTTTTTTCGAAAATCACGTGCCGACGTGTCCGTGCTTCATAGATATCAACAATACAAAAAAAAAAATTTAGTGAGAGTTCTTGTTGTTATATTTCAAAAAATGCACTGATAAATGGACTCTGGTGGTTTTGAAAGAACTTGCATTTTCTGAATTTTAATAGAATTAGAGCTTTCTCAAATCCCGAACCTGACCAAGCTGTGTTAATATAGACTCTTAATGCTCACATTAGTGTGTTGCATGTAACTATGTTTTCAGTGTATTGTGAAAGGAAATTTGAGTTTGGTTCAGTAGTATTCTGCAAGCAAATTAATTAAAAATAGTTTTAGTAATATTCTGCGAAATTTCAAATAAAACGTGTTTTCCAGCTTTTCATTTCCAAAAACAGTTTTCAGAAATGACAAACCAAACACGTTTTCAGCAAATTTGAAAACAAAAATGAAAACACAAAACATTTTCGAAAATGAAAATACAAAATAAAATACAAACAGAACGCCACCTTAGCTTCTTCTCTAAAATTTTATCATGAACAAAGTGCACATCAAGTTCAATGTGCTTTGTTCGGCCATGATAGACAGGATTAGAAGCTAAGGCTTTAGCTCCTAAATTATCACACCAAATTCGTGGAACTTCATCTTGGACTATATTCAACTCTTGTAGAAAAGCTTGTATCCACGAAATTTCTGCTAAGGTATGTGCTAGGGTCCTGTATTCGGTTTCTGTACTTGATCTTGCAATGACTTGCTGCTTCTTGGAGCACCAGGACACAATATTTTCACCAAGATATACACAGTAACCTATGGTTGATTTTTGGTCATCTGGACATGATATGCCCAATCGGCATCCCCATAACCTGTTACGTTCAAATTTTGTGATTTTTGAAAGATGATGCCAAGATCAAGTGTCCCCTTTAGATACCTGAAAGATGATGTCAATAGAGACCAATGTATATCCGTGGGATTCTGTAGATATTGACTCAATTTGTTCACAGCGAAGCTTATATCCGGTCTTGTGTGTGTTAAGTAAAGCAGTCCTCCTATGGCACTTCTGTAAGAACTTGGATATTTCAGACTTCTTCCTTCAGATTTTGATACCAGCTTCCTTGTAGCCATAGGTGTCATACTGGCCTTTAAATGATCGGGATAGAATTTTCTAATCAGACTTAAGGCATACTCCTTTTGTGACATATGCAAACCAAAAGAGCTTCTGCGGAATTCTATTCCCATAAATCTTTTTAATGTTCTGAAATCCTTAAAGGCAAAACTGGCATTTAGTCTGTCAATCAATTTCTACAAACTGGTTCCATGACTTCCTATTAATATAATATCATCAACATATATTAATAGGTATAAAGTTTCAATTTGGGAGCTCAAATAAAAACTGAACTGTCTAATTTCAATTGTTTGAAGCCCATTCCAGCAGTATATTCTTCAAGGTATCATGCCATGCTCTTGTAGCTTGCTTAAGTCCATAAATCGCCTTATTCAATTTGCACACAAAAGATGGTTTTCTTAGGTCTACAAAACCCTGTGGCTATACCATGAAAACTATTTCTTTCAACTTGCCATTTAGAAAAGCATTGTTGATATCAATTTGTCTAATCTCCCAACCATTTGTCACAACTATGGCTAGTATAATTTTTAAAGTAGGAACTTTAGCTACAGGGATGGACGTCTCATAGTAGTCAACTCCTGTGTTTTGCAAGAAACCTTCAGCCACTAACCTTGCTTTGTATTTTAGATTCTTACCATCATCTCCTCTTTTCAGTTTAAACACCCACTTGCACCATATTACCTTTATACCAGGTTCAAAAGGTACCAGTTTCCAGGTTTGGTTTTTAACCAATGCTTCATATTCCTCATTCATAGCTTTGTTCCAAACTCCACTCCTCAATGCTTTAGTTGCATTTGGAGGTTCTTCTTCCTTCAATTGTTCTGTTAACACACAGGAATATATTCTTGGTTTGAATATCCTAGCCTTGGCCCTAGTTACCATGTGATGATCCCTTTTTGCTGTGATTTCTTCCTCTTCCTCACTTACATTCAAGTTTTCAGTTTCCTGATGATCTTCCTCTCCTTGAACATCATTTTCGCTCTGTGATTCTCTGCTTAACTCCTCACTTTTGATTTCATTTCCCTCATCAAACATTGGACCTTCATTGCTCGAAGAACCTGATGCAGAGTTGACAGAGGTAGGCTGAATACCAGTAGTATTGTTGGGTGTTTGGTTGATGTATTGAATTGGTGCGAAAGGTAATTGGTTGAGATTGAAATGTATGTTTTGAGGCTGGACAGATTTTTTAAGGAAGCCTTCTTTGAAAGGGAAGACACTTTCATCAAACACAACATTTCAAGACACAGACTCTTCCTACTTAATTTAAACACTTGTGTCCTTTATGTGAGGTGCTGGGTCCTAGGCATACACATTGTTGAGTATGGAAATCAAATTTATGCTTTTGGTATGGTCTTAAACATGGATAACAGCTGCAGCCAAAAGTTTTAAGTTGCAAGTAGCCTGTTTTTCTTTTAAATAACAGTTCAAATGGTGACTTGTGATCAAGAATTGGACTGGGCATTCTATTGATAAGGTATGCTGGTTTCTGTAAGATGCATATGTTTCCTTTCAGCCCTCCCATTTTGAGTTGAGGTATAGGGACATGATCTCATTTCGATTCCTGATACAGTGGCTAGTTTGTTTAAGGCTCTAAACTCACCACCCCAGTCTGATTGAATCATTTTTATCTTTCTTTCAAATTGGTTTTCCACCAGATTTTTGAAGACAGTAAAATAGTATAGGACTTCTGACTTTTATTTTAGAGGATAGATCCAAATAAATCTGGTGCAATCATCAACAAATAAGACATAATATTTGAAACCGAGGTCGAGTTTATAGGGGCTGGACACCACACATCAGTATGTATGAGATCTAGTGGCATTTTTGCATGAGAGACAGATAATTTGGATGGTATAACATTTGATTTCCCAAGTTAACATGCCTCATAGAATGAAGAAAGATTTTATTGATGATATTGAATTTATTACAACTTTTCAGAACTTGATTTAAAACATTGACAAATGGGTGACCAAGTTTCCTATGCCAGATTTTGAATTCTGACTCTAGTCGACTGGTTTTAGAAGGTACTACAGACTCATTGAGGTAGTGTTGAAAGCTTGAGGTGTGTTGATGTTGGGTGCAGATTGTTGAGTACTTTGAATGTTTCTGGCTTCTATGATGTGGTTAGGTAGATTCAACTGGTATAAGCCACTTCTAATTCTCCCCTGCACTAGAATCCTCTTGGTTTGGAGGTCCTTCACAACACAACCATCATGGAAAAATATTCAACAGACACATTATTGTCATTCGTGAGCCTTGAAATACTAATAAGATTCTTCTTTATCTTAGGAACATGTAGCAGAGTCTTAAGAATAAAAGATTTATCATTATCAACAGGAAAATTTTTAAAACCATGATTCAGGATAGTAAGAGAACTACCGTTTCCAACAATCATTTTTTCATTGCCTGCATACTCCTTCATACCACTGATGTTCTCTTTGTTAGCGGTGATGTGATGACTAGCACCGGAGTCAGCATACCAGCATACTCCTTCATTTTTGGGCCGGTGGAGATGGTGAAGAGAGATGCTGCTGCCCGTCGGCCAGTGATTGGAAAGTGCCATCCCAAGTTGTGGAAAATGAGAGAAGGTAAAGATGATGCTTATTTCATTTTTCTTGAAGTCATGAATCGGCCCACTCTTATTTTGGATTTTTCTGCCACCTCAGCCATATGTACATGGATCTATAACTCTCATCTGTACGATTAGCATTAGCACCACCTTGTTTCCTTGTAGAGATCGATTTTATATTTCATCAATCTTTAAGGATCATTTGCGGATTTTTTTAAGGATTCATAAGATAGTTTTATTATCCAATACTTCCTGCCCAGAGCATATCCACTAGATTCAGACAACATGGTCACCTCCTCCATAGTTTCATTTTTAAGGGTTCGTTGGTCGCAAGGGCAGAAAAACAATAGAGAGCAAAGAAAAGGTTCAATAAGTCATTAGTTATCGCGCGTTGGGGCGAGACTTTTGTCTAGATCTTGAGCTTATTTTTAGTGATAATTTTGGAAATTTAGCACGTATTGAACCTAACCCTAATTCTACATCAAGTCCAGTCCAGTCGAAACCCAAGCCTGGCCTAGCCGTCTTTCCAGACCAAGCGCAAGAAACCACTACTAATAACCAATTTATGTGATGATTATGAGCAGCTAGCAAGAGGTTGTTGACAATAGGATGAAGATTTATCATTTGATAACATTCTGGGGGAGCATTTGGCTGTTACATTGAAATCATATTGTATTATATTTAATCTCTCTTTTTTAATACATAATAATAAAAACTACTGCTGCTGCTGCTGCTGCATTAACTTATGGCGGTTACATGAATGCATGAGTTCCTTATGTTATGAAAAATAAAAGTAGCCATAAAAAATTTGTACCTTATTATGAAAAATATAATATTTATATATATAAAAATTGGATAGTTTCTAAAAACAATTTTCCGCCCATTTTCTGTTTTTATAAATAGTAAGTTCCCATAAAATTAAACAGTGTCAATGCAAAGTTGATTGATTAGTGTGAATGCAAAATGGATGTATGTCAAATTTGAATTCAAAATTGATATTTTTTTAATCAATTTTAATTTTATTATTAATACTAATATTGAATTAGTTCAATTAAAATTTTCAGTTATCAGTACTAAAACTATTATTTAATTATTATTTTTTTATTTATTTGTTGTTCATAATATTATAAATTCTATGTATAGTCATCAATATAAAAATTATGTTTTAATTATTAATAGTCAAATCATTTGTTATCTTTAATAATAAAAATCATATTTTCTGAAATATATATGTGGTTGAAAAAATGTGCTGCTTATAAATAATTTATAGAAAAATTATTGAACGAAGACTAATATTGAATAATTAATGTTTTGATTTCTTTTTAGTTAATAATATCAATTGAGTGATTGATATTTTTAATCATTTTTAAAGATTATAGGGTATATGACTTTTCGAATAATTTCGTGATCTCCAACTTTACTCGGTGTTATATCATGATAATTGCGAGATTTACAAATTATTATTTTGACTATTTAACTTTGATTTTTTTAGAATTGTTTTTGTGAAAAAAGAGATTTTAAAGAATGTATAATTAAAAAGTAGTATGAAAAAATGAAAAAAAATAAATTTTTAAAGAATGTGTGACTGAGAATGAATGTTCAGAAAAATTGATTCTTGAAAAATCAATTTCGTATGGGTAAGTGATAAAATATTATGTATTGTGGGTTAAACAATAGCGCCACTTTTATGAATCGAGATGTATAGATAATTTCTTAATATATAAAGTTAAATGTATTTGCAATATACATTCATTAAATTTTAATCAAAACTAATATTTCATTTTGCTTAATTTGTAACATTCATTTAAATATATGACCATGTGTATTTAATTTGTAATGTTAAAGTAAATATGAAATGAAATATTTGTTTAATAAATTTAAATATCAAATATTGTAATAAGATAGCTAATACCAATTGTAATAGTACTATTCGAATAATGATAAATTATTTGTGATAATCTAGAAATTATATTTTGAAAAGATTAATTACATCAATAATCATTAAAATTGAATAATTATGCAAATGGACATTGAAGTAACTTTTATTAAGTAGTAAGTTATTTAAGTTCCTAACTATTACAATTGTAACAACTTAGTTAAAAAAAAAAAAAAGGCCACTATGTACGCTTTATTCAAACTCTTATTTGTTTAAAAATCATTTTCAACTAACATTCTATTAATATAATAATCAACGTATAATTTTATTTTTTTTTTAAAAAAAAATCATACTTTATTAATAGCTAATTGTACCAAAATTTACTGTTACGAACTACATTATTTAAAATAATGAGTCTCAAACAAGTGCTTAAGCATACATTCTCAACAAAATCATTATTATTAAACTCATTTTGTAGATAATGATGGCTCAAACAATGATTAAATATGCTCACGGAAGAAAAGGAGAACACTTTCAAAAAAATGTTTTGACCCATTTTCTTGTCTAAAACATATTTCCTAAAATGGTAATTAGTAGTATTAATTCACTATTTATTATTCATTTTAGACAAAATTCAGATTTAAAATAATCTAATTAAATGCAGATTTTTAAATAGCTGCATTTTTCAAGTTCTGAAATTTATTAGTCCGTCTTCCCTTCTTGAAAATTAATTACAGTTTTTTTTTAAAAAAAAAAAAAATCGTAAATATAAAAAAAATAAAACTTTGTCAATATCACATAAATATTTTTATTTAAAAATAAAAAATGAAAGATGATGAAATAAGAACATTCATCAGTCTATTTTTCTTTTTCTTTTCCTTTTCGTCTTAATAAAATTCTGAGCATATATCATTAATATATCTATTTTCTTTACTTATTACAAATTCTATTTAAATGTAATTTTTCTTTTCTATTTTAAGTTTTAAATCAATTCAAATTACAATATTTAAAGAAATTCCTTGAACAATAAACATTCGAACCGTAAAAAAAATTAAGGTAAGTGTAATGTTCCTTTGTAATTAATTGTCTTCTTTAATTTCTCATTTTTAATTAAATATGCATTTCATATGTTAATATATAAATTCAATATATGAGTGTAACAAATAATCGTGCATCGCACGAGTGTAATACTAGTTATATTAGTAATTAAGTAATCTAAATCCACATGACAATTACCAAAAAAACTAATTATATTAATTAAGTAATAAATGTAACATTAATATATAATCTAAATTGGCGTGACAATTACCAAAAAAATATGACCTAAGAAATTTAGGCGTCGGAGGATGATCATTGTTCTTCCTATCAGTTTAGTAACTATGATTTCATTGTTTTGATGCTTTTAATATCGCATTTCACGTTTCTTTTTTTCTTTTTTTTCCTTCTTCTTCCTTTTCTACCGTATCAGTAAAATATTGACTATCATCATTTTCCCCCAAGGAGGGAAAATTTACTCAAGGAAACTCAATTAGTTTTGTATTTCACCATCGTGTTGATCTCTATCTTCATCGTCTTCTTCATCAGAGCTCGACATATCATTATCAGAATTCTGTAACCTAAATGGAAAATGGATGATTAAGTGGTTGAACAGAACCAATCTATAATAAGGTGATTTTTAGAGAAATAACCTGATATTGATGCCTTATGCAGCTATGAATTGTCGTGATCATCCGAATCAATATGTACATGGGAAGAAGTACACCCCTCGCCTTGACAATAAAAAACTGCTAAGAATGTGAAGTAATAAATATTTTAATTGTAGATAATTGGATATAGCTAGGATGGTAATGGTAATTAATTTACCAATAAAAGAATAGGGACCTTCAGTAAAAAATGAAAATGGATAATCCCCTGTTTCACCAGTAAGCACTACCGGTAAATAACTTATCAGTAGTAGTACTGTGAACTACAAATTGAATAAATGGTATATGAATAAGAAATCAACATTTTCACTACGAAATTTGTACTCGGCATCCATGTTTAAATTTTATTTCTAACAAATGCAACTGCCAACTGTTTGTAAATAGTTCGGGATACTTGAAATCAAAAAATTGTATGAACAGCTTAAAGTTACAACCACTAATCTGCACCAAGAAGCACTTCTATCAGCTGCTGAGGTGCATTCGGAATCAAGAATTTGTACTGCACTTTCTTGTTCTAATTTCCTTCTTGGAACTTCCAAACTTCTCCTATTAAAAAGTACCAAGAAAATCTCTTAGAATAAGTTTAAGGCAAAATACACACACACTGATGAGATTCGAAGCGCGGAAGAAACGCCGGAAAGTTCCGAACTCAAGTTGTGGTTGGACGGATGAATCATGACCCGATATTCACAACGCGATGGCTCAACGATGCGGAATAAAGAACCACGACTTTCGAAACGTCACAAGAAATTGCCCAATCTCCTTGATGAGTCTCTGATTTTGAACGCCACAAATATTCTCAAGAAATATTTGATAAGTTCGGTATTTGAACGCCACAAGAAATATTCTTGATAAATTCGAAAATACAGGAATCCACATATATCTTTTATTGAATCATCATTAAAAATTGTTTATGTCAAAATCAAAGTCTGATTACAATGAATGGAAAAAGCGTATAAATAAGCAAAATAAAACTCTAGTCGCTAATGGACTCAAAATAGAGTTCTAACTAACCTAAAATAGCTAAAAACTGATAAGGAAATAAAATAATTAAAAATCCTCAATAAACTTGGCCGCTACTCAGTTACGGTCGTAAATACCGGACTAACGGCCGTAAGCCCCTCTCTGATCCAAAACTAATACCGCAGTTACGGCCGTGACGAATTTGATTATGGCAGTAAGTCACGTTCTGCCCAAAAATTGCGATAGCTGTGTTACGGCCGTAATTCCAATGGTTACGGCCGTAAAAGGCCTTCTGCTTAATTTTCTGGTTCTTTTCGACACGATTTGATCTTCAAAGCTCGTTGAACCTGCTGAATTCTTGTTTTAGCTTGAATATTTAAATTTTCCCGTCAAGCCTGCTATGATTCGTATTATCACGGTTCTGGATCACATCATACCCTCCTTTTTTAGGATGATTCGTCCCAAATCATAGCTTTGTTCCTGTTGTTTCACTTCACCTCCTGGATCAAACGGAAAATTATTGTTTCCATATCATGAGTTCAATAAATTATGCTCATTTGATTGGAAAACATGGAAGAGATGGACCTTGAACTCCCATTGCCATACGTATTGTGGTTGAAGCTTCCAATCATAATTAACTTGCAAAAAAGATTTAAATAAAATGGGGAAGGACGTGTTAGCTTCATGAGGTATAAGATATGAATCATTTTATTCATGATAAACCACCACCAACTCCACTTCTTGAACCATGAGGCTCTTCTCTTCTCCTCTTTCCTCCTTTGCAATTTCTTGTTCAATTTTTTTATCTTCAAACTCAACCACATCTCCTATCTCCACATTTTTATCACCACGCTCGTGCACTACCTCATTGCTACCCAAATGTGGATCGTCCAATTCAACGCTCAAATCTTGAACTTCCACCTCAACTCCCAATTTGTTCCCCTCATTATCAACAATTTCATTCTTAATCATTTCCTCGCTACCTAACTCCACCTTTTCCTCATCAAATTTTGGAGTTTGATTATCCGTTTTTAATTCAAACTCCCCCTCCTTCTTTTTAATGTCCTCACCCCCACGACGCCTCCTATTACACCACCTTTCACTCTCCTTCCTTACCATTCGTGAATCTTCTAGTGCATCCTCTAATGTCAACCCATATAGTACGCATGCTTTCCCTTTCTTAAGAAATTTGTATATGTGTATACTCTTATCATAAACAGCCTCCCTCCTATGTCTCTATAGTTTTCCCAATAAAATATGATAAGATTTTAATGGCACTACATCACACCATACATCCTCACTATACCTTCCCTAGGCAATAGGCACTGGACCTTGTTTGGTTATTTTAAAATTCCCAAACTCCCTCATCCACGTCATCCTATAAGGTTTATAGTGTGGTTTTAGGGGGCAATCCTAATTTTTCAACCACGGTGCTACTAACGAAATTAGTAAAGCACTTTCCATCAATCGCTAAACTGCACCCCTTATGATCCACATAACATCTAGTTTTTGAATAAAAAGTCCGGATCATAATCCGTTCCTTATGTAGCGTTAAAAGAATTTCAAAAATAAAGAAGATTTAGACATCAAATAGAAAGAACGACTTTTATTGACTTGGAAGGAAATGAATACCAAGAATTTTAAAGAAACTCAAGAAAGTGGTTCTTGAATTTGGAACATCTCTTTTTTTTTTTTTTTTTTGAACAATGAATTTTCGGAATTAAATAAAAAAATAAAAAATAAATTTTTTTAATAAATCCAAAAATTCGACACGAACGCAACAAAACAAACGGAACAGCATTTGGATAAGAATCGAATAAAAAAAACACTTTTTGAATTTTTGTTGGATTTTTATATGGATCAAAAACTGAAAAATTTTACAGACACGAAGAACAAGAAAACTAAAAAAAAAACTGAAAACAAAACATTCAACAGATATGGATGATTTTTATGGGACTCTATAATAAACATAAAAATCAAACTAGATAGAAAACTCAAGAAAACAAAATAAAGATATAACCTTGATTTTTGGAGCCTAAGCTCTGATACCATATGATGAGATTCGAAGCGCGGAAGAAACGCCGGAAAGTTCCGAACTCAGGTTGTGGTTGGACGGATGAATCATGACCCGATATTCACGACGCGATGGCTCGACGATGCAGAATAAAGAACCACGACTTTCGAAACGCCACAAATATTCTCAAGAAATATTTGATAAGTTCGGTATTTGAACGCCACAAGAAATATTCTTGATAAGTTCGAAAATATAGGAATCCACCTATATCTTTTATTGAATCTTCAATAAAAACTGTTTATATCAAAATCAAAGTCTGATTACAATGAATGGGAAAAACATATAAATAAGCAAAATAAAACCCTAGCCGCTAATGGACTCAAAATAGAGTTATAACTAACCTAAAATAGCTAAAAACTGATGAGAAAATAAAATAATTAAAAACCCTCAATAAATTTGGCCGCTACTCAGTTATGGCCGTAAATACCGGACTTACGGCTGTAAGCCCCTCTCTGGTCCAAAACTAATACCGCAGTTACGGCCGTAACGAATTTGATTACGGCCGTAAGTCAAGTTTTGCCCAAAAATTGCGATAGCTGTGTTACGGCCGTAATTCCAATGGTTACGGCCGTAAAACATCTTCTGCTTAATTTTCTAGTTCTTTTCGACACGGTTTGATCTTCAAAGCTCTTTGAACCTGCTGAATTCTTGTTTTGGCTTGAATATTTAAATTTTCCCGTCAAGCCTGCTATGATTCGTATTATCACGGTTCTGGATCACATCACACACACACACACCTTATGGTCACTGTTGAATCGATTGACTGAGCTTTCTTAGATGGGGTGTATATCCTGGTTCAAATTTCTGTATAGAAAAAAGTACAAACTAATTTTCAATTTTTAAATTTTCAGAATAATCTAATATGTTAAAAGACGCCCAATAATGAGAAAGCTGCTTAGCTTAAAATAAAATAATTGGAGAAGTAGATAAGAAAGCAGCAATATATGGTTTCAAGAATACAAAAAATAAATACAGAGCAAGAAAGGGAATTTGTTTGTACTTTGGAATTAAGTATAATACAAATACAATAGACAACCTTGGAATTCCCAACTTTAAAGAAAAAAACTTTGAAAACAGAAGAATGAGAAACAAAATCCATACCTCCCCTGTAAACAAATTTCACATATTGTGCTACCCTTTTCATTGCACCATCTTTGTATGCAATCTCTATGAGCAAACTGAAAGCCGAGAATCGATATTCGTAATAATTATTCAAGAATAATTATCGAGAAGAAACATACATACATACATACACACATACATACATACATACCTTGACAGTTCCAGAACAAGCACAAGGAGCTTCCAGGGATTTAAAGCTTCCAAGTTCTTCTTCATGGCATATTCTACATATAGGTGTTGTAGCAGATGGTGTTAATTCATCTATGAACAACACGACTTCATACATGCTTTGAATTTCAAAAGCTGTTCTTTCCTTATTCCTTTTTGTTTCGTGGGTGTCTTTGAACTTTTAAAGCAAGAACGAGAAGAAGAAGAGTGAAATTCCAATATTGTCCTTTGGTATGTGATTTTTTAAAGGGGTATTTACAAAAATACCCACATTTTGGTATCATAATTAAAACTTCCTTCATTTTCGAAAATCACTGAACAATACTTTTTTTTTTAACTGAAAATACTATTTTCACACAAGTATCATGTTATGATACTTTATGAAACTTTCAAATTTTTGATATCATAACATGAAACTTTATCAAACTTTTATAATACTTAGAACGGAATTTTAGTATCACATCACAATACTTTACAAAAAAATTATAATACTTTGTCTCAGACATAAAATCAAACACTTTTCATACACTATTCTCACATTTGCTGGTATAATCCATGATGAAAATGACACACTGCAGGCAACAAGAGTAAACCACAGCAAAAAAAGTCGTGTTTTTCATTTCTTTCCGTTATTTCTTAGTGACTTGGCATTTCCTCATTAGTTCGTTCCTTTTCAATTGTTTGTGTATATATGTACTCAGTGAACACTTTCGAGATGATTTTGATTCAATAAATCTGATTATTTTCTGTTAATTCATGATTTTCTTCATGGTATCAAAGAAATTGGATTAGCTGGGAGATTATTTCTAAATTAAAGTTTTCAGAGAAAGATGACTGAGGAAAATGAAAATGCATATGTAATTACAGAAATTGGAACAACTTCGAAGGGGTATAGGGTTGACTACCGATACAGTCAGCAAATCAAATTTATCTTTTAAAAAAAATTAAAAATGCAATTTCACATTCTGAAACATGATTTATCTACGCTACAAAACTTAAACCCCATTTCCCCACATTTCCTTCCCCGTCATTTTTCCCCAACCGTTCCATTTTCTTACAAATCAAGAGTTTCGATAAACTCAGTCCAGGCTCCATCTCCGTCCACTGCAACCTCCTTCTCTGGCGAAATCCACACCGACATTGGAGGAGTTAGTTTTCCCAACCCATTGCAGAACCAAGTACTGCAGGCACTCTGCATCAATCTATCGCCTGTCAATGCTATTTTGAGAAATGGTGAGGAAGAACGTTGGAATCTATTATAGTTGTAGAAGTAAGGATCATCTATCTTGCGTGCCTCCACCCCTTTCGCTTGGTTCAATCTCTTTCGGAAGAGAGTCATCTTTTTCGATCATTACTTCTCGGATAGTCCAAAAATATGTAAATGCTCATGGTGTAGATGTGGGTTTGTGAAGTGTTTTGTGGTGGATAAGGTGATGGAAAACAAAGGTAAGTTATTCAATTCTTGTAGTTGGAAGTGAGGCTATTTTGACTGGGTTAAAGAAGGTGAATCCACCAATGTTATGCTGACCAAACCTGCAAATAAAGATTTGGAAATGGAGTTTGAGTTATCAATTGTAATGCATTGCTTGTTTTAGCATAAGTTACGAAATTTAAATCTATGTTATGTTTGTTGTGTTAGCATCATCATCTAGGAATTGAAATATGTGTACTTGAATCTGTGTTGGTTAAATTGTCTAGTTATGTTGGACTTTTTTGGTAAATGTAACCAAGTTCACAGTTGGGGATGCAATGTAATTTGAGCAATGCAATGGAATTTCATTTTTAGTTGAAACTTGTGAATCTGCTTTCCAGACTTAGAGTTCCCATATATTAATTTTCACTAAGATCAACTTTGAGTTCCCCTGAACTTCATTTTCAGTTCACTACTTGAAATGTAATTCAATTGAACAAATAATTATGCATAGCAAGAGTTATACGGTTAAAATAATTACATTAAACAAAAAACTTATGCATAGACAAAAACAGTTGCCAAAACAACTTAAATTACATCCAAGGTAATTCCAACCAAAACTAATGGCCTTGTTATCAGCTTGAAGATCGGGCATACACGAAATTTTTACTGTTGTGTAGACTTCTTCATCAATCCTTCACATCATGTCCAATCTTCATATCACATAGACGGATTATAGTATGGCATGGCTTGGACGCTCTCTTGTGTAAACGTGTGACTATCATCTCCACCCTACATCACAATAATAATTAAGTACAATAAGTAGTAAGTAGAACAAAAAAATGTAAAATAAGAAATTTAAATAAACTAACCAATAGGAGTTGTGAATATGAAAATGGGGTCGACTGAGAAAACTGTTCATCTACAGATGCTTGCACATTAGCTGAATCCTCTTGGAGCTGATTATGACTTGCTCTCTTACCTTTGTTTGCATTAAACTTTGCCTTCACAGCATTCATATATATCAAAAATAGATTGTTAGGCAAATAATAATCAAGGACATTAGACACAATATGATGAGAATCGTAGGAGGTTTGACAAAGAAAAATCAATCATGTGAGCCAAACAAATTTTGAGTACATTTTGAAGGACTCTCGATGCGTAAAACAATAGTATTCAAGGCTATAAAACAAGAAAAGAAACCAAGAAACAAGCTCTAGATTCAATTAAGGTTTTGACAAAGATAAAGTCCGAATTTGAAGTTCACTATTATGGAATAATTGTAGTTATTTTCATCTAGTTTTCAGATCATTTTGAATCACCTCAATCGAATATCGGGATCAAAAGTTATGACAGAAACTCTAAAAATGGCAGCCTCAGTCAGTTTCGATCGACCAAAAGTCCTGAAATTTCAGCTAAGCCTCAGTTCATTTCGGTTGAGTGATGGTCAACCAAATTGGTCGACCGAAAGTTGTTGAAACTCAAAAATTCGGGATTTTTTTTTGCAATTTTTGTAATTATTTTTTTTGCCCCATAAGTTGTACAATATATACTCATTTCCCGAACCCTAGCTCATAACTTTGATGATGTTCATGTGATAGCTGTTGTGAGAAGCTCCCATCTTGGGTGAGGTAAAATCACATCTCTTTTCTCTTGTTAACTCTTTAGGAAATTAATCAACTACATTGTGAGTATTATTATTCTTGTGTTTGTTGTTGATTTTTGCCCCTTTAAATTTGTTAAGTTGATATCCATTGGGCTTGGTTCTTTAATCAATGAACTTTGGGTTAGATTTAAACTTGGGTTAAGATGTTTTATCACTTATTTTACCATTATAGCTTTCTTGGGAAGATTTCAAATAGTTGTGGGAATTCTTGGTCAATATACCAACTGGGTACTCATCATTTAGTATCAGAGCTTGACTCTAATTTGGTAAACCTATCATTTACATTATTATTGTTGTTGTTCATATAAAAAATGAAAATTCAAGAAAATTTTGAAAATTTCATTTCTCATGAGTTTTTCTTGATTCCTATATATTGGGCATACTGATTGTTGAGTTTGTTGGAGTTTCCATTAGCTAGACACTTACATTCCTACATTATCCAAAGTGTACACACAAAGTGTTTGATAAAATTCTTCAATGAAATCTTATGCTCTTTGTGCCTATATATCAACATCTACTCATTGCTAAATACTTGGATTACTATCCTTTATTGCTATCCTTGCATCATTAAGCATTTATTGTCATCTTGAGTTGTTGGGATTCTTCAATCTACCCACTTCAATACATTCAAGGTTATTTGGAGTTACTCAAAAAGTGTTTGATAAATTGTCCCAAAGAAAAATACTCCATTAATGCCTTATTATTCAATACCGATGACTTGTTAATTACTTGTGGTTATTCAATCCCTTGTTGAAATTGTGTTATTAGCATCTTATTCCACATAACAATTGTTCCTTTTGAGTATAGTAAGCACATAAATTCCACTTGCTATTGTGTCTACTTGTTATAAATTTATTCTTCCTTGTTTGTGATCTCTTTGACTCCACAAGAATTATACTTTGTGGTTTAGTTGATTACCTTCCTTGGAGAACTTGAGAAAGGAGATTTTGAGTGGAAAAATGCGAGAGTGGAGAGTTCATTAGAAGGTAAAAGCCTAAATTGAGTGAAACGGGAGTGAAAAATATTCTTGTGAGAACACTTTCACACTTGCACACCATGTCAAATTCCAATACTCAAACTCAAGACTTGAAGGAATTGTTGCAAACTTTTTCAATCACCATGGCTAGGAAAATGGAGGAGATTGAGGGAGGGTTGGAAAGGTTAGCCACAAAAAGGGAGAGTCCATCAACTAGTAATGGAGGAGAGGGAATGGATAATAGAAGAATGAGAAATAAATGTGGAGATGTTTTGGTTGATGATGGGAGAATGGGAAGGAAGAATAGGAAAGAAGTTAGGGGTAAATGTGGGGATGTTTTGAGAAATAATGGAGATGGTGAACAATATGAGAGTATGAATAGGAAAAGAAGATAATGGTTGGATGATAGGAGAAATGGAGTTAATGAAAATATTGATAATGTGAAAATGCAAAATTCATCATTCCATGGGATGATTAAAAGTGGAGAAGTAGAGTTGGAGATGAATGTCAGGCCACCAACTTCTGTGGCACATGAGAATGAGAGGGAGAAGTATGGAGGAAATACTTTTTACACTAGATGCCTTGTGGGGGATAGGGCATGTAGTCTCATTATAGATGGGGAGAGTGACACGAATTTGGTGAGTACTAGTAGGGTAGGAAAATTGGGGTTACCGATAATGAAGCATCCCAATCCTTATCAATTTCCAAGGTTGAGTGACTATGGGAAAGTAAGGGTAAGTGCACAAGTTCTTCTTACTTTTCACATTGGTACTTATAGTGATCAAATATTATGTGATGTGGTTCTCATGCACATGACTCCCATAATTTTGGGAAGACCTTGGCAAAGAGATAGGAATGTGAGACATAATACAATGAGGAACCGATATAACTTCCAAGTAAATGGAAAAAAGGTGGTGCTCCTACCTTTGAGTTTGGAAAGTGCTCAAAGATCAAATGAAACTTAAGAAGGAGTTTGAAGAAGATAAGGAAGTTGAGAAGGAGGGGGAGCTAAAAATTGAAATAGTTGATCAAACTCCCATTTTTCATGTAGAAGGTAAAAAGTTGAGAAGTGAAGTGGTGCATGAATTGGGAAATGAAATTGTTGATGAAGGGGTGCATGATCCTACACATATGAAAAAAAGGGGTGAGCTTAAAAATGTGAGAGATGTGGGTGAGTATGAAAATTTTGAAGTCTGGCACGAGCTTAAAAATGTGGAGGAGGTTGTTGAAGATAAAAATTTAGAAGTGGTGGTTGAAAGAGGTGAGGAGAAAAGCCTCGTGGTGAGGAAAGTGGAGTTGGCGGTGATTCATCATGAGTACAAGGACTCCTACCTTGTACATGGAAAAACTAACAATCCCCACCCCACTTTGCTTGAGAAAATTTTGCAGGATGATTATAATGGGAAGCTTGAGTTGCACCAATTTCGACCAATCAAGCTTGTAATACAATGCATTCGTGTCTTCCAAGTAATGAAATACTATTGGTTGATCAAGCTACATTGAAGCCATAATTTTCCATTTGATCTAGGAGGTGCTATGAGATATTATGAACAACCCTATGATTCATGACAAATCATCCTGAAGAAGGAAGGTCTGATAAGAATCGTAGGAGGCTCGACAAATAAAAATCAATCATGTGAGCCAAACAAATTTTGAGTACATTTTGAAGGACTCTAGATGCGTAAAAGAATAGTATTCAAGGGTAAAACAAGAGATCAATCAAAGAAAAGAAGTCGAGAATCTAGCTCGAGATTCAATTAAAGTTTTGATAAAGATAAAGTCCGAATTTGAGGTTCACTATTTCTGGAAGAATTGTATCTCTTTTCATCTAGTTTCCAAATCATTTTGAATCGTCTCAATCGAATATCTGGATCAAAATTTATGACCAAAACACTAAAGATGGCAGCCTCAGTTAGTTTCGGCCGACCGAAAGTTTTTCGGTCAACCGAAAGTCCTGAAATTTCAGCTAAGCCTCAGTTCATTTTGGATGATTGATGGTCAACCGAATTGGTCGAACGAAAGTGGTCGATTGAAAGTTGCTGAAACTCAAAAATTCGGGATTTTTTATGCAATTTTTGTAATTATTTCTTTTGCCCCATAATTTGTACAATATATACTCATTTCCCAAACCCTAGCACAAAACTTTGATGATGTTTATGTGATAGCTCTTGTGAGAAGCTCATCTCTCTTGGATGAGGTAAAATCCCATCTCTTTTCTCTTGTTAACTCTTTAGGAAATTAATCAACTACATTTTGAGTATTATTATTCTTGTATTTGTTGTTGATTTTCACCACCTTGAAATTTGTTAAGTTGATACCCATTAGGCTTGGTTCTTTAATCAATGAATTTTGGGTAAGATTTAAACTTGTGTTAAGGTGTTTTATCACTTATTTTACCATTATAGATTTCTTGGGAAGATTTCAAATAGTTGTGGGAATTCTTGGTCAATATACCAAGGGGGACCTCATCACAATATTAAACTATATTATACCTTTGTTTTTTTTGTACTCGACTCTAACGGTCCTTTTTTGGAAGTTTCATAGGAGTTTCTTTTGTTCTCGTGTATTTCGGATCTCGTACACTTCCACTGGCTGTTATTTGCCTCAAAATCTTCACGGGAGACATGTGCGTTGTTCTGTGAAATGGACCATTTTCTACTACTGGACCTTGTGATTCATAGCTCATTATCTTGAATTTCAATCCACTCCATAATCACACGAGTCCGCTCTTCATCATTTGCAGCAAGGTCTGTAATCTTGGCACATTTTGTCACATCTCAATTGCTCAGGGGTACTAACAAAATCATTATAGTTAACTGCGACCCTCATGTGAGTCTTTGTTACATCTCCCCTCCATCTCCGTAATATATACTTTTCAGGAACTTTTGTAACAGTCAAACATTTGATTTTCACCTTAAAAATCATACCACTTCGGGAACTATCACACATTCTTCACTTAACATATCCTCTTCTATATTCATATCGTCCATGATATTATCATAATCCGATTCTTCAAATGTGCACCATCAATATCTGAGGAGTTCTCACTTGCTACATCATAATAAGAGGCCATAAAATGCATCATCAAACAGTTCAAAATCGATTTCCCAGGAAAAATGAAAGCTACACTGCATTAAACCATTCACATCTATTTCATCAGTAGGTGATTTATAGAGGGCAAAAAATGCATCATCAAAAGTTCAAGACCAAGTCCTAGAATTATGAAAAGCTACATTGCATTCATCTATTTACATATATTTCAACTTGAAGGAAGTTAATGGTAGACGAATATGTTAACGACTACCTTTGTCTTCCATACTGGAACAATGGAGTTAAGTAGGTCGTGGACGGGAGCAGCTAATCAGGATCGCCAGTCGTTTTCGTTGGAAGCCGTCGTCTTCGATTGGTCGGAGGGAAGTGGTGAAGGAGGATGGTGGCTCTTATTTTGGGTGAAACTGGAGGGAGAAATGGGTGAAGGATCACGTGATTCTTTAGCACACTTCTATTCACATTAAATTTAGAAAGGGGAAAAAAGCCAGGTCATTGCCTCATTCTATACAGCCCTTGTAAGTTTCCCCTTGTACAAGTAGCTTAACTCTTCCATCATATAGTGATAGACGTCCATATAAATGTACGACCACTTCATGATACATGATAGTGGGGGATCAAAATCAACATCTCAATAAATTATTAGAACTGAGATGTCATACGTTTCTCGGTTAAGTACTTAAATTTTGAATAAATTTATATATTATGTAGAAAAAGAGATAGATCTCATTAAGTCATTATGACTGAAAATAACTGTAATTAATTGTTGCTTTTCAAAGTAAGCAATTATTAATGTTTTTCAAGGTAAACCAACCCAATTTAGGCTGGCACTGTTCATATTTTGAACTTCTTTTGTTTGTGGCTCTCACGTTTTTAACCACATGATCACTTGAAATTTAATCCTTCTTGCACGTTCCCCCGAAGAGGCAGAGTTCAAAATTGATTGGTTAATTTTAAGATTTTAATAATGCATAATTATGCCATTAATTACATTATTACAATGGAGAACTTTAGGATTTGAATAATTTTAGTGAGACATTTTAAATTAACATTTTTAAGTGACATGTCTAACATACATTGGATGATGTAAATAACTATTTCACAACTAACTTTTTCACTATGTGCGCTATGTTATAATGTCACTTAAAAATGTCAATTAAAAATATTTTTATAAAATTACTCATAGGATTTCACGTCACCCAATTGCCTCCTTAGACTCCAACATGTTTAGAAAATTGGAGGACTAAAAATATAATCTAATGCTCTCTTCGTCACATAAAGGTGGTTTCTTTTTTTTTAGCAAAATTATAGGTCAATTTCCTAAATAAAAAAGTGTGTGTATATATATATATATATTTTTTAATATACTCTTATTTAATGTACATTCTTATTAACAAATATACTAATAAATTTAAATCATTATTTAATGTGATGACATATTACTAGTAAAATTGTAATAAAAATTTTTATTTCCAAACATATTAATTACATTATCTAAACTTATGTGAAAAGATAAACAAATTTATATTTATGTGATGAATGAAATAGATAGTAATTATATTCATCATTTTAATATGATTAAATTAAGGATATTCATTTGAGTTGTACCTTCCCCATTCACATAGGCCCTTTAGCAATTTCAAAAAGTTGATATTACGACAGCCCATGTTTTTCAACTTCACATTTCAAAAATAAAATTTACAAATTATTAATGCACAAATGAGGTCTTAATAAACATTTTAATATTAACAATAATACCATTAATTAAGTTAGACGCACCAATCCACAACACCCCCAAACCCTTCCGATTTAAATAATCCCCAAGCACTAATTAATTTCTAAACTCAGAACCACTGAAACGAGGAAGATGAATCCGGAGGTCACGACCATTGAATCAAAGTTGTGTAGTCGGGTGGTCACAATAGCATTGACGGAGTCTCGTGGTGACGGATTTTTTGTTGAAGGATGTTGACGTCTATTTTTGTCAACAAATAAAAGTAATATGATCTCTCAAATTGGTAGTTGGATTGTATGTTTTTGATTAATTTGTCTAAGTATGCAGCTCTTTAATTAAAGGATCGTCGTTGTAATAAAATTCGAGATATTATGAGATATCGGAAAGGTAACAGATCGAAAGCGAACTAAGATCAAAGCTACACAAATTCACGTCTAGTTCGATACCGATCTGATAGTCAGGTCGAATTAACGAAATTAAATAGAAAGAGTTTGGAGAGGTTTTTTCATATTGCATGCTCTTTAATGAGCATTTACTCCTCCTATTTATAGTAGTTGATGAGTTTAAACATAATCATTACAACATAACACTTTTGCAGGGAGTGACCGAAAAGGGTGATTGACCCTTCTGACAGACATACATCAAATGATTACTCTGACATATTACAAATAATGATGATTACTAACACATAATACGGCTGATTTGACAATACTACCAACTCCCACATCGTCTTCGTCTTCCGCCATTGAGGTCGGCTCGCACACTTCACCTCGGTCGAACAAATCACCTCGGTCTCACAAATTCACCTTGCTGGCATGAATCACCTCGGTCTACAATTCACCACGGATAACACAATTCAGATCGGCTCGAACAATTAACATCGGTCACGATATTTCACCTCGTATACACAAATCACCTCGGTCGTGATAAAGGACATTGAGATCGTGATTCAAAACATCATGGGCCGTTTCATCAATTTGTGGCAACTTTTTGGCCGTTGACTATTTGACTGCTTGATTTATTTTCCACCTCATATCGGTATATAACAAAGGAGATTTTTGGGTGCAAATGGCAGAGTTGTTACAGATCTGGTAGTTGCAAATTGTATGACTAACTTTCTATCTCCTAGATCTGTATATGTTCGGCTCTTCGTACAGACGAAGTGAATGTTTGATGCAGATTTTGGAGGTGAGGAGATGGTGTTTGGTATAGGTTTATGGAGGCGACTATGGTACAAGTGGTGGTGGCGGCGACGAAGCAGATCGTTGTATGTACATAATTGCGGCGACGAATGCATCTCTACCGTACGTCGACTCTGCAATGCTACACGATTCCATTTATCTATGGTGGTTATGTGGTTTCTTTTTGTGGTGGTGGTGGTGGTTGGTGGTAGAGAGGTAGTGAGGTGGTGGTTGTGGCGATGATGGTTGTGTGATTTTCCAGTGGTGGGGGCGGTGATGGAGTTCATTTTGATGGTGGTGTTTGTTTGCCAGCAAGTGGCAATGAAGTGACGATGACTTTTTGGTCGGAGGTGGTGATGGTACATCGGAGGTGACGACGATGATGGTGGTGCTAATTCGTCGGAGGTAGTGGCCGCGATCGGTGGTGCAATTGTCAGCAACAGTATTGGAGTAGGATTAAGGCCAAGTTGGGGTAGGTGTTAAGGTAGTGTGGGGTGGATGGCATGGGGTGTTAACTTGTTTGTGATCAATTATAAGTGATTGTGACTAATTAATATATAAGTTGTAACCAATTAACTTGAACTTTGTGATCAAGATGAAGTTGTGACCTATAAATAAGTCGTGAATTAAGAAATTTGTAAATTGTAACAGAAAAATAAGTTGTGATCACAAATTGTAAAAACTGTGACTCGTAAAATCGAGATTTGTGAACGAGAAAAAGTTGTGACCCATAAAATTCGAGATTTGTGACTGATAAATAAGTTGTGACTTACGAGATTCGTAAGTTGTGACCGAAAAATAATATGTGACCTAAATTTTCAAAATTCGTGACTTAGATGTCGTGACCTATAAAATTTGTGACTTATGACCGGTAAGAGAGTTGTGACTGATCAATTTGATAATTTGTGACCAAAAATAAGTTGTGACCTATAAAATTTGTAATTTGTGATCGAGAAATAAATCGTGACAAGGCTTGGGCAAAAGAACCGGAACCAGCGGTTCTATTTTTTGAAATTTGTAAATGGTTCTGGTTCTAAAAATAAGAACCATTCAGTTCCGGTTGCGATTCTAATTCTAGGTTCAGAACCAGAACTGATAGAACAAAACACAATTTTTTATTTTCTTTAGAAATATAAATTAAAAAAAAAAATCATCAATCCTCAATCTTAATGCATGTTATCCAGTACTTTAGTCATTATCAATTACCCAACAACTATTAGCTCATTCAACATTACAATAACTATAAGCAAGACAAATAATAAACAAAAAATCGTAGATCTAAAATTATTTTTTTCACTTATTTTGTCGTTCAACTTCAAGTTTTCATCCGTCAAGCCTTTAACCTTTAGTTCTTCAAAAATCAAGAAATCTTCAATCTCCATCTCACAATCATTTGTTATCTCGTTCTCAAAGATTTGCTAGACTTGTACGACCATTCCCTAAAAAGGTGGAGAACTATGAACATAATTTGAAGAATTTTTAAACATAGCACATACACACGGATGAGGAGATACATTATTGTCTGAAATGGAGTAAATATTTTGATGTCAATGACAAAAATGACTGTTGTATTCGCATCTTGATCAAGGTCAATGACATTACCGTCTTACGACTCTTACCAGTCGGAATATACTATCGCTTCATTGCTTAAGTTTAAAAATTTTAGTTTAGGAAATCGGAACCAAAACCAAAATTAAAATCAAAATAAAAACCAAATGAACCAAACGGTTGATTCCGATTCTGTTCTTCTCTTACAAAAAGAACCATATGTTCTTGGTTCGGTTCGGTTTCTTAGGAACTACAACTATATGAACCACGCCCACGCCTAATCTTGAATAATTAATTTGATATTTTGTGACATTTAAAATTTGTGACTTGTGATCTGTGATAATAAATTGTATAGTTGTGACCTTAATTATTTAATTACATATTTCAAATAAAAAATTGAATTTTGAACTAAAAAAACAAGTTATTAAGTATGAAATCTTATCTTTAAAATTTCTTACTTGTTTATTTTGCCCTTTCAAAAATCTTGAGTTGACTATCATATGCTCTCTTGTTTGATACTTTGTACTAGACAATAGACATATGTTACTCTTTGGAAGAGAGTGAATGTTTTTTATCAAGGACAAAGATGATTGTTGTATTCGCATCTTGATCAAGGTCGATGACCTTACCAGTCGGAATATATTATCGCTTCATCCCTTAAGTATGAAAATTTTAGTTTAGGAAATCGGAATCAGAACCAAACGGTTCGGTTCTTCTCTTGTAAAAGAACCTTATGTTCTTGGTATGATTCTGTTTCCTAGGAATCAGAATCATATAGAACAACGCACACGCCTAATCATGACTAATTAATTTGAAAATTTGTGACTCGTGACTTGTGACAATAAATTGTATAGTTGTGACATTAATTATTTAATTACCAATTCAATTACATATTAAAAAAAAAAAAACTGATTTTTGAATTTGAACTAAAAGAACAAGTTTCTTGAGTATGAATTTTATCTTTAAAATTTCTATCTTTTGTATTTTGCCCTTTCAAAAATCTTGAGTTGACTATCATATGCTCTCTCGTTTGATACTTTGTACTAGTACTAGACAATAGACATACCGCCATCCTTATTTTGTACAAAACACTTGCTTTGAGCCAAATTATATTTATGACATGTTAAATATATTAGTAATTAAAATTATTCGAGTGCGTTCTTCCTAAGATAAAACTCGATTACTAGTTGTTGGCCCATTCTGTGTTGTCAATACAAAATTGGCCTACGTAGTCAACCTTCTAAGTTGACTTTAGTAATTTTCAATCGGGTGGTTAGTATGGTTATAATCCAAGAAATAAGTAATTACAACCGCTACTGAATGCATGCCCATCAACCCATTTAATATTTACAAATATTGAATAGAATATATAGACATAATTGTTAATGACAACCTAGACTAGACGAGCAAGTATACAAGAATGTAACACATAGCAATGACGATACAGGTGGGGCCATCTTTTATATGTTTTTTTTTTTTTTTTTTTTTTTGTATTTTTCAAAACTATTTTTCTGAATGAATTTGAACTTGCTTTTTTAGAAAAATATTTCATATTATGAATATTGAATTGTGGAAGAGGGCCGAAGAGCTTGTTCAATGTTCACGATGATCCATCGAGGATAATGGGTGGAGCCGCCCATACTCTGGCTCCATATATTGATGATAATTGTAAGCTAAAAGCGGAATCATGTTGGACTACACTGGAATAGTAAGTATACAAGAATTTAACACATAGTCATGCCCCATGCCAATATAGGTAGGGACATCTCTTATACGTACTTTGTAGTTTTCAAAACTATTTTCTTGAATGAATTGGAATTGGAACTTAGTCCTGTTTGGTATCACTGTAAATTTAGTTATCAATTCAAGACAAAGATAACATTTAATTTTAATCACACTTTTTATGAGGCTCAAAATGCTTAAACAACATATTTCATCAAATTTTATTAAAATATAATAAAAAATTGATTCCCATCTTTATCAAACAGGAGCTTTTTTTTTTTTTTTTAAGAAAAAAAAATAATATGGACTGATAATACGAATATTGAATTATGGATGAGGCTGTTCAATGTTCACGATGGTCCATCGAGTAAAGTGGGTGGAGCCGCCCCGGAAGTCCATGCTGTGGCTCCATATATTGATGATAATTAAGCTAGTAGAAGTAGAAATGCGCCGCTTTTAATAAAAAAATGGGGACCTCTTTTTCTCCAATCTGGAGACATCAGCTGTATTGGCTTGAAGAAACATACCACTAGACCCTATTTTCTCATTGCCTAATCCAATGGTCAACTATTATGTGTTTTTTGTTTATATTATGGATTTTTAATTTGCCCGACGTTCGGCAATTGTGTTATAACACATAGACCTTATTAGGTGGTCATTTAAAAGGAATTGGAATTATAATATTGATTTATTTGAGTTTTGTAGATAAAATGTGATTAAAAATTGGTGAAAAAAATGTGTGTGGTTAAAAAGTGATTTGAGAAATTGTGTAAATTAATTTGAGGCAATCATTGCATTTTAATACTAGCCGGACTCATAATTATAATCAACACAATGTACACAACTTTTTAATTGCGCATATTTTTCAAAATCATTTTTTAATTACAAATTCTACCTCAAAAATCAAAATAAACAACGTATTGAATCAAACAACCAAATGTTATGTACAAAATATGTTATGTGTGAAGCATATTGGATCAATCGATCTTTGTTTAATACGTTTGAGTTAGTAAAGAATTATTTTTCGTCAATAAAGCCTTCTATTCTTAAACCTCAATGCATAGTTTCACGTGGTCGAACAACACATTGTTCTTTGTGTCATAGTAAAGCTACATCATGTTAAATTATTCTCAAAATATGGCTACTATTGGATGTCAATGACACGTAAAGGCAAAACTCAATTTACTTTTTAAATAGAAGCTTTATTGTCAAGTGAAGTAGTCTTCAATTGGTTTTAGTTTGTAAATTTGTTTATAAATAACTTGACAGTATTTATTGGATAATTTTTTTGACAAATCAACAAACTCGTTTGATTACAAAAATTCTCACTTATCATTTTTTACTTTAAGAAAACAAATTAATGAAATGTTGTGTAGTAGTTATTTAGCCACCGTTTGGTAACACTGTAACGGTTTATAAACTTATTTATTTATAATTTTGAGGTAAAATGTGGGGTTAAAAATTGGATAAAAAAAATGTGTATAATTAAAAAGTGATTTGAGAATTTCTGTAATTTACAAATCAATTTGTAAAATCATTTACCAAACATTTGCTAAGTAATATTTATAAACACCATCAAACGTTTTGTCAAACAGAGCATTATGGGAATTTTCATCAACCATGATTTCACGTCGATTCCAAATCAAGATGGATGAAACGACTAGACAAGAATGATAAAGTATGAAAGTGATTTTGGGCATTCAGCACATGTTTGAATTATACCTGTCAATAATTCATATGATATATCATAGAATAAGGTCGAGTAACATCCAAATAGAAATAGTACTTGTGACCCTTTTCCATATTATTGGCTTCACACACCGTTCTTTTACGTAATAATTACAATTTATAAATAAATTTATAAATAATACAATTTTTCAAATTACTTTTAAACATAAACATTTTCTCTCTTCAATTTCCAATCAAACATCTATCTAGAAAATTTCAAAATAAACAAAAAAAAAAGGCTGCATAGCAATCGAACAGTCCGAATATTCATATTGGGAATTGAAATTTATGCATGATTAGAAACACGACTCTTTAATTTTGGCTGTATTTAATTTAATTTCGTCAGTTTTAAAATAGGTCTCGAATTGTTCGGCAACCAGCAGCCGCCAATTATTTATTTACTTATTTGAGTTTTCTAAGTCAAATGTGTGGTTGAAAATTGAACAGAGAAAATATGTGTGGTTGAAAATTGGAGAGAAAAAAATATGTGTAGTTAAAAAATGATTTGGAAAATTGTGCTGTTTGGCAACTAGAAAGTATTTAAAAACATTTTTTTATATTTTTTAGGTAAGATATGTGGTTAAAAATTGGAGAGAGACTATAAGTGGTTATAAAGTGGTTTGGAAATTGTGAAAAAAAAAAATAGGGTTAATTTTACAAACGATCACTGAAGTTCCATAGTTTTAGAAACAGTTACCCAAGTTACAAAAAGTTTCAGCAAAAGTCACACAGGGTATACTTCGTCAAAAACTAAAGATTGAGAACTTAAAGTATAATATTGGCATCATAACAAAACTGGTGCCAAATTGCACAAGAAACTGATGCGATTTGGCACCAGATTTGGGGGGAGAAACCTCCCCCCATTTTCCTAATGCCAAATCGCATCAATATCTTGTGCGATTTGGCACCAAATTTGGGGGGGAGAAACCTCTCCCCAACTGGTGCGAATTTGCACCAACTGGGGGAGGCTTCTCCCCCAATTTTCGATTCCAAACCGCACCAGATTTTGGTTCAGTTTGGATCAAATTTAGTGGAAGGTTTTTCCCCCAAATTTACTTTAGGAATCTTCATTGGAAATTTTTTTTCATAGCGATGGAAGCAGAAACTTGGTAGTGATTGTGTGAGAGGTGGGGGTTTGTTTGCAATTTTACAAAATAGGGTCAAAATTATATATTAAGTCCCCATTTTTAGTTTTGGTTGAAAATTAGTCCTGAGTAATATTTGTTGAATTTTTTTTACTTGGGTGATCGTTACTGAAACTATAGAACTTCAATGATTGTTTTGAAATTTTTCTCAAACTTCAGTGATCGTTTGTAAAATTAACCCAAAAAAACATGTTTAAAAACATATTTATTGGTGTTTGTTGAACAGATGCTAAATTATAATGATTGCTTTTAAGAACGACGTGTGAATAAAAAAAAAAGGATAGGTTGTATACGAATCATTGAATCAATAATAGGAAAAAAAATGTACCCCTATTGGTTTTACATACAAAAGTTTTTTTACTTGTACAAGTAGAATTTTTGTAACACAAATGATGTGGAACTGTAAAAGAATTTGAGCAAAATATAGCCTTCGCTTAAACTATTTATAAACATGCCTTTGTTTTGTAAATTGTTTATAAACGATAAATTGAAATTGAGAGATGAAAGCTAAGGGAGCGTGAGATTAGATACCCTAGTAGTCCTAGTCGTGAAAGATGATTTTTTTAAATAACTTTTTAATCAAATACATTTCTCAAATCACTTTTCAACAACATATTTTATCTCGAAAATATCACATTCTTTATTTATAAATAAAACAAAAAATTACCAAACAAAGGCTTATGTAGTGTTCGGCAATGTGTTTATATATCCAATATTATTATTTCACCTTTTAACTATACATATTTTTCGAAATAATCTTTTAACCATATATTTCACCTCAAAAACATTAAAAAAATACAGCACAAGGACAGCCAAACAGTCAGTCCCCAAACTAGGTCCATATTAGGTCTCGACTACATAGTATTTTGATCCCACACATTTTGACATCCCAATCAAAAACTTTGGTTGACGTGATTGGATGGTGGCAAAGCAGGTGGGGCCAATCACGAGAATATAGGTGCTAGACTGGTGTGGGGGTAGTGTATCCTTTCTGTGGCATAGGAAGTGAAGGGAGTTTAAAAGAGCATAATTTTATGTAAATATTTTTTTGGGCATGAAAATGAGATATTATCAATTTATCGTCTCTTGAATGATGAAGAAGTATCCATGTAATGAAGCATGACCCACCTTTTTATTACTTAATGTCGATGTGCGACTTTAATATATTTTTATATTTTCATCTCTCAAAAAAATGTCCAGAGGAGATATTAGACTTTTGAGGAAGCTTTAAGACAAACCCATATGAATCTGCCTATTTCATGTCATGGTGTGCATTCATTAATCGATGACGATGAGACTTCAATTCAAAAGCAAAGGGAACCAATACCCAAAAAGCTAAAGCAGGATTCTTGTGGCTTACGAGAGAGAATCACTTTTCTCCTATCCTATTTCTGCTTTTACATTTTTGCCCTTGCCATTTTCTTCGCTGCTTACCATATGTTTCTTTGCTTATACTATTCACACTCCTTTTTTTACGCAATAATTATAATTTGTAAACAACATAATTTTTCAAACTACATTTTAATCGTATAAATTTTCTCTTTCTAATTTTTAACCATACATTTTACCTAAAAAACACCAAAAAATTAAAAAAATTGGCGACTTGGTGCCCGTTTAATAGTCTGCTATTTTGCTTACGAGAATATGATATAACACGTCACTTTAGATTTGTATTATTCCTAAGAATAGTTTTACTTTAGGTTATGGATAATATTTTTATAGACTGTAAAATAGAATCATAAGCTCTTTCTCCAAAAAACAAGTGCTTAATTAATGACTGAGCAACAATACAGGAATCAGTAGTATATAAAAGGGAATAAATAGGGCAGCTATAGTGCCAATTTTGGGTAGCTACCTGCCTGACAGCTACACGAATTTTTTTTTTTTTTTAACCAAAATTAAAAATTTTAATAATTGTCAAATTGCACGCAATGATGCTCTAAATGCGTTCTATTTGCACCATGCACGTTAACGCGCGCTCAACACACTAGTAAGTTAAAAATTTTGAACAAATCTTAACATTGGAAAATTACATTGTTGGTCGAGACATATTGTTCGAGTAATGCTTTAGTGCTTTAATTTTTGCCATGAAAAAGTTTGTTCTCAATGACTCATTATGGTTGTATAGTTAGTTCTTAATGATGAAAACTGGTCAAATCTTAAATCGTGACACCCTTGATAATAACTTCAATTTCCTGCAGATGTAGCTTTATAAACATTGATGTGTCGGGTGATTTATAGAGCTGAAGACTACTTATGCATTTTATATAAATGATAATAATAATAAAAAAAAGATCAAGATCAACTCGTTCTTCCTTAAAAATTGGGATGAAATTGCTGTTTTAATAATATAGTATTGTAATTATTTTTGTACCCTTGAATTATATGTGGCAGAGATTTAAAATGTGAAAATTGGATAAAAAAATAATGGTCCGCTCATAAGTCATAAATGACCATTTAATTAACAAACTACCCTTATCAATTACTGCAAGCGTAGCGTTCGTACCACGTTATTACATGTCACCTATTCTTCTGAATGCATTAATTATACAAACTAAATTCTTCACCCCTTATTTGACCTTTAGCTATAGCTATTAGGACGAGCCACCCGAAAATTAATAACTTTAGCATCCGTTTGGCAAACAAAACAAATTGATTCATAAATCAATTTATAAATTTCACAAATTTTCAATTCACTTTTTTACAACGTTGATTTTTTTCTCAAAATTTTAACTACTAATTTTTAACTCAAAATTATAAATAAATTAATTTATAAATCAAACAGTGCTATCAAACAAAGATATCAGATAATGGTTGCAACCTTTTATATAACTTTGGAAGTAAATAGATTTGTATAATTGTGGATTGGAGTTTAAAGCGGATAAACTAATGCCACCATGATGCTAGGTCAATAGACGAATAATGAATTTTGGTACGTGAACAACAATATTGACATCAGTGTAAGTGGTTATGGAACAAACATTTCACAATTAATTTTATTTTATTTTAATCGAAATGTATATACATATAGATCAAAAAGTATGATGCCATAGTATTAGAAATGACTAGTGAGGTTGGCTAAAATTTGAATAGTCCATTTGTTTTATGTAGGAATTTGAAGATGCCTACAATAGGACACATGTCCTTGTTAGAAAATTTATCACAGATAAATATTTATCTATGATCTAAAATTATCATGCTGAATTATCAAGAATTAAATAACTGAAGCGGAAGCGTACCTTAATCCAATATAATTCACGATGAACGATTCGACGGTTGGATCTTCCAAATCAATACGTAGTCCTTATTTTCTCTCTGATGATGAAATGTCAAAAAGAATGAACAGTACGTAGGATTCAGAGATCATAACTAACTTTATATACTGAATTGTCAGTTAACCTAATCCGGCCCATCATGAATTAAGCAATGACCTGGTATCTACACATAAAAGCTCATACATTAATTAGATGCATTAAAGCCCCATTTACCAAATCCTTATTAGATCACTTTAAACGGGTTTAACCAAATTTGATAACCTTTTATTCAATACACAATAATTCACATATAAGCTCACACGATTGATTAAAATCCTTACAGCCCTCCCTTATTGGGAGGGTGTCAGGTAGGGCGTCCACCTTTAGTCAGTGTTCACCCTTCACTTGGTGATTGGGCATCATAATCTCACTATTGTTTTAATAGAAATGGCAAACGGGCCAAGCCGAGCTTGTCAAATCACAAGCCACGAGCTGCTCGGCTCGTCCAACTCACGAGCTCAAACACGAGCCAAACAAGCAAATGCAAAAACGAGTCGAGCACGGCTCGTTTTTCATGGACAGCTCGTGAAACACGAGCCGAGCTATCAGCTCGTGGACTCGTGATTTTTTGAAATAAAATGTCAATTTTAATGAAAAAAAAATTATGTACAAGCCGCGAGCTCAAGGACCAAGCCGAGCTTAACCCTTGAGTGACGAGCCGAGCAACGAGCTTAAAGGGTCGATCCAAGCCTGCTCGGCCCATTGCCATGACTACCTTTTAAACACACATTTTTCAAAAATCATTTTTTCCCAATACCAAAAAAGCTCTAAGTTTTCCTAAACAAGTAGACATGTGTATCGACATACAAATACACAACAAGGAAAAATTATATTTGAAATTGGAGTTGAACTTGCTGAATTAAATATCTAGTGGGCTTAGGTGTAAACAAGAATTATATTTAGGCATATAGGTTTTAAAAAAAAAAAAAAAAACTTAGCGAACTTGGGGACCCCAGCATATGACTAGTTTCGTCCTTAGTTACTTAATCTCCTTCATCGACTCTACCTTGATTCAATTCCTAACCTAAGTAGTAAAGACATCCAACTGTTAATCTATTCTGCAATTGTTAAGGGATAAAATCTCACTTCACGTAATGATGAAAGCAAAGATTATTTTATAAGGGTTTAAGAGGTTGTATGGTAAAGGAAAAAAAATATTACCACAATTTTTCAAACTCAATCTCAACCATTCATCTTTAGTCAAGCTTACAGTTTTTTACTTTTCAAACATTTTTTAATCACAAATCCATAAAAAAAAAAAAAAATCACAAAAACTAAAGTTTTTCACATTACCAAACAGGTTCTAAGCTATTCCTATTAACAATTGATCTTTTAATATGGGACCTCAAAATCTTAACATAGTAACAAAGATCAGTAACTTCCAATGAATAATTCTATCTGATTAAAACAAAGAAAAAAATGAGTAAACGGATTTTAAAATTGGTTTCCTCAAACGAGACTACCATTTTGCAGTGCATGTTAAGAAATAAAATGTCACATTTAATAAAGATTAAAATGTTGATCAATTTATAATGATTTGAATTATTCCTCATAACAGATTGATTTTTAAACACGGAACCCCAAATGTTAATAGAAACTATATAGTGCCTCCAAAAGGACACCATAAAAGCCGTGCAAATGTTAATAGCGGTACATACAATTTGATTAGATAGATAAATGAATAGTTGCCTCTTGGGCTATATAGTTCAGTTGGAAAAGGGTGAAGTGACATAAAACTTGTGTTGCTGGCAGTCGTAAGGTGGAGGGTTTGAATCCTAGCAAATGTTTTGGATTTGGCCTCGTTGTAGTAGAAACCAGTTGACAAATTTCAGATCCTGAATAACTGAAGCACATCTCGCGATTTACCTCCTCCGCAAGGCTCTAGGGTCGGGCAATGGGGGTCGTCAAAGGTTGCAGTTCAACCTTTTTTTTATTTTTATAAATGAATAGTTATACTGGTTAATTAATTTTATTTTTTTTATTTTTATTTTTTATAAAGAAAATATATTAAGCATATGTTTGATAAACTTATTTTTAAACAATAAGGGGCCGTTCTCTTTGTGTTTCGATTTTAGATTTTGAGTTTTGGATTTTGGTCTTTTGTTTTGGGATTGTTGAAAACATGCTCTCTTTGTAATTTTGGAAAACTGTTTTAAAAAATAGAAAACTGAAAAATGCGTTTACTTTGTAATTTTTTGATATATTTATTTTGTAATATTTTATATGTAAAAAATGGTTGATTTGTTGAATTACATTAATTTTAATGTTAATAAATCAGTTAGTTCTCTATGTCAATAAATTCATCATTAATATTGTTTAAACTAAACAAAAATTTAACCACATACCAACAAAATCTTAATATGGATTTATATATAATTGCAAAATAGCATAAGAACTTCAAGTGAAGGAAGTGTCTCACATTTACAAAATAATAATAATAAAAAAAATTACAAAAAAAAAAAATCTTAACATAGATCTATATAATGGCAAAATATCATAAGAACTTCAAGTGAAGGAAGTGTCTCACTTTTACAAAATAAAAATAATAATAATAAATAATAATAATCTTAAAATTGAACTATATATAATTGAAAAATAACATAAGAACTTCAAGTGAATGAAGTGTCTCACTTTTACCAAAAAAAAAAAAAAGTAAAAAAAAAAAAATACAAAAAAAAATAAAATAAAAAAATCTTAACATGGATCTATATATAATGACAAAATAATATAAGAACTTCAAGTGAAGGAAGTGTCTCACTTTTACAAAAAAAAAAAATATATATTAACATGGATCTATATATAATGACAAAATAACATACGAATTTCAAGTGAAAGAAGTGTTTCACATTTAAAAAAAATAATAATAAATAAATAAATTACAAAAAAAATAATCTTAACATTAATTTATATATAATGGCAAAATAATATAAGAATTTCAAGTGAAGGAAGTGTCACACATTTACCAAAAAAAAAATTCAAAACGCGCGTTTTGGACTTTTTAACACAATATATCCAAAACGCTATAAACTCGTTTTGAGTTTCCTTTTTTTTTTTTTTTTTTGGAAAACGCATTTCTGAAAATGGACAAAGTGAATACGTTTTCGATATTTCAAAAAATCGAAAACTCAAAACGGGCTGAAAACAGTAAAGAGAACGGGGCCTAAATTTTCTCAAATCACTTTTTAATCATACGTATTTTTTAAAATTAATTTTTAACTACATATTTTATCTCGAAAACATCACATTTAAACAAATATTTTTTAACAAGTAACCAAAAATTATAAAAAACAATTCATGTATTGTACGAAAACGCTATATTGCTTACCGTTAGTGATGACAATGGGTCGGGTATGGATCGGGTTTGCCAAACTCGTACCCTACCCACTAAATATTTACAACATCCATACCCTACCCATATACCCATTTAAAAATTGCGGGTTGGGTGCGGGTCGAAGGCGGGTTTGCTTCTATACCCATTAAAAACCCATTACTAATTATTTATTTTTTTATTATTTTTTTAGACTATAAATAGGTTATAGGTGCTCCGAATTAACTTGAATCAATTAAATATTGGGCTTCACTTGAATTTGAGTTGAAAAAAACTTGTTATATGTTGAAATTATACAAGCGAATTTGAACAATTTTTTAGACGTTAACAAAATCAATAGTTTAAACATATTAAGGTTTAGATGATAACAATGTCAATAGATATTTGAGTTCTATTTTTTATTTATTTATTTATTTTTAAACAATTACTTTTATTTTAAATTCTATAATTTTTAAAGAAAATTAATGGGTATGTGGGTCGGGTATGGGTATTGTAGTAAAACTCACACCCGACTCATACCCATGTCGGGTTTTAAAATTTACCTTCATACCCTACCCACGAACCCATTTAGTCGGGTAATTCCCGCCCATTTATGTATGGTCTCCATCGAGTATCGGGTTCGTGGGTATTATTGCTATCCCTACTTACCGTAGGGTAACATAAAAATTGTCTACCATCAATTTAAAATAGCCAAGTATAATATTTAAAATTAGATATTTGATTATTTTTTATTAAACATGGATAATTGTTACGTTGTTCAGGTGAACAACAACAAGGTGTACTCGTATATATTATGTGGCCGTAGACTAGCCTTTGGACCTCTCTATAATCTAGAGGGTTTGGTGCCAGCGATGTTGTAGTAGGAGGTGAAAGCTCTCTCTTTCTCCCATCAGAGGTCAGAGCTGGCATTTCTTGTTTAAAATCCCCTTCTTCCTTCTCATCTCTCCTATTTACTCCTTGTACTCACTCTCTCCCTAGCAAGCAATTTTTCTGTTTTTGCTGTTTCAAATCTCTTCTCAATTTATCTGTAAGAGGGAAATTGAGATGTTTCAATATTCATATATATAATAATAGCACCAAAAGCGGAAAGAGGCAGCAACAAAGGTTAATGGTTGAATCTTCTTGCCTACTTTCCATGGCTGCTTCACCATCGTCTCTCGCCTGTGGGGAGAAGAAGCACTGGTGGCTTACCAATAAAAAGGTTTTTTTTTTTTTTCCCCTCAAAATTTGTAACCCATTAATGTCAATAGCTTGGATTCATATGTATATGGAAATGGAATGTAACATTGAAAATGTAATGCAGATAGTGGAGAGGTATGTGAAAGATGCGAAAATGCTGATTGCGACAGAGGAACAAAGAGAGACGGTGGCGGCTTTACGCCTACTTGAAGCGGCGTTGGCTATTTCACCGCGTATGGAGTTGGCGTTGGAGCTCAAGGCACGGTGTTTGCTTTCTCTGCGGCGGTTCAAGGAGGTTGCTGATATGTTGCAGGAATATATTCCTAGCCTGAAAATGTGCTCTGACGAGGAATCGTTCACTGGGTCATCGGATAATTCGTCAACTCAGTTATCGAGAGAGAGAGTGAAACTTCTCTCCCGCAACGGTGACTCGCTTGGTCAAAATGAACCGGCGTTTAAGTGCTTTTCTGTCTTGGATTTGAAGAAGAAAGTCATGACAGTACTCTGTAAAAACGTCGACAAAGAAGGCCAATGGAGGTAATTTGTTTTAGTATTTTTATTGTTTGTAGTTAACACGAAATAACTGGCAGAAAAGAGTTAACGCGAAATAACTGGCAGAAAAGAGTAAATGTTTTAGATAAAGCCAATTTAATCACATCTTAAAAAGTAATTTCTTAATAAATTTGGAATAACTCAGTCTGGTAATCTAAATTTACCGTACAGGTACTTGGTTTTGGGTCAGGCTTGTTGCCACCTGGGCTTAATGGAAGACGCAATGGTGCTGCTTCAGACAGGAAAGCGCCTCGCCACGGCAGCTTTTCGCCGGGAAAGCATTTGCTGGTCGGACGACAGCTTTTCCTTAAAGAGATCCCCACTCTCTGGCGAAACATCAATCAATAATCTTCAACCTTCAACTCCTCCAAAAACAGAATCTGAGAGCATTTCTCAGCTTCTCAGCCACATCAAGCTCCTAATCCGCCGTAAGACCGCCGCAATGGCAGCCCTGGATGCTGGGCTTTACGCAGAAGCTATTCGACATTTTTCGAAAATTGTGGATGGCCGCCGAGGAGCCCCTCAGGGGTTCTTGGCGGAATGCTACGTGCTCCGTGCCTCGGCTTATCAATCAGCAGGCAGAATAGCAGAAGCAATTGCAGATTGCAATAGGACCTTAGCATTGAACCCTTCTTGCATTCGGGCTCTTAGTGTCAGAGCAGCCTTATTTGAAAGCATAAGATGTTTGCCTGATAGTCTCCACGATCTAGAGCATTTAAAACTCTTGTATAACTCGAGTCTACGCGATAGGAAAATGGCCGGACCAGTATGGAAGCGCCAGACCATTGAGTACCGGGAAATTCCTGGAACACTGTGTTCATTAGCTGCGAAAATCCAGCAATTGAAGCAAAGGGTTGCTGCTGGTGAAACTGGAAATGTAGACTATTATGCTTTGATTGGATTAAGACGGGGTTGTTCAAGATCAGAACTGGAAAGAGCTCATTTGTTGTTGACACTTAGACACAAGCCTGATAAATCTTCCAGTTTCATTGATAGGTGTGAATTTGCAGATGATGGGGATATAGATTCAATTAGGGAACGAGCAAAAATGTCTGCTTTGCTTTTGTATAGATTGATTCAAAAGGGTCATGCTAGTGTAATGGGTACGATTCTGGACGATGAGGCGACTGAAAAGCAAAGAAACAAGGCAAAATCCTCGACCAGGCCCATTTCAGATGGTAATCATAACAATGCCCCGCCACCATCTGTGTTTCAAGGAGTTTTCTGCAGGGACCTTTCTGTGGTTGACACTTTGCTTTCTCAGGCCGGATTTAATCGTCCAATGCCAGTGAAATACGAAGCATTGAGCTGCTGATTATTATTGAGTTGATTTTCGAATAATTTGGACTTAAAAGCTCTATGAAAAGGACTATTCAGATCCAAGATTTTGTACAAGTTTTGGAAAATTTATCATTTCCCGCCAGGAAAAAATATTTATGCTACCTTTATTTTCTTTTATGGTACATGTATGTACAGTTTAATATCAATTTCAGTACTTTACTTTAAGATTGTTAAGCTAACATATTAATTAATTAATTTATTTTTTAATCTGAAGCTAACATATTAATTAAATTTGCTGGAAAGGGGACTCATAGGAGGTTACATTTCACTGAAAAGGGGCACATAAGAAAACAATCAATCGTTTTTTTGGCTTCTATCTCGTGTCTTATCTGGTTAGGCTTTTGAATCTAGATCTGCTATTCTTTCTTTAGATAACTTTATATATATTATATACATTATTATTATACAAATGCATGTAAGCAAACAAATTTAAGCCTCATAACTATACATCTCACCTATTTTTAGGAATAATTACATTAAAAAGTAATATTGTGTATAATTTTTATTAAGTTAAAGAGATGAGACAACAGATTACCATCTACATAGTGTACATGTCAGCCTTATCCTATTCTGCCAAAACCTGACATTCTATAGATTTTCATTTGCTAAATTTTTTGCTTCATCGCCTCATTGTAAGTTTGTAACTTGTCTTCATTTAATGCAACTTAGTGTTGACATCTACCAATCCCTGTCTTGGAGGAATCCAATGGGGATTTTGGTAACGCCGGGTAAAAATCAATCCGTGTATTACTATTTGGTCGAGCTAGTAACAATGGATACGATACTGGGTCCAATTTCAAGAAAATGTTCTATATTTGAAGGTGGAGAAAGAAGATAGTTAGTGTTATTAGAGCATCTCTAATGTTTTATACATATTTTTATCTATTTGACAATTAAATAGATGAATATTTCATTCATTTTCATAAAATAGATAACGAAATTTTAAACTTATCTCCAATAGTCATTGTCTACAATTTTCTATATATACATATGTCATCAAATAAGAATCATTTTCTTAGATAAAATAAATGTAAAATTAACATTTACCTAATCATTTTGTTTAGCCTATTATTTATACTTAGATATAGAACAAGATAATATCCATACTACATCAGTATTATTATTTATTTATTCTATGTGTCAATGATTTTTTTCACAATCAATAAACTGTTAGAGATGTCCTTATGGATTTTAACCTATCTAAATATCCAAATTTATGAAATTTTCAATCTGGACGTTAATAATTTCAAACACAATTTTTAGTTGATTGGAGATAAATGTCACGTGACATGTGGTTTGAGTATATAAAAATTGCTCGATATTATTATTATGAAAACTAGTAATTGCACTCGTGCGATGCAAGGAATAAATAATATTTATTGAATAAGTTGTAAAAATACAATGTCCGATAAAAATAACACAATAAAAAAATAATAATAATAATAACTTGCATACTCAAATTGTGAATAATTTGTAATTTCATTTCTCCCTATAAGATTTCTTACTTTAATGCATAAATTGTATATTCAATATACAATCAAAATATCAAAAAAGAAAAGAAAAGTTATGAATTGCATTTTTTTTAACAGTTAATTGTTCATTATCTAGTTTCCTTAGTTTATTTATTCATATAGAATTGATTATTCAAAAATAATTTTTTTTTAATGTTCATTCACAACCACATATTATTTAAAAATTAATTTTTCACAATTGCACATACTACTTTTTAACCACACATTTTAAAAAAAGAAAATCATTTTTTTTTTACAATCAATAAGTCATTTATTACATGTCACTTATAATTAATTTTGCATTAATTGAAGTTTCCTAATTCAATTATTAAAATAATTAATAAAATTACAAAGTTTCCTAAAATAGCAGGGAAAAATGGCGAGAAATTATGTGTGGGTTTTTTTGACGGCTATACTATTATTATATATATTAAGTCTGTAATATATATTTTACAAATTGATGTTATTTTAAATTTATAAAAATTAAAAAATAGATAAATGAACAAAATGAGTAAATTTATAAAATTAATTTCAAAATTACCAAAGAGTTTATCGAAACCTGAAGTTGTAGAAATTAAAATGATTCAATTGAATTTACTTAGAAAGATCGAATGTCATTATTTCTTTTAATTTGATAAGAAAAAAGATTTGAAATTAATCATTTATGTCAAATTGAAGTTAGGTAAGAAATGATAAATATCATTTTATGTCTTAGATGAGATAAATTAAAAAGATTAGATATTGAAAAAAGTAAAAAAGTATAAGTAAAACTTTTACCTTTATTATTTGAGGCAATTTTAAGAATGATATATTTAGAGTTTGCTCTCATTTGTTAACTTGTATTGAATTTCTCGTTAAGATCATGAATTTGACACCTATATTACATATTTTTTGACAAAAAAATATTACAATAATTATCAAAAGAATAAAAATAATATACAATTTGATCTTTTTATAGATTTTTTATTTTTTACAATCAATAAGTCATTTATTACATGTCACTTATAATTAATTTTGCATTAATTGAAGTTTCCTAATTCAATTATTAAAATAATTAATAAAATTACAAAGTTTCTTAAAATAGCAGAGAAAAATGGTGGGAAATTATGTGTGGATTTTTTTGACGGCTATACTATTATTATATATATTAAGATGATAAACCAATTGAAGTTGAGATTCATCAATTTAAATGAAAATAAGCCCGTGTTTGATAGCGATGAAGGAATTTGGATAAAAAAAAAATTGAATTCTTGAGAATTAGAAGTTTAATATATTTTATTAGTTTAATTTTCTAGGTAGAAAAGTGAGGAATTTTTTAACTTTTGTTAATAAAAAAATTTTAATTTTTCACATTTATATTTGATAATAATAATGTTAATTTTTGAAAATAAATAAATTAATTAACAATAATAAAAATGATTAAACTGTCGAAAATAGTAAAAAAATTTCCATAGAAAATAAAACATCCTCCCACGATACTTGGAAAACAAATTTCTCCAAATAAAGGAAATACAGAATTTCGAGACAAGGAAAACGAATTTCATAAAAAATTTAGACGATCAAAAAGCGTAAAAATTGAAATATCACTTGAAAAAATACATTTTTCATGGTAAACTTTGATAAATGAAACACAGCCTAAAATCACGTTTACAAAATTGAGATCGTACAGAGCAAAATGAAGGGGTAATAAATGCACGGGTGTGTAGTCGTAGAAGTTTTTTTACTATTCAAACTTTTACCGATCATCATTACTAACGGTGGCAGGGTAATTAGTGACTGGTAGTACGGTTTTTATTGCTTTTTACTTTTCATAAAGTTTTGTATTTTCAGACACAGTTTCAAAAGCATACAATCATAATTCAACAAAGGTAAAACAAAAACAATTGTGTTGATTGAAACATGCATCATCACTGTACCCACCAGCAGATGTTACATTTGTAATCATTAAAGACAAATTTACATCATACAATTTTTATTCAATTTTACTAAGGGTGAAAATCTGATCTTTCAAGACTCAACATGGCCTTCATCATTTTAAAAAGTTGCTACGAAAAACTCGACCTTCTAAAAAAAGTAAGGATAATAGTGAAATTTTAAGATGCTGTGTTCGATAAATGGCAAAATTTGATTTATAAACATGTTTATAAATTACATAATTTCTAAAATCAATTTTTTTTAATCATATATATTTTCTCTCTCCAATTTTTAATCACTACTTTTTACATCAAAATCATAAATAAACCAATTTATAAACTAAACAATATTACCAAATGGTAAAACGACAATTTTTGGGTTTGAAGATCGAAACATTGAAAAAGAATATTCATTAATTATGAAGTCGAGCTACTATGACATGTTCGTCGATTGATAACAAATGAAACTTTTAGGTTTGAAACACATGCAAATCGATTTTATTTTAAACAAGACAAGTACAAATAAGTCAAATAACTAAAAATAATTTTGCTGAAGGGATGGAGTACAAATATTCTAACAAGCACTGGCTTTTTGTGGAATTTTTAGAAGACCGAAACTTTGTTTTGCTAAATATATTTATTTTCCCAACACACTTCCACTACTACTATTGCTCTTGCTCATTTTTACATTGTGTGACTTACCTTGGAAGGGAGTTTTGATTCTCCATTCATTTTTTTCTTGATAAAAAATAAAATAATTGGCTCTTCACTTCCACACTGATCTACAAAACCAATGATTCCCCGCTCCACGCTTCAAAAATATGGTTTTGTGGAAGAATCCCATCTTGCCTTGTCTATCTCAGATTTTTATGTTAATGAATACATAATCAATATCTTTGCTTTATTAAGATTTAAGGGGAATATCAAAACTCTCCTACATCAATTTTAGCTTTCCATTTTCTTATTCAATATTTCTAAATAAACATTATTTTGGGACCTGAAAAGTAGACATTGTCGACGTGTTGCCTCTTAATTGAATGATGAAGAGACGTTCATGTAATGAAACACGTGATCCACATCTTCATAACTCAATGTCGAGACGTCACCTTTGTCTTATTTTCTTGTCCCAAAAAATGTCCATATAAATTAACTGATTCAAATTACATGAGATTTAATTTAACCCTTGATATCTTGAAGATGGTGACTTTTATAATAATATCAAATTACTTATTTCATCTTAAATGATCGACCATCTTTGTAATATTAGTTCAAGCCTTAGGAATCATGCATTAAAAATTGAATTCATCGAGAACAATAATTTATGACGGTATAGATCACATCCATTCTTTCATTTTTTCTATGTTTGTCTTTTTTAGGGAATAGCCAAATAATATTTTGGGGTTTGTATTTTTATTTTTATTTTTATTTTTTTCCACATTTCCCAAGCGACTCTATAGTCTATACTATTGGTGTAATAAGATAGTGACATTCCTATTACTTACAAAATGTGAATATTAGAAGATTTGAGGCCCAACAATTCAAGACTGGCCAAGATCAGCTGCTCGGGGTCAAAGCGGACAATAGTCCACTAAGAAGAAGAGTTCTGGAACCAATGTCTCATTTGAAATTTCGAAAATTATGCCCCTGCCCTGCCCCTAATCATAATAATCAAATCATGTAGAAGTTGTAGATCAATTTCGTGGACTAAACCAAGAGGGGGAAGTCGAGCTTGTCTATCTACTTGAAGTTCGTGGAGTAAGAAAGACTACGTCTTCAGCCATGGACAAATACCGGAACTCCCTGGTCACTTCCTTCGTCTGATTTCTTTCGCCAGTACTCTTCTTTTTCTGATTTACTTCATCAAGGGATCCCTATGGTATGCATCTATCCTCCTCCACTTTCTTGATCTTATTATAACTAATCATATGTTTAATTGCTATGAACTGTTAAGATTGCAAAAAGATATAGAAATATATAAAAAGTTGCCAAAAGTTGCATCTGCAAAAACGAGAGTGAAGTGTAAGGAATCAATAGTACAAGGTGAAAAGGAACTTGCTCAATTATTTTCTCAAGAATCAATTCAAGGGGTGAATGTATCTTCATTGGTGTCGACTCAAGTGCTACAATAGTATGGACAAAGAAGTTCTTAAACACGAAAAATGCGTGCTTGTCACGCGTCGATTTGGTCAAAAGCAGGAAAAAAACGTTCACATTTTTTTTTATCTATAAAGCGTGCGCTTAGATTTCTTTTATTTAATTTTTTTATGCTTTAAAGTATGCATAAAGTTTAAATCTAGTACGTAGGAATTGAAAATCGCTTTTTAACGTCTACTCTCGCTTAAGCTTGAAAAACTTGACTTTCAATTTTCACGTTTTGTCACATTTCACACTTTTTAGAACACTGTGAAAGAGTGAGCTATCCCCAAGCCGTTGTCAATTTGGAACATAGATTAAGATGTTGATCGAAAGCTCCATTATTCCGAATAGTGATAAACGCTTTTCAAAATCAATCGAAGCAATCAAGAATCTCATCACCTCTTAGGTTTGTGTGCTCTACTTGGTAACATTGTTTGATTTATAAACTGATTTATTTTTTATTTTGAACACTTTACCGAACACATGCTTAGTTGTTAATTGTGTAAAAGCTATGGCCAAATAAAACATTTTTGTAAATAAATCACTAATACGTCTTAGGTACCTTTTTAAAAAAATTTACGAAAAAATCCGCAACCGTTACTCACTGGGTAAATCATCGAGTTGACGCAATAACTTGCAAATCACACAGTCAAGTAAATCGCACTAGGTAAGGCCGGTGCGATGTGCTTGACTGAGAAAATATTGATAGAAGGAATCGAACTCGTGAACAAAGACTTCTGTCTCACTTATTCCACCAACTCGGCCATTCCATGAAAGGTGACTTGGGAATCCTTTTTAAGTCTGCATAAGACGAGGGAATGAAAGAACGTGCAGAAAGAATGAGCTAACCTTCAAACTTCGTCCTCAATTTGAAATTGTAGACTAGAAGATTAAAAAAACTGAGTTTCTAGTTGTCAAGCTAGCTAGAACTAGCTCGCTTGATAACAAAATTAAAGCCACATGGAAAGGTTCAATGGTTACCCTGACTAAGTAAAAATTTAAATTTATTGTTATTAATTAATATAAATTTAATTCATGGATTAATGTGTAGATATGTCATATGCGCGATAAATTATCATAAAAAATAATAATTTCTTCTTTTCTTGTGGCTAAAGAAAAGGGCTGTTCACACTTTCTCACAAATTTAACTATTTTTTTTTTTTTTTGGTAGTAAAGACTTTTGTGGCATCTCTTTCTCTCTCAAACACTCACGGTTAGGGGTGGTCATTAATCCACCCAACTCGTTAAAACCGTCCAATCTTATCCAATCCAATTCAACCCAATCGATTTGGGTCGCGTTATGGATTGGGTGAAAAACCCAACGCAACCCAACCCAACAATTTTTTTTAAAAATAAGATCATTTAAATTTCAAGAATCTCAAGCACATTTTATAATTTGGATGAAATTCAAATATAGTTTGAATATATTTTAGTTTTATTAGCAAGTATTTAATTTATTATATTTGAGCTTATTGTATTGTACATAATTAATTTTAATTAATAGTTAATTTACGAGCTTAATTTTTTAAATTTCAAAATTTTTTGTTAATTGGACCAATGTTCTGTACGACGAATTTCGAAGTATTATTAAAAATACTGAAATTGTTACAAATTGAATTTGAGAAAATACAAGTGGATAACTCCAGTGAATGCAAAAAATTGCGAAATCCTCTGATTAACGATCTGCGTATTTGAAGACAAGGGGTCACGTGGCCTGATTCCTGGACTTCTGAATTTGCTGAAAATTTTGATTTGTCGAGAGATTACTTGTTTGTCACTTAGAACTTGAGACTTGAATTTGAACTTTGGATTTGCACTTCGGATTGACTTGCTTTGATTTGAAGAAGACTTTGATCTTCTTGAAATTGATTTGAACTTACTTGATTTGAAGAAGACTTTGATCTTCTTGGATTTTGGACTTGGCTTGAAGTTTGAGAGAATTTTGGTATTCTCCACCTGCAATTCTCTTTTCTTGCTTTTCTTTCTTTTTTTTTTCCCTTCTTTTTTCTTCTTTTTTCTCTTTTCGTTTTTTATGGACCAATGGTCCTATTTATAGAAAAAAATTTGTAACCATCCCATTTATTTAAATATTTAAATAAATAAAATGGTTAGGTTTTTTTTTTTTTTTGAAAAGTAGAATGGACCTCATCCATGGACTTCTTTTTGGTGGGCTTTAGTGGACTTTAGTTAATGGACTTAATTGGGTTAAAATAAAATTAAATTGATCAAATCCAATTAATATTTATAAATATTTTTAATGTCTACATGCTCAAACCACCCAACCCAATCCGACCCGATCGAAACTTGATTGTGTTGGGTTTAAACTCGTGCTTGAGTTGGATTGGGTTCGAATTGAACAAGAAATCGATCCAACTCAACAGTCAACACACGTCCACCCCTACTCACGGTCACGGAGGACTCTTTTATAGATTATTGTATGATAATAAATTTATGTTTGGTAAGTTAGTAATAATACTCCATAATAATGTAGTTTTTTAATGAGGTTAATGTTTGAATGTTGGAAAGATCGAGAGAAAAAACAAAAGAGTAATTGATGGTGGTCAGATATGATGATTGTGGTCATGTGAAGGAATACTATGCACTTTTTTCATTTGTATTTTCAAGCATTTTGTGCTTTATAATCTCTCTATTTTGGAGTGGGAAAGGAAAAAAATAGAGCAAACGTTAAAAATAAATAAGTTATGCTAATGAATCTGCCTTCACGTAGAGACTAGATGAAATTTTTCTAAGTAAACATCATATTTGGATACGTGATAACAACATATCGAACAAATATAATTCAATGAAGTTACAAAAATAAATAAATAAACGATATTGTAGAATTTTCAAGAAATTATTACATCTCGCAAAAGCATATGATTCTTAATATTGTCCATTAATTATTCTTCTCGTTTTTTATATGATAAGTATGCACTACTTTCGATTGCATTACCGTCTCTACTTAGAGGGGTCATCAACTATATGATGAATCCGAATAAAATTTCTTGTTTGATAAGATATTTTTCTTAAAAGTTTTAAGTTGATCAAACTTCATTTTTATTTTATTAAATTCACAATTCTTATCTACTTTTCATCTTTTAACCTTATATTTCATGGATCCATAAATTTAAAATCTCTAAAACACTCGGAAACATGACCACTAAAAAAATGAAATATTGAGCTTCTTCTAGAGTTATGAAATGTTATTATTATTTATTATATGTAAATTTTGTGTATATTTCACTCATGTGCACATTATATTTATTACTACAATCACGTGCCACTCGATTCCTCACGGGTTCAGCTCTACTGCTAAGCACCTTGTCAGTTCAATGGGTACTCGGACCATGTCCAACTTGAGATATAACTTACAATTTACATCCTCCACCAATTTTCAGTGCATGAACAGTGGAGAGCTTAAGGTTGACGTTCAACCTTTTTAATAAGGTATTAAAAGAGTGGAGGAGGGAGTAAACAATTTAGAATCTCTTTGAAAACTGTATTTTTTTTGTTTATAAACTAATTTATAAATTACACAATTTTTCAAACCACTTTTTAACCACACATTTTACCTCAAAAATATAAATAAACAAATTTATAAACTAAATTTTTTTACCAATTTTGATGAAAGTTGATAAAATATGTAGTTAAAAGTTGTGATACCTATAAAATATTAAAATGTGATTAAAATTAATTGTTGACTTTAACTTAAAGTTTAATAAGATCTTTTAGAGTTATCAAACCAGCGATAAGTTATTGCCTCATGTTAGTGCTATTTACGTCAATTTACCTTTATTATAATACTATAAAACAGAACTTTCTTGTTACCATTTCGTCGTTAGCCCTTCGGACTAGTTAGGAAAAATACATATATAAGGTATTTATTATACACAATTTCAATTTTAAAATATAAATTCAAAAAATTCAAAAAATAGGTTGTAATTATAATTAGATTAAATTAAAAAATTATTAAATATATATATATATATATCAAGGTCAGAACACTATAATATCAGGTTACAACTTATCAAAATAGTAAATCAAAAATCAAACTTATTTTTACATCATGATTAATTTCAAAGTCACATATTTTAAATTAATCGATTACTAATTATTTTTAGGCAACAACTTATCAAATTATTATGTCACAGATCTTTTAAGTCACAATTATCAAATTATTATGTCACAATTGACTTCTTAATTATTAGGTCACAACGACACACACCCACATCACAATCTCACCACCACCACCCTCAATGTCGTCGTCGTCTCAACACTGCTGCCACCACAATTGCCCCAATCAAAGGAAAAATAAAAAAATCTGCTCCTGTAAAAATTCCCGCTTGAACCCTATCAAATCGGACAACACCACCTCTTCCATCACCACCCACAACCACCACATCACCATATACCACCACCCAAGAACACGGTCGAAGATCGAAATCCTCGCTACCGCGAGAAGCAAGCAGTGGCGATCTTGTCGACGATCTTTGAAACAACGGCGACGGTCCGACGAAGTGGGATGGGGTGGGGTCGTGGGAAAAAGGGGCTTGTGTTGCCAGATCCTTATGCATCTCCTTGCCGTCTGTCAATTTTGTTAAGGAAGAGAGATGAGAGAGAATTGTCTGTCTGTTGGATGAGAGAAGAGAGTGGTAAGAGAGAATGAATTTGAGGAGATGTTGTGAATGTGGGTGATTTATTTTTATTTAATATTATTATTATAAATGTTGTTGAAAAACAAAACTTAAAAGCCTATCTGTATGTAATTTGGGAAAATTACACAGGAACCTACTTTTTAAAGATGCACTTCAAAATTCTGGTGCGGTAAATTTTTTTTCTAATTTTCAGGTGTTAATTAGTATAATTAACTAATTAAACGTAATGAAAAATTAAAATAAATCCACAATCCTTTTCATCCCTCTCATCTCATTACCCCTGAGTTCTGGAGAGGAGGAGGCGTTGTCGAGGACTTCGGCTTCCGACATGGAGGATTAGCACGAGGCAATGCTAACATCGACGTGCAAGCAGATGAAGACAGAACTAAAGTTGTGAGGAATAAATCGAGTGCGGTGGACTGATTGTGGTGGTAGCGGTCAACGGCGCTTGCTCGAGGTGGAAGGAGGAGCCGCAGTCGATGATTTTAGCTTGGAAAAATTTCTGAACGAAGCATTAATCAGAAAATTCAGGCCAAATCGAAACTCTGTTCGACAAACAGCCATCGTATTTGGATTTGTAAGGCTGAGAAACTTCTTTTTCTACAGTTTGGGATTTTCCAGTAGGTGGTCCGACGGTGGCATGGAGGGTGGAGGTTCAGATTTTTTTTCCGGATTTTCCTCGAAACAGCAACGTCTACTGATTGAGGCTCTTTTTTTTTGTAATCGAAATTTAAAAATGGTGATGGTGGTGGATTGAGGCTTAAGTGGTGGTTGTGGTGTGTTGTTGGTAGTGGTGGATTGAGGTGGTGGTGTGATGGTGATAAATTGAGGCTTCGGTGGAGTTTGCTGTCTGTTGATGGTAATGGTGGTAGTGGAGGAGGCGGCGATGGCGGTGGTTGGGGATTTGATGCTTTGTAATGTCGTCGTCGGAAATGGCGGGGTTGAGTGGTAGATAACTGGATCATATTTTTTTTCCATTTTTGGCAGTACCGACTGAGGGATTTTTGGGGTGGGTGGGAGGTAGAAGAGAGGGGGTTAGAGTTAGGGGTGGGTGGGAGGTAGAAGAGAGGGGGTTAGAGTTAGGGTGGGAGTAGGGTAAGGTCTTGTGGGGGTTTGGGGTGGGGTGATATATTGTGATGATTTGTTGTGATTGTGACTAATTATTAGGTAAATGTGACCAAAATATGACTAATTGTGACTTTGTGCTACTTGTGACGAGTATGGAATGTGATCAATTATTAAGTAAATGTGACTAAAATATTAATTAATTGTGACTTGTGATAGTGCGGATTGTGATCAATTATTAGGTAATGGTGATCAAAATATTGATTAATTGTGATTTTGTGCAACTTGTGACAAGAAATATTGACTAATTGTGATAAAAAAAAACGTCTTAGTTGTGACAAATAATCAAATAATATGTGATCAATTATGGATGATTGTAACCAATTATATTAGAGATTGTGACCAACAATGACTTTGTGTAACCAATGGACGAGGACGTGATGTGACCTACAATTGTGTCAAGTATGACTATGTGTGACCGAGCTATGACTTTGTGAGAACGAACTGTGACCTTGTGTAATCGAACTTGACCTCGTGTGACCGAAGAACTGTAACCTAGTGCTACCGAATCGTGACCTTGTGCGACCCAACCGTGACTTTGTGCGACCGAACTGTGACCTCGTATGATCAAATTGTGACCTTGTGTGACTTTTGTGGGTGGGGTGCGGGTGGAGTGTCGTGGGGTAGTGTGAAATTTGCAACTAAATTTGTTATTGTGACTGAATTGTGACTTTGTGTGACCAATTGTGACTTTACTAATGGGGGTGGTGGGGTGGGTGAGATGGGGTGAAATTTGTGTCTAAATTTGTAATTGTAACTGAAATGTGACCAAAATATGACTATGTGTGACCGAATTGTGACTTTGTAAGAACGAAGTGTGACTTTATGTGATCGACCTGTGACCTCGTGTGATCTAACCGTGACCTCGTTTGACCTAATTGTGACCTAACTGTGACCTCGTTTGACCAAACTGCAACTTTGTGTGACCGAACTTTGACCTTGTGTGACCAACTGTGACTTTGGTGAGGTGGGATTTTACATCGAAATTTGTAATTGTGACTATGTGTGACTTAACTGCGATCTCGTGTCAACTTACGTGACTGACTGTGATTTTGGGAGTGGGGATGGTGGGGTAGAGGTCGGGTGAGGCTAGAAAAAGTAGAAGAAATCATTTTTTTGTGGTGAGGTAGGGTCGAAGTGGGTGGGTTGGTGGGGGGGATCGAGGTTGAAAAAGTAGAAGAAAAAAATCATTTTTTTGTGGGTGGGGGTAGGGTAGGGTGGGGAAAAGTAGAAGAAAAAAATCATTTTTTTAGAGTGGGGTGGGTGGGTGGATAGGGTGGGGGTCTAGGTTGGGTTGGGGGTTGGAAAAAGTAGAAGAAAAAAATTATTTTTTGGGTGGGTGGGGTGAGGTGGGATGAGATGAGGTGGTTGGGGTGAAGTGTGAAAAAATAGAAGAAAAACAATTTTTTGATGGGGTATGGTGGGTGGCTGGGTGCGGTGCGGTGTGATGGGGTGGGGTGGGCGGTTGGGGGGAAGTGTAAAAAAATAGAAGAAAAATTATTTTTGGATGGAGTGGAGGTGGTTGGAAGGGGGTGTAAAAAATAGAAGAAAAATCATTTTTGGATGGGAGTATGGTTGGATAGGATGGGGCGGTTGAGGTGAAGTGTGAAAAAATAGAAGAAAAATCATTTTTGGGTGGGGTGGGGTGGGGTGGGGTTGCTAGGGTGGGGTCTGGTGGGGTTGTTAGGGTGGGGTGTGAAAATATAGAAGAAAAATCATATTTTGGTGGGGTGGGGTGGGTAGGTGGGTGGCGAGGTAGGGTCAGGGCGGGGGTTGGTAGGGGAGTGAAAAATTAGGAAAAAAAATTAATTTTGGGTGGGGTGGGGTTGGGGATGAGTGACAGGGTAGGGTCTGGGTGAGTCGTGGAAAAGTAGTAAAAAAAATCATTTTGGGTGAAGTGGGTTGGGGTAGGGTCCGGGGCAAGGCTGAAGGGGGAGTTGAAAATTAGTGCAAAAAAATTAAGTTTGGGTGGGGTGGGTGGGGTTGGGGTAGGTGGCGGGGTAGGATATGATAGGGTCTAGGCGAGTTGTGGAAAAGTAGTAGAAAAAAATCATTTTGAGTGAGGTGGGGGTGGGATAGGGTAGGGTGGGTGGATTGGGTTTGGGGAGCAGTGGGGTGAGGTGGGGTGGGATGGGACGGGTGGGTGGGTGGGTGGGTGTCTGAGATGAGAAAAAAATAGAAGTAAAATTATTTTTGTGGTGTGGTTTGGTGGGGGTGGGTGGGGTGGATAAGTTGGTGTCGGGGTGGGGGTGAGTGTGAAAAAGTAGAAGGAAAAAATTCATTTATTGATTTGAGGTGGGGTGTGTGAGTGGGGGTGGGTGGGTGGAGTGGGGTTGGGGAGGGGTGCGATGGGGTGGGGTGGATAAGTTGGTGTCGGGGGTGGGGGTGAGTGTGAAAAAGTAGAAGGAAAAAATTCATTTATTGAGTTGAGGTGGGGTGGGTGGGTGGGTGGGATAGGGGTGGGGGTGGGTTGCCGGGGTGGGGTGAGGTGAGTGCGGGGTTGAGTTGGATTGGGTTGGGATGGAGTGGTTGGTGGGTGGGTGGGTGTGATGGGATGGGACTAGTGGGTGGGTGGGGGGAGAAAAAAATAGAAGTAACATCATTCTTGTGGCGTGGTGTGGTGTGGTGGGGTTGGTGGGTGAGTGAGTGGTGGCGGGGTGGTTGGGTGCGTGGGTGGGTGGGGTTGGGGAGGTGTGTTGGGTGGGGTGGGTAAGGTGGTGTTGGGGGTGGAGGTGAATGTGGAAAAGTATAAGGGAAAAAATTATTTTATGGGGTGGGGTGGGGTGGGATGGGGTGGGTGGAGGGTTAGATTGAGATGGAGTGGTTATGGATTAGATATTATTTTTATTTTATTATTTAATATTATACCTTTCTTTGTCAACTCATTATAATTATTATAATATTGTATTAATTAATTAACATATTAAGACCTGATTTTTACAAAAAAAATTTAAGTTTGTTATGTTTAAAAAATGAAAGTTTTAGTTGTATATTTATGTACTTTTCCCATGTAATTTCCTCTTACAAATATCATGCTCCAAAATCCAACTTTAGCCCATTTGGCATCCAGCCCAAAACTTAGGAAACGGAAAACTTAATATGTATTCACATAATAAAATATTCTACATGTAAACTAAAAATTTATCCATACTTTTTAACCAAACATTCTTAAAAAAAATCACTACTCAAATACTCAATGGGCATCAAACAGGGATATAATGTATTTAACTTTTGCACATAATCTGCTTATAGCTGTTCCGATATTCATCCATGCACACAGCCATGGACCATTAAATATGAGCACAAGTAACAAAAATACATTATCGATTGATTTATTAATCAATATGATATCTTGCACAGTAAGAACGTTTATTCACTAAGCCACACCAGAAAATATAATACTTATACAAAGAGGACTAATATTTACTTCTTTGATTTGGAGGCCCTTTTTGTAGGACTCTTTCTAATACTCCCTCTCTTCTTTCTACACCCTGTGCAAAACCAGTCCTCCTCTGGAACCTCTTCAAGTGGAGGATCACAGCAATCAATATGGGTACCAATGCCGCACCCATCCGAACCACTATCGTCACCACAAATAAGCATTTCATCGCCTCGATCACCAGACCCACACACGGCACATGCTAAATCATCATTTTCTGGTGTTCTCACTTCCTCAACGACCTCTTCCATGCAATTTTCTAGGTTCTTGAGTGACTTCTCAGCCCAAGCATGGGTATTATATTGTACGTGCCGTTCTAGGGAATAACCGGGCTTGCAGACATACTCGACCAAATAGTCAGCTACCACACAAGGTATTTCATGCCTCAGGAACTCCTGAACCCACATATCTATACGTGGAACGCCAGGACTAACAATGGCGAAATCGACCTTTGATTTCAGAAAGCGCGTGTATGGGGGTGAAGTTGCCAATATGGTCCCATCTCCAGCCTTCACAACACGTTTCAAAGTGTCCTGATTGGTGACCAGAGTATTATTGGGGAAAAAAAATGAAGAAAAAGAATTAACAGCATACTATAATTGTGAGTAACCAAGTGAAGAGTTACAAATGAAAAACTATCATCCAATCAACTTGAACATCAAAATTTGAGAAATCAGCGTGGCCGATTGACAACATACCAAAGGAGGGGCAATGCATTCTCCATATATGATAACATGCATTCCATAAAGTGCACCATGACCCGTTCTCTCCCTTAAGAGACGCCATTTCCTTGGAGCCTCTAAGTTGATTGCACCATCTTCACTCAAGCATTTCTTGTGCCATTCGTATGGCTCCTCCGCCAAAAATCTTCCAGCCTCGTTGCTAGCCATTAAATAATCCGTTTTCAGAATCCAACTGCAAAATCAATTTATTTAAATTCAGTCACAAACTAAATCAACGATGCACTGATTTAAGAGCATTGCTTAATATAGGATATACCTTCCAGATGCTGCAGCAGCAAAAAACTTTTCAGTTCTTCTTACAGGATCTGGAACAATGAAATGTGTAGCCTGATATGACCACTGGTGAGAATCTCTGCATACTCTTCCTTTCAAATGCCTTAAGACCTGCAGAAACTCCTTCCTTTGTAGTTTATGTCCACTCAATATAAAACATGCAGGTTCAAATTTAGCCTTTACGATTTGTACCCCCTTCACTGAATCTGAGTCAGCTATGTTCATCCCACTTTTCAGAGGTTTTTTTGAAGAGACAAGTGCCAATTCCCCAGCTGCTTTTTTATCCGTGCTCACATTTTGATCCCCAACAGTAACAGGTTCATTTTCCGTCTCTACATGTATAGGGCGTTTTAACTTCTTGGATGGTCTTGCCTTACTTTTATCAGTCAAAGAAATAGTTTCTTTGTCATCTGCCTGTGTCTTCTCTTCACCCTGTTTAGTGTTGGATCCATCCTCCTGAGCGTCATCCCGATGACTCTCCAAAATTTCTGTCCTTAAAGACACCTTAGTCTTAGTTAAACTATGCTTCTTTCTCTTGGTAAATTTTCTCTCTCTATCATCCTCTACAGATCTTGATTGACTCAATCCAGTTTTCTTGCCACAAAAAGAGTTATTAACTTCAGTGTCATTTTTATTTGCCCCAGATTTTGCATCCTTTTTCAGTGTTCTTGCCTTGGTTTTATCAGCCAAAGAAATAGTTTCTTTGTCATCAGCCTCTGTCTTCTCTTCATCCTGTTTAGTTTTTGATCCATTCTTCTGAGCATCCTCCTGATGACTCTCCAACTTTTTTGTCGTTAAAGATGCCTTATTCTTAGTTTTAGTTAAACTATGCTTCTTTCCCTTGGTTACTTTTCTCTCTCTAGCATCCTCTACAAGTGCTGATTCGCTCAATCCAGCTGTCTTGCCACAAACAGACTTATTAGCTTCAGTATCACTTATATTTGCCCCAGATTTTGCATCCTTTTTTGGTGTTCTTGCTTTGGTTATATTGGCCGAGGAAATAGTTTCTTTGTCATCTTCCTTAGTCTTTGTTTTGGTTAAACTGTGCTTCTTTCCCTTGCTTATTTTTCTCTCTCCGGCATTCTTTATGGGTCTAGATTCGCCCAATCCAGTTTTGTTGCCACAAACAGCCTTATTAACTTCAGTGTCCTTTTCATTTGCCCCATAATTTGCATCCATTTTCTTCACACCTTTAACGTTTCCATCAGCTTGCTTGGTTATATCATTAACATCTACCCTTTTATCTGTACAAATATTTTCTAAATGTGGAGCTTCCACTCCAGTAGACCTCTGTTTGTCACCTGTCTCATCAAATTCATGTTCCACATTGTCCTCTGGAGCTTCAGTTTCATCATACACATGTCCATCTTTATCAGTACAAGCCATCTGAACCTTCTTAGGGCTAGCAACTTTCTCATAGCCTTCCTTTGATACTGCTCCAATTGAATACCTTGCAGAATCATTCAGTGAGCCCACTTTATGAAGGCTGATAGAACCTTTAGGTTTCGTTGTGTTTCCTTTACTGATAATTGATCCAGAACCAGATGTCTTTTTCACGAGCATCTTTCTCCCAAGTAATTTTGATCGAGGGACAGTATGTCCTTCCTTTGGAAAGTCCAAATCAACCTGAACATTGATTTTCCCCCCATCTGATACATTAGCTCCAGATGATGATTGTTCAATATTTTGTAGATTGCTTTGCTGCTTCTCAACTTCATCAGTGGATCTTTTTGTTCTGCTCGAACAAAGGTCTTTTGCATCCAAATTGCAGGACAAGCCCCTAATTTTCAATCCCTTGCCAGTACATTTAATCAGTTTATCACTGCATTCTTGCCTAGCCCCTGATATGGCAGTTGTGTAAATGTTAACAGCTTCCATAGGGTCCATATCAGCTTCCTTGCCCAAATTATGTACAAGAGGAATATGACCAATCAAAGATTCAGACACCAACCCTTCAGTTTTCTTTGCCAATGATTCATATCCCACTCTCATTTTTGGATCATTACTCATCTTTACTGATTTGGAACTACTATCCAAGATGGTCATTTTCCTCTTCTCAGGCAATGTCATAGTTTGCTTCCCATCAAGGTGCAATGCAGGTCTCTTTGAAGGTGTTTTTACTCTATCAAAAACAGCTCCATCCTGGTGCTTCTCCAAGAAGGATATGTCAAAACCACTACTCGCCCTAAGTTCGTCTGTGTTCGAGGTAGAAGTATTTCCTGCATTATTTTCAATTCTTTCAGAGAATAGCAGGAGACTGGGCTTCCCAGGAGTTTTCTTGGAATAACTATTCTCACTTAATTTTGACACGACGGAAGGAGACATCTTAGCACTTTTAGATGAGGAATCATATTCATTTTCAACCTTTTCAAGAAACCTTGAACCCGATGGCACATCAGAGTACATCTTTCCAGGAGTTCTAGCATTGCAAGAGCCTAGCATTTCAAGACGTTTATTATGAGTTTCTTTCAGAAACGATGATTGATCAAAGTTCACCTCCTTTGCAAGAGTAGATAGGACCTCATTGCTGTTGCCGATATTTGTCAAACTTTTAGATGCACTCAAATCCAAGCTGTTTCTCGAGACTTCCTGCTTCACTAGTGACTCATAAGGACTTTTCATCTCCGTTTGTGCATTCAGAGCACTTCCAACTCTTCTTTCTGTATTGTTCATAGTAGCCATGTCTTCTGTTCCTTCATCAGAATCCTTGGCTTCAGCTTCCATCACCTCCAACTCATACCCACTGCATGGGGGGTGGGGGGAATTAAGGATGGTTCAAAATTATCATTAAGGAAAAACTATGGACTTAAATCTAAAAAGGCCATCATCACTGACAGAAGAAGAGATGGAATCCAATTGCTAAAGAAAAGCTACTACAGCATATTGAAAATATAACTCTACCACGGAGGGAGGGAGGGAGAGAGAGAGAGAGAGAGATGTAACTCACCTCTTATCATATTCATCTTCTGGAAGAAGTTCCCAAGCCCTCAAACTGAAAAATACATAAAGACATAATTGATACTAGAAAAAAATACAATAATAGATAACAACAGAAACATAAAAAAAAAATGCTTAAAGCATTAGCGTGTAGCAAAGTAGCAGAATGAAATAACTACATTATGCCCCTGTTTGGCCCCTTTTAAATTTTTGACACATTTTTCTCTCTTCATATTTATCAATAAAATAATAATATTACAAATAAACCCAAAAAAAATTCCCTACTTTTTAACCACATTCTCCTAAAAATCACTATTCATTTCAAATAAACTCTTTTTAAACAAAAACATCAAACATGGGCATTTGATAAACAAAATAGAAAAAATCCTAATAACATCAACAGCATAAAGATTAGATAGGGCATACCAATCTTCCAACCAGCGATGGTTGACAAGCTTTATCTTCTTCATCTTCTTGGCAAGCTGATATTTCTCCCCTATTCAATAAACAATTTTCTATTTAAATCCTATGTTGCATAATACTTCATCAATCAAAATAAACTATAGATGTTTACAAACATGAGTATAACATCCATACACAATTAATGGCTCCAAACACACAAAATATTTGTGTTTTTCAATTTGTCCACTGATGATTCAGTTCAAATGTATACACGAGCAGAGAGATGTATTCTAGATGAAAGCAATAAATATAAATACATGCAGATTGACAAATATTGATTTCTTTAGAAACACTGGGATTCCAGCAAGAAAGCAGACATGGAGAGGTGAAATGCTGGTTAAGTGATAAAAGAGTTTATTAACTAACAACTAGCTGGTGAAGAAATTTCATTCTGATAAATGACTAATAAATATTTCGTATTAACAAATTTGAACATGACAACATAAGGAAAAGAGGAATATAATAATGTTATAAAAGTTGAAGTCAGATGTGATCCAGAGTCTGAGCCCGCATACAAGTCCAAACAAAGACCCGTTGATTGTTGAAGAAGGATCTATGACTCGGTTGAGAACAAAGATGACCAATGAAGCAATGGGGCTATTTGTTCAAGCTACAATTGAGCTCAACTCAAGAAACAAATTGGATCAACGTAATTCATGCAGTCAAAGAAGGGGGTCTAACGATAAGCCATGAATTACCTGCGATCGCGCACGACCAAGGGTAAAAGTTGGAACCTAAATCACAACTACCACGCAATCGCCGGCACACAAACCACGCGATCTTGTGGTTCACCTGGAAGGAATTTAGCTCAATTTTTTTTATTTGATTCCATTTTAGCTAAATTAAAAGTCTATTTCTATGGTAACTTTTAGCCAATTGTTGAGTTTCTCTATTTCTACCCTTATCATTATAAAAAGGGTTTATCTTGTCAGATTTCTAATTAGATTAGGAAATATCCTTATCACTTTTAATTAGATTAGGGTGTATATTTAATTTCCTAATTAGACTAGAACTTTTATATCTAGCCTACATAAAGGCTTGTCTTTGTAAAGTTTTAGGCATGCAACTTTGATTAATATATTTTGAGAGACAAATTTGTTTTCTACTTACAAGTTTAATTCTTGTGGCATTCAACAATTCGGGTGAGATTTACAATTCTTGTGATCAAAAGGTCATAATGATTGTTTTGGTTGCTTAGTTAATAATTTTGAATCAATCTCTAAACTTTGATCTATTGGCTATCTTGGGTTCGTTGTCAATCTTGAATGAGTTTCGTAACTACAATTATTACGTGGGTTCACATCAATCCTACATCATGGAACTGCATGATTAAAACAACCCACCTTCAAATTTGTAGCATATCAGATGAGTAACCTTGTTAGCGACCAATGGCTTTGAAAAATTTGCACCCATCAAGTTGACCATGGTCTGCGAGGAAAAACAAGGCAATAGTAAGAATCCGAGCTATTCATTGGAACATGCAAAATTATACTAGTATAGTGTCTAATGAGTAAAAAGTTTGAGCTATAAGGTAGCTGCTAGAACCATGATGTCGTCCCGGTCCTGCCTTTGATATCCAGTCAAGCAAACAATCAGAGAATTGGCACCTGAAATCCCGTTCAAATCTCTTGGAGGCCTATACATGACCTGTAAGGAAACATGAATGTTAACTCTGTAAACCTCAAGGCAAGAGAAGAAAGTTGGGATCTTAAAGTTCGTTTACACTAAAAAGTTCGAAGCATTTGATACTAATGACTTGGCAAAAGAAAATTTTACCAAACAAAGAAACAGAAGCAACTTGCATGAAAAACGTTGAATGAGCAAAAAAATGCTGATTCTTGCTCTTCAAGAACACAAGAAAGAATCTTTATGCTTTAGAAAGATAAAGAAATACTTTTTAAACCAACTACAATAGTTAAGATAAATAAATACATGCATAGATAAACTCACGGAGGTGGAATCAACAGGCATTCCTACATCAAAACTATGATCAATCCATAGGCCAGTCACCAACGTCTTCCCATCTCTACGTGCAGCAACGCATATGGGATCATCCTGCCCCACAACACATCAAATCAGTTCTTCACTTGACAAATCTCGTCAATTACAGGGAAAAAAATTAACTATTTTATCCCGCCTAATTATTCCTTTAGAGGGGGCACAAATCAAAATGGCTCGTATATACAATACGCAGTTGAAATAAAAACTATGTACTCACATAAATAAGCTTGTCAACAATCACATGAGTGCAGTCTGGACCATAATTACCAGCATCAACCCCTCCGCCTTCTAAAAGCTTAAGCCGAAACTGACAAATTTAAAAGGCAGTGTGAAATATTCATTTGACCCAAACAGAATGAAGAATATAATTGAAAGCAGAGATAAAAATAATACAATTTAAAAGGAAAAACCACTACACTGGAACCTCAAGAACCGTAAATAAAGTCACCTAAGAATAAGAATTAGAATGGAAAAAACAGAAATTATGAAACCTTGTCTTTCTGAATGTAGTCGAATCCGATGAGAACAAAGCACACACTGACAAACGGTTTTGAGAGGTTATCGTAAACTAAATCTTGTTTGCCGTCCAACATTGAACTTCAAAATGGATTTTACAGCACGAACTTTCAGGGTACAAAATAGAAATGTGAAACTGAATTTCAGTGTAGCGAAAAGTTTGCTTTCTGTATAACTATAGACAGTGATTAGTGGGCTGCGGAATGTAAAGCTTCTCAAGGAAGAATGAAAAGGGCGGGGAGAAAGAAAAGATTAAGGGAAATGGGAAGGGTAAATTGGGAATTTAAAGCAAAAGAAGGGATTTTTATTTGATGATTTTCGTCAAAAAAAAAATTTATGCAGTGGCGGGAGAAATGAACTTTATGCCGCAACTCTTCGCACGCGTCACGTGTACCTCTTCCTCTATTTCTCCTGGCGAAGAAATTAGCACCGATAGCACGTCCATGAGGGCATCTCCAACCGGTACTTTAAGCCTCCGTCTGGTATACGATTTATAAATTCTCCAACCGGTGCTTTAAGCTTCCGTTTGGTATATGATTTATAAATCGATTTATAAACCACACAATTTATTTAACTACTTTTTAATAATTCAAATTTTCTCTTTCTATTTTTCAACCACACATTTTACCTCAAAATCATAAATAAACCAGTTTATAAATAACTACAATGTTACCAAACGGAGCACAAATTTGGAGATTTTGCAGTTCTTCTCTTCTCTAATCGAGATTGTATCTGTGATGCCAAAACTACATTTTTGCAATTTTTGAACAGTGCAGCGCCATACTGCATCTGTGACGCAAAAACTGCATTTTGAATATATGGCGCTGCACTGTTGAAGACGGAATTTTCTACATTGAGACAGCATCCCCTGGGTTGAAGACGATGCCCCTTTTTTTGTTCTTCATTTTCCAAGTTTGCCCTGTTTTAACCAAGAAATTCTCATTATTTTTCAATTCTGCCCATCATTTTAATCGATTGATATGCAATTAATTATTTAGTTTAGTTGGATTAATATTTGTAGGATTTTTTTCAGTTCTTTTTTTTTTTTTGGAAAAGATGGTTATTTAATCGATATTGAACTTTTACTGAATTTGTTTTTCTAATTTGATCATTTTTTGAATTATAAATCAAACATTAAATTTAAATGACAATAAAATAGATTACTCAATAATACTAGAAATTTTGGAAACATCATGATTGGTACAGTGACATAGGAAAATAAAAATATTATGTTTATTTGGTGTGAAATTTGAAGTTTTGGGTTGAATATGAATTATATTATGTTTATTTTGTGTGAAATTTGACTTATGATATTTTTCAATTTTTGATACTTTACAAATTTTTATAATAATTTGTCTCAAATATAAAATCAAACGGTTTTACTACATTATTCTCTACAAACGTGGCTTCAGGATCATCCTTTTCCACTGCTTAGTCTTTCGTTCCCCAAATATAATCACTCTAAATAAATCTCATCTTCATCTAATGGTCTGATCTTAGGAACAGAAACTTCCCATTTTCCAGCTTTCTCTTCTCTTTTGCTTGACAATATTGCTAAGAACCATTGCTCTTGTTTTCGCATCACAGTCAATAAGATAAGCAGGGACGGCTCCTCCTTGGACATCATCATCAACCTTGCGCTCGAAGTGATCATGGCGTGATCGCTTTGGAAGAAGATGGTGCTTCATTGATCTGTCACACAATAAAAATGTATTCACGTGAAGTTGGGTGATCACTTTGGAAGTCAATTGATAAGCTCTCTGGAGGACATGGTGGTCACAGGGCAACGTAGGCTTCATCCGCCATACAGAATGCCGATGCTTCAGTATTTTTCAGATTTTTTTTTTAGCAATAAATATAAATTTTGTTATGTTAAGCAAGTATTTATGCAATCAACCCTTGAAAATTTCCGCCTCATCTAGTCTAAGCCCAGCATTTTGACCCAACCAAAGGATCATAAGAGTCAAAATATCCCTCAAATTCTTAGCCTGATGCATCTTTTTTTTTTTTTTTTTGGTAAGCCTCACTGCCAAAGGATCATAAGAATCAAAATATCCCTCAAATTCTTAGCCCGATGCATCTATTTTATTTTATTTTTCTGTTTTTTTGTTAAGCCTCACTGCCTCAATCAATAATAATCCATCTATAAATCAATTAATAAATAATACAATTTTTAAAATCACATTTAACCACACATTTTCCTAAAAAATAATAATAAACCATTTATAAATAAAGAAAAGGCAATCAAACAAAACATAAGCCTGAGTTTGGTAAATTTTGTTTAAAAACGGTCACATGATAATATTTTATTGGACTTTTTTTAAAAATCAACAAATTCGACTAATAAGAAATTTTCGTCAATCATTTTTGAATTTTCAAAAAAAAAATAGGTGTCTGTTTGGCTGCTCATTAGCCGTCATTTTTTTTGAATTTCGAGGTAAATTTTGTGGTTAAAAATTTGAGAGAGAAAATATGTGCGGTTAACAAATGATTTTAAAAATTGTATAAATTATAAATTGTAATAATTGTTTATTATAATGAGTTGCCAAACATAGGCAAGATCAACGAAATATTGCCACGTTATTATGTCCCTATTTGGTATTAATTTTAATTTTAGTCAAAAGTCAACATTCAATATGAACCACATATTTTATGGGATCCTCAAGTTTTCAATCTCCACCAAAGAAAGACTTTGGTAAAAGTTTTTTTTTATTTATAAAGAAAGAATGTGATCTTTTAAAGGTTAAATATGTGGTTGAAAATGATTTTGAGAAAGACTTGTGATATAACGATTCGAGAATTTTGACTTCATTAATTGTCCATTATGACGTAATAAAAGTATTTATAGAGTTTATTTGATTAAAGAAAGAAAAACATAATTTTTATAAAATAATAGTTACGTTAAAAACATATTTAAGTGTCTATTTACTTGAGATTTTTTATAACACCCCGACTTTATTTGATTACATGTAGTATATGTACGGGCAAGTTCTCACAATGAACATCGAGAATATAAAAATGGTTTATCATTCCGACCAACGGATAGTCCTTGGTGAATTTTTAATTACATGTCATATATGTACTGAAATGACTGCATGTGTCGATATGCTAAGTGTATTTTATGTATTTGTTTGTGAATATTTGCTATTCATTTTTTATTATTTGTTTATATTTTAGAAATAATCCCAAAATCGAGATTTGAAGCAAAATGAAGTCAATTGGATGATAAAAGTACTAAAATATGCAAATCAAGAGTTGATGAAATTAATCAATGTGCTAATTGGAAGAAAACTCGAAGAAGAACTCAAATTTGGAAGAAATCATAAGTTTGGAGACTAAGATGCAACAATCGAAAGTTGAAGGATCGAGGCTACAATTAAATCATGAGGACCAACTCGTAGCACTTTAAAAGAGGAAATTGCACCTTACCTAGAGAGCTGAGCGATCGCATGCCAGTCACAAAACCAGGCCGAATGTATTAGGCACAACAGTGCGATCACACGAATTTGTACTGTGCGATCACATGGTAATATTCTGGACTCGATTGTGGGTTTTTTGTGCAATTTTCAGCGGGTTTCTCATATATTTTGACTTAACTTCGAGCACGCATGTAAATACAAGACTTGAAACACATTTTGAGGGGTTCCCATCTTGTTGATTATATGCCAAAACACTGTCCAATTGGTGAAGAATACATGCAAAGTAAAAGGCACAATTAAAGACCAAGGATGAAGAACATGAATTGGGTGATATCTATCCATTCTTCTTGTGAATTATTTTCAATTATGTATCTAGACTAGGTTTCTATTGTTAGAATTGTGATAAAACTCTAGTTTTGATTCCATGTTTTGACTCTATATTTAATATATACAATTTACGGGTTTGATGCAATTAATTATATTTTTATTCTCATCTATAATTGTGGATGCATAATTATTGATGTTTGTGATAATTTTCTATGTTCGAAAGAGTAAGAAGTTATTAGATCTTGATTAATTGTCATAAAGTTCAATAGGGGATAGAAATATACCCATATGCTTTGTGTTATCCCAAAAAGTGTTCATGATTTGTTGATGTTTTTCTTCATTGTTTGAATTGGGCATCGAAATATAGTATAATCTCTTGTGGAGAAATGATTTTATGCATCGCTCGAAATGGGACATAAATAACCATAGGAATACGGATTTTCATACCTTGTATATTGTTGCTAAATGTTTGAGTCAAATACATAGATGATAGGATTAAAGTGAATTCATAATTCTAAAAAATTTATTTCATCGTTTTAATAAATCAAATTTTCATTACTTTTTAGTTTAATTGTTAATTTATTTGTCAAACAAAAATTCTCAAATCAAAGTATTGATACATTAAGAATAAACCTTTGTTCCTGTAACACTTATTTGAACATATTGATATTGTGAACAACATTTGTACTTGTGTTACGTGGTGTTAATACTTGACTTTGTTGATGTGATCTTAAATGTCACTTCTTGATATGTTTTTATTACCTATTGTATTAAAAGGATTTTCATTTTAAAGTTATTTCCTTATGTATTGCATAGAAATGAACTTCTTACATGATATTACACTCATACTAAATCTCACTTGTTAAAATGCATTTGGTGCTTGTCTTGATATATGTGCCACAGAGTCCAATAATTGGATCATGATATAGTTACACTTGTTAATGAATTTCAAGGATGTTGACTCCCTGTTTGAAACCAGTAGAATAGAAACCACACTTGTAAAATAACTCGTGGAATAAACTCAACGCTTGAACTCGGGGTTACATTCCCTGGTTGTGTTCGCAAGGGACAGTAGATTGATTGTAATATGGGCCCCATTAAAAGTCACGCTCTATTGAAATTAAATACATTTGCAATATGGGTTTCACTTGACTATAATATGTGAACTTGACTTGAGTATATGACTTGACGTGAATATAGGACTCGACTTGAATATATAATTGGTCGTGAACTCGAACTTGACTATCTTGAATATATGCGTGACTAGGAAATGTGAATATAACTTGACTCAACTCGAATATAGGTCGACATGTTTAATAAGTAAAACTTGCACGAATTTTGAATATATGAGGTTAATTTGTCTACGTGCAATAGCACATGTGCATCATACTCCACTCACTGGGCAAGTGTATGTTCATTCCACGATATCTAACCTTTTAGATAATAATAGAAATGAAAAAGGGAATGGCGCGGATCTTCAGACGACGAGACAGATGGTGTTGCGTTAGGTCGTCACCTGTGAGTCGCGAACTCACTAAATAAGGTATTGTGTTTGAACTGTCAAACTCGTTATTTTATAATTGTTACAATTTATCTAAAAGATTTTAAAGTCAATATCTTATATTAAATATTTTATCATTACTTTTTAAATTAATGTATTTTATTTTAAAGTACAGTGATTTTGGAATCTCGGTTAAGTGACGTCGTTTACAACACTGACTTATGAAAAAGAAAATAAAATTTTTTTTGCAATATGTTTCGTGCATCACGTGTTGGCATCAAAATTTGAAAATAAATGAAAATTTTGGCCGTGCATCACATGTGTAGGTATATATGTACACAAAAAATGCTACTTGTACTTAGAATTTGACAAAAGAGGTGACAAAAAATGAGGTGCCAAACTTGTAATTTTTGATGTGTAGGTTGATATAATGTGTGGATTGTTAGAATTGTGCTAACCATGCATCATGTTAACCTCCTGGTGAATGTTCGTGTACATGTAGCCTGATTCATATATACACACTTTTATAGAATTGGTCGCCAGAGACGGACTTATAGGGGGCGAGGGATGGCGACCACCCCCTCAATATTTTCCACTGGTCTACTATTCCTAGTCATTTTGTAGTATATTTTTCAGTTCACACTCGTAATTTTTTATTTTTTAAGGGAAAATTACATAAACTCATAGGTTTAAAGATCACATTTTAAACATAAGGTGATGAAGTTTACTTGTTTAAAAATTAGATGTTAATTATCCAATTAACAATTATTAATCAAATTTAAAAATAAAAAATCAAATTACAACTGCTATACACGAACACAAAATTGAGGCACTCTCTCTCTCTCTCTCCAGCGGCTAGGGGTGGGCGTGGGTTGGGTCGATTTTTTGCCCAACCCGAACCCAACCCAATCGAGTTTCAGTCAGGTTGGGTTGGGTGGTTTGGGCTTTGGTATGATTAGTAAAAAATCTTGAAAATTAAAAAATTAAGCCCATAAATCAACTATTAATTGAAATCAATTATGTCCAATACAATAAGTTCAAATATAATAAATTGAATACTTGCTAATAAAACTAAAATATGTTCAAACCATATTCGAATTTCATCCTAATTAAAAATGGGTTTGAGATTCTTGAGATTTAAATGGTTATATATTTTTAAAATTTTTATTGGGTTGGGTCTGATTTTTCACTCAACCCACAACCCAACCCAACCCGACCCGACCAAATTTTTTTTTGTAGAACTCGAACTCAACCCAATTTTCATCAAAAATCGACCCAAACCAATTGGTTTTGGTGGGTTCATGCCCACCTCTACCAGTGGCGGTGACCATTGTCTACCCACTCAGGCCACCAACGACGCAGCGGAGATCTCACACTTGGCTCTGCTGCGGGTTCCAGTCGACGCTACAGGTACAATTGAAGTAGCTCCGCGGTGCTACGATGAAGCAGCGGCGATCGAAGACCAGATTGAGGTAATTTGAGTTTTGATTTAAAGGTGGTCTCTCTGTACGGTTGGTTTGTTCGATCTCGGTGTGTGTAAATTTGCGATTGTGGTGGACGAAACTGTGTACATCTGTTGTATGGAGGTTGTGATGGTGGTTAGGTTTAAGTGGCTATGGTTTTGCTGTGGTTATGTGATGGTGTTGGTGAGCTCGCTGTGTGGATTACGAAGATGGTGTTGTGTTTACAGTGGTGGTGTTTTTTAAATTGGTGATTGTGTTGGTGAAGGTGTTAGTGGTGGTGGCTTGTGCTGGTGAAGGTGGCGGGGGAGGTTGTGGTGGTGGTGGCCGTCGACGGCGGCTGACTGCGTTATTGCAAGAAGCTAAACAGTTTTGGGTTTGGGTTTGACAGTTGGATGGGGTGGGGTGGGGGGTTTGGTGTCTTGAAAAGTGATTTTGACCAATCATGGCAATTGTGCCAATTATTAAGTAAATGTGACAAAATTATTAATTAAATGTGACTAAAATATTAACTAACTGTGACTTTTTGTAACTTGATAAATGCAGAATGTGACCAACTATGACTTTAGGGTGCGGTGGACGAGGTTTTGCAACTAAATTTTTAATTGTGACCTTGTGTGACTGTGCATGTGGGGTGAGTGGGTAAATTTTGCAACTAAATTTGTAATTGTGATCGAATTGTAGCATTGTGTAACCAATTGTAACCTAACTGTGACCTAATTGTGACCTCGTTTGACCTAACTACGACTTTGTATGACCAAACTATGACCTTATGTGCCCAACAGTGACTTTGGGTGCGAGATGGGTGGTGGGACTTTGCAACTAAATTTTTAATTTTGACTGAATTGTAACATTATGTGACCAGCTGTGACTTTGCATGTAGGATGAGGTGGGTTGAAGTAGGGTGACTTTTGCAACTAAGTTTGTATTTGTGACTCAATTGTGACTTTGTGTGACCAATAGTGACCTTGTTTGACCTAACTATGACTTTGTGTGATTGAACTATAACCTTATGTGTCCAATTGCGACTTTAGGGGTCGTTGGGTGGGGTTTTGCAACTAAATTTGTAATTGTGACTGAATTGTAACATTATGTGACCAGCTGTGACTTTGTATATGGGGTGGGGTGAGGTGAGGTGGGGGTGGGGGTGGGGGTGGGGTGAGTGCGGTGGAGTGGGGTGAATTTTGCAATTAAATTTGTAATTGTGATCGAGTTGTGACTTCGTGTGACCAATTATGACCTAACCGTGACCTCGTTTGACGAAACTACGACTTTGTGCGAATGAACTATGACTTTGTGCGGGTTAGGGGTAGGGTGGGTAGAAATTTGTAACTAAATTTTTAATTGTAACCGAAATGTAATTTCGTGTGACCAATTATGACTTTGCTTAGTGGGGTAGATGGCGTATTGAAATTTGCTACTAAATTTGTAATTGTGACAGAACTATTACTTTGTGTGACCAATTGAAACATTTTGGATGGGGTGAAGGCGGGTGGAGGTAGGGTGGGTTTGGGGACTACCCGTGCTAGGTGAAATTTGTGATTAAATTCGTAATTGTTACTTTGTATGACCAACTGTGACTTTGGGTAGGACGGGTGACTAAATTTGTAATTACAACCGAAATGTGACTTTTTGTGACCAATTGTGACTTTGTGGGGGTGGGGTTGCGATGAAATTGTTGAATTTATAATTGTGACTTTGTTTGACCAATTGTGACTTTGGGGGTGGAGGTGAGGTGGGTGGGGCAAAATTTGTGACTAAATTTATAATTTTGACCCAAATGTGACTTTGTGACGTGGGTTGGGGCGGGGGAATAGAAGAAAAATAATTTTTGGGGGGTGGATGGCGTGGTATGGGGTGGAATTAAGGTGAAATTTGTGATTAAATTTGTAATTGTGATTTGTTTGTGTGATCAATTATTACTTTGTGGATGGGGTGAGGTGAGGTGGGGGGGTGGGGTGAGGTGAGGTGGGGGGTAGGGTGGGAAAATATCGAGAGAGAGATAGAGAAGAAAAAAACTTCATTTTTATGGAGTGGGTAAGGTGGGGTAGGTAGGGTGGGTGGGTGGTCGGGGTGTAGGAGCTGTGATGGACGGACACATGTTGCTTGATGACCTTTTTAATTTAAATAATATATTAGTTTTAATTTAATATATAATTGATAATTATTTTTATATTATACAATATTATATTTATTAATTATAATTAGCACCTGATTTTTTTTAAGAAAAAACCTAAGTTTGTCATTTTGAAAAAGTGATAATTTTAGGTTTGTTGTTATGTACTTTTTCCTATTTTTAATTAGCAAATATTGGCCAAATAACTTAAAGTTTAAAGCCTAATAATACAAAAACCTTAGACTTAACTAGGCTACTAGAAACGCTAGACAACTCATTATTCAATTTTCAATTCATTTCAATGAACTCATTCAGTAAAACTCTAAATTTAAAAAATTTGACAACACTTCACAATATGTGCCAATTGTTGGCATCGACAAGAAAATCAATATTTAATAATCTTGTTGATAAATTGATTCGTTTTGTCTTAATTATGAGTGTCATTAAGATGATGTTGCGAAATAGAATGGAAGATGATTTTTTGTTCAGTGTCATACTTGTGTATATTGAGAAGGAGATTGTTGATACTTTGCCAATAGATTCTCTTATTGACGAGTTTGAAAAGATGAGGATAAGGAGAGACAAATTTCAGATATCCAAGCCATCTCTATCATTTGTTATTTAGATAGACAGTTTGTAACTGTTTGTTTCTTGTTTTTTTATATCCATCTAATGTTCATGTTTATTTTTAACTAGTTTTTTCGCCTGTGCGATGCACGAGATTTCCATTCGTGATAATGATGTTGATGAAAAATTATGAAAATAAAGCTGATTATTATATAATTATATCAAATAAAAAACATGTACTTACTTTTTTAGTTCTTACCCATGCGATGCACGAATGACATTATTGTTATGTTTCTTTGCAATGAAAAATGTTAATGAACAAATTGGAATAATAAAGCTATGAACTTAAAGAAATTAAATTAAATATTGATAATCAGTATTTAAATTTGGTAGGTTGACAAATCCAATTGCAAATGTTGTAGCTTCGCTCGTTTGTTTTCTTTTCTTTTCTCATACAATGTAAAATAGGAACTCAACCAAAAATATAAGAAACAGGCACTTCTATCTTCTCTATTTTCCATTCTCAACTTTAATCTCGCCATACAAAGAGATTTTTACCATAAAAGGATGTGGTGAAAATAGGTCCTTGTTTGATCCCATCATTTAAAATATCATTTTTTCAAGAGAAGTTATTGCACAACTCAGCAAAGAAAATGAGTAGATATCTCTACCGAGTTATGTGTCCTAAAGATGAAAAATAAATAGTTTTTTTTCTTAGCAATAAGGTCACGAAAAAATGGATAAATTAGTTTCATAAGTTATTTACTGTGAATTGTGGGAGTCCATCTCCTTTACTGAGGATAAAAATGATAAATATACTATAAATATCTAGGTCTCAAAACTGAAGTGGCTAAGGGGGTGGAAAAGATAAAAAGCCATTAGTTCAAATTTCATTTAATAAGATCTTAATGAATAGTATATGCATTTTATGCATGATGGGAATTAGTAGATAATTGTTTACAATTAGAATGACAACATAAAATTGGAGAAAAGGAAAAAATAATAATGGTGAGAACTGAGAAGAAGGCACCGAACATTTTGGAGAACATGATGTAAATATTCCTCACTACCATTTTAGCAACAAATCGACCAAAATCAACTTCAACACGTCCAGGCTCCTGCAAGAAAAAAATAGCAATTTACTGATAGAGTAAGAATCAGTAAAATATGGGAGAATAAAAGTACAAACACAATTAGAATTTCAAATGATTTCCATATAATATCTTGTTCACACCTCCACAGACCCAATTTTCAAGGAAATATAACATAATTTCAATTGAAGAATAAGAGTAAAAACACAATTATCACCAAAGGACCAAATACCTTGGAGATGTTAAGAGCATCAAGCATAAAATCAATCACTTTCAAATAGTCATATGCAATGTCGAAGAATTTCGAAACGATACTGTGAACCACGACCTCCAGATCATCTCGTGAGACAACCCTCCAAAACAGCATCCACATTTCCTCATAGCTGATGATTATCAGAGAATGGTTGACAACAATGCTCCGTTTGCAAGAGAATTTGGCAGGAATGGAGCTATTCTAGATAGGATCGATTCTGAACTTCTAGGAAGCGAAGCTGGTGGGTTCGTTCCCGATTGTTTGTTTGATGGACATGGCAAGGACGTGAATGCAAATTCTGCGAATTAGGCTCTTCCAAATATAAGTGCACTTAGATCACCAGGTTATGGTGCTCAAAGGCTTAAAAATCTTATCAATGGTTTGATCTTTGATGAAGATTTCCATGCAAAGAATTGTCTTTAGCACTTTAAATTATAATGTTGTCACTTTGAAGGAACAAAATAGATTACTTATACCACATTAAACCTGGAAATACAGATTCGGGGTTGTTTAAAACTGTTTGAGAACAAATAAAAGTGTTGTTGCAACTTATTTATGAAAATTGTGAAATTTTTGTCCAAAAAACAAAGTGTGCAATTTATGAAATCTAGTGATTTATTTTTAAGGAAATTGTTTAGTTATAGTATCTTGTGGAGCAACAATTCACCAGTTAATGTTGATTTGACAAATTTTGAAGGAGCAGGGGCGGAACTGCCCTTGGGCTTCAGTCCGCTGAAGCCCACTAAGGATTTTGAAAGAATTTGCAGTTCATTTGGGTGCCCAATTGCTTAGCCCACCAGAAAATTTTGCTGTCTTCCTCCAGAGGTGCGACCAGCTCCACTGCTCCTGCTCCAGGCGTGCCAAATGTGCCAATCCAACAGAGAAAGCCAACAACAATACTACAAATCAATCACAAAATCTTGACCCAATCCATTATCCATATCAAGTTCAGAGAATTAGAGCAAAACCTTACCCGATCTGCCTGCTTAAGTGCGTCATTCGTGACTTATTGGTGATTGCTGCTGCTGCTGAGAAAACTGCTGCCGCCGACCGACAAGCTCTCACTTTTCGGCGTTCCGCCCCATTCTCGCCGGACCTTGCTGTCGCTGCTGGACGGTGGTCACTGACTGGTCAGTTTCCTGTTTCTTCCTCCTTGCAGTTCCGCCCCTGCCTGGGTTTGTTAAATGCTAAGTGAATGGACCGATGTTGGACTTGGCCCTTAATAGAATCTGATTATGTTAAGAATTTCTTTTGTTTTTGTTATTTATTAATTTGATAGTTTATTTATTAGTTATTAATTGTTTTGATTGTTGAATTTTTTGATTAATTCATTTTATTTATTTAGGGCTTATTTAGAATTAGGGATTTTGTGATAATTAATTTATTTATTATAGAAAGGGTTTGTCTAGAATTTCTTGTGGTAAATTGGTAGACTAGTAAATAATTTTTTTATTAATAAATGGCTTACTTAGTTTTTTTTGTGAATTATGATAATTTAAATTTATTGATTTATTTATTTTACCACTTGATTATTGTGATGAGAATTTGTTGGTTGAATTTAGACAATACATATTCTTGCAGATTGATTAGAATGCTAAAAAGAAATATCTTTCATTACTTTAATAAGAAAGATGATGTTGGATCATCAAACACTCCAAATGTTCCCCAAGAAGCTCCTATTTCAAATAAAAGACCAATGCCTGAGAATGAGTGTCATGTTGAGACATTGCAAAGTGACACTCCATATTATGAACGAGATCCTGGAAAACGCGTCCCAATATCTCAGTATCCAGTTCATAGATAAGATGAGATTCGAAGAGCATATGTAGAAATGAGACCATTTCAACCTATATATGATTATCCTTATGTTAGATTTGGGAATCAAAATCGTCGATTTCAGTCATCTTGGTTCAAAAAATGGCCTTGGGTTGAGTTTTTCGTAGAGAAGGAAAGTGCATTCTATTTCCCGTGTTATGTGTTTGAAAGTGCTACCACTCAACGTGATACATTTACAGTATTAGGTTTCAGGGATTGGAAGAGAGTCAACTCTAACACTTGTGCATTCAAAAGGCATGAAGGGGATGGTAATTCAGTACATACGTTTGCTATGCAAAAGTTGGATGACTTGAAAAACCTACCTCAACATATTGACATAATGCTAGAATAACGGAGTTCAAAAGAAGCTAAGGATCATCGCCTGTGTGTACAAACTGCTGTAGAAACTGTGAAGTTGCTAGCATTGCAACAATTAGCTTTTAGAGGTCATGATGAATCGGTTGACTCTTTAGATCGTGGAAATTACATTGAAATAATAAAGTTACAAGGAAGTGAAAATAGAGAAATTGATGCAGTTGTTCTAGAAAATGCAGCTAAGAATGTCAACTACACATCACCAAAAATTCAGAAGGAAATATTACAAATTATTGCTGATTGTGTGCGACTCAAGATCCGTGATGAAATTAGTGATGCCAAATTTTGTATTCTCCTTGATGAAGCAGTGGATGAATTACACAAAGAACAAATGGCTATTATTTTGAGATATTTTGATAGTTATGGATTTGTTAGAGAAAGGTTTTTTGAAGTTGTGAATGTTGTAGACACAAATGCATTGACCTTGAAAAAAGAGATATGTAATGTATTAAACCAATACAATCTCTTATTAAAAGATCTACGCGACCAAGGATATGATGGTGCTAGCAACATGAGAGGTGAGTGGAATGGATTACAAGCTTTATTTCTTAAAGAATGTCAATCTGCTTATTATGTTCATTGCTTTGCGCACCGACTACAACTTGCTTTAGTTGCTGTGGCAAAAGAGGTATGTGATGTGTATCTATTTTTTCAAACTTGAAGTTCCATTGTTAACTTTGTTAGTGCTTCTTCTAAGCGTCATTCCCAATTGAAATCAATTCGATTGGATGAAATTGATGACTTGATAGCATCAGGGGAAGTAGCAACTGGTACTGGGGTTAATCAAGTTTGTACTTTGCAACGAGCTGGAGCTACTCGTCGGAGTTCACATTTTTTCTCTGTAAAGAGATTGATTGAGATGTTTGGTTCAACTTATACACTTCTTGAAGATCTTATTGTAAGTGGATCAACCAGCAATATACGAAGAGAGGCTGAAGGTTTACGCAACGCTATGAGAAGGTTTGACTTTACATTTATTTTGTTGTTGATGCATGATGTTTTGGGAAAGACTGATTTATTATGTCAAGCGTTGCAAATGAAAGATCAAGATGTTTTGAATGCAATACATTTAGTTTCATCTACAAAGATACTTCTTAACAATATGCGAAATGAGCATTGGGTGGATTTTCTTCAGAGGGTGGTGGATTTTTGTACAAGTAATGATATTGATGTGCCTCAATTAGATGATCGTTATATGGAAGGTACAGGACGTTCTTGTCAATAACAAAATAATATCACAGTTGAAGACTATTATCACTTTCAAATATTCAATGCCGTGATAGATTTTCAGTTGACATAATTGAATTGTAGATTTGCAGAGACAACCATGGAACTTCTTCAGTTGTGCGAGGCTTTGAATCATATCGATGGGTTTAAATCTTTCTCTATAGATGATATTTGTTCTTTAGCTGAAAGATTTTACTCTCTGGATTTTACTATAGCAGAGAGGGATGATTTGAGGAGGCAATTAGATCATTACAAGTATGATGTACTTCTTCATCCTCAGTTCCAGAATATTGATTCTCTTCCTAAATTATGTCAGATGTTGGTTGAAACAAAGAAGTCTTGTCATTATTTTTTGATTGATAGGTTGATTCGTTTGGTGTTGACTCTTCCAGTTTCTACAGCAACAACAGAACGAGCTTTTTCAGCAATGAAACTAATCAAGACCTCGCTTCGCAATAAAATGGAGAATGAATTTCTATCAAATTCTATGTTCATCTATATTGAGAGGGAAATTTCTCTTGGAATTGATACGGATGTCATCGTTGATAAATTTTATCGTGTGGGGAGTAGGAGGATGCGTCACTAGTAACAGCTCAAGTTATTTTGTATTTACACATTTGCGGTGCTTTATTAGCTCTTAGATATTGACATTGAAGTATAATTATTTTGTTATATTTACGAATTTGAAGTCTAAATTATTCTTATCTTTGGCTTGAAAAAAAAAAAAAATCGGGGGCTCCCCCCCTCCACCCCCCATTTTTTATCTAGCCTACTACATTTTTAAATCCTAGTTCCGCCCCTGGAATGATAGGTGCATAATCACTATAACTTTACAACCCCCAAACTTTGTCAACTTGGCCACAAAGAAAATGTTACGTATCTGTAAAATTTTTCAAAGCTTTAGACTTGTCCATACTTTGTCACATAGCACTAAGCACTTCCATGGCCACATCCATATTAAGTATGTAAACATACATGAAATAAATCAAATCTCCATATTTCCAATGTATGAATATGAATGATACTTCAGTAGTTTGGATCTTGGAATTTGGAGATGAAAAAATGATATCATTTTCTTACAAACTGAAAAACTAAAAAATGCATTTCATTAACTAGATCGTTGTTACCTTCATCAATGGCAGCAGTTGTGGTCGGGGAAGAGAAACGTTGCCTAAAATTATCTTCATGGGGAACACGCTCATGTCCTACGAATGAAGTCACAAGTCAGTGTATCTCTCTGGTTGAAAAGTATCAGACAACTATTTCATTTGTATAACTGCAGGACTTCCATCATCAAGCGATTGCTCTATCGTGCAATAAACTTGCTACTTTACTAAATAATCCTACTCCTCTGTCAATAATCTGCTATATTATTCACTCTCTATCCATCTACATAAGTATCCTTAGCAGAGATTTAATATATGATTATAGGAGTTTAAAGACTACTTTTCAATCAATGGACAAAGATCTTCTTAGATTTCACAAAAGTGCTATGGGGGCAAGCAAGCATTGAGTGGCATCTCACTCAATCTTCTGGCTGAGGAAATACTAAGAAGCATCAAATCTTCTGGGGGCAAGCAAGCATTGTTTGCCGATCTTTCATGATCACAGACTCTGTAATAACTCCATACTTTCAAAAGTACTTCACAAATGTATCTGCAAAATTCCCAATTTTATATATACAAAAAAATATTATACGAAACCCTAGAAACAAAAGAAAGAAAAAGAAAATCGAACCTAAAGTGGTGTCTTTCGCAAGATGAAATATAACTTAAAACTTGGCATTGTTAACCTTTACGATACAAAGTATCATGAGAGCAAGAAAGAAATGTGCAAATGTAACATTATAGGAAGTTATATGCTCTCAAGAAGCCAAGAAATAAATGGCACTCAACATTTATAAGCAATTATTCATAACCCAACAACATATACAAATAAAATTTCTAGTTCATTAATAATCAGTTACGATAACTAATAACAATAAGTTGGATTCTCATCTTTTTTTATCAATCACGAGCCTTCAATTTTTCGACATGCTTATTCAACTGGTGGATTGTTCACCTGATATATCGCGATGCGAAATACCCTCACAAGTGCACGGGTCGTGAGAAGTAATAAAGTGGACCTAAGAGTCCGGATTATCGTCCCACGAGGACTGCTATTAAGTACCGAAATGTGTTAGTTCCTAACTCTATTTGAACAGGCGAATTTGTTTGAGATTGTTAACTACAACTAAAGAATTAAACTAAAGAAATAAAATTGCGAAATTGCTTTTGTTTTTAAATACGATTGTAAAGTAGTTGGGAATCCCGATTTCACCTAGCCAATTATATTAACTCCAATTCAAGTTTTATTTCCTAATTATGCATTCGGTCGAATTCACTAATTTAAATTGAGATTCCTCTCTCGAGTTTAAATCAATTCTACCTAAATAAGTCAACCATGTATCTCTACAAAGGGTCCGAATATTCCTTATCTAGATGCATAACACGCAAGAATTCACACACGACCGCAATAATTACAAGAGTATATCTCTATCTCTCGTTCAATTACCGGATTTATTACCACATTCTAAATTATTAACTCACCTCTTGGATTATGAAAATAACTCAATAAATCATGAATTGGTGATCAAGCAATTCAAGCATTAAGAACAATAATAAATCAATACATGCAACAAAACATTAAAACAACTGAATTTGGAATTAAAATAATATGACTAGGCTACATCGTTCATCCCAACGTTAAAATTAGTTACACATCATCAATAAATAACAAAAACAATATAAATTAACGCTCATTAAAGATAATATAAAGAATGGAAATCTTGCACCAAGTTTTGATTCTTCAATTATCTTCAATTCACGCGCCTTTACAATGCTTGATTCTCCAAGAATTTGATGTTGGATTCTCTATTGTGGCTCGTTCTATGGAGAGGCAAAGGTGTGATTTTCGTGCCTCTTATGTTATATATATAGGTTTTGGAGAAAACCTAGGTCAAAAAGCCCAAAGCCTGTTAAAAATCGCGAGAAAAACCTGATCTGCGGCCCAGTCGAACAACCGCGCGATCGCGTGGTCGAACCTCTGGCGATCGCGTGGTAGACGTTAAAAACTCTCGGGTTAAGAATTTGCACCATCTCGCGATCGCGTGGAACGTATCCAGCGATCGCGACTTCCTCTTTTCTCAACTGTACAATTTAGTCCCTGGCTTTTAATTGCACCTTCAGTCCTCAACTTTCAATTGTTGCAATTTAGTCCCCAAACCTTTTCTTCTTCTCGGTTTGACCATTCAAGCTCTTAATTCATTCAATTAGGTCCTCCAACCTATGATTTAGTCACTTTGGCACCAAGCATGTTTCCCGGTTGTTGTCACAAACCCCTCACTTGTCCAATTTAGCTCCAATTAACATCCAATCGTGTCATTTTTTCATTAATTGCTTTCTTCTTCTTCAATTGGGACATTTTCTGAAAAGTAAACAAATAAACATAAATTAAATAGCAAATATTCCCAAGAGACAATAATTAATCCTAATTTAGACATACAAATAAGTGTATAAAATACGCTTATCATGGATCTTGAAGACAAGCTTTATAACCGAATATATAAGCCCGTAGAAAATGGGAGCAGGGGCAATGAGAAGGGCTTTCTGCTGGGGAATTCATGATGGATTGGAAAAAAAGAAAGAAAAAAAGAATGATTAGAATCCCTACTAAAATGGCAAATTGATAACATTAATCACTTACACAAAATGATACAAATTGACTGTTAAAGAGAACCCAAAATCCAGCATCGCTTATAGATGAAAATGATAATAAAACTCTGGGATACTCGCGAAACCTGAATAATCAATATGAAAACACTCAAATAACTAAGTTGATTTGTTTGAACCTCAACGAATTTCAATATTACCTTGAGGGTCATTTTCCCAGAATTGTATTCTTTATCAGCATTCGGGTTAAGAGGGAGAACTCAGAACCATCAATGTGAACCACAAACACGAAAAACCTTTTATAATCTACTTTTATCAATAGAATGCATATGTTCCAAAAAATGAATGAAATCCATTACTGTTGATAATTTCGAACATTAATCAAACTGTGGCCTAAAGCATACCTGCGAAAAATATGGGTTCATGGTTAAACTGGTAGGAACACCTCGTCGCACGATTTCAGGCAGTAATCAAGCAACGGGAATGACCCAATTTCAGTAGAACAGAGCCTGATTAAAGAGTTATGGGGAACTATTGTTTCCTCCTTTGTAGTCGCAATTGTACGTTGCACGACTTCAAGCAGTCGGCAACATCATCGGATGAAGTGACTTGAGGCTGGAGAGAAATAAACAACGGATGGTTATCTGATGGAAGAGGGAACTTTTGGTGGTTGAGAGTGTAAAGGCGTGAATTAATGGTAGGGATGGAGACTCAACAGTAAATAGGGTGTCAGATGTACATATAAAATCTGAAAAGGTTGATTTAAATTTCACAAATAGACAAAAAAATTCAAATGTTGATAAATGGCTTGGACGAGAATCTTCAACAGCAACCTATTTTTCAACCAGTCAGGAATATTGAACAAAATATGGGCGGGATTTCTCTTTCAACTCTTCTCCTTTTATATATTACAATTACAATGTGTTTGGTAAATTTTATTTATAATAAACACAATTTTCAATACAATTTTTCAATCACACGTCTTTTTTTTTCTTCAATTTTTAATCACACATCTTACTTAGAAAACACAAATAATACCAATCATGACTATTTATAACAGTTGTCGAACAGACAATTAAATAGATTTGTATAACATTAGACATATAGATGAATATATTGTTTTTGTATCAATAAATTGATTTTGTCTTTTTGATCAATCAATTTAACTTGTTTATTTTTGATACTCAAAATCGTGTTTTTTAATTCTCTTGATTAATATAAATATTCGGGGGAGGGGGGCCATTGCAAGATTGAAATCTTGACTGCCTCCCTTTTGGTTGCCGACCCGGTTCGGATGTATCTTCTCGAAGCAGTGGTTGGGGTGACAAGTCAGTGACACAGTGAATTGCATACATTTCTTTCACCTCCGTCTTCGATTCAGATAATTGAATCAGAAAATCTTGTACAAAATGGCTTGGATAACTAGATTTGTAACAGCACTGGCGTTTTTGGCACTAGGAGTAATTTTTTCGCCGGAAACTTTCGGGTCAAAATCGGAGGGTCATCCGCCGAGATTCATCACTCTCTTGAAGCTGGCCCACCTCCACTGTTTCTCCACAGCCTGGGGCGCCGCACTCTGGGTCACTTTCATCGGTGGCATCATCATGTTCAAGTAAAACCCCTTTTAACCTGATGAGTATAAATTTTATTCATACCCGAGCCTTAAGCCCGAGCCCGAGCTCTTTAACAAAATATAGTCTCCTAATCAAATGTATAACCCCGAGGACCACCATGAACCCGAGGAGGACCTCAAACCCGACCACATGAATATTACCCTATATTATATTTTCTACCCCCGAGGAGGACTTCAACCCCGACACTCATTTATACCTCGAGCATATCCTTTGTCCTCATCCCCGAACACTTGAATATTTAGCCACGCCATATCTTGGTGCCCCGAGCAACATATGAACCTCGAGGCCGAGCACTCAAACATCACACCATACACTATATTGAGAACCCCGAGGAGATGAACAACCCCGAGGAGAAAATAACCCCCGATCACACTTAAAGTGCCCGTGGTGAAAACGTTACCCCGACCACTCATAATACCCCCCGAGGATAGAATACCCCGAGTACATATATCTCACCAAAAAGGTGCATGATGTGCTCGGGGTACATGATGCTCGGGTCACGTCTCTCATTGATCGGGCATGACTTGATCCGACACGTGGAGTCTACAACCTCCTAATTCCAATAAAATTCATCTTCCAACAGAATCCTATCTGGGACTTATAACCTTATCCCTAATAATTAGGAAGATGATTCTCAAAAGGACTCATGCCTAATTTCAAGCACTTTAGTCCTACAAGGATTCAATTACCTACATTTATAAATACTCGTCTCTCAATCACAATTCAGGTACACAATTCTTATTTTTCCAGTCTATAGCCTCTTGCATAAATTTTCCCTTCCTCTTTACTGACTTAAGCATCGGAGGGGCGACGAGGACATACCTCCTCGCCTTTATTGCAGGTATTCGGAGTTCCAGTTCGTGCTACTTTATTGCTCAAGCTCGGAATATCTGAGGTACGATTTTTTGCATCATCATAACCCAAACCACAATTTCTCTTTTTCTTCATTTTCCCTCATTTCAATATTGATATGCTGTTCAATTAGGGCAGAAGAAGGTAATTACCATTGTAGAAAGTATATGAAATTATTGGGATGTCCTTTTATTTTGGTAGGAATTTACCGCGGCATGAATTTGGGAACTTGTAGAGATTGCCATTTATTTCCTAATTTCATTTCAACTTGCGTATCATCGTTAATTGGCTTACTTGAATTATCCTACACAGATCTCACCTTAGTTTTCACCTGCAAAAACTGCCCAAATCTCCAGCGTAGGATCAACTTTTACCATCTGATTGTATGTTATATAGTTGCTTACGAGTAATTCAGCGACGAAAATGATTATTTTACACATCCAATCAATAATGAAGGGAAAATGTGTTGTATTTGGAGTAAATTTAATGAATGATCATTAAACTTTACTCATCATTACTACTTGCTCTTTCAACTTAAGAATATTACCCATTGCTCATCCATCTTTCTCTAACCATTTCCCATCCATCACCCGACCCATTTCAGTTCATATATCTTAACAGAAAATCCTACATGGCAGACGGAAAATTCATGTGGCAGTTAACTGACGTTAACTTTGCCAAATGGACCAAAATCTCACATTCTCTGCCCAAGCTGGAAGAAAACGCTTAAACCTATACCAACTGAAACATGACTACCACAAACAAATTGAAGCCATTTTCTTCCAAATGAAAGTAGCTCATTAAGAACCCTAAACTCTTCCCCAAATTCATAGCCCCAAATCAGCCAATCTCAGATGTTTGCCCCAATTTCAAATTATTTCAAACCGCAACTAGGAATTGATTCGCTACTATCTCTTGAGCAAAGCAACAACATAACAACTGGGGATGTTTACTCCCAACTTCTAGTAATGAAGTAGACGATGCGGGTAGATGCTGCAGTGAAGATGACCATAAGGGGTCTGCAGAAGATTGGCCAACATCGAATTTTGAGGAAATAATCCCTTCTTCAAAAGATTGTTGTAAAAATGCCAGATTGTATACTCTATTTTTGTGCCGCTTCAATTTGCTGGGAGTTTATAAATGCTGGAAGAAGCTGCTGGCATTGACATGTTGTAATTTTGTTGTTCGTTTATGTATGATACAATGCTATATAGAGAGCATTTGGTTTATGTATTAAGCTGGTTCAAATTTTTCTAGTTTAAGATTGTAATACCCAAGTTTGGGCAGATTATGTTCTAGGTATATTGAAATTATAGTTAAATTGAATGGAAAATAATTCTACAAATTTGCTGGTTATTTTATGGTTTTGCTAGCTAATTTTTTTGCTGGTTTTGGTTGCTGGTTGTGCTTGCTGATTTTGCTTGCTGAATTTTTGTTGCTTTTAGTTGCTTGTTATGCTGATTTAGTTTGCTGATTTTGCTTGCTGAATTTTTGCTGGTTTTGGTTGCTGGTTGTGCATGCTGAAGTTTTGCTGGTTTTTTTGGCTGATTTTGTTTGCTGCTTTTGCTTGCTGAATTTTTGTTGGTTTTTGTTTGCCCCTTAGAATGAACTAGAATGCATCAGTTTGCTGCAATATGATGGAGCAAGTTCATGCTAAGTTGATTAACAAAACATTAAAACAGGTTGTTCATCCCACATTTTATGGCATAACTCATAACAAAACATCAGAACATGGCATAAATTTTATGATAATCTGATTAACAAAACATCAAAACAATGCCATAACAAAACATGAAATCAGCTTGTCCATCAAAAAAGCCTGTAATTTAATTTGCTAATTACAACTCTAGACATCATTTGTCAAAATGGCATAACTTTATACCAAAAAAATAAAAAAAAACTTCAGTTCATTCCATCCAATGATCCAGCTCTCTCATTTTGTACATCAGTGGTGAAACCTATACCAGATGTTGGCATGAATTGAAACTCGGATAGTGGAGTTGTTGGTGGTCGAATTTCATTTCTTGAACTCATATTTTGTCTTCTAGGCACCAATTTTACCTATATCAAATGACAGAAACCATAAAAAAACGAATAATCAGTGAGTAAAAAAAATGTAATATATATTTATTTTTTTGGTTGAAATTCAAAAAGGATTGATTATGAGTACCCTTGAGTTGCCTTTGTCTGCTTGGCTAGACCTATGTCGAATGATGGGCTCCATATCACAAGCTAGCCAATCCTAGATTTGCAAATTCATGAAATAATTATGATCATTCTATGAAATAGTAATGCATGTAAACTGAAACAAATACATACTTCTTGTGGTGCATCAGGCCTCTGGTGGTACTTCTTGTTGTGCCCCGTTGCTCCACACACACTACAAGTCATACGCACCATTCCCCGTCTTTTCATTTTTGCCTTTGAGCCTGAATGGGTAATGACATCTTCTTCTTGTTGTCTACGTCTCTTCTTTTGTTTTCTCCCCCTCTTGGGTTGAAACCAACCCGGTGGCTTAATTAGGGGGGTATCGACCGATGACCATAATTTCATCCCGTTAATGGGATTGACAATATTTTCATAGCAGCTAAGGTACGTCTGCACTCTATAGCACTCATGCACGTACCTCCAAGGCTCAATCCTTCTATCCAACATAGAAGCAACAACATGAGAACATGGAATCCCTGTTAAATACTTAAATCCCATTTCTTGCAAGCACATGTCTTGTTCTGCATGTCAACAACATATTCTCCGTTAGAACACTTTACAAAAGATTGTGATCCCCCTGACCAATCCACCTCAAACCCCGCAGCTACTTCAATGATTTTCATCAATTTCTGTTGCACTTTAGGGCACAACGGGCCTGTGGCTATTCTCATCTTGTCCCTCCTTGCTTGAATCCTTTTCATGAAACTTACGTGCATATCGATTAACATGGTCAAAATGGACTTCTCCCTATTATCCAACAACACCTTGTTGAATACTTCACAGAGATTGTTCACTAGTATCTGTATGTCACTCTTCACTTTAGTCAGAAAGTGAGCCTTACTCCACTCGCTTGGATGTCGTTTCATCAACCAACTATGTGCTTCCTTGCACTCTTTTTCAATTTCATCCATCCAATGCTTCCAGTCAGGCACTGTTGTTGACTTTCCAGCCCTCCATAAGTAGTCTTTTAAAGCCATGCTTTTAAAACCAGCACTATAGAAATTAGTTTACATGTGTCTGACACAATATCGATGTTCTGCTCCGGGATACAAGTCATCTAGAACATTCTGTACCCTTTTGTCTGTCGGTCATAAAGGTCCATTGGTTATTATTTGATATTTTCAAATCTTCACCTAAATGTTGTACAAACCACCTCCAAGTCCTAGAATTCTCTCTCTCTTCTATAGCATATGCTATTGGATAAATACAGTCGTTGGCATCTAATGCCACGGCCACGAGCATCTGCCCTCCAAAACTACCTTTCAAAAAACACCCATCTAATCCTAGAAGCTGTCTACAACCAGCTAGGAACCCCCTCTTGCAAGCTTCTAGACAAATATATATTCCTTGAAACTTTTCATCATGCATGGCAACTATGCATGTAGAACCCGGATTGGTTCTAAGAATTTCAGCAGCAAAAGACCTAAGCAAGCCAAATTGATGCTCATTCGAACCCTCTAATAATATCTTAGCATATCTTCTAGCCCTCCAAGCAGTAACGTCATTAATATTCAACTTCACATCATCATTGAGCGCTTTCTTCATCAAACTAGTCTTCCAATTATGTTCAACTCTAAAAGTCTCCAGATACCTCTCAGCTATATACCTTGCAGTACAATGTCTATTTGTCCGGTCCCTTGTGCAATTATGCTCCGAGTACTTAGACTTTATTTGGATGCAACCCTTTGCCTTGTTCAAGGATGCCCAAATTCTAAAGTTACACCCTTTCTCCTTGCATCTAGCTTGTGCTCTCTCATCATCATTCGGTCTAAACTTAAAACTACACCTAGTTGCGACCCCATGATTCCTGACAGCTTGCCTAAACTCCTCGATTGTTTTGAACTCCTTTCCAACTTCTAATTGCGGGTTATACATTTCTTTCTCGACATCGTAAATAGGGAACCGATAGTTATTTTCCTCATTGGAAGAATAATTAGTGAGTAATTCATCTTCACTTGGACAATAACTATCATCTGATCCTAATTCCTCTATACTTGTACCCTCAAATTCAATTATAGGTTTTGCATTTACTCTTACTGCAACACCTTCAGGTGCATTAGTGTCATACAGAAAGCCATCATCGTCAACCTCATTATCTGAATCACTCAGGTTGCAATCGGGAGGTATCATTTCCTCTTCATCAAAGGTCTTGTCTGCATTAGAAACACTTGTATTAGATTTTTTTAAAACACTCCTCAAATATAAAAATTTAATAAGTAAATGAATGTGGTCCCACAGATTTTCAAGAAAAATGTGGTTATAATTAAACAAATATACAAGAAATAATTCTACAGTTATATTATCTTCCATTTTCAAGTGGTTCTAGGTCACCTTTGTCACTCAAAGTTGAGGCAACATGTTCAGGTTCAATCTAAGATTTGAAGAGGGGTTTAATGTTTTTTTCATCCTAAAATTCTGATTAGGGTTCTTCACGGCCAGATTTAATTTGGTCCTCTTTCAATTTGTGTCTGGGTATCGTCAATTTAGTCGTGAAGAAACATTTCGAACAGGGTAGAGAATGTACGATTTTGGTCCATTTGGCAAAGTTAACGTCTGTTAAATGCCACACGAGTCTTTCGTCTGCCACATGGGATTTTCTGTAAGATATACTGATTGAAATGGGTCGGGTGATGGATGGGAAATGGTTAGACAAAGATGGATGAGCAACGAGTAATATTTTCAAGTTGGATGAGCAAGTAGTAATGATGGGTAAAGTTTGATGATCATTCATTAAATTTACTCGTTGTATTTGATTATTTTAAGTTATATCAATATTTTTATAGAAGCAAATTGGTCATAGTCAAAAAGTGAATTGACGAAAAATATTGGCATTTCGCGTGTTACATGGCATTTGAGTATTACTAGTTCTTTTTTTTTTTTTTTTTTTTTTTTAATTTAAGGAAAAAAAAAAGGGGTAATTGATATACGTGTACTCATGAACTCATGTTATGATTTCATTCTATTGAACCTATCTAATGAGGCCATAGAAATGAGTAAAGAGATGAGCCATTGGTGAGATAATCATTCATCTACCAGATTACCATGCCCAGGAATTATTCTTGTACTGAAAGTAATGGTGAGATAATCGTCTTGACTCAAGCTGTTCTTTCTTTACATCAACAAACTGTTTGAATGCTGGGTTAATACTGCTCAAAATTCTGTACTGGTACGTCATCATTTTATTAACAAATGATATGACATGTTTGATACCTAGCAGATGATGAAGGAAAGGCATAAGATAGAGAGAGAAATGCAAATAGGGGATGAAATTGGGTGGACTAAGAATCAAGAAGTTGTAAAGAAAAACCCAAAACTTGCTGCCATGAACAAGGAATTCGGAATGATTCATGGACTGTCTTCTCTTGCAAAGATCATGTCATTTGATAGCCTTGCTATGCATTCTTGGTACTTAGCGAGTAAGATCAATTTGTAGAGCTAATCATACAATCCTGCGACTGGAGATGATGTCTCAAATCTGTCTTTATTGACTTACCGAGCTGACTTATATATAAATTAGCACATTGTTGAGAATAAAAAATTAAATAGCCAAATGGCTGTTCTTCAAATTTCTTTTGGCATTTAATTTAAAAAATAAAAATGAGTTGCTTGTATCATTTACCATTATTTAACTTTGCTGTTCTTTCTGCACACCCACCCCTTTTATTTTCTCCCCTTCTTTCGTCATATTTGAATTTGTGGTATCCCGAATTATCATGATATGTCATGTGTAGTAGGGAGGATTGTATAGTATTAGAATGTAAAATGAAAAAGGTAAAATTTGTTTATTAAACTATATCTGCATAACTAAGTGGATAATGCAAAGAGATGTTGCTTGAGAAGAAGTACTGAACTACTGATTTCCCATGTCAATGTATAGAGCTCAAATGAAACAGACTTTTGTTGAATTGCTTAGGTATATTTGAGGATACATATTATTTCATAACAAATTCAGAGTACAGAATAATGCCCTTGTATTTATTTGGCAAACAATAGATGTTCAATTTTCTCAAGTTCATATGAACTAATTATTAAGAGAAGAGATGCGTCGAGATTGTTGATCAATGACTCCAGCAGTCGAAGGGCTTTGTTCCATGATGACTTCATAACCATCACTCCAATTTTCCATTCCCTGAGCCATTATTTCCCAAAACAGGGCACCCCCACATGGACCTCCGCTCCTTGCACAACTATAGATTTCGCTGAATATATTCCCGAAGTATGAGTCCCGAGCAGCAACACTGTAGCCCCCTGACCTTGAAGACTTCCCAAACTCCGCCAACACGATTGGTTTCCCAAGTACTGATTTCGAGTCTTCTATATGTGATCGGATCCATTTCTCTACGAACTCAGCTTGAGCCTGTTCGTTTGAGCCGGATACCCTGTCATTCAAGTGGATTTAGCCATGTATTATGTATACATATTGTATATATCATTGTTAGCAATATATTGAAAATGAATAGTACTGGATAGTAGATTATTACCATTGATCAGGATATAGATGGATTGTAGCAAAATCGACGTTGGCAATACGGTTGTTAGAAATGAAGTCAGTGCCAACTTGGTAACCAGGATTGAATTGTTTCCTATCAGATATTGACTCTCCATAAAATCCTTCAAGCCCAATTTCTAACAGATGATTCTTGTCAATGGATTTGACATAAGCCGACATTTCCTCAATCCAATCCTGTAATAGATTCAAGATTATTATTTCATAGTCATGTTCGACGAACTAACTAAATCAAAACTAAATTTACCTGAAGAGGTTTCCCAGAGAGGTCAGATTGACATCGGGGTTCATTCATTAGCTCCCATGCAAATATGGTAGGATCATCTTTATATGCTACACCAGTTATGGAATTGATTCTCGTGAGCACGGCCTGCAGATTGGAATGAATTTAATATATATATATATATGTTGAATAGAATTTCTGTTCGGCGACGGTTGGTGGATTATAATTTTGATTATTTGTGTTTTTTAGTTAAAAAGTGATTTAAGAAATTGTATAGTTGATAATAAATAAATTAGATTATAAATCCTCATCGTGAAAACGAGTTTGAATAGAGGCATATTTGTAGAAACCTTGATGTGGTTTTTATAGTAGCCTTTAATGACAGTGTTACTGAAGAATTCGTCTTCGTTGTTCACGTATTGGCCTCGGTCCCTTGCCCATTGAACGTACTGTCTTTTCCCTCCAAAGCCTTCCCAATTGTTCGCGAAGGTTAGTATCAAATAAACTCCATGTTTCTTGGCCTCCGATAACACAAAATCCAGCCCCTGAAAGTGAGCACATTGGACCAAGTTTGGTGGAGGTTAAAATCTGATTTTTTATAAAAGTTAATGAGATGCGTGATTGAGATTGATTATTGACTTTAATTTAGGTTAAAATCTAGATTTTAATTTGTACCAAACATGGCCTGCATAGGTGCAAAGCCTGGTAAAAACATAAACAAAGTGTAGATTGCATGGACGACGTACCTTAAACATTTCGTCGTTGTAGACCCCGGGAGACACCTGCAAGGGTCGATAACCACCATCACTAAAAGCCCAAGTTCTTGCGACATTCATCCCATGCTTGGAAGCTTGTTCGAAAGTAGTGGGCACCATTTTCTTTGTAGAGGGATCGGCCGCCTGGTACATCAACCAGTAAGCATTGAAACCATTGAAATACAATGGCCTCCCATTCAACACAAAATGAGTTCCCCTTGTTTGAACAAAAGCATGCCCCGGGCCCGGAGGATAGGTTCTTGCATCGCTATAGCACTCTTGATATACAACCAAAAGCGCTGCTAAAAAGAAACTTATAAACGCGCTTTTTCTCAACATTGTCATTCCTTTGTTGTGTTGCTTGCAGAAATGATGAAACGGTGAATTGTATATATAGGTGTAGAAGAGGATGGGTGATTACGTGCTGGATTCTAACAGAACCATTTTCATGGGAGATGGGAAAAACGAGTTACCAGAATGCAGATGAAGAGTTCATGGGAATACTAAGAATTCTTAAAGAGTTTAATGGTGTTTTAAATAGTCCTTTGTGACAATTAATACCAAACTGATGAGGGAAATGTGTATTATTAATTTCATATAATTTATGAGTAAAGTAATTATTACAAACAATTCATTAACTTCAATTATTATTATATATTATATTATATATATATATGGAGAATGCTACACTTACTCTTTAGCATACACATTCACTTACTCCCCCCTCACATGGGGTGGGGTCCACAATTATTTTAATAATTGTGGACCCCACCCCATGTGAGGGGGGAGTAAATGAATGTGTAAATGATGGGAGTAAGAGTAGCATTTCCCTATATATATATATATATTAAAAACGATTTATTAGTCGCAGTGAAATAAACCATTACTAATTATATATTTATAAACCATTTATAAATTTGCTGAACGGATGCTAAGGCTGCGTTCTCTTTGACGTTTTCCAGCCGTTTTCCGTTTTCCATTTCCGAAAACGCGAAAAACGGGTTTTCTTGCGCCGTTTTCAGAAAAAAAATTCGAAAACGTTTTCAAATTTTGTAAAGGAAATGGAAAACGTGAAAATCACGTTTTCCGCGTTTTCCGAAATTTATGCCTTGTAAGTGAAAAACGCGCATTTTCCACTTAAAAAAAAAATTAAAATAACCAAAAAAAATTGAAATTTGTCAAAATTTATCACTTTTAATTACATTATTGGTCCCTGATTTTCAAAACTTGTCATTTTAATCCTCAAATTTTGAAATTTCTTTCGAAAATATCCTAATTTATTTGCAACTTAGGTTCCCCAACTTCAGATTTTGTTGCACATTAGTTCACAAATTTTACTTTTCTTTCAATTTAGTCCTTCTCGTATTTCCTTTATAGGTCATTGTCTTCAAACATGTATAACTTTTGATGTACAACTCCGAATTGCACTCTGTTTTTTGCGTAGAACTCCAAATTCAACCATCTTTCTGATGATGTATCATGTGCTTAATTATTAAACATTTCTTTTTTACTTTTGTATTGTAGGCACTTATTTTGTAAGGGCATCATTAATTAACGTAAATTGATTTTTGCAAATTTTATTGAAACTTAAATTTTAAACGTTATGAGTGCTTACTAGAAGGATGTATCTATATAAAGTATTAAATGGAACGATTACTTTAGAAGGGAAAATTACTACCCAAATGTGGAACGATTACTTTAGAAGGGTAACATGAATTTTTGAACTTTTTTGGTATAACCAAATTGTGTGATATGAGTTATTTCATTTATTTTTGTTGTGTAACTCAAAATATAATATCTTTATTTCATTTATATTCACAAATAATATGAAATAATTTTCTTCAAAATTTTAAACAGAACGCGTTTTTCAACTTTTCATTTTCGAAAACAGTTTTCAGAAATAACAAACCAAACGCGGCAATTTCGAAAAAAGTCACAGAAAATGAAAAATAGAAAACATTTTCGAAAATGAAAACTGAAAACTGAAACACAAAGAGAACACAGCCTAAATACCTTAATTTGATGCTATCTAACTTATTAGTTATCGAACAATACCGTTAGGCTTATAAACTCGTGACGACTTTATGTAGTTATGTTCCCACGTCTCATTGCTTGAATCATGAGGAATATTGAGGAGGGAACTATATGCAATCTTAACTAAATTTAGAATTAATGCGTCCGTGTATGACTCAATGTGTACCTACGTCAAATAGTACTTCAAAAACATTTTCCACAAATGAAAATCAATAATTTCTTTCCTAGATTAGTTATGTTATTCAAATTCAAGTCGTATTAAAAGATGAGTTATTAATTAATATACGTGTCGTTTTTTAATGAATAGTAGTTTATAATTTTAGATTCGGTGATTAGCCTCCGTTTAGTAATAATAAAAATAAACTGATTTATAAATCAGTTTATAAATTACATAATTTTTCAAACTACTTTTTAACTTCACGCGTTTTCTTTCTCCTATTTTCAATCACTATTTTTTTTATTTATTACAAAGATACCCCCAAACCCACCTCAGGAAGCTCCGAACCCAGGCTATGTGCCTGGTAAAGGATGCCTTTATCAACTAGGCTATCCTTTGGCCTCTCTCAATCACTAAATATATCAAAATCATAAATTAATCAATTTATAAATCAAACAATATTATAAACAAAGATGGTATTAGAGTTGTGCAAAAGCATTGAGTTTAATACTTGAAGAGTGTGTACCTGTCGTATTTCAGAAAAATATTGTTTTTAAGTATTGTTGCTCTTTTATGAAAGTTATATATATAGTATACTTATCTCATCTTTGGATAATGAATATGAATCTCACATGAAAGCGTGCTGAAGACAAGTTAGTCTTTGTTTGGTAATATTGTTTGATTTATAAATTGGTTTATTTATGATTTTGAAGTAAAAAATAGTGGTTAAAAATTGGAGAGATAAAATTTGTATGATTAAAATGCTGTTTGAAAAATTGTATAGTTTATAAATTAGTATATTTCGTTTACCAAACGAATGCTTAATATATACGGAACTACGTGAGATTCATTAAGCCTCTGTTCGGAGGCATGGAAATGGTTTATAATCAGTTTTTTCGCCCATCTCGATGTGATTGGAGGGTTAAAAATTGGAAAGAAAAAAATGTGTGATTAAAAAATTATATTGAAAACTGGAGCGATTATAAATGATTTTCAAACCATTTATCCAAACAGAGGCTAAGTCGCTTTAGCTTAGGACGAGATTAGAAGAAATTCGGAGTCATTTATCCTTAGCCAGTGGGACAGGGATGGAGGTGGCAGAGAAACAGTTTAGCCTTTTAGGAAAAGATTAATGAACATTCTAACCGTTGGATAAATCTGTTGGGAGTGTTCTTATCTATTCCTTCCAACTATAGTAACTTCCCTTTTTCTCTGTTATATGCAATCAGAAGAAATGTACTAGTTTACTTTCAAAAAAAAAAAAAAAAAAAGAAGAAGAAATGTACTGGTTGCCAAGTCAACATACGAATAATCATATTTTTCCCGAGAAATTATATGTTGTACTTGTGGGCAAGTGACACTCTCTTATTGGGAGATGCGAACCTCACCTGACAGTCATTCTTCACCCAACACATGGTGGATGGAAAGTTTTATAATGTTCCAAAAAGATAAGGACTATAGTTTTCTCAAAATAACATAATTTTCAACATTTGCTTATGTTCAGATAATTCCATTTTTTGCTTTTCATTATAATTTCTATTTGAAGGGCCTGGGCCCAGTTTTGTTTTGATATTTCTGTGTTGGACTTATCATTGAATCAAAATGGAAACTTGAAATAAGAAATTTCATGGAAAAGTGTAGAAGCTCGAAGCGAAGAAGATACGTAGATGCAAGAATTTCGACAATCTTGGCGTCTAAAATGAAGGTGCTGAGTGGTGCAAAATAGTAGTCGAGTTGAAATTTGGTTCGAATCCAAGTCATTTATCTATTCAAAATTGACTTAATAATTTTTAACTCCATTGAAAAATCTTATGTTTGTGTAATTAGATGAGAAGGGGAGGGACGTATACTCGAAGGCACTTTTGGATGGATAAACCAATTTGAATTTTGATTTGAGACCCTTATTTTGTCACCAATTGAGCTATGTGATGCAGCCCTCGTAAGAATAGACCCGCTTTATCTATGATGGTCCCAACTTCAAATTGCAACATTTTAACAAGAAATACATATTTGACTAATAGCCCTTGTTTGATTCTACTTAATTTTTTTTCTACACTACTCAATTTCAATCATCTATTAAAAGTCAAGCCCACAATATTTAATTTTTCAACTAAATCTCAATCATCAATTCTCCTAAAAATTACTATTCATTTCAAAAAAACTCTTTTTAAACACTACGAGACACACACATAATAATTATGAAATAGCCAACAATATTACCGTGCTATTCGAAACAGCCAAATAGGGTCCACTCATTTTGGCCGTTTTCATATCAATTGCGACATTATAGTGTCTCGTGCCAATTGTCCCAGTTTCAACCATTACAAAGTAAAATATTGATAGAACGAAACAAACACTGATTTAAATTATCTATCAATCTATATTTTTTCTACATGCAATTTCCCCATCTACAAAAGGAGGGAACATGAGTTGCTTGATTCTAATTCTAACGAATAAAGAATTGTCTACTACTAGTAGACGGTATGACGTTCTTTGTCAATGAAAATTGACCAAATTCTGCGTTCCCAATATTAACAGCCTCGCAGGAAACAAAAACACGACGAGCAAATGCATGTGTCGTGATGCAATTAGCCTACTAAAACATTTCCAAGAGTTTCGGCCGGCTTTTACTACGCCAGAGAAATTGAAATGACCTCGACCCATGTTACCAGATGCGACCGGCCGGCTCATGATAATTCCAGCATTGACTCCAAATGGTGCAACAAGTGGCCCCCAGAGTTTCCAACGGTGTTCTCTTCTGGTTTTTCTTATCCTTTTGAGCTCTTGGCGAATAACATTATGTACGGATTTTAAGTACGAGTTCATGTCATGATCTCTCTGAATAGTTCCTTCAGAACCATATGCAGATCGGTCACTCAATATCTCAAGTGGATGCGGTGAGCTCAAAAACACTGCCTGTGCAGCCCGGATTAGCGTTTCTGGCTCGCCATCTGATGCAGAGCAGCTTAATAGATACAAACCGCTTCCTGAAGGAAGAAGATCATGGCTGGGAGAAAATTTCTCATCTGGTTGAAGTATTAAAAACTCCCCCATTGGAGCATATAACATCTTCTGTTGACAAGATAGCATAAATTACAATTTAAAAGTTCATAGAATTTTGACAATGTATGACTAGGAATTCGAACATTACCTGGTTGTTAAGACATGGAAGATTGCGGAAGTTCCCGTTTACAGCCTTAAGAAACTCTGCTACATGATTAGGATAATTGCAAGAGAAAGCCCGGGGAACGATGTCTCTGTGCATTGTGATTGCTTGGACATGATTTCGTGGCAATCCGAGTTTCCTTAGGAGACTATCTCCTCCACACATAATTGATGGTGCACCAAAAGTTATAACAGGAAGCAACGAAGAAACAGGTACTCCACCTCTTATCAGCAACATGAGATTTACAAGAACAGATAAACTACCACCAAGTGAGTGTCCCGTAAACTGAAATCTGGCACGATCTCCATGAGATTTTAAGTGTGCATGAATTTCAGGCAACATTTGCTCATATGTCCCCTTTGCAGCCTCGTATATACCTCTGTGCACAAGCACGTCCAGTCCCTAAAGAAGTAAAACTTATCAGTCCCTTTGCTATTACGCTCTCCTAAGCGTCCATTTGGCCCCCAGTTTTTGTGTAGTTTTTTTGGTTTTTTGAAGAATATGTGGTTTAAAATTGTTTGAAAAGTCCAATATTGTAGTCTTAACTAAGAATGGATGGTTGAGAGTGAGTGTTTTAGAAACTTAGGTGGCGTTCTGTTTGTATTTTATTTTGTATTTTTATTTTCGAAAATGTTTTGTGTTTTGTGTTTTCATTTTTGTTTTCAAATTTGCTGAAAACCCGTTTGGTTTGTCATTTCTGAAAACTGTTTTTGAAAATGAAAAGCTGGAAAACACGTTCTGTTTGAAATTTTGCAGAACACTATTTAAACTATTTTTAATTAATTTGCTTGCAGAATACTACTAACTCCAACTCAAATTTCTTTTCACAATACACTAAAAATATGGTTACATGCAACACACTAATGTGAACATTAAGAGTCTATATTAACATAGTTTGGTCAGGTTCGAGACTTGAGAAAGCTTTACTTCTATTAAAATCCAGAAAATGCAAGTTCTTTCAAAACCACCGGAGTCCATTTATCATTGCATTTTTTGAAATATAACAACAAGAATTCTCATTTAATTTTTTTTTTTGTAATGTTGATATTGAATTCAATAAAACTTTATTTAAACTAAGTTCCAAGTTAGGATAATTCTCAAAAAAAAAAAAAAATCTTTATTTAGGTTTAGTTCCAAGCTAGGATAATTCTAAAAAAAATAAAAAAAAAATAAAAACTTTATATTAAGCTTAGTTCTAAGTTAAGATAATTCTATAATAAAAAAAAAAAAAAATCCCAAAACGCGTTTTCCGCGTTTTGGACATTTTTTGTCGAAATACACACAAAACGCCCAAAACGATGTTTCGGGCGTTTTCCGTTTTGTGTACAAATTTTTTTTTTGTTTTCCAAAATGCGTTTTCGAAAATGGTAAAGAGAACGCGTTTTTAGCGTTTTCGAAAATAAAAACAGAAAACGACCTCAAAACAGCAAAGAGAACAGGGGCTTAGGTCTCGTTCTCTTTACTGTTTTGAGCCCGTTTTGAGTTTTCGATTTTTGGAAATATTGAAAACGCGTTCACTTTGTCCATTTTCAAAAACTCGTTTTCCAAAACACCAAAAAAAATACAAAGGAAACTCAAAACGAATTTATTGCGTTTTGGATATTTTGTGTTAAAAAGTCCAAAATGCGCGTTTTGGATTTTTTTTTTTTTTGTAAATGTGAGACACTTCCTTCACTTGAAGTTCTTATATTATTTTGTCATTATATATAGATCCATGTGAAGATTTTTTTTTGTACATTATTTTTATTTTTATTTTTTGTAAAAGTGAGAAACTTCTTTCACTTGAAGTTCTTATATTATTTTGTCATTATATATATAGATCCATGTTAAGTTTTTATTTTTTTAAATTTTTTTTATTTTTATTTATTTATTTATTTTTTGTAAAAGTGAGATACTTCATTCACTTGAAATTCTTATATTATTTTGCCATTATATATAGATCCATTTTAAGATTTTTTTTTTAATTTTTATTATTATTATTATTATTATTATTTTTTTGTAAAAGTAAGACACTTCATTCACTTGAAATTCTTATGTTATTTTTCCATTATATAGATCCATGTTAAGATTTTTTTTTTTTTTTGCAATTTTTTATTTATTTATTTATTATTATTATTATTATTATTATTATTTTTTTTTTTTTTAAAATGTGAGACACTTCCTTCACTTGAAATTCTTATGCTATTTCGCCATTATATATAAATCCATATTAAAATTTTGTTGGTATGAGGTTAAATTTTTGTTTAGCTGAAACAATATTAATGATGAATTTATTGACATAGAGAACTAACTGATTTATTACCATTAAAATTAATGTAATTCAACAAATCAATCATTTTTTATATATAAAATATCACAAAATAAATATATAAAAAAATTACAAAGTAAACGCATTTTTCAGTTTTCTATTTTTGAAAACAGTTTTCCAAGATTACAAAGAGAAAATATTTTCAGCAATCTCAAAACAAACTACCAAAATTCAAAATAAAATTCAAAACTCAAAATCCAAAATCGAAACACAAGGAGAACGCCCCTTAGTTTTCAAAAATTGGGGCTCAAACAGTGGCTAAAATCTTCCATAAAAAGGATTTCATTAATTCTCATTTCTTATATATATTAACATCCAAGAGCCAAAATCAATGAAATGGTTCACAAGATTGAAGTATTTTTCAGAGAATTACCTCAAACTTAACAGGCTCAAAGAGTAGATTGGCCTGCCATGATGCTAGCGACTCAGATCCCTATAGGCAATAAAACAGTATAAAAATTTAGCAATAGAATAACTTTATCTCAATGTGTTGTGATAAACGAACATTAGAGAAAAGCACGAGCAATCTAATCATCTACCTGAACGACGAAGAATCTTGTCGCACTCTGATCATCATCACATGCAAACCATTCACAAGGCGATGATTTGATGGAGTTTAAATCATCTGCGATAGCCTGCTTTACTTCCTCCTTCGCAGCAACCACTGCTGTCACCGAATCAGTGGTAGCCATTAATGAAGCTACATCCCCGTTCATCATGTTAATGTTGTCTTTGCCGTGTTTGGTTTCCTCTAGAAGATCTTCATTCGGGGTGGATTTGGATGTTCTAAAGCGAAGAATGCTCTTTGTATGAGCATGCAAATACGAAGCAGCAGATGCATTTATCTGCCTCATATTGGACTTCTCTGCATCACCTTCTGCTATTACATTTCCTTCTGCATCCCAAATTCTGGTGGCTGTCTTTTCTTCTTTTACTTGGTCATCAACCGATGCCTTCTCTTTGTCGGCTTTCGATTCTTGTTTTTTCTTTTCTAATGATGATGTTACAAAGCATAGTGCATGAAATCTCAGAAGGTTTTTAGTCTGTACCACGAAATGAAGAAAAAAACCAAATCAATTAGATATATTCTAATCTTAACACAATAATTCCTATCCTATTATTCCAGAATCCACCAGTTGAACTAACAAAGTAACTTTCACAAAATCCCAGAGGAACGTAGCAAAATTGTGACCAGATCAAGTTGCATTCTTCACGATAACAATGTAACTACATATGGATCATGCTAGCTAACATTACTTATTCGAACTAGCAATAGATTATCAGAGGTGTATCAAGATTCATTGAGAGGTTCAAGAAATTCTACTAAGCCAAAAAAAAATAGCCAATTCACAAGAAAGAATCAACATTGATCAGAAAGAAAAATAACACATAAAGCAGATAATCTTCATCCTATTTCACCTTTCCTTTTTCTTTCAAATAGGTAATCATTAAAGTTGGATTAATGAAAGCATACCTTGATATCAATATTCAGAAAGAGGTTCAAGAAATTCTACAAAGCAAACAAAAATGGCCAATTTACAAGAAAGAATCGACATAGATCTACTAAACAATCACACATCAAGCAGATAATATTCATCTCATTTCACTTTTTCCTTTCGTAATCGAATTATTCGAAATTAAGTAATGAATAAGTTGAATTAATGAAAGAATACCTTGATCTGGGGTATGGTGTAAGCTAGGGCTCCCAAATGAGACATTTGAGCATATAATCTGGCTTCTGCTAAGGGCACCTTCTTAAGCAGCTTTGAAAATGATTCTCTATTGAATTCTATCTTTTCATCATCATCATCTTCATCAATTGTACACACATCACAATCTTCGCTTTCGTTGCAACGCTCCCCTTTCTCTTCATCATTTGAATTCAGCCCCTCCTTTTTTTCCTCATCTTTCAATTTCATCCCCATTTCTTCAATCAATTTACCGTCTTTTTCACCTTCTTTTCGCAAGGACCTCACTTGCAAAATCTTTAATACCCAATTCCAATTTTGTCCTTCCGATTCTCTTTCTTCATTTCTATTCTCTCCTCTTTCTTCCACCAAAACGCCATCGTCCACCGCAATTGCCGGCTCGCACCGATCCTTGCCTCCGGACCAAAGAGATCTAAATGTGTATCTAGAAGTGAATCCCCAGGGCGAATTCCTAGGTGACGTCGCCGACATTGACGGCTTCTCCGCTGGCCCCAGTGCCCTTATTTGAGAAGGCTGGCTCATACGTATATCCAGCAACCCATTTCCTAAGACGGCGAGTGGCGGCGCAATTCCATGAATACCTGCCTTCAAACCCAAAGCATCCATATTTGAAAGAGAGAAGTATTTTTTTTTTGTCTTTTTAGGATTTCTTTGTTTTCGATCAAACTTGTATAAATTTATACAACTATTTGCGTCTCTCTCTCTCTCTCTCTCTCTCTCTCTCTCTCTCTATATATATATATATATATATATATATATACACACACGCGCGTATATAGCTATACAGGTATGATGTTAACCTGCAACACAATCTTTGAAGTCTGAGTTGGCTTCTTTGCTGAATATATATTGAAGTTGGAGAGATATAGTTTCTTCTACGTTGTCAATATGATTTCCTTTGACTTATTCCTAAAAGACGAAATTAGGCCAACCTAATTCATGATCCCTTTTTTCTTGGAACAAGAAAAATATGTGAAATTTAAATTGTTTATAAGAAAGGATTTTTTTATTGTACAGACATATATATACGAATAATGTTATGTATTTCAAGGTTGAAATTCCAGTTGACACTCTCTAATTGGAAAAAAAAAATGCAAGATTTGACTTGTACATATGCATATGAGAACCTTCTCATTCTCCAATAAATGTGTATCAATTAAATTGAGATTTATCTCAATCTTCAGATAAATAACATTACTCTTATACGTACAGATGTTATGTCTCATATATCTTTACATGTAGCAAGATTGAAAGGTTGTTTGGTCTATGAAAACTTTTTACCAAAACTTTTCAAACTTAAATTCAATCATCCATCATTTGTCAAACCTACAATTTTTGACTTTTCAAATACATTCATCAAAAAAAAAAACAAAAAAAAAAAAAAAAACAAAAATCAAAACTTTTTCATGAACCAAACAGGTTATGAGAGGCTAAAATATGCAATAATTCTAAAGAGATATTATTTATAAACATTTTTAGGGGATATTATGACGTGGTATATATTTATTGGTTATTGAAAATAATTATGCTCACCACTTACTTTTTATCAATTAATGAATAAATGTCACATAATAGTATCCCCTATAAATGTCCGTAAATAATGTGTCTCTAGAATTATTATAAAATATGTGATTTAGAAAATGTGCATTATTAAAAAAATAAATTTTTAATTTATGTGATTTTGGACAATTTATCCAATTTTCCAAAAAAGTCTATACGCACGTTTGTTTGGCAAATAAAGCTACTTTTTGAGCTGTGATTGAATTTTGTCTTTTTAGTTCCGATTTTAGGCATGCTAAAAGTTTTTTGGCATAGGATGTTTTGAATGAATTTTGATTTGTTTGGAGAATATTTCATTAAAAAGTTCAAAAAATGTGAAACGTAATAAATTTAATAAAAATATGTGGTTGAAAATAAACTCGAACAAAAAATAAAAACACCTGCCAAACAAGCTCTTGAATTATCATATTTTTGGACCACGAATGAGACATACTCTTAAGCCTATGCTCAGCTGCCCTCTTTTGTTTATAAATGATTTAATGTTATTTTCGAAGTAAAATATATCATTGAAAAGTTATTTAAAAAAATATGTACTATTAAAAAGTTGTATGAGAAATTTTGTAATTTATAAACCCATTTATAATGAGTTTATCGAAAAGAACCTGCCTCTGTTTGGTACAAAGTTTTTGTTTATAAAAAAAATAACGTGATATTTTTAAAGTAAAATATGTGGTTAAAAAGTAATTTAAGAAAATATTTTATTTATAAATTAATTTATAAAAAGTTTACCAAACGAATGCTAAGATATAAGCTTCCGTCCAAACATACTTCATAATACTTTCACACGGATCTCATCAATCTTAAATAAGATATAAGCTTCCGTCCAAACATACTTCATAATACTTTCACACGGATCTCATCAATCTTAAATTAAGTATTTATGACATCGAAACGCAATTGTTGATTGCGAGTATGTTGTGTTGTTAGATTAATCACTTTTTACACTTTTTAATCACATGTTCTCTCAAAATTTCAAATTCATCAAAAATTTGAAAAAGACAGAATCAATCGGGCTATAAATTGCAATTTCATAGTGTCACGTCATTATCTTTGCAGATCAACTGGAAATGCAAAAATGACGTGTCAACAAGGTTTTACTAAAACCTCCATTTGGTAAAATTAAATTAAACATTTTTCAAATTACTTTTTAATTAAGCACTTTCTTAAGATTTTACTAAAGCCTCCATTTGAATTTTTAAAAGAATATATGGTTGAATAGTAATTAATTGGTATAAAAAATGGTGAATCCAAGTGTGATTAAAAATGAATTTAAGAAAAAAATTTGTAAGAGAATGCATTTGAGAAAATGTTTTGTTAATGGAGGCTAAAAAAAAAAAAAGATTAACTTTTGACAAGAGATTATTAAAATTTCATCAACTTTTAAATAGGTTGAACTTCGATTTTAACTATACATTTTATAAAATTAGTTATCTAAACGTGCTTTGCGTGATTTTTTATATAAAGTAATTTTTGAAAATTATTTCTGACAAAAATTTTGAGTTTTTCTCAAGAAAATTAGCAAAACATGCAAGACAAATAGAATTAAGACAATATAATAATTTTTAAAATTTAAACAAACTTTGTGACACCATATTTTACTCTCTCAATTAAAACCTTGGATAGACTCACTTATTTGATGAAAGTAAATATGAGCTTTATGTTGAGAACAATATCGATAATATTTGAGAATAAATGATATGTTTTATTTATATAATATTTGAAATATTATAAAAAGAAGAAGAAAATTGTCAATGAAGATTTAGATGTTGTTTGGTAATAATAAAAATTTTACCACAATTTTTCAAACTTCATCTATTCTTAGTCAAGTCCTCAATTTTTGACTTTTTAAACCACACATCCATCAAAAAACTAAAAAAAAAAATCACAAAACCCAAAATTTTTCACATTACCAAACATGCAAGTATTTTTCCTTCATGACAAAGTTTGAGACTTGTGAGAATTCATCAATGCATAAATTTGATATATGTCATCTTCATTTTCTTCTATATTGTTGTTCGTCGTAAAGTTGACTTCAATTTCATCGTACACATTCGAAAATGTATGATTACTATTGATCTAATTTTTTCATGATAAAATTGATATATTTTTTCCTTTATGAAGGGTGAGAGTAAAATTTTCTAAATAGTGTAGCAAGAATATGGTACCTTGCAAGTATTAAAAAAGATAACATATTTGTTTAATATCGAAATGTTATTAAAATAAAGATAGATAAATATAATGAGAAATATCATATCTTTATTGATCAAAAAATCAAAATAAGTTTTAAAACTTCAATCAGTAAATATAGGTTTCAATGGAATCTGTACAAATATTAAAAAAAATTATACTTCAATCTTCATTATGTGCAATCAAATTTCGTGGCAACATATGATTGATACTTTTATTTGTGGACAAAATAATTTGATTTATTAAAAATTCAAGTTTGAGAATAAATATTTGTAATAATATAATTGTATTTGTGGACCTTTTTTACTATTTCCTTTATGATAGTGTATTAATATAATTGTATTTGTATTTAGTAAGAATAAATAATAATTTGAAATAAACAGCGAAAAATAAAAAAGATAATTGAAAGTTTTAGACGTTATTTTAAAGATTTTTAGTGAGAAAGTAAATAGTTTAGATTGTATGTATATTGAAATTAATGATGTTGTTGATAAAATGGAAAAAATTTTAAAAAAATAATTATTCATTAATTAATATTAAAGGTAAATATAAAAATATAAAAACGTTATAAAGGTAGAAATGTTCAAAAGAAATTCTTCATTTAAGCCACTTTTAGAAATTGTATATGCATGTATGTATGTATAGATATAGATTTAGGGTGCGTTTGATTCAACATATTTTCCATGGAAAATATGATTTTCCACGTGATTTTTTCCAACTTTGCGCTGTTTGGTTGCCAAAGTTTTCCATGAAATTCATTTTTCCACTTGCCTCGAAATTCGGTATTTTCCTTGTTTTGGATGAATTCGTTTTTCAAGGTGGGGGAGGTTTTATTTTACATGGAAAATCTTATACCATTTTTGTTACGTTTGATCATTTTTGTTATTGTTAATTGATTTATTTTTTTCTCAAAAATTAACATTATTACTACTAAGTACAAACTTGTTAAAAAAAATGAAAAAAAAAATAAAAATATTATAATAGCTAAATTTTACTTTATTTTCCATGAAAAATAATGTCAATCAAACAACAAAAGTTGGAAAATTCTCCACTTTTTCTACCTAGAAAATTAAACCAATCAAACACATTAAACTTTCAATTCCCAGAAATTTAATTCCCTGGAATTCATTTTCTTTCCACCCAAATTCTACCATCGCTATCAAACGCAGCCTTATAACACTTAGGGTGTGTTTGATTTGGATGATTTTCCATGGAAAATACCAAATTCCTACTTTATTTTTCATATTTCATTGTTTGGTTGTATTTTTTTCCATGAAAATGGATTTTCTAGCTTAATGGGCACGCGCGAGTCTTCCTCCATTTCAAGGAAATTGTTTTTCCAGCTGGATATGAGAATTTATTTTTCAGAAAAAATTGCGTACCATTTTCATCACGTTTGATCATTTTTTTTATTGTTAATTGATTTATTTTTTTCTCAAAAATTAACAGTATTATTACTAAGTACAAACTTGTTAAAAAAAATGAAAAAAAAAATAAAAATATTATAATAGCTAAATTTTACTTTATTTTCCATGGAAAATAATGTCAATCAAACAACAAAAGTTGAAAAATTCTCCACTTTTTCTACCTAGAAAATTAAACCAATCAAACACATTAAACTTTCAATTCCCAGGAATTTAATTCCCTAGAATTCAATTCCCTGGAATTCATTTTCTTTCCACCCAAATTCTACCCTCGCTATCAAACGCAGCCTTATAACACTTAGGGTGTGTTTGATTTGGATGATTTTCCATTGAAAATACCAAATTCCTACTTTATTTTCCATCTTTCATTGTTTGGTTGTATTTTTTTCCATGAAAATGGATTTTCTAGCTTAATGGGCACGCGCGAGTCTTCCTCCATTTCAAGGAAATTGTTTTTCCAGCTGGATATGAGAAATTATTTTTTAGAAAAAATTGCGTACCATTTTCATCACGTTTGATCATTTTTTTTATTGTTAATTGATTTATTTTTTTCTCAAAAATTAACATTATTATTACTAAGTACAAACTTGTTAAAAAATGAAAAAATATATATCTTAATATATATAATAATAGTATAGCCGCCAAAAAAACCCACACATAGTTTCCCGTCATTTTTCCCTGCTATTTTAGAAAACTTTGTAATTTTATTAATTATTTTAATAATTGAATTAGGAAACTTTAATTAATGCAAAATTAATTATAGGTGACATGTAATAAATGACCTATTGATTGTAAAAAATAAAAAATCTATAAAAAGATCAAATTGTATATTATTTTTATTCTTTTGACAATTATTGTAATATTTTGAAATCAAAAAAAATATGCAATATATGTCTCAAATTCATGATCTTAACGAGAAGTTCAATACAAGTTAACAAATGAGAGCAAACTCCAAATATATCATTCTTAAAATTGCCTCAAATAATAAATGTAAAAGTTTTACTTTTTTCAATATTCAAATTCAATCTTTTTAATTTATCTCATCTAAGTCATAAAATGATATTTATCATTTCTTACCTAACTTCAATTTGACATAAATGATTAATTTCAAATCTTTTTTCTTATCAAATTAAAAGAAATAATGATATCCGATCTTTCTAAGTAAATTCAATTAAATCATTTTAATTTCTGCAACTTCAGGTTTCGATAAACTCTTTGGTAATTTTGAAATTAATTTTATAAATTTACTCATTTTGTTCATTTATCTATTTTTTAATTTTTATAAATTTAAAATAAAATCAATTTGTAAAATATATATTACAGACTTTAACAATTAATTCATTGAATTCTATAGAAAATAAAAATATAAGGTTTTATCAAACTTATTCTATTTAAAAATAAAATATAGTCCATACATTTATTTAACATACACAAAAAATAGTTTTTTGTGTGTGTGTGGGTAACATGATCATTTTCAATACTTGGTGAAAAATAAAATGTCACATTTTATTTGAAATCATAGAATAGGAGTACGTTTGATATAAACTATAGATATGATTTTAAATGTGTGATTGAAAGTGATAGAATGTAGTATAAAAAATAAAATAATTGTCAAATCAATCAATTGAGTGGTTAAAAATTGATTTTCTTTTTTAGAATGTGTGGTTAAAAAGTAGTATGTGCAATTGTGAAAAATTAGTTTTAAAATAATATGTGGTTGTTAATGAACATTAAAAAAAATTATTTTTGAATAATCAATTCTATATGAATAAATAAACTAATGAAACTAGATAATGAACAATTAACTGTTAAAAAAATGCAATTCATAATTTTTTTTTTTTGATATTTTGATTGTATATTGAATATACAATTTATGCATTAAAGTAAGAAATCTTATAGGGAGAAATGAAATTACAAATTATTCACAATTTTTGTATACAAGTTATTATTATTATTATTATTTTTTTTTATTATTATTTTATTGTATTATTTTTATCGGGCATTGTATTTTTACAACTTATTCAATAAATATTATTTATTCCGTGCATCGCACGGGTGCGATTACTAGTATATTATAATAGCTAAATTTTACTTTATTTTTCATAGAAAATAGTGTCAATCAAACAACAAAAGTTGAAAAACTCTCCAATTTTTCTACCTAGAAAATTAAACCAATCAAACACATTAAACTTTCAGTTCTCAAGAATTTAATTTTCTAGAATTCAATTCCTTGAAATTCATTTTTTTTTCCACCCAATTTCCACCCTCGTTATCAAACGCAGCCTTATTGAAAACTTTATCAACCGACCCCTTAACTTGAACTAGTTGAACGATCATTATCATAGGCGCTTGCCTTTCCGGCCTCATCATTTAGGTTAAACAAAGTCTCTATGTTTCTAGTTGAATTAATTGAGAAATTTAAGATAAGTTGTCAAGGGATAAGCATTAAGCATTATAGTGTACATGACAAATTAAAACGTGTTTGATATGTTAAAAGACTGGTTTTTTCTTGCTCATTGTAGGGGCCAAAGGCCAATACACATTGTGTCTCGCATCAATATACATTTAAATAAAACCTGTAAATTAGTGGTTCACAAATAGCAGCTCTTTTTTTTTCCAAATCTTAATTAATGTACCAAATTTTATAGTTACTTTCAAACAATAATAGGGTTAATTGTCTTGATGATCACTGAACTTTAAAGTGTCGAGTTTTGATCACTGAATTTATGTAAACATATTTGATTAGTCACTAAATTATAAAATGCCCAATTTTGATACTGAACTATTGGTTAATTGTCATAATAATCACTGAACTTATGTAAATATTGAGTTTTGATCACTGAACTTATCAGAATGGTCGACGTTGATCATTGACTTAACTTTCATAACCGAATTGACGACGTAGCAGACGGAATGCCCATCACCTTCAACCGACCAATCAGACACACCAAATTGCTAAATAAGATATTTTAAGAACATGTTCAATTGGTCACTAAATTCTTAAAAATATTTTTGACTGTTTATTTGTTGTATACAATTGATAATTTGAAAGAAAATTTATAAATTTTCTGGTCAGTCGTGTCATCTTTACAAGTTCAATGACCAAAGCCCGATCAACTTAAAGTTTAGTGAATAATTGAAAACATTTTAAAAGTTTAGTGACTAATCGATGACCTTTTTAAAGCTTTTTTACGTTGTAATTTGGTGTGTCATGATTTACCAGTTGAAGGTGATGTAACGCCACGCCACGCCTCGTGTACATTCCGTCTAACACGTCGTCAATTCTCTTACGAAAGTTAAGTCAATGACTAACGTCCACCATTTTAATAAGTTTAGCGATCAAAACTCGGTATTTACAGAAGTTTAGTAATTATTGGGATAACTAATAGTGATCAAAACTCGACATTTTAAAGTTCAATTACCAATTAAAGACTTAGATATAGTTCAATGATCATTGAGATAATTAAATAATAAGTTTAATGATCAAAACTTGATATTTTAAAATTCAGTGATCGATCGAAGACATAGACATAATTTCAGCTACCAATGAGAAAAAGACTTGAATGTCTCTCTACACAAAAATGATATCTCCGTCCATTTTTATAAAATTTCAACCCAAATTCGTCAACGGGGAAAATACATAACTACAACCCTTTAAGTTTCACTTTTCAAGACTAATAAACTTAACATTTTTCTTTCAAAAATCAGGTATTTCATAATTAAAAATAAATATAATATTACATATAATATAAACATAATTATCTATTATATATATAGGGTGTGTTCTTTTAGCCTCTGTTTGTTAAAATTTTGGTGTTTAAAAATATATTTTTTTATGTTTTATAGGTAAGATGTGTGGTTGAAAAGTGGAGAGAGAAAATATGTGTGATTAAAAGATGATTTGGGAAATTGTGATGTTTAAAAACTTGTTTTTTTGGCTTTTGCCAAACAGAGGCTTAGATTTAATTTGGAATGTTTTGTGTCAAATCAAGGAATTGAAATTATTTGTTGATTTATTTGTGTTTTCTAGGTAAGATGAATGGTTAAAAATTGGAGAGAAAAAATGTGAATGGTTAAAAAGTGGTATGAGAAATTGTGTAATTTAAATTTTTGTAATGATGACAAATTAAATTGCAGCCGAATAGGCCCATATTAAAACTAATACAATATTAAATCAAAAACTCAAATCTTGATGTCATTACCTCCCTCATCCCCGCCCACCACCTGACCACCCCACCTCGTCGCAAAGTGACAAATTGATCTCGTCAAAGCCACAACCCCCTCACCCCAAAAATTATTTAATCCACCCCACCCGACCCCACCTACCCTACTCTACCCCACCTCATCACAACGCGACAAATTCATCTCACCTCAGCCGCAAACCCCAACCCACACCACCCTCAAAATGATTTTTCTTCTATTTGTTCACACTTTGTCCCAACCACCCACCCCACCCAACCATGACCCCACCCCTCCCAAAAATGATTAATTATAATTAATTAAGGTTTTTAAAGTACATATTTTCAAAATTAAGAAAATATTTTATTTCAAAAATCAGGTCTTAATTAATTATATATTTTACTGTTTATGATCACAAGTCACAATTTTTAAGTTCATATCTTATTATGGTCACAAGTCACAATTTTTAGGTCACAAGTCACAAATTAGATCATAAGTTTATGGTTACAATCACAATTTTTTAGGTCACAATTTATTTCTCTGTCACAAATTTCGAATTTCGCAGGTCACGATTTTTTCCGTCGCAAATCCAGAGTCAATTGGTCACAAATCACAAATTTCATTGGTCACTATTTTTTCTCGAATACAAATCAAGATTTTTTTATGTCACAATTTTCACAAATCACTAGTTTTCTTGGTCACGTATCATAAATTTTGTAGGTCACAATTTATAAAATTATTTGGATGACTTTTAGGGTCATAGCTTATTATGGTCACAAGTCACAAATCAGATCATAAGTTTATGGTCACAGTCAAAATTTTTTAGGTCACAATTTATTTCTCGGTCACAAATTTTGAATTTCGTAGGTCATGATTTTTTTCGGTCACAAATCTAGAGTCAATTAGTCAAAAATCACAAATTTCATTGGTTACAATTTTTTCTCGAATACAAATCAAGATTTTTTTAGGTCAAAATTTTCACAAATCACTAATTTTCTTGATCACATATCATAAATTTTGTATGTCACAATTTATAAAATTGTTTGGATGACTTTTAAGGTCACAGCTTATTATGGTCACAAGTCACAATTTTTATGTCACAAGTAACAAATGTGGCCACAATCTATTTCTTGGTCACAAACCACAAATTTATAAGTCACAAATTATGATCATAGTAATTAATTTGTCACAACTTTTTTTTGGGTCACAAATATCAAAATATTAGGTCATACTAATTCAATTAAAGGTCACAAACTATCAAATTAATTGGTCACAGCTTATTTTTTGGTCACAATTATCAAATTATTAGGTCACAATAATCCAATTAAAAGTCACAAATTATTACATACTATTTAATAGTTACAAAGACACCATCAGCATCGCCGCCGCCGCCGCCACCACCACCACCGACATTGCTGTTGCACTATTACTGACCACGTGAAACACCACCGCCGCCGCACCTAACGTTACCACCAACCAACACTGCCGCCACCAGTTCCACCACCACACCCGCCACCACTCCACAGACCTTGCAACTAGCAATCACCAAGCACCTCACCGCCAGCAACAACTACAAACTTCAGACACCTCGTCGCCAACAACCATCGTTCAAATTGTCACAAGCAACTACCACACTAATCACCTCCAGCACCACCAACACCACCACCACCACTCCATAAACCTTGCAACCAACAATCATCAAGAACCTACCGCCAGCAACCATCACAAACTCCAAACATCTCGCCGCCAGTAACTGCCGCACGAATCACCACCACAACCACCACACAAATCGCCATCGAAACCATCACAAACAATACACACCACACACCTTACTGCCAGTACCACCACACAAATCGCCCCCATAAACCACAACAAACACAACTTACCTGCACGACGCCTCTGTAACACCATCAAAAAGACAGATCTGAAAAGCTGCGATGATTCTCACTCCTTACGACATAGCTACGATGAAGCCTCTTCCTCTACCAAAATCCAATAGAAAATCAACACCTCCTCCTTGTGATGTGGTTGCGATGACGCTACATCTCTCCCTTACGCCGACGTCTCGTTTGCAGCAGCACTAACGATCTGCCTCAACGCACAAATAAGGAGAAGAAATGGAAAGAGTCGAGTTTACAATCAAGTGAAATCAGTGGGGTTGGGTGGATGTCGTGTGGGGAGTTGGGTTATATTATTATAATTTCAAAACTTTAACTAACCTGATTCTTGAATAAAAAACCTAAAAACCTGACTTTTGAAATGTGTTCTTGAAAAGCAAGTTACCATGTAATTTCCACTTCTTCAAAATACGCAATTGGGTTTGATAGCCCATGTTTTCCATGAAAAATGGTAATTTTTTATCTATTTTTTCACCATAACTGTTTGATACATTATATTTTTTCAAGAATTGAATTTTATGGTACAACATTTTAAAGTATGTTTTAACTTATTTTTCATGAAAAATTGATTTTAGTGGGCTGGGGGATTTTTATTTTACGTGAAAGTATAAAAATCTTGAAAATTCTTTTCTTTATATTCAAACACAGCCTAAAAATTCCTGCACAAGACTCTCCTCCACACCTCCACGGCTCCACCCTCGTCAGCAAGAGAAAGTCACACCACCGCAGCAACCATCAAAATCAGAAAATCGCTCCCAAGTACGTTCATCTCCCAATTTATTGGTTTCTTAAGGGTGTTCTTTTTCTGTTGAAATATCTGTCTCCGAAGCCGATGGTTATATTTTCTCCATCTTCGTCATGGAGATTTTCCGAGGGTTGGAGTTACGGGGTTATAATGGAGCAGAATTTCTTCTTTTAAAGATTTTTCCTTTGTGAGTTTCTTTGGGTTTTTTTAACATTTGTGGGTTTCATCGGGATTTTTAACGCTTTCAGTCCATGTGTTTTCTTTCTGCTAGGTGTGAACGAGAGAGGCTGTGAAGACTACAAAAGAAGAGAAGGTTGGTTGGGCTTCGTTTGGGTATTTCAATTTTCAACAGTTTCTACAGGTATAAATTTGGTGTTTTCTGTAGTGTACACTATAAGATTTGGATGAAATGGTTTGATATGATATATCTATATTGTTGAATGAATTGAAGAACGGTGATGCCAATGAGGAGATTGATACTCCTCGAAGGTCAGTTTTCTACAGGTATAAATTTGGTGTGTTTTCTGTAGTGAGATTTTGATGAAATGGTTTGATATGATATATCTATATTGTTGAATGAATTGAAGAACGGTGATGCCAATGAGGAGATTGATACTCCTCGAAGGTCAGTTTTCTACAGGTATAAATTTGGTGTGTTTTCTGTAGTGAGATTTTGATGAAATGGTTTGATATGATATATCTATATTGTTGAATGAATTGAAGAACGGTGATGCCAATGAGGAGATTGATACTCCTCGAAGGTCAATTTCTGACGATTTATTAAAAAAAAATTGACATTTACATTTTTTTGCCCATTCGTAGTGAAAAATTAATTAAGTTCAAATGCAGGTTTAGAGGAATATATGTTAAATGAAATAAATTGGTCAAATCAATTTGTGAATTGATTTCTTTTACCAAAATTAAAATAAAGTAAAAAACTTGATTAGATTCAAGGCTGAGTGATTTGGGTGTGTACAGTCTAGTTTCTTATAAATGGCACTATGAAATCCCATTCTTAGGATTGTAGAACAGTAATTTAATGGGGGATTTGTATGATCAAGACTTGGTTAAAAATGCATATATTCAATTCAACTCTTTCGTTAAAATAATGTTTCATCTGGTATTTTCACAACTTTTTAAATGCTTTTCCATTTGTGGGTGATGTTAAAAAATGGTTTTGAAATGTTTTTGATTGAGACATGGTTAAAGAGAACTTGATATATCCTTGTTTAATGTTACTTTTCATATTTTTCAAAATTTAGCATTGGGAAATTGAAATCTCCTGAAAGTAAATTTAATCTTAGCCAAAATCCTGACCATGAATAATATTAGCAAGAGACATGTCCATTTTATTTTGCACACAAGTATTTAATTGTTGGAGACTTGGAGTTGAAATGGAACAAGTCTTGTTAGTTGATTATAAAAATATTTAGCCCCATGTTTTATTTCCTGCTGGATTGCTTGCTTTGCATCTTGTTATCCTTCCTTCCTTCCTCCATCCATCCATCCATCCATCCATCCATCCATCACTGATTGTGATTGGTGAAACTAGTTTGTTGGGCCAACAGAGGCTGTAATTATTTTGGTTTCGTTGATAAATAACTAATTATGCTATCTTGTTGAACCAAACTTAATTTCCTGGTGTATTGTCAAATTTTAGGACATAAATCTTTTAGAATAAGACTAAGATGGTCATAGTGGATTGGACAACCTTGATTTAAGAAAAAAAAGACAGATGTTATTTGATATGATTTTACAATGTTTTTCTCTTTATACAATTTTTTATCATTATCGATGTTTCTTTTTCATTTGTGTGCTTGTAAGACTTCATAACCTTGTTCCAGATTTATCAAAACTTGAAGGTAGCTATTTTCATGGATAATTCTACTATGGACATTGTTTTGCAAATACATTATTTCTGCTGCATGACTCAGTTCCAATTTGTGTGGTGGTGTGGTTTCTCGTCATGATAATGCAATCCGTACCCTCTCTATCTTTCACTGCACATCGTCACAGCAATGAAATCAGAGCATGAATGAATCTATTTGTTTCACTAATTCAAAGCAATTCAGAAGCTACTAAATTATCTTAAACTATACCAAATCTTTTCATGAATGAGTGAGCGATCTTATAGAAATGGGAGAAATTTATTTACAATTATCAGTGGCTGACCTTTAAAAGAAAATTACGCAACCTTTGTTATGTAAAAAACAAGCTTGGATTAATAATAATGTAAAGAAAAGTTTAAAACTCTCAGCTACTTGGGGACTAAAGACATTTTCTAGTAATTTATGGAAACTTTATGATCTGTGATGCTGTCGACATATTTCTTGTACTTCTCATTCCGTGTTTTTCATGGAGAAGGCTGGATTCATAACAAAAAAATTTAGAACATATGTTACCCATCTTATGTAACATTTAGCTTGTGCCATGTAACTGAAAAATATTAGAGGAAGATGAGAAGTTTAATATTGCATTGTCCCTTAGGAAGCTGTGAGTTTTATAGTTTCCTAGCAATTTCCTATTTCTATTATATTATATATTGTATTCATTCATTTGATGATTTTTATTAGTTTGAATTATCACTAGTTTGCATTTATTGCTGAAAGAAAAGAATTGTAAATTGGTTTCTTAATTATAAGTTTTGCTTTTACTTCCTACTTTACTGCTGAGGCGGCTTGATTATCATATATAATTCTTGAGGATACTTTTGTGTATATTTGAGCATAAAAGTATGAGTTTCTCTCTGGCTTTTCCTATTGTTGTTTGGTTTGTTTTATGAATAAGCACGCGTGCTAGAATGAATGAGATTTGTTGATGTGTGTCTTATATGTGCAATGAATGTGCTAGTTCCTCAATAGATGTTGTTTGTATTTTCTTGTTGTGCTATTAGTCCCTATTTTGGAGACAACGGTGTTATTTAAGTGGCGGTGTGGATTGACTGGAAATAGGTCCTACAGTTGGATCCCACCGCGAGATAGTTGTATACTAGTTAATAATGGACAATAAACTTCAGTACCCCATCTATGACGGGCTAGTAGGCCCATTTTCATTATGAAGCCCAATCGGGTATAGAAATGTCAATAGAATCCTAGAACACACCACGGATAGCAGATGAATTAAGCACAATTGAAATTTGGGTTTTTTGCTTCAGGTGTGTGTTTAGGATGGATTCATTCTTGTAAATTCTGGCTTTTGTATCTCAATTTGTTATTACTTCTCCTGGTTTCATTGAGTTTTGATATTATTATTATTTTTTCTGGTGGGTTCTTTTTATTCTCAAATTAGTACTTCAATTTGAAGTCGCAATTAGCGCTGGGTTAAGTTAATTACTTTCATACATGTGATTTGAAGTGTTTTCATTTGGGAATTATGTGATTTGAACTTATTTTATTGTTATGGATAATTATTTTAAGGGTAATTTCTGTGTATTTTTGGACGTGGGCTTTCGAGTTTCTAGAGTTTGAATATATTATTCATTTATCAAAATCATTAATTGAGTTTACTTGGAATTGTGTATGATTATATCATCAATGATGATCTTTCCCATAATTTCTAGTTCATTTTGAAAGTGTAGTTTTTCTAGATTTTTGTTAAATCCGTTCAAATGTAATTTTCCGTAATTTTCCCTGTGGATACGAAGTAAAGTTGAAATCATTATCTGTGTCATGGACCTGCAAATGAGCATACTGCTGTTTAATAATTTGATTTATTGGTGATCACATCGTGTTCTATATAATAAGCATTGTTTGTGAACTCTTGCTCGGGCTTTGTTGTTACTGGATGCTTATTTTGTTGAGCAACTCAACAAATCTTTACACTTTTGTTTTTATACAATTGTAAAAGTTAGGAAATTTGTTTCGTTTTGTTAACTTTTCGCTACGTTACTAGTTTGCGAGATTGTGGGTAAATTCAAGGGATTTAGTAATCGTGATCAAATGAGCACTTAACCTTATATTAGGACTTATTTTGGTTTTGTACGACGTTATCAAGTTTAACTCCACCTTTGCACTCCGGATGTAGGGAGGATGAATAACAATACTGCCGGACCTTCTTCTAAATCAAGAACGGGAGCCTTTCAACCTTCCGAAAGCTCATTTAACCGCAAACGTGGAATGTTTCAAAAAGATTGTGTGATTTTGGTTTTCTCTTTCATCGTTTATTTGTCTTTGCAGTTCTGACTATGCTTTTATTTTGTTTATTTAATTATTATTTGATTTGATGCAACAATGCAGCATATGATGTATGGTTTTGGCGACGATCAAAATGTATGTTGGCTTTACATTTTCCTTATTTCCTTTCTAAACTTGTATAATTTGCCCTGAAGTTTGTGGTTTTCTAAATTTTAATCTTACGTATAATTCCCTGGTGTTGAAATCGATGCACCATAGCCACTTTCAGAGACCGTGGCTCTTGTGGAAGATATTGTTGTGGAGTATGTAACAGATATTGTGAGTCATTTTGTTCTTTTCTTATCTCTTTAATCGTTTGAACTGGCTTTATTTTGCTGTAAAACTGCAATTCCATGCGAACCATAACTAAAACTTCTACAGGTCCATAAAGCTCAAGATACTGCATCTAAAAGAGGAAAGCTTTTGACCGAGGCTTTTCTCTTCTTAATTTGCAATGTAAAAATCTGCGGCATATGCCTCTGACATATAAAAATATGAAAGAGATGTTTGGATTAGATTGGTAGGCAATATAAGATGGAGCTAAATAAATAAATAAATACTTCTCAATTGTTAACATATTTTGGTTTAGGAATCATGGAGATCTGCATGTCATTTTCATCTTGTGAATTGCCATTTTCAAGTACTTCGAACTTTTAGCTGCTCTATCGAAAGTTTTGACTAATTCAAATTCTTATAATGGATCTTGTAGGATGTGCCAAAACTTAATCGATGCGCTGAATTGTTGTCCATGAATGAAGAACTGAAACAAGCAAGAAAAGCTTTCGAGGTTGATGAAGAGAAACTTGAAACAATTGACTAATAGCCTAATGTGCACTGCAACAAAAATTCAAGCATTTTCAATACTGTTTTCAGTTAAGATTATATCTTTATGTTAGTTCACAAGTACAGGCAAGAACATCACTTGCTATGGTATTCTTGGAGCTATTTTGAATAATTTTGCTAAGAAATTTGGATAAATATTAATGTTGTTATAAATATTTGGGGTTTTTATGAATCAATCCCGGTTATGCGCCCTCTGTGCATCATGACTTTGTTACTTTGTTAGCATGCATGATATTGTTGTTCAGGAATGTCTTTGCACGCTAACAGTGCAGCTTTATTAGACACAACACTTTTTCAGAGGATAATAAATTGAGAATTCTATAAAATCCTTTGGACTAGGCAATGTCGCAAAATGTTACGTTATCCACCATTCCAAAAAAACTGCTATAATATTTCATTAAAAAAAAAAAAAAAAAATTGGCAACTAAACATAAGAATGATTAGGTATCATGGAAATATCGAGGTGTATCAAAAACCATCAGTGTCAACAAAATGCAATGCAAAATAGCAATCTACAACTCAATACTATACTTTGTCCCTCAGTTGAATATAATATCAACTCAATAGGTGTGCAGAAAATGACACATTTACCGCCAAATTCAGCTCTATGCTACGAATGTGTAGGTTCCAAGTTGAGGAAGAGAGCCCCTATATGTTACTCTTCAGGGGGGAAAAAAAAAAGAAGGATAAGGTGATTTGAATCTTCTACAAGAACAGCAATGTTACAATGGGAAATATTTTAAACCGATCAGAGAATAAAACAGCAAATTCTATCCAAGAACTTCCTTGATCTTTGTTTTCTGGACCTCCGTTAGTGAAGTGGGAAACAAAACCTCAAACGTGACGTATAAATCCCCCTTCTTGTTGGTAAAATGTAATGGCATCCCTTCACCTTTAAATTTCCTTACTTCCTTGGGCTTCGTAATACCCTGAAGAGGAGAAGAGAAGAAAATACAATTCTATATTATTCATGTTTCGGACAATAAAGCTCACACCATACTCGTAACTAATTCAAGCAAGTGAATAGGATAGGCTAATTTAGCCCAAAAAGGAGCACCTTAGAGCTAATATCCACAAGATGATCATCAAGGTGTTTAATGGTCTTCTCAAACCCGACAAGAGCTTGCACCTGAATGAAGAGAGTTTGACAAATCAATTATGTTTTTTTATCAACCAAGTAGGTAAAAATCATGCTGCATACAAGAAGAAATAAATCAGTGTTGTAAACAGTAAGGAGACTGGAAAAATCAAAGGCGTGCACAGGTTAATTGCATAACCCCTTCAACGGTCATTTATATACCATTACCATCTCACGAAGTGATCAAATAACAGCAGCAGTTAACGCTATAAATAAACAAAAAAAGATGACTAAATTTACTTTTTCTGTGAGTAACACGGCGTAGATACCCAAGCGGTATTCTTTATACTTTATTCAGGACTTCTTAAATTTGCACCATCGTGATGCATACAGGATGGAGATATCCAAAAGTCTGCCTATATAAATATCAATTATAATGACATTCAATTTTATTTTTTTTTTTTTTTTTGTGGACACTGTCTAGACCTCAAGGCCCAGCAGGCAGCATCAGACATATGCCTAAAAGTGACAACTGTGCATCCAAAATCATTTTATCAATTATCAGTCTGATACGGGTAAATTATCACAACTTAGCACTCAAGCCACGAAAGTGTATAATCAACATTTTGCCAAAATTTGCCATTACATGGCTTCTAAAATAGTAAATGACAATACTCACCCCTTGTTTGATTCCCATCAATTTTTGAATTGAGTTTTTGGAAAACGTGGGGTGTAGATTGAGTTGAAAAGTCAAAAATTGTATGCCAAAAGTAAGATGTATGGTGTAAATTGAATACTGCTGGAAAATGAGATGAAAAAAATGGGAACCAGACAGGGGCTCAATGTGGAATTATAATTTATATATAAAGAGCACATTTGGCCCTAAACCCTAGATTACAGACGGCAGAACAAATTGATCAGAAAGCAAGATTGCATAATTGACGAAAAGAACATTACCAAAGTAATTGTAACAGTTGCATGGAGGTCATTTCCTTCCCTTGTGAAGACATCATGAGGTGCAGTACGGATACGAAACTGTCCAAATATGGCAAAGCAAGTGAGACATGAATAATAGCCATCCAGAAAGAACTAAATAGAAGCAGGTCAATAACCACACAAAAACCGAGGATCAAACCTTCAGATCTCCACCTTCACCATCTATTTTGGGCTCACCGTCCTCATAGAAGACCACTTCCTGTGACAACACGCAATAAGTGCTTTGAAAAGACTAAAAACTAATGCACTTAGGAAGACCAGACAAATTCATCGGAATAAAGAAATTTGTAAAAGTCCCTATCAATCCCCTCCAATGCATAGCATGGCTCATCTAGATGAAAATATTATATTGATGTAGATTTGAACAGAAACGAAGATCTTAACCAGTTATAAACTTTATGCCGATGAAAGCTTACTTGACCATCTTGCATGCCTTTCTCGATATCCACGGTGATAAAATAGCCTTCCCTTTCATACTTCACATTTGGGCATTGTTCGCAGACCTGGAAAAATACAATTTATAGCTTGGGAATTCGGGAGCTAAATGCAAAAGTCAAAACAACCAAATTCCTTCAAAGAAGTCATTAGTGCTATTTTCATGAGGAAAACATACCTGTTCGGTCATCTGCTGGAACATTCCCGGACCAATTTGCCTGTGATAAACTTCATTTCTACAATTGCATTGTCGTTTTCCTGGGGCAGGTTTTATTACATTTTTCTCTCTCCACACCTGATGGATCTCACAAACAACATCATCATTGCCATGAGCACATAAATTAAATATATGTAGTTGTAATTTAATAATTTGAATTCTGTGGAACCAACTCAATCTTGCAGTGTCTAATGTTAGTAGTATTTCATGCCATGCGAGTCATGTCAAAATTTATGTAGCTCAAAGATGTCATTTTGACAGCAACTTAAAATTCTGAACCAACTATGTTAGAATCTTCGGTCTTTGATGATAAACTTCTCATTTTTTCCAAAAGCAAGACAAACTTAAATCCTATAGACTCTTTTCAGTATCTGATGAAGGAATAAGTGAATTCATAGGACAAAAGGCTGGTAGTACAATAAAAATGAAAATGGATGGATGGATAGACAAAACTTTGATATGATCTTTTGCTGCATAAACTAGTAAATTAAAAGAGCAAACATCCATTTTGGACAAGCATTCTAGCTGAAACAAATAAGTCCGGGACTGCCTCAACCATTCAGTCAGACCGATAATTCATATATAAAAATAAAGGTGTCTGTTGTTATATATTAGAGTTTTTACATTACTTAAAACGAAAATAATGTATGACTAAGCTTACTCCTTAAAAGCTTAATGTGTATATGTCAATTACCTTCAAAGAACCCCCCACGTATAGATCTTCTAGCGCCGCATCCAATTCAACAATTACATCATCTCCTTTCACAACCTTCTCTTCCTCTTCCGTTGGACCTCCACCAAAGAAACTGGAAAAAATCTTGTCACGTCACATTATAGAGGTCGGACAAAAAAAAAATGATAAAAGAAAAGAAAGAAGAGAATGCCAGCACAGCCCAGAGAAAAGCTAACAAAACAACAAAGATAGGATTACAAGGATTTCCAAATCAACTACTTGTGTATTATTTCATTTACTCAGCTAAGTTGCAACGACCAAAAGTGATTGCTTCCTTGTCTCCATGAAGGTGAATGTTGGCCTAGGACACAAACAACCATAGGCTGAATTGAATGGAAATCATTGCAAACAAGATAAGGGAAAAAGACGACTGATTAACGTCCTTCCACCATCTAGATATGGCTGGCTGGAAAAGGAGGTATACAATAGAAGTGGATTTAAACCCCCATGAGGGGTTTGCCATTGCCATTGCTTAAGCATTTTATATTTATAATAGGCCCTCTTAAAGCTTACTTGACAAAGTGGTAGTGTGTATAGTTGCTCAAAAAATAAAAATTAGCCCTTGACCCCTTTATAAACAAAACACATTTCCTCTCTTTTCTTTTCAACAACACATTTATAAATAAAATAATATTACACGAAACCCATAAAAGATTCCCTACTTTTTAACCCACATTCTCCTAAAAATTATTATTTAAAAAACGATTTCTTCAAATAAACTCTTTAAAATCAACATCAAGCAGGGACTTAATAAATAAAAAGGAAGAAGGCAAAATACTGACTTTTCTAAATCGATTGAAACACCTGATACGTTTGAGCTTACAATGCTTAAACTCTTAAGTGCTTACAGGAACTACAACTTCACAGTACTAAACAGTGGCAATAGTCAAGCACAAATACTCGATAAATAAAAACTGCCACTGCGTAGAACAATACGCTGTTCAATCTCTGTGGAAGATATTCAATCAACTCCAGTTATGGGTGGATATTTTGCCATAACAATGAAAAGTCTTCAATTTTCTATTTCATCATTTTTTTATTTTTTTATTTTTTTATTTTTTTGCATGAGTGAGCTATGGCATGGAAACTAGATCCACAAGAAGACTTCTAGTGGACTTTATTGATCAGGCAATAAATATAACAAAAGAATAGAGATAAATGGCCAAAAAAAGAGCTAAGGATCATAGCACATCAACTCAGAGCAGAATTAAGCAACAAATAGAATTATAAACTTACGAGCTAAAGATGTCTTGAATGTTCATTCCCCCACCTCTGCCACCACCACTTGCAGCATGCTGTTTAAGTCCCTCTTCACCGTACCTATCGTATATACTCCTCTTTTCACCATCCGACAAGACTTCATAAGCTAAATAATTCCAACCAATTAACACAGTCATTTTTTTTTCAATAAACAAAACGATGCTACTTCAAGCAATAAATTTCTTGACCATCGTGTTGAAATACGGATTATCGAAAGAGAAACAAAGCAATACCATTATTGATTTCTGCAAATCTCTTGTTAGCTTCTTCATTTCCTTGATTCTTATCAGGATGATACTTCAATGCAAGCTTTCGATAGGCTCGCTTTATTTGCTCATCTGAAGCGCCTTTAGGCACCTGTAGAATCTCATAATAACTCTTCCTGAAAACATGCCACATTCAATCAAATCAAATCAGAACAAGACAAATCACGTTATGCATACAAACATACGATAACAACTCTAGCAAAAATGTCAGATACTTACGCGGAAATGGAAATTAAGTAGCATGACAAGATGCAGAAGAATAATAATTTTGATCTTCGATGCGCCATACTGTTATGACAAGGAAACCAAAATAATGCGGACTCTTCAACTCCAAAATCTAGGGTTAAAAATCGGATCTAAAAATTCATAGACACAGAATGTCTATAATATCGATTTGCATATGTTTATGTTATTGATGAAGCACTTTGTTCGTACAAAATTTTGTTGATATTTTACTACTAGCTAGAAAAAAACTAGAAGCAAATGCCGAACCGCGGAAGGGGTGGTTTACTTTGAGAAGACGCGGTAGTCGAACAGATTGCTACGTGGTGTAGAGGGGGCCTAACCAATGAGAGCGCGCTCTAACTTCTTTTGACCAATAATTTAGTGAAACCTGTCAAATATAGTACCCTTTCCCATTTGGAGCGTGTGACGTGGGTCAAAGTTTCTTCGAAGACTACAAAATGCATTTTTTCCTTTTATTATTTTAAAAATCTGTATCTATTATATTTATATTTATTTATATATTAATTAATAAAAAAAAACTGACATTCTAGCAATTTTGACTGAAATTTTAATTTCCAACGAAATCTACAATGTGTATATTAAATTCTGCCAAAACGGTATAATTTGATCGGTTTTTGGCCCATTTCTTAAGTTTCCTACTGTTAGAGCATATATCTAATGATTTATGCATATTTTGATCTATATGACAATTAAATATATAAATATCTCACTCAAATTAATAAAATAGATAATGAAATTTAAAGCTTATCCTCCAATGATTTTTGTCTCCAAATTTTTATGTATACATGTGTCTTCAAATTAACACAATCTCAAATAACAAATTTAGATTAAATAAAAGAAAAAATAATATTTGTCTAGTCATTTTAACTAGCACGTTATCTATACTGAATATAGCAACAGATAATATCACTTCTACATTAGCATCATATAGACATGAAAACTAACCATAGGAGATGAAAATTTTAAATCGTTATTTATTTTTCTTATGTGGTAATGATTTTTTCTACAATTCATAAACAAGATGTTCTTACTGCCTTTTTCTCCTTGAACAACTGCTATTCATAGATTTGGCACATTGTAATCTAGAACTAGAATTGCATAGCTGTTGAGTTTGTAGTTGATGTGATCCGGACCAGGCATCGAAGGACGAAGTCGAGCCATCGGCAATATGATAGTGATCTACGTGCAGAACGGAGCAAGTTCCGTGTTGGGGTCGAGCCGAGAAGGCGAAAGGATCGAGCCGAGGCAGGAAATCAAGCAATAAGGCAGAACTTGATTTACGGCCGTAACCTTCATTTTTACGGCCGTAACATTCTTAAGGCAGAAACAGGCAGAACGCTGATTACGGTCGTAAGAAGTTTCTCACGGCCGTAAAACTGAAATTGAAATCTTTTACGGCCGTAACATATTGATCACGACCGTAACACCTGATTGAAATTTGAGACAGAATGTTCATTACGGCCGTAAGCTATATATTCACGGCCGTAATTCAGGATTCCGGATTTTGCCAATTATTTCGTTTCCTTTTATTATTTTAGGTTATTTTCCTATTTTAGAATTTTAGTCTAATTAGAATTCTATTTTGAGTAAATTAGATGCTAGATTATTTTGCTTATTTATACGCTTTTTCAATTCATTGTAAAAACAGTTAAGTTGAGTTTGATTAATAAAATTTGTGAGAGGATTCTCCAAAATTGAGAGGTTGAGTTTATTCCCTTTTTCTTGAACTTATCAAAGATCCGATCTTTGTGGCGTTCTTCCAGCAAACTTATCAAATATTCGCAAGAATATTTGTGGCGTTTCCGAATTCGAAACTTATCAAGGAAATTGACAAGTCCTTGTGGTGTTCACCAATCTTGGTTCTTCAATCCGCATCGCCATAAATTGCGTCGTGATTGTCGAGTAAGGTTTTACCGTCGTTCTATCCTTATTTTCGTTGTTTGTCTTGTGTCAGTTCTGATTTAGATCTTTCCTAGGTTTTAATTATCGTTATTCCGCGTGTTCGACGAGATTCCCCGACCGGGATCTCATCATTTGGTATCAGAGCTTGGATCTATTTCAGATTCTTGCGTTTCTTGAAATTTCTTGATTTTCTTGTTCTTCGCGTTCTTCGTGTCAGTCATATATTTTTCCAGTTTGATCCATAAGAGTCAGTCCCAAAAATTCAAAAGTGTTTTTCTTATTCGTTTTTTGTCCAAATCCAGTTCCCTTTTTTTCTGCCATACTCGTAGTCCAATTCTCTGGTAGATTAAAAAAAAAATCCGAAAATTCCAAATATTTCCCAAATATTCCGAATTTCCTTGTTCGTGTCTTAAAAATGTCTGATAGAGAGGTTTCCACATCTTCATCTTCTGTTGGAGACAGGAAACAGCCCAGGGGTGTGAATAGAAAGGATGAACAGGGTAATGGTGATATTGCAGCAATGAGAGCACAATTTGAGAAATTTATGGCACAGATGGAGAATAGAGGTGCAGAGCGTGAACAAAGACCTCGGGATCAGTCTCATGATGGTTCTCGGGTTAGGAGAGGTAATAGACGTGAGGTTGGTGTGGATAATGAAGACATGGGCAGTGAAAGTGGCAGTATATCTTTAGGTAGTATACGAAGGAGGGATAGAGGAGATAGGAATGAAAGGAGGCATGATAGGGAGCGTCGTGATGCTAGGAGGCATCGTGGGGGTAGAGATGTTGTTGATGATGACCTTGGAAAAATTAAAGTGAAAATACCATCGTTCCAGGGTAGGAGTGATCCGGAGGCGTACTTGGATTGGGAGACAAAGGTCGAACGGCTTTTTGATTGTAATAATTATTCGGAAAAGAAGAAGGTGAAATTAGCCGTGATTGAATTCACCGACTACGCAAATATTTGGTGGGATCAACTAGTTACGGGTAGGCGGAGGAACCTTGAGGAGCCGGTGGAGAGTTGGGGTGAATTGAAAACCATAATGAGGAAGCGGTTTGTGCCGACTCATTATTATAGGGATATTTATCAGAGGCTGCAGGGTTTGACTCAGGGGTCGAGGAGTGTAGAAGATTATCATAAGGATATGGAGGTGGCGATGATTCGGGCTAACGTGGTGGAGGATCGGGAAGCTACGATGGCTAGGTTTCTGAGTGGGCTGAATAGAGATATTGCCAATGTCATTGAGCTGCAACATTATGTGGAGCTAGAAGATATGGTGCATATGGCCATGAAGGTGGAAAGACAGCTAAGGCGAAAGGGGGCAGCAAGACACTCGCCATCTTATCCTACATCACAACCTAAGCAGGAATCCAACGATGAACATAACCCGAAAGGGAAGGAGGAGCCTACAACGAAAGGTAAAAATATTCCTAATTCTCAAACTACTCGGGATAGAAATATTAAGTGTTTTAAGTGCTTGGGTAGGGGTCATATAGCATCCCAGTGTCCAAATAGGAAGCTAATGATCTTGCGTGATAATGGTGAAATTAGTTCCGATGATGAATTTAAGGGAATGCCTAAGTTAGTGGATGTTGGAGCTAGTAGTAGTGATGAGGAAGGATTGACCTATCCTGAAAAAGAATCACTTGTTAATCGGAGTGTCCTTAGTGCTAGGGCTAGGGTGGATGAAATTGGTGAGCAAAGGGATAATCTTTTTCATACTAGGTGCTTGGTGGGCAAAAAGGCTTGTGGTATGGTGATTGACGGGGGAAGTTGTACTAATGTGGTTAGTACAATGTTGATTAAAAAATTGGGTTTAAGCTTGATGAAACATCCAAACCCTTATAAATTGCAATGGCTGACCGAGTCAGGAGAAATTAAGGTAAATAAGCAGGCTAGGATCAATTTTGCCATCGGGGGTTATAAGGATGAGGTGGTCTGTGACGTGGTACCTATGCATGTTGGTCATATATTGTTGGGGCGACCCTGGCAACATGACAGGAGGGTAGTGCATGATGGGTTTAAGAATCAATATTCATTTGTGAAGGGTAGGAAGAAATTTACACTTGTTCCGTTATCTCCAAAAGAAGCTCAAAATGATCAATTGAAAATCAAAAGTGAGTTTGAAAAAAAAAATAAGAGTGTTGAGGCCACGACCTCAGAAAAAGGAGAGGGTGTGAAAGTTGAAAACAAGAGAGTTGAGGCCACGACCTCAGAAAAAGGAGAGAATGAGTGCAAAAAGAAAAGAGAGTCCACCCCCAAATTGAGTTTATTTGCACATAGGTTGGTGTACGGGGATCCACACCTTGCACTTAACCGAGCTAACAATTCCCTCCCCAATTCTTTAAAATCTGTTTTGCAGGGACATAAATTAAGCCATGGATTTAAGACGGGGCAGAAATTTATTGGCCAGAATAAGCAGCCCAAGAGTCTAAAGGACTGTACGAAGCTTAAAAATGATCATCGAGCCCAGAAAAGCAGGAGGAGCTTGTAAAGCCAACCAAAAATGGATTCGAGGTCGAATCATTTTCAAGAGAGGGAGTATGATGTGATCCGGACCAGGCATCGAAGGGCGAAGTCGAGTCATCGGCAATATGATAGTGATCTACGTGCAGAACGGAGCAAGTTCCGTGTTGGGGTCGAGCCGAGAAGGCGAAAGGATCGAGCCGAGGCAGGAAATCAAGCAATAAGGCATAACTTGATTTAGGCCGTAACATTCTTAAGGCAGAGACAGGCAGAACGCTGATTACGGCCGTAAGAAGTTTCTCACGGCCGTAAAACTGAAATTGAAATCTTTTACGGCCGTAACATATTGATCACGGCCGTAACACCTGATTGAAATTTGAGACAGAATGTTCATTACGGCCGTAAGCTATATATTCACGGCCGTAATTCAGGATTCCGGATTTTGCCAATTATTTCGTTTCCTTTTATTATTTTAGGTTATTTTCCTATTTTAGAATTTTAGTCTAATTAGAATTCTATTTTGAGTAAATTAGATGTTAGGTTATTTTGCTTATTTATACGCTTTTTCAATTCATTGTAAAGACAGTTAAGTTGAGTTTGATTAATAAAATTTGTGAGAGGATTCTCCAAAATTGAGAGGTTGAGTTTATTCCCTTTTTCTTGAACTTATCAAAGATCCGATCTTTGTGGCGTCCTTCCAGCAAACTTATCAAATATTCGCAAGAATATTTGTGGCGTTTCCGAATTCGAAACTTATCAAGGAAATTGACAAGTCCTTGTGGCGTTCACCAATCTTGGTTCTTCAATTCGCATCGCCATAAATTGCGTCGTGATTGTCGGGTCAAGGTTTTACCGTCGTTCTATCCTTATTTTCGTTGTTTATCTTGTGTCAGTTCTGATTTAGATCTTTCTTAGATTTTAATTGTCGTTATTCCGCGTGTTCGACGAGATTCCCCGATCGGGATCTCATCAGTAGTTATGGGTGAGTAAACTGTGTAATGGTGGTTAGGGTTAACCATGATTATGCAAGTTACCACCATTGACAGTTATATTAAATACCACGTGAAAGATTTTAAGAGAATTTTTATTGTGAAGTTCTCAGGTTGTACAATTGATGCTAAAAGGCACATTGATTCAAGCACAACGATTTTGGATGTTCATGGAGTGGTGTGTTTTATGTTGCTCAATTTTCATTTATTTATTTTCCATTTGTTACTCATATATCTTAGATCAACTAATGTGAAGATTATGTTTTATTGGATTATGCATCATTTTTTGTTCAATTCATGGCTTGAAAAACTTTACTAAGGGTGCACGGGGAACTCATTACACAACTCCAGAATGTTGATGTCGATAACTATCATGAAGTAACTATTAGATCTTTTACTTGATTAGAGTTATCAGATTTCGTATAATCTTGGTAGTAATATATTGTACCCTCCAAATGTTGTAGTTTCTTCGTCAAATGTTTATCATCAATGTTGGTCCAAGCTTTAGGCTTCCATGGAATATTGTAAAGAGATTTCTTCATCCAAGAACCACCACTAAGATACACGTATGTTGGTGTTTCTTCATTTTTCCACATGGAAGCATTATTGCACTTGAATGGTTGACTTTAATTTAATAGATCTAACTTTTTTCTGGAATATCTCACAGGTTCTTGGAAACAAATGCCAGAGCAAGTTGTTGTGATGACTTGGAAATTCATTTATTTTGAATAAATTTTGTGGATTTGCGTAGTGAGTTACCTAAATTCTTGGGTGGAACATGTACCTATGTAGACCAAGGGGTTGCCTTCGGTCAGATGAAGGGTCATGAAAAAATCCAGAGATACTAAGCTCCTGTTTGACTCCCTTTTTTACAAATCAAATTTATTCAACACTCAATCTCAACCATCCATTTTAGTCAAGCCCACCATTTTTTACTTTTCAAAAAAAATTTAACCATACATTCTTTCAAAAATACTATTCAAAATCAATTTTTTACCCAAAAAATGAGGGCCAAATAAGGGCTAAAAGGTACTTACTGGCACATGGACTATTAATTTGATCTTCATTGATAAATGTATAAATATTTTTGTTCATGTTACTCGAAATCATGTTGCAGATGGTGGTTGACGGTGAAGCACGTCGTGCCATGCTGGTTGTCAAAATTCTTAAAGGTGAAGGAAAGATAGTTTATGCTAAGCTCCACTGCCCAATGGTATGGCCTCATTCTTTTGTATGTACTAGTCTTTGACTGTGCAATGCACGGGCATTGTTGTTTTTGAGGTAGTAATAGTGTGTCAAATGTTAAGAATTGACGGGGCGATATATGTATTACAAATTTCAATATATGCATTTGTATAAAAGTACATCTTCTCTCTAGCGCATGGCTATTAATTCAACAAGCAGAGTCCAAAAATATTTATAGCCATTCATCACAAATGTTTTCTTCAACAATACACAAACTAATGTTTCTTTCATACAAAATTATCCTGTCGAATTATGTACTTGAATTTAAGAAAATATAATTTTGAACAAAAAAAAAAAAATGAATCACTTCACTTGACCGTTTCAATTGCAATTGCATGTATGATCTCGTTCAGTTTCTCCAAGTTTTTAGTGGGCAACGATTGGTAGTCAAAACATTCTCTGTAATTGCAAATTAGGTGCCAATGTTTATAATCAAGGGAAATGGGGGTTTGGGAGGGAAAAAGGAGGCGACAACATTGGTGCATTTCTTGTAGTATAAATCCTAGCAAAGACGGCAAGATACTCAGTACAAAGTATAACAAGCCTAGATTATATAGAACCACAAGTTTGCAACAAAAGCAGGAGAATGATTAAGACCTTACCTAAGAAGGAATTTCAGTTTCAATCAGAGAAGCCCTAACTTTTCGGAGCCTAAATAATCTCATTCCGCAGCAGTTGTGTTTTCTCTAATGAAAATTGCGGCTAACAAAGTTCCGTAGCAAAGCTAACATTTCTACTTTTTTGTGCAAAGAAGCTTGCTTCTCCTTGCACCTTGTTTTCTACTCATCCATTAACGGAAAAACGTTCACAAATAACAAATATATAGTCCACACCCAACAATAAATAACTCCACCAACTACAAAGAGCCTTATATCAAACAAATCAACAATTATGAAATCAAAGTATTATTTCCCGATTAGCTTTATCTATAACTCTGCACCCAAACAAAAGCCATCGGAACATGCCAACAACTAGGTAAATAGAAAGAACAAATCCAAAAGATAGATTCAAAGAAAAAATGTGTCACTCTCCACAAACAAATGCACGTATGCGCACAGTTGGGAAAATTAGAAATACAAAAATATAGCAAATTCTTTTTTCTTTTTCTTAGATTCTTCTCAAATAAACATCTAACGAAAGATAAAAAGGGAATTAACAAAATCATATAAGACCATTGCCAACTAATAACCCATCAAAAGATAGGATGATAGACATTAGTAATACATTCTGTCTTCATGACATATAATGATCATAAAGCACTTTACAACAGAAATTTCCAATCGGACTATCGGAAGATGGAAAAACTTTCAGAAATTTTTTGGTAGCAATAATTAATATAGCATGTACTACAATAGAATTTTAAACTAATGAAACAAATGTTTAGTATTTGCATTATATCAAAATCATTATATCAACACATACTACAACATAATAATCATTATATCAGACCCACCTATAAAAGTATTCATGAAGGTACTAATTTACAGATAGACTGGTGCAAAATAGAGACAAGAAATGAGTTCACTTTCATTTAAAAACATGTCTACCAGAAATCAACATTAACTCATTTAAAATTTCAATAACGAGATCAATTAGCAGTTTTGAAGTTGACTTTCTTTAAGCATAAACATCAATTGGGCAAAAATAATATGAGTTTACAAAAGATATGTTTTCCAAATACTTGGTTTCAAGCTCATATAAAAAAATATATGTATACTTTAAATCTAAAGAATAAGAAAAAAAAGTGCCAAAGAAGTGTCATCAAGAGTTCACTTGGTAAAAATGTTCCTCCCTCTGTCCAAGTAGTAGAATTGAATTCCACACCGGTATTTTTTTAGTGGGGCATTGTTTTTAATATCTCAACCCGAGCATCTCAGGGAAAATTGAACAGAATAATTAAACCTGATTGTTAGATGGATTTTTAGAGGAAACTACATTAACATGCCATTGAAGCAAGCTACTACACTTTTCGAGAGTGAAACACTATTTAAATATATACTTTTGAGTTTTAACAGAAATCACAAATTATAACAATCATCTAAAGTTATTCACCAGAATTGAACTTGGTTTGAGGCTTCTTAGAATGTGGAATTGCAACATCTATCCCTTTCGTTCAAGATTTCATAATATCCAGAGATACTAAAAATTTATTTCTGAAAAGAACAAAATGTCGTTTTATTTGGGTTTATCTCAGATTTCTCGAAAATAGCTAAATCAATCTGGGAAAAAGGAAAATAAAATTAAACAGAGAGAGGAATTGGAAGATATACACTTTAAGCATTGTAATTTGTTAAGTGTGGGTTTTCTTACCAAGATTGAACAATACAATGAAGCTCAAATCCTTCAAGGCCAACCGATATCCTTCAAGTTTGAAAAAAAAAAAAAAAAAGTATGGAAGATACAAAAACCGCCTATATGAGACAAAATACTGTATTTAAGGTAAGAGCATTTGCAGTTGTACAGAAATAAGTTTCAATTTTTAATCTCAAACATGTGAAATCTCTCTTTTGGTAATTAATTCTTTCACCTTATGCTGTTCTCGTAGGATCTTTTGCTACTAAAAACACAGTCATAAACTATTTTTTTTTTTTTTTTAATTCATCTATCAAACTTGTTTCCTTGTCTGCTTAGTACTCAAGGACATAGTTATGAACTGATAGAAGAGATCCTATTGAATTAGGTCTTTCTCTTTAATGAGTTATCACCATCCACCCTCATGATGTATTTAACAAGTATAGATAGTAATCCTTCTTGTTCGTGTTTGCTTGCTGACCACCACATCAAAATTCATGAAACCAATAAAATAAAATTCTTGGTTCCCAACTTTTAGTTGTCAGCCAAAATATGTACTTAACAACTTGTATTAAAATGGATTAACTTCATTAAAATTAAACAGTAGGCTTTAATGACTATATATAAAATATCAAATTAATGTCGCTCTTCATATTTTGACATGTCTCCATGATCCTTCGATGTACACTTCTTTCAATCTCCACACTACTTGTTCAATTTTCGTAGAAAACTTGTAAGAAAATTGAATGGCCCAGAAAATGTAGGACATGAATGTTTACTTTATTCAGAATTTGTTCCACTTATACAAATCAAATATTTGTATTCATCAGCACTCAATAACAATAAATTAAATTACCCAAATTGTGTTTGACAAAATTAAAATACCAATTCAATTTTCCTTCCTTCACCAAACAAATGCATAAACCAGAAGCTCCAAACAGAACTTGAAACAGTTTAAACATATAAATAATTTTAAATTCTAGACACATTATGTTTCCTTATTTATAAGTTTCATTTTATTTGCTGTGATGTGATTAAGATTGAAATTCTTTTAATCCAACAAATTAGATACCCATAAAACAGCAACTAAAAGTAAATAAAAAAATTAGACTGGCTATGATAAAAATTAAGTCGTAATTTAATTAAAATTAGAACATGAAAATTGTTTTATCTATCCGTCAACAAATACGGGAGGATGAAAGAAATTCGTGTTCCAAGAGCAATCTTTGTTCCTTCTTAGTAAGTACCCATAAAGCTGCAAGCTATATCTTAGTTTTGCTAAATGTGGCATGACAGTGACTTGAATGTTTTGTTGGATATTTGTTTAATAAATTGAGAAAATGGTTAAGTATTGAAAATCGACTAATATTGCGTTCTACAAAAAAAATTATAATTGGTTTATAGTGAACTCGAACGCTGTGCTCTACAAGACATCTGCATTTTCCTCATGACACCATATTTTTGTCAGTTGTGTCATAAGCTAATTACAATTTTGCCCTTTCAATCCCTATCCCTATCTCTTTCATTATTTCTGTTGAGGGGTTTTTTATCTTTTTCGCCTGATGTTATCGTATGTTCAATATTGTGTGTTGAATTTATGGTGGGCTATCTGACAAATTTGTGTCATTTCATCTGAAAATGTTTGGTATCTACAGTAAATAAATCGAGATAAATTGAAAAAACGCATTGATGAACAGACTAAGTGATTACGTGTCAACTTCGGTCAAATACTCAAACCCGACCTAATATGATTAGGCAAATTAGTTTGTCACTCTTCGCTTCGGGACGCAGAATGCATTAAAGGGTATATTTGGAATCTTGAAACCAATAAAGGATGAATGAGAAATTACGGAGAAGGAAAAATTTTTGGTCGAATTTTAATCATGCGATTACACGTGAAAAATATTATTTTTTGTTTTCACGTAAAGCCGTGCAGTCGCAAGGCTTATAACTGTGCGATCACACGGTATTTCGAAAAGTTGTGTCTTTTCGAAGTGATGCATGGTTTGGATCCACACTACTTCGTCTACAACCCTTCATCATCTATAAATAGGACTATTGGGATGTCATATTCCTCACACTAATGATATACTATCACAATATCATTCTCTCCTCTTCCTTAAATCAAAATTCTTGCATTTTGTTAAATAACTTTTGATTTTCTTTCATTTTCATTTTTGGAGTACAAAAACCATAATTCTGGTTCGTTGTGCACTTGTGCTTGTGTTTTGGAGTGTTATAAACACAAGTGGGAGTCATTTTATCTTGGGAGTTGATTGCCATAAATCGTATATACCGTTGCGAGGCAAATTCGACTTAAGGACAAAGTATTCAACACTTTCCTCGACATTGTCTCTTTTTCTTCTCTTTTCTTTTTCTTTTTCCTTGCCATTATTATGTCCAAATTTCAGCACGGGTTTATATATAATTATCTTATTTCTTTGGTATCATTATACACAAAATATTTCAACAATCTTAAGTCAAATTCTATTTTTCTATATTTTGTTAAAAGTGAATCTTTGTTTGGTTAAACTTGCTAAGTTTAACTACTTCTACTCTTTTATTTTGATTTTGTTGATCTTCTGTTTTACTTAAGTAGAAATAAATTTAATACCGATACTACTTCGAATGATACTTCGAAAATGAGAACTTCTGAAGGAAGTATTCTTATAAGCGTGATTCCTCCAGTTCTAGCTGCCCTTACTACCATACATTCAAACACCGTTCTACATAGGGAAAAGATGGAGATATTTATTGGGGTTGATTTCAAAAGATGGCAACAGAAAATGCTGTTTGATAAGTACGTTTTTCGTACTTATTTTGACTTTAAATTTAGACAATTACAAGTGTTTTATGATATGATATTACTAATTATGTATTTATTTTGTTTGTTATAGGAAAAACTCGAATTTGGACGCGTTTGAAGGCAAAACGGAGAAAGTTGACTAAAATCGTGTAAAAATGACCAAATTGCAACAATTCATAAATGACACGGGTAACCAAATAAAGAACAAAAGTGTCAAGGATTTAATTGTGCAATTGAAGAGACTCAAGAACTAACCTACATTTATGAAATAATTGAAACCTTAAAAAATTAAACCCTACTCTAATTGTAAGTGGGCCTTAAACCCACTTGAAACAAGAATAAATTGGAGACTCTTTTGGGGATTATAAAGGGGAGAGCCACACTTGAGGAGACAAAGGGGGAGGGATTAAAATTGTGGTCGGCTGGTTGTTGATTAGGGGGGGTGAAACATTTACATATATACATTGGTATATTGGTGGAATTAAAAGGAGCCAACCGTGGAGTAGAATCTGGGGCTGAACTTGGGATTAATATATATATATTGGAGACGGTCGGCTGGTAGGGAGAAAAGAGGAGTTAATATAGAGGTTTAGTGGAGGCTGGGATCAATAGAGAAAAAGTGGAAAGAGTGACTCGGCTGAATATATACAGAGAGACAATTGCAAAGGAAGTGGAGGTCTCGGCTGGAAGGAGAATTAATAGTGTTCTCCGATGGACATTATTTGAACAAAGAAGCATTTTGCTGGTCGGATTGGAAAGAAACAAGGCTGGTTTCAAGATTAAAAAAAAGAGTCGGCGGAGTACTTCTTGGTGAACACAGCTGGAGAGACTTTGAAATTTAAACACGTAGTTGTCGGGTGATAAATTTCCACTTCTTCATGTGTAATTCATATATTAAGATGTTAGGCTAATTTCTTTTATGTATTGGATGAGATGAATCCTAGTTTTTATTTGTTTTAAATCATGATTCTATAATTTAGTAAATTCTTGCGTTTCTTGATTTATTCTTACATTCTCATTGAATTATTTAATTGCTAGATCACCAATTAGATAATTAGTTACTTGTTGTAGTCTTGAAAAAGTCACAATAGGTTTAGAACGCGACAAGATAAACACACGAACACTATATGTTAGAAATAACAATATGACGTGTGCAATCTATTTGATAAATTGTTGATTAATGCATCATGAACATTCGCATTCGGACTAGGAATATATTCGTGTCGTGTTTATGGTAGGTTTAGTTTGTCTTGGAAAAGAAAATTAAATATATTAGCTTTACCGATTGGCAAGAACGCATGAATGAGCTAAATTAGAAAATGGAGAATTGAAATAGATAACACTAGGTGGATTCGAATTCCAATACATTCCCTCCATACATTTAAAATCCTCACTTTTCATATTTGCAATTTTAATTTTATTCAAACAAAACAAAATCGTTTTTTTTGTATTTCTTAATTATTTTTCCGTTCTATTAGGGTTAGTAATCTAAAATATAATTATCTCAATCATCGTGGGAATGATACACGGACTCATAATCCACTTTATTACTTGTACGACTCGTGCACTTGCGGGATTTCACTGGAACACTATTCTATCTCATAACCCTCAACTTGACGAAATTCTTGAATAAAGATCATTCCGCCATACAAGAAGGAGAACACAATAGGGCATCATTGATTGCTTTAGATGCTTGGAAACGTTCAGATTTTCTATGTAAGAATTACATTCTAAATGGTTTAGACAACACTTTATAAAACGTGTATTGTTCCAATAAATCTGCAAAGGAATTATGGAAATCCTTGGAAAGAAAATACAAGACCGAAGTTGCTGGAACAAAGAAGTTCATAGTGGGAAAGTTCTTGGACTACAAGACGGTAGATTTGAAGATGGTCATCAGTCAAGTGCAAGAATTGCAAGTCATACTCCATGACATTCATGCGGAGAATATGGCTCTAAGTGAATCATTTCAAGTGGCTACAATCATCGAGAAACTTCCACCCATGTGGAGAGACTTAAAAAAATACCTCAAGCATAAGCGCAAGGAGATGAACATTGAAGAACTTGTGGTCCAACTAAGGATTGAAGACGACAACCGAAATTCGGATAAGCGTGTTGGAAATAGCATACCACAATCAAAGGTAAATGTGGTGGAATGCAACAACAACAAAGGAAAGAAGAGAAAGCATTCCGTTGAACCTAAAAAGAAGAATGCAAAGAAGTTCAATAGCAACTGCAATAATTGTGGAAAGGCTGGACATCGTTCTATTGATTGTCGCAAACCAAAGAAGCAAGCCCAATCGAACATAGTCGAATCTGATGACATATCAAATGGCATGTCCCATTCGTCACACCAATGATATCTTATCACAATATCATTCTCTAGTCTTCCTTAAATCAAAATTCTTGCATTTTGTTGCATAACTTTCGATTTTATTTCATTTTCATTTTTGGGATACAAAATTCATAATTCTGGTTTGTTGTACTTGTATTTTGGAGTACTACAAATATAAGTGGGATTCGTTGTATCTTTAGAGTTGATTTTCATAAACAATAGGCACCGCTGCGAGGCAAATTCGACTTAAGGACAAAATATTCAACACCATGCCTCGACTTTGTTTCTTTTTCTCCTCTTTTCTTTTTCTTTTTCCTTGCCGTTATTCTGTCCAAATTTTGGCATGAGTTTACATATAATTATCTTATTTCTTTGACGTCAATATACACAAAATATTCCAACATGTTTCAAATTCAAAATATGAGATATTCAAAGAAAATGGGATCGAGAGACGGGAATAAGCTATTTTGCTTGCCATCTTAACCAATTTCATAAAAAATGGTGGCAGAAACAGAGATTTTGTGCCTGCAAAGCGTTCCGATTCAGTACTTCGACGCCAAAAAGTCTTACCAATTTCGAAACTGAATTCATCGAAGTCTGATCAGCGTTGGTGGTGGCTCCTACTGGTATCACTACTTCACATCCTAAATCCCATATATTTTGCGCCTCCATTTGAGTATTTCAATCGAAACACGAGGGACAAAAATAAATTTTCCCAAAAAAAAAAAAGGAAAAAAACTGTATGAAAATAAAAATCACAATGCTAGAAAATCCAACCAAATCCTAATTTGAGTCAGGTGCTTTGGAGGCGTGGCAAGATGAGTCGATAGTACCTTTAGATTGGAATTGCAGAGCAGTGGCGCGAAGAGAGAAGGCAGAGAGTGAGGATTGGCTTTGGAATGAATGAAACCCTAACGTTGCCTTTAATTAGATTTATCGAACCCATGCTGAATCATCAATTTTCATATTCATCCCCTTTCAAGTCCATGAGCAATGATGTCCAGCAAGACTTGTTCCAATTTTTATTATATTCACATTTTACAATCTGATATTCCCTCTCATCAATTACAGCCTCGTATCAGAACATTGCTACTCATCGACTTCCAAATGATGCCCAGTTTCGTGTGGCTATTCAAATTATGATGAGCCTAAAGTTTGTGCTCTCATTTGTACATATCGTAAGAGGGCCTCAATCCATAAGTCTGCCGAGTGGCATATGTTACTGGACGGTGACCTCGGTATCTTAATCTCATTGACGTGGCTGAGATCCACGTGAAGTACTGGAGGGCCTAATGCAAATCCAGGTTTTTGGTACTTGTAAGTATAAGTATGATAAACCTAAATAATACTAAAAATCACATCAAAATGTTCATAATGAACAACTTCACTCATATACACGGTAATCTCGATGTATAAGGCAAATTCATTCAAATTTTATAAGATGTGTCATATGAGCATAGATTGCCCCAAAGGCTTTAGTATCATGGTACACGGCTCAAAGTCTATACGTGCACAACGATGGATCCTAAAAATCTCTGATAATCTAGTCATATACTGTGGAAATATATTCACATCAATGCAGAACGGATAAAATCACCTAGGTACTTTTTGGTGATTTAAAATAAATTAATGAGATATGTAAAAATAATATATTATATTAGGTAATATTATAGTAATTATAAATTGGTTTATTTATATTTTTGAGATAAAATGTGTGGTTTAAAAGTGGAGAGAGGAAATGTGTGGTTAGAAAGTGTTTTTAAAAATTGTGTTGTTTATAAATTGATTTATAAATTGTAATGATTGCATTAAAGAATAGATGCGAAATGATTTGACTGAATTAAATAAAACCTTTTATCCAAAATTTATGTTTTTCTATCTCAATATGAAAATAATTTTTTCAATATGGAATTTTTATCCCAAAAGAAATAGTGTATTCAATATTTTTAGCAAATATTATCTTATATGCATTAGCATCCATGTTATTCTATTAAATAATTAATTAATGTATAATTTATTTATTTTTGTTTTATAATAATTATTATTTTTTTGATAATTATTGTATTATTTTGAAGTCGAAAAATATGTAATATAGGTGTTAAATCGAAGATCTCAATGAGAAATTTAATACAAGTTAACAAGTGAGAGCAAACTATAACTATTAAAATCATCTCAATTATCAAAGGTAAAATTTTTATTTATATTTTTTACTTTTCCTTAGTATCTTATTCGTTTTAAATTAAATATGTCCTGTAATACCATTTACAATTTGTTAACTAAATTCAATTTAGTCATAAATGATTAATTTCAGTTCGAGTTGTTTTTATTATCAAATTAAAACAGGTAATAAATAAATGAATTTTCAAAGTAAATTTAATTAAGTTGTGTTAATTTTCACAATTTAATATTCGAACAATTCATTCGTTTTTTGTGACGAGGCCGAGGGGAAAATGTCTCCAGCAGCTAATGAAACTGAACCAGTCATGGGTTTTAAGGGGAAAAATAAAAGTGCAGCCTCAGTTTTGTGGACTCGACAGCCAAATTTGTTACTGAACGTTTCATATTCTTCTGATGCTTCGTTGGATTCTTCGCACAGTCGAGCCTCCACGTGGAGGACTAGCCTGCAAAGCGTTACCCCCAACTACACCAATTAGAAGGAACCAGCAACGCAGCCCGAAAAGTGACTAAATTGAGAGGGTTGAAAAAAAAAAAAATGGAGATGAGAGTGAAGGTACAGTGATGGAAGGTTCAGTGTTTCTATAAATTTTGTTAAACCGATTCACTTTTAGCACCTGTTGCATGATTCACGTACCGCAAGATATCAAGCAAGTAATAAAGTTGATTTGAGTCCGAATATCGTTCCCACAAAAATTTAGTAGATTTATTTTCTTAGACTATGAACTTTAATCGAAATAAGTAAAAACAAATCGTTTTTTAGAATTAACTAATTGATTAAACTAAATTATCAAATTAATCTAAAATTATTGAACTAAAACAAATAAGAATGCAGGATTTATGTAACTAATGTGCGTGAATGAAGTGCTAGTGATGAGAACTGAGAAAGTCAAACATCATTGCGCGTGCATATGGGACCCATGACGAGATCCGATGTCAAGGAGGTTCAAGATTCGAAGCTAAATAATGTGAATAAGTCAAGAAAAGAAGTCAATAATCAAGTTGGAGCAAAAAATACGAGGAAATTGGACTCAGTCAATTTCGGTCGACCGAAAGTCATTTCGGTCAACTTAAACTCCGCAGAGATTTTGGGGTGCAGCCTCAGTCGCGTTCGGCTGAGGTTTGGTCGACCGAAAGTGCCATTTTGGTCGACCATGTGATCGACCGAAAATATTTCGCTCGACCGGTTCGGTAAACCGAAACACCCTGTTTCGGAAAAACGGGATTTTTGTGTAATTTCTGAATTTATCCATTTTACCCATTTTTGTATATTAAATACACTTTCATTTCAAACCCTAGAGGAGAACTTGTGATGTTCATTAAATGCTCTTGAGAGCTTGGTCATGTGAGACTCCTTTTTGGGTTGAGGTAAAACCATTTTATCTTGTTTCTTCTTGGAATTTAATCAACTTTGCTTGAGTATTATTATTCTTGTATTTGTTGTTTATTTTCCACCACCTTGAAAATTGTTTAGTTGATATCCATTGGACTTGAGTTAGTTTAATCCTTAAATTTTGAGTTAGATTTAAACTGGGTTAAAATGTTTTATCCCTTATTTTACCACTTTCGCTTTCTTGGGTTGATATTAAAATAATTATGGAAATTCTTGGTCAATATACCAAGGGGTTCGCATCAACTAAGATCTAGAATCCATCTTAATCTCAATATTTCACACAATAGTTTGACTAATTCATGACAATGTATATTTATGAAGATCAATGTTCCTATGATGTTTAAAATTCTATTTCGAACAAGATTTAAACTTTTTCCTATATACTATCCACCTATATTTCTATGATGAATGCAAATATATAGGAAATCATTTAACAATCATGAACATTATATGATCGCATAGGGCATAGTGGTATATTTTTATCCGTATTGAACCCTATGACAATTAATTCAAATCTAGCAAGTTTATACTCTTTTGAACATAGAAAAATACCACAAATATCATATAATCCATGCATCCATAGTTATTGATATCAAAATAAACACAAAATCAATTGCTCAAAATATCATTATCATAAAATTAATCAAACTAAAGCACAAAACAAGAGTTTAAGACTTCATCATGATTCCAACATTATAGAAGCTTACCCTAGATACATTGTCAATAACAAATTGCATAAATAAAACTCCATCACCTAGAATATGAAAAAGTCTTGATTTTGATGAAAAATCTTTAATGAATCGCCTCTTCCAAGATTGTATGCAAGTGTAAGCTTATAGGTCGAGAGAAGAGGGGCAAAATTCGTGCAACATGAGCCTATTTATATGTATCCATTAGATCTAGGCGAGAAAGAGCTAAAATTTGTCAAAAATTATGTGAAAGCCCACCAGTTGGCCCAGCGGATAGTCATGCGATCACATTGTTGAAAATCGAGCGATCGCTTAGTCATCACCAAAGTCCAAATATATTCTGCCTATCATTCGAACAGTCATGCAATCGCTCAGTAGAATCTTCAACCTGAAATTTCAAACTTTCAATTTCTGCAACTTGGTCATCTTCTTTTTATTGCACTTCAAGTCCTCTATCTTCTGATTAGTGCGATTCAGCCCTTGTACTTCTAAAACTCTTCAATTTCATCTTTTCTTCTTTTGATTTCTTCAATTCCTCATTCGGTCTTTGAATTTCTTTCAACTAAGCTCCTTCTTGATCCATGTTTTTGCATCCATTACCCTTGCTCTGTTCACTTTGGTCCAAATTGCTACATTTTTCTCATTATTTGCTCAAATTGCTTCTTTTTCTCAATTTTGAAATAAAACTGAAATATGTACAAATAATAGATAAATCGGTAACATTTACCCTCGAACGACTTTGTCAAATCCTAATTTAAACATATAAATAAGTGCATAAAATGCACTTATCATCAGCTTGAGAATTTTCTTCTTCTTCTTAACTTTGAAGTTGATTGCAACCAGTTGAGGTTGATAATCGTAATGTTGACTGCAGGGAAATGATCCGAGCTCTTGGAATTGGAATAAGTTCGGAAGTGAATCACGAAATCTCCGTCGATTCCTTCAAGTCGAGCCTCTCGATCTGTCATTATACCTCAAGAAGTAGAAAGAATTACAATCCCCATCCCACCTAAAATTTTAGGAATTAGTTGAGAGTTAGAATAGATTCGTAGACCGGGTCGACTGATTCGTTTTAAATTTTAAAAATTTCTATAGGGTCTTTTCCTATTCCTTCTATAAAACTTTTATCGTACTGTGCTCTCCAAAGAGCAACTCTTCTCAAAATCTCACTCAAAAGGTGCTGAATTGGAATCCCATTCTAACTAAGGATTCTTGTGGTTGATGGGATTGGGTGGGGTGGGGTGGGGTGAAGAAGATGAACAATACTTTATATATTTTTTTAGTTTAGTTTTTTGTTTTATTATACATTAAAATTACAAAGTTACAATTTTGCCCTTCTTATTTTGGTCAAAGTTAATTTTTATGGTTAACTAACAGAATTTTGGACGTGTTCCATCTATTTGTCCTTCTACCGTGAATAAATTAAAGGTTTGAGACTATGTGTGGCCCAAAGTGAAGGTTTGGGTAAAGCCTGCAAAAAAAAAAAAAGGGTTTGGGATTGATGCTGCAATTTTCCTTTTTATTTTTGATAATGATGTACACACTGGATTACTCCCCTTACATGAAAGGGCCCACAAAATATTCATGAGCTCCTTTCACGAGTAACCACTATGTACACCTCCATATGTATAAATAGCCAAAAAAATAAAAAAATATATATGTATACTAGCCCCTAGGACACATTCCTACTAGCAAAAGTTGAGGATTTACAAACGCTGATAATGCAGAGGTTCTATATTCGAATCTTCACATGTTCGAATTTGTTAAGGTACTTTGTCAGTCCAATTCCTGATATTCAGATTCTGACCAGTTTGAAGTATAACATGTGATTTATATCCTCTATCAATCTCAGGACAGAGACGATGAAGCACCTGATTGTAGTTCAACCTTTTAGCAAAATACAATTTTTATTGATTTAGAGCTTGTTTGGTAAAGATAAAAATTTTACCACAACTTTTAAAATTCAATCTCAACCATCCATCAATTCTTAGTCAAGCCCACAAATTTTGACTTTTCAAATATTTTTAAACCACACATCCATAAAAAAAAATAATAATAATAAAAAAATAAAAAATAAAAAAATTTCACATTACCAACCAGGTTCTTATATACACTTCTATTCCTTTTCCATCATTATTACTCATCTATTTACTATATTAAAGAAGAATTACTGACTTTGTTTTCCCCCCAAAATCCCCCCCCCCCAACCCAAAAATCAAGTTGTGGCCCCACATCAATTCTTTCCAATGTTTTCAGACCCGGACCGGGCATCGACCCGATCGAGAGATTGGATCAAGGATTGGAGGGTCAACCCGGAGTCGACCTGGGCATTAATTAATATTAAAAAATTATTTAAAAACTCAAAAAAATTAAAAAAATAAAATATATATAAAACCCGGGACCGGGTCGACCAAGTTTTCCAGGTCAACCCGGGTCGTTGACCGGGTTTTTAATGTGACCCGGCCCGATTTTTGGGTCGGGTCGCTGATTTTCGGGTCTACCTGATCGGGCCGGGTTGGGTTTGACAACATTGATTCTTTCATTTTGATTTGCGTTTCCTTCAAAGTTAAATCCCTTAAAAAAATCTTCAAAGTTAAATCTCTTAAAATCCAAACTAGAAAACTCAAAAACAAAAGATCAAGTCCAGACTCTTCCCCTAGAAGCAACACCCACTTCCCGCCTCGAAACATGTGCTCACGATTTTGAAATTTCTGCATTAATTAAATGGACACAGCTTTTTTTTAAAAATTGATTGTGATATGAACTGTTTGACACATCAGATATCTCTCTTTCCCTTAGCATGTTAACTTTATGTCCATATAAGAAAGCAATTTGCATTACACAATTTTTTGTTTACATTTGAAAAAAATGCAGGATCCCTTTTTTTTTCTCTCACGGTTGAAAAAACACAGTAAAGGTATGGCATATGTTGTTCCATATTATCTTAAATCTTAGATGAATCTCACGTGGTTATGTTACTACACTTATTTGCATGTTTTTTGCTTATATTTTTATATTTGGTTGTGGCAGCAAGATGGCACCCGTTATTGACTTGCTTGCGGACATCAACCCAACCAAAGCGCAGTGGGATTTTAAGGTTCGAGTTGTACGCTTGTGGGAGAACCCGAGTTTTGGAGACAATGTAGATGTTTACAGCCTGTAGGTGTTTTTAATGGACATAAAGGTTTGTAATAACAACTTTTCACTGCATGAAAGTTTCTAATGGTTTGACATATTATCAATAACTTGAAGAACGTAGAATCTCTTTCTTTGTCTTAATTTATGTAGTCCAGTTTTGTTTGAGTACACAAAAAAAGACTAAATAATTTGCATTTTGAGTTTAAGTGAAAAGTTCTATATTATGGTTTGACAGTATTTGAGTCATGTAAAAAACTATATGAACAATAAGACAATGTGAATAACATAAATAAATGGGAATACAGTAGGGAAAAGGGTAGAGAATGTAATGACAAATTTAATAAAAGAAGAGAAAAAAGTGCAGTTGATGATAGTTACTCTTCGAAAAACTGTAAAACTATAATGTAAAAATCTATATGAATAATAAGACAATATGAATAAAATAAACAAACGGAAACACAATAGGGGGAAGGGTGGAGAATGTAATGACAAATTTTTAAAAAGAAGAAAAAAAAGTGTAGTTGATGATAATTTCCCTTCAAATTTGAATAACAAACCCACATAAAAGACCAAACCAATAGATGACGGTAGGGGGAAGAGTGGAGAATGTAATTACAAATTTAAAAAAATAAACCCACATAAAAGACCAAACCAACAGATGACAGTAGGGGGAATGGTGGAGAATGTAATGACAAATTTAAAAAAAAATAAGGAAAAAAAAGTGTTAATGATAGTTTTCCTTCAAATAACTGTAAAATTATAATGTAAAAATCTATATGAACAATAAGACAATACGAATAAAATAAACAAACAGGAACACAGTAGGGGAAGGGTAGAGAATGTAATGACAAATTTTTAAAAAGAAGAAAAAAGGTGCAGTTGATGATAGTTTCCCTTAAAATCTGAATAACAAACCCACATAAAAGACCAAACCAACAGATGAATCCTATTCAAATTCATAAATAAATGATAGTGGGAATTGAAGTACCTCGTGGAGTTTATTATCATGTACCCAATTGGCTTCGACATTATTTCTCATGTCTAACCCTCGATGCACATGAAACATTAAAAATTAAAAATCAATCCAATTCTAATTATCTAACAGCCTAAGTCTACTTTCCTGTGTTCTTAAAATGTTCTAAAAATAGTAAACATTAGTTTTAGGATATGCATTTATAAAAAATCATTAAATCAAAGTAATTAAAAAAATGAAAGTAATTAATACATGAGAACATTATATTTCATATTATAATTTCAATTTATTATGATTTTTATTTACATTTATGTTGTTATTAATGTTAATTAAAATATATTAATGGATAATTATTATTAAATTATCTTATAACAACTGACGTGTATAATGAGCAGGTTATTCAGAATTTAAATATAAATATTATATTATAAATTTAAATGGTTAAAAAAAAAAAATAGTTATATTTTATATTATATTTAAAATATATTTACATTTACATCATATTTAATTTAAATTTAATTTTACATCAGTTTATTTTTAGATTTATTATTTAGCTCTGGTTTGGGAGGGATTTTTCTTCCAATTTTTATCAAATTTTGATTAAAAAAAATCTGTGTGAACTAACTTTTACCCTGTAACCGTGGGCCCCAGGGATGATTACTTCAAATCAGAGTATAGCATGCCTCCCAACTTTGATGGTTATTTACATTTTTACCCTACAATTGATCGATGTTGATTCTCCCCAAAAATATAGATTATGTGTGTGGTTGTGTGTGTCCGCACATATATATACATTATTATGAAATGCATGCATGTTTTGTCACAACAACAACATTAATGTAACGGATATTACGATCACTTATTGGGCTTTATTTGAGAAGAAAGTTAACTGATGTAGCAATATTCTATACTTAGGGTGTAGCGACCAAGAATTTTTACGCGATTAATAATTATTTTAATAGAAAATCGTGTCGCTACTATTAAGTTAACGCCGCGACGTATTCGTATAGCCAAGTCAAGAAATAATCGAGATCGTTCGATTTTAAATTAAATTCCGAATTTCTAAAAATATCTCCATTCTCTTGATTTAAAGTATATTAAGTCCAAGTACTTAATTCAATGTTATCCCAATATTTATTTATACAAAAATTATTTTTATTATTGAAATTAAGAAAATATATGCAAGCATGAGAGGTTCCATTATATATAATAATTATGAGAATCTTAATTTAATAAATATGGAAAAGTATATGAATGAATTATATACTCCATTATATGTAATCATGAAGAGCATAATATTTGTATAAATATGGAAAAGTATATGAATGAATTATATACTCCATTATATGTAATCATGAAGAGCATAATATTTGTATAAATATGGAAAAGTATATGAATGAATTATAGACTCCATTATATGTAATCATGAAGAGCATAATATTTGTATAAATATGGAAAAGTATATGAATGGTTGATAAGACTCCATTATATGTAATCATGAAGAGCATAATATTTGTATAAATATGGAAAAGTATATGAATGGTGCTTTACTTTAAGAAAAGGATGTGTTAAAATTAATAGAATTGAATGATTATGTTTACAATATGCCAACTTTATACATCTATTTAAACCCATCTCTTTTACACACAACTCTACACATATACACTTATTTCCAATCTCTTGAAAAAATCCACAAGTAAGAGAAATTCAAGGTGGTCAAGAAAGTTTTGGTCCATTTACTACTCACTTCATTTTAATCTTTTAAAAAGTAAGTATATCTTATGTTTTTATGAAAAGTAAGTATGTTTTTATGAAAGGTAAATATACCTTATGTTTTTATGAAAAGTAAGTATGTTTTTATGAAAGGTATTACCTTATGTTTTTATGAAAAGTAAGTATGTTTTTATGACAAGTAAGTATATCTTATGTTTTTATGAAAATTAAGTATGTTGTTATGAAATGTAAATATACTTTAAGTTTTTATGAAAAGTAAGTATGTTTTTATGAAAGGTAAATACACCTTATGTTTTTATGAAAAGTAAGTATGTTTTTATGACAAGTAAGTATATCTTATGTTTTTATGAAAAGTAAGTATGTTTTTATGACAAGTAAGTATATCTTATGTTTTTATGAAAATTAAGTATGTTGTTATGAAATGTAAATATACTTTAAGTTTTTATGAAAAGTAAGTATGTTTTTATGAAAGGTAAATACACCTTATGTTTTTATGAAAAGTAAGTATGTTTTTATGACAAGTAAGTATATCTTATGTTTTTATGAAAAGTAAGTATGTTTTTATGACAAGTAAGTATATCTTATGTTTTTATGAAAATTAAGTATGTTGTTATGAAATGTAAATATACTTTAAGTTTTTATGAAAAGTAAGTATGTTTTTATGAAAGGTATTATCTTATGTTTTTATGAAAAGTAAGTATGTTTTTATGAAAGGTAAATACACCTTATGTTTTTATGAAAAGTAAGTATGTTTTTATGACAAGTAAGTATATCTTATGTTTTTATGAAAAGTATGTATATTTTTATGAAAGGTAAATACACCTTATGTTTTTATGAAAAGTAAGTATGTTTTTATGACAAGTAAGTATATCTTATGTTTTTATGAAAAGTAAGTATGTTTTTATGAAAGGTAAATACACCTTATGTTTTTATGAAAAGTAAGTATGTTTTTATGACAAGTAAGTATATCTTATGTTTTTATGAAAAGTAAGTATGTTTTTATGAAAGGTAAATACACCTTATGTTTTTATGAAAAGTAAGTATGTTTTTATGACAAGTAAGTATATCTTATGTTTTTATGAAAATGTTTGGATCATTGCTATGAAATCAATCTCACAAGATTGTTATGGGTTCCATATGATATGTTTATGATTATGCTAAGGGGACCGGAGTTTAGTAGCGCTACACATAAGAATTCTTGCCATTTAAGTTCGGTAAAATTCTTGTGTCTCCCTATGTTTATGAGTATTTCGATCCTATCCTATGTTATGATGAAAATGATCCATATGCTTTCAAAAGAAAATTTATGCTTGGTATACTTACTGGGATTTTATAAATCTCACTCCACGATATTTACCATTTTCAGATAATTGAAGGTTCGAGGCGGTCAACATGGAAGTGGCAAAAGTGGTTAAGATTGATGAGATAATTATGTTGAACTTTATGCAAGAAAATTATGTTCTATTTTTATTCACAAATAAAATTATGGGATTCTAATTATTCTTTTGAATAATTTTACATTACTATTTAAGTCTCGATAATATGATATGAGTCACTTTTAGTGGCACTCGAATGGAAGAGATTTCGGGTCGTCACATAGGGTACATGAATTCATGCTACCGTTAAACGAAACTTGATCAAGGCATTCAAGTCTCAAATTTGTGAAAGGGTTTTATATTTGATGCGTCATTTTGTTGTCGACTGTAACAATTCCAAGTTCAAGGTTACAGACCATAAATATAAACTTAATTTTATGACGAAGACGGAGGTCCGTGAAGTTACTGAAAGCACATTCTCTTCCAAAATTTATGACTTCTGGCCGTTTTCCGATTTACTTAATTCTACCAAAACTGATGAGTCCAAACTCTTTGGTAATTTTGTTATTTTTCATTCTTCATGTGGTTTATATATTTGTCCGTCTTTACATTTCTTTTTTCGGAGTTGTATATTTCTCCTTATTCGTTATATAAAGTATAATTTTAATGCATAAAATTTAATGATTCTAATTGTATAGTTTCCTATCTATTAACATACCAATTTGGAACTCAATGACAATGAATTAAAAGATTATACTCTAGCAGAGATTGAAAAAATACTGTGGAGTAGTGGGAAAAGTTTGCGTGATTTTCCAACAATGCATTTCCCGTTGGACGTTGATCTATCTGTTCGCCAAAATAGGCTAATTCAAAGATGAGTTGCCTTACGACGTATGCACTTTGACAGAAGAAAACGATAGATTTGTATTGAATTTGACGGATGAGAAACGAAATGTCTATGAAACAATCATTCATGTTGTCGATAAGGGTGAAGATGGGGTTTTTTTTTCTCTTTACGGATATAGAGGTACAAAAAAGATATTTGTATGGAAAACCCTATCTGCAGCAATACGATCTAAGGGAAGGATTGTACTTACTGTTGCATCAAGTGGTACAACATCCCTTCTTCTACCAGGTTGTAGAACTGCTCATTTTAGATTTGCTATTCCTTTAACTCCCACCGAAGATTCAACCTGCAACATCAAATAGGGTAGTCCTCTATTTGAGCTAATTGTCAAAACTGATCTTATCATTTGAGTTGAAGCTCCTATGATGAATAAATATTGTTTTGCAGCATTGGATAAGACCATGAGGGATATATTGAAATTTAGCAATTTGCCAAGCTTCATACAACCGTTCGGAGGTAAAACTGTTGTTTTCGGATGAGATTTTAAACAAATATTGCTAGTCATTCCAAAGGGTACCAAGCAAGATATCGTGCTTGCAACTATTAACTCCTCATACTTATGACAACATTGTAAAGTCTTGAAATTGATGAAGAACATGAGGCTCCAAAGGCCAAACTCAGACATTGATCTTGAAGAGTTAAAATCTTTCTTAGCCTGGATTTCAAGTATTGAAGATGATACAATTGGTGGGCCAAATGATAGACATGCTTAGATTGAAATACCTGATGATTTATTGATAAAAGGGACAAACAATTTAGTTGCCTCAATAGTGGAGAGTACATATCCAAACTTCTCTGAAAGAGTCAACGATCTTGCATATTTGCAAGAAAGAGCCATTTTGGCCCCAACTTTGGAGGTTGTTGAGACAGTCAATGAGTATATGGTTTCTCTCAATGAAACAAAGAGAAATACATATCTAAGCTCAGATGCAGCTTCCATATCATATTCCAATATTAATTTTTTGAATGATCTACACACTCCGGAGTTCTTGAACAGTATAAGATGATCAAGTGTACCTAATCATGAGTTGATGTTGAAGGTTGGTACTCATGTTATATTATTAAAAAATATTGATCATTATGCTAGATTGTGCTATGGGACCAGACTGGTCATAACAAAACTGGGACAACATATTTTGGAAGCTAAGGTCATCGCGGGAAGTAATGCAGTACATAAAGTTCATTCCAAGAATGACTCTAACCCCATCAGATCTAAGACTACCCTTTAGATTTCAAAGAAGGCAATATCAATTGATTGTGTCGTATGCTATGACTATCAATAAAAGTCAAGGTCAATCGCTATCGCGTGTAGGGTTGTATTTGAAAAAGCCTTTTTCAACCATGGTCAACTTCATGTTGCAGTGTCTAGAGTTACAAACAGTTCAGGGTTGAAGATACTTACTTGCGATCAAGATGGAGTATCATCCAATTCAACTACGAATGTTGTATTCAAAGAAGTTTTTCGAAATTTGAATTAATCACGTGATATCTTAATATTCTCACACGTTGGACAGTATTTGAAAATATCATATGTATAACTATCAGTATTAAAATATTGTTTTCATTATTAACAATTACAGTCACAAGGAACTTGGGGTGCTTACAGGACGCCAACACCTTCCAAGTAGAGCCAAAATTATTACTTTTTCGGATTCAAAAATCAGACCATTTCACACCTTTTCTTTTGAAGTATTCTTGATGTTAAGACTGAATAATCTATTCACATGATGATGATTTCGTAAAATTTGTAATAGAATTTCTAACATAATGTTTTTACTCTTATGTGTCTTATTTAATATGATTTTAAAATCAACAAATTTTTTCATATATTTTCATCCGAATCATTATTATGAATTGTAATTCCATGCATCAAAGTAATAATTACTTCAAAAAGAAGGTCATTGACGTCCAAGATTTTGTTAGTAGAAAATTGAAAATACGCGTAATAATGGATTTTATTAACTGATAAATAGATACACCAAGATAATAATAGATACACCAAGCATGGACATGTTACTTCTGAACACCGTACCATTGTAAGGAGCAATAATTTTTCAGACTGTACCAATTTTTCTTCAATCGCTCAGTGTGTGTACAATAATTGCGTGTCCAGCAAGATTAGTCAGACTCTCTCTCTCAGTTTTTCATTTCCCCATGCCCACCGCCCAGCTCTCTCTCCAACCATGCTCCTATCCGCCACCACCTCCACCGGAAAAGCCCAGCCAGAGCCCCTCCACGAGCCACCGCGTTTCAGCGAAGATATAGACATAGAAAGCACTTGCTCCACCCCTTTTGTAAGTGCACCTTCCAGTCCTAGCCATGGCCCTTCAGCCCCTTCTGGTTATTTCTTCAGTGCCCCAGCTAGTCCAATGCACTACTTGTTATCCAGAGAGAAAAACAAACCCTCCGAGTATGAACCCGTTTTTTTGTCGTCAGATTCGGGTTCGTTTGAGTTTGAGTTTTCCTCTCGGTTTTCGCCAAATGGTTCAAGCGGGTTAAGCTCCATGATTTCTGCTGATGAGTTGTTTATAAATGGTCAGATCCGACCCATGAAACTGCTCACCCGTGGAGAAGAACATCAAGATGAAGATAACAGCACAAGAGGCAGGGATCTGAAAATGCGCGGTAATAAATACGCTCACCGTAAAGCCAGATCCATGTCTCCATTAAGAACTGGACAGTACGAATTGCAGAGAGTTAAAAGTGTTCCTACAAATCAAGATCGAGAGAATGAATTGAAAGAATGTGAAGGAGTGCTCTCGAATGAAACGACGCCGTCATGTTCAGCATCGTCATCAAGGTCCTCATCATCCGGGAGGAACTCAAAGAAATGGATATTTTTGAAGGAACTTTTGCACCGTAGTAAAAGTGAAGGTAGGGCCAATAACAAGGAGAGATTCTGGTCGTCTATTTCATTTTCTCCGGCCAAGGAGAAAAACTTGCCACCGCCGGACAATAATAAAGAAGAAAAAATTGTAGACACCCAGAAGCAAAAAAAACAACGGAAGGTTCCGGCTGCCAGGAAACCGGCGAACGGCGTGTGGAAAATGAGAGAGACTCCGTCAGCACATGAATTGCATTACACGGCGAACAGGGCTCAATCGGAGGAGATGAAGAAGAAAACATTTCTGCCCTACAGGCAAGGACTTCTAGGGTGTCTCGGATTCGGGTCCAAGAGTTACAGTGCTTTAAGTGAGTTTACCAGGACCCGAACTCCTTCCAGAAACAGCTGAAAATTTTCAAATTGGAGCCTGCGTAGTCGAGATGAGACTAGTCGTTTAGAATTACGTATTAATTTTTTGTTCTTGGTGATTTGATTATAATTTCCACGTATTATCATGTTTTCTTCTCTTGCTGGAAGTGAAATTTGTGCCACTCCTAGACCAGTTCATGCCATGCAATAGATAATATGATTTTTCAATGGATCGGACATCATGTATTGATTGATACTATAATATGATCCAACAAGTACCACATGGGTTTTTCTTTTAGGTTAGCTGTTCCTGTGCAAATCTTGTATGTACGTAAGTCAAGGTCTCAGATATCACATGGCCAGAGGCATAAGATAAGAATCTTGTGTTCTTTGGTTTATTTCAAAGTCCACTACTGAAGCCCGAAGGGCTGCCTCTGTTTCGAATTTATAAACAAGGAATATGATGTTTGTGGGATAAAGTATGTGATTAAAAAGTAATTTGAAGAAATGCGTATCGTTAAAAATCAGTTATAACAAATATTAATTAATTAAAAATGTTTTATGAGTTATATAATTCTGTGTTCTAAAAAGCGTGACGAAATGTGGAATTCGAGGATCAAGTTTTTCTTAAGCAGGAGTAGACGTTAAAAAGAGTTTTTTAATTTTTACATATTTGATTTAAATTTTAAACATACTTGATCAAGTAAAAAAAAAAAAAGAGCACGAGCGCTCTTCAAGCCTTTGTGCGCCCTTACTCGCGCTTTTTAGATAAAATTTTTAAAAACGCTTTTTTTGCACTTTTTGACAAAGCGGCGCACGTTGCGCTTAGGCGCGCGTTTTAGAACACTGATATAAATTATAAGGTCACAAAATTGTATAATTCTAGGTAGGGGTGGGCATCAACCCACCCAACTCGTCAAAACAGCCCAACCCAACCCGATCGCGTTGGGTTGAGTTTTGATGAAAATTGGGTTGGGTTGAGTTATAAAAAAAATTGTTTGGGTTGGGTTTTGGGTTAGATGACAAATCCAACTCAACCAAATCAAAATTTAAAAAATATAAGACCATTTAAATTTCAAGAATCTTAAATCCATTTTTAATTTGAATAAAATTCAAATATAATTTGAACATATTTTAGTTTCATTAGCAAATATTTAATTTATTATATTTGAGCTTATTGTATTGTACATAATTTATTTGAGTTAATAGTTGATTTATGGGCATAATTTTTTAATTTTCTAAAAATTTTATTTAATTGGACCAAAGTCCAAATCACCCAACCCAACCCAACCCGACCCGACCGAAACTTGATTGGGTTGGGTTGAGTTTGAACTCATGTTTGGTTGAGTTGTGTTGATTTTTTATCAACCCGACCATAGTGAGTTGGGTTCGGGTTAGGCAAAAAATCGACCCAACCCAACTCACGCCCACCCCTAATTCTAGGTCACAATACATCGATCTTCACAAATTAATTTCAAAATCACAATACATTAAGTGCTTGTTTGACAACCATAGTTTTTTGGGGAAAAAAGGTTTTGAAAATCTAATGGTTAAAAAGTGGTTTGAAAAGTAAAAAATTGTGAGCTTGACTTTTTTGGATAGTTGAGATTGATTACTGTAGAAAAAAGTAATAAATTTTATGAGAAAAAAGAGTATCAAACAAGCGCTAATCTTCTAGGTTACAAATTGCTTTCAAGGTCATAAATTATCAAAATAGGATCTCACAAATCAAACTTACTTTTATGTCACAGTCACAAATTTTCACGGTTTTTTCAAAATAGTAAGTCGCAAGATGTCAAATTAATCGATTTAGGTCATAACCTATTAAATTATTATGTCACAATTATTTTTTACTTGTACATAATTAGGCACACAAATTTCGTAAGTGACATTTATCAAAATAATAGGTCATTTATCAATTAAATGATCGACATTTGTCGTCGCTGCCACGATCTCACCACCATCACCACGATGTCCCGGAATATACTAGCCACCTCCGGCTCCCCAGCCGTTGGGGCGGCATCCTCCACCACCCACTACCATAAACCCCAAGACCATATCCAAAAATCATCTCCAAATGCCAAAAATCGTAAGCCATCTTCAAATGCAAAAAATCATCAAACACACACCACACCATCACAATGCCAAAATTCATCAACCAACAAGGCTTAAGACATTTTCCTCAACACCATGAAAACAGTAATTTTAACCACCAGCAAAACTCACACAACCAAGAGTAGCGCGTCGTTGCTAGCAAAACAAACCACTAGAAGTAGCGGCATCGCTCAGTGTGTAGCACACAAACCACTAGAAGTAGCGGCACCGCTCAATGCGTATCACCTCTTCCTACCTCGAAATCACCTCTGCGTCGGGGAGCTTCAAATCTGGCTAGTTAGCATTTTGCAAACGAAAAAGTGCTAAAGCCGCCGCTGTATGTCGTCAAGTGACCCTGCTGTGGTCGCGCGCAGCGACTTCGCTTCTAATGGTGTGTTCTAGGGGGGAGAGGTGGAAACAGAGAGAGATAATTGAATAAGGGTTTGTAAAGGAGGGATGTAGTTTGGGTAATTAATTTAATTTAATTTTATATTAATATTATTTTTAATTATTAAAAATTTCTTTACAACCTGAAATTTGAAGTAACATAGGTTTGACCTTGTTTTTGAATTTGGTCCCTAAAAATTGGGGTATGTGTAATTTCTACAAGCACAAAGGACCATTTAAAGTGATTGCATGTTTCACAAGACGTTCAGCCGAATTGATTTACAGAAGAAACCAACAATGAAAAGCTTTAGAGGCCCTATATGTCACTTTTAGTCCACTGATAAAATACTAATAAAGAGCTACTATCAACAGCGAGTTTCTACCCCTTGAATTATCCATCAAGAAGTTATAAGAAATTATAAAGATAAAACTCACCAATTTTCTCTCTATATGATCACAATATGACACTATCTAAATATGCAATGAATTGGCTACTCAACGAACATATTTATAGGTAAAGAAAACTTTAAAAACGTATATAACTTATACCCAAAGATATTTCCTTAGTGAAGTAGAATAACCAGAATAAAGAAAAAATATTTTGGAAATCTCGCCTGAGCGCATCAACCTTAAGTGTTTTCCCTTATTTCTCAGTCCATCTTCACAAAACCTTAATAGGCTCTTCAATATTGACTCAAACCTCATAAATTGGGTCTATATCCCAACCTCAATATCAATCTAAGTGATAATGATTTCCAACTAAATTTTTTTAATAAATTATAATTTAATTAATAAATTTCGGTAGACCTTATTATCATTTAAAATAGTGTTCAACATCATTATTATCATATAACATTACTTAAATTATCAAGCGGAAATTACGCCACTCACCTATTTAAAATAAAATATTCATTTTTCACATTACACTTTTTTTATTCCTACTTTTACTGGAAAAAATAGTATAATTGATATTTGTTCGAGTAAATCCCACAAGTGTACGAGATTATTGACAGTAATAATTGTGATAAATTGAGAGTATCGTTCCCATAAGTAATAAAGTCTAGTCTTAATTATCAATCTACTTTCAATTTAATTAAGGGAAATAATTAAAAAGATGATTTTATTGATCTAATCTAAAAATTGCAATGAATAAATAAAATAAATAAAAATGTTGGGGAGTAATATGAATGGGGAGCATGTATTGAAATCTGGGTCCACTTGTCACTATCTATCTCAATTGAACAATTTGTAGTTTAAATCATTCATGCGTTTCTTAACATTGATAATTCACATGCAATTAATTTTCTTTTCCAAGACAAATTAAATATATTCTAAACATGAAACGAATCTATTCCTAATTCGAATACGAATGTTTAGAACGTATTAAATCATGCAATTATCCATTAGATTGCGCATGTCATAGTATTATTCCTAATATCTAGTGTTCATGTGTCGATCATACAATATTTCAACTTATTGTAACTTTTTCAAGATTACAACAAGTAACGATATATTTAAATTTTAATTGGTGGTCAATCAATCAAATAATAACAATAAAGCATGCAGGATCAATCAAGACAACACAAGAAATTTCTAAATTACTAGTTGATGCGAACCCTTTTGGTGTTTGGACAAAAAAATCGCATAACAATTTGAAATCAAACTCAAGAAAGCTAAAGTAGTAAAATAAGTGATTAATCTTGACCCAAGATCACCCTAACCAAAACTCTAAGAAAGCAAACTCTAGCCAATGGAAAGAATAAAGCAAATTTCAAGATTTTGTGGAAGCAACAACAACAACAACAACAACACACAAGAATAATATTTTCAAATAAAGTTGAAAAAGTTCGAAGAAGATTACAAGATAAGAAATGAGATTTTCCTCTCACAAAGCTCTCAAAGAGTCTTTACAATCCAAACTTTCTTAACTAAGGTTTCAAATGAATGTTTACATTACAAAATGAAAGAAAGCCAAAATGGTTCGGGTTTTAAAAGTAAGATCCGCGAGTTTTGCCTTCTGAACAGCCGTACGGCAGCGCGGTATATTGGTCGTGCGATCGCATGGTATAGGCGTGAACAGTAACCCCAACATACTATCTTTTTCTCTTCAAAAGGCGTGCACGATCACGCGCTAGCTATACCATGCGGTCGCACGATCTTCGACTGGGACATCCTTCTTCAATTGTGATGTACATGACTTTGGTGTGAGGTGATCCTCAATTTGGACTAGATTCCGTAATTTGTAAATAAGCCCCGTCATCGACTCTTAGACCTCTTTGGCCTTGGACCTCGTCATGGGCCCCACCAGCATACGAATCGAGGGTTGACTTCTTTGGTTCACAGGTTGATGATAAATGTATTTTACACACTTATTTATATGTCTAAATTAGAATAAATTATTGTCATTTTAGAATATATGCTATTTAATTTGTGTCTATTTGTTACTTTGTTGAGAATATCTTAAAAGATGAAGAATGAAGCAATTAATGGGGAAAAAGGCACAATTGGATGCTAAGTTTTTGTTTGATCCTAGAAAAAAAATGCAAAATAGGGAGATTTTCTCCCACTAGTGGGATCGAGTAATAATTTAAAAACAATAAAAACTAGAGGAGTCTGACTACTGCACAGTGCTAAGGAAGTTTTTTATTGCTGGACATCTCTACCCTTTGTTTCATAATTTTAAATGTACGTTAACCTTTTTTACTTTTCAAAATGTAGGGTAGTTTTGGAATTTCATTGACTCTTACCGTGGTAAAATGGTATATGGGTTTATTGTTATATTCAAACCTCTGACCATTTTTTCACGTAGGGTCCACTAAATGAGAAAATTTTCGCAGAACGTAGAATTTGTCTAGTAGCAAACAGGATCTAAGTGTAGCTAAATTGAGCAATTGAGGAGTTGGGACATCAATCGGGAAGCATGAATGTTTCCAAAGAGAACAAATCAGAAGTTGGAGGACCTAATTGAAGGATTTGAAAGCTGAAACTAGCAAATTGAAACAATTAGAAGTTGAGGACTGAAGGTGCAATTAAAAGACATGGACCAACTTATACATTCGAGAAAAGTGGAGAATTGCACTTCAGTACATACCCACGCGATCACCAGCATTGCACTGAGCGATCGCGCCACCCCATGATTTTTCCACCCGAGAGTTTTTGCTTTTACCACGCGATCGCGTGGTTTTATACCACGCGATCGCTTGCCTTTTCGCTCGGCCGCGACTTAGGCTTTTTCCACGATTTTTATATGGTTCTCTTCTCTTTTGACCTACTTTTCTCCAATACCTATAAATACAACTTGAGAAGCAGAAATTCTGGACCTTTGCCTCTCCGAAGAACGAACCACAATTGAAAATTCAATATCAAATTCTTGGAGAATCAAGCATCGCAAAGGGGGCATGAATTGAAGATAATTGAAGAATCAAAACTTGGTGCAAGCGTTTCTTTCTTTATATTATTTTCAATGAACGTTTATTTTTGTTGTTCTTGTTCTTTATTAATGATGTGTAACTAAACTCCATGTTGGGATAAACGATGTAGCCTAGTCATATTATTTTAATTCCAAGTTTCATAGTTTTAATGTTTTGATGCATGTATTGATTTATTATTTTTCTTAATGCTTGAATTGATTTATCACCAATTCATGATTTATTGAGTTATTTCCATAATTCGAGAGGTGAGCTAATAATTTAGAACTTGGTAATAAATCCGGTAATTGACAAAAGATAAAGATATACTTTTGTTATTATTGCTGTCGTGTGTGAATTCTTGTGTGTTATGCATCTAGATAATGAATATTCGGACCCACTGTAGAGATACATAGTTAACTTATTTAGGTAGAATTGATTTAAACTCGAGAGAGGAATTTCAATATAAATTAGCAAATTCGACCGAATGCATATTTAGAAAATAAAATTGGAATTGAAGTTAATATAATTGGTTAGGTGAAATCGGGATTTCCAACTACTTTACAATCGTTTTTAAAACAAAAGCAATTTCGAAATTTTATTTCTTTAATTCAAGTCTTTAGTCTAAGTTTTAAAAATCACAATTCATTCGTCCGTTCAAATAGAGTTAGGAACCAACATATTTTGATACTTAATAGCAGTCTATGAGGGAACGATAATCAGGACTCTAAGGTCCACTTTGTTACTTCTCACGACCCATACACTTGCGGAGATATCTCGCATCGCAAGATATTAGTGTACAATTGACTTCTTTGGTTCTCATCATCCCCTTCCTCTTGACAGGATTCGAACTCGAATCTTCACCTGCATGAAAAGGGGACAAATCAGATACATTGAAAGTGGCAGATACATTATACTCACCTGGGAGATCAAGTTTTAGGCATTGTCATTGACTTTCTCAATGACTTGGAATGGGTCATCTCCGCGCGGTAGCAATTTGGATCTCCTTTGATTGGGAAAACGCTCCTTTCTCAAGTGGAGCCAAACTCAATCCCCCGGCTCAAAATTGACGACCTTACTACCCTTGTTGGCATTGGACGCATATTGCTCATTCTTCTTCTCAATTTGGAGCTTGACCTTTTCATGAAGAGACTTAATCAAGTCCGCTCTCTTCTTCCCATCTAAGCTACCTCTTTCATCAATAGGTAAATGAATTTAATCCGAAGGAGGTAGTGGGTTAAAGTTATAAACAATCTCAAATAGAGAAAAAGAAGTAGTAGAATGAACACTTCGATTATAAGCAAATTCAACAAAAAGTAGACTTTCTTCCCAATTCATTAGATTGTTCTTAAGGATAGTGCGAAGGAGTTGCCCTAAAGTTCTATTAACCACTTCGGTTTGACCATTGGTTTGAGGGTGATAAGTAGTCGAAAATAAAAATTTGGTTCCCAATTTCCCCCACAAGACCTTCCAAAAATGGCTTAGAAACTCGACGTCCCCATCCGACACAGTGCTCCTAGGGACCCCAAGAAGTGTAACTATCTCTTTAAAGAATAGGTCGGTTATGTGATGTGCATCATCCGTTATATGACAAGCAATAAAGTGTGACATCTCACTAAATCGATCAACGACCACAAAAATGGAATCACTCCCTTTGTTAGACCTAGGTAGACCCAAAATAAAATCCATAGAAATATTGATTCACGTTCCACTAGGAACGGGTAAGGGTGTATATAATCCATGCGGGACTACCTTGGATTTGGCCTTTCTACACGTTACGCATCTAGAGCAAATTCTATCAACATCCCTCCGCATAAAACTTCCAAAGTCCTTTTCACCCCTAAAATGTCCCATTAAGCCTCCCCCATGAGCCTCCATAACCAACAATTCTCTAATGGAACAATTTGGCACACAATGCTTATTTTCGCGAAATTTAAATCCTTCATGGCGATAAAATTTGTCGCATGCAACATTCTCACACGACAAAAATACACTTGCAAAATATAAATCATTCACATACAAGTCTTTAATACTTTTAAAGCCCAATCAATAATTTGGCACCCAAAGTAGTGATAAGAGCATACCTTCTAGAGAGGGCATCGGCTATCACATTCTCCTTACCTTACTTGTATTTGTTGACGTAGGGAAATATCTCCACATACTCCATCCATTTGGTATATATTTTACTCAATTTTCCTTGCCCTTTCAAGTGCTTCAACAACTGGTGGTCAGTATGAATGACGAACTCTCTTGGCCACAAATAGTTGTGCCAAGTCTCCAACGCTCTTACCAAGGCATAGAGCTCCTTGTCATACGTAGGGTAGTTCAAGGCCGCCCCGTTGAGCTTTTCGCTAAAATATCAACACCGCTCAAATACCTATTCTTGAAGCGTCACGTTCAATCTCGAAAGTTTTGTCAAAGTTAGACAATGATAAAATGGGTGCGGTGCACAATCTTTCTTTTATTTCATTAAAAGCCTTTTCTTGTGCCTCCCCTTATTTATACCCAACATTCTTTTTAACTACCTTGGTAAGTGGTGAAGCCAGAGTGCTAAAATCTTTAACAAAACGACGATAAAAACTAGCTAGCCCATAAAAACTTCTAACCTCGGTGACTCTCCTGGAAGTTGGCTATTCCTTAATGGCCTTGATCTTCTCCTTGTCAACCTCAATCCCCTTAGTGCTAACAACAAAGCCAAGGAAAACAACACTTTCCCTGCAAAAATTACATTTTTTTAGATTGGCATACAATTTTTCTTCTTTAAAAAACAAAAGCACACATCTTAAGTGTTCAATATGCTCATCCAAAATTTTGCTATAGATCAAAATATCATTAAAGTAAACTACCAAAAATTTGCCAATAAATGCATGCAAGACATAATTCATTAATCTCATGAAAGTGCTTGGTGCATTAGTGAGACCAAACGGCATAACTAACCATTCATATAAACTGTACTTAGTTTTAAATGCGATTTTCCATTCATCTCCTTCTCTCATCTTAATTTGGTGGTATCCACTTCTCAAATCAATCTTACGAAAGATGCAAGAACCATGCGATGCAAGAACCATGCAATTCATCGAGCATGTCATCTAACCTAGGAATGGGATGTCGATACTTTACCGTTATGTTGTTGATGACTCGAAAATCAACACATATCCTATAGGTTCCATTCTTCTTGGGCACTAGTAGCACGGGCACGACACAAGGACTCATGCTCTCACGAACACATCCTTTGCTCATCAACTCCTTGACTTGTTTTTGGAGTTCTTTGGTCTCTTTCGGTTGCTTCGGTATACCGACCTATTTGGAATGACAGCTCTAGGAATTAAGTCAATTTGGTGCTAGATGCCTCTAAGAGGTGGAAGCCTACTAGGCATCTCCCCTGGGAAGACGTCTTCGAATTCCTGTAACAAAGAGGTAGCTAAATTGGGTAGGGAAGGATGAGACTCATCAAGTGCAAGGAGGGACTCCTTGTACACCATCAAAAGTATGTGTTGATTTTCTTTTAAAGCCCTCTCCACATCACCCTTACTATCATAAAAATTCACTTTTTTTTCAACCTCTTTTGCCCTCTTTCTTTTCTCCTTCTTCCCCTCACTACTCTTCTCACATTTTTTTCCACTATCCTTTTGTTCCCCACTCACATCCACTCCTTGCTTCCTTTTCTCCTTACCCTCTTCCAACTCTCTTTTGAACTTCAATTGATCATTGTAAACTTCTTCCGAACTCAAAGGTAGTAGTGTCACGGGTTTCCCATTCATTTGAAAGCTATACCTATTTTTCTTCCCATCATGCATTACTTTCCTATCATATTGCCAAGGCCTACTCAAAAATATATGTGTAGCTTCATGGGCTTGATCATTATATGTCCCATTGTTGAAAGCAATAAGTACTTGCTTACTTACCTTCAATTCTCCATAATCACTCAACCATTGCAATTTATAGGGCCTAGGATGTGGCATCACCGGCAATCCCAACTTCTCCACCATGCTAGTACTAGCTACATTTGTGCAACTATCACCATTAATAATGAAACTACAAACTTTATCTCTCACAAGACACCTAGTGTGAAAAATATTTTCTCTTTGCTTAGCCATTTCATCAACTGTAGCTTGAGCATTGAGAGATCTTATGGTAGCCAAGGACTTTGGTGGACTAACAACTCCCTCCACCTCTTCTTCCTCACTCTCACTATCATTTCCCCCTTGCATCCTCTCTTCCTCCTCTTCATCTCCCGAGTACCGCTCCCCATTTTTAATGAATATCATTCTATTGTTAGGGTACTCACGGGAATAATGCCCCCGACCCCTACATTTGAAAGAAGATGAAAATGACAATCAATTTTAAATAAACTATGATGTTTGACATGGAGAATCTAGAAAATGCTAAATATAATATATATATCAGATTATAAAAATGACAAAACTTCACAAATTCTAGTAATTTTACTTTTAGCTTCCAAGTTCGTGGCTTCATGGACTGATTGGTGGACATCACTTCCCATCCCAAGAGCAAAGAGGGAAGCTATTTGTAGGTAAAATGCAGTAAGAGACAAGATAATACAACCAACACTTACATATCATGCATAAAAGCTTCATTTACATTATTTGTACCATTTTATCCATGCTACGTTGCTACTTACCCATTTCATGGAAACCAAAATTAGTTCATGTGTCATGTACATAACAATTAGGAGTAAGACAAGAATTGTTATTACGTCAACATGTAATTTGACATCATTTGAGATTATGATACACAAATTGCGTTCCTATTTCAATTGGCAATATGTACATTTTAATGCAAGTCATCACGAACTAATTTAACATCATTCATTCCAATTTCACAAAAACACAATACATACTATTACTTAAATTTGCTCACCCTACACATTTAACTTGTAAGATTAAAAAATACATACATATTAGAAAGTTAAGACACACACATACATATATAGGGGGATATGGTACCCCCAAAAGAGCACCATAAAAATGCTCACCCACCACTTGGCGGGTGGATATGATGGGCCTCGCCGACACCCCCCAATAGGGGGTGACACGTGCCCGGACACACACACACACACACGATTGAGTTGGGGAAGAAGCTTCGGATGTTCGTTTGTATTATCTCTAAAAAAAATAGGAATCATGGACATCCAATTTTTATCGGTGAAAATTAGATATAGAAGGCAAAGCTTCAAATTAGAATTTTAGAATATGCTAATTTTATGGAATGTAATTAACATAGCGAAAATTATGCTTTGGTTTCCTAATTTTGGTTACAAAATGCTGGATGAGAAATTAGGGGATGTAGTATATTTGATATTAGGGAAAAATACATAAATAAGATAATTACAAATGCAAATTTCAAAATTGAGATCAAACTTGTATAATTTCAAAAATCAGGTTTTAATAATTAATTAATTACATTAAGTAATTAAAAATATTTTATTAATTATAAATATTAGGGTCACAACATTATAAAATCTCATATCACAAAATACAAAATTTTTAAGTCACGTCCATTATTTTTAAGGTCACAATCACAATTTTTTAGGTTACAAATTATTTTAGAGTCACGAATGGTCAAACTATTAGGTCACAAATCGAACTTATTTTTAGATCACATTAACAATTTTATAATCAAGAATAATTTCAAGGTTACAATTATCAAATCAGTAGGTCACATAATATTAAATTAATCACTACTTATCGAATTAGGTCACAAAATGTTAAATTAATCACAAGTCACAAATTTAAAATGTTTAAGGTCACAACTCATAAATTCTCATACTACCCATCACGACCACCACCGACTCTGTCACGTCACCACCACTCCACGCCTACACCACCACCACTCCACGCTTCAGCGACAGCCACCACCTGCACCACCATAATTTTGGCCCAACCTAGCCCAAACCTGCAAACACCAAATCCACGATTCCACATATTGCCCACTACCATCACCATCGTCACTTCACGTCACTACTTCCTTCACAGATTGATACAGCACAACTGAGCCAAACCCATCACAGATTGATACAGCACAACTGCGCCAAACCCATCACACCTTAATGGCCATAACCCTAACCACCACCAAACGCCAACAACTATAGCCTCAATTGCCGCCGCCACCACAGATACAACCGCCAACATCATTCAAACCATCAACACCTCCGCCTGAACCATTGCACCAAGCCAACAGATCGCATATGCCAAAAAATCTTGATGGATCCACACCAACAGATCGCATATCAATTATTAGACCACAATTGCACAGCCATCGATGAAACTACACAATCCAACCCAACACAGATATACATCACAACCGCCATCACACAGATCTGGACCACCGCTGCTATCCCACAGTAGCGTTGTTGCCGCTGCTTTCTTTGACATCACTGCTGTGTATATTGACATCGTCGCTGCGCTTGCTGGTGAGCGTTGGCGGATCCGGGATGGGGGTGTGGCCATGGGGGATGTGAGCTGATGATGATAATGGGGGAATGGGCAGATGATGGTGAAATGGACGGATTGTGTGGATGATGGTGAGATGGTGAAATGGGAGGATGATGAAATAGAGAGAAAATAATTAGGGTTTCAAATGGTGTTGTGTGACTTTGGGTTGAATAATTAATTTAATTTTAAATTATTCAGATTTATTAATTAATTATTAAAATGTTGATAGAACCTGAAATTTGAATTTATTTAGGTTTCACCTCATTTTTTAATTTGGATATTTAAAAGTAGGGGCGGATGTAATTTCCACTTGATATTATTACTTGAATGAGTAAACAACACGGACCCTACAAAACAAAATTCACGTTTCAAAATATATTTAGGCCAGCATCATGGGCTGACCCATTACAATTATCCACGTTCAATAGCCATTAATAAAAAATAGGATTAATTAGACTCTACACCAGTTCCTTCAATCCTTCTTAGATAAATACATTGTTTAGAAACTATTTAGAAAAATACCGAATTCTATGAGAGAGAGTATTATTTGATTAACCTTATTAATTATGAAACCTATTATTTAGGGATGTAATTACCATTTATTTATGAGATTAAATTAGGGGTGTAATTACATTTAAAATCAACCAATAATATGAAAATTACAATTATTAAATTAGTTTAATAATAATATGATAAATCATTTTCTAGATCTGATGGGATATTACGAGCTATGTAATTTAATTAAAACCACATGCAATTTAACATATATTGAACTGGTGTTACATGAAATAATCAATAAAATCATATACCTGCTTCTGAATTACATCAAATGTAATGTTTTACAAATATTAAGTAATTGCATGAAATGTAATATTATGAGCAACCCCAACACTTTTACTATGTATTACATCCGTTGTAATATTATATTCAGTGATACCACATAGCACTCTATGGATTCATGAGGTAAAATTACATGCACAATAGTCCTTCAATGAGTTTAATTTTACTTTAGAGTAAAGAGCTAAATAAAGACATATCGTTTTAGGTCGCTGTCTATGAAGGACCTATCATTTTTTTTTTTTGGGAAGATTAGACCCCGAATCATCTTTCTTTGCCCGATAAGGACCTCCGTCCACCGTCATTAACTTTTTTTCTAGTAAATAGTCAAATAAGGACATATCGTTTTAGGTAGTTATCTATTAAGGACCTATCGATTTAGGTCTCTTCCTATTAAGGACATATCATTTAATTAAGGACCTATTGTTTTGAGTAAATAGTCAAATAAGGACCTATCGTTTTTAGGTCGCTTTCTATTTAGGACCTATCTTCTTTTTTTCTTTTTTCTTTTTGGGCATGATCTTACCCCTAATCACCTATCATTTCAAGGTTTTGCGTTTCAATTTACTTTTAGAATATTATCCCATCAAATTTCATTTCTCGTTATAACTCCATTGAACAATTCAAAAAATACGTTTATGCGTTTAATAATTTTTTTCTATTCTTAATTCAAATAATTATCTTTTAACCCTCTGTTGGGTTGTACTATTTTGTTTATAAACACACCCTTTGAACAATTCAAAAAACATGTTTATGTTTTTAATGGATTTTTCTATTTTTAAGTGAGTTTAAAATAAAATATTTTACATTTACCATACTTTATAAAAAAAAATATATTTTTCTCGGTAACTATAAAAAAACGATAGGTCTTAAATAGGAAGCGACCTAAAACGATAGGTCATTATTTGGTTATTTGCTCAAAATAATAGGCCCTTAATAGGCAGCGGCCTAAAACGCTAGATTCTTAATATGCAGCTACCTAAAACGATAGGTCATTATTTGGCTATTTACTTGAAAAAAAGTTAACGGAGGTCCTTATCCGGAAACGAAAGATGATTCGGGGTCTAATCTTGCAAAAAAAAAAAGATAGATCCTTAGTAGGCAGCGATCTAAAACGATAGGTCCTTATTTGGCTATTTACACTTTACTTTATCTACTATTACAAGCTCTGTAATGTAATTAAAATACAGTCATTTTGTGATGTTAGATACACTGTAATGACATGTATTACAATACAATACATTACACGACATGTAACATTAGTAGCAATAATGTAATATTACATAAAAATGGCAGGGATTAATCAGTACACAAATATAGAATGTGGTGGTCTACCAAGAAAGGAAATGTGTGGCTAAATTTTAGGATATTTGAAATTTCCTAATTTAATTAGCTAAATAATTGGTAACAATCTTCCTTAATAAAAGAATTTCCGGTTAATCTTGTCAATCAAATATTATATTCTCTCTCTTCAAAATTCTGTACTTTTCTAAAGTTACTACAAGAAATTCAGTAATACTACGAATAGTTTGAAAATCAAGAATTTTTCAATTACAGTATATTACATCTAAGTAATTACGTAATTTTCCTTATATAATATTATCCAGTATGGGATATGATGAGAAATATTTTATTAATAAGATAGCTCATCATATTTTAAAGAAAATCACCAATTATCTTCACAACAATCCATCTTATTCCAGGGGCGGATGCACCTCTAGGTGAGGTAGCGCGGCCGCACTACCTCGTCACTGGTGATCTGCCACCGGCGCTGTCGCGCTGTGCTGCTGTTATTTAATTTTTTTTTTGCCCAAATTAGTACCCAACCCAAGCCTAAGCAAGCCCAAGCAAGCCCAAAGGCAAGGACCAAACCAACGTTAGCTGTTGTTGCTCTCAATCAAGCAAAATCTGAACAAATTGAATCCCTAACCTTACCTAAGCAGTAACCAGTAAGCACCCTTTCTTCTTCGTTCATCCTTCGATTCGCCTCCGTCAATGGCCAGACCGCATCGTCGCCAGCTCAATTTTTTTTTATATAATTTTCAGATTTTTGGGCATTTGTATTTTGTAATGTTTGTGTACTGCCCATTTTTTATTTTTATTTTTTATAATTTTCACTTTTGTAAATTTGTATTTTGTAATGTTTATGTGTACTCAGTGTTAGTGTAAGTTTAATAATCAGTAAATATTGAGGCCAAACTTTGATTTGTTATAATTAATTTGGGAATTATGCATAAATGTTATATTTAAGTTTTTGCAATGTGATTAGATTTGTAAATTGCGATTATTGGGATGAAAATATTATTTGATTTGTGAATTGTGATTATTGATTTATAGCTTCTGAATTGAGATTTGGTGAATATTTGATTTGATTTGTTATCACTGTTTTACAGATTATGGAACGTTTTTTCCATCTTAAACGAAAATCTCAACCTAGTGGTTCTAGTTCTAATAGTCCTGCAACCGCTTCTAGTAGACCACGTGAGTTAGTAGAATCTGACAACACAAAGAAATTGCACACTGAATTCAATATGGATGAACTTGTGTCGAATCCAGGGAAACGGCCCCCAATCGAGTCATATGATCCTAACATTAGAGATGATGTTAGGATGACATACTTAGATAAAGGCCCTTCTCAACCATACGGACATGACTTTCCAAGAAGACTGGTGGGGAAGGATAATAAATGTTTTAGGAAAGAATGGTTCAATGAATTTTATTGGTTGGAGTATAGTGTAGAAAAGGATGCTGCGTATTGTTTGAATTGCTATTTGTTCGAACCTGATGGGGGCAAGGGGGTGGGTATACTTTCACTAAGACTAGGTTTAGAGATTGGAGCCACAAAAAGATTATAAGAGATCATGTCGGTCTTGTGGATAGTGCTCATAATATAGCTTTTGAGAAATGAAACAACTTGAAGAATCAAAGACTAAATACCTTTTGACTTTCGGTGGCACGTTGAACTATATTGGTTGGTGATTTCTTTAATACGCTTTCTATCGTTGTGAGTCTAGTGGGTGTGTCATGTAAGCGTGTAGATGCACTTCGAGCAAGTTATCATTCCAAGATTGTGAAGAGGCTCAATCTTGGGGAACTTTATAGTGGCAGCGAAAAGTTTCAAGAAATGAATTTGACACAACCTGGTGACACTAGATGGGGCTCGCATCTACTCACAGTCACTCGTTTTATTAGTATGTTCAATAATATCTTAGACGTTCTTGATATTGTATCACAAGATGGACCAACTGTAGATCAAAGAGTATTGGCCAATCGACATATGACCACTATGCAAACCTTTGAGAATGTCTTTTGTCTCTATTTTATGTTTGACATTCTTTCCATTATAGATAATCTTTCACAAGCATTACAAAAAAAGGAGCAGGATATTCAGAATGCTTTGAGACTGTTAAATGTGCTCAAGTGTACATTGCATAACATGAGGGACAATGGTTGGAATAAATTGTTGGATATGGTGATTGAGTTTTGCGTTGGTAAAAATATCAGAGTGCCTATCATGGAGGATATTATGGTTGTGGAAGGTCGATCAACAAGACGTGGAGTTGCTCAGCAGGTGATGTATTATCATCGTTTTTATGTTGATTTGTACTGTCATGTTATAGACTCAATTTTGCAAGAGTTGAACGATCGTTTTCCAGAGACAACTACTGAGCTCCTTATCTGCATTTCATGTTTGAGTCCGAAAGATTCATTTGCAGCCTTTAATACAGCTAAATTGCTACGTCTTGCTGAGTTCTATCCTTTAGACTTCAATTCTGAAGAGTTGTTATTACTTAGACCTGAACTTGATAAGTTTTTTATACTTATCACATCAGAGAAAGCTTTCTTTAACCTCAACAACATATCCCGCGTAGCTAAGAAATTGGTTGAAACAGGGAATTCTTGTTATTTTCCATTAGTTTATAGGCTCATTACATTGGCTTTGATATTACCTGTGGCAACTGCAAGTGTTGAAAGAGTATTCTCTGTTATGAATTTAATCAAGAGTGACTTGCGCAACAAAATGGGAGATAAATGGTTGAATGACAATTTGGTTGTGTACACGGAGCGAGACATTTTTAAGAAGATTGAGAATGATGCAATATTGCATCGTTTCCAAAATATCAGACCTCGAAGTGTAGCGACCGAGAATTTTTACGCAATTTAATAATTATTTCAAAGTTTCGAAAAGTGTGCCGCTGCGATCTCACCCATTTTTACGGTAACGTCGCGATGCATTCGTCTAGCCAAGTCGAGAAACGAAAAGTCTATTCAATTTTAAATTAAATTTCAAATTTCCAAAATTTTATTACTTTATTTATTTATTTAAATTATTATTCTTAAAATTATTTTAAATTCCAAATTTCGTCAATCTCATTTTATCAGTTTCGTTATTCCGACCCAGTTCAATTCGCGTACGATTTTTCCTCGAATTACGTGCATGGATTGTTAAGAATTTCACACCACCAACCCCCATCCATCACATCAATCCAATACTACACCCTACCTCTACATTACCAACCTCTCTAAATCTTCACCAACTTCACCCACTCCATTCTTCAACCTTCTCTCACGATTTCTACACCTCTCCCAGCTCCATTGCAGCTCCCCAACAGGGCCACCATCTTCAACTCAACCACAACTTCATACTCTGTTCCAAGCAACACCATTCATCATCATCATCACCTCGACCAACCAGTACCGGAGCCAACTGCATCAATTAGCACAATCACCAAATCACAACTCCAACCATCGCCTCCACTGTCTCTTCACTCCACCACCGCCACACGCCGGCAACAGCATCAACACCACCATTTTCGCACTCTGGACAACCACTACAATACACAACCGAACCAACCACCGTCACCACCCACCGGCAACAAACTCCACCGCCTACAACCCATCACCACCTAGATCAATCTCCATCACCACTGTCTTCCACCATCATCACCGGCATCATCATCACCACCCAAAAACCGCAACCACCACCATCGAAATCACCTACTGCCCAAAGTCAAGAAAACCCAAAATTTAAACCTAAAACCAAGAAATAAATCAAACCCAATACCTTACCTTGAGCTTCAACCGGAATGTCGTCGGGAAACCACCCACACCGCGACCTCAAACCACGGTCTTAGCCCCAAAATCGCGAAATCAAGCCTCGGTTATTCTCGATTTCTCACACCAAATCTTACTTCTTTTTCCACCATCTCCTTCCCTCGTCGCCGCCACACGACGGCGGCGGTACCGCCTCGGAATCGTCGGCGTTTGGCGCCGGCAATGCATCCGGTATTTCCCTTCCGTTCGCGCCCCCGTCGCCAGCTCTCTCTCTTTCCATATATGCTGAAAGTGGAAAATGAAGGAGAGAGAGAGAGAGAGAGAGAGAGAGAGAGAGAGAGAGAGAGAAACGTTGATATTTATGAAATTTTGATAATTCCCAATTTAGTCCTCAAGTTTTAAAATATTTCAAATCATTCCTGTTAGTTTTAAAATCATCAATTTCAGTCCCCAAATTGTAATATATCATTTTTAAACTATGAATTTCAAAAGACTAATTCGACTTAATCTTCTAATTGGCTAGACGAGACGTACGGAGATTTGAAAGATTGAAGTCATTCCCGCTCAACCACACTCGTTAAGTTTAAGGTAGACTCGTCTCTATTAATTGATTTAAATTATTATTGCATTTGAATGTGTATGTTATGTGACTTATGTGAAAGTCATTTTTATGAAAAGGGAAAAGAATGTATTTCTTCGGAAATATTTTTGTTGAGATGAGAATATATTTCTTATGAAATATTTATGTTGTTATGCTTGTTATAACTTATGTGCTTTTATGCATAAGAAATGAATAAGAGAATATCTTGCAAGATAAATGATGATGTTATGCATAACTTATGTGCCTTATGTGCACGAGAAGAAAGAGCAACCCACACCCGATGATTTTAAAGGGCCTATGATTTTTCAAAGAGAAGCCACGTGCTTTAATGCACAAGAAGAGCAACCCACACCCTATGATTTCTAAAGAGCCTATGAATTTTCAAAAGAAGCCATGTGCTTTAATGCACGAGAAGAGCAACCCACACCATATGATTTCTAAAGAGCCTGAATTTATGTATTCCATTATATTGTAAATTAATTAATTGGCGATGAGTCTACTGAGTATTTCCATGAAATGCTCATGTCTATTTTAACAACATTTGCAGATTTCGGAGAAGGTGGCAAGTGATGGATGATTGTGGCAATAGTCGTTAAATGGTTGAAAGTCTTACTTTAACGATTTTCGTATTTTCAAACATTGGATAATTTTGAGAATTTCAGTTATTTGAGAAATTATGACGTTGTCAATTGCTTTACAATATTAATGGTTCGATTTATTATTTCGAATTGTTTCATAAATGTTTTCAATTTTATCGACCATTACAGTTTATTTAATGTTGCCAAAAATGAATTTCAGTTATTTCTTCCGCTAAAATATTATTTTAAAAGTTAGATCAGACGATGACGTGGTGAACCGGGTATTTAGAACTCGGGGCGCTACACGAAGAATGCAATTGTCTGAGTAAACGAATACCGACTGATGTCAATGTCATGTATTTTGGTTTGTATTGGATTATATGTTTATATATTTCATTACAATTTTTTATTTCATTTCTATACCTATTTATTCATTTTTAAATATTATAACATTAAAAAATATTCACAATCTCGCTACTGCGATCGTTCACGTTTGTCGGTCAACGGTCACAAAGTCAACAGTCAACGCTCTAGTTGGACTTCTCGGCTGGATCCGCCACTGTCTTATTCAACCGTGTGAATATTTGATAAATTATATAAGCCTACTAATTGCATTCAATGAAGTGATTTGACACATAAATCCTTATATTGTTGACGGTCTAGAAATATTGAGCAAATGTGCTAATATTCAATAGATATGTCAAAATGTTGAACGCCAACATTAGGCTTTTCCCACTCCCCTTGCCTTGGGGATTGATGGATGATGTAAATTGCATATTATGCCCCAAGTTGATCAAAGCATGTGTACCACTAACTGGATTGACAAAGTTCCTAGCAAATTCAAACATGTGAGAATTCGAACTTGCGACCTTTGCGCTGCCAACATTTGTGGATATGTCGAATATATGGCTAATTGCTAACGGTTTTCTATGAATGTCTGTTGGAATAAACCTAGAAGCACTAGCACAAAGTTATCTTCTTTACAAAAATATTGCCTTCTTGCTATTATTAGAAAGACAACATTCTGTTGAAAAACATTCACGGTATTTCTAATATTAGAATAACATCGAGTGTTTCGATTGAAAGAGGAAGATAGACGATTCAAATGTCATTATTGAAGTCACCCTAACCGATAGTACCCAGTTTGGGAACGTCCAACGCCAAAGTCACTGAATGGGTAAGTCGCCAATCCCTAGGATTGCTGACACTTCTTACTTGACCAAATCACAATAAACAATAAAGACTAGAAATGACTGCCCTCTTCACGGCCTATGGTACCAGTAAGAACTTATAATTTTTTTTTGAGCGTCAGTTAAATCTCTCCTTTTAGGCTGTGTAACCTGCGTTATCATTTATCTAAATTGTTCTAATTATTAACCCTATTAACCATTTCTTTATTTTTAGATCGCTTGGATGGGACAAAAGAAAGATCTTGTTGTTTCTTCAACAATTTTTGATCTCTAGTGGACATCTCAATAGGATTCGAACCCAGATGATGTTCTGACCATCTATCAGAGAAAAAAGAACAAACTTCACGACACATACTTGACACCTTCCTATAGGTGGGTAAAAGTACGAGGTTGAACCTATCAGTTTGTTTGATTTTACTTAGATTCATCACTTCTTATTTACAGTTTTAATACAAGTAAAATTCACGATAATTTGAGAAGATGTCGAAGATTTCGGCCGCATCTAGCAGTAAATTGATTTCTCCTGTTGAAGCCGTTCAATCCCTCATTTCATTGTGAGAATGTTGTCATATATGCTTTTCTAATAAAAAAGTAGAAAGAATTATTGATTTACATACAAAATATTTTATTATGAGATTGGATTATTAAAATAAATTTAAGAAAAAACGAGTTTTAAAAAATGAAAATCACATCAGACTCGTTTTTATAGAAATTAAGAGCTTGTTTGTTAACGTTAGTTTTTTTCCCCATTTTTTTCTCAAATTAATTTTCAATCTTATATTTTTGCTACAATTCCCATCATTCTCAAACTTTTGATCCTTATATTTTCTCAAAAAATTTTAAACTTCTTTCAAAACATCCTACCCTAAACAAGTTAAGACAATTAAAAACCATTAACTAAATTGTCATGTTATCAATTAAGTTGCTAGCTAAATATTTTTTTTTGGATACAAAGTTGGGAACTAAGAGTTGAGGAGGGATATTCGAACCCATGATCAAATCCTGATAAGGGTGGCTCTTTAACCACTTGGGTCAACCCTTGGTCTAGATGCTAGCAAAATTTAAAGAATAAAAAAGGAAAGAAAAAAGAATATATGGTCGTTCTCTTTGTATTTCGATTTTGAATTTTGAGTTTTTGATTTTATTTTGAATTTTGGTTGTTTGTTTTGGGATTGCTGAAAACGTGTTCTCTTTGTAATTTTGGAAAACTGTTTTAAAAAATAGAAACTGAAAAAATGCGTTTACTTTGTAATTTTCTAATATATTTATTTTGTGATAATTTATATGTAAAAAACGGTTGATTTGTTGAATTACATTAACTTTAATGTCAATAAATCAGTTAGTTCTTTATGTCAATAAATTCATCATTAATATTGTTTCAGCTAAAAAAAATCCAACCTCATACCAACAAAATCTTAACATGGATCTATATATAATGACAAAATAATATAAGAGCTTCAAGTGAAGGAAGTATCTCACATTTACAAAAAATAGAAAATAAAAATCTTAACATGGATCTATATATAATGGCAAAATAATATAAGAACTTCAAGTGAAGGAAGTATATAAAAAAATTAAAAAAAAATCTTAACATGGATCTATATATAATGGAAAAATAACATAAGAAATTCAAGTGAAGGAAGTGTTTCATATTTAGAAAAAAAAGGTCCAAAACGCGCGTTTTGGACTTTTTAATACAAAATATTCAAAACGCAATAAACTCGTTTTGAGTTCCTTATATATATATATATATATATATATATATATATTTTGTTTTGGAAAACAAATTTCTGAAAATGGGCAAAGTGAACGCATTTTTGATATTTTCGAAAATCGAAAACTCAAAACGGGCTGAAAACGGCAAAGAGAACAGGACCTAAGATTGTCGTGAAATTTTTCAATATAAATTGTCATGTCATCAATTAAGTTTCTAAACCAAATTTAAGAAATTCACATATGGCTAAAAAGATTTCCTTAATATGTGAGTTAATTTATCCATTATAGACTAATATTCAATCCTAACTACTTTATTCCACTAACATGTAATTTAACCATTCATTGTGGGTGGCATGCTCTGACTGCTTGGGTCTACAAAAATCGAAAACAAAGGCCAATCAGCCAAGAAAACCAACCACAAAGTTAGCATTTCCTCCCAAGTGCCATTAGCCTGCTGGAAACCAGCTCACTGCATTTAGTTCATGTCATTTGACTTCGTTCATCTTCCGTTAATGCATGTTTACAGTTTACTGCCATATTCAGCCGCATGCGCGACGATACTTAAGTCGCAAACCGTGAAAATACGAGTGCTTAGGTTCGCATTTTAAAACATAGGTCAAACATAATATTATTACAACAATAATAATAATGAGAATCTATACGTCTATAATAATAAGATAATTGTCATCATTTTATGCACATAGTTTTTCGTCCATTTTCACCTGCTATTTTAAAAAATTTCTTATTTTTATCAATTTATTTTAATACATGAATTAAGTAAGTTCAATTAATACATGTAGTAAATGATTTATAAATTTGTGAAAAAATTATATATAAAAAGTCAAATTATAGATTTTTTTTTTCTTTTGATAATTATTGCATTATTTTGAATTCGAAAAATATGCAATATGAGTATCAAATCTAAGATCTCAACGAGAAATTTAATACAAGCTAAGAAATGAGAGTAGACTCTAAATATAACATCCAATCTTTTTTAATTTATCTCATTTAAGTCCTAAAATGATACCTATTATTTCTTACCTAAATTCAATTTGACGTAAATGATTAATTTTGAATATTTTTCTTGTCAAATTGAAAAAAATGATAGATATTCGATCTTTTTAAATAAATTCAATTAAATCATTTAATTTTTTATAACTTTAGGTTTCGATAAACTCATTGGTTCAATTTGTAAAATAGAAGGTGTTAGTAAAATCTTCTACTTATCCATATCTTTTTCTATCCATATATAATAATAGGATAACCGTCACTATTTTACCCACATAGTTTTCAGCTCATTTTCACATGTCATTTGAGGAAATTTTTTATTTTTATCAATTTATTTTAATACATGATTTAGGAAAGTTCAAGTAATGCATGTAGTAAATGATTAATGGATTGTGAAAAAAAAATATAGGACTGTGTATAAGTTTATCACGTGTAAGTTTAACAACTTGTAACATTTAATTTAAGTTTTAACAATTTTTTATTTTAAAAATGTTTTGTAAATTTTGTTCGTAATGTACTTGCTTTTTTACATGTAATTAGTATTTTTCACCCGTGCGATGCACGAGAATATAGTTGTGATAGTGATTTCGATCAAAATTTATGAAAATATATTAATTATACAATCAAATCAAATAAAAACATAGTACAATAATGTTGACGTCACTTTTTGTCAACAAATAAATGTGGTAGGATCTATGTAGTTTAATGTTGAACCATATATTTGTGGATAATTTGTGACGTCAACAAATTGGTGCTAGAAGGAGGACTCGTATCCTTGTCATCAACAATCACGTACTCGCTCCCCTATCATAATGCGTAGCAGACAAGATTCATGGAATCATTGGGCACAACATGGTAACGACTCACAAGGAGATGCTCATGGGTCGAGGATGTCTGCTCTTCCGGGACCCCCAGCGGAGGCAAACATGGAAATGGTCTTCAATCGGCTTGAACGAATGCAAAGGGATATGGAGGAGATGAGGAGAAACCAAAATCGGGGTCGTCACCAAGAGGAGTGTGAGGTGCAGTCCCAACTACGAAGATCCAATGGACCCTCCCATTATGATGAACAATGAATTGGATACTCGGACAACACAAGGAGTGCAGTAGGCGAAAGCACACCTTATGTACGGGGTAGAGGATCGCTGGGTTGGATGGGACCGAATCCGACAAGAATGAGTGAAAAAGAAGGGGAGAGTAAAGCTGTCCGGACTAGAGGAAATGGGGACAGATCTCCAACGAAGAAAGTAAACCTAGAAAACCAGCCAGCTAGTAGCTCGAATCTTCACTTGAATCAGCCACCAACTCTTCCGTCAAGCACACCAGATCAAACTGAAGTTGAACAACTAAAGAAGAGACTGTCTGACTTGGAAGCGAAACAAGAAGGGTTGGGATCGACAGAACCATCTACCAAGAGGGCGTCACCTTTCACGGAGGTTATACTGTCACAACCTTTACCGAGAAAAATGAAGATACCTCATCTTGCTGGTTACAATGGAGAAACCGACCCCGTATTGCACCTGGATCAATACATGTCCTAGATGGAACTTCAGGGGGCAAGCGACGCAATAATATGCAGGGAATTTCCTCTAACTCTCGGGGACCGAGCGCAGCGGTGGTTCTGCAATATATTTCAGCACTCCATATCCAGTTGGTCCCAGCTAAGTGGTCAGTTCTTGAAACAATTCATGGGGTCAAAATTTCCTATCACACCGAAGGAAAGTCTGGTAACCATCAGGTAGGAGAAGGAGGAATCATTAAAGAACTGCTTGAGCCGCTTTAATAGACAGATCGTGGGAATGGAAAAAATATCCGATGACGCACTACTGATGACTGTTCTATCTGGCCTACAAACACAGACTCGTTTTTGGTGGTCAGTACATGAAGATGAACCTCAAACATATCAAGAGTTTCTTAATAGGGCGGAAAATTTTATCAACGCCGAGGAGGCATCGGATCCCAAAGGTAGTCGCCACAATACTACTAGGGTATTAGACAAGAAGGAAACCAAGGAGGATAAGAAAGAGGGCAAGAGAAACACTTTTGGGAAAAAGAGAGATTATAAACCGGGTGATAGGTTCCGCCCATAAAATCCTGAGCAGAGAGGTGAACTCACCCCGTTAAATGCATCCACGGAGGTCATTTTCATTAACTAGAAGGACAAGGGGATCATCCCGCTGGCAAGACCATTAAAGCAAAACCCGAGCAATCTGGATTCATCTCGGTATTGCAAGTACCACAGGTTGGTAGGGCACACAACGGACGAATGTCGAAACTTGAGGTTTGAAATTGATAAGTTGATAAAAAGGGGAAGCTTGAGAGAATATGCCGTAGAATCACGGGACTTAGGAAAGCAATCCACGCAACAAGAGAAATATGTCGTCCATCATGAAGCAGAGCCCCGCGGGGCAGATCAGCCTGATGAAATTCGTACCATCGTGAGTGGGAATCAAGTGCAGGTCGGATAAAAAAGGCAATGATGAGAATTCGCCCGAGAAGTTCGAAATAGCTACCAGGTATGTAGCCACATAATCGCTCCGGACAATTCAGAGTCTTTCAGCTTCTCTGAGGAAGATGCCAGGGGGTACTCTAACCACACTCGGATGCTTTGATAATCACGATGCCGGTAAGTGGGATAAAAATCCACAGGACATTAGTGGATGACAGCAGTGCTGTGAATGTGCTATATTGGAGGACCTTTGAAAGAATGAGAATTGACCCACGTAACTTGCGTCCAAGGAAGATGAGGATTCAGGGCTTCACAGGTGATTACATCTGTCTGAAAGGTGAAATATCTTTATTGGTTGAACTGGGGGCCGGATCTTGTCAGAGACGCGTAATTGTTGATTTCATGGTAGTGGACGCCGCGACAAACTACAATGCTATATTGGGAAGACCAATCCTCCACGAGCTCAAGGCGGCAGCTTCAATTTATCACTATTGCTTGAAATTTCCTACATCACACGGAGTAGCTACCGTGAGGGGGGATCAAATAGCTGCGGGGGAATGCAATTTAGGCTTCGCCTCCAGCCACATCCAAATGGCGAAAAAAGGGAGTCCCATTGTAGAACCGAATGAAGAAGACAAACCGATAACAGAACTGCAAACACTGGATCCAAGGGGTACCCAGGATCGGGGTCAGTCAGGACCTGTGGAAGAGTTGGATGTTGTGAAAGTTGACGATGCAAAACTCGATGTCGAGTTCAGAATAGGACACGAATTAGTTGAACCCATCAGGACTAACCTCATCATTTTTTTGAAAAATAACTCAGATGTGTTCACATGGACTCACTCAGACATGGAAGGGATTGATCCTAAACACGCGTGCCACCATCTCCACGTTAATACTGATTCCAAACCAAAGGTACAAAAAAGGAGGTCACTTAATCCTGAAAGATATGAAGCACTGGTAAGGGAGGTGGTGAAACTACTTAGCAATGGATTTATCCGGGAATCTTTCTACCCTGTGTGGGTAGCTAATCCAATGCTAGTAAAGAAAAGTAATGGGACATGGAGACTCTGCATAGACTTTTCCGACTTGAACAAAGCGTACCCCAAGGATAGTTTCCCACTCCTCAGAATTGATCAAATAGTGGATGCCACAGCCGGACATCAGCTTCTCAGCTTCATGGACGCTTACTCAGGATATAACCAAATACCAATGAATGTAATAGATGAAGAGCATACCTCATTTATGACTGATCGGGGACTTTATTACTATAAAATGATGCCGTTTGGCTTAAAGAACGCCGGAGTAACATACCAACGCTTGGTGAATAAAGTGTTTAAGGATCTCATCGAGAAGACGATGGAGGTGTATGTCGATGACATGCTCGTAAAGAGTATCCGAGCTGAAGACCATATTCAGCACCTTGATGAAATGTTCCGAGTACTGCGAACTTATCGAATGAAGTTGAATCCTAAGAAATGCTCCTTCAGGGTAGGATCAGGAAAATTCCTTGACTATCTGGTATACCAGAGGGGTATCGAAGTTAACCCTGATAAAATACAAGCGTTGATGAAGATGAGAGAACCAACGAAAGTCAAAGAGGTGCAAAGTTTGACGAGGATAGCAGCCTTGAGCCATTTTGTGTCAAGGTCTACAGATAAATGCCGGCCATTATTTGATATTATCAAGAAGAATAAGGAGTTCGAATGGACAAAAGAATGCCAGATAGCTTTTGAAGAATTGAAGAAGTAATTGGCATCCCCACCCATCCTTTTGAAACCGTTATCGGGAGAAGTGCTATCTTTATACCTGGCCGTTTCAGAACTGGAAATGAGTGCAGTCCTTGTGAGAACTAAGTAGGGAGTTCAGCATCATATTTACTATTCATCCAGGCCCTGCACGACACTGAACTTCGGTATTTTGAAATGGAAAAACTGGCCTACGCTTTGATAATGTCGACTCGAAAATTGAGACCTTATTTTTGGAGCATCAGGTGGAAGTATTGACTAATTACCCTCTGAGGCAGGTGTTACAAAAACCTAAGATGTCTGGACGGTTATTGAAATGGACAGTGGAGTTGGGACAATTCGACCTTGTTTACAAAGCAAGAACCGCCATCAAAGGGCAAGCTTTAGCTGATTTCATGGTGGAGTTCGCACCGACGGTGCAAAGTTGCTGTGCAGAGGTAGATAGGACCTGGCGGTTATATGTTGACAGATCATCGGCAGGAAAGCGAGCAGGGGCTGGGGTCGTTTTCATCAGTCCAGATAATCAATTCTTCTGCAGCTCTTACCGTTTTGGTTTTGAAGCAACCAATAATGACGCTGAATATGAGGCTCTGATTGTAGGGTTGAACATGGCTCAAGCAATGGGTGTTAATAGCCTTATCTTGCACAGTGATTCCCAACTGATAGTCAACCAAATTCAGGGAACGTATGAAGCCAAAGGTGAAAGGATGAAGACCTACAGAACAAAGGTCTTGGAGGAGCTGAAGAAGTTTAGGCATACAGAGATTATTCAGTTCCCTCGATCCAAAAATAGTCAAGCTGATGCTTTGGCTCACTTAGCAACAAGCAAAGGAACGTTCGAATTGGAAAGCATATCAATCGAGACCATGGCGCGCTCAGCCTTAAACTCATCACATTCAGTCGTCCTGCAAACCTCTCTGAAGAAGATATGGAAGAATGAAATCATCCAATATCTACGAGAAGGGACGACACCACTGGATCAAGTGAAGGCCAGGAGTTTGAGGATCAGATCTGCAAGGTATACTTTGATTGGGGATGACTTGTACAAGCGAGGATTCTTCTTACCATTGTTGAAGTGTTTGGACAATGAAGAGGCGGAATATGTAATGAAGGAAATCCACGAGGGCATTTGCGGGAATCATACCGTGGGACAAGTAATGGCGTTCAAAATTATTAGACAGGGGTACTTTTAGCCTACTATGAAGAAAGACGCGATTGAATTTGTAAAGAAATGCGACAGATGCCAAAGGTTCGCTCCAATGATGAGGAACCCACCCAAAGAGCTTACCTCAGTTTTGAGCCCATGTCCGTTCGCTAAATGAGGAATAGATCTAATTGGACCTCTACCAAAGGCAAAGGGGGAATTAGGGTTTCTATCGTTGCGATGGATTATTTCACAAAATGGGCAGAGGCTGAACCGTTGGTTAAAATTACAGAGCAAAAAACTACAGACTTTGTATGGAAGTCAGTCATTTACAGGTTTGGAATCCCACAATCCATTGTAACAGACAACGGAAAGCAGTTTGACAACAAAAAGTTTAAATCTTTTTGTGAAGGACTGGGTATCAGGAAGCATTTCTCCACCCCAAACCATCCTCAATCCAATGGGCAAATTGAAGCAGTAAACAAAATTATCAAGCACAGTCTGAAGACTATACTCGAAACCCTGAAAGGATCATGGGCAGAGGAGTTACCAGGAGTATTGTGGTCTTACCGGACAACTCACAGGACATCAACCAGAGAGACCCCGTTCACTTTGGCTTTCGAAACAGAAAACATAAGATTCGTGAAAAAAAAAAGTAGAAAAAAAAAATGAAGCAAACATAGATACCTTTCAAGGTCGACTTGACAACTTGTAGGTAGCTCAGAACCCAGATCGGCTTGTACGCACCTCAACAAAAAATAGAAACCAATAAAAGAATACAAAAAATAGAAACCATAAGCAGAAAATCATGGGAAAAGAAACAAAAGGAAACCTTGGTTTTTTGAAGTCATCATATGAAGACGGTAGGTCCTCCAAACTCTATGCAAGAATGGATAAAAATGAAACTTCCATTTCATAAATCAATCTACTTTTGTGAGTTGAGATTTGGACGAAAAGATTCACTCACAAGCAAGCTTTAGCTACTAAGCTTCAAAATAACGAATAGGCTTACTTCGAAGTAACTTTTAAGATTGAGGTCACCTTCAAAACTGAATTTTGGTAGAACTTAATCTCCTTTAGAATACTATATATTTTGTTCTTCACGAATCCCTTTGAAGATATTTCCAAGTTGTTTTTCTAAAGTGTTCTATCTAATTATACAGTAACCTGTTGATGACAAAGAAGATGTTGGATTGAAAGGAATGCCAAACGGGTCTACATTTTTCCTAATGAAGCCTTTATGCCATGATAAGAGATTTACACAAATTTGCAGATAAAGAAAAAGTAGAATCCATTTGTAATTAAGGAAACCTAGAAAAGCGGATGCCATCACAGTTTCTAGATCATCTGTCAATGAATATAGGAAAATTAAGCAGGGAAACTCCAGAAAAACCCCAAACTTGGTCATCAGATTGGACCCCTGCTTCTTCAGCAACTTCATTAGACCTCCAAAGCAAAAAGAAGTAGCTCTAGCATTTTCTCTGAAAATCCTAAAACTAATTTAGAAAAACACAAAACATCACGAGATCATTTAAACTGACAACAATACAAATGCTTTCTCACAAGATTGAAAATTTAGCTGCAAATTCAAATAGTCAAAATGTTGAGTAGAAGGCAAAAATTCCTCCACATAAACCAGAGAATTAAAACAAAGCAGTACAGACTGTCACAAAAACTGAAAAACTGAACCTCACTGTCTATATTCTTTATCTCTAGTTTTTCAACTTACCAATCTCTTAATCACTTCTTGAGAGTTGAGTCCATTGCATATTTGACATTCTCGCTCTCAAAGCAACGCAACACGAGTATGGGGTTTAGAGGACAAGAAAGAGCCTGCACAAGAAGATAATGGAGATAAGGTTGGACAGAATCTTAGATCGATAAATCGAGCACAAGACCAACGTTAAAGGCCCAAGATTAAATCATGATTTCGCACAAATAAATCAAATATTACCTTCCAAGTTTGGTGCAAAGAATATGAGGTGGCAAAGATGATAATCGATACTTGTAGAAATAGCTGTTGCGACACATAATAAAATTAGTGCCAAGAGGAGTCATGAATGCATCTCGCTCTTTCCCTATTTTCTTTGTATAGTTTGTAAAGGAAGTGAAAATCTGGAGAGAAGTGAACGTCAACAAGGAGGAAGAACCAAGGGTTTCAAAAAATAAAATAATATAAAAAAAAAAAAACCAAAATGCAAGATCCGCGCACACAAGAAGCAAGCGAAACTCACCGGGGAACAAAAGAGATAATTGACAATGAGGAGGACGGGGACGGAAGCGATCGCAGAAACCCTAGGAACATAGAATCGTCTAGAAGGCGAGAGAGATTTTCAGATATAAGAAATTAAAAAAAGAGAGAGTTCGTGTAGTGAAATATGAAAAGTGACGTGTGAAATAACATGTGCCCTCCTTTTTTTGTCCTAAAACGTGGGTTTTGTCTTGCTACAGTGATCCTTTAACCAAAAACGTGTTTTTTGGGCCTTAACTACAGTGATCCTTTAACTCTCATTTATATATAGTAATGAAGTGAAATAGAAGCACAATAGTCGTTGTCATAGGCCCAAACAAGTTATCTCTGGCACTCAAAATGGCTCAGCATCAGTTCTTCTAAACAATTATTATTTTATTACTACTGGTTAATTTAAAAGTCACCCTTTTTGTTTTTGCAAAAGTAGGTGTTTGTATTGTCTTGAAAAAAGTACCTTTTAAAAAAAAAAATTTAATTAATTCACTTTTTACTAAGCCCCGTTTGGTATAGAATTAAAATAAAAATTTTTGTAAATTTTGATAAAAGTTGATGAGATATATGGTTGAAAATAATGAGTCATGTAAAATATGTTGTTAAAATTATAATTATTGACTTTGATTTGAAAACAAACTACGAAAGGCTATGTTTGATTGACTTATATTTATCATGGAAAATGCAAATTAGTCCCAATTTTCTTTCTTTTTCTTATTTGATTGCATTCCTTTTACTTGGAAAATATTTTCCTCAAGGCAAGTCACGTGATTGATTTGACTTGAAAATGTAGAATTCATTTTCTTTGGCATGAGCAGGTCTTTTTGTTTTCCACGTTACAGGGCAAATATATTTCGTTACGTTTAATTATTTTTGTTTTTGTTAATTAACTTTTTCCCCATAAAATAACATTATTATTATCAACTACAAACATGTTAAAAAAGTAAAAAAAAAAATGATTAAAATAGCTAAATTTTACTTTATTTAACATGTAAAATAATTTCAATCAAATAACAAAACTTGGAAATTTTTTCACTTTTTCTATCTACAAAATTAAACCAATCAAATACTTCTAATTGATATTTTTCATAAAAATATTTTTCAGGTAAATCAATTCATTGAAAAATATTTTCTTTTCACTCAATTTCCACAATCACAATTTGACTGTAAGCAGTAACCGTCAAACCGAAAAATCGAACCGAAACCGCATTTTAGAAACCGTCGAATTGGTGCCGTGTGGACCTGTCAACGAAATGGTTTTGAACCGGACCAAACCAGTCAAGAATGGTTTGGTTTAGATTTGAAATTTTTAATTACGGTTTGAGACCAAATCGAACCAACGAAAAAATATATAAAAATAAAAAAAAAAGGAAAATTTTCGAAAATTTGGCCAATATGTCAAATTCAATAGTTATTTGGTTATTCTTGTTAATTTCTATTACATTTATTACCCAATTAGGTAAATTACCATACTTCAAAATTCAAAAACATCAAATAATCTCAATCCAAATATTAGATGAATGATTTGAGTTCGTAACAACAGACAACGATAATCTTATGTAATTGTTATATTAATTATATACTCTCTATCTAATCAATAATTCTTTTTTATTATGGTCGATTATATCCTCTATCTAAACAATAAACCCATTTTTCTAGATATGATGACTGCATAGATCTTATTGGACATCATCTTATTTTTTTGAACCATGATACATGTACAACATATTTTTACAACTTTTGACTTACAATTCTACGTGGCACAATCCTATTAATTCACATATCACATCATTTTTAAAATCAATACATCACACTTTGCCACATCATGAGTTGTAACTAATGTTGTACAAAAAAATTGTACATCTATCCTAATTCTATTTTTTTTTTTTGGCCGAATAGAATTGTATTATAATAACATATATGATGATCACATATTTTTATGAGACTCACTATTCAACACATTTTTCAATAACTTTTCAATAACACACTAAAACTCTATTATTTAACACAAACATTACAATTTATAAATCAACACAATTTCTTAAATTATTTTTTAACCACACAAATTTTTCTCTCCATTTTTCAATCACAAATTTTACCTCGGAAAAAAAATTTAAAAATTGCTACAGCATTATCAAACACTTTTTTCCAATTTTTCTTACACCATACATGCTCTTAGTTAGTATTTTAATCTACTATATATATAGTAAAAGTAGATAGATATATTTGTTTAGAATTATTATCAATAAAATATAAATATATATCGAAATCAATGAACTAATGATATAAAAGTAGAGCGACAAAAAAATATATGGTGAAATCGGCAATTTAAAATCGGACCAAATCGTTAGACTTATGTTTGAATTTTTTTCAAACCGTCCTCAAGCTATTTTAAATGGTTTGATTTCAAAATTCGTTAAAAATCGGTGAGATCCGACCGCTTACCCCACCCCACCCCCCTCCCTCCCCAACCAAACGCACCATAACATAACAAATGGAATCGAAATATCTATTCTATATAGAGGAAAAAAGAAAAATTGCAAACATGGTTTAGCGGAGGAGGAGAAAGTCAGAAACCCTAGGCAAGACCTGGACCCAATATAAAACGAAAGCAACTATTTGAGTTTGTAACTAGGAGGAAGACACCCATTATATTATATTATTATTATAATTATAGAAGAGAACGACTTGAGTTTGAAACGAGGAAGTAGCATTCTCTATTCGCTCGGACACTTACACGAACCTCTGCAAAGAGGCATACAATTTGCGAGGAGAGAACTGAAATTATACAAGATGAAATACGTTTTGGTTACTGGCGGTGTTGTGAGCGGTCTTGGAAAAGGAGTCACAGCCAGCAGCATCGGCGTTGTTCTGAAAGCTTGTGGCCTCCGTGTTACGTCTATTAAAATTGGTCAGTTTTTTTTTTTTTTTTGCCCTTATTGTTATTATTATTATTTGTTAGCTTGAAGACGATTTAATTGCTGATTATTTTTTGCTGATGAAGTTAGTTCTTTCTTGTATTTTGCCATTTGTTTGAAGAGAGTACTATGGTTTTTACTTATTTTGACTGGGTTTTTACTTGGAATCTAGCTTAGTGTTTGCTGTGATTCTCTTCGCGACGTATGCTTTTTTTTTTTTTTTTTAGCACGAGTAATTTTTAATTTTTGATCAATTGGCAATTTTTCAAATGTTGAATCCATATGAATATTCTGTATAGATCGTACATTAGCTATTTCTGTATATTTTTTTTGTTCCTTTAATTATGAATTTGGTAGTTGGTTATATTATATACTTTGCTTTTGGTGGTATTTATGTTCTTCTCTATTGACAGATCCTTACTTGAATACTGATGCTGGTACCATGTCTCCGTTTGAGCATGGAGAGGTTTTCGTTCTGGATGATGGCGGAGAGGTTCCTCATCCTTTTCTTCACCTTTTCACAATCTGAAGAATGCTGCAAGAAATCAATTTAATCTGAAAATAATGTTAACTTATTTCTCTTTCTTCACCGAATATTTCTATTATTCAATCACTTCATTATATTTATCTGCGTATGCTCATTATATTATGTTCTCTCTTAAAACAACATAATATGTGTTAGAGTTCGAGTTCATCATACGATCATGTTTAGACAGACAAATATTCTCTGCCATCTATTATATGAGCTAAGTAAAAACATTCTCATAATCATTAGCTATTCTGATAATAGTTGACTTTCGTTGTCCTCAATTTGCGTCAGATTGGATATTTGTATTTTGCTTACAATTGAACTTGTATCATTCTTTCAAGACTCAAGTTCCTAGTATCCTTTTCTTCTCAGTTTATCTTCAATGAAAACACCTAGACTAATTGTATTAAATCCGTATTTCCATTTTGAAATTCTGGAATACTTTATTCATTTGGTGCAATGAAGCCCATAAATTGACATCTCTTACTAATGTGGAAAATATATTCTCCCAGTTGTTTATTTTAACAATTTCTAATACTTGTTGTTCACTGAAGTTTGCCTGCTTATTTTATGCTTCAGATATATTATCTCTCATAATTCTAATGCATTGTTTTAACAGGTAGATCTAGACTTGGGTAACTATGAACGATTTTTGGACGTGACACTTACGAGAGACAACAATATTACAACAGGAAAGATATATCAGGTTCCTGTAACGCTAATTTGACTGCATAAGATATGGTTTTTATGCTTATATTTGGAAAAACTTACCATGTTCTTTCCTTTGTTAGTCTGTTCTTGAAAAGGAACGGAAAGGCGATTATCTTGGAAAGACTGTGCAGGTTGTGCTATATTCATTAGTTAGTATTATTTGGTACATATGAACTGAGAGGAGAGTAGTTATTCTTATGATTTGCTTTGCATTCATGATTTGACTCCAGGTAGTCCCCCACATCACTGATGCCATTAAGAATTGGATTGAATCAGTATCTGTTATTCCCGTGGATGGGAAAGATGGTCCTGCAGATGTTTGTGTCATAGAACTGGGAGGGACTGTAGGTACAATTCTTTTTGGATGAAAGAAATTCTCTCTCTGAAACTTTTTAGCATTTCTTTTTTGTCTATCTAGTTTCTTTTCACAATAATTCAAGAAATGTTTTTCCTAGGTGATATTGAGTCAATGCCATTCATTGAAGCACTGAGACAATTGTTCTTCTCAGTTGGTAAGGATGCATTATTTGCTGTATTTTCCAATGTCTTGGCCAATAACATTTAAAAATGTTTTGTATGCCTGTTTCTTAAAATTTTGTCTGGTTATTATTAGTGTTCATAACAATCTCATTTTTTCGCACAGGACAAGATCATTTCTGTCTGATTCATGTTAGTCTTATACCCGTTCTTGGAGTCGTGGGTGAGCAAGTAATATACCCTTTGTCTCTTGGTTGCAAGCTTTAATATCTGTTTGAATGATCAAAATACTGATTTCCCATTAGTCAAATTTATTTTCCATCATCTTTCTTTTGAACTTAACTTCTATCTCTGCATATTCATGTTGGCAGAAAACAAAGCCTACGCAGCATAGTGTGCGAGAATTGAGAGCATTAGGTTTGACTCCTCATTTTCTGGCATGTCGTTCCACTCAGGTGTGGATGCATTACTGTCTTGCTTTGAATAGATTTAAAGTGACAAGTTGAATAGGGTATTGCATTTCATGCGCCTTTGATACTTCACCTAGATATATTGGACCTATTACGCTCATACCTCTTTTCCTATTAAGTATCACTATAGAAATATCTTGTTAGAGCTTGAGTTGTTTAATAGCAGCACTGTAAATATGGTATGATATTCTGGTTTCAATGTTCTAGATTGTGGTTGTATGCATTAAATATGCATGTCTCATCAACATTATCGTCCTCATATGTGGTCTTGACGTGATGTTTGTTTGTTGCAGCCATTGTTGGAGAATACAAAGCAGAAATTGTCTCAGTTTTGCCATGTCTCTGTAAGTTGTTATTCACAATGCTCGTCATATGACTTTTCAAATTGGATACTTGCTCTCTCTTTTCTTATATAATAATTTTTTGCGATCCCAGGTTGGAAATATTCTTAATATCCATGACGTTCCAAACATTTGGCACGTTCCTCTTCTGCTCCGGGTGGGTAATGTTTGAGAGATTGGCACTAAATTATGTTTTGCACTAGTAAGAGATTCATTCCTGGTTTCTGATGATGTTCTTTTGTCCAGAACCAAAATGCACATGATGCCATTCTAAAACAGTTAGACTTGTTGAGGTAAGTTCTTATTTGAATAATTTTCGCCTCTTGCATGCAGTTTCACCTGAGGTACTGTTAATCTCCTAGATTCAAACTAATTTCCACAATTCAAACAAAATAGAACAGATATTGAACAAGGATCCTGTATTCTGTTTGCAGTAAGATATTTCACTATAAAATGTTCTAATCCAATCACATATATCATGTGTACAAATATAAAATGAACTAAAGTAACCATATCATCCAGGCTTGCATTTTTCACATTTATCAATGTTCGTTTCAGTGTTGCCAAGCCTCCTAACTTGCATGAATGGACCAAGAGAGCTGAGACGTTTGACAGCCTCACTAACCCTGTTAGTAGAAATGACCTTAACGTCACACTTTTCACCCATTTTATATTGACTTTGGATGAAGAAATGATTGCTAATTGCAGGTAAGAATTGCAATGGTGGGAAAGTACGTTGGGATGTCAGATTCTTATTTGTCTGTTGTCAAGGTGTGACATTACTTTTAACACCAACCGCCATTATGCCAATGTCTCTATTTGCTTAAATCAGAATTTATTGTTTTGCTCTTTTCCATTTCAGGCCCTACTGCATGCGTGCATTGCACGTTCATCGAAGCCATCGATTGACTGGATTGCAGCTTCAGATCTAGAAGATGATAGTGCAAATTTGGTACAGAATTCAACAATTCTCCATCACGCAACTTTATGTGTGTTTTACAATTGTGCCTGATTTTACTCGTGCTGTTCATGCTCCAGACGCCTGAGGCTCATGCAGTTGCGTGGAAAACTCTAAAGGTGACTACTACTGCATTTTTTGTCATCATTATTCCTTTTCCCCAAGGTAGTTATACTTTTGTCAGAAACCATAGTTTATTGGATGTGCAGAGATTTGGAATCTTTGATATGCATATATCCGGGTTCTACATTTCTTGGAATTCTTCTAGTTTGGATCTTTTAATTAGTAGCAGTGAAGTTATGGCCATAGTGTTATTTCCATCTGTTTGTTGATGTTGAAGGTTGCGGCTATAGTGCGTTAGACATGTCATGTTAATTTTTTATCTGCTGCCATGTAAGGAATGACATTTTACTAGTCTCCATACATTTGTCAATGTACCAATATTTATCCTACCTGCTCCATTGTGGGGTCTCCTGTGGCAAAAGTTTCTACTACTCAGTTGTTGGGTTTCTTTTTCTGCCCTAGCTACATATTGTCAAGTAGCATGATAATCCTGAAGTTATGAACTGGCTGAAAATTGTGTTGATGCCAAAAGAAACCATGTTTTCAGAATGCTGCTTGTGTTTTGGTTCCTGGTGGGTTTGGAGATCGTGGTGTGAAAGGGATGATATTGGCCGCTAAATATGCAAGAGAAAATAAAGTTCCCTATCTTGGGATTTGCTTGGGGATGCAGATATCAGTGATTGAGATCGCGAGATCCGTAAGTTATTTCTTTTAATAATCATGGACTTTTTCATTTTTTTTTTTTTTTTAATGATCAAGGACTAACCACTTATATGCAGGTTTTGGGCTTGGAAAGGGCAAACAGTACTGAGTTTGATGATAAGACTCCCAGTCCTGTTGTAATTTTCATGCCAGAGGTAGTTACTTCATTGTATAGTTTGAAGGGATATACTTTAAGTCAAACGACAAATGTATTGTCTTTTCTATATGTGCCTCCAGGGTTCAAAAACGCATATGGGAAGCACAATGAGACTTGGTTGCCGAAGAACGTTATTACAGAATCCAGATTGCATCACAGCAAAGCTGTAAGAAATAAGCTGTATCATTCTATTTAAAAGATTGCAATAATAGTTTAAACAAGAATGCCACATACAGAACAACAAGATACTTGTTTGCCTCCTATTGACAATGAGTTCAATTGACTGATATGCGAATTTCATAATTGATAACAAATTTTACGAAATTTTCATCTTTGATCGCCTTTCTTGTGAACAATATGATCTTCAAGCCATCAAATGTCGATTTTAACACCACTTGAAATTGCAAATTAGTTTGAGTACTTTGATTAAATCTTCAAGCTCTTGTAATTATTTCTTTGATTAGCTGCAATAAAAAAATTATCCATTCTCTCCTTGGTTCAGTTATGTACTGCTTTTACTTACAGCTTTGTGGAAGTTCTGTATGACCGTAAGATATCTTCTTTGCTGACCTGGAGTTTTTAAGAGATTATCACATTTTTATTCTGCAATTAAAACCTGTATGGTCCCACAATGATCTTCCGTGCATAAACTATTTCTAATGATTTCTCTATCCCTATAGGTATCACAATTCGGATTACGTGGATGAACGGCATCGACATAGATATGAGGTTAAATGAACTGAGTCACTGTTCGATAGACTTCTATTATCACGAAAACTACATATTTCCTTATTAATTGTTGCAGGTGAACCCAGAGATGGTTAGCATTTTGGAAGAATCGGGCTTGAAATTTGTTGGGAAGGATGAAAGTGGGAAGCGAATGGAGGTTACCTATCTTTAACTTATTTTCTGTTATAGAATTAATTACCTTATTTATTTAAGGTTTGCTTGTGATCTCATGCCTAAATGTGAATTTATCAGCAACAAATTAACCCAATCTTTTTCATTGATTTGTGCTGTTACGTTTTGAGGTTTCATAATGCTAAATTTCTTCCTGTTTGCATCTAATCACTCCGATTTCTGCAGATTTTGGAGCTTCCAGACCATCCTTTTTACGTTGGGGTGCAGTTTCATCCTGAATTCAAGTCCCGGCCTGGGAGACCCTCAGCTCTTTTTCTAGGTAAAACCAGTTAGAAATTTCTTGCAAAATCACTGGACATGAAAAGTGCATATCAGGGGGTTACTCTAATTGCTGTGTGCTGGCACTTGGTTGATTTGTTGTTTGGGACTAACATAAAGATCCCCTTTTCCCATTATTTCGAAACTTATTTTTAACCACACATTCTCGAAATAAAATATTTTGCATGCAAACCCAAACTTTTCCCTACTTTTTGACAACGCATTCTCCAACAATTCACTATTACATAATTTATTTTAATGAAATTATGGGCATCAAACAGGGGCATAATTTGATACCAGTAGATGAAATAAATATGGCCTTCACTTGTTATAGAACCGCCTGAATTGGTTGTTTCATATTTTCAGCAAATGTTACTGCCCATTCTTTTTCAAACTTTTATCACTTCTTAGAATTAGAATTTGACTGATGATTGTTTGTTCGTCTTACATTGTGGTTGCATGTTGCTTTTCATTATTTAGGAGTTTTGGATTGACTAGAATACTACACCTTCTGAGTCGGGTACATGAACTGATACTAAAGAAGTTATAATAATGAATGCTATTCTTTTAGGTTTTATACTGGCAGCAACTGGACAGCTAGAAGCGTATCTCAGAAATCCTCAGAATGGAAGCTTGTAGGGTGTTGAAATTCAGTATTCCTACGTTACAAAGGTACTTACGTTTTTTTTTTTTTTTTTTGCACATAATTAAATTCATTAACTCTAGATATGGTGCCACCGATTCTATCACAACTTAAGAGTGCACAATGGCCATGGGCTTTTGTCCTGATGACCTTGAGTCATGCCTTATTTTCTTCTTCCTTTGGGGCCGGTTTCTGGATACCCTCAAATCTAATGAAGAGAAACATAGGTTAAGGCTTAGTTTGATTTTCTTAGCGAGATTGAGGTTGAGCTTGGTTAAGTTCCTGACAGATCAAATATGAAGCTGAACATGAATTGAGCTAAAGTAGCTCTATACTTTCTATACAATTTTGTTGTCTTTTTAATTTGTCAGTCATTCTTGAGCCATGGACAAGCACTCAAATTCCTTCAAGCGTGCTTGTCTGCTTTTCCTGAACAAGGGTATTTTATGGTTTTATCTTTTATCCTCAGATACATGTATCCCTATGGAAGACCTCAATTATGGTTTCATAGTGCTTGTAGTTTTTTTTCTAGATAATCTGGCTGGCATTTTCGTTTGTCTTTGTGGGCCGCAGCCTGAATTATCTATAACTGAGTTTTTGGTATACAAGTGCAATGGTTAGCTTCTGAAGCTCCAGATCCTATTCAACCTTGTGGATATCTGGACTCCTGTTGTTAGCTCTCTAAATTGGACTACAATTACAATTGCATGCTGGTCTAAACTAGTTAGTTACCCACGTATTAGTCGAACCCCACCAATATTCACCTCAGTGGGTAGAATCATTTTTCATCATCTTCTGCTTTTGATCATCTATTATTAATCCTCAGATAATTAAAGACGGGCCAGTTTAAGCAGAGTGAACACTCGGACTCGGGATTGCATTTTTATTTTGATTCTGTGTTATCTATTAAGAGGTAAAGGAAAAATTTTGTATCTAAAAGAGCTTTACTTGGGTGCAGTTGATGCTGGATCACAGTTGATTATTGCCGCAGGATGAAACTAAATTTGTGATGTACTAACAGATCTCCATGGTGATCTCCTGTATACGACCCTTGGGGTTAGAAGCAGATTGTGATTCTGTTTCGTGGTGAGTTGTATTCATGAACACAGGGATCCGTTTTCACGCCGATTTTAAGTGTACATCAATGGGACCAAGTCCCTGAGTGCTTTTATGAATGTATTAAATATTAATGCTCGTTTCCACCCGCAGAGTTTTCTAGTAACTCACCAAAATGTTCACAAGTGATCGAATTTTTTGAATTTAGTTTCTGTATTCTTTTATGGACTGGAAAATAATATAGATGTACCCAATGAATTCTATGTTTTTTTGGTAACATCTGTTTTTCACTAGGGTTATTGGGATGACTTATTTTTCAATCAAAATTTAAAATTAATTGGTCATAATTTATTTTTCAGTTACTAATCACGAATTATAAAGGTTGCAAGTTATTTCTCAATCACAATTTCAAATTTTATAGGTAATTTAATGTTAGGTCGCGGATCACAAATTTTATAAGTCATGTTTTATTTTTTTTTATTACAAATAACAAATTTTATGTCAATCATTTTTTTTTATCACATCATCAAATTAATCGATCACAAATCGGGAATTTTATGTCAAGATTTATTTTTCAGTCACAATTTAAAATTAATTAGTTAACTTATTGCTTGATTACAAATCAAAAATTATAAAGGTCACAACTTATTTATCGTGCACAATATCGAATTTTACATTGCACAACTTATTTTTCGATCAAAAATATCAAATTATACAGATCAAAAATATCAAATTATACAGGTCATAACTTATGTTACAGTCACTAATTTCAAATTACTTGCTCACAACTTAAAAAGTAGTGAGTCACAATTACAAATTTAGTTAAAATCTCAAATATTTTAGGACGCATTTATTGATCACAATTCATCTTAATCTTAATCCTACTCCTCACCCCCACTCCACACCACCACTTCCACCACCACCCATTCTACAACCACTTGCACCACCACATAAAACCACCCACCACCGCATAAACCATAACACAACAAACGACAAGATGATCGTGAGGTAGTGTCAAACCCGCGCTCGCCCCGTGGGTTCGGGTTGGGGTGGCCAAAACTCGCTCCTTCGACCCAAAATTCACCCCGCCAACCCATAGGGCAAGTTTTTTTTGTCTTATTCGAGTCGAGTACCCATCAGTTCGGGACATGTCGAATTTTATAGCCATTTCTAAGTGCGTAGCATTGTGGCTTCGGCGACAACTCGTAGGTGTCGTGTTGCCTGTTGTGCGCTGAAGCGGCATAATGACAGTCCCTGTCTTCACCTACTCCTGGGCGAGGTGACGCTGTCGACGGCATCTGCGCCTACGTGTGGCAATGACACAACTCTGCTTGGTTCACAGTTGTCGGGGAATATTAAGGGAGGAGGAAGTGAGAGGATAAGAGGAGGAGATGGAAATATGATTTAAGTTTTGGGATTGAAATTAAATTTTGGGGGGGGGGGGGGGGGGGAGCTAATTTAGTTTCATTACATTATTATAATTAATATTGTTGAATCCGGGCTCAAAGAAAGGTACAGTGATCCACCAACGAATGCCCAATAGTGATCCAACGGATCTTGACCCACAGTTAATGCCTAAAATATCACCTTGGGATGAAGGCCGAGGTGGTACGTCAAGCAAACCCCTTTAGCCGACCTGATTAACGCCTATCCGATGTGCTTTATACTCAGTCGGGGCGCTTTACGGCGTTGACCAGAAGAGAGATGGAGTCAGTGATGGGACACTGCCTTTACCAAGACGTGACATGCGCCCATCCCCTACAAAATGTAGCAAGATTACGGTTGAAAAGTAAGGTTGTCACCTCCATGAGCTAGGGTGATGACAAGTGTAAAGTACGCCACGTGTCGTGATCTGAGATAACAAGTTCCTCTATAAATAAAGCACGATTGTCTCCAAGTTAAAGGTTAGCAATTTAAGACTCTTAACAAGATATTTCTCTCACTCCCTTTTTTCTCTTTTACACACTTATATTTCCCGCACCCAATATATATTCGCCACAAATGAGTACTGACTTTGGCATCGGAGTGCAAACGGGAGCCACCTCGGTTCCCTTTGCAAACTGATAGTTTGCCACAGTGCGCATGAGATCCACGTGTTCAAGAGGGAGGAGCTGAGACGTGTTGGTCCAAGATCCAGTTAGATTTTGTGGTCAACATTTTGGCGCCGTCTGTGGGAAGCCATACTGCTAACCACGAAAACACGTGGTAAAAAGCCACACATAGAAAGGTAGTCCTGAAAAAGGACGAAGAACCTCTCACGAAAGAACGGGTAACTGCAAAGAGCTTTGAAAGATAAGCCGGTTGGCCTTGAAAAAGGTAAGAGATTTGAAAGATAAGCTGGTTAACCTTGAAAAAGGTGTAGAGCTTTGAAACACAAGTTCGTGAACCCTGAAAAAGGCTTAAAACTTTGAAACACAAGTGTATTCACCTTGAAAAAGGCATAACACTTCGAAATATAAGTTTAAACAACCTTGGAAAAGGCGTATAACTTTGAGATATAAGTTTAAGTAACCTTGGAAAAGGCAGGGATTTTCGAAACGAAAGTCCACTCATCTTTGAAAGACAAGATAAGATTAAGGAATTTCCCTAAACATGAACGAAAGTGATGGTGATGTTAACCCCCGTAGGGGAAGAAGTGGCCAACACAGCGAGGGTGAGGTTCCTCAAGGACTCCATGAAAACGCTAATGAGGAAGTGGCACAACCTAACCCGCCTCGCCGGCACCGAAATCGCCACATGATGCGTGACATGACACGCATGGCGGCTCAAATGCTGGAGATGCAGAAGCAGCAGATAGAACAGACTGCTGCAATGAATGCCTTTATGGTCAGAGGGTATGATATGAACGAACCCGTGATGCCTCAGCAGTACCCACAGCCACATTATTCACCATCCGAGACGGCCACTGCCTCGTATTATTATCAAGATCCACAGGCATATGCCGAGGTAGAATCCGAGCCCTCCTACGAGCAAGACCCGGAGCATGAAGCACATGAAGAACAAAACCCACTCCCACCTAGACACAGGGAGGCCTCTCCCGCAAAATCCGGAAGTGCCTTCAGCCGAATAGGAGGGTTATTCAGGGGCCAACGACAGTGGCAAACGGACCCAGGTCGGCACAATGTCGCAGAGCCTAGAAATAGGCGGGAGCGTCGCGCTGAAGAAGCCTTGTCGCATGGTCAGATGTATAGGGACCAACATGGTACGGGAGCGGAAAGGTTGACATCAGCACATGAGCCTAGGAATAGGCAGGAAAGAAGAGCCGAAGCAGTTCGGACAAGGTCTTGCAACGAGTTACCAACCCACGGAAGGCTAAACCACGGCCATGTTTTGCCACCACAAAAGCAAGAATATGCCTCGCCGCTCTATGACCAATACCATGGTCCAATGTATTCCGGTCACGATGAAAACAGTGAACTGCCCTCTTACGAGTTGGATGACGAAGAGGAAGTAAGTCCCTTCACAGAGGGCCTCCGTAGATGCCCCGTACCTCATGACTTTGAGATGCCAGAAATAGCAAAATACTCTGGTCGAGGTGATCTTGATGATCACCTGTTAAATTACCGCGCTAGCATGGAAATAACCGGAGCCACTCCGGAATTGAAATGTAAAGCCTTTGCTTTAACCCTTGAGGGAAGTGTCATACGATGGTATAAAAAACTCCCTCCTGGAAGCATTCACAGTTGGAGAGATATGAAGACGGCTTTTAAAAATGGCTTTGTTTCCTCCAGGCCTGGCCAGCTCCCGCTCCAACGCCTTCAGGATCTGAGGCAAGGAAGGGACGAGTCTCTGAAAAGTTACCTAGCTAGGTTTACTGAAGAGATGCATATCTGCGAAAATATCACAGAAGCAGAGATGTTTTCCGTTTTAAAAGGAGGGCTAGATATGACCAGCATGTTCTGGAGGGATGTCTGGAGCAGGAAACCAATGGATTACAATACCCTGGTAGACCTGATGAAAGAAGAGATTGTATCGGAGGAAATGGCTAGGGTCAGAGATAATCATCCCCAAAGGAGATATAACCTTGGATATTTCAATGAAGCGGACCTCAAGAAAGGAGGAAACAAGGATAGGGTCGGCGGTAACCGAGGTGGCGCGCCTTGCCCAATTCCAGGGACAGGATCTAGCTTTGCCGCAAAAATCACGGAAGCTATCCCTCACTTGCACTCTAACACCCCTTCTCAAAATCCTCCCACGGCTCAAGGGAGAGTGGAAAGTGGCCGAAGTGGAAAGCAGCCCATGACTGGGGCTTACTGCGCCTATCACAGATATTACGGTCATGCAACGGAGGATTGCAGGGAAATCCACATGTTAGCTGACCAAAAGGCACAGGGGAGAAGGGGAGGTGACTATCCCCCCGACACAGGGAGAACTCAAAAAACTGGTGGTCAGAAGTTCAACCGAGCTGATAGGAGAGCTCCGTGGAAGAACTCAACGAAGGAAAGAATTGACAATCGTCAAAGAGACAGGAATAAGGGCCAGGATACCGCCTCGGCGCATGCTAAAGATACACGGGAACCACCTGTGCCTGTGGCCGACCTCCCCATTCGTGAAATCGACACAATACTGGGAGGCCCCCACCCAGGTGGGAGCACAAACAACTCCCAAAAGAGGTACATCAGAGAGGCCAAACAACTCGCCAACGTGAATTACCATATCCATTCACATCCTTTAGGGATGCCTCGGACAGAGCCAATCACATTCACCCAAGACGATGCCATTGGAGTACATTTCCCCCACAACGACGCATTGGTTATCAGGGTAGTGGTGGCTCGGAATGGGTTATCACGGATGATGGTGCCTCGGTAAATGTGATTTACGGGGTAACGTTCGATAAAATGGGGATCATCACTCCCCTTATTCCGGTCCCGGATCCAATATATGGATTCACGAGAGACAGCATAACCCCCAGAGGGTCCATAACCCTAATAACTGAGGTGGGGCAAGCACCAACTATTTCCAGAATCCCCATGGAATTTTTGGTTGTGGACGCATACGAAATACATTTGCATGAAATTCCCCACGGTGCATGGCGTTGCAATTGTAAGGGGAAGCCAAACTGAGTCGCGGGCCTGTTACACGAACGCAATCCGAAAGTTTCAAGATCGAAGCTTGAACATGATTAGCGATGTAGCCATGGACGAGGCTGCTCCAGATCCTGAAAATAAGGACATCACGATGACACTAGAAGAAGACTTGGAAGATCTGGACCCAAGAATTGCAGGAGACAATTGCTCCACCTCGGCAGAAAGGCTAGAATGCTTCGTCGTAGACCCACATGACCCAATCAAGGAATTGCAGATTGGATTGGATTCACCAATTGAATACAAAGATCAATTGAAGAATCTCTTACTTAAAAATCTCGATGTATTCGCGTGGAAGCATGGCAAAATGGTTGGGATTGATCCTAAAGAGGCCTGCCACAGACTCCAGATTGACCCTCGAAGCCCCGGGCATAGGCAGAAGAGAAGACCCATGAGTTCGGACAAATATGAGGCCTTGAAAGACGAGGTCACGAAGCTGTTGAAAAATGGCTTTATCAGAGAATCCCGCTATCCGAAGTGGGTATCAAACCCTGTGTTGGTACCAAAACACAATGGGAAATTGAGGGTATGTATTGATTTTTCAAACTTGAACCAGGCATATCCAAAAGACAGTTTCCCACTGCCCCGGATCGATCAGTTGGTTGACTCAACAGCAGGGCATGAACTGCTGAGCTTCATGGATGCCTACTCCGGGTACAATCAAATCCCCATGTGTGAATTGGACGAGGAGCATACTTCGTTTATAACAGATAGAGGACTTTATTGCTACAAAGCAATGCCATTCGGCTTGAAAAATGCGGGAGCTACCTATCAAAGGCTGGTGAATCGCATGTTTTCAGAACAATTGGGAAACACCATGGAGGTGTATGTCGATGACATGTTGGTCAAGAGGATGGTCGCCGCGGATCATATCCGCCATTTATCAGAGACCTTCGAGGTGTTGAGGAAATATCAAATGAAGCTCAATCCAGTGAAGTGTGCATTTGTGGTAGCGTCTGGAAACTTTCTTGGATTCATGGTGAATAAGAGAGGGATCGAAGCTAATCTCGACAAAACCAACGCTTTGTTGAACATGCAATCGCCTCGAAGTCCAAAAGAAGTGCAAAGCTTAACGGGGAGAATTGCGGCCTTGAATCGATTCGTCTCCAAATATACTGAAAAATGCTTGCCATTTTTTAAGGTCCTCAAAGGGGAAAGCGATTCCAGTGGACACCGGAATGTGAACAGGCTTTCGCCGACCTTAAAACATCTTTGGGACGACCCCCATTGCTATCAAAGCCAAAGGCCGGCGAACCTCTCTACTTGTATTTGAATGTATCCAAAGAGGCTGTCAGCTCAGTGTTGATCAGAGAAGAGGATGGGAATCAGTTCCCAGTGTACTATGTGAGCAAAGCCATGTTAGATGCGGAGACATGATACCCAGACATAGAGAAACTCCCTCTCTCGTTACTCACAGCCTCTCACAAACTTTGTCCCTACTTTCAAGCACACTCAATACGCGTGCTCACCAACTTTCCCATGAGACAAGTGTTGCAAAAACCAGACGCATCTGGAAGGTTACTTAAATGGGCGATAGAAATCAGCCAGTTCGTCCTGCATTATGCGCCTCGGATCGCTGTAAAGGGTCAAGCGTTGGCTGACTTCGTGGTCGAATTCACACATCCACCGGAGGTCGAGATGGTTGATAATGCAGATGACTGTCGCGAGTGGAAACTGTTCGTAGATGGGTCCTTGGCTGAGGGACGATCCGGTGCGGGAATATTGCTAATAAGCCCGGAGGGGTTTAAACTACACAGTGTGATCCGCTTTGAATTCAAAGCCTCAAACAATGTTGCTGAGTATGAGGCGTTATTGGCTGGACTGAGACTTGCAAAAGCTCTGAAGATCGGATCCATAGTGGCAAATAGTGATTCGCAGCTCGTTGTAAATCAATTCAATGGACAATTTTCTGCCAAAGAGCCTTCTATGGTCGCTTACTTGAAGAAAGTAAGAGATTTGGCTGTGCACTTCGGAAAAATGGAGTTACAGCACATCCCCAGAACAGAAAATTCCAACGCTGATGCTCTGTCCAAACTAGCGAGCAACAGTGATTCAGAACTACTTAATCTAATCCCAGTTGAGCGCTTATTGACTTCTTCTATTGAGTCAGGACCGGAGATTTTGACAGTAGAAGAAGAGGGATCCTGGATGAATCCCCTGATCGCATATTTGAAGCACCAGACAGTACCAAACGAGCCAGAGGCAGCTCGGAAATTACAAAAATATGCTGCAAATTTCTTGCTATTGGATGATCTACTTTATAAACGAAGCTACACCTCTCCGTTACTAAGATGTGTGGGGCCTGAGGAAGGTCGATATGTAATGAGAGAAATCCATTAGGGCATATGTGGCAACCATGCCGGGGCGTTATCGCTAGCCCGGAAAGCCCTCAAACAGGGATATTTTTGGCCTACTATGCGAAAGGATTCCCATGACTTCGTTCGCAAGTGCGATAAATGCCAAAGACACGCGACCATACCACATCAGCCACATCACAAGCTAATTGTGGTAACTAGCCCTTGGCCTTTTGCAAAATGGGGGGTTGACATTATTGGGCCTATGCCTAGGGGAGCTGGTAACAATTGCTTCGCAATAGTAGTAATTGATTACTTTACCAAGTGGGTCGAAGCGGAACCTCTGATGAGAATCACCGAGGCCAACACCACCAAGTTCATTTGGAAAAATATCATATGCCGGTTTGGGGTACCGCACTCCCTGATTAGTGACAATGCGAAACAGTTCAAAAACAGAAGTGTCGATGAGTTATGCGATGATATGGGAATTAGGAAACTATTCTCATCCCCACATCACCCACAGGCCAACAGACAGGTCGAAGCTGTGAACAAAACCATAAAAAATACCTTGAAAAGGAAGTTGGAGTTCAAAAAGGGCGCATGGGTAGATGAACTCCCCCAAGTGCTATGGGCACTTCGAACCACCTCTCACACCGCTATAGGTGAAACGCCTTTCTCACTAGCGTACGAGGCCGAGGCGGTATGCCCCGTTGAAATTGGGATCCCTTCGCTTCGTCAAATCCATTACGACGAAGTTAGAAACGAGGAAGCACAAAGGGCCGGTTTAGACTTCCTCATGGAGAAGCGAAGTGATTCCCAGGTGGTGATGGCCAGGTACCATAAAAAGATGGCTCGGTACTACAACAAAAGAGTGAAGAGTCGACGCTTTAATATTGGGGACTTGGTCCTCAAAAAGGTTCTCCCTTCAACACAGGAACCAGGAGTAGGGACTCTAGGTCCTAACTTGGAAGGCTCTTACAAAGTATTCGTCGAGGTGGTGCCTGGAACATACATGATTGAAGACCTGTCTGGAGTACCCCTATGCAATCCTTGGAATACGGACCACCTTCGTCGTTATTTTCAATAAACTAAATTCCTCCTCAATGATTGCAACATTATCATATGATTTCATAAAACTGTGGGTCAGCTGCGTTGGAAATTACGATAATTTTTACATTAGACAAACGTAATGGATAAATGCAAGTTCCAAAATTACTTTGGTCATGACACCATACGCCCACGCTATACATAAAAATTGTTGAAAATAAGGGACTTTTATAAAGCCCATACGGCGATCACTGCGTAAACAATTGAATGTGTTGGCACCATAGAAAGGGGTTCATGCAAATTCGCTTGCATAGGTCCTACAAAGTGTAATTTAAGAAACGTTCAAATGATTGTCAAAATCAGATCTAACTGGTACACATAAATGCCTCGAACCACTCAGATCTAAGGGACTATACTCGCCATGTCATGTCGCCATATAACACGATTGAAAAGATTCAAATTTAGCCAAATGTTGTCGTATAAACCAAAATTCTCGGTACGTCAAGTTAGCTCATACGTACGGAGCGCTTTCTTGTGCGAAGTGTTGGACGTTTTCACAAAATTGTTGATACTCTCATACATACACTTAGACGTTTGCAACCAGGCATAAAGGATAAACATAAAAGTTCTTGCATGTCAACAGGTTCAAATTTGAACACAAAATTTCTCACCCACTGCGGCACTAAGATCCGATCTTAGTGAGCTTTCCAGTCCCAGTTTGCTTACAATCATGAAAGAACCAACAGATTTAGAAGAACTAAAACGAACTGCAGCAAACAACACAAAGCATACAGGAATCCCTCCCAACTTTTATTGCTTCAATAAAAGAACAATCACGTTTTTGCAAGGAACACAACAATGACACAGTTTTTCTCTGCAGGCCTTTGTGACTCTTGCCCAAGTAGATACAAAATTCGTTTGCAGTTGACACCCCCAACTGCTAGGGTCAGATTTCAAGTTTCTCCCACCAAGAAACTCCCCCAAACTGTCCATGTGACTGCCATACATGCGCTAATCCGAATTTTCATGCGTAAACAGTTCGAAATGTCACGTTTACGGGAAAAACATGAATAAGTCATTTCATTCATAAAATTAAGACATTTACAAGTTGAATGAATGTTACAGTATCAGGTGCCGGGGCACTTACAAAAAAAAAAAAAAAAAAACAAACAACAAAAACACACTAACTAACTAACAACAAGGCAAAGATGGAAGAGAATCACTGGGGGGGGGGGGGGAACGCCTTCTGGAGAGCCCTTGCTGGATGCACCTAAAGGATCTGCAGGAGCATCTTGAGGCTCGGGGTAGATTGCTTCAATGGAGGACAAGTCCAAAGTTGGAAAAGCTTCCTTCACGTCCCCCAAGGCCATCCTGGCCCCTAAGTTCCCAAACACCCGCTGCATAGCCTCGTACTCAGGGGTCTCTTCAAAGGTATCCTTGAAGTTCTGAACAGCTTCCGACACTCTAGTGGCTAAAGCATTCTCCACCCGTGTCGCGACAGTCTGCTCCAGGACTTCAGTGATCCTCGTTTGCATGTGCTTCTCCAGCGAGGCAAGGTCCTCTTTTGCTTTCGCCTTAGCCTCCAGCTCCCTCCCCAGTTTTTCATTTACCGCTGCCACCTTAGCTTCTAGCTTCAACTTGGCCGCATTAGCGACGGCCAGGGCCTCAGAGGCGATAGACTGTGCACGGATGGAATTATCCAATTTCTTGCACAAGACCGCCACGTCTGACTCAGAGGCCTGGAGGTCATGCCTCAGTTTGTCATTGTCCTCCTAGAGGCGCTTCACATTAGCCCTCTCTTCTGAAGAAGATTTACGGGCTATGGACAGCTGGGCCTTGAGGTCATTGATCTCCTTGAGCATATTGTCCGCATGGCGGAGAGCAGTCTCAGCATCCCTCTTGTCCCGTTGAGCTACTTTCACGGAGGACTCTACCTCATCAATGAGGGCCAGAGCTCTAGCGTTCATAGCCTTGGCGGCGAGTAGCTTCCGAGACGGAGTGGAACTGGAGGAGAAGGCAGCCCAACCCTCTGTCCAAAACTGCTCAGTAATCAGGGCCGCCCTGGCTGGAGGGGAACTAGGGGAATCGAACAACGAAGGGCTGAAGGCGACATCTCTAGAGAGGATGCTAGTTTTGATATGATTGAGCTCTTCTGCTCCCTCAGGTGTCACTTCATAATTCAAGCCCGGAATGGACACAGATGGCTCGTCCTCCAAATCTTCAGTTATTGCTGGCGGAGGTGCGGATGTGGACTCCTTGCCTTTACCCGTTCTGAGCCTCTTCAAAGGGGCAGGCTCCTCCTCCAGTGCCTGCTCAGATATGACCTCAGACAAGATAGGTGGCACTGAGGCGTCCCTAGTCTCTCTGCCCCTCTTGGATCCGCCCCTATCCAACCTCTTTCCCTTCCCTTTGGCCATACCTCTCTCCGGGTCTACCTCCTCCTCAATGTTGGGCTGTTGAGGACCCACTGGCAGCAGAGTGGGCGGTGACAGTAGAGCTGGAAGGGGTCCCTGAAGTTGGGCAGTAGACTTCTCAGATACCTCCTTCGCCACCCCAACTTGAAGGTTGGCCAGAACCGCTTTCTGCCTTCTTTCGATCTCGCTGCCGTGGCGCAGGGCAGGAGGGATCTTCTTAGCCATAAGACCCTTTAAAGAGATCTTTGGAAATTCCTTGGAACATAAAAAAAAAATGATGATGAGGCTACGAGCAGAAAAAGTGTAAGATAAAGCAGTAGTAGGGAAACAAACGTACCCATGGCTCGCATAAAACCGTGTTTAACAAACAGTTTGTTTTGCTGAATGACCCCTTGTAAACTCCCCTTGTATGCAAACAAGCGTCTCACGGCCTCTAGGTCTGCGTCGGGGAGGAGGCGAGCAAAAGTGTCCCCTGCCATATACCGGTGACATGTTAGTAAACAGCCAAGAAAAGTAAATGAGAATTAGCAGAGCAGACGACACGTGACACTTAAAGACTCTAAAACAAGTGCAAGACTCACTAGGTATGGAAAGAGTTCGGGGAACTGTAATTTCTGGACTGGGATCCACGGGGGAGCTCTGCCACTCCCCGGCAACCCAGAACCACTGGTTCCTCCAGTTCTTTATTGAGGTTAGGTGACCGGTGATAACTGGAGGATACAACCCCCTGGGAGACAGGTAATACTAGTCCTTGACGTCCGACCTCACATCCCTCTCCCTTCTAACTGATTTCTTCAAAGTGTAGAGGGTATGAATGATGTGCAGTGAGATGGGGTGGTCTGGATTAACCTCTTGCCACACCAGCCAAGTTCCCACGGCCTGGGTCCAGAAGTTGGGGGCCAGCTGGTAGGGGCACAGGTTAGAACTCCTGAGCAACGCCCTGAAGAAGGGGTGCAGAGGCAGCCTCATCCCGCAAGAAAGAGCATCGTAGCATATGGCTGCTTGACCTTGAGGAGGGCTGCAAGGCCAACAAGAAGATGTAGGGTGCACCAATTGAACCCCTTCTGGAATTCTGAATTTTTCCGAAGCCCCAGCCAAGTCAATCCTTCGGATTTCAGTAGTAACCTAGCTGCTCTCCCATGACTCCGGGTGTGGATTGGGATCAACGTGATAGCCCGAGACCTTGTTAACCTGGTCAACCCAATCCTCAACTTGGGCGACCTCCTCTGCGGACAAACCTAATTCTTCCCTATGTGCCCTAAACGGGGCCCTAGCGATTAAGCCAAGGACCTGGTGACCAGAAGAAGAGCTTGCCACCTCTTCTCTCCTCAGATCTCTGTCCCGTTTGCTCCGAAGCTCTGCCAAAGATGCCTCCTCCTCGGATGATAGATGAGCCATGTAAGTCTGATGTTTATCTTCTTCGCTGTCAGAATCACTCAAATAGATTATGCCACTGTTTTTCCTATTTCTCCTCTTAATCTGCTCCCTAAAGAAGCGGGAACTAAAAACCGATAAAGAGATGGGCAGAAACCTCTGACGGGAACCGCCATTGCTAACATTTCCTGTGAACCCGTTCCCCCAACTCTTTCCATTTTTTCTTTTGTTTTAAAGGTAGGTCAGACTCAACGAAAGAAAAAAGAAAGGTGCAAAAACAAAATTTTCAAACCCACAATGAGAAACTAAAAATAGAAAAGTCTCACATATACAGAGACCAAGAGGTTTACCTTCAGATGACGAATGCTTGAAATTGCGCACTGGGAATGAAGAACTCGCCGGTAAAGAAAGTGTGGAACAGTAAAAGCGGACGCTGGGTAGAAAGCCCTTGAGGAGAAGACTCGAAACTTGCAGGAAAGAGAAAAACGGAACAAGCTTTCGCCAGAGTATTGCTGCAAAGACTCTTAGAAAGTGGTAAAAGGGGAAATAATAAAATGAAGAAGGATTTATAGGGATTCCAACGATGTAGATTCCTTGATTTTTGTGAGCCGTATGATTAATGTGGTTAACCCATGCTTCTTGGAGAATGAACTAATCAAAGCGCCAGCCGTTAAAGGGAGGGACAAAACCGTTCAGCTACCACAGTGAATACCACGCGCTGCGAAATGCTACTCCCCTCCCATTTTATATATATATTTTTTTTTTCTTGGAAATAGACACCAATAGCCCCTCTGAATTAAATGCGCCGCCTAAGGAACGCGCTAGTACGATCCCGACCCCATTTAGGAGGGAAAATCCGAGGCAGAAGATCGGCTATAATATGGATCCGAACCTTACATAAGGAATTTCATTATCGACTTCCTAAGAAGTTAATGCTGTGAAATCATGGCAAATCCTACACGACCATGAATGATCCCTTCAGATTTGAGGGACTAGTGTTGAATCCGGGCCCAAAGAAAGGTACAGTGATCCACCAGCGAAGGCCCAATAGTGGCCCAACGGATCTTGACCCACAGCTAAGGCCTAAAATATCACCTTGGGATGAAGGCCGAGGTGGTACGTCAAGCAAACCCCTTTAGCTGACCTGGTTAACGCCTAGCCGATGTGCTTTATACTCAGCCGGGGCGCTTTACTGCGTTGACCAGAAGAGAGATGGAGTCAGTGATGGAACACTGCCTTTACCAAGACGTGACAGGCGCTCATCCCCTACGAAATGTAGCAATGATTACGGTTGAAAAGTAAGGTTGTCACCTCCATGAGCTACGGTTAATGACAAGTGTAAAGTACGCCACGTGTCGTGATGTGAGATAACAAGTTCATCTATAAATAAAGCACGATTGTCTCCAAGTTAAAGGTTAGCAATTTAAGACACTTAACAAGATATTTCTCTCACTCCCTTTTTTCTCTTTTACACACTTATATTTCTCGCACCCAATATATATTCGCCACAAATGAGTACTGACTTTGGAATCGGAGTGCAAACGGGAGCCACCTCGGTTCCCTTTGCAAACTGATAGTTTGTCACAGTGCGCAGGAGATCCACGTGTTCAAGAGGGAGGAGCTGAGACGTGTTGGTCCAAGATCCAGTTAGATTTTGTGGTCAACAAATATTAAGAAAGAATTAATACCGGATTTAAAAAAAAAAAAGTTAAAAATTAGGCATGAGTGTAATTTTCGTATTTAATTCTTATCTCTTACATCAAAGAAATTCGAGGTAGCCTCAAAATACTGTGGAGATAGCTTCTTTCTCCCCAAGTTGAAATTTTGTTTAGTCACGATAGATGTGAGAAATCTCCATTTTTAAACATAATGAGAGACTAAGCCTTTGTTCTTTTTGCTGTTTTGAAGTCGTTTTCTGTTTTTATTTTCGAAAACGCTAAAAACGCGTTCTCTTTATCATTTTCGAAAACGCATTTTGGAAAAAAAAAAAAAAAATTGTACACAAAACGGAAAACGTTCAAAACCTCGTTTTGGGCATTTTGTTTGTATTTCGACAAAAAAATGTCCAAAACGCGGAAAACGCATTTTGGGAATTTTTTTTTTAATTTTTTTTAATTTTAATTTTTATATATATATATATATATATATATATATATATATATATATATATATATATATATATATATAATTATCTTAACTTAGAATTAAGCTTAATATAATGTTTTTATTTTTTTATTATTTTTTTTAAAATTATCCTAACTTGGGATTAAGCCTAAATAAAGATTTTTTTTTTTTTTTTGGAAAATTATCCTGACTTGGAACTAAGTTTAAATAAAGTTGTATTGAATTCAATATCAACATTACAAAAAAAAAAAAAAAAAAGTGAGAATTCTTGTTGTTATATTTCAAAAAATGCACTGATAAATGGACTCTGATGGTTTTGAAAGAACTTGCATTTTCTGAATTTTAATAGAAGTAGAGCTTTTTCAAATCCCGAAGCTGACCAAGCTGTGTTAATATAGACTCTTAATGCTCACATTAGTGTGTTGCATGTAACCATATTTTTAGTGTATTGTAAAAGGAAATTTGAGTTTGAGTTAGTAGTATTCTGCAAGCAAATTAATTAAAAATAGTTTAAGTAATATTCTGCAAAATTTCAAACAGAACGTGTTTTCCAGTTTTTCATTTTCAAAAACAGTTTTCAGAAATGACAAACCAAACGCGTTTTCAGCAAATTTGAAAACAAAAATGAAAACAGGAAATACAAAACATTTTCGAAAATGAAAATAAAAAATAAAATACAAACAGAACGCCACCTAAATGTTTTTGGGATCTGGGTGAGAGATCAATTGCACATCAAAATACATAAGTTAGGGACTTCCTTCCCAAAATGTAAAGTAAAATACCATTTTTGGAGTTAGATTGCAAGGTTTATAAAATTACTGGGATTCATTTATACATTTTATAAAATCACGGGCACTCTCTCAAACTTAAAGGGTCCATTTAATAGCACGTCTTTTCCTTGAAAGTTGGAAAACATTTTTCATTTTACCACTTTTTGCGTTGTTTGATGTTTGATTGCTAAAGTTTGCTATGCAAATTATTTTTCATCCACCATGTTTATCATGTCTTTTTCCATGCAATTGTGGAAAATGTTTGTTTTCCACTTTCCCTGGAGAACACTTTTTGCCTCGTTTGATGTTTTTTGTTATTGTTAATTAATTAATTATTTTTTGTAGAAATTATTATTATTATTATTATTATTATTATTATTATTATTATTATTATTATTATTATTAAGCACAAATACGTGAAAAATAAAAATTGATTAAAATAGATCAAATTTGCCAAATTCTTAATGTAAAATAATGTTAATTAAACAACAAACCTTGAAAAGATCTTTATTTTTTTTTCACCAAGAAAATTTATTCAATCAAACACATTAAATTTCTAACTATTAAAAATTCAAGTCTCTAAATTTCGTTTTCATTCCACTCAAATTCTACAATCAACAGACCCTAACATTCATTTTTTCAGGGGAAAATTGCTTAAGTACTTAGATGTAAGACATGGTTATTGAAAAATTCGTAATTTTCATACTATTCGTAATATTATAGGATTTCATTCCATACATTTAAAAAAATACCGAATTCTTATGAGAGAGTGTAATATTTGATTGATACCATTAATTAGGAATCATTTTATTTAGGTAAATTGTTAGTATTTGTTTAGTAGTTTAAATCGGCAGTTACCAATCTTTCCAAAATTCTAAAAACACACGTTTCTTTTTTGGCGGATTTCAGTCGTCGTGTGGATATTTTTCCAATATTTTTGGGTAGTAAATTACAATCGGAATAATACACATGTTCTATTGTGTTGTAATTAGGGGTGGACAAAAAATTCGGAACTGATATGACCGAACCAGAATCGAACCGAAAAAATCGGAACCGTATGGTTTTAAAAAAATAAAATAGGAAATCGGTTTTGAAACTGAAAACCGATTGGTTTTCGGTTCGGTTCTCGGTTCCGCGTTTAGAACCGAAAAACCGAAGTTAGAACCGGTATTTGATCCTTATTTTTTGGTCTTAATTGGTTGTCCTAAAATTAAAAATCAAAAAGAATTTGTATTTTTATGGGTAAAGTGAAAATGATTCATTTCTTTTTATGAAATTTGTTACGTCTCTATGATAAGTGTATTTTATACACTTATTTGTACGTCTAAATTAGAATAAATTATTATCGTTTTAGAATATATGCTATTTAATTTGTCTTTATTTGTTTACTTTGCAGAAAATATCCCAAAAGATGAAGAATGAAGTAATTGATGAGAAAAATGCATAATTGAATGCTAATTGGAGCTAAAATGAGCAATTGATAAGTTTGTGACGTCAACCGGAAAGATGTAATGTGGCGAAGTAAATGAATAAGAAGCTGGAGGATCCAGTTGAAGGAATTGAGAGTTAAAACGAGCGAATCGAGAAGATTCCAAAGTATGGGGACTATATTGTTGCAATTGGAAGTTGAAGGTCTGAAGAGCAAATTAAACATGAGGGACCAACTTGCAAATATTCAATGATTGATTTGGATAATAAGAAGATATTTTGAGAATTTTTAGGAGTCAATTGGATGCAAGTAGAAGTCAAAAAGGAATAGAATATGATAAGAATATTACCATAAAATTGATTCCAATCCTAGAAGATTCTGGACTGAATTCTAGTCGGACTTTGAGACCAGAATTTGGGGAAGTAAACGTTCGAATTAGGAAAATCCTATTTCAAGAAGAATTGTAGCCCTTTAAGTTATCTTTCTAACGCAATTTGAAAAAGATATGGTCGAAATACTTAACGCTGTGCAGATACCAAAAAAGACTCGCGCGCGGATTTGATGAATTTCTTTCCTTCTTCAACTTGATCTCTTCACCAACTATAAATACAACATCTTTACACGAAAATCAGACCTTTGCCTCTCCATAGAACGAGCCACAATCGAGAAATCAACATCAAATTCTTGGGGAATCAAGCATCGCAAAGGGGCGTGAATTGAAGATAATTGAAGAATCAAAACTTTGTGCAAGATTTCCATTCTTTATATTATTTTTAATGAACGTTAATTTTTATTGTTTTTGTTATTTATTGATGATGTGTAACTAAATTCTATGTTGGGATGAACGGTGTAGCCTAGTCAGATTATTTTAATTCCAAATTCAGTTGTTTTAATGTTTTGTTGCATGTATTGATTTATTATTGTTCTTAATGCTTGAATTGCTTGATCACCAATTCATGATTTATTGAGTTATTTCCATAATCCGAGAGGTGAGTTAATAATTTAGAACGTGGTAATAAATCCAATAATTGAACGAGAGATAGAGATATACTCTTGTTATTATTGCGATCGTGTGTGAATTCTTGTGTGTCATGCATCTAGATAAGGAATATTCGGACCCTCTGTAGAGATACATGGTTGACTTATTTAGGTAGAATTGATTTAAACTCGAGAGAGGAATTTCAATTTAAATTAGTGAATTCGACCGAATGCATAATTAGGAAATAAAACTTGAATTGGAGTTAATATAATTGTCTAGGTGAAATCGGGATTCCCAACTACTTTACAATCGTTTTTAAAAACAAAACAAATTTAGCAATTTAATTCTTTAATTGATTTTTTTTGTTTTAGATTTCAAACATCAAATTATTTTGTTCATTCAAATAAGGTTTAGAACTAACATATTTCGATAATTAATAGCAGTCCTCGTGGGACGATAATCCGGACTCTTAGGTCCACTTTATTACTTCTCACGACCCGTGCACTTGCGGGGATATCTCGCATCGCGAGATATCAGGTGAATACTCTACTTCATTGTAACTTTTAACTTCACACTTGAATTGAAATTCTTAGTAAATGAAAATTGAATGAGACTAACTTATTAATAAGTGAAGTTGTAAATGACCATGATGAAGTTGATTAAATATTTAAGTACAAATATAAAATAATTAATAATAATGCATTTAAAACTTATGATTCATTCCACAAGTTTAATATATTGCCATGCTCGAAAAATATTTTAGGCCATTTGTTTCCTATTTTTGTTTATAAATATCTTCCATTTCATAGAGAATCCTATACTTTCTCTGGGGTGAAAGGATTTTCGAAATCCTTGATCTTGGTATATTCGGTAGAAATTTATTTCAGGTTATTGGCTCACTTCCTGAGGCTTGATACTCCTCGATAAGACTTTCGAAAAATAATTATTATTGTAGAACTGAAACCGAATGGTTTGGTTTTGGTTTGATTCTTGCGATTCAATGGAACCGAATGGTTCCATTTTACAAGAACCGAAAAAGTATGGTTCGGTTCCGGTTCTTGAGATACCAGAACCGAACCACCTGACGCCCACCCCTAGTTGTAATGTTCTGTAATAATATTTAATGTTTTATTTGTAAGTAATTGTAGTTAATCTATGTACAATGAAATCTAGATCAATAGATTAAGATTTTTTTTTTCAATAATGCCAACAAAAAATCTATTTTTATCAAAATTACGCACGCTATAATGAGATGTAATTCAATTACAATCTATATATTTTATTGGTTATACATGTCGAAATTTCCTGTAATTCTATTGCAATCTACCTATTCCATTGGTTACACCTGATGTGTTGATTTGTTATCCCTGATGTATTGATCATTACGCTGTAATCATCTGTGATGTTCAAAATCATACATGCTACACTTGTTGTAATGTTATGTAATGTTAGTGAAAAGGCATATTACATCTGCTGTAATGTCTGTAATCAAAATATATCTGTAGCGACCAAGAATTTTTACGCGATTAATAATTATTTTAATAGAAAATCGTGTCGCTACTATTTCACCCATTTTTATTAAGTTAACGCCACGACGTATTCGTATAGCCAAGTCATGAAATAATCGAGATCGTTCGATTTTAAATTAAATTTCGAATTTCTAAAAATATCTCCATTCTCTTGATTTAAAGTATATTAAGTCCAAGTACTTAATTCAATGTTATCCCAATATTTATTTATACAAAAATTATTTTTATTATTGAAATTAAGAAAATATATGCAAGCATGAGAGGTTCCATTATATATAATAATTATGAGAATCTTAATTTAATAAATATGGAAAAGTATATGAATGAATTATATACTCCATTATATGTAATCATGAAGAGCATAATATTTGTATAAATATGGAAAAGTATATGAATGAATTATATACTCCATTATATGTAATCATGAAGAGCATAATATTTGTATAAATATGGAAAAGTATATGAATGAATTATAGACTCCATTATATGTAATCATGAAGAGCATAATATTTGTATAAATATGGAAAAGTATATGAATGGTTGATAAGATTCCATTATATGTAATCATGAAGAGCATAATATTTGTATAAATATGGAAAAGTATATGAATGGTTGATAAGACTCCATTATATGTAATCATGAAGAGCATAATATTTGTATAAATATGGAAAAGTATATGAATGGTTGATAAGACTCCATTATATGTAATCATGAAGAGCATAATATTTGTATAAATATGGAAAAGTATATGAATGGTGCTTTACTTTAAGAAAAGGATGTGTTAAAATTAATAGAATTGAATGATTATGTTTACAATATGCCAACTTTATACATCTATTTAAACCCATCTCTTTTACACACAACTCTACACATATACACTTATTTCCAATCTCTTGACAAAATCCACAAGTAAGAGAAATTCAAGGTGGTCAAGAAAGTTTTGGTCCATTTACTACTACACTTCATTTTAATCTTTTAAAAGGTAAGTATATCTTATGTTTTTATGAAAAGTAAGTATGTTTTTATGAAAGATAAATACACCTTATGTTTTTATGAAAAGTAAGTATGTTTTTATGAAAGGTAAATACACCTTATGTTTTTATGAAAAGTAAGTATGTTTTTATGACAAGTAAGTATATCTTATGTTTTTATGAAAAGTAAGTATGTTTTTATGACAAGTAAGTATATCTTATGTTTTTATGAAAAGTAAGTATGTTTTTATGAAAGGTAAATACACCTTATGTTTTTATGAAAAGTAAGTATGTTTTTATGACAAGTAAGTATATCTTATGTTTTTATGAAAAGTAAGTATGTTTTTATGAAAGGTAAATACACCTTATGTTTTTATGAAAAGTAAGTATGTTTTTATGACAAGTAAGTATATCTTATGTTTTTATGAAAAGTAAGTATGTTTTTATGAAAGGTAAATACACCTTATGTTTTTATGAAAAGTAAGTATGTTTTTATGACAAGTAAGTATATCTTATGTTTTTATGAAAAGTAAGTATGTTTTTATGACAAGTAAGTATATCTTATGTTTTTATGAAAAGTAAGTATGTTTTTATGAAAGGTAAATACACCTTATGTTTTTATGAAAAGTAAGTATGTTTTTATGACAAGTAAGTATATCTTATGTTTTTATGAAAAGTAAGTATGTTTTTATGAAAGGTAAATACACCTTATGTTTTTATGAAAAGTAAGTATGTTTTTATGACAAGTAAGTATATCTTATGTTTTTATGAAAAGTAAGTATGTTTTTATGAAAGGTAAATACACCTTATGTTTTTATGAAAAGTAAGTATGTTTTTATGACAAGTAAGTATATCTTATGTTTTTATGAAAATGTTTGGATCATTGCTATGAAATCAATCTCACAAGATTGTTATGAGTTCCATATGATATGTTTATGATTATGCTAAGGGGACCGGAGTTTAGTAGCGCTACACATAAGAATTCTTGCCATTTAAGTTCGGTAAAATTCTTGTGTCTCCCTATGTTTATGAGTATTTCGATCCTATCCTATGTTATGATGAAAATGATCCATATGCTTTCAAAAGAAAATTTATGCTTGGTATACTTACTGGGATTTTATAAATCTCACTCCACGATATTTACCATTTTCAGATAATTGAAGGTTCGAGGCGGTCAACATGGAAGTGGCAAAAGTGGTTAAGATTGATGAGATAATTATGTTGAACTTTATGTAAGAAAATTATGTTCTATTTTTATTCACAAATAAAATTATGGGATTCTAATTATTCTTTTGAATAATTTTACATTACTATTTTTAAGTCTCGATAATATGATATGAGTCACTTTTAGTGGCACTCGAATGGTCGAGAATTCGGGTCGTCACAATATCAAACACAACCTAACACAAAGGTACATGATTCATATGTAGTTATCTTTAAATGTATTACAATTTTGAAAAATTGGATGCCAATTTCACACTCCAGTAGTGATGTGTTACGGACCCTCGACAATCGGAGTCATAGCAGGCTTGACGGGAAAATTTAATATTCAATCCAAAACAAGAATTCAACAGGTTCGACGAGCTTTGAAGATCAAACCGTGTCGAAAAGAACCAGAAAATTAAGCAGCAGGCCTTTTACTGCCGTAACATTTGGAATTACGGTCGTAACACAGTAATCGCAAATTTGAGCAGAACCTTCATTACGGTCGTAAAGAATATGGTCACGGCCGTAAGTCTTAAACAGAAAGTCATTTTCGGCCGTAAATGAGTTCATCACAGCTGTAAATCTAATTTTCCGGATTTTTCGGGGAATTTGATTATTTTTCCGTTTTTTAATTATTTGTTTGCCTATTTGAGAATTTTAGTCTAATTAGAATTTTATTTTGAGTAAATTAACGACTATGGTTTTATTTTACTTATTTATACGGTTTTTCCATTCATTGTAATAGACTTTGATTTTGATATAACAGTTTTTATTGAGGATTCAATAAAAGATATAGGTGGATTCCTATATTTTCGAACTTATCAAGAATATTTCTTGTGGCGTTCAAATACCGAACTTAACAAATATTTCTTGAGAATATTTGTGGCGTTCAAAATCAGAAACTTATCAAGGAAGTTGGGCAATTCCCCGTGGCGTTTAGAAAGTCGTGGTTCTTTATTTCGCATCGTCGAGCCATCGCGTCGTGAATATCGGGTTATGATTCATCCGTCCAACCACAACCTGAGTTTGGAACTTTTCGACGTTTCTTCCGCGCTTCGAACCTCATCATCTGGTATCAGAGTTGGACTCTGAATTCAGGTTTTTCTATCCAGTTTGATTTTTATGTTTATCATCGAGTCTCATAAAAATCATCCATATCTTGTTGAGTGTTTTGTTTTCAGTTTTTTTTTTTGCGTTCTTCTTGTTCTTGAATTTGTTGAGTCTTTAATCCAGAAAATCGTTCCAACAAAATTCAAAAGTGTTTATTTTATTTAATTCTTATCCAAATCCTGTGCCTTTATTTTGTTACGTTCGTGTCGAATTTTCGGATTTATATATTAAAAAAAATTATTTTTTTAAATTTATTTCTTTCGAAAATTCATCCATTATTCAAAAAAAAAAAATCATTCCAAAATTCAAGAACCACTTTCTTGAGTTTCTTTAAAATTCTTGGTATTCATTTCCTTCCAAGTCAATAAAAGTCATTCTTGCTATTTGATATCTAAATCCTCTTCATTCTTGAATTTTTTTTAACGTCACATAAGGAATGGATTATGATCCGGGTTTTTTATTCCAAATTAGATGTTATGTGGATCATAAGGGGTGCAGTTTGGCGATTGATGGAAAGTGCTTTACTAATTTCGTTAGTCGCACCGTGGTTGAAAAATTAGGATTGTCCCTAAAACCACACTATAAACCTTATAGGATGATGTGGATGAGGGAGTTTGGGAATTTCAAAGTAACCAAACAAGTTCTAGTACCTATCACCCAGGGAATGTATAGTGAGGATGTATGGTGTGATGTAGTGCCATTGAAATCTTATCATATTTTATTGGGAAAACCTTGGAGGCGTAGGAGGGAGGCTGTTTATGATATGATTATGCACATATACAAATTCATTAAGAAAGGGAAACACATGTGCACTATATGGGTTGACATTAGAGGAAGTACTTGAGGATTCACGAAGGGTAAGGAAGGAGAGTGAAAAGTGGTGTAATATGAGGCATCGTGGGGATAAGGATATTGATAAGAAGGAGGGAGAGTTGAAATTAAAAACAAATAAACAAACTCCAAAATTTGATGAGGAGAAGGTGGAGTTGGGTAGTGGGGAAGCGATTAAGAATGAAATTGTTGATGATGAGAGGAATGAATTGGGAGTTGAGGTGGAAGTTCAAGATTTGAGTGTTGAATTGGAAGATCCACATTTGGGTAGTGATGAGGTAGTGCACGAGCATGGTGATAAAAGTGTGGAGTTAGGAGATGTGGTTGAGTTTGAAGATGAAAAATTTGAACAAAAAGTTGCAAAAGAGAAAAGAGGAGAAGAGAAGAGCCTCGTGGTTCAAGAAGTGGAGTTGGTGGTGGTTTATCATGAATATAAGGATTCATACCTTATACCTCATGAAGCTAACATGTCCCTCCCCATTTTGTTTAAATCTTTTTTGCAGGTTAATTATGTTTGGAAGCTTCAACCACACTACGTATGGAAAAGGGAGTTCAAGCTCCATATCTTCCATGTTTTCCAATCAAAGGAGCATAATTTATTGAACTCATGGCATGGAAGTAGAAATTTTCCGTTTGATCTAGGAGGTGAAATGAAACAACATGAACAAAGCTATGATTTGGGACAAATCATCCTAAAGAAGGAGAGTATGATGTGTTACGGACCCTCGACAATCGGAGTCATAGTAGGCTTGACGGGAAAATTTAAATATTCAAGCCAAAACAAGAATTCAACAGGTTCGAAGAGCTTTGAAGATCAAACTGTGTCGAAAAGAACCAGAAAATTAAGCAGCAGGCCTTTTATGGCCGTAAGTTTTAAACAGAAAGTCATTTATGGCCGCAAATTTGAGCAGAACCTTCATTACGGCAGTAAAGAATATGGTCACGGCCGTAAGTTTTAAACAGAAAGTCATTTACAGCCGTAAATGAGTTCATCACGGCCGTAAATCTAATTTTCCAGATTTTTTGGGGAATTTGATTATTTTTCCGTTTTTTAATTATTCGTTTTACTATTTGAGAATTTTAGTCTAATTAGAATTCTATTTTGAGTAAATTAGCGACTAGGGTTTTATTTTTCTTATTTATACGCTTTTTCTATTCATTGTAATAGACTTTGATTTTGATATAACAGTTTTTATTGAGGATTCAATAAAAGATATATGTGGATTCCTATATTTTCGAATTTATCAAGAATATTTCTTGTGGCTTTCAAATACCGAACTAATCAAATATTTTTCTTGAGAATATTTGTGGCGTTCAAAATCAGAAACTTATCAAGGAAGTTGGGCAATTCCTTGTGGCGTTTCGAAAGTCGTGGTTCTTTATTTCGCATCGTCGAGTCATCGTGTCGTGAATATTGGGTCATGATTCATCCGTCCAATCACAACCTGAGTTCGAAACTTTCCGGCGTTTCTTCCGCGCTTCGAACCTCATCAAGTAGTGCCTTTTGGCCAAAGATAGGAGTTACCGAGAAGAAGTAATAGACAGAAAAATTAATCCCCAAAGCATAAGCAAAGTACTTGATAGAACCAGAAGTTCATTGTCAACAATAATCCGCACGAAGTAGCCATGGACAACGGTATCCAACAATATCTCTGTCCTTAAATTGTTAGAAACATCTGGTTTGGAATTGAAGGATTTAGATGTGGGATTGATTAAAATTGTGAGCGAGAAATGTTTAAATAAATTTCCAAGGAAAAGAGAGAAAAAAGCAAAGTGAAAGCGGAGAGAGGAATACAATATCACCTAGAATTGAAAATAGTTGCCCCCGACACATCTCCTAGTGGTAAAGGGAGGGTTGTTAAGTGCTCAGCTCGTTCAGGTGCAGATTTTGAATCCTGAAATATTTGATTTGCTTTTTGTGAAAAACGGAAGTTATTGAGAATTGTCCATGCTTACTTAATCTCTCCACCCTGGTCCCTAGGAGGCATAACTTGAATTTATAATCTCGAACCAATGGTCTTGGAAGTGATCGGTTCGGACGAACCAATGGTCTTAAAAGTGGTCGGTTCGGACCATCAGGGTGTGGGAACATCTTTTTTTTTTTTTTTTTTCGAAGACATTTTGTAAATAAGTATTTATCTATCAAGATAGTTGAAATTAAGTATACATTCTAATTAATCCATTTTTCAACTAAACATTATCAAACTGAACCGGCCCAGACGGGTGTGCAGAAAGGTCCTCAAATTGACCGTTGAAACCGCTGGGATTGACCGGGAAAATGGCTTCGATCGTGGTGGTAACAGACACTGACGGTGGCGACCGCACTCCTCTACTTCAGAACTCATCACCTGAGGATTCGCCGGGAGATGTGAAGGTTAGATGCGGAGAAACGGTCTCTTCGACGACGTCAGTGGAGGAGCCGTCAGATAAATCATCGTCTAATATTTCAAATAATCCCAAAGAACGACTTGTCTCTCTCGACGTTTTCCGAGGCATCACTATCGCGGTATGTCACCTGGATTGTATTCATTAAAACTGCGCTATCAAAATTATTTCATTGCGTTCTCTAATTTCAATGCCGCTGATGAAAGTGTTTAAGAGTTCTTTTGTTTTTATCTCGTATGCATATTTTTTTTTTGGCAGCTGATGATTTTAGTTGATGATGCTGGAAAAGCTTTTCCATCGATAAACCACGCACCATGGTTCGGAGTGACCATCGCTGACTTTGTGATGCCGTTTTTTCTATTTGGTGTTGGTGTCTCTGTGAGTCTCGTGTTCAAGGTACTGACAATTCTCACTTAAATTCTATTTATTCTTAATAAGGAAGGAATTTTTTAATGCTCGAACTTGTCAATGTAAAGAACGAGATAAAAGGGCAAACATGATTTCCCAACATAAAACCTTTCCGAACATCGTAGTTGTAGTAAATGGTATTATATTGATGGTGTTTTTTACTTCAGTTCAGAGTGGATGTCACTAGTGAGTAGTGCTGAAGCTATTCATATTGTTTAACTCAACTTGTAAAGGTGTGCTCATGTTTTCTACACAGAAAGTACCTAACAAATCAGCAGCTACAAAGAAAGTTATATTGAGGACCATTAAGCTTTTTCTCTTGGGAGTAATTCTTCAAGGTGTGTGACATATTTATATTGTTTTGTGGAACTGGAGAAACCAGATACAAACTATATAAGGGTTACACAATATGTTTAGACCACTCAAATTGTGAAACGCATATTGTTCACAAACACGCGTTAAGAAGAGAAGAAAACGGGTTTGTCATTTTAGTTACATAATCTTTTAATATTTGCTAATTATGTGCTTAGGTGGGTATTTCCACGGGCGCGGCCATTTAACTTATGGGGTAGATGTGGAGAAAATACGATTGATGGGTGTGCTGCAGGTTTGATGACTTGCCTATACCTTTGTGGTTGTTCTTGCAGTATGATCTTATGGGCTATTGGTGTAAACCAAATATCCTCCTCTATGTTCATAATTTTAATTCTTCTCTTTTTTTCAGAGACTTGCTATTGTTGCCTGATGTCTCTTTCTATATTACCTGCTGATGAACTAGTAACTTTGGGTCTCTTTTGTTTTTTCCTGACCTCCTGGCTTGCTGCATATTCGTGTCAGACAATGTTTTATCCCAGAAACATAATAGGCGAATTTTAAATTTGAAACCTCTGATTTTTATTTATTTTTTATAAAAGGAAGAAGTTTTATAATCTGTTATCTTAGGCCTGCTATTTTGCTTGCATAGGGTTTTTGTAGATTGAGATTTTCTTAGGAATTTTGCTGATGCTTTTTTCTTGTAGAGGATTGCAATTGGCTATCTGCTTGCTTCAGTATTGGAGATTTGGCTTATTTATAATACTGTCATTGATTCAGCAGTGGCATTTGTGAAGAGATACTCTTTCCAGTTGTGAGTATCAGTATTCTATACTTCCCTGTATTGTAAGTTATTAACTGTTCAACATAGGACATTTTACCCCTTTAACTTATATTTTTACAGCTGGAAACCTTGTTGGTTTTTAAATTTAATTATATTCACTTCTTAACTATTAATTGTGATATCATGCAGAGCAGCGGCAATCTTACTAGGTTTAATATACATGATCCTGCTCTATGGCCTTTATGTTCCAAACTGGACCTTTGAAGCCTCAACTCTAAGCATAACCTCCTCAACGTCACCATTTAGAGTTGGTACTCAAACTGTAAGTCAAGCACATTATTCTGGAGCGCTTTTGGGAATATTTCTATTGATCCGTGTTTCCTCAGGGTTCATGCTAGTAGAGTTTTAAGTTCAGTATTTTGAAGTCTTCTGTCTGAATTATGACTACCCTTTGCACCAATTGGCTTTTGAACCTCTTACAGTGGCCTAGTTAACATTGTGAGGAATTCAAAGTCGCAATTTCTTTACATCATCTCTATGCTCATTTAAAAATGTTGTAACACACTTTAGATTATCAGTTGATTGATTCAACCCTTGTTGCTTGGAAGTATAAACACTAAGGTGGCGTTCTATTTGTATTTTATTTTGTATTTTCATTTTCGAAAATGTTTTGTGTTTTGTGTTTTCATTTTTGTTTTCAAATTTGTTGAAAACGCGTTTGGTTTGTCATTTCTGAAAACTGTTTTTGAAAATGAAAAGCTGGAAAACACGTTCTTTTTGAAATTTTGCAGAACACTATTTAAACTATTTTTAATTAATTTGTTTGCAGAATACTACTAACTCCAACTCAAATTTCCTTTCACAATACACTAAAAATATGGTTACATGCAACACACTAATGTGAGCATTAAGAGTCTATATTAACACAGCTTGGTCAGGTTCGGGACTTGAGAAAGCTCTACTTCTATTAAAATCCAGAAAATGCAAGTTCTTTCAAAACCACCAGAGTCCATTTATCATTGCATTTTTTGAAATATAACAACAAGAATTCTCATTTAATTTTTTTTTTTTTTTGTAATGTTGATATTGAATTCAATAAAACTTTATTTAAACTAAGTCCCAAGTTAGGATAATTCTAAAAAAAAAAAAAAAAAAAAAAAAAAAAAAAAAAAAAAAAAAAAAAAAAAAAAAATCTTTATTTAGGCTTAGTTCCAAGTTAGGATAATTCTAAAAAAAATAAAAATAAATAAAAACTTTATATTAAGCTTAGTTCTAAAAAAAAAAAAAAAAAAAAAAAAAATATAATTCCCAAAACGCGTTTTCCGCGTTTTGGACATTTTTTGTCGAAATATACACAAAACGCCCAAAATGATGTTTCGGGCGTTTTCCGTTTTGTATACATTTTTTTTTTTTGTTTTCCAAAATGCGTTTTCGAAAATGGTAAAGAGAACACGTTTTTAACGTTTTCGAAAATAAAAACAGAAAACGACCTCAAAACAGCAAAGAGAACAGGGGCTAAAAGTCCATTGGAGCTTTATTTTAGCAACTAATTCTTTGAAATGATAGTAGGAATATGATTTCAAATATACTTGTAGTAACTCAAGTTTGAAGCGAACATGTTATCTAAAACCCAATAGATTCTTTGTGCTGAATGCCTAGAAACCCGAACACATCATTGTATTTTATCATATTTAATAACCATCCATTCCGAATTGTTGAGTGTGGGTTATATCTGCTTTTGTCTTGAAATGCCAGTGAATATGTTGTGCGATGGAAATGTTTAACTGATAAATTTGGTTTTCTTCATGATTCTTACCGCAAATTGATTCACGTCTATTTATTAGGTTCAATGTGGAGTGAGGAGCAGTCTCGAACCTCCTTGCAATGCTGTCGGCTTTATTGATCGATTTCTACTTGGTGAGCAACATCTGTATCAACGTCCTGTGTACAGAAGAACAAAGGTTGCACCTTCTGGCTTCCTCTCTTTTCTTGCACTTTTCTTTTCCCCGTGTTTGGTGGTTCTTGTACACTTAACAATTATATGTGTCTTATTTTTTTTTTTATTTGTTTCTACATATTATTGTTATATGTACGTTGTTCTCTACAGGAATGCAGTGTCAACTCTCCAGATTATGGACCTCTACCACCAAATTCACCAGCATGGTGCTTGGCTCCGTTCGACCCAGAGGGCATCCTAAGGTTAGGGAATAAACATTCTGTTTCTCCGAGTACTGTCTTTCAGATAAACCAGAGTGTCCATCCTGAAACTCTGCAAACGATTGAATATAGAGATCCAATACCTAAATTAGGCTTCAACCTTCTGCAGTTCATGCGGTGTTAAATGGATAGAAGCGAATAATTTTCATGAGTAAAGCATATTATTGTAGTGCATATACTGTCGTATACCTGCAGTCCTCTAACATCTACTATAATGCAAAACGCTGTAAGCTAAATTTATTGATTATGAAGCTTTCGTAGGAGGAGTAACGTGTTCTCTTGGTGGATCCATTTGCTGAATATACAATTAGTCAATTATTGCTGGCATATCATGGAGGATGGTGTCTTTTCCATTATATTACATAGTGGTGTCATATCTGGGAAATGATATCATCCTTATAATTTAGTTTGTCAAACTAAATAACCTGGCTCTATCTAACTGATCCATTGTTCTGAGTTCCTAGTTATTGATGAATTTTACCTTGATGTTTGGTTGGCTTACTGTTTGTTTCCTATCGAACAATTTTCTAGCTCGTTGATGGCTGCCATTACATGTTTAATCGGATTGCATTATGGGCACATTCTTGTGCATTGTAAGGTAACATGTTTTTTTTTTTTTTTGTTTCCTGACAATATGGCTATGAACACTTGAGTTTCTTTGTAAGTGTACTATAACTAAGTTTTTTATCCTGTACTCTCCACTTTTTCCCTGCAGGACCAGACGCAGAGGGTAATTTTATGGGCAATATCGTCGCTCCCTCTGTTAATCTCTGGTTATCTCTTGAGTGTTGTAGGTATGTTGTCTTTCTTGGAGTATCTTTAGATTTTATGTTCATCCGTGTCTATATTTCTTAGAAATAGTAGTAACACATTTTTTATATTTTCAGGTGTTCCTTTTTCTAAACCACTATACACATTAAGCTATATGTTAATCACAGCTGGAGCATCAGGAATTTTTCTAACCATTATTTTCTACATAGTGAGTTCAATCTTAGAATAGTTAATTCTATTTTCCCCACATTTACCATATGATTTTTAAACATTTTTTCTCATATTTAAATTGAACTACACAATCCAGGTTGATGTCAAACATATTAGGAAGCCGATGGTAATATTTCAGTGGATGGGAATGAATGCCCTCATCATTTATGCTCTGGCTGCTTGTGACATCTTTCCAGAAGCTCTGCAAGGTTTCTACTGGCGTTCACCTGAAAACAACCTGGTATTTTTCCTGAATTTTCTAGCTTTTGGCATTAGGGCCATTGTTATCTGCCTAAAGAGATGGCTTTAGAATTTATTATTCAAACATAAATCCTGGAAAATCTTCATCAAATTGGTGTCAGGGGAGTTGAAACCTTGTCCAACAGCGCACACACTGTAGATCTTTATAATGGCGTCTGATAAGGGTTGACATTGAGTCCTTGGCATGCAATTAGACGTGAGAAAGCTTGTTGCTATATCAAAAAGTTTTAATTATCAACCTCTTTACATGGGAGAGATAAAGTTGAAAGAGATAACCTCATATAAGAAGTCGATTGTAATCTCTTTTCAAAATGAGGAAAATAGATCTTATAGTACATTCGTTCTATAGTCACGGTTAGGAGTTAATTTGTACTCTCACAGAGGCGGACAGCCCTTGGTCCCAAGGGGTGTATCGGTTCCCTGAAAGGTCTTCTAGAACTCATTAGAGACCATGGACTTAATTATCATTCAATTATGCCCTTCAAATTTTATGCTTTGTCCCCTCCATACACGAAAGGCATGTTACTCCTTTTTACATTATCTAGTTAGGTGAGTTTAGAAAACCAAACTTATTGAATTGTAGTTTGAAATTTAAAGCACCTGAATTTTATCTTCTATTTCATCGGATCATGTAATTTGTTTGGCTAACTGTTAGTGTAACATGGTGTGTAGGTAGATTTCTCCGAAAAGCTATTGCAGAAGGTGCTTCATTCCGATAAATGGGGTACATTAGCATTTGTTTTGGTTGAGATCTTATTTTGGGGTTTAGTTGCTGGTTTCCTCCACAAGAAACGCGTATATATAAAATTATAAGGTCCCTTGTAGGCAGTTTTCTTTTTAATCATTGAAGACCAAGAAAATGCCAGAGGTACCCTCAAGGGTATGATAACTTTAGTGTTCTTCATGAATTCTGTATGTGAATTGATTGTAAATATTTTCTATTATCTTAAACAGTAATGAGGAGCTTGAAATGATAACTGGGGTGTTCATAGTATTGCTTTATTGCATAGCCTTCATTTTAAGTTCATCCCCAATTCATTATTGAATAGACAACTTAAATGGCCTTGGATCTTCTTGATATATCATGGCCAAGTGTGGAACGGCTTGGGGAAAAGTGAATGGGAGCAAGGCAACTGTTAAGAGAGAAGCCTTTTTATCTTGCTTTTACCTAGACTAGACTAGATAAGATATGATATGAGACAAGGAATAGATTTTAGAGAAAATTGCATCATTTGTCCCCCAACCTGTTATTCGAGTAGAAAATTGGTCCTCGCCCTTTCAAAAGGATGGTGTAGTTCCAAATTCTTCATCATAATTGCACGCGATCTTCTTGAAAACATCCAAGAAGGCCGCTATTACTTTTTAAAACTCCTATGACTTTTTGGTGTTACCCCTTGAGAAACACGACTCCGTCGTCTTGGCTGACAATTTTGTGTCACATAGCGGATTCTTGCGGTTGTCCGAATTGGATAGGTTTATGTGATCTTAAATCAATTCTTATGTTTTTCATTGGTTCCTCATAAACCATGTAATTGTGAGACGGTGTCCTTCATATTGCAATGAAGATCTCTTTTCTTATCGTGGAATTTATAGCTTTGCTTGTAGAATCATATTTTTCAATTTATATTCGATTCATTAAGAGTTGTCATTTTCATCAAAACATAGGGATAACTTTTCATTGAAAAATTAAAACACTAACTAGTGGTCACAGTAGAAGGAAGGTATCCAAGGATTGGCAATCACTTTAGGTATATATTTTCTTCTTTACTTTTATTATAAATTGCTTGCAAAGAGTGTCTTTCGGCCAGCAAAACTTTACTTCAAAACTCATCCATCCTAACTTTTCATCCCACCATTGTCCCCATGACGTAACCATGCAACGTAATCTTATCGTGTCGTGTCGTGTAATATGTTTTTTTGAGTCATTTTATTTAAAAGTTTAAACTGTTAGTTTTAATTATATCTTCAATACCCCTCTTTATATGAAAGTCGGATGAATTTTTTTACATTTTCTATAAATGACGACTCTTACTCGAGCTTTATTTATGCTTCGATATTATGTTGAACCACCTATTTTACGCTCTTAGCAAGGCATATATAAATCCAGCCAATCTCATGTCCTTGTAAACCGTGTTCTCTTCAACCAAGTTAAGAATTCCAATCCCAAAAGCTTTTTGTATGGCCACTTCTGAACAAGAAATCAACGAACATTCTGATACCTGTGATAGCTGCCATTGCCACCAAAATGAAGCTCAAAAGGGAAAAGCAAAGGGTGAATCTCACATGGGGAAAGCAATTGCACACAGAGCAGTTTATGGTTCAAGCCATCGAAGGGGAAGAAGTACAAGGCTCAGAAATAATAATGTCAAAACATTGCCAAGTAGGCTAAGCAAAGTTTCCATTGCTGATGAACCTGAAAATTAGTACTGTATTCTTGATTTTCCAAGAGCTTGAATTTGATGCAATATCCTTTTTTAGTTTCATAAATTTTATAGTGATGAAATTTTATCGTAAAGTTTTCGTAAGATCAAATCAATAGGATAGTCTTACTCTTCTCCTCTTCTCTGATAAGAGTTTCATTTTCGATGCCGTAGAACAAGAGCTAGATGTAGAGTATCGTTGACTCAAAAATAGCGGTGACATTCTTACCATCGAGAATAGCGGCTTCTTTTAGCCAATAGGCCTGGTGTTAGTCTATGTACGCCCTATGGGCGCTTGGCCGAGTCACGGCATGGGAGGGCAGAAACACGTATGTCGTGTTTTCCACGTACCACGGTACTAGGCTGCTCGAACCTTGGCAGCAGCGGGTTGTGCACCGACAGCACAGAGACCAGAGTTCCTTACTAAACTTCATGAATGTCTCTACTAACTCGACTTGCATAGAAGAAGAAGAAGGAAGAAGGTAACAACAAAAAAAAAGAGGAAGAAGAAGGAAGTCAAACTATTTATGACCCACCCCCCATGTGAGGGGGGTAACACCAAGTGGTAGAATGGGTTAGGTAGAATAACATGATTCAATATTTATTCATTCAACTTCATCAGAAAAACCACTCCTTTAAACTTCTAAATAAATCTAGCCTTCATTTATTGATTTCCATCTTTCGATCTAAACTTAATGCATAAATATTTATTCTCTAATAGATAAGTCATTATTGTTAGCTACAAAAAGTGTGGAATAAATAGGCCATGAAATGTATTAGGTGCAAAATTTGAGGCTTTCCCCTGTGAAAGCAGGGGTGTTTTGAAACCTCGTTTGTTGGTAAAATTGAGTGATGAACTGCTCGGCTTTCACATCGATCATTTCGTCTCCAGTAAGGGAATCGAATACCTCATCATGATCACCTTCCTTCATGTCACTCTCGACAGGGTTGTCGAGTTCACAAAGGTTAGTTGCGGAAGCATATTGGCTCATGGTATCACCTGATAGGTAGGAAGGTGTTGGAGAGGCACCTGAGCAGATAATTTCCTTGGAAAAGGGCGAGGTGGATGGAAATGGTGGTGGCGGCGGCGGCAGTGGTCGACGATCATCGTTGTCATCGTCATCTTGGAGATGCAAAGGTCTCATTGATCCCACACACTTCTTCCAATTTCCATTTGAAACATGGTTGGATTTAGTTATCTTTTTAGGTTTGTCATTGGATCGATTCCTGAACATGAGGAATGCCACTTTGACAAAGTTGAAGGCTCGTTTCTTCGGCTTCTTGATCTCATTGTTATTATTGTTGTTGTTTTCCATACCACCACACCGCTCCAACGGCTCCTGTCTCTCCCTACAAAATGCAGGGTCGAGATGGAAGAAACGAGCGCTACTTAATTTTTTTTTTAAATAAATTCTTGAGTGTGTACCTCTTGAATGGACATGTACTAATAAATATTCCTTAAATTCACATAAATGGACTACTATGTCATCAAAACTAATAATTGAAATGATACAAGGATCAAGGACATTTAGGTGATTTCAAGTGAGAAAATGTACAGGCCAGTGAATCAAACGAAAGAATAGGTGAATCTTGTGGCTAGATTCAATTAATTTGATGCCACAAGAGATGTCCTCCATTTTCTCCAACCCAATGGTCAAAAACAGAGGAGTTCATTACAAATTACTAATCAATTTGATAAAGATGTCCTATGCCATTTATTCCATCATTTTCAAAATACTCTTTCGTTCTATCATAAAATGAATTTGATAACGAAAGTGGGGTGGGGAAGATTGTTAAATCAATCGAATTCCTTGGACCACTCCTCGATGATTTTGGTACCAAATCTACATTGAAAAATAGAGTACTATTATACTATCAGAGTGTCTTTGTTTGGTGGCTGCTCATTTATAAACTAAGAATTTGATATTTTCAAGATAAAATATGTGGTCGAAAAGTGATTTTAAAAAGTGTACGGGATTAAAAAGTGGTTTGAAGAAATATATAAACAATTACTAAACACTTGGTAAATAATAAAAATAAAAAATGTTATTCATTGAAAAGTGATATGCTTTAGCATGTGTTCGGTAACATTGTTATAATTAACATTTATAAATATTACAATTTTCAATATTTTTTTTAACCACACACGTTTTTTTGAAATCGCTTTTTAGCCACGTATTCTTTCTAGAAAATACAAATAATAAAAAATATAATGGCGACTACAACCGCCAAACGGAGGCTTAGCCACATAAAATCCACTAAGCTTACTCATAATCCACATGTGGATGTACTTAGGGTTCTTGTTAGACTCGGGTCAATTGAGGACCCAACTCATTGATGGTAAAAACTAAAAACTGCATTGTTGTTTCTCAACCTTTAATACCCTATTAAGACAAGTTGGGGGCCTTAACTTTTCTAGAACCCCAAGATTATGCTTTGTACATGTTCGTCTTTAAAGAACATTTTCTATGTCGGAATGAGCTTGCCACTGAAGTTACTGAGGAGGATGAAGATTACTTATCTGTCCCATATAAGTTTACACTTGTTGGTAAATTCTTTCGCCGCAAGCCTCCAATCACCAACGTACGTAATAGCTTTTTAAAATTTGGATTTCTTTGTGATTTTGGCATTGGGCTTATAGATGCTCATCATATATGGACTTGACTCATGAGGATGACTATGCACGGCTATTTCTTAAGCCATCTTGGTATGTTGGGGGATGCCTCATGAGGGCAAACAAATGGACACCAGAATTTTTCCCTGAACACGAGTCCCCCCATTGTTCCCGTATGAGCATCCTTTCCATTACTTCCGATTCATTTTCGAGCCAAGAGATTTTTGTATGCACTTGCTAGGGTCATGGGGTGGGGTCCCACTGCGTATTGATGAGGCCACCACAGATCTTCGTAGGCCTAGTGAAGCTCGAGTTTGTATTGAGCTTGATTTGGAGTGTGAGCTTCCACATCGGATTTGGGTTCAGAGACAAAAATACCCTGGGTACTGACAGCCAGTAGTTTATGATAGGAAGCCAGATTACTGTCTTAGGTGCAGGGCTATAGGGGCATTCATATGTTCATTGTCAGATTGGGAGACCACTAGCACCAGCTCACCCTACACCACCAGCACCTACTTCTACGCCAGAAGTTACAACACCACCTCCCATATAGAAGAAGAGGTGGATCCCAGTTTCAACAGCCCCCTCTTTCTTTTCTACTACTTCCACTGTAGCACCTTAAGTCACTCAATTTATACCATCAGAGACAGAGACTGCACCCATACCTACAGAGGATATACCAGAGTCCACAACACATATTCCGAGGCTCCTATTGAGGTATACAGAGGCTGCACATACCATTCCTACATCTACTGAGCCCATTTTAGTAGCATTTCCTATCATATCTGAGCCTCCTCTACAGACTCCTATTGAGGTAACTCATATCTCTATCACTCCTACACCTACTAGTATTGTACCTGCTATAGAGGCACTACCCACATTTACTACACAGTACACACTAGCTTCCCACCACTTCAGAAACAATACAGTCTTTTCATGGGTCAGTAGGGACAGTTCCACAACTTCTTGCACATCGTCTACTGATAGAGGTACAGAGAAATCAAAGATCAAACAACTTTTATTAGACCATTTTAAGGAAAAACATTATGAAAATTACATTTTCCTTGAGATTTTCCTTTGAGGACTTGGTCGTAATCTTTTTGGTGAGGAGAAAGCTCCTCAGATTTCCATCGCTCAAACTTCCAAACCGTCACCTACTCCTACCCTAGGGTAGGATAAGGTGAAGGTATAGATCTAGAGTGATATTGATGGGATATGTCTGGGCAACTGCATGCAAAACATCGAGGTAGACTTCTCATCACCTATTGGAGCATCTTCATTTGGATCACTCACACCACAGGTCCTTGTAGTCACTACACCAGCTGCATCACACACGAGCCCCACTTTGAGATCAGAGGTACCTGCTTTTCATCCATCCAGTAGTGATCCTTCACCTAGGCGGTCACATTTCACCAGACGAGATCATTTACCGACGAGACGGTCACGATGTACGACTCGCTCTATGTATCACTCTGAGCATAATATGAGGATCATGCCCCCATGAGTTTCATTAAATTAATGTTTTAAACATACTCCTTGTATTTATTATTTTTTCAAAAGTTCGTAATTTAGAATTTGAGTGTTTGTCGCTCTACTATTCACTGGAGATTAGATATATGTCGCCCTCAATTTTCTTGTTATCTAAATAAAAAAAAAAAAAAAAAAAAAAACCTTGTCTAAAACCCATCGACCAACTTGTATCATATTGAGATTCACCTATTAGTAAACAATAATTTATGAATACTTTCTTATCATATATAATAATAAGATTAAATTTTGTCACTCACGAGACCCGTATTAAACTTGTTGAAAAGGGATTAAAATTAATCCAAGTATATTTTTCCAATCTCCTCAGAAGAAGAATTAAGAAAAACATTATTTTTTTCACTAGCGCTTCCCTCCATATTATTATATTATTTTCCTTCATTGAAAACTGAAATATTTGGAATGCATCTAATTAATGAGTTAACTGTATAAAATAGAGAAGATAGATGTTGAGTAAAAAATGTTTATAAATTTTTAACACGGACACATAGCAATATCTCATTGATCATTTTTTTAAAAAGTAAATAATTTCGACTAATAAAATGTTCTTGTCCATCATTTTTTATTTTTTAAAAAAAAGGAGCAATGGAATGTTAATATGTCGATATTTATAAATAGTTTGTCAACTGGAGCTTGGAAAATATATTATGCTCAACTCACATGTTGTCACTACAAATTTATTGGGTACGTCAACGAAAGCCATTATCAGGTCAATTTATTGAGGTAGCATCAATTTGTATCAAATTATGTAGGCACAAAATTAATTAATTACTCCAATCACCAATGGCCCATCATTACCTATTTCCAGTTTTTTAATATTTTTTTTCTGGTTGACTCTCTGTAATAAGGGAAAGTTGATAGAAAAATTGATGAATAGCAGCATGTGCAGCAGCTACAGTCCATACTTACATCCAAAACGAATCTCAATATCTGGTAATGAACAACTGTTTCTTCTACTTCTAACCACCACCACATAAGAAAAAATAAAAATAACAAACTTTTACTTGAGATTGGATACAATTTGAAACTGAAAAATGTTTTCTGGACATTTTATTCTTTCTACTAATAATAATGAATAATAGAAATGAAAAAATTACATAGAGATAGAGCTAGCAATCCTCTTATTGGTTTCTTCTTCTTCTTCTTCTGATCTGCAATTTGTAGACCTCAAAACGAGGTTCGTAATTACAATAAAATAATAATAAGATTGATGTTTGGTTTTATTTTTGGAATTCAAAGGAAAAGGAGAAGAGAAAGAAAAATGGTGAGGGAAGAAACAGAGGAGCGAGTTTCCAGTTGCACGGATTTGGAGTCCGAATGAGGAGAAGCCGGTGTTGGGTTGTAATAGTAGAAAGGGAAGTATGGAAGAATAGGGTTAGGTGGTGGCGGAGTGGTATAACCATAAGGATTTGTAGGTGGATAATATGCTCCACCACCACTACTGGACGGTGGTTGATAATAAGATGGATTAGCCGGTGGCGGTGGTGAGTAGTAATATACACCTCCTCCTCCACCACCACCATTGGGTGGTGAAGGTGGAGGAGGACAATTGAGCCCACTTGACGGTGGCGGCAGAGACGGTGGTGGAGGAGAAAAAATGGGTTGACATGGATTGTCACAGGAAGAACACATTGTGCAGGAAACTTGGTCTTTCTCCAATGCAGTTACAGTTGACATTTCTTGAGAAAAATCACACAAGGAACTGAAAACAAGTGTAAACAAGAAGAGATGAAGAGAATCCATTGATGAAGGGGCTTGAAATTCTTGTTTAAAAAAAAATGAAAAAATCCACAGATTCTGATTAAATATGAAGGATTTAAAGTGTAATTTGGTGGAATGGAAAGGGAAGCAAAGTGGAAAAGAGGGTGGGTTAGTATTGGGAGCATGTGCAATATTAATAATAGCCGCTACATTCTTGCGTTTTATCCAACTAGTTGCACACCCGTGCATTACACGGACATATTCATTTGACAACTAAATTGTACTTAAACAAATGAAAATAGAAAAAAAAAAGTAATGTTGCAAGCACCCATTTAAATAGTAAAATTCATTCTTATGTCAATAATATTATAAATTCTGAAAAATAATATTTGTCGTTTCATTTTTTGTCTTTCCGTCTTTATCGTATATCAATATCTTCAGATCAGAACGATTTGTAATTCTAAAAATTGCTAAATACAATTGTCCATTACTAAACACCGACTTCTTCTGGAAGAGATCTACATGTGATAGTGATTGATCTAGACTTTTGTTGGTGGTCACATAAAATCTACGAAAAAGCGTAACGTGTAAGAATTGTTCACTGACAGTTGCATTCCTCAGCGTTTATAGTAAAATTTAGAACCCACAAGATATTGCAATGATATTTCAAGATATATTATCAAATGATTCAAATGCTACAACAAATCACTAAATTTTCAAATCTAACCACTATAAATTTATCAGATGGTTTCCTGTGAAATCTCATAGGCAAAGATATAAGTAAGACATAGATGGACCTTTAGCATGGTTGATCAAAGCTTCAAGAAGGGAAGATTCTTTCTGAATGTGAGATGGACAAGAATTCTTAAATCTGGAAGAGTTGTGTACACAACTTCTTTTCTTACTACCCTCATATCTCCATTTTCGGAGTGCCTCTTCAACTGCCAATTTATCTTTATTTGCCTCTTTAAATCTATCGCACGCTTCTTCCAAGTCCTGTTTGGCAATTTTAGCCTCTGTTTGTTAAAATGTTTTTGTTTAAAAATATGTTCTTTTATGTTTTCTAGGTAAAATGTGTTGTTGAAAAGTGGAGAGAGAAAATATGTGTGGTTAAAAAGTGATTTGGGGAATTGTGTGATAAAAAACATGTTTAAAAACTAATTTACCAAATAGAGGCTTAACTTCTTCATTCGCCTCTTCTACCTTTTTCAAGATTAATTAACAAATGTATTACTATCAGGCATCAACTCTTGACATCTACTTGTTGCTTAAAATCTGCCTTTGCCCTGTGACCACAACCAATCAAAGCATGTAAATTAAAGAGAGAGAAAAATAGAAAACAAATAATTATCTATAGACTGAACTCATACCAGGTGCTTCATCGTTAGAATAATAGCAAGTATAATAGAACCCATAACAAAAGGAGGCCACAAAAACTACAAAAAGAAAAGACAAATCAGTGATTAGAACATCTTGCATTGTTTCACATTGTAAAGGAGAGACAAATCATTTACTTAAATTTAGAATCAGAGAGACAAAAAGAACGGATGAATGCATGGAAAATTACAAGAGATCATATTATATAAATTTCATCTTGCATTGTTTCACATTGTAAAGGAGTAGGATAAAATTCCACCAATGCAGTATAAAGTCGAACAACATCAGACTAATCTATGTTAATTATATATGAAGTTTTTAAGTGAGTATGGTTAAATGAATTAAAAATTTACTGTAAAATAAATTTGAAGCAAGTTCAAGAAATTGGCTAGGACACTTGTGTTGTCACTTTGTTATATGGTAAATAAATAATTCTATTCTATTGAAAAAAATCAAATAAATCATAGTCATGTACGAACATATGCCCATGCTTCTGTACCACTTGTCATAATCTCCACCACAAACATGCACTAACACCACCACGATTTTTCCATAACCACCACTTCATCATTCTCCTACTCATCATTTTCATCATCAATACTATATCTATTGTCATCTACTATCCTTCTCACTCCTTTATTGAAAGAATTCCCCTTTTTACATCCAACATATCCAGATCTAATTGGTTTGCCTCTTCTCAACGCCCTGTTCATGAGATTAATACACTTTTACATAATACCCATTAACTGATGCCTCTCAACTAACATATTTTTCTTATATTCCTCCGTCAAAATTACAATTTGCATCCTATCTTATTTGACAAATAAAAAATTCCATGGAAATGCACTAAATCCTTCTTAAACCTAAGGCGTGCGAATCCACAATACTCCCCTGGACGAAAATATGTTTTCTCTATCTATCTTTTTCTACAACAGCAAGCTCAGTAACTCATGAATCACCCCAACACCAACACCCACACCACCACCACCAACAACTCTCTCCTAAATACCACTACAAAATATATATGGCAAATAAACACCACTATAGATTTCCATTAATGCCGCTACATATTTTCCATAAATTAATTAACATTGATAAATCTTGATTTCTTGAATAACCTCAATAGACATAGAAAATTCACATTGACACGATTCATTAAAGAAATTCAGCTAAATAAAAACGTGAAAAAATGAATAATGAAACTTAAAAAATGAAAAATAAGTGTAGTAGAGTACCTTTCACAATTTTTGTCTTCGCTGATTGGGAATTCTCCTTATTCTCAAGCTTGTCGGCAAGAATTGAACATCAGGCGGAATGTTGAAAGTGGAAGAGGTAGAGCTTTTCCTACCGTAGCTTTTCCTACAAGAATCTGCAGCACTGGTGCATTCATTGAATTGTGCGACAATGAGCTCCCAGCTCGTAGTCGTGAAGCATCGACCCTCCCGATGCCCGTAGTGATGGCTTCATCACAGCAGTTGTTGAAAAACGTGTGCTCATGCCTACCCCACTTGACGTTTTGCCTATCGGAGAGGGAGCCCTATTTTTTTCCCATTCCCTTAGAAGACTGGCTTCCTGGCGGAGGGCAGTCGTCAGTCTACCAGTAATAAAGAAATTAGCGTGGGTAAGATGGGGAAATGCAAGAAAGCTATGAATCTTGATCTAGGAAGTGTGACACTTACCAGAGATGCACATGTGTTCCCTGCATCGATGAAGATTGTTGTGGCTCCGGAGGAAGTCGTGTTTCTAAGATCTACGATGGGCGACACTTGAGAGGCTCCCAACATACAGACGTGTATGTATAGGGCGGAGAATTTTACATTGGTAGATTTGCAGAAAATTGATGTGGAGAAATTACAAATGCGGAGCATAAAATTATGTTGGAACAGTTATTGAACTCCGTTGAAGATGCATGGAAACTAGAGGTGGGAAAAAACCGACCCAACCCGTCGAATCCGTCCAAACCGACCCAACCCGATCGGTTTGGGTCGGTTTTTCATGAAAATTGGGTTGGGTTCGAATTTTTTTTTAAATTTTTTTTTCGGGTTGGGTCGGGTTGCGTGTTGGGTGACTAACCCGACCCGACCCACCCAAATAAAAAAAACTGTTTTTTTTTTTTAAAATGAATCTTTGACTTATTTAAATATTGATTGAACATATTTTAATTTTATTAGCAAGTGTTCAATTTATTGTATTTTTGGTTATTGTAGTGTACATAATTGATTTGAATTAAAGATAGATTCATGAGTTTTTTTTTTTTCAAAAATTTTACTAATTAGGCCAAAGCCCAAACCGACCAACCCGACCGAAATTTGGTGGGTTGGGTTGGGTTGGGTTTGAACTTGTAATTGGGTTGGGTTGGGTTGATTTTTTATCAACCCGACCGTGGTGGGTTGGGTTCGGGTTAGGCAAAAAACAGACCCAACCCAATCCATGCCCACCCCTAATGGAAATTGACCAACATGTTCTACACCCACTAATTCAACAACCGTTGTAAACCTGGAAAATTGGAGAAAAAAAATCAACCAAAAGAAACAGATTTTGTTGACTACTTGAATTGCAGTCAAAATTGCCAAAATCATTGTTGTTTTTATAAATATATAGATTATTATCATCAAGAGAGATAAAAATTGGAAATAATAAAAAATTCATGTGTATTTTCCAATATTTTTAGACCCAGTTCGACGATCCGATCTAAGGTTAGAGGATCGTTTCGAACATTAAAATAATATTAAAAGATGTTAAAAATAAAATAAAATACAAAATTCGATCAAACTTAGGTCCGGGTCAACTAGGTTTGACCAATCCAGATATTGTGACACCCGACGCGATTTATAGAGGTAGCCAAGCGTGTCAAAAAAATCAACCTAATTTCTTGATGTGTACATCTCTACATTTCTATTTTCAATCTTCATGCATTGAAGAATAAAACTCAAGGAAAAAAAAATACATAAATAAGGTGATTATAAATACAATTTTCAAAATTGAGATGAAACCTGTATAATTCTAAAAATTGGGTTGTAATTAGAATTAATTAATTAAATTAAATAATTAAAATAATTTATTAATTATATATATTAATGTCACAATATTATATATTTTAAGTCGCAAAATATAAAATTTTAAGGTCACGAATAATTTTAAGGTCACAAATTATTAAAATATTAAGGCACAAATTTAGACTTATTTTTAGGCCACAATAACAAAAATTTTTAGATCAATTTCAAAGCCACATATCATCAAATCAATATGTCACAAATGTCAAATTAAATTAATTAATAGAACCTGAAATATTTTTAGGTCACAACTTATCAAATTATTAAGTCACATTTATTTGATTTCCAAGTCACAACTTATCACTTATTAGGTCACAATTAATGTTTTAAACACAGTCTCAGCACAACTGCTGCAGCGGTGCTGCCCTCACCACCCCGACCTCCTCCACTAGCAAAACTCCGCCCTATCTCTACATTCTAATGCCCAAATCCCACTTCCTCCCTCACTACCATCATTGTCCCCATCGCTTCACGCTGACAACACCACCACTTATATGCAAAAAACACCACTACATCAAAGCACAACAACCACAACTACTAGATCAAAGTAGCACCACCACTAGGTCAAAGTTGAGAAGTCGCTGCTTAGATCTAGCAACAGCGTCGCCCATAACAACATCTACCACCACCTATCAATTTAAAAGAAGTTAGATCCAAAATAGAAGCAACAGCCCCGCTACAAGATTGAAGCAGCAACGTCGCTGTAAGATCGAAAACACCGCTGCAAAAACAAAGCAACGGTGTTGCTGCTTGTGCACGATGCAACAACGACATTGTTTACCTTGAAATCATAGCTGCCAAAGGGGGTCTTGCGACAATGTTCGATGCAGTGCGGGACTCTTGCGAGAATAGGGGTGTGGCCGCAACGGGGAAGGAGTGGAGTGGCGTGTCAAAGAGAATGGATTGTTGAGAGAGAGAGAGAGAGATATATATATATATATATATATATATATATATATATATATATATATATATATATATATATATTAGAGTTTGAAGTGGTATGGAATTGAAATTGGATTAAGTAATTAATTTAATTCTAGAATATTATTATAAACTTAAAAAATATGTTTGCCAATAATTTCCACAAAATTCAATTCAACTAGGATTGTCCATATAAATATCCTACTTTTAGGGATCAAATTGAAATTTACTTGAATTTTATAAAATTTAAAAATTACTTATAATAAAATCGTAAAAGCTGAAAAAGACTTCATAATCACATAAAGTATCACTTATAATACTTCTCAAATATGTTAGTATCACAGTATGATACTTATGATATTTTTCAATTTTTTTTTTAGTGTCAAGGAAGTATTTTTCAAATTTTTATATTTTTCAAATATGTTATTATCACAGTGTGATACTTATAACACTTTTCAATTTTTTTTTAATGATAAGGAAGTATTTTCAAATTTTTTTGAATAGTAAAAATCAGTTTTACCATCTAAAATAAGTAACTTGTACAATTATCCCATTTAATTACTCATGTTTAACTCCTTTACCACCAAAAGTAGGGGTGAATGTGGTTATATTTTGATGATTTTTGACATATTTTCAAAATAAATCATTTTTAAATATTTGGCATTTTTTCAAATCAAACCAAATCATTTCATTTTACAAACCAAACCAAATCATTTTTTTACAGTTTGGTTCGGTTTTAATCCACGATTTACCTATCGACATTATATAATATATTTTAGATGTCAATTAATTCATATTTTTTAATATATAAAGCTAAATTAGAAGTTAGTATAAGTTAACGTATACTAACATTATTTGATTCATTCTTTACCTCATTACCCTTGTATTAGATTGATAATAAAAGCATATTGATAAGTGAATAATTTCACTGAAATGTGGGAGTATGATTTTCAAAATATCAATTGTTGATATGTAATATACATCATTTGAAGATTTGATAGCTCTAGTCAAGGATTTGAGTTCCACTTCATTTTCAGCAGGTCATTGTAATTATGGCTTATTGTTGCATTATCTTGGTTAATTTTTTTGATTAGTACATTTTTTTACCTTCTGTGCATGTATGACCCAAATTGCATGTAGGAAACTTCTATACATTTTTTTTGAGATCATTACAATACAATGAAAACGAGAAAAGATATATATGAGAATTTTATTTCATTGTTAGATTTGACCTTTTTTTAGTTGGAAAAGACAAATTCAAATTAATAAAATTAATTAAAAGCGGTTTGGTTCGATTTTTTGCGGTTTTTGAAAATCAAAACCTAAACCAAATCATTTTAAAACGGTTTGGTTCGGTTTGAGAGAAAAGAAATCAAGGGTTCATGCAGTCTTAAATCAATAGTTTCAAACCAACAAGTTAGGTTCAATCTGCAGTTTCGCGATTCTTTTGTGCAGTCCCAACCAAAAGAACCATGTGGGCTTAGATATATGTAGAGGTGGGCGTGTGTTGGGTTTGTTTTTTGCCCAACCCAACCCAACCAAATTTTGGTCGAGTCAGACGGTTTGGGTTTTGGCCCAATTAGTAAAAAATCTTGAAAAAAAAAAAACTCATAAATCAATCTTTAACTCAAATCAATTATGTACACTACAATAACCTCAAATACAATAAATTGAATAATTGCTAATAAAATTAAAATATGTTCAATCAATATTTAAATAAGTTAAGTTTCATTAAAAAAAAAAAAACAGATTTTTTTAGTTGGGTTGGGTTGGGTTTTTCATCCAACCCGCAATCCGACCCAACCCAACTAAAATTTTTAAAAAAAACTCGAATTCAATTCAATTTTCATGAAAAATCGACTCAAACCGATCGAGTCCGATCGGTTTGAATGATTTTGACGGATTCGATCGATAAATGCTCACATCTAGATATATGAATTGATTTTCATTTCATTTAATGGGGCTTAACCCAAATAATATCCACACACATTAACCCGTGAATCCACCAACCGTTTATTGTATGTATAACCTACAAATCAACAATTCCCAACGCCCTTGTAATGTTTAGGCGGGAAAAATTAGCTTTCTTATGAACAGAAACCTAGTTTTCAAAAAAGATTCCGATGAATCAAAATTTGAAATTGAATTTTCTCATTAAAGCAGGACAATTTCCCTTCTCGTTTCACTTGCATTTCTCCCAGAAAATTCATCTATTCACAACAGCAATGGCAGTTTCAAAGAAAACTTCCAGTTCCACTTCATCACCTTCAAACCTCCACCCACCATACCTTCAGGTACTCTGTTTTTCAGTCTTTTCTTCAGATTTATTTCAAGATTTTACCGATCAATTTTTGTAATTATTTATTTTTTGGTTCAGATGATAAGTGAAGCTATTACGACAATGAAGGATCGCGCTGGTTCGAGCCAACCTGCAATAGCGAAATTCATCGAAGTGAATTACACTGCTAGTCTTCCAACAAATTTCAAGAAAATTCTCTCAGCCCAGTTGAAAAGGTTCGTGAAATCAGAAAAGCTTGTCAAAGTGAAGAACTCCTACAAGATCTCCCCTTCCGATAAACTGAAAAGGCTTGCAAATTCAGTTGAAAACAAAACCCAGATGAAGAAACCAGTCAAGAATATCAAAACAAAAACTCCCGGTTCTAAAAAAGAGGACTATGAAAAGGTGAAGAAGACCAAGAGATTGAGCCAGGTTAAAACTCCAGAGGCTTTGAAGAAGAAAGTAATAGGGAAAAAGAATGTAAAGGGATCTGTTACTGTAGGGAAATTGAGTCAGGTTAAGTCTTGTCTTCATCAAGTTCTTTATGTGTAGACTGAAATCAATTACTCATAAATGAGCGTTGAACATGGAATCTGGACTTGTTATATGTATTCATTCATTCAAACTCTTGTCTTGTTTTGTCTTGTCTTCAACAGGATAAGAGTCCCAAAGGATTGAATAAAAAGACTGCGGCTCCAACGAAGAAGGTGTCTCGTAAAACGGTTTCAAGGCGTGCTGCAAACTGAGCTCAAAATTGATGATTGTGTGGTAGCTTGATCTAGGAAAGTTAAGTATGTTCAAGAAAGAATGTGTTAGGTAATTGAATGGTTCTATTAGCGTGATTTTGGGTTTTCCTTATTTTAGGTAGTAATGTTGCAAGTTCTTGTTTAAGGTAATCTCTGTTAAGCTTCTTATGATTATGCTAAAAAAATTATAGTTAATATGTTTCATGCTTGATTTTGAGTATTAGGCTATTGGATTAGAAAAGTTGAAACTTGAAACACCATCATCAAATAGTTCCAATAGTCATAGAACATCAATTTGTGTGGTATATATATGTGACATTAACTCATAAATCTAATTAAATATGTTGTATGAGATTTATTTAATGGACCTATGATATGTTGTCACGTAACGTGGTATTTTAGCACTACTAGCATAACTCAAAACATCTTTCGATATGATGATCATTTGTGGTTATTAAGAATGAATTAAATCAAATGGTTTTATTTTTCTATCTTTCTGACTTGTTTTTATGGAACCAAGATTGAAAATATAGAACGGTTTATGAAAAATTCCTTGAAAATTTAAGGATTAATGATATATTATTAGAAATCAAATGAATTCTCATGTATGCTCTCAAATTTTTTAAATATAGTAAGAGTACGTTTGATTGCGAAGGTGGAAAATGAGTGGAAAGAAAATATTTTTTAAGGAATTGATTTTGTTTATGAACTATTTTCGTGGAAAATCAATTGAAAGTATTTGATTGATTTAATTTTTTTAACACGTGTACTTCATAATGATAATGTTATTTTTTGAAGAAAAAATAAATTAATTAACAACAAAATTAATCAAATGTGACGTAAATTTCTTTTCCGTGTAATCAAGAAAATATTTTCTCACCAAAAGAATGAAAAATTCTTTTCCAGGCGAAGCTTGAAAATGACTAGATTTGGGCGTGTGAGGGAGCGTCTTGGAAAACTTTTTCCATATCCCTTTTTTGCAATCAAACACAATAGAATGGGAAAGTTTGAAAATAATTTCTTTTTCCTTGGTGAATCAAACATGCCCCTTCAAGTTTTAACGTAACAAATGTTTGAAATATGCAACAATTCAAAGATTGTACAACTTGTCAAAATCTGATACATTTTCATGAGCATGGCAGAAGAAGACGGTTTTGCACGTTCGAACCAGAACCCATTTTTAGTTGGGGTTTAGGAAGATGGCACGAAATGCATCATGGGTACACTTATGTCACGTTTGGCTAAACTTATTGTTGACGTCACTTTTTTTTACAAAGCTGGTCAATAAATATGTTGAATTTTCATCCAAAAATATCTTGAACAATTGATTTTCTTGTTAAAGTGGTTAACTTGGAGACCAAGTTAAAGGTGAAAAAAAAAAGAATATAATATTTTTGACATAAATTTCTTTCCTTATTATAATTACTAGTTTTACCACCCGTGCGATGCACGGTGTTAAATATTTTACAAAATATTTGAAGTAAAATGAAAAATACGAAATATTTCTCACATATTTGTACATATTTATGAAATATAAATTAAAAAAGGACAAATTATATCAAATTCACAAAACCAATAAACCAAAACTGATATTCATCAACTATCACTATTTGAATGTATGTCTTTGGTAGATTTTCTCTTGTAATCAATGGATTCACAAATGCAATGTTTCCCAAATGTATCATCACATGTGCTCTACAAAAATAAGTTTTACCATAGAGGAAATTACACCACACAACTATTTTAGCCATGAATATCAATTACTTGATTATACCCCCTAATCAAGCCTCACTTCCCAGTTCCCAACCCCAAAATCAAGCAACGCTGCTTCAATATCCTCACAGACATTCTGTGAAGTTTGAAATCCATCAATTTTCACAACAATCCAAATCTTCATTGGCAGAGGAGCTTGTCCTTGATATACCATTATTCACTGTTCATCAACAATCAAATAAATAAAAAAAGAAATTAAGTACAAAGAACTATGACAATTGACAAATATATGTTCGGTGAAGTGAGTATAAACCAAATTATAATATACACAATTTCTCAAATTAATTTTTAACCACACATATTTTATTTCTGCAGGTGCCTTCGAAGTCCATATGTGAACCCTCTCATGAGTGTACACAGGATTATTGTATGCCTGTTGCTTGTTAAAAATACTAAGACAATCATGAACAACCTCATCAATACTATTGGTACCAAACACACCCATGTAAAGAGCAGCTTCTGCAACACACATTCATGAGTGAATAGTGACAATAACATATCTCAGTATCTATTGTTCAATATAATATTATCACGGGATTTAATTGGATTATTGCTCAACCTGCAACAAATTTGGAAGGGTAGGTCGCTACCAAACCTTCCAAATGTAGATCAAATCAAACTTCCTTAAAACAACGGTCTTATAAACACTACTTCAATCCACAAACTGAAACACAATATTTAACATAAGAGAGGATTGACATAGATTATACAGAGATGCAGTACCTGTGCCTAGAAAGCATCTTTTCAAGGGTTTCAAGCATCTTTTCTAGAGAATAAAATAGACATTTCAACCCAAATTATGCTCCAAATATATTGAATACTGCCTTTTCTTTTTCAATTATCATCTTTAAAAAAATCCTAACCTACATTTTGTCAACTTCTTTTTGTGATGTAGTAGCTGCTAATGCAAACATTCTTTTTCCATCCATAGCAGTTAACCTTCTACAACCAATTATTGTATGCCTGTTGCTTGTTAAAAATACTAAGACAATCATGAACAACCTCATCAACACTATTGGTACCAAACACACCCATGTAAAGAGCAGCTTCTGCAACACACATTCATGAGTGAATAGTGACAATAACATATCTCAGTACCTATTGTTCAATATAATATTATCACGGGATTTAATTGGATTATTGCTCAACCTGCAACAAATTTGGAAGGGTAGGTCGCTACCAAACCTTCCAAATGTAGATCAAATCAAACTTCCTTAAAGAAACGGTCTTATAAAGACTACTTCAATCCACAAACTGAAACACAATATTTAACATAAGAGATGATTGACATAGATTATACAGAGATGCAGTACCTGTGCCTAGAAAGCATCTTTTCAAGGGTTTCAAGCATCTTTTCTAGAGAATAAAATAGACATTTCAACCCAAATTATGCTCCAAATATATTGAATACTGCATTTTCTTTTTCAATTATCATCTTAAAAAAAATCCTAACCTACACTTTGTCAACTTCTTTTTGTGATGCAGCAGTTGCTAATGCAAACATTCTTTTTCCATCCATAGCAGTTAACCTTCTACAACCAATTGAAAATAATAAAAGAAATAACATATTTTGGTAGTAAGCTGTGTGACAAAATGAATTTGGTAGATCAACAAAACAATCTCAAAGTGAAATAAAGTTATAAGCCTAAAGATTACACTAAAGAACAAATGACAAACTGCATAAGAATAAATTTACCTTATATCACATCCACCTTCTACTCAAATTTCAACAGGAGACAATATGGTAAGTGATTACTTCGGTTTAGATATTGTTTATTTGTCCTCTTTAGATATATTAAACTGAATTCTAATAAATAATCAATAACCGGTGAAGTCATTAATATTCCATGAGTACCTCATTCTCACCAGCTTGCTTCAACTCTTTTATGCGAGATTGGAGTACATCATACTGAGATAACAGTTGCTGCCTGATAGCAGTTACATCCACTAATTTTTAAGGAGGCTGGGACAGAAAAGGAAAGGGATAAACCATTACATTAGATACAGCAAATTATTATGTTTTAGATTTAATAGTGAGATATTGCTCATATCTCATAAACAATATATTATCAACAAAGAAGCAGCATTCGATGAAATAATTAAAAAAATATAAAAAAAACCTTAACCCAATCCTAATTATATAGGTAATCAATAATATGAAAAACTTACTTCAGAGAGGACGATTCTTGGGAAGAAGTTTAGCCACTTCTGGTGGAAGAACAACATGCCTGAAAATTCGAAAAATTGCACGAAGAATCGCAAGTTATCCTAAAACAAAAAAATACATGTAAGATTACAGAGAGTGATAATTCAAATAAATTAGACAAAAATTCAAATAAATTAGACAAAAACCTGTACTTGTAGGAATCGTCGAAGTACTTTTTTGAGTACTGTATCTGCCCCACTTTGATTTTACGTCCAAAATTCAAGTTCCTTGATTCTCGAGTAACTTTCCCATGCAAAAATCAATTAAAATTAGATCTAGTTACCATCCAAAGCAGATAGAGCTCCTTGATTCTCCAAATTATGAGTTCCTTCCTCTTCCAGTTTTAGTACTCTTTGCTATGAGGTGACAGTTTTGATCCATCTTTATAAACTATTTCCTTCAAACCTTGCAAATATCAAAAAAAGTAGTATCCTAAAACTAAATGAACCTTGCAAATTCCAAAAAAGCATTACAATGTAGAACAATATTGCTCTCTCTGCAACTTTCTTGGTTTGTCATATAGATATTACCAAATGGTGGCTTCCCACACAAACTCACTTTTATCTCTTAAAACTACATATTTTTCCAAAGTGGTGGAGTGTCAACAAAATTAATATCTACTACTTTATCCTAAAACTAACTGAACTTGAAAATTTTTACATCCAGAAATTCATATATTTTTTTCCCTGAAAAAACAATCTTCAACTTTAATTTCCGAACATAAAGATTTGAGTAGAAAGTGAGTATCCACTGAAAAAGGGTTGAACAAAATCTATCACCAACTAAAATTCATACTTTGAAATGATTCTAGGCAATCAAAATACATTTTAATTTGATAAACTATGCAGATCCCTACACTATTATTGTCTAAACAGGATTGGAATTCGTAAAGCTTGACTAATGCATCTGGTCAACTAAATCACAAACGTGTTTGCATCATAAACACTGTGCACATGAACAAAAAATCACACAACAATCATACTTATTCCTCTTAAGTTTCAAGATGTCTGTCAAAGTTGTATCTGCCTCAACATCATACTTCATTATAGTGAAATATAGTAAAACCCCAAAGATAAAAATCATAGATTTATCACAGTAACACCAAATTACAGATTTTTCAATCGAAAAGGAACAATTACAAAAAAAACTGCCATGCGTCTATATCTTTATTTTAGAAAAATTTAAATTTAGGACATAAATGATATCGAGAAACTAAAGCAGCAAATGAAACCAAACTATATCTAACCATAAAATAGTAATTTCTCTTAGTTTAATGGCAGTGACACTTTTGCCATAATTTGGAGCCACTGCACCAGCAAATACCATCTTCAGCCCCTTAAAAATCTCTCCACCAGTACAATCCCAGTCCCCAACCCCCCACTCTTACACTGCCCACCCACCACCCGTGGGCCTAGGACTTGAATTTTTGGACTCTTGCAATGTATAGGTTGATACTTTGTGACAACGTACTCTATTTACATCCTACAAAAAAATGGAGCAAATTATGAAAATAAACTATAGTAAATGTCCAAAACCATCAACTGTGAATTAGAGAATCAATAATATGAATATGAGCATTTCAAATTGTACACAAAATCTTATTTTCATGTACATTAAACATTTCAATAATCTATAGAAATAAACTATAATAAAATACATCATGAATGTCCAAAAAGGGGGCTTTTCTCTTTTTCATCTTAGGTGAAGAGAAAAAATCTCCTAAAATGGAAGTAAATGATACCAGTCTTAATATTTCTAGAAGCACGATTATAATTTTACATAATGCACCAAAATTTAAAAAAAAAAAAAAAGGTTCAAGCAAGGAGGCCCATTTAGATATGCTAAACATGGATGATTCAAATGTCAAGGTGGGGCTGGTAGGTTAACTTTAGTATTTCTCTAACTTTTCTTAGTATATGGCATAAAGTAAATCCATATTCTCCACTTTCTCCATTCAATTTATCAGCTTCTCTCCGTCACTCAGCCTTTTCACAAAGTAGAGAACAAACGCAAACCAATAGCGTTCTACTTCTTCTGGCTGATAATGATATACAATCATTAAGTAATTAATAACATAAAAGGAAAAGTACACGAAAAAGAGAGATTCATTAAGGAATGGAAATGGAAGTCAAAAACTGGATATCTTTGCATAAGTGAAAGTGAGGAGGTAATAAATTGGTTCTAGGAAATAATGAATTGCATTCAGGATTTAAGTTTCAATTTTCACCTGCTGTCATCCTAGCAGCTTCCAGATCCTTCCCAATTGCAACAGAAGGCTGCTTTGGGAGAGTTTCTTTGGAGGAGTCTCCAGCACACTATTTTGCAAGCGAAAATTGGAAAAAAATAATTTCCATTAACGTATATACCAATCCTAAATATACTCTCATGTGAAGTGCAATAGATTATAAACCTTGGATTGGAAAACAGCCCAAAAATATTTCAAAGAGCAAAGTTAACTACCCGATGAATCAATATTAACTTCATTTATTGTGTTTGGCATTGCCAGCCAGATATGCATGACCATATAAAACCCCATATAAAAAGGTTGAACTTACAGTAAAATTAGCAAAATACTGAACAACCAATTTCCAGTCTGACTGCCAACCTCAAGAAATTTATTAATTTGATTGACCCAATCACAAACTCTAGTATATTATCATAGTACTCATTTGATTGACTCACTGGATTTTATTTTAACATGTCAAAATTTTTCCAAATAGCACTCCACTATATTGAATCATCATATTCATCAGAATCACTTCCATCGGGCTCCTGGCCAACTGTCTCGGCACATCAAGCTTAGCTGAAGGTGTAGGTCCTACTTTCTTGCTTACTCAAGCATTTTCCTCATCATCTTCCTCTTGCTCAGCCATTGCAACACTTAGTTACTCAGTCAAGGCATTAGCAAAAAGATGAACATAAAATCAACTAATGAAAAACAAAAGCTTTATGTACATTTAATTGTGAACAAAATATACTATTTGTAGGCTGTAATTTGGTACATTAAAAAAAATTTAACAGGTAACAAAGATCAAACCTTTGGAATATTACTATTTCTTAGTCTCTGTAGAAGTTGAACAAATGAAGAACAGGACAAAAGTGCCTGTAATGTCGCATTAAGGATGCATAAGTTTTCAGGAAAGCCAAGTTTATTTCTCTCATTGCCAATTGAAAGAGTAATAAAAATATGGCTTGCCAATTTGAACACTGTACGGATTATTTGATATTTTCTTGTAAAAAAACTGAAATGTATCCGAAAATTAATAAGTTGAGATTAAGATGATTTACCATGACTCGGAAGCTTGCAATGAGAAGCAAAAGTGCTCGCAACTGATTCTACAGAGCCATCATCAAAATGTTGGACTGAAACCAAACAATAGATTAAGCAAGGATAAGAACAAAAGTGGATGGAACCTGCTCATTAGTCACAAACTAATCAAATTGAAGATACTATCCTCTAAAAAAAAAATTGAAGATACAATCATAAACATCATTACAGCAAGGAGCTCGAATCTTGCATCTTCTTCTGTAATGCTTGAATCTAAAATAATTTCAAATAAACAGAAGGTTATCGATATTATACCAAAAAATCCTGAAAACATCTGAGGCTTGATTCCTTAATATGGTAACGAAATCAGCTGTAGAACTTACTGTAAAAAAGGTCTGACGGACCAACGCCGGAAAGCAGCCGGAGTTACTGTCAGAAAATCAAGGAAACAACCGAAGGCATGAAGAACCCCCGTCTTCTGATTTTTTTCTGAACGACAGTGAGAAGTGCGTTGGTATTGCTGAAGAAATTCGAACAATCAACAGGTTCGATCAATTTTTCGGTTCCAACCTTTCGTTGCTCAATTTGCTGGAAGGAGAGAGATATAGAGGTTAAAGTGAGAGGGAGGAATCGGCCGAGTGTAGATGGGCTAGGGTTTTTGTTCAGTTCAAATTTGTCAAAAAAATCTAATTTTTGTGTGTGGGACCTACATAATAGGAAACGTGAGGGAAGGAAAACATCTGAGTTGTCAATCACTTTATATAAGTCATATCATCATATCACATAAATCATATAAATAAATATAATTTTAAAATCTGGTTCATTTAAAATTCAAAATTAAAAAAGATGGGGCCCACTATTATTACTGATTTTTGGCGGAAACTTAAAAAAAATTGATTTTGAATTGTTTTGCTTGTAGGAGAAGCTTCAAAAAAATCATTTGGAAATTTTTTTGGGGGAACTTTTGGAGGTAAAACCAAATCAATTATCCTCCTTTATAATAATAGTAAGATTCTACTTTAAAAAGGAAACATCTTGGGGTACAAGTAATACACGTTTTTGGGTTATGTTTACCTATAAATACGTGTGTTGAGGAGTCAATTAATTGCACATTGACTAGAGAGTATTGTGAGGAAAAACATAGTTTAACATTTTGGTTTTTCTTGGTTTCTTTGTGAGTTGTATAAAGAAGTAAAAAATTTGTAGATGTGGTAAAGCTTGTTATTTTTCCTACAATACTTGGGGGGTTTGGTGAGTGCAAAATCTATATAATTGTAACAATTTATTATATAGTGAAAAAATTTATCGGTTCGTAAATTTTGCATTATTTTATTTTCTTATTGACTCAATTATTTCTTAAACATCAAATTTTTGTGGATTATTAGAGAGGAAATTTGAGTGTAATTGCCAATAGTGGCGTCGTTGTCGGGAAAACCGACAGTTAATTAACAAAGCATCAGGTGGTTCCAAGTTTTTTTTTGGAGCAAAAGAAAATATGTTTGGAAAGTACGTGGAGAAATTTGACTGGAAGATCAATTTTGGCTTGTGGTAAGTACAAGTCATTGATGTATTGATTCGACGAGACTGCAGAAAGCTTTGAAGGAAAAATCAACCCTGAATTCTGACAAAAGAAATTGAATCCAGCACGAGTGATGAAGATTGAGAGGATTTGAATTTGAAGGCTACTAGCATGTTACAATTTTATTTGGTCAAAAATGTTCTTGCAAATATTTATATGATATTTACTGTGAAAGAATTGTGAAAAAATTGGAAGAGTTGTATCAGATGAAGAGCTGTCAAATAACTTGTATCTAAAGGAGCGGTTTCATTCTTTAAGAATGAATGCAGGTATGAATTTTTAGATCATCTTAGTGTTGTCAATGAGATTATTTCTGAACTGGAATATATTGGAGTTAATATTGATGATGAGGATAAGGTTCATCTGGTCTCTTCCATCTACGTTTGAGCACATCATGTTGATTTAGATGTACGGGAAGGAAACGGTGGAATTTTCAGAAGTTAAGTTAATTAGGTTGAAGTGACAGTTTATCTGAAAACGCTTTACTTGTTACTGAAAAGTGGAAGAGAGATAATTCCATAAAGAAGAAGGTAATGTGTTGGAATTATAGTAAATCTAGTCATGTAAGAAGAAATTGTCCAAAAGGTGGAGCAGAGTCAGCTAACTGCTAGGAGGTGGATAATGTGACTCTCCTGGTGGAGGGTGGTGATGATGTACTTTAGTAAGATGAGACTTCCTTATGGCATGAAGCCAATTTCCATGATAGAGGATGTGTTCTTACTGCATACATGTGTTTGCCACGGACATTGATTTGACATTAATGCAAGGTGTGCGGTAAACTTGATGTCAATGGCTGATGAGCTTCCAAGGAAAGCCTAACATGGGAGTTGCACCATAATTTTTCAACAAAGTTTATTTCGATATGGGCAGATGAAAATCTTGGGATTCATTAATAATTCTAAGTGGTTATACTCATATGGTGGAGTATGAGATCGTCAAAGTGTTAAATGCTTGCATATTTATCCAATTATTGAATTTGAATTTTTTTGGCTTGGAATAATTTTTGTGTCAAGGTGAAGATTGTTGGGTTTTGACCCAAAAATATCCTGGACAATTGATTTTCTTGTTAAAGTGGTTGACTTGGAGATTAAGTTAAAGGTGAAAAGAAAAGGAAGATAATCTTTTTCGTATGAATTTCATTCCTTATTGCGATTTTTTTTACTTCAACAAGGAAACATCTTGGGTAACAAGTAGTAATACACATTTTTGGGTTATGTTTACTTATAAATATGTGTGTTGAGGAGCCAATTAATTGCACATTGACTAGAGAGTATTGTGAGGAAAAATGTAATCTAACATCTTGATTTTTCTTAGTTTCTTTTTGTGTTATACAAAGAAATAGGAATTTGTAGATGTGGTACAACTTGATTATTTTTCCTATAATACTTGGGGATTTGGTGTTTGTAAAGTCTATATAATTGTAGCAATTTATTATATAGTGAAAAGTTTTGACGATCCTTAAATTTTTGCGTTGTTGTTTTATTTTCTTATTCCTCAATTATTTCATGAACATCAAATTCCTGTGGGTTATACAAGAAATGATTTTGACTTCTTACATGGAAATAACTTGATTTTAAGATTTGTTGGTTAAGTATACAAGTCCTTCTTCGATGATTAGGAGTCAAAGATAATAAGGGAAGAAATTATATGAACGGTTAATCAGATCAAGAGCGAACTGAAATGGGGGCAGGGTAAATTCACTTCCAGTTTGGTGTTGATCTGATAGCCAAGTCGAAACACAATATTTAAATGACAAAAGTTGAGAGAGTTTTTTGTATTAATTGTCCATAAATGAGCATTTATGTTTCTTATTTATAGTAATATAGGAGGTGAGACATAAATATTACAATACATCATGTCTTCAGGATGTGATCGAGATTGGCGACTGACATTTCTGACAGACTCATATCAAATGATTACACTGACACTTTACAGTTAATAATGATCTCTGATACATAATTTTACAGATTTGACCATTTTGCAGAGCCTCAATTTTCACCTCTGTCTGATATTTTCAGATCGGTTCGAAATGGTCCACCTCGGGTACATAAAATCACTTCGCATGTCGAGAACACCTCGGTATAATGATTTAGTTCAGCTATGGTTGAACTGTAGTTTTGATCCGTCACACTTATTTCAAGATTCGTTGATATCCAGGTCATCTCGCCACTAAGAGCATGTGTTGACCATTGACCTTTGACAATTGAATTTATTCTTCATCTCAGCTCGACACAACCAAATATATTAATAAAATTAAATTTATTCTCGCTACTCATTAGTTTTATTGTAATAATATTGTGGATTCTACCAAATATATTAATAAAAATAAAGTTTATTCAATTTATAAATAATTATAATCTTTAACGATCCAGCCAAAAAATCACAATAATTTAACCTCAAGGAGTACAAGCTTAGCTTTGTTTGGTAAAAGAAAGTGGTTTTATATATTGGTTTATTTATGTTTTTAGATAAAAAGTGAAGAGGAGAATGTGTGTGATTAAAAACTAATTTATAAATAAAAAAAATGCCTTTAATTGTTAAAAGGAAATTAAAATAGAAGGTGAAAGCAATTGATTTTCTTATGTTCCTTTTCACCTCTTTTTTTTTTTTTTTTTTTTTTCACACCTCAACTCTTAGAACTTGTTTGATAATGTGAAAAATTTTAATTTTTGAGTTTTTTTTTTTTTTTTGATGTGTGGTTTAAAAATGTTTGAAAAGTAAAAAACTGTGGGCTTGATTAAGAATAAGTGGTTGAAAATGAGTTTGAAAAATTAAGGTGAAAGTTTTTCCATTACCAAACGGGCTCTTATAATAAAAATAAGTTTAAGCTTTAGCATTTTGAACAAAAAATAAAAAAGTAATTCTAGGGTAACATTTTTTAATGATATTGTAATATGGCGCACATATTTTGGGTGGTGAAAAAAGTAAGTAGTGAGGTAATTATTTATACCATCTAATGTATATTTATAATATGATAATGTCACTTAAAAATGTCTAATTATTAAAAAAAAAAGTTTAAGCCGTAGCATTTATTAGCCATTGACTCAACCTTCTTCGTATTAATATCTCAACACTCAACAGCCTCTGCTCACAAGCTCCCACCCGTTTTTTTTTTTTTCTTTTTCTTTCCAAACATGAACATTCCGTTCACTGCCAGTACATAGTCTCGTTCTCTTTTTGAGAGTTAGTGAAAAAGTTAGACAAAAGAAAGTAGGAAAAAAAATCGATGGAAGGAGTATCAGTCGAGGTGTACAGAAGAATCACTCGATACTGGCGGAGGAAGGGATACGAGAGGCTAAATGGAACCGCCGGCGGCAGCGGAAGAAAGTCCCGTGAGGTGGAGCTAGCCGCTGCCAATGGTTCCAGCCATCGACGACTGTTCTGGAGGATAAAATTGACTCCAAGGCTTAAGCTGAAGCTCCGATTCAGGCCGAAGAAGTTTTTGTGCGGATTGAGAGATGCATACGTGAATATGATGATGAAACTCGCGAACACGAGAATGATCAGTACCAGATTTTCCGGACGATACGCCGGAGATGGAGTGACTGGATTTGGAATGAGACCGATCAAGGAGTATGATGAAACGATGATTATTGAGATCTACAAATCGGTTATCATGGCGCAAGGTCAATTGGTACCTCACGATGCCATCAGAATTGGCTCCGGCATTTTATGCCAACGGTATTAAATAATGATATTATCGTCAATACACAAATTTTCAGATTTCCCCATTTGTTTTGGCAATTGGACATGTACTCTGTTGTATCTTTTAACAACAATAACCATGGAATAAAATGCGCAAAATTTAAAACGTAGAATTAAAGTGGTTTTCTTTTCATTTTCCATGGCCATTGCCACTGGCCTTGTAGCGGTTAATAGAATCATCGAAAGGAAGAGAAAAATTCGCAACTAACAATCAATCTATTGGCTACCGAAAGCCTATATTGTGAATGGGACAATGAAATCACTGGAAACTTGACGGTAATAGTGGTAACTCAGAACTGACAAGAACAAAACTATAAATCTGGGCCTTGTGAAAATTAATTATTCTGTAAAAGCCTAAATATGTTGGCAGGGTTTGGATCACATTATAATAAAGCTTCGACCACCGACGTCACGTGTAAGGTTAATCGAAACGCGAAAGATGCTTGTGCTAGTCACAAAACTTAAGATTCCACTTTGCTTGTTTTCTGCGGTAACTTTCGGGTTTAACATTCTTAAGTTTGTAATAATATTAGGTAGTTTTGTAATGATATTAGGTAGTGCCGTAAAATAGGAGAACAATACATACATGAATAATGCTCTTCATAAGCATGATGTTCTACATATAAAATGTACTCCTGAATTCCTAGGGAATGGTACAAGGTAATGTAGGAGGAGATGAAATTAGAGGATCGAATGTTTGAATCTTTACTCATGTTAAGCAGCATTTAAATGTTGAGAGAATTCATCATGTCGCCCCTCTGGCTTTGAGGGTTTCCTCCGCACGTTTTATGACATAAAACGAGGTTCATAAGGAGGAAAATCATTATTCGAAAGTGCATAACTGTAATCGCATTTGGATTTACCTGAAGGACAAACCAAGGAGGAAAATCGCTCTACTACGTTATTAGTCAGATGAAACTTTGACACTCGAGTCATAAAATTACACTCGTGAATTCCACAAAATATAAAAATTAAAAGTAAAGTTGATCAATTATAAATATATTCTTGATACTAACAAAGAAGGCATAAGCAAACGCGTCCGTGGTTATTATCATCAACTCAATACTCTTTCTTTTTCTTCTTTTTTTTTTCTTTTTTTTTTGGATTTTTATTAAGGACTAGTTGGCCTTTTACTTTAACGTGCGTGCTTAGATAAAGGAAGAAAAATAAATGGCCGACACTAATCTTTAATTGGGTCGTATCCAAATTTTTAAAGAGGAAATTAATCCCTGACAAAGTTTTCAATTTACCAATTCAAAAATCAAGTTTGTACCATATTTCAGGTTGAACTTTAAAATTAAAATAATATTATTAACTTAATAATTAATTATTCAAAATAGATCCTTCCTTCCACTTCTCTATACCGATCTTCCCTATCTATCTCCATCCATTTTGCCCCCACCCTATACGCAAAAGAGAGCCACGCCGGAGGCAGTGGCGAGATCTCGCCGCTACTTCCTCCTTCGAGTCGAGGAAGTAGGTGTAGAAAGGATTTATACTACAACAACGTCAGATTTTAGCGATTCATAAAAAGGTATAATCTCTATCACAAACTTCATCGTAGTGCAAGGTTGATCCGGGTTATGGTTTCGAATCCTTTAATTCCGCTGTGCATGTTTATTTCGAAACCTTACAGTGGTATCAAAGCCTACCTTGAAACTTGTTGAAGTTTGTTTTGTTTGGATGTATTTACAATAATTGTTATTGTGATATTAATTTGATTTGCACAAATTAAATCTGAAAATGTTTTAGATTAATGGTTAAAAAAATCAGATCGAAAAAAAAAAAAAAAATTTTTTTGGAGAGGTGGCGCCGCAGCGCCGCTGCTGGGACGCACGGCATCGCCGTTGCGCAGTCGTAGCAGCTGTTCAGAACAGCTGCTGCGCAGCAGCGGTGATAGCACCCTGCTGCGCACACAGCAGCAGCGATGAATTTCGCTGCTGCGCGCAGCAGCTACTGCTGTCGCAATCGCGACAGCAGGTCTCCAGGAGAGCGCCGCGTCGCGTCGGCGACGCGGCACAGAGGAAGCGATGCCGACTGGCGCCGACTGGCGCGCAACGGCACACACCGAAACCCTAGGGTTTCGGTGTGCTGATTTTGGGGACGGGGGCTGGTTTGCAATTTTGCAAATTGCATACCAACCCCCCCATATTCCAAAATAGCATGGACAGGCCCTGTGCTTGTTTTTCTAAATTGAAATAGGTGCTTTTAGTTTTAAAACCTTGCTGAAGGGTATCTGTATTTTGGAAATTAAAATTAAGGGCCTGAATTTTAAAAGGGATTCGATTAGGTCTTGATTATAATTTTATTTTGAAAAAAAAAAAAATTAATAAAATTGGATTTTTTCACAAAATTCTAAGATAGACCTTACGTAGAATTTTAAAAGGTTAATCCAAATCCGAGTACGACTCAATTTGGAGATTAAAATAAAATGGTCATTTTTTATTGTCCCGATGAATAATGAGTTAATTGATTAATTAGATTAATTAATTAATTTCATTAATATTATATTGATTAATATGATTAATTGATTGGCAAATCAACAAGGTTGATTATTTTATTCGATCTGTTTTGTCTAAAAGGGTTTAGACAATTAAAATCTATGTTGCAAATTTGGAAATTAATATATATTATTATTAATATTAGATATTAATTGTGTTAGGATCTATAGTGGATGATTATGGACTAGACCTATGTGATTGGTTGAATGTATGGTTTATTTAATTCTGTTCTTTGTTAATTAGGCCTGCGAGCCTATTATTACTTAATTAGGGCCTGCGAGTCTGTTATTATTTAATTGGGCCTGCGTGCCTATTTTATTTAATTTATATGGGCTTGCGTGTCCATCTGATACAGGCCTGCGTGCCAACTAGTAAATGTTACAGGTAGGAGCAGATAGCGGTTATTGCATTTTGGCATTCGATGTGGAATGCAATGTCCCCTAGGAAATAGACCAATTAGTCTTCTTCATGGCTCAAGGAGACTAAATAGATACCGTCCATAGTCATCCACACTATGATATGTATGATTAATTACATGGTTGATGATAGTTAATTTACATAGGATTGATGAGACGTTACAAACCCCTCAAATTAAATATTAAATTCGTATTAATTAGTTAATACAAAATGCCTTCCATTGTTATAATGATAAACCAGAATCCGCCATCAATGTCAGCTTGTTGAGTCACTCAAGGCTGCGAGATGGAAGGTGTGTTTAATCATTATGAAATATACGATATTTCTGAACAAATGGGTAGAATTTAACCATAATTCATCTCTTGTTGAGTCACTCAAGGAGACAAATTTTGGAGGCATGATCAAGTGAACGCATAAGATGTGCAAGACAAAGAGTTGTCTGCTTGATGATCTAGGAGTCACATAGAGATGTGATTGATAATTGTATCTACCTGGAAGCTTTATTGGAGCTTGTTGAGTCACTCAAGGTTCTAATAAAATGAAAGGGATCCTAGCCCACTGGGAATCATACAGATTCTACCAATTAATGTAAAGGGGTCGTTAATTCACGTCAAACTGTGGGAGTACATATTAATTTAATAAAGTCCAAATTATGTTAATTTTTGTATTTAATTATTGTTCTATTTTTTTTTTTTTTTTTGTCATTTCAGTTATTGAATAATGAGTAACCATATAAGTTTGAGAAGCATACTTGATGCTAACAAGCTTACCGGACCAAATTTTTTGGATTGGCATCGTAATGTGAGAATCGTTCTCAAGCATGAAAAAATTGGATATGTCATTGAGCAGCCAATGCCGGAAGTTCCTACTGAGGAAGCTACGCCGGAAGAAGTGCAAGCTTATAATAAACACAGTGACGATTACAATACTGCAACATGTGTGATGCTTGCAGCTATGTCACCTGAGTTACAAAAGCAGCACGAGGGTATGGATGCTCATACCATTATATTTCATCTCAAGGAGTTGTATGATGAACAGTCTCGGACTGAGAGGTATGAGACATCCAAAATGCTATTTAGAGGTGTGATGGCAGAAGGATCTTCAGTCAGTGCTCATGTGCTGAAGATGATTGGCTTTATTGAAAAATTGGGCCAATTGGGTTTTGCTATGGATCACGAACTAAGTATTAACTTAATTCTACAATCCCTGACTGATAGCTATTCACAGTTTATTGTGAACTTTAACATGAATAAGATTCAGTGTACCCTACCTGAGCTGCTGAATATGCTGAAGACTGTTGAGCCCAACATCAGTAAAGGTAAAGGGCAAATCTTGAACATTGACAACTCTAAGGGAATTAAGAGGAAGTCCAACTTGACCTTTAAGAAAGGATCCAAGAAGATCAAGTCTACTGGAAAAACAGTCAAAGCTGGCAAAGGAAAGTCCAAGTCTAATGACCCTTGCTTTCATTGTGGAGGTAAAGGACATTGGAAAAGGAACTGCAAGGTATACCTTGCTAGCTTGAAGGGTAAGAAGTCTAATGAGGCTTCCACTTCAGGTAATTATTTTATCGAGGTTTTTATGTCTGCTCCTTTAGATTCTTGGGTATTGGATACCGGATGTGGATCTCATATTTGAACAAATATGCAGGAACTAAAGAATAGTAGAAGACTGCAGAAATGGGACGTGGACCTACGAGTGGGAAATGGAGCAAAAGTTGTTGCATTAGCTGTAGGAACCTACTATTTATCGTTGCCCTCGGGCCTTGTTTTAGAATTAAAAGATTGCTATTTTATTCCTTCCATTACTAAGAACATTATTTCAGTTTCATGTTTGGACATGGATGGTTTTTCCATTGAGATTAAGAATAAATGTTGTTCTTTTTATCTTAATGAATTGTTTTATGGTTGTGGAAAATTAATTAATGGCATATATGTTCTAGACATGAAAAATACTATAATGAGTATAGAAAATAAAAGGCCTAAGAAAGATAACGTTAATAATTCCTACCTTTGGCATTGTAGGCTTGGTCACATAAATGAAAAGCGCATATCCAAGTTACATAAAGATGGATACTTGGACACAAATGATTTCGAATCATTTGACAAATGCGAATCATGCCTTTTAGGCAAAATGACCAAGTCACCCTTTACTGGAAAGGGAGAAAGGGCTACCGACATTTTGAGCCTCATACATACGGATGTATGTGGACCAATGTCAACAAATGCTAGAGGAGGTTTCTCCTACTTCATCACTTTCATAGATGACCATTCTAGATATGGATTCATCTATTTAATGAAGTTCAAGCATGAAGCCCTTGAAAGGTTCAAGGAATTCAAGCGAGAAGCTGAGAAACAAACTGGTAAGAGCATTCTCACACTTCGATCTGATCGAGGTGGAGAATACTTGAAAGAAGAATTTTTAAGTTATCTTAAAGAGAATGGGATTCTCTCGCAGTGGACTCCACCATATACACCACAACATAATGGTGTATCTGAAAGGAGAAATCGCACTCTACTTGACATGGTGCGATCAATGATGAGCCGAGCAGTTCTCCCAAAAACGTTTTGGGGTTATGCACTTAACACCGCATGCCACACACTAAATCGTGTCCCATCTAAGTCGGTTGATAAAACTCCATATGAGATATGGAATGGGAAAAGACCTAATCTCTCATATTTGAAGATTTGGGGTTGCGATGCTTATGTGAAGCGTGCAAAATCGGATAAATTAGATGTTAAATCCGAAAAATGCCTGTTTGTAGGGTATCCAAAGCAAACAGTTGGATACTATTTCTATAATCCCATCGAGATGAAGGTCATCGTGTCAAAACATGCTATATTCTTAGAGAAAGAGTTCATTCTAAGAGAGAGCAGTGGGAGCAAAATAGAACTTGAAGAAATTCAAGAAACTACAGGAGAGGTAAACCGATTAGATGAACCAGTGATTGTGTCTAATATTGATGAGACACAGACTGGTAATGGGGAATCGCCAGACCCTATGGACATACCAGCTCCACGCAAGTCAGAAAGGGTTATTCGTCCTCCCAAAAGATTTGATCTTATGATTACCAAAGAAAACTTGCTAATTGAGGAAGACGAACCCTCGACTTATGCAGAATCAAAGTCAAGTGTTGACTCAGTGAGATGGCAGAAAGCCATGGAATCCGAAATGAACTCCATGTACGAAAACAAGGTTTGGACCTTAGTTGACCTACCTGATGGGGTAAAACCCATAGGTTGTAAATGGGTTTACAAAAGAAAGGTAGACATGGATGGTAATGTTCATACGTACAAGGCAAGACTCGTGGCAAAGGGATATAAGCAAAGACAAGGAATTGACTTTGACGAAACCTTTTCACCAGTCGTCATGTCTAAGTCTATTCGGATTCTGCTTGCAATAGCAGCATACTACGATTATGAAATTTGGAAAATGGATGTCAAAACCGCGTTTCTTAATGGGAATCTTAATGAAGATGTGTACATGACACAGCCCGAGGGTTTTGAATCCGAGGAACAAAACAAAATATGCAAGCTACAAAAATCCATATATGGGTTAAAGCAAGCCTCTCGGAGCTGGAATCTTCGTTTCGATGAGACAATCAAAAAGTTTGATTTTATCAAAAATGAAGATGAGCCGTGTGTGTACAAGAAAATTAGTGGGAGCAAAATTGTATTTCTAATTCTGTATGTAGATGACATATTACTATTAGGAAACGATATCCCCATGCTTCAATCAGTAAAAACATGGTTATCCAAAAACTTCTCCATGAAGGACATGGGAGAGGCAGCATACATTCTTGGGATTAAGATCTATAGGGATAGATCTAGAAAGATGCTTGGCCTATCACAGTCCTCGTACATAGATAAAATCTTAAGAAGATTTAATATGCAAGAGTCCAAAAGAGGACTCTGTCCCATTGCAAATGGGATCACTCTCTCTAAGGAAATGTGTCCAAAAACACAGAATGAGAGAGATCGCATGGATAGGATACCTTATGCATCAGCAATGGGATCCATTATGTATGCGATGCTATGTACAAGACCTGATGTTGCATATGCTTTGAGTGTCACAAGCAGATTCCAATCGAATCCTGGCGAGAAACATTGGATCGCTGTCATGAACATTTTTAAGTACTGGAGAAGGACTAAAAGTATGTTTCTTGTATACGGAGAAGATGAACTAAAGGTTCAAGGATATACTGATGCTAGTTTTCAGTCAGATAAAGATGACTGTAAATCTCAGTCCGGATATATATTTACTCTAAATGGAGGAGCGGTCAGTTGGAAAAGTTCCAAACAAGACACTACTGCAGATTCAACTACAGAAGCCGAATACATAGCTGCTTTGGAAGCAGCAAAGGAAGTCGTCTGGATCAGGAAGTTCATAACTGAACTGGGAGTGGTTCGTAGCATTGTTGATCCAATAGTTTTGTATTGCGATAACAATGGAGCCATCGCACAAGCGAAGGAACCAAGGTCTCATCAGCGATCCAAGCATGTATTAAGGCGATATCATCTCATCAGAGAGATCATAGAAAGAAATGACATACGAATAGAACGAGTCCCGACAAACGAAAATGTAGCAGATCCTCTGACAAAGGGATTGTCTCAACACAAACATGATGATCATACCAAATCTGTTGGTGTCAGATACATGAGTGATTGGATCTAGTTTGCATGGGATTTTATTTAATGTGATATACACTTTGTTTGGACATCGTTGGTATAAACATTTACTATTAAATTGAGTCTACATTTTGATTGGAAAAATCTGTTATTGCTTAGAATTACAATAATGGAGTCCGTGGAATAAGTTCAAACAACTTGTAAGTCACAAGGTGTTGTGATTGTGAGATTCAAGTAATGGAATGACTTATTCTTAAAATTATCCCTAGTCAAAGCAATGGCAAGATACGGATATTGTTATTACAGTTAGACTAGCACGTGTTACATTTCTTTCTTATGAAGAAAGTTACTCATCTCACAAGTTAGAATGTAGAGGGACATTCAAATGAACACGTGGATGCATTGTTAGATGAACAAGCATTGGATGACCCGCCTAGAGATTCCACATGGATAACTATCCAAGCGTCAGTGGTGAGTCTCTAATGCGCGGTTGTGGATTTGGTCCTTCGACTTGAGGACGTCATAGAATCTTATATGAGGATTACTATGCTTTGGCGAACGTTGATGTTGGCTCTTGAGAGGGAGTCATCAGGATGACGTCGTACGGGTGTAGTGAGAGTCATATGAAGGTTGTGTATGTCCAATATAAGGATTCGTCACTCCTGGGTAGTAGGAGATTATAACCTATATTTCACTCACTTAAGTTGATGTAAATTCCTCGGCCGGGGTGATGTTATGAGTTGAAAAGGTGTTTTCAGTCATAACAAGATCAACTAAGATAAGAAGTGAATAACATAATTGGTTGAAATGAGATTGACGCTATCCATATCTCTTAACCAATTGGGTTATATTGATGAAGGGATTGTATTTCCATGGTAACCGCACATGAACTGGTCTTGTCATGCCACATGACTTTTCCTTTCACATGGATTGCCTTGACACATTGCTAGATGTCAATCTAGGACGGCGACGTGAATTAATTGATCTTGGTGAGTCGATGATGAATTAGAAATAGAGATTTAAATTCATCTTATTCCAATCAGATTGGAATAATAATAATAACACGACGTTTGCCATCGTGAATGGAACCTGATGGCTCACACACAAAAGGGAAGAATTTAACATCTGGAAATTGGATCTTGTACAAGTGGGAGATTGTTGGAATAATATGTCCAAGTCCAATTAGTTGGGCCGGACTTGGGTTGGCCCAAGTCCACAATCTTTAACCTAACTAGGTTTAGGTTATTCCTATAAACAAGCTCTCTATTGTAGAGAGATAAAAGAAGAGACAAGTTATTTTTCTTGATTGCTAGCACAATAATCCAGATAGTGACTTGCTGTGTGGATCACCATCAGAGGCCGGACGATTGGACGGCTGTAGAAAGGATTTATACTACAACAACGTCAGATTTTAGCGATTCATAAAAAGGTATAATCTCTATCACAAACTTCATCGTAGTGCAAGGTTGATCCGGGTTATGGTTTCGAATCCTTTAATTCCGCTGTGCATGTTTATTTCGAAACCTTACAGTAGGGACGAGATCCGATGCCTTCTCCTCCAAGCAATATGCAGCAGTAGCAATTTGCCAACGAAAGCGATGGTAAATTTGATCGCTGCCTCTTCCTTGAAACAGGAAGCAACAGCGGCCAGATCTCATCTCCGCCTGCATATGGCTGGACTGTGGTGAATACTGTTGGTGTGTTTTGATGGTGCTTGTGAGATGGTGTGTTGTAGGCGTTGGCGTGTGGTGGTAGAAATAGTGGTGGAGGTGTTGGTGTGTGATGGAGGAAATTGTGATGCCAAAGTTTTGTGACGGCGTTGTTAGCGTTCGCAGGTGGTGGTGTCATGGTTGGGTGCGTTTTGGTACTGTGGTTTGGTGGTGGTGCAATTTGTAAGGTGTGGCAATGCTGGTTGTGAGGGTGGCGCCGTGGTTGGGTGCGATTGTGTACTGGGGTTTGGTGGTGGTGCTGCAGTAGGTAAGGTATGGAGATGGTGGTGGTGCAGTCGGTAAGGTGTGGTGGTGGTGGTTACAGTGGTGGTTGGGTGGGGTGGGGGGGAAGGTCATAGGATAGGGTTGGGTTGGGTGGGGGTGGGGGTGGGGTGCATGGGTGGGTGGGTGGGTGGGTGGATAACTTGTTTGTAACCAATTATAAGTGATTGTGACCAATTAAATGGATAAATTGTAACTTATAAAATGTAAGCCCCGGTTCTCTTTGCTGTTTTGAGGTCGTTTTCTGTTTTTATTTTCTAAAACGCTAAAAACGCGTTCTCTTTACCATTTTCGAAAACACATTTTGGAAAACAAAAAAAAATTTGTACACAAAACGGAAAACGCTCAAAACCTCGTTTTGGGCGTTTTGTGTGTATTTCGACAAAAAATGTTAAAAACGCGGAAAACGCGTTTTGGGAATTTTTTTTTTATAGAATTATCTTTACTTAGAACTAAGCTTAATATAAAGTTTCTATTTTTTTATTATTATTTTTTTTAGAATTATCCTAACTTGGAACTAAACCCAAATAAAGAATTTTATTTTTTGAAGAATTATCCTAACTTGGAACTAAGTTTAGATAAAGTTGTATTGAATTCAATATCAACATTACAAAAAAAAAATAAGTGAGAATTCTTGTTGTTATATTTCAAAAAATGTACTGATAAATGGACTCTGGTGGTTTTAAAAGAACTTGCATTTTCTGGATTTTAATAGAAGTAGAGCTTTCTCAAATCTCGAATCTGACCAAGCTTGTTAATATAGACTCTTAATGCTCACATTAGTGTGTTGCATGTAACCATATTTTTAGTGTATTGTGAAAGGAAATTTAAGTTTGAGTTAGTAGTATTCTGCAAGCAAATTAATTAAAAATAGTTTAAGTAGTATTCTGCAAAATTTTAAACAGAACGTGTTTTCCAGCTTTTCATTTTCAAAAATAGTTTTCAGAAATGACAAACAAACACGTTTTTAGCAAATTTGAAAACAAAAATGAAAACAGGAAATACAAAACATTTTCGAAAATGAAAACACAAAATAAAATACAAACAGAACGCCACCTAAGATTGTGACAAAATTTGTTAAGTTGTAACTAATTAACTTAGATTGTGAAAGAAGTTGTAAGTTGTAACTTATAAAATCAAGATTTGTGACTTATAAAATTCGAGATTTGTGATCAATAAATATGTTGTGACTTTAAGTAACCGAAAATAATTTGTGGCCTACAACTTTTTAATTTGTGTCCGAAAAATAAATCGTTACCCATAAATTTTGTGATTTGTGATCGAAAATAAGTCGCGATATATAATATTTGTGATTTGTGATCGGGTAATAAATTGTGACCACATAATTTTTCACTTATGATCGAGAAATTTCATAATTTGTGACTATAAAATGTATGATTTGTGAATGTGACCATAAGTTGTATAATTATGACCTAAATTTTTCATTTGTGATCGAAAAATAAGTTGTAAGCAAATAATTTTTTTAATTTTTGACTGAAAAATTAGTCGGGACATATAAATTTTATGAATTATAACCAAGAAATAAGTCGTTACTTCAAATATTAGAACTTTGCGAACTGTGACCGAGGATTAAGTCGTGATCGAATAATTTATGATCGAGAAATAAGTTGGGACCGATAAAATTTATAATTTATGACCTAAAAATAAATTATGACATCTATAATTCGTGATTTGGATGAGAAATAAAGCGTGACTAATTAATTTTAATAATTTTTGATTTGTAAATGTTGTGATTTGTGATTGTGACCATAAATTATATATAATTGTGACATTAATCTATTTAATCACCCATTTAATTATTTATTGTAGTCAAAACCTGATTTTTGAAATAAAGTTTATATGATTTAAAATCCTGTCTTTCAAAAACATCATCTATGTATTTATCCCATATTTAAATTTGTCCAACAATTGAGTCACCAATGAGCTTATTCACTAACCAATATCAGTGGACAAATGTGTTAAAGCTTGAAACAGTTACTCTGGATTATGACAGCTTGACGTTCTCCGCTTAATGCGATTTCAGTCGCAAAGACAGCCCCCACCTGGCTTCACAGATTAGAGTAAGCCATATCCAGGGTGATTTTCGGACTGAATGAATCGAAAACATGTGTTTTAAGCAGTCGTGAAACCGAAAACTTTGTTCAGAACGAGCAGATATCGATAAAAAAAAATTCCAGCTATTACGGACTCAGTAAAATAACTGTATTTTTCAAGTCACAGCAAAAAAAATGTCAAAAATTCATACCAATTTTTTTTTGGGACTAATCTAGCACGGACGAGCGTGACGCTCGCCATGTGGTGGATCCGCCCTTGGTTCTAACTTCTGTTCTAAAAAGTTTCGAAATCAAAATGTTGTTTCAAATTTCATTCCAAATCGAAATTGGAAAATTTCAAAAATTTCAATACTTAATTTTATTAAGTTTTATAATAATATTAAGTATATAATAAAAAAGAAATTAGAGGAATTGAATGTCTAAAATTAAATGAGTTCAAGATTTTAACTAGCCAAAAATTATAATTAAAGTCACAAACCACAAAAGATAACAAAATAACAACATAACATCTATATATAGATTTAACATAAGTTTTCGATAATGATCTAATAAAAATAAAAATAAATATGGACAACAATGCTACAATTCTTGCATTTTTTCATCCTAAAACTTTATGTAGATCTAACATTTTTAAATTTTACTTCAAAAATTTATTTACGAGTAAACAAGCAGTGTCACTATCCAAAGTCCAAACCCGATGATCACACAAATAGTGAACAAATAAAGCAACATTTGTGATACCACAACTCAGATCACATTTTGAACTTTTTGATTTAATCTGAATTTTTTATTATATCTGATGTGAAATATTTTTCACCACCAATTTACCTAACTTAAAATCTTATGCTAAAGTTGAAGTACTATTCTCTCTCTCTCTCTTTTTTACTAAGTAAAAGTGTTACTCGTTGTTATATGATAAATCTTATGTTAATAATATTTTAATATTATTAATTACTCAACAAATTATTTTCTTAGATTTTTATATTATTAATTGTAATGCAAATACAAAAAATCTCGGAATTTCTTCGAAAAAGATCATAATTTTTAGATCGGAATATGTTTGGAATACTTCAGAAGCTTTTGGATCGAAATTTCGTATTTTTTGGAATTTTTAAAATCGTTCCAATTCCATTTTTTTTTTTTTTGAAAAATCTTAGAACTCGGAAGTTTTGGATTTCATATCAGTCGAAATCGAATTTTTCAATCTAACTTGCAGCCCTAGCCATATCCATAGTGTACAAACACGATTAAATTTGCCATATTTTGAATCAATAAATAAATCGAAAATTTCATATGTTTTTGGGTGTCAATTGTTGCTCGTGTTCAATAAGCAACGAACAAATTTTATACAGATAAAGTGACAACAAATCTAAAGTTGTATTCAATAACCAGTATCATTGGACAATTGTTATTGTTAATCACAAAATTTGATAAGGCCTTTGATCAACATGTCTCAGTTCCTTTCTCTTGAACGCCTGAACTTCCTGCATATTTGGACAAATAGTCAGTATGCAACGGGGATCGGGGAGGCTCCCGTTAGTACTCCAACGCTCAAGTCAGTACTCATTGTGAGTAAATATAATTTTGATACAAGAAATATAAGTGTGTAAAAGAGAGAAATGAGAGTAAGATTTATATATTGTATTTGAGTATTGAGTTACTAACTTTTTACTTGGAAGAAAATGTGATCTATTTATAGCAGGAGTTGTTGTTTAATATTATGACATGTGTTATACTTTACAAGTGGTTAACACCTAACCCTTCATTAGATAAGTCATTTCTCTGGTAATAATCATTACCACATATCATAGAGTTATCGTTGCTATCACATTTCCTTGATGACGCTGTAGCATCAAACTATCATTTGCAGACGAGTTGCATCTTTTTGACACATTGATTTGTCTTGTCACCTTTCGGAAGCATGCACCCTAGATAGTACCAGTCCTCCATAAGGAGTTCGACTATTGGAGTTCGGACAATATTTGACCAGGGTTATGATATATGTCCGAATTAATGGTCCTTGTGAGTTAGTCCGGACTAAGGGACTCCTGGCTAAGGAATTTGGAGTATTGTTGAATGTTTGTGGGCCCTACGTAGATGACCTGTTACAATTTTTAAAGGTTGAGCCGCAACTCAAATTGTCCCCACTGCCACGCTCCCAAAGCCTTGTGGAAGAGGTAAATCGCGGGATGTACGTTACTTAGCCAAGGTCTAAAAGCTGCCAACTGGAGTTCTCAGACCATAAGAGGTCAAGTCTAAAACATTTGTCATTATTCGAACCCCACCATGTGGCTACCAACAATGCAGACTTTTTATGTCACTTCAGTCTTTGTCAACTAAACTATGTCGGGGTCACCTGTTACAATTTTTTAATTTAGGAGTTGGTGGTTCTGTTATAATTTGTTGATTTCGGAACTAACCAATTTAATATTCCACTAATGTTATCCTAAATTAATTCTTGCCATTTAGGATGACAGTTTTACGTTTATTTCTTTTTAGATGATTTATTTTGCTTTTAAATCGACAATTTAATTGACAAATTGAGCGAATTTCTACTTATAAATTGTGTTTATCTTGTGCAATTAAGTACAACCTCAATTGGAAAGAAAATTGACAAAATTGAAGAACAATTGAGCTAAAGAAAAAAGAGCAAATTTGATGTCGAGGGATCTAATTGCAAGAAATCAAAAGTTCGAGGGCTCAATTGCAACATCTCAGAAAGATAGAGGACCTACTTTGGAAATACTTCAGGGTATACTTGCAATGAAAGTCAAATTTTGAAGACTAAATTGAAGATGCTCAGAAGATGGAGGACCTGACTGCAATTCCTGTAAACTGAGGTGCATGTTTTGAGCTAAGCGATTGCACGGTTCATATGCCAAGTGATTGCCTGAGTGCACCAAAACCAAGCAGAACCTAAACGTCTTTGCCCATGCTATTAGGCGATTTTGGCTTATGCGATCGCATTGGCCAATTCTGGACTGACCGAATTTTAATTTCTGATTTTATTATTTTCACCTAAGGGCATGTTTGGCTTGGATTTGAACGCTTTTTGGGACAATTTAGTTCTATTTTTGTCGGAGTATATATACTCCACTTCATCTCATATCCAATATCCCCAATCTTGAGACCAAAACCCTAGCCACTTTATCTTTTTTTCTTGTTTCTTTTCTTCTTCTTCTTCCCTTTTCTTTCTTTGTTTTTCCTTTTATTTTGTAATTTAGTTGTTAGATATAGTTCTTGATTCCAAGCTCTAGTCACCATTGAAGTAAGGAAGCAAGAAGTGAGGTAAATATTCAAACATTGTTTAAGAAATTATAGAGTAAAAATCAAGGAAAGTGATTTATTTCATTATCTTGTATTTTGATCTTTAATTTCTATATTTGTGATGTATTTTTATAAATCTCAACTTTTGTACAATATTTATACAATAGGTTAGTTATTTTATGTTGGATGATTGATGTAGTTTAACGTAATTTAAGTAATTTTAATGTTTGTTTATTAATTTTGAGCTTGTTTCATGTGTGTTTGTTATTGAGATTATTCAATGTGTGTGATTGATCACCAAATATATGTTTTGTGAAGTATATGATAATCGAGAGATATTGTGCATTTTAGACCGAAGAACAAATATCTTAGATATTAATTTAGGAGATAGAGATATACTTCTATCCTTAGGTCATCACCATTGAGCTATTTTCACAAAGAGTTAATGCAATTGATTGAGTTTTAATCAATATAGAGATGTAGTAGGTTAAATCAATTGATTATGGTTAATTTCTTTCAAGAGAGGTAATTAGCTAAATTTGAAAAATCGGATCTAATATTGTAAATGGGTAATTTATTATGTGTTGAGAAATTACTTAAACGAGCTAGAATTAAATGAAATCATGAATCCCAACAATTTTATTTTTCATTTTACTTATTTTAATTTAGTTTAAAATTAGTTTATTTAATTTAGAATTTACAAAAATTCAATTTTTTTATTGTGTGTTTAATTTGTTAAGATTAAATTAACTAGAGTGTAATTGAGTATATATTCCTCGTGGGTTCGAAAATTCAGACTCAAAAAGTCCATTTTATTACTTATACGCGACCTGTGCACTTTCAGTACACACTTTTAGCGAACAACGTGTTTCATTGCGAGAGTGGAAAGAAAATTTCCGAAGAATTGATTAGTCTAGAAATTATTTCAGTGAAAAATATCAATTGGAAGTGTTTGATTGATTTAATTTTCTAGGTGGAAAAAATAAAGAAATTTTCAAATTTCATTTTACATTGATATTATTTTTCATGGCAAATAAAGTAAATTTTAGATATTTTATTAATTTTTTTTTTAACATTTTTAACATATTTGTACTTGATAATAATAATGTTATTTTTTAGAACAATAAGTCAATTACCAATAACAAAATTGATCAAACATCACCAAAAGGCAAAACAAATATTTTCCTACTTTTCCATGTAAATAGGCTCGTGAGGGGTTAGGGTGAAAAATAATTTCTAAGTAAATTTTGGGCTATCAAACAAAGCAATTAAGAAAAGTTGGAAATTATTTGTATTTTTCATGATAAATAATTGATTATCAAACACACCCGAATAATGAAAATTCCCAAATACCGGTCAATCCAAATTCCCCCGTAAATTAGTACTGGGCTTGTCTAGCTAACCTCGTGAACCGTTAGGTGTAAATAGAGCACCGTTTTGCATAACTGGAGTTTAAACAAGGCCCTTTGCTTAGAAATGTCGAAAATTTTCAAATGGGTATTTACATAAATACCCTTATTTTTAAATCATTTATAAAATATCTTTTAAAACTTTTAAGAAGAAAAGATACTTTGTAAATTTTAAGTGCCACTTTTTTAATGATTTTATCACTGTTTAAAAAAAATGATATGATGTCATTTATTTTCAAAAAAGTGACATATGTTACATTTTTAATCAAACATAAATTAAAGCTTTTGAATAAATTCATGATTTGTTAATTTTATTCAAAATATTAGAATAATTATGCAACTTTTTTTTAAAAAAATTTGACATATTGTTACTTTTTATTTGAACTAACAAGTGATACTTTCTCACTTTTTAGTGAATTTGTCGTTTTTTCTACTTGAATGTCAAATTTTCAATTTTTCCAATATTCATCAGTGACTAACAAATTACACAAGTTCACAAATATTGGTAGACACATTACACATTTTTCATTCTTTATACATAAAAACAATGTCTTTTTTTTTTTACTTTTTCTTTTAACTAAAAAGTGAATCATATAACTTTTCATTAGTGGAAAAAAGTGACACTTTGTCACTTTATTATTTGAATGTCACTTTTTCAATTTTTGCAATCTTCATTATTGACTAACAAATTACAGAATTTCAAAAATACTAATAGATACATCATACAATGCCCTTTTTTTTAAAAGTGACAAAATGTCGATTCTTATCAATTTTTCTTTTATCTCACATCCTCTTTTAATTAAAAAGTGACATGGTTCAAAAAGTGTCATGGTGTCACAATAAAAGAGTGATGTTTTGTCACTTTTTACTACTTGAATGTAACATTTTCAATTTTACAATATCCATCTTTGACGTATCACTTTTTAGCTGAAAAAATGACACTGTCACTTTTTTTTTTTTACTAGAATATCATTTTTTCAATTTTTGTAGTATCTAACATTGATTAACAAATTATTCAAATTTACAAACACTAATAGACACATTACACGATGTTAGTTTTTTCTATTTGAATGTCACTTTTTCAATTTTTGTGTCGTCACTTTTTAGTAACACGATATCTTTTTTTCTACAATTGAAATAACATAGATTGAGAAATACTAGCAATTTGTGTATTAGAAATATTTCACCCACATCCAACAAAGAACCAATTAACATTGTATGATTAATGTAGTTTGTGTTATCACTTTTCACGGACACAAGCACTAGATACAAAAACACACATAAATTACAAGTATAACAAAGTATAGAACACGGATTGATATGATCCAGACCAGGCATCTAAGGGCGAAGTCGAGCCATCGGCAATACGACAGTGATCTACGTGCAAAACGGAGTAAGTTTCATGTTGGAATCGAGCCGAGAAGACGAAAGAATCAAGGCAAGACGAGTAAACGAAATTATTTATGCAGAAAAGGCATTACGGCCGTAATGGAAATCCTTCACGGCTGTAACTCATATAACCACGACCGTAAAGGCTACTGTCACGGCCGTAATCAACTATCGAGGGAAAATGCAGAATTTCAACAGAACCAGGCTTACGGCCGTAAGTCTGAAAGTTACGGCCGTAACTAATAAAACGTTTTGGATCAGAGAGGTCATTACGGCCGTAAAAGAATTCTTCACGGCCGTAATTGAGCACCGCCAGATTTTCCGGATTTTGGATTATTTTATTCCTTTTTTTGGTTTTTAGGTTATTTTCCTAATTTAGTGTTTTAGTTTAATTATAATTCTATTTTGAGTAAATTAGAGGCTATGTTATTTTGCTTATTTATATTCCTTTCCATGATTGTAAAAAAAGAGTTTAGTTTGAGTTTTGAGATTAATAAAATTTGAGAGAGGATTCTCCAAATTGAAAGGTTGAGGAGTCCCTTTTGTGTTTTTCAAGAACATATCCAACTTATCAAATATTGTGAAATATTTGTGGCGTTGAACTTATCAAATATTCGCGAGAATATTTGTGGCGTTTCCAATTAGAATCTTATCAAGGAAATTGACAAGTCTTTGTGGTGTTTCGAAAACCTTGGATCTCGATTCCGCATCGTCAATTTCTTGCATCGTGAATCTTGGGTCAAGGTCCTATCGTCAATTTCATCTTTCCAGTAGTTTAATTCTTGTTTATTTTAGCTTTTAAATCTAATCTAGATCTTTCCTAGGTTTAATTTCGTTATTCAGCGTTGTTCGATGAGATTCCCCGACCTGGAATCTCATCATCTAGTATCAGAGCTTGGATCTATTTCAGATTCTTGCGTTTCTTGAATTTTCTTGATTTTTTTTTGCGTTCTTCGTGTCAGTCATATTTTTCTTCAGTTTGATCCGTAAGAGTCAGTCCCAAAAATTCAAAAGTATTTTTCTTTTTCATTTTTCGTCCAAATCCAGTTTCGTTTTTTCTGCCATACTCGTAGTCCAATTCTCTGGCAAGAGATTAAAAAAAAATAAAAAAATCGAAAGTTTCATTTTTTTCCCATATTCCAAATATTCCCCAAATATTCCGAATTTTCTCAATTTCCAAATCTTCATCAATGGGTGACAACAAACGCCCCGAAAGAGGGAATAAGATATTGGAGCAGAGTGTTGAATTATTGGCAGAGATGCAGGCAAAATTTAAGAAGGTAATGGCTAGGATGGATAAGTAAGCGTAAATGTCATGCTAGGTACGGAGATGGGATTGATGAAAAGTCATTAAAGCAAAAAGAAACATCAAAACGGGAGAGTAGTGATCATGTTCACAAAAGGAGGGAGAAATCAACTACTAAAGGTAAAAATAATTTTGATTCCAAGTCTCTTAAGGATAAAAATATTAAGTGCTTTAAATGCTTGGAACGGGGTCACATTGCACTTGATTGTCCACGTAAAAAGGTTAGGTGCGATAGTGAAGGGGCGAAAAGTGTTGTGGTGGATAAGTCAATTATTGATAGGCATGCTCTTAGCGTTAAGCGTAAGGCGAATGTTTTGGAAAATGTGGATGGGCAAAGGGAGAATATTTTTCGCACTAGATGCTTAGTGGATGAAAAAGTTTGTAGCTTGGTGATTGACGGGGGAGTTGTACTAATGTAGTTAGTACAATGTTGGTGGAAAAATTAGGCTTACCTTTAACGAAACATCCAACGCCTTATAAATTACAATGGTTGACTGAGTCAGGGGAAGTTAAGGTGAAGAGACAGGCTTTAGTGGCATTTTCTTTTGGTGGGTATTCGGATGAGGTAATTTGTGACGTGGTGCCAATTCAAATTAGTCACATACTGTTGGGGAGACCTTGGCAGTATGAAAGGGCTGTGCTACATGATGAGTATACGAATAGATACAGCCTGGTAAAATGGGGAAAAAGTTTACTCTAATTCCACTATCTCCAACTGAAGCCCTGAGAGATCAATTGAAAGTGAAAAGTGAGTTTGAGGGGAAAAATAAGAGAGTTGAGGCCACGACCTCAGAAAAAGGAGAGGGAGTGAAAAATAAAGAAAAAAGAGTTGAGGTCACGACCTCAGAAAAAGGAGAAGGAGTGAAAAATAAAGAAAAGAGGGTTGAGGTTCAAACCTCAGAAAAAAGAGAGACCGAGTGCAAAAAGCAAAAGAAAAAAGAGTCTACCACAAAAATGAGTCTATTTGCACTTACTCACGCTAACACACCCCTCCCCAGTTCTTTAAAATCTGTTTTACAGGTACCGAAGTCAAACCATGAGCTTAAAACATGAAGAAAACTTGTTGGCACAAATGAGCAGCCCAAAAAGTCGAGAGAGTTAAAGGAGAAAAATAGGCAGTCCAAATGGTTGAAAACAAGCACGAGACATAAGCGTGATCCTCGAGCCCAGAAAAGCAGGAGGAGTTTGAAAAGCCGACCAAAATTGGATTCGAGGTCGAATCCTTTTCAAGAGAGGGAGTATGATATGATCCAGACTAGGTATCGAAGGGCGAAGTCGAGCCATCGGCAATACGACAGTGATCTACGTGCAAAACGGAGTAAGTTTCATGTTGGAACCTAGCCGAGAAGACAAAAGAATCAAGTCGAGCCGAGTACACGAAATTATTTATTCAGAAAAGGCATTACGGCCATAATGGAAATCCTTCACGGCCGTAACTCATATAACCACGACCGTAAAAGCTACTGTCACAGCCGTAATCAACTATCGAGGGAAAAGGCAGAATTTCAGCAGAACCAGGCTTACGACCGTAAGTCTGAAAGTTACGGCCGTAACTAATAAAACGTTTTGGATCAGAGAGGCTATTACGGCCGTAAAAGAATTCTTCACGGTCGTTTCTTTTACGGCCGTAATTGAGCAGCGCCAGATTTTCCGGATTTTGGATTATTTTATTCATTTTTTTGGTTTTTAGGTTATTTTCCTAATTTAGTATTTTAGTTTAATTAGAATTCTATTTTGAGTAAATTAGATGTTAGGTTATTTTGCTTATTTATATTCCTTTCCATGATTGTAAAAAAAGAGTTTAGTTTGAGTTTTGAGATTAATAAAATTTGAAAGAGGATTCTCCAAATTGAAAAGTTGAGGAGTTCATTTTGTATTTTTCAAGAACAAATCCAACTTATCAAATATTGTGAAATATTTGTGGCGTTAAACTTATCAAATATTCGCGAGAATATTTGTGGCGTTTCCAATTATAATCTTATCAAGGAAATTGACAAGTCCTTGTGGTATTTCGAAAATATTGGATCTCGATTCCGCATCGTCAATTTCTTGCGTCGTGAATCTTGGGTCAAGGTCCTATAGTCAATTTTATCTTTCCAGTAGTTTAATTCTTGTTTATTTTCGCGTTTAAATCTAATCTAGATCTTTTCTAGATTTAATTTCGTTATTCCGCGTTATTCGACGAGATTCCCCGACCAGGATTTCATCACGGATTACATCCCCAATGAATCCTTCAACAAAATTGCTAGCACCACCACTTCCACACTATCGTCAAAATTACACATAACCTAAACGCTAAAATGGAAGAACCCAACAAAGAACAACACCACCGTAGTTTCCTTCCTTCCTGAAAATGTTTATGGCCTTTATGTTCATGAATCTGGCCAACTCCCTCCTTCCACCACCACTACTACCACCAATGGTGAACTCACCACCACCAAATATTGCTGCAAAAACTACAACCATGCCGCTTATGTGACTGAGCCAGAACATGTACTGCTGACTACATTCATTGAAAAAAGTTACACCACAATCGACTCCAACAGCTACGGTGGTGGGAATTTTAATGAGCAACCGGAAGAGCTGATTGAGACTAGATTTATGGGCGGTGCAATCGTAAAGCTCCGTGAGAACTACTATAGGAATGGTGGAAGGAATCAATACAACATCCTTCAAGAAGATATTATGAGAGGCTACAAAAGAAACAACTATTACAACAATGGTGGAAGCAACTTCAACGATCCGATACAAGGGCTAAGCAAGAGCCTCTATGAGAATTATTACAGAAATGGTGACGATTTGAAAAGTTTCCAGTAGTAAGAATGAGAGGGATTTGATTTGCTGTCACTCAAACAAGAGCTGCAGGCTTGCAGCAAGACCTCCAACGTCTTCACCATCAATCAAAGGAGTAGAATCATGTTATTTGGGGTTTGATTTGGGGATTTCGGTTGCACTGGCAAGGGTGTGGGTTTACAGTGAGGAGGTCTGATTTGTTTTTTGTTTTATGATAAGTGTTTTATTAGCACTTATCTAGTTCATCTATTGTCGTTTTTTGTTGTTGGTTTAATTCTATTAAAGTATCGTTTAATGCACTTTTATGTATTGTGATGTGTAGATCACAAAGAATGAAAATAAAGGAAAAATGGTCAAAAAGTGCTGAAAAACGAAAATTGGGGACCAAGGCTGCAAATTAGTTACAACCGCAAATACTAGACTTACTGTCGTTAGTCTCTTTCGGGTTCAAACAACAAAATCGACAGAAGTTCACTTACGGTCATAAGTTATAGATTTACGGCTGTAACGTTTAAAAGTCAAAAATTTCAGCAAACCATTTACGGCCATAAGTTGTAGAGTTACGGCCGTAACTTTCCTTATTGTTTTTTTAAAGTTTATCTTTGGCATATCTTCTTGGGAACCCTATGGTACGTTTTTGAAGATATAAAAAGAGAACGTTCACCAGAGAATGGGGGTTGAAAGTTGAGCGCAAAAGATAAAGCATTCTTGGGAGATTTTCAAGTACAAGAACATCAACAACAAGGCAAATTCATGAATCAACTTGAATAATTCACCTTGACCATGCTGGGGCTAAATTCCTTGTCATGTTTAAGGGGGAAATTGTGTCAATTCAATTTTGTTATTTTCTTTTCCTACAAACTAGTAATAGTAACGTTACATCTATCCATTTCCTTTCAATTGTTGAACTATTACGTTCTTAATATTTATTGAGTTTATTCGATTAATATATTTGATTTGGTCAATTGAATTGTTTAGTCTCTAAACTCATGTATATGCTATGTTTAAATCTTTTGATCCGTAATTGTCATTAGATTTCGACTCATAGTAGCAAATAAATCTCGCGCATATTTAGTAATAATTCAACTTTGATTTATTAATTCGAGCTTGTGAAATTGATAATCTAATTCAATCTATTTCTTCTCACTTTTCACACTAGCCTTGCGTTAAATTCTAAGAACTTGTTTAGGATTACCCTGTAGCGACCGGGAATTTTAATTTCTTTTTAAATAAAATGTTTTAAAACTTTAAATGCGCGTCGCTACGACTTCTCCAATTTAATAAAAAAAAAAGTAGCCGTCTAGCCAAATTATAAATGAGATTAAATTAATTTTCATAATATTCAAACTTCAGAATTTTACTCAAAATATCCCAACGTCACCGTTTTAAATTTTAATTCAAAAATTTAACGATTTTAAAGCCCAAGATCAAAATTTTATTTTATTATCAACCAATTAAAGTTCAGCCTCTGTTTTCCATTTTTAAAACCACAATTCAGACACTTTCCCCTCTTAAAGAGAATTCACACACGTTTATATCCACACCTATCTGCAAGACTTCCATCCTTCACATCCCTAATCCTCTCCCTCTCTTCCCTAAATCACATTTATCATCCTCGGCATGTTACCAACTTCAGCAAGCCATCTTTCCATGTTCAGATTTCAAACTCCCTAATTCTCTCCCTCTCTTCCTTAATAACCATGGCCATCCTACTGCAATCCTGCAATTCAGCCTCAATCAAGAGATTATGCTTGCAACTGTCCAAACCTACATCACCTCTTTCAGCCCTCAATTCTGCGTCCAGCTCCCTACAATTCTTCCAATCAAACGAATGCCAACAATCTTTTTTTTTTTTTTTTCAGACTTCAATCTCCAGCATTCCAGTGAGGATCCTTAATTCCAATAATTCCACCCCCTTTCCAACTGCACTCCCTAATTCTCTCCCTCTTTTCCTTAACGACCATGCCATCCTACTGCATTCCTGCATTACTTCCTCAATCAGCAGGCTACCTCAACTCCCTCAATTCTGCATTCAGTGATTTCAATCCCTGCATTTCTTCCTCAATCAACAGGCTTCCTCATCCTACCAAATTCAGAAAAGCAGCTAAAATAACATACCCCATTCTTCATTTCCACACGAGCTCACCCAGGCCAAACGACATTACTGGTAATAATTTTTCTGCATTGCTGAACACCTCACAGCCATCGTCACTGCATTCCCAAACCAATCCAACAATACAACACCATCATCAAATCCCAAACAAACCCAAATTTCCACAACCAACACATCATGATCGGCCACCATCATTCACCGCACCGAATCAGCCACTACCCAACCTCGATCCACACCATTTTTGTCCCAAATCAACCCAAACACCAAGAAAAACAAAGAATCAAGCAAACTCATAAACATACCTCAAACTTTACCGGAGTTCTTCGCCGGAAATCACCTAAAGAGTCGAACCACCAAGCCTCGGTTTGGTCTCATTTTCACACCCCAAACCCATCCTTACCATACACAAGAACCACCACCCTAAGGTGGCGCTAGCGCCGGCCGCCTAGCGCCGGCGGGATGGCAGCGGAGAAGGGGCGGATCCCCCTCCTTTCCCCATCGTCTCTCTCGGCCACTCTACTCTCTCTCTTTCGATCCTGAAGATTTGAGAGAGAAATGAGATTTTAATTTTATTTTATTTAGTTTAAGTTTTTGCAAATTTCCTTTTCATCCCCAAGTTTTGAAGTATATTCAAATCAGCCCTTATTTTCGTAAAATGACTATTTCAGTCCTAAACCTTTCAATTTCTTTAATTTTCAATTTAACCATAAGATTTTATTTTATCACTTAAGACTTTAAATTTCTAAAATACTAATTAAATTAATTTACTTTTTGGCTAGATGAAGCAGTTGGTGATTTGAGAAGCTGACGTGTCAATCCCGCTCCAATTTTTGAGAACTCGTAACATTTAAAGGTAGACTCGCCCCCACTAATTGATTTATATTATAATTGCACGTGATTATGTGGATTTGTGTGATATTGTATGCTTAATTGCATGAGAAAAGAAAAGAATATCTCGTATGAGATAAATTTGAGAATTTATGTTATGCACGTCATAACCTATCTGCTAGCATGATTTAAGAAAAGAATGGTTCATTTGCGTTCACTATGTGATGCCTATGAATAAGAAAAGAACGTCACTACATTATTTGCATGATTACTTGTCCAATTATCTTTTAGATTAATTATTGGAGTTGAGTCTACTGAGTATTTCATTTTGAAATGCTCACCCCGTGGTTTTAACAATTTTGCAGATTTCGGCGACGATGGCGAGTGATGGGCAATGGCGAAGAAAAAAAATTTTGGATATCATTTTTGAAAGTCGTGGATTTCGAAATAAACAATTTCATTTTATCATGAATTTCCATTTTTAATAAGTTTGTAAGAATTATTCCATTTAGATTGAATTATCGCTAAACTATGATTTATTAAACGTGATATTTAATATTTAGTCATATTTCCGCAATAAAGTGTATTCGAAAATTTAGAAAAGTGACGTTCCGGGCTCCACGGAACTCGGGGCGTTACAGCGTGGTATCAGAGCGGGTCTACGTTTCTGTAGACTTACAAATTTTGAAAAAAAAATTTTTTTTTTTTTAAAATAATAGAAATAATGTTTTGACGACTTTTTGCCATTGCCATCATTTTCCGCCGACTCCGAAAGTAACGAAGTTTAGTATATTGATTTATTTCGGATACTTAAGAATAAATGTTTTGAGAATTTGACGAGAAAAGAAAAGAAAAGAAAATACGAGAAAGAATTAGACAACTAGTATCCGAATTAATGAGAAAGAAAGAAACGAGTTTTGGAGCATAATGGGAATTAGTACAATTTAAGAAAATTTTCATAAAATATTTCGTCCCTAGATTTAAATAAATAATAAAACCCTAACTGGACTTTGCATAATGGATTCTAGGCATGGCACCAATTGACGGGATATCAAACCACATCCTTCGTTTTTGCGCCATACGTCATGACGCTATAGCTAGTGGACTTAGGCTGACTGATGCTCAATCTATTAGCCGCCTTTTGACTACATTTCCAGAATGTCAGCGTGAACTAGCGATCGATTTTTATAATGACGTGAAGAGATGCCTAGGAGAGGACGTGAAATTCCAGACTGTCTGCGACGAATTTGTAATGCGGTGGGACCGCTACCTAACCCATGCTCCAGCGCCAAAAATAATTATTCTATCAGATGACGAGGGAGAACCAATTGAGATAACCGACGCCGAGTCAGGCATATATGACTACACTCCTGGCTCACCAGGGTATACCCTTGACTCACCGACTATGACCCCGGGCGCACCAGATTATACCCCAGGCACACCAGGATCGATATCTCCTATGTCACCACCAAAGATGTAGAATATATAACGGTTATCTTAATTTTAGTCTAGCAGTATTCCCATTCCCAGTATTGGCAGTCCTATGTCTTGTATCCTCAATCGAAGGAAATTTTAATCATTAATGAGAATATATTCAATTTTCGTTCATATTGGAGTTGAATTTATTACAATATTTGGTATAAATTTTATCAGAAGTTACAATACACTCCTTGTTTTCATTTAAGGGAATGGCTAGACGCGTTAACAGGAGTATTATGGACCGTGCTACATCTGAGCAACAGAACTCAGGACAGGGCCCCACAGCCCAATCCAGTATCATCAGGGATTTACTTTTGGCTGTGCAAGATTTGAGGCAGGCCCCAACAGGTTCCGCAGTGCCAGTTATTGAACAATTCAGGAGGTACCGTCCGCCCACTTTTGACGGCGGGGATAATCCACTGGTCGTGGAGGAGTGGTTACAGGGAATCGAGAGGATTTTCAAGCACATCTCTTGCCCTGAGGACAAGAAGGTTACTTGCGCAGAGTTTATGCTTATCGGTAGGGCTGGCTTTTGGTGGGAGTCCGCATCACGGACTCGGACCGAAGAGGAACAAGCAGCGTTGACCTGGGAAGAGTTTAAGGAAGAGATCAAAGACAAGTTCTTCCCACAAGCCCTCCGAGACCACAAGGAGACAGAATTTTTACAGCTAGTTCAGGGTGAGATGGACATCACTGACTATGAACGGAAGTTCGAGGAACTGTCACGGTATGCTCCACATCTAGTGGAAACCGAAGTTAAGAAGGCACGCCGATTTGAAAGAGGTCTGCGTTCGGATATCAGGCAGATTGTTGGCTCACATGAACTGCCCACTTACCGGGAAGTTGTGAAGAAAGCTCAGGCCGTGGCTTTTGCTGGTGCAAAGATTGGCAACCAAGGAAATCGGAACAATCAAGGGCATCAAGGTAAACGAAAATGGCATGGTCATCATCAGAACAGGAACCAGAATTTCAATAAGAGACAGAATACAGGACCTAGCAGAGGTCAGGTGACCAGTTTCCCTCCACCATGCCCGAAGTGCCAGAAGACGCATAAAGGAGAATGCCTCTTTGGAAACAAGGTTGTTTGTTACCGATGTGGCCAACCGGGCCACTTTTCTCGAGATTGCAACACAGCACCCGCTCAAGGCTCGGACCAGAAGAAGAACATTGACCAGAACAGAAAAGGGAAGGCTAGGGTATTTTCCATGGACGCCGTTGAGGACTCCGACGTGATTGCAGGTACACCATTACTTCAACATTCATATACTTGTATTACTTAATTTCATGTATCATGCTTTGCTCGAATTAATAATATGAACGACGATAACAGGCATTTTATCTGTTTCTGGTATTCCCGTATACGTCCTAATAGATTCGGGTGCTACACATTCATTTATTTCCGACTCATGCTTAACTAAATTGAATTTAGTGGGTGAAATAACTGGTAGCATGCTTGAAGTGAGCTTACCGTCAGGAGAAATTCTTGACACTAATAGGATAGTCAAGTCTGTGCGAATGGATTTCGATGGGATAGTGTTTGAGGCAGACCTGAATATTATTTCGATGAAGGATTTCGACATTATCCTAGGAATGGACTGGCTGAGTGCTAACCGTGCCGCAATCATGTGCCATGAGAAGGAAGTAGTATTTCGAAAGAATGGGGATGAGGTGTTCAGATTTTTTGGTTCGAAGGTTAAAGCACTTCCTCGCCTTATCTCGGCTATGCAAGCTGAAAAGCTAATTGCCAAGGGAAACTGTCAAAGTTATCTGGTTAATCTCCAAGGAAAACCTGCCGAGGAAATCAAATTGGAGTCAGTGCCAGTTGTGTGTGACTTTCAAGATGTATTTCCAGAAGACCTATCTGGTACTCCGCCTGATAGGCAAGTGGAATTTGCTATTGACTTGGTGCCAGGAGCTGCCCCTGTTTCGAAAGCCCCGTATCGTATGGCACCGAAAGAATTACAAGAATTGAAAGTCCAACTGGAAGAACTGCTAGAGAAGGGCTTTATCAGGCCAAGTGTGTCCCCGTGGGGAGCACCTGTGCTATTTGTGAAAAAGAAGGATGGCAGTATGAGAATGTGCATTGACTATCGGGAATTGAACAAGTTGACGATAAAGAATAAGTACCCCCTGCCCAGAATCGAAGATTTGTTTGATCAATTAAAAGGAGCTGCGGTATTTTCAAAGATGGACTTAAGGTCCGGTTACCATCAATTGAAGATCAAGCCTACGGATATACAAAAGACAGCGTTTAGGACTCGATATGGACACTATGAGTTCACGGTGATGCCATTCGGTCTTACGAACGCACCGGCAGTATTTATGGACTTGATGAACCGGGTTTTCCATCAGTACTTGGATAAGTTCGTCATTGTCTTCATTGAAGATATTCTGGTCTATTCCAAAGATTCACAACAGCATTCGGAACATTTGAGGATTGTGTTGGAGACGCTACGGGCAGAAAAGTTATATGCCAAATTTAAGAAATGTGAATTTTGGCTTGAGAAGATAGGCTTTCTGGGTCATATTGTCACAAACAATGGCATCGAAGTTGATCCGTCAAAGGTGGAGACAGTGAGTAATTGGACTACGCCAGCGAATGCAGGTGATGTGAGAAGCTTTTTGGGACTAGCTGGATATTACCGACGATTTATAGAGGGTTTCTCTAAGATAGCGGGTCCCATGACTCAGTTGACACGGAAGGGTGTAAAATTCCAGTGGACAGAGCAGTGTGAACGAAGCTTCCAGGAATTGAAGAATAGACTGGTTTCAGCTCCAGTGTTAACAGTGCCGGATGGATCCAAGGATTTTGTGATATACAGTGATGCCTCGAAACATGGTTTAGGATGTGTGCTTATGCAGAAAGGTAAAGTAATTGCCTATGCTTCGAGACAGTTGAAGCCATACGAGAAAAACTATCCGACGCATGATCTAGAACTGGCAGCTGTTGTACATGCTCTTAAGATTTGGCGACATTACCTATATGGGAGTAAATGCGAGATTTACACCGACCATAAGAGTCTCAAGTATTTCTTCACTCAGAAGGAATTGAACATGAGACAACGTCGATGGTTGGAACTGGTGAAGGATTATGATTGTACTATTCTTTACCACCCGGGTAAGGCTAATAAGGTTGCAGATGCACTAAGCAGGAAAGATGTGGGTCAATTATCAGCTTTGGGAACAGTACAAGAACAGTTGATTCGGGATTTTCAGAACTTGAGAATCGAAGTGAGAAACAAAGGAATCCAAAGTTTTAGCCGATTGACAAATTTGACAGTGAAGCCAGATTTGAGAAACAGAATTGTGATGGCTCAGGAAAGCGATAAGTTTTTGGAAAAGATCAAAGCCGAAGTTGGAACTGGCAAGAGAGCAGATTTTGAAATCGGAAGCGATAATGCACTATTATTCAAGGGTCGCCTGTGTGTACCGAAGGATGATCAGATTAGGAATGAAATATTGAGGGAAGCCCACTCAGCTCCATATGCAGCTCATCCAGGAGGAACAAAAATGTACCGAGATTTGCGTACTACATTCTGGTGGAGGAATATGAAGGGATGCATCGCTAAGTTTGTCTCACGATGCATGACCTGTCAGCAAGTCAAGGCTGAACATCAGAGACCGTCAGGATTACTAAAACCATTAGACATTCCGGAATGGAAATGGGAGAAGATTTCCATGGATTTCGTAACAGGCTTACCAAGAACAATGAGGGGACATGACGCCATTTGGGTTATTGTGGACCGACTTACAAAGTCAGCCCATTTTCTTCCAGTGCGGATGACTCTCAGTATAGATCACTTGGCCCAAATTTATATAAAGGAGATCGTTCGACTTCACGGGATTCCAGCGTCTATTATTTCAGATAGGGATCCGAGATTCACTTCGAGATTTTGGAAGAGCTTACACACGGCTATGGGGACTAAATTAAATTTTAGTACCGCTTACCACCCGCAGACGGACGGACAGTCTGAACGCACCATTCAGACCTTAGAGGATATGCTTAGAGCCTGTGTACTGGACTTAAGCGGCAATTGGGAAGCTCACCTGCCATTGGTAGAGTTTTCTTACAATAACAGTTTTCAGGCTACCATTGGTATGGCACCGTATGAAGCACTGTATGGGCGAAGATGTCGATCGCCGGTATATTGGGATGAGGTTGGCGAGAGGAAGTTATTGGGTCCTGAATTAATTGAAAAGACTGTAGGGGCTATCGAGAAGATCAGATTGCGAATTAAAGCTGCCCAGAACAGACAGAAGAGTTATGCTGATCAGAGAAGAAAAGACTTGGAGTTCGAGATTGGAGAGAAAGTATTTTTGAAAATCTCCCCTATGAAGGGCACTATTCGTTTTGGCAAGAAAGGGAAATTAAGGCCTCGGTTTATCGGACCTTTTGAAATATTGGAGAAAGTAGGTAGTGTGGCTTATCGTCTAGCATTGCCACCCGAGCTCTCGGCTATACACAATGTTTTTCACATCTCTCTATTGAGAAAATACGTTCACGATCCCAGTCACGTGGTAAACTTTCAGTCAGTCCCGATTCAGAAAAATCTCTATTATGAAGAAGCACCCATGTGCATCATTGATAGAAAAGTCCATGTCCTAAGAAATAAAGAAATTTCTCTAGTCAAAGTCCAGTGGGGTAGACATAGTAGCGATGAGGCTACATGGGAAAAAGAAGAAGAAATTCTGGCCAAGTATCCAGATATTTTAGATCGAGTAAGTTTTAAATTTCGAGGACGAAATTATTTTAAGGTGGTAGGGTTGTAGCGACCGGGAATTTTAATTTCTTTTTAAATAAAATGTTTTAAAACTTTAAATGCGCGTCGCTACGACTTCTCCAATTTAATAAAAAAAAAAGTAGTCGTCTAGCCAAATTATAAATGAGATTAAATTAATTTTCATAATATTCAAACTTCAGAATTTTACTCAAAATATCCCAACGTCACCGTTTTAAATTTTAATTCAAAAATTTAACGATTTTAAAGCCCAAGATCAAAATTTTATTTTATTATCAACCAATTAAAGTTCAGCCTCTGTTTTCCATTTTTAAAACCACAATTCAGACACTTTCCCCTCTTAAAGAGAATTCACACACGTTTATATCCACACCTATCTGCAAGACTTCCATCCTTCACATCCCTAATCCTCTCCCTCTCTTCCCTAAATCACATTTATCATCCTCGGCATGTTACCAACTTCAGCAAGCCATCTTTCCATGTTCAGATTTCAAACTCCCTAATTCTCTCCCTCTCTTCCTTAATAACCATGGCCATCCTACTGCAATCCTGCAATTCAGCCTCAATCAAGAGATTATGCTTGCAACTGTCCAAACCTACATCACCTCTTTCAGCCCTCAATTCTGCGTCCAGCTCCCTACAATTCTTCCAATCAAACGAATGCCAACAATCTTTTTTTTTTTTTTCAGACTTCAATCTCCAGCATTCCAGTGAGGATCCTTAATTCCAATAATTCCACCCCCTTTCCAACTGTACTCCCTAATTCTCTCCCTCTTTTCCTTAACGACCATGCCATCCTACTGCATTCCTGCATTACTTCCTCAATCAGCAGGCTACCTCAACTCCCTCAATTCTGCATTCAGTGATTTCAATCCCTGCATTTCTTCCTCAATCAACAGGCTTCCTCATCCTACCAAATTCAGAAAAGCAGCTAAAATAACATACCCCATTCTTCATTTCCACACGAGCTCACCCAGGCCAAACGACATTACTGGTAATAATTTTTCTGCATTGCTGAACACCTCACAGCCATCGTCACTGCATTCCCAAACCAATCCAACAATACAACACCATCATCAAATCCCAAACAAACCCAAATTTCCACAACCAACACATCATGATCGGCCACCATCATTCACCGCACCGAATCAGCCACTACCCAACCTCGATCCACACCATTTTTGTCCCAAATCAACCCAAACACCAAGAAAAACAAAGAATCAAGCAAACTCATAAACATACCTCAAACTTTACCGGAGTTCTTCGCCGGAAATCACCTAAAGAGTCGAACCACCAAGCCTCGGTTTGGTCTCATTTTCACACCCCAAACCCATCCTTACCATACACAAGAACCACCACCCTAAGGTGGCGCTAGCGCCGGCCGCCTAGCGCCGGCGGGATGGCAGCGGAGAAGGGGCGGATCCCCCTCCTTTCCCCATCGTCTCTCTCGGCCACTCTACTCTCTCTCTTTCGATCCTGAAGATTTGAGAGAGAAATGAGATTTTAATTTTATTTTATTTAGTTTAAGTTTTTGCAAATTTCCTTTTCATCCCCAAGTTTTGAAGTATATTCAAATCAGCCCTTATTTTCGTAAAATGACTATTTCAGTCCTAAACCTTTCAATTTCTTTAATTTTCAATTTAACCATAAGATTTTATTTTATCACTTAAGACTTTAAATTTCTAAAATACTAATTAAATTAATTTACTTTTTGGCTAGACGAAGCAGTTGGTGATTTGAGAAGCTGACGTGTTAATCCCGCTCCAATTTTTGAGAACTCGTAACATTTAAAGGTAGACTCGCCCCCACTAATTGATTTATATTATAATTGCACGTGATTATGTGGATTTGTGTGATATTGTATGCTTAATTGCATGAGAAAAGAAAAGAATATCTCGTATGAGATAAATTTGAGAATTTATGTTATGCACGTCATAACCTATCTGCTAGCATGATTTAAGAAAAGAATGGTTCATTTGCGTTCACTATGTGATGCCTATGAATAAGAAAAGAACGTCACTATATTATTTGCATGATTAATTGTCCAATTATCTTTTAGATTAATTATTGGAGTTGAGTCTACTGAGTATTTCATTTTGAAATGCTCACCCCGTGGTTTTAACAATTTTGCAGATTTCGGCGACGGTGGCGAGTGATGGGCAATGGCGAAGAAAAAAATTTTGGATATCATTTTTGAAAGTCGTGGATTTCGAAATAAACAATTTCATTTTATCATGAATTTCCATTTTTAATAAGTTTGTAAGAATTATTCCATTTAGATTGAATTATCGCTAAACTTTGATTTATTAAACGTGATATTTAATATTTAGTCATATTTCCGCAATAAAGTGTATTCGAAAATTTAGAAAAGTGACGTTCTGGGCTCCACGGAACTCGGGGCGTTACATACCCATTGGCTAGAATTGAATCAAAGAGCTTGTTTTGATTTTATTTTCATAAGGAAGAATTGAATAATCAGAGCTTGTTGATTATTTGAGATTGATAATTTGAATAAGGGATACAACTCGTTGCAAGGAAAAGTATAATATTAATTGAGGGTACAACCGAACTCGAGAACAAGATCTTCTCTCATATTAGTTCTTTAAACACTTTTACTTGTTATTTTTATACATAGTTTTCATTTAAGCAAATCCAAACAACAAACCCCCACTCTATTCAAATTTCTTGAGCAACTAATTAGGTCCGTTGTTCCTCGTGGGTTTGACCCTTACTCTCGCTACAACATTTTAAACTGATATTTGGCGAGAAAGGAATTTATTAAATTTTGGTGTATCGTGATACGCATCAAATTGTTTGGCGTCATTGTCGGGAAATGGTTAACCAAGTTAGCTATTTAATTAATTAGAATTTTATTTTCCTGCACTTATTTTATTTTTCTCTTTATTTATTTATTTTCATTAAATATTGTTTGCCTATTTCTTTGCTTGCATGTGTAAGACTCGATCAACTAATATTGAGTATTTTGATTTTGATCCAGAGATCGAGAGAACTTTTCGACAACGAAGAAGGATAGGACAACAAACAATGACAACAGCTAATAAATAACAATCTAACTCTTAAGTAACTAGCTACCCCGGATGTTGCTCAACAACAGTTATGTATCACTTTCCAGCAGTGAAAAAGAACATGACTTTTGAGCTAAAATCCAGTATGATCTATCTTTTACCAACTTTTCAAGGACACGCCGGTGAAGACCCATACAGGCATCTCAAGAAATTTTATATGGTTTGCGACAGCATGAGGCCAACGGGCATTACCGAGAAGCAAATCCAAATGAGAGCTGTCCCATTCTCATTGAAAGATACTACTACTGATTGGTTGTATTGTTTACCATCCGGAATAGTCACCACGTGGAATGACATGAAGAGACTTTTCCTGGAGAAGTACTTCCCTGCATCTAGAGCTGGTATCATTAGGAAAGAAATTTGTGGAGTGTGCCAGAACAGTGGCAAAACTGTATGAGTATTGGGAGCATTTCAAGAAGCTTATCTTAAGTTGCCCCCATCAACAAATCAGTGAGCAACTCCTAATGTAATATTTTTGTAAAGAACTGTCACCGATGGATAGGAGCATGATAGACGCCTCAAGTGAAGGTTCTCTAATGGATAAAACACCGGAACAAGCACTAGCCCTGATATCTAATATGGTTGAGAACACTCAGCAATTCAATTTGAATGGAGATATATAAGTTCGCCGCATGAATGAGGTAAGAAGTTCTCATATTGAAAATCAATTATCTGAACTAACAAATCTTGTTAAACAACTTGCTGTTGGGAAGTCACAACGAGTCAAGGTTTGTGGAATATGTGCAAATTTCAGATATCAAACAGACACGTGTCAAGTGCTGCAAGAGGGAAATGGTGAACAAGTGAATGTTGCAGGGGGTTTACCGTTCCAAAGATTGTAGTACAATCCGTACTATAATACCTACAACCCTGGATGGAGGGATCACCCCAATCGAAGTTATGGAAATAACAAGCCCTCGGGTTTTGTCTCCAACAAACCTTAAGGAAAATTTCAGTGACAAGAGAATTTCCAACCTCAGGGGCAGTATAAACATAGACCCCAAAACTCAAGTATTTCTCTTGAAGACATGGTTAAAACTTTGGCTTCTAACACATTTTAGTTTCAACAGGATACCAAGTCCAGCGTTCAAAATTTAGAGAACCAAATGAGCCGGATGGCTATAGCCATTAACAGATTAGAGGCACAATCCTAAGGCAAATTACCATCTCAACTTGAAGTTAATCTAAGAAACGTGAGTGCCATAACTCTACGAAATGGAAAAGAGATTGAAGGTTCGCGAAAGCAACCCCAAGTAGATGAAGACAAAAGGGAGAAGGAAATTGAGAGGGAGGAGGCCACTTCACAACACCTTCAGGTAAAAATTGACTCTAACGTATATGCTAAATTAACTCCACCCCCTTTTCCTAACAGGTTAGCAAATATAAACAAGGAGAGCAAGGAAAATGAAATGATGGAGACGTTCAGGAAAGTTGAAGTGAGCATTCCCCTATTGGATGTAATCAAGCAAGTCCGTGCTAAGAAAGTTCTTGAAAGATCTGTGTACCAACAAGAGAAAGCTGAAGACGAATGAGATGGTGAGAATGAGGGAATCCATGTCTGCATTTTTCCAAATGAAATTACCTCCCAAGTGCAAGGATTTAGGTATGTTTACCATACCATGTCAAATAGGTAATAATAAGATAGATTGTGCCTTGATTGACGTAGGAGCATCTATTGATGTAATGCCGAGATCTACCTATGATTCATTAAAACTTTCCAAACTAAGTGAAACTAGTGTTATCATTCAGCTTCCTGATCTTTCTAATGCTTATCCAGACAAGGTAGTTGAAGATGTTCTAGTGCAAGTAGGGGGATTAGTATTTCCTGCGGATTTTTATGTGTTGAACATGAATGATGATAACTCTCCCAACTCTACTCCTATTTTGTTAGATGGACCATTCTTAAAGACATCTAAGACTAAAATAGATGTTAGTAGTGGCACATTTAGCATGGAATTTGATAATGAAATTGTTCAATTCAATATTTATGACTCTGTGAAAGATCTTGATGATGCTAACCCTATTCATTCTATTCATGTGATTGATTCTTCAGTATAGGAAGTTTTCGAATTGAATGGAAGGGACGGTCTAAAATTTACAGTAGTAAGCATTTTGAGAAAGAGAATGATAAGCTAACCTTGAGTACTAATTTGCAGGACACTGTTGCTATGTTTAATGATTGTCCAAAGTTACCACAGTCAGATAACATCTCATATATCGCATTATTTGTTTTTGATGAGAAGCTTCTACCCCCTGTTTTGCAGGCCCCTAATCCCGGTTGAAAGAGAAAGCAATAAGTAAAGCCAACGATAGTAAAAAAGGCGCTGCTCGGGAGGCAACCCGAGAGGGGAGTTCCTTTGCTCTCTCAATTTTTTTTTTACTATCTCATTTTATTCATTCTTCAAAGAAAAAAAAATTTTGGACAAGTGGGGTTAACTTATGGTCATAACCATATTTTTCACGGCCGTAACTCATTGAACACCATTTTCATCAAATTGTCCAGCACGTTAGTTACGGCCGTAAGTACTCATTCTACAGTCGTAAGGTATTCTGAGTTACGTCCGTAACCACCTGTCTTATGGTCTTAATGAACTCAAATTTTCTAACCCGCGTAGAACTTACAGTAGTAAGGAAATTTTTCACGGCCGTAAGTCTCGCGTCTTTTAAAATCAAAGCATCCCTATTTTATTCACTCTCGCCTCTTCCTCTCCCCAAAACCCTAAAACTCTTCACTTCCCTAATTTCTCTCATCAATTTCGTGCATAAGGCAAGCATTGTAGGGTTGTTACATACAGTTTCATCTTCTTCATTACAAATGGTGCATATAATCTCTAATTTCTCAAACTTTTCTCATACTTTTTTGTTGCGGCATTATGTTGATGATTCCATATGTTTATGGGTATATTACTTTGCTCTCATCCCTACACCAAAGCACTAACACAAGTCTGCACACTACTTGTTCGAGAAAATGCCCTAATGGTGTTATGCTCTTTGATTTCACTCCTCGGCACTTGCTACCTTGCACCATGGATTTGTGATCGCCTAGAGACCATACTTAGGGTTTGATTGTTGATTTTGTAGCTTGGGAATGAGATCTCTTGGAGCATTGATGATTAGGAATTTTAGAGTTCTGCCTAATGCTTAACCTTACTGCACATTTGGAACCGTGGAGAAATTCGCCAGCTACGGAGGCCCCATGATGGGCCACCGCCACCATAGACCTCCAGGGGAGTCTCCCTTACCACTCTTTTTGTTTTGTATGGTTTATTTCCACAATGAGGAAATTGTGGCATTCAAGTGTGGGGGTGGATGTACTTTGGTTATTTTTCCTTCATTTTTGCCTTTTCTTGTGATCCAGTATTGTTTGTTTCTTTTGATTTAGTTCTCAGTTCATTTATATTCCGTAATTGTCATCTAGACCCACATTTTGGTGTAATAGGAAGTAGCTGCACTTTTGATAACTTTCGAACAATCAAACTTCTAAATTGCATAATTGGATGAAAAATGAGCACATAGAGATGACTGTCCAACAATTTTTGAATAGGTTTGAAAATGGAGATAAATTTTCAAATGTCTGCAACGTAACCAACCCAACCCAACCCAAACTGAAATTGATATGATCCTCTCTATAATACCCTGCGCAACCTAATTCCAACAGAGGTTATCAAGCTTTTAATGAGTAGGTAATGTTTGAATCTGTAGGACACTATCCTTAGCCAATAGATTTGGAGTTCAGAACTAAGATTGAGAAATGACCTATACTTCATAATTGGATGAGAACAACACATATAACCGTAATTTGTGAGCTTTTGAGCCTATGAGCTACTTTTACTCTTTATATTAAGCTCTTATTTTTTTATGTGTGTCCTGCATGGTTGGTTTGTTCTTGGATGTGCTTTCGTGTATATGCCGTTGCGACTTCTTGGCTCAAGTGCAAAATATAGTAAAGACATTAAGTTAAATCAAATTTGACCTTCTAAACGGGCCCATCATGAAAAATTTACCAATAGAAGCCACTTTGAGTCTTAGCCTTTCTTTGAAATTTTGATGTCATGACACAAACTATACATACCCTTTCTTTCATGCTATCTCTATCTTGAACATGTAGAGAAGAAACTCACAAGCTTGTGTTGGTAGGAAAGTGTGTGGCAAACTAAGTTTCAAAAATTGACAGTTCCATCTTATGTTGACTAAGGATCGTGTGGCAATGTGACCAAAAGAGAAGAGTTAAATGATTTGTTCGGAAAAAAAAAGATGAGAAAAGGAAATTTCAATCAAATGCTCAATTTACCGGATCAAGAAAATTTTTCGGTGAGGAAAACAAACCCCCAAGTTGCACAATACCCAAATCAAGTGTTGGATAATAAGAAACTATGAAAATCACATTGGAAGTGGAGGACGAAATGTTTATGTTGAACCAATTTAGCCTAAATGTTTCCCTTTTATCCAACCTGACCTGAAGTCCCATTACAACCAAGTAAAGACCTTTACTTTGCACTTGTGTTATTGTTGGCTCCGGTTATGACATTTGAGTAGTCTATGGTAATAAATTCTCCATGCAATGAGTTGAGTGAAATTGTCACCCTTATACACTTTTGTGGGAAGAGATAAAATATCTAGTGAGGGTGTAGGCTCCCATTACATATACTTATGGGTGGTTTGAATTGCTTAATCTAGGTTCTGTATTGTTGATTTGGGGCTAGGGATACTGTGTTGACTGAATTTTCACCATGGGAAACTCGCAATACTCTGGTGGCTTTTGCTGGAGTTGGGAGAAACCAATTCACTTATAGTAACTCATTCATAGATGTCAAGAGAGAACTCACGAGCGGTGGGAAGATACAAGCCACACTGGGTTATGAATTATGTCGGAAGTATTGAATTCTTTGTGTGTCTGTTCGGGGGATATTTGATGATGCATCTCTGGCACACAATAAACACTCCGGTTATGCAATCAAATTTTTGTGCTAAAGATAAGTGGGTTGTGACCTTGACTTTTTGAATTATGGTTTTATCTTTTGGTTAAGTCATGTTTCTTGTCTTTTACATCATTGTTTGAGGCGAACAATGGTTCAAGTGTGGAGGATTTGATAAGTGCTTTATAAGCACTTATCTAGTTCACATATTGTCGTATTTTGTTGTTGGTTTAATTCTATTAAAATATCGTTTAATGCACTTTTATGTATTGTGTTGTGTAGGATCACAAAGAATGAAAAGAAAAGAAAAATGGCCAAAAAGTGCTGAAAAATGGAAACTGAGGACCAAGACTTACGGTCGTAACTTTCAAAAGTAAAAAAATTTAGTAAATCATTTACGGACGTAAGTTATAGAGTTACTGATGAGATTCGAAACGTGAATGAAACGTCGAAAAGTTCCGAACTCAGGTTGTGGTTGGACAGATGAATCATGACCCGATATTCACGACGCGATAGCTCGACGATGCGGAATAAAGAACCACGACTTTCGAAACGCCACAGGGATTTGCCCAATCTCCTTGATGAGTTTCTGGTTTTGAACGCCACAAATATTCTAGCAAATATTTGATAAGTTCGATATTTGAACGCCACAAAAAGTATTCTTGATAAGTTCGAAAAACATAGGAATCCACCTATAACTTTTATTGAATCCTCAATAAAAACTGTTTATATCAAAATCGAAGTCTCAAGTCTCAATTACAATGAATGGAAAGGAATATAAATAAGTAAAATAACCTAGCCGCTAATTGACTCAAAATAGAATTCTAATTAGACTAAAATTCTAAAATAGGCAAACAAATAATAAAAAACAAAATTTAACGTAAAAATACGCAAAAACCCTATTTTTCGTCTGCATAATTGACTTGCTGTTTTGAAGCCCCAAATGATGGAATTTGGCCATAAAATCAGTCGGCTCAAGGGCTCTAGCCTATGAGTTTTGCTTAGTGACCCATTTCTACTCGAAAACACATATTATGCATCTAATTCCGACATGGTTGACTGGATTACACTTTTATTTGGCTTGAATATTTAACTTTTCCCGTCAAGCCTGCTATGACTCCGATTGTCGAGGGTCCGGAACACATCATACCCTCCTTCTTTAGGATGATTCGTCCCGAGTCATAACTTTGTTCCTGTTGTTTCACTTCACCTCCTGGATCAAACGGAAAATTATTGCTTCCATGCCAGAGGGATGACCAATAGTATCCTGTAACTTGGGTTACATGAATGGATTGAAGTAGAAACTGCTGTGGGCATTGGTGGTGTTGCCCGAATTTTCAAGCATATTTAACCTGCAAGACAAAATTAAATAAAGAGGGGAGGAAAATGTTATGTTCATGAGGTACAAGGTATAGATCCTTGTATTCATGAATTGTCACCGTCAATTCCTCTTTTGGAACCACGAGGCCCTTCTCTTCACCTCGTTCTTCCTTTGCAAGTTCTCGTTTATTCCCCTCTACTTCTTTTCTCTCAAGCACCTCTTTAATATTTTTACTTTCAAATTCAATCACATCTCCTATCTCCAGATTTTTATCACCACGCTCGTGTACTACCTCATTACTACTCAAATGTGGATCTTCCAAATCAACGCTCAAATCTTGAACTTCAACCTCAACTCCCAATTCCACCTTCTCCTCATCAAATTTTGGAGTTTGTTTATTTGTTTTTAATTTCAACTCTCCCTCCTTCTTATCAATATCCTTATCCCCACGATGCCTCCTATTACACCACTTTTCACTCTCCTTCCTTACCCTCCGTGAATCTTCTAGTGCTTTCTCTAATGTCAACCCATATAGTACGCATGTTTTCCCTTTCTTAAAGAACTTGTATATGTGCATACTCTTATCATAATCAGCCTCCCTTCTACGTCTCCAAGGTTTTTCCAATAAAATATGATAAGACTTCAATGGCACTACATCACACCATACATCCTCACTATACCTTCCCTGGGTGATAGGCACTAGAACTTGTTTGGTTACTTTGAAATTCCCAAACTCCCCATCCACGTCATCCTATAAGGTTTATAGTGTGGTTCTAGGGGCAATCCTAACTTTTCAACCACAGTGCTATTAATGAAATTAGTAAAGCACTTTCCATCAATCGTCTAACTGCACCCCTTATGATCCACATAACATCTAGTTTGGAATAATCAGTCCGGATCATAATCCATTCCTTATGTGGCGTTAAAAGAAATTCAAGAATGAAGAGGATTTAGACATCAAATAGCAAGAACGATTTTTATTGACTTGGAAGGAAACGAATATCAAGAATTTTAAAGAAACTCAAGAAAGTGGTTCTTAAATTTGGAATAACTTTTTTTTTTTTTTTGATTAATGAATTTTCGGAATTAAATAAAAAAAATAATTTTTTTTTAATAAATCCAAAAATTCGATACAAACGCAACAAAACAAACAGAACATGATTTGGATAAGAATCGAATAAAACAAACAATTTTGAATTTTTGTTGGATTTTTATATGGATAAAAAATGAAAAATTTTACTGACACGAAGAACAAGAAAACTCAAAAAATTGAAAATAAAACACTCAACAAGATATGGATGATTTTTATGGGACTCGATGATAAACATAAAAATCAAACTGGATAGAAAAACCTGAATTCAGAGTCCAGCTCTGATACCAGATGATGAGGTTCGAAGCGCGGATGAAACGTCGAAAAGTTCCGAACTCAGGTTGTGGTTGGACAGATGAATCATGACCCGATATTCACGACGCGATGGCTCGACGATGCGGAATAAAGAACCACGACTTTCGAAACGCCACAGGGATTTGCCCAATCTCCTTGATGAGTTTCTGGTTTTGAACGCCACAAATATTTGATAAGTTCGATATTTGAACGCCACAAGAAATATTCTTGATAAGTTCGAAAAACATAGGAATTCACCTATAACTTTTATTGAATCCTCAATAAAAACTGTTTATATCAAAATCGAAGTCTCAAGTCTCAATTACAATAAATGGAAAGGAATATAAATAAGTAAAATAACCTAGCCGCTAATTGACTCAAAATAGAATTCTAATTAGACTAAAATTCTAAAATAGGCAAACAAATAATAAAAAACAAAATTTAACCTAAAAATACGCAAAAAACCTATTTTTCGTCTGCATAATTGACTTGCTGTTTTGAAGCCCCAAATGATGGAATTTGGCCATAAAATCAGTCGGCTCAAGGGCTCTAGCCCATGAGTTTTGCTTAGTGGCCCATTTCTACTCGAAATCACATATTATGCATCTAATTCCGACATGGTTGACTGGATTACACTTTTATTTGGCTTGAATATTTAACTTTTCCCGTCAAGCCTGCTATGACTCCGATAGTCGAGGGTCCGGAACACATCAGTTACGGTTGTAACTTTCCCGCATAAAACTTTCCTTAATATTTTTTTGAAGTTTATCTTTGGCATGTCTTCTTGGAAACCCTAGGACACGTTTTTTGGGGATATAAAAAGAGAGATTCACCACAGAATGGGTGCTGGAAGTTGAGGGCAAAAGATAGAACATTCTTGGGAGATTTTCAAGTACAAGAACATGAACAACAATGCAAATTCATGAATCATCTTGAAGAACTCACCATGACCATGCTGGGCTAGATTTCTTGTCTTGTTCAAGGGGGGAAGTTGTGTCAATTCAATTTTGTTATTTTCTTTTCCTACAAACTAGTAGTAGTAACGTTGCATCTATCCATTTCCTTTCAATTGTTGAACTATTACGTTCTGAATGTTTATTGAGTTTATTTGATTAAAATATTTGATTTGACCAATTGAATTGTATAGTCTCTAAACTCATGTATATGCTATGTTTAAATCTTTTGATCCATAATTGTCATTAGATTTCGACTCATAGTAGCAAATAAATCTCACACAGATTTAGTAATAACTAATAATTCAACTTGGATTTATTAATTCGAGCTTGTGAAACTGATAATCCAATTCAATCTATTTTTTCCCACTTTTCACACTAGCCTTGCATTAAATTCTAAGAGCTTGTTTAAGATTACTCATTGGCTAGAATTGAATCAAAGAGCTTGTTTTGATTTAATTTTTATAAGGAAGAATTGGATAATCAGAGCCTGTTGATTATTTAAGATTGATAAATTGAATAAGGGATGGAATGCGTTGCAAAGAAGAGTATAATATTAATTGAGGGTACAACCGAACCCCAGAACAAGATCTTCTCTCATGTTACTTCTTTAAACACTTTTATTTGTAATTTTTATGCATAGTTTTCATTTAAGAAATTCCAAACAACGAACCCCACACTCTATTCTAATTTCTTAAGCAGCTAGTTAGGTCCACTGTTCCTCGTGGATTTGACCATTACTCTCGCTAATATATTATTAATTGATATTTGGAGTGTAAGGAATTAATTATATTTTGGTATATTACGACACGCTTCAGTTTACACCGTATTTTTTATGGTGATTAAGCATTTTATTTAATTTAAGTGTATTTATGTAATTAGTTCCATTTTTAAGGTATTTTGTGTAATTTCTTCATTTTCAAAAGAATGATCAAAATCAATCATGCTACATGAGCATAAAATTTAAAATGATGCTACTTGAACAATTCAAATGAATAACTCTTTGAACAACTCAAAAAGTTGTTACCCACACACATGACAACAATATATTTATTGAGTATTTATCTCTCACATCAACATCAAAATCAAAAGCTTACAACAATTCGATGTAACTTTCGATCCATATTTTCTCAACTTCAATGAGGATTTCATCTAGTCAATCCGTCATAAGAATAAAAAAATTGACATAAAATTTTACATTCACACACATGTCAACAATTTATTTATTTATCAATCATGTCAACTTCAAAATCAACGGCCTACAAAAATTCGTTCATCGAAAGTGTAAAGGGAAGGTGACTAACATTATTCTCATCTAATACTCTGTATGCTTGAAACCATTCTTTAAAAATTAAAAAATAAAAAAAAATTGACTTTTAGCACTTGTTCGGTCCCCAATTTTTTTTAACTTTTCTCTCAAATTTATTTATTTTAATCACACATTTCTATGATACTTGTTTTACACTTTTCAATCACAAATTTCTAAAAAATTCAAAATTCTTCAAAAATTACCAATACCAAACATACATTAACACTCAAAAAAAGAGTAATTGGCGCAAAACGTCCATATCTTTGGACTTTCTTGCTAAATTCATCCATACCTTTGATTTTTTGACAATTTCATCCTCACCTTCACACTTTCTTGTTGAATTGGTCCCTGCTGTCCAAAAATTTGTTAGTTGACTATTAAATCATCTATTGACCATTTTTTATGAAGGGCAAAAAAGTCTTTGTATATCTTTAATTGGATAATTGGCGCAATTGGTCCCTACCTTTCATACTTCTTGTGGAATTCGTCCAAACGTTTGTTTTTTTTTTTTACAAATTCACCCTTACCTTCACATTTTCTTGCTAAAAGCGTCCTTACCGTTTAATTTCATCCAAAAATCCGTTAGTTGACCTAAAAATCACCTATTGACTATTTTTTTTTATAATCTTATTGACTATTTTAATGAAGGGCAAACAAGTCATTTTCTATTATTTAATTTAAAATGATGTAAAAGAAAGAATAAAATAAAAACAAAAAAAATATATATGTTACTGTTCATCTCTTCCCAAGCCAATTCTCACTCGTTTAGTTCAATTAAATCATCTTTATTTTTTTTTTCCAATTGCTGTAATTGCCCCCGGGGCATCTTTTTGGTGTTAAGACAGGAAATGATTCAGAGTGATATGGTAGAAAACAATCATTTTTTGTGCATTTAATTTATTGGTGGAGATGGTGGAAATTTAGGGTTTCACATATTTATGTCTGAAATTGACGCAAAAAAAAAAAAAAAAAAATGACAGGCTCGAGGGAGACGATTAGGGTTCCATCTATGATCTACATCCGAATGCCTCGAGCCCAGTTATAGTAATTGAAAAAATAAAAAGTAATTGAACTAAACAAGTGAGAATGAGGTTGGGACGAAAATGAACAGTAACAAATATTTTTTTTATTTTATTATTTATTTTACATAATTTTAAATTAAATAATAGGAAATGACTTGTTTGCCCTTTATTAAAATAATCAATAAGATTATAAAAAAAATATTCAATAGGTGATTTTTGGGTCAACTAACGAATTTTTGGATGAAATTAGACGGTAAGGACATTTTTGGCAAGAAAAGGTGAAAGTAAGGGTGATTTTGCCAAAAAAAAAAAAAAAAACGTTGGGACTATGTAGCGACCAAGAATTTTTACGCGATTAATAATTATTTTAATAGAAAATCGTGTCGCTACTATTTCACCCATTTTTATTAAGTTAACGCCACGACGTATTCGTATAGCCAAATCAAGAAATAATCGAGATCGTTCGATTTTAAATTAAATTCCGAATTTCTAAAAATATTTCCATTCTCTTGATTTAAAGTATATTAAGTCCAAGTACTTAATTCAATGTTATCCCAATATTTATTTATACAAAAATTATTTTTATTATTGAAATTAAGAAAATATATGCAAGCATGAGAGGTTCCATTATATATAATAATTATGAGAATCTTAATTTAATAAATATGGAAAAGTATATGAATGGTTGATAGACTCCATTATATGTAATCATGAAGAGCATAATATTTGTATAAATATGGAAAAGTATATGAATGAATTATATACTCCATTATATATAAACATGAAGAGCATAATATTTGTATAAATATGGAAAAGTATATGAATGATTGATAAGACTCCATTATATGTAATCATGAAGAGCATAATATTTGTATAAATATGGAAAAGTATATGAATGATTTATATACTCCATTATATATAATCATGAAGAGCATAATAATTGTATAAATATGGAAAAGTATATGAATGATTGATAAGACTCCATTATATGTAATCATGAAGAGCATAATATTTGTATAAATATGGAAAAGTATATGAATGATTTATATACTCCATTATATATAATCATGAAGAGCATAATAATTGTATAAATATGGAAAAGTATATGAATGATTGATAGACTCCATTATATATAATCATGAAGAGCACATTATTTGTATAAATATGGAAAAGTATATGAATGGTGCTTTACTTTAAGAAAATGATGTGTTAAAATTAATAGAATTGAATGATTATGTTTACAATATGCCAACTTTATACATCTATTTAAACCCATCTCTTTTACACACAACTCTACACATATACACTTATTTCCAATCTCTTGACAAAATCCACAAGTAAGAGAAATTCAAGGTGGTCAAGAAAGTTTTGGTCCATTTACTACTACACTTCATTTTAATCTTTTAAAAGGTAAGTATATCTTATGTTTTTATGAAAATTAAGTATGTTGTTATGAAAAGTAAGTATATCTTATGTTTTTATGAAAATTAAGTATGTTGTTATGAAATGTAAGTATATCTTATGTTTTTATGAAAATTAAGTATGTTGTTATGAAAAGTAAGTATATCTTATGTTTTTATGAAAATTAAGTATGTTGTTATGAAAAGTAAGTATATCTTATGTTTTTATGAAAATTAAGTATGTTGTTATGAAATGTAAGTATATCTTATGTTTTTATGAAAATTAAGTATGTTGTTATGAAAAGTAAGTATATCTTATGTTTTTATGAAAATTAAGTATGTTGTTATGAAATGTAAGTATATCTTATGTTTTTATGAAAATTAAGTATGTTGTTATGAAATGTAAGTATATCTTATGTTTTTATGAAAAGTAAGTATGTTTTTATGAAAGGTAAATATACCTTATGTTTTTATGAAAAGTAAGTATGTTTTTATGAAAGGTAAATACACCTTATGTTTTTATGAAAAGTAAGTATGTTTTTATGACAAGTAAGTATATCTTATGTTTTTATGAAAAGTAAGTATGTTTTTATGAAAGGTAAATACACCTTATGTTTTTATGAAAAGTAAGTATGTTTTTATGACAAGTAAGTATATCTTATGTTTTTATGAAAAGTAAGTATGTTTTTATGAAAGGTAAATACACCTTATGTTTTTATGAAAAGTAAGTATGTTTTTATGACAAGTAAGTATATCTTATGTTTTTATGAAAATGTTTGGATCATTGCTATGAAATCAATCTCACAAGATTGTTATGGGTTCCATATGATATGTTTATGATTATGCTAAGGGGACCGGAGTTTAGTAGCGCTACACATAAGAATTCTTGCCATTTAAGTTCGGTAAAATTCTTGTGTCTCCCTATGTTTATGAGTATTTCGATCCTATCCTATGTTATGATGAAAATGATCCATATGCTTTCAAAAGAAAATTTATGCTTGGTATACTTACTGGGATTTTATAAATCTCACTCCACGATATTTACCATTTTCAGATAATTGAAGGTTCGAGGCAGTCAACATGGAAGTGGCAAAAGTGGTTAAGATTGATGAGATAATTATGTTGAACTTTATGTAAGAAAATTATGTTCTATTTTTATTCACAAATAAAATTATGGGATTCTAATTATTCTTTTGAATAATTTTACATTACTATTTAAGTCTCGATAATATGATATGAGTCACTTTTAGTGGCACTTGAATGGAAGAGAATTCGGGTCGTCACAGACTAATTCCACAAGAAGTGTGAAAGGTAGAGACCAATTGCGTCAATTACTCAATTAAAGAATATATAAAGACTTTTTTTGCCTTTCATAAAAAATGGTCAATAGATGATTTAACAATCAACTAACAGATTTTTGGACGGCAGGGACGAATTCAACAAGAAAGTGTGAAGGTGATGATGAAATTGCAAAAAAATCAAAGGTATGGATGAATTTAGCAAGAGAGTCCAAAGGGAGAGACGTTTTGCGTCAATTACCCCTCAAAAAAATACATTATCAAGTCTTTTTATAATCGAATGAATTTCATACCTTCTTTGTCTTTTTAATTAGACGAAAACTTCGGAGAGCTAGCGTGCACCTTTAGGTTGTATTTGATAACACCATTTTTCATAAAAATGTCACATCCAAGAAGACATTTTTCACCATAATTGTTTGATGCACTATATTTTTCCCAGAATTGAATTTCATGTTACAATACTTTAAAGCATGTTTTATCCTATTTTTCATGAAAAAATAAATTTAGTGAATTGGTGATTTTTATTTTTCATGAAAGTTGGAAAATCTGAAATTCATCAAACACAACCTTACATCAATCTTCATTTCCATTTTTTTTTATTTGATGTATTTGGTTGGTCGGGGGAGTGTATCAATAAATAAATGAAAAATCTCATTAATCTCATTAATTTTATAATGAATAAAGAAAATGATGTGAATATCGTGTACAGGGAGGATGCGTTTCTTGTATGTGGACGTGCTGGGAAGCAAATTTCATTGGGACAGCTGCCTCTGCAGTGCTACTTCATACAATTACTTTCCTTTATTATTTGTTTGTTTTCACTTTTCAGGGGGAAAAAGTTAATCCAAAATCACACTTTCGATTAGTCTAATTAATAATTAAAGATATTTAATGCTAAAAAATTATAAATCATGAAATTCTAAAGTGAAAAACTCAACAAACAGAACTAGTAAAAAATAAAATTCCTCCCCAAAACCTCTCTTCATCTTCTCCAAAGAAGAAAGAGAGATACATGTGTATAAAATATATATAGAGAAGAGAGTGAGGATTGCAAGGTCGTAGTTACATATTGAACTTCCATTTCTTCACTTTCACTCTGATGGAACCTATAAGCTTCATTCCCACGGCAAGAAGAAAAGTTACAGAAAGCAAAGCATAATTTTTATTGATATTGAGGTTTTCGTATTGTAAATTGTATTTACACTTCACTCTGGCGGACCTTAAGGGAACACTACCCTTCCTATTCTCTTCGATTTCCTCCAATAATTTCGATTTCAAAGTATGGAGAAAAAAGCACGATAAGAATTGGAGATTGTTTTATAGAGGAAGAAAAATGTTGTGGATTATAAGATTTTCTGGGTTTTTCTCTGCTGCAATGGTGATGATTGTACTTTCCCCTTCTCTTCAATCATTCCCACCGGCTGAAGCCATTAGGTCTAATATGGATTATTATCTCCGTTTTCCTACATCTTCAAATTCACTCGACAAAATTTCCTTCAGAAAATCCCCTGTTTTTAGCAATGCCAATGAATGCCGCTCATCAACGTTAGGGAAATCTGGCGTGTGCGACCCCTCATTGGTCCATGTAGCAATTACTCTTGATGTTGAATATTTACGTGGTTCAATTGCAGCCATTTATTCGATTCTTCAGCATTCAAAGTGTCCAGAAAATGTGTTCTTCCATTTCCTTGTATCGGAAAATTGCCTCGAAACTTTAGTCGGATCCACTTTCCCGGAGTTAAAGTTCAAAGTCTACTTCTTCAATCCGGAAAGGGTCCGGAGCCTGATTTCAAGTTCCGTGAGGCAAGCGCTAGAACAGCCGTTAAATTATGCCAGAAATTACTTGGGTGATCTTCTGGAGCCATGTGTGAAACGGGTCATTTACTTGGATTCGGATCTCGTTCTAGTCGATGATATTTCGAAGCTTTGGAGCACAAGCTTGGGGAAGAAGACTATAGGCGCGCCGGAATATTGTCATGCAAACTTCACCAAATACTTCACCGAGTATTTTTGGTCTGACAGGAAATTCTCAAGCGTTTTTTCCGGCAGAAATCCTTGTTATTTCAATACCGGCGTAATGGTAATAGATCTGAGTAAATGGAGACGGTTTGGGTACACCCGCCGTATTGAGCGGTGGATGGATATACAAAAGACGAGCCCAAACCGTATTTACGAGCTCGGCTCGCTTCCACCATATCTCTTGGTTTTTGCAGGAGAAGTGGCGCCGATCAAGCACAGGTGGAATCAACACGGTCTTGGAGGGGATAATGTGAGAGGGAGCTGCCGTGACCTCCATCCTGGCCCGGTGAGCCTTCTCCACTGGAGCGGCAGCGGCAAGCCGTGGCTTCGACTCGACTCGAAGCAGCCGTGCCCTCTCGACTCCTTGTGGGCCCCTTACGATTTGTATGGACAGAACGTGAATTTTGTCTCCCTGTAATTCACCGCCGGGTAAATTCCTCAAGTCACCGTTTTCAATTTTATTTTTTGTTATATTTATTCATCATATCCCATTTTCTTATTTGATTATAATTTTTTTTTTTTTTTAAATTTGATTAACTCTGGCTATCTGTATTTTATAATAATATTGTTCTCTCCCCTGAAAATAAAATAATTGAAAATGAGTTCATTCATTCATCTACTTTTATGTAGACATATATAATTGAAAAACTGCAATAATATCATATTTCGTGGATTTGTGCTATTTGTATATAGCACTTTACAATTTGGTGTCCAGATAGTACACATGACAAAAATCTATCATTTTACTCATTACATCACCTTAAAAATCAACAACCATAAAATTGCTAACACACATAGGTAATTCAATCTGGACAAATACATATGTACAAATGATTTTTCCTTATTTCGTGGTGCTTAAAAATAGGTTTAATGAAAACGTCATTATTTTGATAGAATGATCACGCTTGTTTGGATAGCTTTTGTTTTCGTCATAAGAACTTTATGACGAAGCCATTCTACCCTAAAAGACTTTCTAATCGGATGAAAATTTTCAAATAATTTTTGCATAATTCATGGTAAAATAGCTCTGAACTTTTCAAAAGGCATGTGAAATGTCTTTAATGGGTTAGTGAACTTTGTATCTCTCTTTGAATGATGAAGATTTGGTGAGGAAAATAATGTTACGCCAAATTGGTAATGTGGCAACATGGTAGGTTCAATTGAGAACATGATTGCATACCACTTTGGGTGGAAATTATTTAGTGGGAGGGTGCACATGTTGTGCTCCTGCCACGGCTAATGTTAAACAAAGAGGTTGACTAACGAATAATTGAGGATTGATAAGCTGGTGTCCTTCCTTCATTTTGTCTTTTATTATTTTATATTTTATAGAATTTGGACGGTTGCAAAATCCCCAAAGGACGTTTTTGATATCTGGTGGTTACCAAAAGTATTAGCCGTTTGTTTTCAGGTTGGATATTAAAAGTTGGAGAAAGAGTCGTACATTCTTAAAATCAATTTTATCCGGATCAAAGAGTCTGACGGAAAGTATTAGATAGAAAATAAATCTGATTTTGAAGGGTAATTAAACAAGACACCATTGGACAGTATTTTATTAGGGGAAAAAAAAATATTGAAATTTTATTCAATTCAAAAGGTTCAGCCGTTTAGTCGGTTCAGGAGAAAATATCGAAGTGCTTAGGTAAAAATCGACGGGGTTGACTTGGAAAAACGATGCTTTAATGTGGACGTGGGCAACCTGTGTTGCGTTGATAGGCGGTGGATTTCTTGTGATCTAGCTAACTTCTCTCTGTCCTTTGGAAATTGAATCCCCTCTATTTGGTACAAATATTTTAAAATTTATATTTTAATTTAAGTTAAAGTCAACAATCAATATTAATCACGTGTTTCATGAGATCAACAATTTCTCAACTCTTATGTCTCGTCAACTTTTATCTACTAAAAATCTAATTTTAATCTCCATTAAATATGGGCGAAAATCCCTGTTCTACCCTTTGTATGTTTTAGGCTAAAAAAGTAAAATTAGTACGAGATTATGATTATTTCAACGTGCTTATTATAACTAAAAAGGGGGAAAATAGTTGATTCTGGTGATTAGCGATTACTAAGAAGTTGCGCTGAAATGAGTAATAGGATTTTGTTTGTTATGTAGCACTGAAAAGAATAATTGCCGACATTTTAACTTGTGGGTAGGTCACAATCTTGATGTGTTTGTCCAAGAATATGTGTAAGCCAAGCCAACTTGGTCTTAATATTTGATGTGGCAAATTCTGAGAGAAGTTAATGTATTATGGAGCGATTTGTATAGCTGTTAGTGGGTTGTAATAATTTTGTAATAAATAAATAATAGGGGCATTGGGTGAGGGGTCCCAAGTTGTCACTGTTGCGTACAAAACTTTGGAAGGCGACCGATTCTTTTCCCCTCCCTGGCACTAAATGGGGCCACTTGTTCACTGGGAATATCTTCAATGCTATAAATCTTTTAAAATATGACGTGGTAAGAGAGAGTATGAAATGAGGAAAAAAGAATAAAAAATATAAGAGGGAGATAGACATAAAATTTCAAAAAATATTACAGAAAATGTTTAAAAATTGACATCTTTCTATAATAAATAAAATGCTGACACGTAAATTTTGTCCTCTCCATATCATTGTGACGTCAGCATTAGAGATGCTGATACTCTCCAAAATTATTATTATACTTTAAGTTAATAATATCATTATTATTGAATGGCGAAATAGAACCGTTGATCCTAAATATATTGCCCCAATAACAAGCAACGGTTTTAAAACTAGTCTTGTCAATGACCTAAAATGTAAAAGATCAAGAAAGTTACTACAGTAGAATCCTTCTTACTTTACAATTTACATTCTTTCATCACATCAGTATAATCAATTTATGAAAGTAAAACGGTTTAAATCTCTATTGAAGCACCCGTCGTATGTTTAACTTTGTGAATGTATATATGCTGTTAAGCTGGCAGAGTCGCGGACTGATTTTTAAAAAATTGAAGAGACATATTTTTACGAGAACTACATGATAAATTCATAAAAATTTGGACAATCTCCGTCACTGAAAATGATAATAAAAAGTTAGGGACTAATTTCTACAAAGAGAATAGGTTTTGACCAATAGTACAAATTTCCCTTATTTAATTATGACCTTTCCATTAGGTGGTAGTATTTTTATTTGAAATAAGTGATTAAGATTAAGACATGGCACCTGACAATTACCCTAACCCAGAATGAGTAATAATTTAAAAAAAAAAAAAAAAAAAACACGACAGTTACACTAATCATACGCTGAATGGTCATGTACAAGAATAGAACAAGATACAAGGATATTCGTAGGATACAATCCGTTTTAACGAAAAATGATAAAAAGCTTAATTTTAAGTTGATCATAAAAATCAATCTTCAATGACGAAAACAGTCAATTTTAGATGAATTATGACTATCGTGAAACTATGTCAAACTTATTATATATAAAGTTTGAAATGTGAACGCACCTCATCCTCATGCCGCTATTTTTAACTCAATTTTGAATGGTTTATGTGGAAAAAGGATCGTGCAAATATAATAAAACTTTCAGAAATCAACTTACTCATTTTTCAAAGAATAGAGAGCAAGTCGATATTGAGATAATTGATTGGAGATTAATGGTGCAATTTATGTATATTTTTCTTTTATTTCCGAACAAGGAATAAGCATATCAAAATGTCACTGTTTATTTAGTTTCTGCATGTGAGAACGGCGGAAAGAAACAAAGGGGGAAAAAAAGTTCTTAAACACACATGTAGTCCGAATAAAATCGAAACTTTACAGCTGGAAAACAGCCACCGCCAGGGGTTGAGGGGACCACTGCAATTTATTAGCCACATAATTGCACATACATATGGATATTAGGAAGGGTACCATACGATATTTACTTGTAGACAATCACGTCATTTAAGTGCACAGGACTAGGTAGGACTGCTCAACTGAGAGTCTTGCTAGACGGGTTCTTGGCGTAACAATAGAGGACGCTATTGATCTGGGATGTAGATGTTTGTAATTACATAAATAGTTCAATGTGCTCAACCACGTTTGTTTGATTTTGAAATGTGGATTATATTCCGTGCACATTAAAATGACATACTCCTCTTAGGGTCCGTTAACCAATCCTTTTTTCCAACTTTTTTCCCAACCACATATTTTTATGACAATTTTTCATACTTTTCAATCACAAATTCTCAAAAAAAAATCTAAAATTTCTCCGAAACTTGAAAAAATGGTTGGGACCAAACGAGCTCTTAATAAACAAGATTGTAATTTTTTTTTATTGATCGGGTGAGTGTATTTGCATTGAGTTGACAAATTAAAACTAAGAATGCATTTGTTTGAAAGAAACTCGTTATTTCAAATAATATGATTTGTAATAATAAAATTTTGGAGAATGTATGGTTAAAAAGTATGGAATCTTTTTGATGAGCTTGTGTAAATTATTTTATTGATATAATGTATTTTTGAAAATGAATTTTGAAAAAAATAAATAACAATTACATGGGAAAAAGGTTAGCAAAGTGCGAGACAAGAAGAATAAGGCGTTTTCCTTTGATGCTCTAAAAGTGGGAAGTACCAAAAGAAGACACTTCAGAAAGATTCACACGTGCAGACATGGAGCCATGCAAGAAAGCCTCTGTTTAACAAACTATAAAAAAAAAAAAAAAAAAACATGTTTTTATATAAAATTATTTTTCAAATTATTTTTTAACCATAAATATTTTTTCTTTCCATTTTTTAATAACATATTTTACCTTAAAAAAAAAACATATTTTTAAACATAAAACATTTAACAAACAAAAAACAAACATCAAAGGAAATCTTGGCTTACGTAGAATGTTTCTTATATAAGATAAAGAATATGCAGCAAATGTTTTATTTTTAGAGCATGTTTGTTAATGTGATTTTTAGAAATTTTTGTGATTATTTTTGCTTTTTTGAAAAATGTGTGGTTTAAAAATGTTTGAAAAGTCAAAAACTGTGGACTTGACTAAAAATGGATGGTTGAGATTGAATTTAAAAGGTTGAGGTGAAATTTTTTTCGTTACCAAACAGGCTCTTAATCTTATCTAGTTCACCCATACAAGGCCCGTGAATTGGATTATTAAAGAGCTAAATTGTTCAAATAAAGAGTTGATGAAGTTAATCACGGTGCAAATTAAAAGAAAAGTCAAAGAAAGAACCAAATTAGAAGAAATTAGAAGTTCAAGGATTAAAGTATACAAATCAAATGAAGAAGGACTAAATTGTAAATACTAAATAATAGTTTCGGACCATGATACGATACTTGAAGATTGCTAGGAGTCAATTGGATGCAATTAGAAGTCAAAAAAGGAATGAAATGTGATAAGAATATTACTATAAATTGTTTCAATCACACAAGATTTTTGGACAGATTTTTAGTCAGTCTTTAAGACCTAATTTTGGGGCAGTAAACGTTCGAATTGGAAAAATCCTATTTCAGGAAGAATTGTATCCCTTTAAGTTATCTTTATAAAGGACTTTGAATTACCTCAATCGGATAAGGGAATAGAAAGATATGGTCAAAATACTGAATACTGTACAGTGACAAAAAGATCTCTCACGCAAGTAATTTTCCTTGTTTGGTTGAAACTCTTTTGGAAGCCAATTTGAATGTGATTTTCAGCCACTTTCGATTTCTACAAATAATGAACAACAGAAACACATTAGAGGGTTCCGAACTTATTGATTTCATGTCAAAACATTGCCCAACGGTTGAGGAATGCATGCAAAGTCGAAGGCACAATTGAAGACCAAGGATCAAGGACATGAATAGGGTGACATTTATCCATTCTTCTTGTGAATTATTTTCAATTATGTATCTAAGCTAGATTTTTAATGTTAGAATTGTGATAAAGCATTAATTTCCAGATTTTATATATTGATTATCGTTTAATTTACATAATTCATAGGTTTGAGCAATTGATTCATGCTTTTACTATTATGCAATTACTTGATCACTAGTTGTATGATTTTTGTGATGATTTTCAGTTCAAAAGATTAGGAATTCATTAGATAAGTTTCAGTTGTTACAAAGTCCGATAAGGAATAGAAATATAGTCAGGTCATGTGTAGGAAAATGTGTTAATTCTTGTTCGAAATGGAGTATTAGCAATATTAGGAATATGGATTTTCAAAATCCTGTTAATTATCGATTGGATGTTTAATTTAATGCGTAATTGATAGAATTAATGTGGATTCTCAATTCTTTCATGGTTTTCTTATATTTTCATCAAATCAAATCTTTTGTTAATTAATTTAGTTTAACTCTAATTTCTCAAAATCAAAGCTTTTCATACTTCCGGTTAAGAATTTGTAATCTAAAATACAATTTGCATAATCTATGTGAGCACGATACTTGAACTCACATCCACTTTATTACTCGTGCAATCCGTACACTTGCAGTTAACAACAAGTCTTTACGAAGAATAAATAGTTTTCCCCTCTCTCTCAATCCGACTCTTTGGTCAGGGTTTTCTAATTAGGATACAAGGTGATCGGTATGATTCCTCGATCTTCATTCAAGAATAGAATTATGGGCTAAAAGGCCCATCACTAGATTGACCTTGCCTTGGACGTTCTTTGATATAAGTCTATAGATCGAGCCACATGCTCGAGCTTCGTTTCAGTAAAGGAGGCCGGGTATGTATTGGCCTTACATTAATTATCTCTAAGTTCAAATGTATAGATCGACCCATCTCGGACTCATTGTACCGGAGGCCCGTTACGACCTCATCTTGGACCCTCCCCATAACTAGCCAGTGGGTTGGGCCATACGCCCGGGCTTTATCCCAAGGATAAGGTCGGGTATATATGGGCCTGGCCCTAACATCAATAAATCAAGCAAGCCGCTTCTCAGAAAGGAAAGTCCAATCCCAGTAAGAATTCTTTTCCCAAAAGGTTAGTTTCTTCGATGAGAACTCCTTCTCTAATAGGAGAAGGTGATGGGCTTTTGGGCCTATAATACAGCTCCTTTTTTACCAGCTTTGATTCATTATTGACATAATTCATCACCTTTATATTTCTCTCTCTACTCCAAAAAATTAATTTTTACACCGGAGGGGCGACGGGGAGAAATCCTCTTCGCTTTTTTTGCAAGTCAAAGGCAAATCAATACATCTTTTCCAGTGATCAAGGAGTTTCAGATCTTACCACATCAATGTTTGGATTTTTTATAGCATCGATAGGTTTACATAACCTAGTCTAATATTCTTGAACAATGGAATGACGTCCAGAGAGAATTGGCCATTTACTCTCACCATCTAGTCGACATCTAAGTTCTTCAATTTCTAGCATAATAGAAGCCATGTAAAAATTGGCGTTCTTGAATAGAGGCAAAAAGGGACTACTTATAAGTTATAATTGTCTAAGAAATTAATGAATTCGAATACTGGGAACAAGACTTTGCTAAAACATTCGAATTATATTCATGTTTCCTTGGATATGTAGATTTGATCTAATGTACACTCCTGTTGAATGCTTAAGAAGACCATCTATGTGCACTCAACATTAGGTTTAAAAGTATTGATATGTGATCTCCAAAATGGAAGCTTTCATACTTGGAGGGCCTAATTAGCAACCAGCTTAAAGTTGGAAGACTTAAAGGTGCAATTAGTGTTATTATGCATTTATTGTGGACCATTGATCAAGATCCTATGATTAGGATTAAGTTGGCAATTAATATATTTTTGACTTGGGTTCATTTGGCATAATTGGAATGAAATGGAATGGATTAGCCCTCTCCCTCTTCTCTCTTGTGAAATCCACCCAAGTTCTTGCATCATGTAGAAAAATACTTTGTAGCATAATTGAGTCCTTGTATGGGATAATTGGAAGTGCTATTGTGTAGTATGATGGTGTGGTGATATTGTAGAGAATAGGGGTTGTGATTTGGTAATTCCTCGTGAAGGAATTGGAGCACGGTTTGTGTGCGGGAATCTTGTAAAGAACTCTCATTAGATTTGGCTAGTGGAACGGGCTCGATCTGGAGCCCCCCAGATGTAGGTGCGATTGGCACCGAACTGGGTCACCAAGATTGTGTTCTTTGTTCTTGTTTCGTTTCTTGATTGATTTCTTTATGTTATTCACGATAATCACAAATATTGGGACGCGAAATTCCGAACAACTGGTATCAGAGCCTTGTGTGAAGATCAAGGACTTGTTGAATTTTGTGTTTGGAAATTAATCTCAAAAATTGGCATAATTGGTGAAATCAAGAAAAGAAAAGGAAAGAAAACTTTCCAAGAAGGGAAAGTAGAGCATACTTTCCGGATAAAAAGAACACTTGCCAAAAGAGGAAAGTGCTAGAACTAGCCGTGAAGAAGAACCAAAAATCTGGCCAGATCGCAAGGGAAAGAAAATTTTCAAGAAAGGAAGCTTGGCTGGATCCAAAATTGGAGTTGCAGTTGACAGAAGTGTGGGTGCTAGGCGGGTGAGAAAACTGACTGGAAGAAGAAGAAGAAAACAAAATCCAAGAAGGTGACCAAGGAAAGTTGCATTTTGGCCGGAAGAAAAATTGCAAGAAGGAGCTGAAGAGGAAGAATTGGCTCGAGCAAGAAAAATTTTCAATTAGGGAAAGTGCAAAAACTTGGCCGGTGAAGTCATTGACAAGAATCTGTGACCAAGGAAATTGCAGTCTTTTCCCTTTGATTTCCACGAGTCATGGTGATGAGGCAAGAATTTCTTGAAGAGAAAATTCTAAAGAAAGGGAGAGAAAGAAAGATTGGTTGTACAAGAGAGTGAAGCAGACCGCACAGACCGAAAAATTGGTGTGCCCATTCTCGAAATCCGAACTCCGGCCAACCATCAGGCGAAGAAAAGACACCGGCAGAACCGCAGGGTCAAGGTGAAGGCACGACCGGACTTTGGGCAGAAAACGGCAGCCGACAGTGTGAGATCTGATCGAAAAAATTGAAGTTCCACCGGAACTTCAAAACGTGATTCCAGAAAAATGAAGACTCCGGCCAAAAAACGGACACCGGATTTGCCATCACGAGGCTTAGGAGCACCTTCTACTGAATTCTTGGATTTTCCAGTGGCTGAGCCGCGGCGGCGGCGGTTGTCCGGCGAACGCATTTTGGGCAGTTTCATCATCTCGATCTGCTGAGTGTTTCTAATTGGTACGTTATTTCTATTGATCGGATGAGTGGTAATCAATAACTAGACTAGATACAAGTTTCCATTTAAATAAGTTGCTAAACCATATGTATGGGTCTAATGCTTTATCAAACGTGAAATAAGTGTCTCTCTCCAAGTTTGGGTATCAAATGGTAAATTTTAACTTGAAATAGTAGTGAGATTTGGGAGAGAGTTCTTGACTTATTTGTTGTTTTTTCGGTCACTTTATATGATTGTTATAAAAAGAAGCATGAACAATAGATAGAGAGAGATGAGGAGTATGTGGTATCTTGTTCTAATTTGGACCCGAATGAGGATTATGTGTTATTAAATCCTGTTGACTCCTGTGATATAAATTTAATTGTGAAATTTCATATGCATGAATGGTTACTTGATTTAGCTCATATTTTCATGTTGCATCCCATTTTGATTTGTTCAACAATTTGAATCAACATGACTTTTATCACGTTGTGTTGTGTAATGATATTGCATGCAAGAGTGTTGTGATGGGTGATATTTCTGTTAAATTTGATGGGGGTTGTGTGCTCATTTTTAAGTGGAGTTAGATATATTCATGAGATGAATATGAATTTGATATATGTGGGTTAATTAGAAGAGATGAGTTTGACTGATAAAATTGAGCATGTGCTCATGAAAATTATTAAAGGTGTTCTTGTAACTTGTAAGGGAGTTACGAGAGATGGTGTATGTGTTTCCACTATTTATGTGATTAGAGGTGTTGATTCCTCTATTTCGTTTACCAACACAAATGACTTGTATGAGTTGCACACTATGGGTACACGGATGAATGATAAGAAGCTTCTTGGTGATATAGGTGCCATTGTAGGAAACCATGGGTCTTATGTACCTTGATGTGATAAATGGGGGTTATATGTAGACTGTATGTCTTATATGCATTTATGTGGTCATTGTGTGTGTGGTAAGTTTCATAAAAGCGTACTTGGAAATGACTATATGTTGAATTTGCTTTTATGTGATCGTCGTGTGCTTGGTAAGCAACGTCGTGTTTTTTTCCTCCAGGTTTGTGATACTACTCATGATAGATTGCATAATAAATGTGTTGATCATTTTATACTGTAGACTTTTGGCTGTGCTTATATTTTCCACCATTTGAGAATGGGTGGAAATTTTGAACCTATTGCTAGATATATGTGTTTCTAGGATGTCCTTCGGAGGATTGATGATTATAGGTTATCGTGTAGAAGCCAAAAGGGTGGTTAGATCATGGAGTAGCGTGATCACGGTTAATGAGGTTGATATGTCATATTCAGAACATGGGTGTTTTAGTTCAATTGAGAGAAAAACAGCAAGGTAGTGCTAGTTATCAGTTGCAGGTGGAGTTGGTTATAGTGATAGTACTATCCCTAGGCCTAGGGTACTTGGAGTGAGGTGAAGACTCCAATATTCAGTGTCCTGAAGATTAAAAGAGAGTGGTAATAGAATGATATGGATACACCCGTTATAACCTATTCTTGGGTTGATTAGTTGTTGACTAGTTTGATAGAGTGATGAGACTCTATGAGGATGAACAATTGATAGAGTGATGAGACTCTATGAGAATGAACAATCGATAGAATGGATGGAGCAATGGATAGAGATGTATTCCCTTATTTTGAATCAAAAGGAGATATACCACTTGATATGATCCGGACCAGGCATCGAAGGGCGAAGTCGAACCATCGGCAATACGACAGTGATCTACGTGCAAATGGAGTAAGTTTCATGTTAGAATCGAGCCGAGAAGGTGAAAGGATCAAGCCGAGCCGAGTATTCGAAATTATTTGTGCAGAAAAGTCATTACGGCCGTAATGAATATCCTTCACGGCCATAACTCTTGTAATCATGGCCGTAAAAGCTATTATCACGACCGTAACCAACTATCGGGGAAAAAGGAAGAAATTCAACAGAACAAGACTTACGGCCGTAAGTCTGAAAGTTACGACCGTAACTAATGAAGCAGTTTTGGATCCGAGAGGCCATTACAGCCGTAAGTGTATTCTTCACGGCCTAAATTGAGTAGCGGCCAGATTTTCGAGGATTTTTAATTATTTAGTTTCCTTTTTTGGTTTTTAGGTTATTTTCCTAATTTAGTATTCTAGTTTAATTAGAATTCTATTTTGAGTAAATTAACAGCTAAGTTATTTTGCTTATTTATATTCTTTTCCATGATTGTAAAAGACATTTTAACTTTGGATATTATTGAATTAAAGTTAGAATTTTCTTTCTAGAAAAAGGAGGATTTCTTTTTCTTGTTCTTGAAGAACAGTCCATTGAACTTATCAAATATTTTTCTTGAATATTTGTGGCGTTCAAATTAGAAACTTATCAAGGAGTTTGACATCCCTTGTGGCATTTCGAAGACCTCGGTTCTTCAATCCGCATCGTCATTCATTGCGTCGTGATAGTTGGGTCCAGATCCTATCGTCAATTTTATCTTTTCCAGTATTTTATTTATTGTGTTCTTGTGTTTGTTGGCTGAATCTGGATCTTTCCTATCTTTGTTTCGTTTAATTCTGCGTTTTGTCGTGTTCCCTTATTGGGATCATATCATCACTGGAAATGACCTTTCTTAGATTACAATACTAGATAAAAGGGTACACACATAGATTGAGATGAAGGTTATATGAAAACTTTTGTTGATAGTTTAGTTGATCATGACAACTTAAACAACCTTATGTGGAATTACATTTTTTATAAAAGTTTTCTTTTATCTTTCAACCTCTTGGTTTTTTGGTGATAATAAAAACTTGTGCATATGTGTTTTATTTTGAAACGTTCTAGTATGGCTTAAATGTTACCTGGTTGTGGTATATATGATTTGATTCAATTCATGTTATTATAAATTGATGATATTGCTCTTGATTGATTTATTGCTGACAATTGTAAATGGAAAATGTTGAAATGTATACGTTGGATTTGAGGGGATATTGTGATGAGTCTTATGTGTATGTGCTATACATAATGTGATAGTGTGAGGATTTATATATGTATGTAATTTTGGGGATATTGGTAATTGGATGGTGATTTTCCTCCTATGTGTTTTCACCTGGTGTGATGGTTATGTGAGATGCATATCACATGTTTTTGCACATAGTTCTATTATCCATGATTGAGTTTAAGTATATTGACATCATATGATTCATTAAATGATCTTTGATATTTAATGGTCTTCTTTAAACACTGTGGTTTTATTGGTGATATGATTATATACTTTTGACTGTTAGCATGATATATAATTTTGGAAAAATCCTATTTTTCACGGTTGCACTATACATAGAGATTATATATTGCATTTTACTTGAGGTGTCACATGGTGTTGCAAAGCCTAAATAAATGTTGTTATCATATTTCCTCATACATGGTACTAGAGTCATGACATGGTAAAATTCAAGAGTTCATTTTAGACACGACGCGCATGTTTTTGGTTATATTTCCCTCTCTGTTTTAGCGATTCTTGCAGCCATGTATAATCACTTGTAGTATAATATGGGCCATAGTGTGGGCTAGATTAGTAGTACTAATGTATAGTGTTTGGCGCGGTGTTAGTCGTTGTTGAGAAGGATTGGGTTCTGGTTCCTTCAAAAGGAACAGTGGGTGCGCAAGTTCGAAGTTTGTGGTTTGATTGTTGTACTCTTGAACATTGGTAAAAAGAGGTGAAGTCCTGTTTTATTGGATTCTAAGTTGAGTTGTGACTAATTTCATTTGCAGGTATCGGGCGATGACAATGATAATCGAGCTCACCCACTTAGCCTATAGCAATCAAGAGAGTTAGAGATTGGAATTTGGAGATCAAGGTGAAGTTTATTGATATGTGATCCCCAAATTGGAAGTTTTCATACTTGGAGAGCCTAATTAGCAACCAACTTAAAGTTGGAAGACTTAAAGGTGCAATTAGTGTTATTATGCATTTATTGTGGACCATTGATCATGATCCGATGGTTAGGATTAAGTTGACAATTAATATATTCTTGACTTGGGTTCATTTGGAATAATTGGAATGAAATGGAATAGATTAGCCCTCTCCCTCTCATCTCTTGTGAAATCCACCCGAATTCTTGCACCATGTAGAAAAATACTTTTTAGCAATTGAGTCCTTGTATAGGCTAATTGGAAGTGCTATTGTGTAGTATGATGGTGCGGTGATATTGTAGAGAATAGGGGTTGTAATTTGGTAATTCATCGTGAAGGAATTGGCGCATGGTTTGTATGCGGGAATCTTTTAAAGAACTCTCATTAGATTTGGTTAGTGGAACGGGCTCGATTCAGAGCCCCCAGATGTAGGTGCGATTGGCACCGAACTGGGTCATCAAGATTGTGTTCTTTGTTCTTGTTGCGTTTCTTGATTAATTTCTTTATGTTATCCGCGATAATCACAAATATTGGGACGCGAAATCCCAAACAAAAAGTAACACTGTTAAATGCCATTTGTGAGGTTTTTAAGACAAGAAATTAGGTTTTCTGATTCTCCGTCTCTTCTAGCCTATGTTGTAAGTTAGTTGGACTAGATAGAGAGTAGACTTACAAAAAGAGTCTAATATACAAACAGAAATAAGGAGAAGAAAAAAAATGATTCGATCACACAATTGACAATTCAGTGCTAGGCCAGTTATGCTAGGCCAATGCTGAGGCATCCGAAGATGCCTTGCACATTCACGACACGTGCCCTTCCTAGGATATCTTGTCCTCATAAGTTTCTTGGACCATGTGGAGCCTACTTATCTCCTTAACCATGGATTGATTAAAAAAAACTTGTGATATACAGAACATTTTTAGAAGGCCTTCTCTTTTCAAGCAGAATACCATTGAAAAATTTTCCCTGTTACGGCCATGACTAATCGGTCATGACACGTCATCTATAAAGACTCATCATGGGACCCAAGGACATCCAGTAATCACTCCGAACTCCACTTGTCGGACTCGTGCTATAGGAGTCATCACTCCGATACACACAAAGGCTTTGGACACATATCAATACCAAACTATCTTTACTCTTGTATATCAAACTCATTAGACCGGACTCATGTTTACGGGGGTCCATACCCCAAAAATGTGACAAGACTATTCCGTGTGTGTTTGGCCTCCAATTTTTGAAAAAAAAAATTGTGGTTTTAAATAGTATTTTTGGGAGTGTGTGGTTAAAAAAATTTAAAAAGTAAAAAATAGTAGGTTTGACTAAGATGAATGGTTAAGATTGAGTGTTGAATAAATTTGATTTTCAAAAAATGGGGGCCAAACAGGGGCTCAATGAGTCAGAGAGATGTGATTTGTCCAAGTGCGCAAGAAAACTGACGGGAGGAGCTGATACGTGTTAATACAAAATCCCACCAGATTTTGTAATCAACAAGTAGATATAGCCAGGGCTGGGCGTTTCGATTTTTGGTTCGGTTCAGGTTTCGGATCTCAAAACTCAAGAATCGAATGATTTCGGTTCTAATTCAGTTTCGATTATTTTTTGGTTCTTTGTTTAGTTATTTTGTTAAAAAATTCGACTTTCAGCAAACGTGAAAATATGTGTAAAAAATAAATAAGTGTTGAGTCAAAATTTCTCAAACAAAACCATATATGCGGTGAAATATTCAAATTGAATATATTCGAGTTCTAACGGCACGAAGGATAATCATAATATTTTGTGTATTCCCATAGGCAACTAGAAAAGTAGGATATTCATCTTCTGTTATTCTATGTACTACTTATGTTGAATGCCCAGATCATCCGAACTAAAATATAAAATGATAATTATGACATATAGACACATTTACCATAACAGAAAATCATTTAGCTCATTTGAACCTATGTATACTTTGAAGATAAAAATGATTTCTAATGAATTATTATCTCAGACTTCAATGTCAAACCACAATTCTCTAATGCACCTTCACAAAAATCATGTACATGTCAAACCATACATCCTTTCTGAAATTAGTTCATTACATGTTGTTACGACCATGACTAATTGACACAATACGCCATCCATATGGGTCCACCAAGGGATCCAAAAAATATCTAGTAATCTAATCATAACCCACAAGCCAAAACTGTGGATCCCAAACTTGCTAGATTCTTATATGCCGAGGTACTCCTAAGCCTAGGTGAATACCCCGGAAAGGTGACAAGACAGCTTGAGATGACTTGTTTGTAAAAGACAACTTGATATGATAACGTCTTTAAAGGGATTTGATGGTTACTTTAACCCTATGACATATAGTAATGATTATAACCAAAGAAATGGTTTACCTCATGAAGGGTTAGGATATTGTCATGTGTGAAGCATAACACATGTCACAATCTAAGAGAATTACTCCTTCTATAAATAGAGCACACTTGCCTCCAAGGAAAGCGTTAGAAACTCAATATATAGAATCTCACTCCCTTTTCTCTCTTTTACACACTTATATTTCTCGCACCCAATTTATATTTACTTAAAATGAGTATTGACTTAGGCATCGGAGTGCAAACGAGAGCCACCTCGACCCCCTTTGCAAGCTTATTGTTTGTCCTAGTGCGCAGGAGATCCACGTGTTCAAGAGGGAGGAGCTGATAACCTCTTGGAAAAGAGTGAAGAACCACAAAAACCTTGAAAAAAGGTGAAGAACCTCTTGAAAAAGAGAGGAGAAATACTACAAAAAACCTTAAAAAAGGAAGGAAACCTTTTGAGAAAGATTGGTAACAAATGCCTTGAAGAAAGGCCTCCCCGAAAGAGGGACTCTCCTTGTTATTGCCCTAAGTGGCATGGCTCAAAAAGCCCATATTATTGCCCTAAGTGGCATGGCTCAAGAAGCCCTCATATTGCCTAAGTGGCATGGCTCAAGAAGCCCATCTTATTGCCCTATGTGGCATGGCTCAAGAAGCCCTCACATTGCCTAAGTGGCATGGCTCCTCTTACTGCCTAAGTGGCATGGAGCCTCTTATTGCCCTAAGTGACATGGCTCAAGAAGCACTCACATTGCCTAAGTGGCATGGCTCAAAAAGCCCATCTTATTGCCCTAAGTGGCATGGCTCAAGAAGCCCTTACATTTCCTAAGTGGCATAGCTCCCCATATTGCCTAAGAGGCATGGCCGAAGTGGTATGGCTCAAGAAGCCCTCCTTATTTCCTAAGCGACATGGCTCATACCTCTTCCGAAGGATGTTTTCCATGGACCCCTTCCGAAGTACCTCCTCTTCCGAATGACGTCTTCCATGGACCCCTTCCAAAGCACCTCTTCCGAAGGACGTCCTCCATGGACCCCTTCCGAAGCACCTCTTCCGAAGGACGCCTTCCATGGACCCCTTCCAAAGCACCTTTTCCGAGGGACGTTATCCATGGACCCCTTCCGAAGCACCTCTTTTGAGGGACGTCTTCCATTGCCCCTTTCCGAAGTGCCTCTTCCGAAGGACGTCTTCCAAGGACTCCTTCCAAAGGACTCCTACAAGGGACTTCTTCCAAGAGAAGAATTACGTCAATTGACACCCTGAAAAGGGAGACCACTGAATACGGGACTCCTGAACAAGAACACCCTGAAAAGGGAAACCCTGAACAAATGACTCATGAAGAAGAGAACCTTGAAAAAAGGGGAGATCCTGAAAATGAACCCCTATGGAAAATTCCCCCCCTAAAAGAGGAGCGAACGTCTCATAAATGTCGCAACAGCATGGTGACAAAAGACCCCCGCAATCATGTCTGATTTAAATGTCGTGGCAAAGCAGACTCATGAAACAATAAAAGCTCTGCTTATTGCCGAAGCAGAACAGTTCGAAGCAACCCACCTTTATTGTGCCAACATGGTAGGACTCAAATAACAATATATTATTAAGCTCAGCTTAAGTGTCTCCACGACATACGGTCTCAAAGACCCTATATTATTAAGCTCGGATTAAGTGTCTCCACGACACACGGTCTCAAAGACCCTATATTATTAAGCTCGGCTTAAGTGTCTCCACGACACATGGTCTCAGAGACCTTATATTCTTAAGCCTCAGCTTAAGTGTCTCCGAAATGACACGGCTATAGGAGCCCTACCCACTCGTCTCCAGAATGGCATGACCTCAGAAGTTTTCTCTGAATTCACACCGGATAAAACATGGACGAAGTAATATGCCGACGTGATTTAGCCCGAACTTGATGTGCCAAAGTAACACCGTTACAAGTTAACAAAAGAATAAGATCATTGATCTAAGCTCTCGCTAGGGGCTTCTAACAAGCATAATTCCAAGTAAATATGAATAGCTTAGCAAACCCCCACAAATAAGGGATTTCGCCACTCAATGGAATCAACCCCGGACTAACAAACTGAGTACTTACAAACGAGGCTATAAGGTATGAATACATGAGACTCCCAGGTGGATGTCCTCCTTTAACTCCGGAGTGAATATTCTATTAGATGAGGGCGAAGCATACTTGGTTGGTAAATCTATGAAACAACCTAAAGAAGAAATTGAAATCAATTAAAGAAACTAGGGTAAATGAACTTCCATGAGTCCTATGGGGAATCAGAATTACCTTGCACACCGCCACAGGAGGAACTCCATTCTCACTGGCTCCATTCTCAGAGACAGTATGTCCAGTACAAATTGGAGTGTTTTCACCCAGGCCATTTCACTTCGATAAACAATAAATGAAGGAAACTAGTAAGCAGAGAGCTTTCTTTCCTCCTCGAAAAAAGGAGTGATTCACTGGTCGTCGACTCAATATCGAGAAAAGATGGTCTAAATACTCTAAAATTAAAGGTCCAATTTTAAAGTAATCCCTTGTCCTAACTCAAAATTCCGGAATAAAGACTCCAGGGCATAGTTGGGGTGGAGTTACATAGTAGATAATCTCTCTGGAAAACCCTTACTCAATCCATGAAACATGGATCACCTCCACCACTAGTATCGATAAACAAATTGTCCTCTACGTGTTCTGCGTAAATTGGATTTCATAAATTGCAAAGTTGTGTTGGAAAATGCAAAATTATGCAAACAAATAGAACATAAAAAAAGATTAGTCCCAAGTTACGGTTATTAAGGATTGATTAAACTCGCATCGGAATGAAAGTGGTCGGAGTTGTCCATGATTATCGCAATGCTTAGATCCAATGAACCCATTGATAGAATGACGAAACATAGCTTGAAGCACAAAAGGTTAGTTCATGCAAGGGACTCCGCCACTTGATGGTTAGTACCCCGGCGAAGTGGTACCTATGAAATACATTGATCAATCTGGAGAGTAAAACTTACGACTTGTTCAAAAGAAACCTTTACCATTTAAAGGCATATCGCCCATGTTAGATTTTTAACCAAAAATGGCCCCGATGTAATCACCCCGGATGTAAACAGGGGACTCACGGGGGAAGTTCGGGTTGTGACCCATTCAGTCAATCTAAGCGATGGACATAAATGTCTTAAGTGCTTAGATTTGAGGGACTATCACATTCACAAGTGACTCTAAGGACCAGCACAAACTTCGGTCTATCCTATATTAAACTATGTTCATCCTATGATGGACCATCTCATATTGAATGATGACCATCTTACAATACGAACTACTTGTGTATAGAAGAGCAATATGTAAAATTCCCATATAAAGATTAAAGGTGAAGTAGATAAAGATTCACAAAAGACAATGACAAAAACAGGCATCCTAAGCAGGAGCGCGGGAAAGGTCGGCGTCTTCAGAAGAAGGGCCACCAGTAACGTCTTCAAGGGGACTTTTCTTACTAACATCTTAGGACTTTGGATAGAAGGCCTCAAATCTTTGAAAGATTCAGATCAGTGAAGTCATCATTCACATCTTTCAAAGCCATTCGTGCCTCGGCGTTGGCAAAGAACTGCTGCATAGCTTCATATTCTGGGGTCCCTTCAGATGTATCCTTGAAATGCTAGATGCCATTAATCACAGAGAATCTAAGAGGGTGGTATTCGAGGTGCTTACCTTAGCTCGCAGGACATGCTTTATATAGCTAAGCTCAGCAGCAATTTCTGGGGTCACCTCCTGGTCCACCCCCGGAACAATAATCAAACATTCATCATGGCTTGGGGGATCCGGAGCCTGGGAAAAGAAATCTGAGTTGGAGACATCCCCTTTGCCTCTGTTAGGATCAACTGATGGAGGTAAATCAGTTACATCCACCTCGGAAGAATCAGATATGCCTTTGCTTTTCTTTAGCCTCTTCAGTGGAGGCACCTCAGGCTCCATTACCTCCACAAAATCCTCATCAGAAGGATCATCAGCCAAGGCTCTTCTGGACTTTTTCTCTTCATTTTGCTTCGAATTTCGCTCTCTCTCTAGAGCCTCGTGTTTGGCTCCGAATTCCTCCTTCACTTCCAATAATTGCTGACCCTTAGACAACAAGACCGGTGGAGGGAGCAGCACTGAAAGAGGCTTTATGAGCTTTGCAGCTGAGGCATCAGCTGTGTTCTTTGCAACTTCCACTTGGAAACTGCTAAGCAAAGACTTCTGCTTACGATCCTCGTCACTCCCGGGCCTCAACGGAAGTGGAATCTTCTTCGCCATCAGGCCTTTGAGGGAAACATTGGGAAGTTCTTTAGAACCTATTCATCAAAATGAAATTGTCAGTCAAAGGCACTTCGTACAATGACACAATTAACACAAGGAATATAGAACTTACCCATATCTCGCATAAGCCCATGCACTTCCATTCGCTGGATACCCAGAACCATTGTGTCCTCCAATGTTTCATGGAGTTCGGATGTCACGTAATAATGGGAGGATGCTGTTCCATGGTGGTAATGTAGTACCAGTCCGGAATATCAACCTTATCCCTCTGAGCTACCTTATCCCTCCGAAGTACCCCTTCCAAAGGACTCCTTCTCTTAGCCTTTCATGAGGGACTTTTGCAATTGACTCCTCCTAAAAGGGGACTTCTTCAACTAACTCCTTTTACAAAGGACTCTGTCATTGGTCGATTCCACTCAAGACAAAACATCCAAAAGCTATAAATTCGAACCCCAGCCATGAATGCCAGGGACTTCCAAATTTAAGGAATTAGAGAGCATATACACGCATGTCGACATAAGACACAACGTATATATACGTTGTTTCATATTCTCCAAAGATACACATGTCAAAACAAGGCAGGCTTGTAAGCCCTCCAATTGCTTGAATTAAGCGTATTCTCTCTACTATCCGGACGGGCTATTAGCCCTCACACATCTAGGGGTAAGATCTTGAATGTTATTGAAGACAACTGTATAATTCCCCTCCTATTTGAGACATGCTCGGGTATTGCTATGAGCCTATATGTCTTCGTAAGTTCGAAGCACGCTCGAGTATTCTTTTTATTGGGAGAAAAGATACACTTTCAAAATTTGAATAACGTAGCCCAGTACTCTCTTAACATAACTAAGAAAAGTCTACTTGAAAGGGTTGTCAAGTGTTCAAATAAGGACTCAAGTGTCCAAACGATATTAAATCGTGGACCCAATTGCCTATATTATTCCTCTTTGGCGACGCTTTACCATGCAAAATATATTCTATTTTTTCCATTCTGGTGATATCTTGCAAGAAGGATTTTTTATATATATTTCCTATTTTGGTTATTTCTTAGAGTATACACACATTCCATCATCTTCGATCCCTTATATTTTCAAGTCCGGTTCGCACATAAATGAACCAACCAGACTTGAGGGACTAGTGTTACGACCATGACTAATTGGACACAACACACCATCCATATGGGTCCACCAGGGAATCTATAAAATATTCAGTAATCTAATCATGACCCACACAAAACTGTGGATCCCAAACTTGCTAGATTCTTATATGCCGAGATACCCCTATGCCGAGGTGATGCTATGCCGAGGTATTCCTAAGCCTAGGTGAGTACCCCGGAAAGGTGACAAGACAGCTTGAGATGACTTGTCTGCAAAAGACAACTTCATATGATAACGTCTTTAAAGGGATTTGATGGTTACTTTAATCCTATGACATGTAGTAATGATTATAACCAAAGAAATGGTTTACCTCATGAAGGGTTAGGATATTGCCATGTGTGAAGCATAACACATATCACAATCTAAGAGAATTACTCCTTATATAAATAGAGCACACTTGCCTCCAAGGAAAGGGTTAGAAACTCAATATATAGAATCTCACTCCCTTTTCTCTCTTTTACACACTTATATTTCCCGCACCCAATTTATATTTACTTAAAATGAGCACTGACTTAGGCATCGAAATGCAAACAGGAGCCACCTCGACCCCCTTTGCAAGCTGATTGTTTGTCCTAGTGCGCAGGAGATTCACGTGTTCAAGAGGGAGGAGCTGAGACGTGTTGATCCAAGATTCTACCAGATTTTGTGGTCAACTTTTGTGGTCAACACATGTCAAACCATACAAAGTTTCATGTAATATGCAACATGATATGAATAATTCAATAATTATTATGTAAAGCAATACAGAAAGATTTAAAAGTGTCATGTGGGCTTAATTTAAATTAAGAATGTTTGATTCTCGATTCGATTTTCAATTTTCAAATAGGAACATATTGATTTTCGGTACTCCATTTTTTTATTTCGGTTCTTATTTTTTCCTAAAGAACCGATAGGTTTCGATTTTTTTTCTTCGGTTTCGGTTTTCTTGATTCCGATTCTTTTTTTTTTTTTTTTGTCCACCCCTAGATATGTATAGCTCTCACATTAATAGACATTTTGTATGTCTTTCGTTCCTTTTGTTGCTCTTTTAAGTAGGGATTGGTACTTAATCTATAATCTATGACAAACTGATCTTGAATTGACGAGGACACATTCTTATTGACACTACAATGCTGAAATGAGATTCCAGATGCAGCAAATCACTATACGAATTCATTTGATGCAAGCACCAGAGCCCTCAATGAATTACAAAGGATTTTTTTTATTTTTATTTTTATACAAAGATTGCCTTTTCAGGTGAATGGCTCTTTGTGGGTTTGGTCCTCACTGAAAATCATGGATGACCGACGACGGTTCGGCACACGGAAATATCAACAGTTCGTAATGAAACCCAAGATTCCAATAAAACATGTTTTTGCTGGTAATCCGGAATCAAAACGAACATGCTATTTCGATGAAGTTCTGGTGTTAGAGTAGAAAAACTATGTTGCAATAACTCTATCCTGTGCATCCTAACTTCCGGGTTTAATAGAATTCTGACTACGTTCACTTGTCCATGTAACTTTAGGATGTGAGATCGATGAATAAGAAAAAGGATTTCACCGAAAAACAAATGAATTGAAGTAGCTATTATTTATGTTTTACAAATCAAGGAATTCTGTAAGAAGACGAAACAAAGAAAAAAATAATAATAAAATAAAAAATAAATTAATGACTGATTCTTTGCTCATGCATGTTTTGCTTAGTGGAAATAATCAAAGCCGGCACGCCACTTATCTACCCGATCAAACAAACAATGTCTATAAGAAAAATTCAAACATATTTTTCAATGTAAAATTTTCTGTATTAGTAATACCTAGTCTAAGTCGCCTCTTTCTTCTTCTTCTCCAATTTATTATTTGTACGTAATTTTCAGTTAATTACTTCATGATACAAGCTCAAAAATGGCAACTCTTTTCTGCAATTCCACTTCCATAATAATACTAATAATCTCTGTTTCATTGCTTCCAATAATCTCTTTATCTCAGCCTTCAAATCCTACTGTATGTAACGGCATATTAATATCATACCGCTACAACACCGGTTATGCAGTGCCGCCGACCCTCTCGCCGGAGGAGAGGGCCCGCCAACCATACCGGTTCGAATCAACCCTAACGATCACCAACAACGGCCTAGTTGACCTCAAGAACTGGCAGGTCTTTGTGGGTTTCAATAACAGTGAGTTGTTGGTCTCTGCTTCATCAGCCGTGCTAGCTGACGGCACCTCCCTGCCGGCTGACGTTAGCAACGGGACTGTGTTAGCTGGATATCCCGTGTCTGACTTGAAGACCGCGGTGGAGACTGCCGGAGATGTTAATCAGATGCAAGCCCAGGTTGAGTTGGTAGGTACACAGTTTGGAGTTGGGGCTCCAAATGTTCCTTTGCCCCCTAATATCACACTTGCTAACGTTGGATATCTGTGTCCAAATCCTACAACACAAGGTACTAAAGTTACAACTATTAAATTCTTGGTCCTTCATTTTTCCTAATCTTCTCTTTTACCCTTTTCCAAACAAGTAGATAATATGAAAATAATAATGAACCTTACAAGAACTGAACTTGCAACTTTGTAAATATTCATATTATGTTCAACCACTTTTAAGTATATAAATTGAACCGGACAATATGAAAATAATAATGAACCTTAGAACTTCAAAATGAAATAATCATATATAATAATATGTTAGAGATTTTAGAGGAGACAATTCAATATTATTTTTTTATTCTTCCAGGAAACGAGACAAGTGTTTGCTGTATGCCAGACTTAAACTCAAGACCAAACATCAGGGTTGGTGAAAAGATCGTGCCTTTCCAAGATGGAGATCTCACGATTATGTATGATGTGATCCGATCATACGAATCAAATTACTTGGCGCAAGTCACGATCTCAAATCACAACCCCTTTGCTCGTCTTGACAATTGGAAATTGAGTTGGGATTGGATGGAACACGAATTTATCAATACGATGAGAGGTGCTCGTCCTAATGTTATCGATACAAGTGACTGCATATTTGGCAGCCAAGGTAATTTCTACAAGGATTTTGATTTTTCGACAGCCTTAAGTTGTGAAAAGAGGCCAACAATAATTGATCTCCCTGTTGATAGAACTAATGATACTACATTAGGAATGATTCCTTTTTGTTGTCGAAATGGAACAATATTGCCTCCTTCCATGGATTTAAGCAAGTCCAAATCAGCCTTCCAAATGCAAGTTTACAAAATGCCACCAGACCTGAACAAGACTCAACTGACTCCTCCTCAGAACTGGAAAATCAATAGTACAGTCGGACTGGACTATCAATGCAGTCCCCCGGCGAGGGTAAACCCGACCCTCTTCCCGGATCCGAGTGGACTACCTTCGGATTCAGCAGCCATTGCCAGCTGGCAAGTCGTCTGTAACATAACGCGTCCTGAATCAAAGAAACCAAAATGCTGTGTATCATTCTCAGCATTCTTCAATGACTCTGTCATTCCATGCAATACCTGTGCCTGTGGATGTGATACAACTACGAACCCAAGAAATGTTTGCAGCGCCACCGAGCCACCACTTCTTCTCCCGGCCGAAGCCCTACTCGTCCCATTCGAGAACAGAACCGATATGGCACTAGAATTCACGAACCTCAAAAGGCGGGAAATCCCGAATCCATTGCCTTGTGCAGATAACTGTGGTGTAAGCATTAACTGGCATGTACTTACAGATTACACAGATGGATGGACTGCAAGAATGACACTCTTCAACTGGGGAGAATCTGACATTGTAGATTGGTTTTCTGCTGTTGAATTGGATAAAGGAGTGCCTGGTTTCGAACAAGTTTATTCTTTCGCCGGAACTCCCCTGTCGGATGCCAATAACACGATATTTATCGAGGGTCTTCCTGGCCACAACTACCTCGTTGCAGAAAGAAATGGGTCCAACCCGAACAAGGATCCTCGTGTTCCTGGGACGGAGCAGTCAGTGATATCTTTTACTAAGAAGAAAACACCTGGAATAAATGTGGCTCGTGGGGATGGATTTCCGACCAAAGTTTACTTCAATGGGGAAGAATGCTCACTTCCTACAGTACTTCCAAGCAATGCTCATAGAATTGCTGCAGCGTCTGCTGTATTTAGCAGAATTCTTTTGATGCTGCTAATCCTTGTAGGTCTGCAGCAATAGTAACATACACCTTCCTTTTTTTTTTTTTAAATATCTGTGGCAATTCTTATTTTATTCTCCTCCATTTTTATGTAGTTGCACTTGCACTTCTTATTTAACAAGCTAATTGAGATATTAACACACCGTTCTTTTACGCAATTATTAAAATTTATAAATAAATGTATAAAAAATATAATTTCTCAAACTACTTTTTAACCACACATATTTTCTCTTCAATTTTTAACCACAGATCTACCTAGAAAATATTAAAATAAACAAAAAAAAAAGGGAGGTGAGAAGCAGCCGAACAGTCTGTAATATATTTCAATTTATACCCTTGTTTGTCCCCATTTTTTGCAAATCAAATTTATTCAACACTCAATTTCAATCATTCATCTTAGTCAAGTCTACTATTTTTGAATTTTCAAATATTTTTTAAACCAACATTCTTTCAAAAATACTATTCAAAGGGGCCAAACAAGGGCCTTGCGAGTAGGTAGATTCTGTAGGAACTTGAGGTTCCAATTAACGTTTCAGGTCCCCTTGTACTCACAATCCACGTGTCTTAAGTGGGGCCCAAACCTTTCAGATCTTCCAACAAGTTCATAGTTTCAAAATGAATATTCACATGGCCAATTTTGAGACAAGCCTCTAAAATCGCCTGTAGAGACTTGAGTTGTCGTCTCAAAAGATGACATGTTAATTAGGTGAAGTAAAACAATCCCCTAATAAATTCAACCCGTTTCTATATCTCATTGTTGTGGACTCTTGTTGGCACATTTTCAACACACGACGACATAAATTCCATTGCTGGAAATCATTCACACTTGAAAATCTACAATAAATAACAAGCAAAAAACTACTAGTTTATGTAACTTTAAAACTTCGCCAGAAGTGGAATGAGTTGTGTTTTAAGTTAATATGTCATTCTAATATTTAGTGTTGAATTTCTAGCAACAAATTTTTTTTTTTTTTTTTGGCTTCAAAATAACCTAGTTTTGGTTGACATGTCACCATTTAATAAACGCTGGGATCGAGTTCTTGAGAATTTTTGTGCTTCAAAGCTTTGTACAGTGCCTTTGAAGTCAAAGTTGGTAGGCGTGGATAATTTTTAACTAAAATTCAAAAAGGTTTGTGGGGGCCCTTTCACGGTTTATCATACTTCAACGCATTAGTTTTTGATACATGTGGGGCCACCATTTGTTGAGTTGTGGGACCCGCCATTTTTTAATGATAATAGTTTTGGTACTTAGATAAGGGTAAGTTGAAAATTTTCTTTACAAAAATTATTTTTTCAATAACATTAAGAATGTGTTTGATAACAACCAAATTTCATGAAAATGTCACATCCAAGAAATTACTTTCCTACTTGTTCCTTTTGATATGAAGTTAGAATTAAAATTAAAATTAGAATTCTAATGTACAACCATTTGAAGCTCAAAATTGACCAATTTCATGAAAATCATTTCTTTGGAGTAGTGATTTTTGTTTTCCAACTAACATGAAATTGAAATTCTTTTCCACCTTTTGACTATCCAACACCCTAAATATGTTTTCTTAATTTATGTGAAAAGTCAAAACAGTTTATATAATTGGGACGGAATGAGTAACTAAAGTAGGTAAATTTCAAGGCAACAGAACTTAAGATTGCACAATAAGAGCTAATATAAAGATTTTAACAATTGTAATTGAAGCTATGTTAAAAAATCAAGTGGGGAGAGAGGACGTTCATATTGAAAAAAAAAAATGGTAAAAGAATAATTAAAAATGTGACCATTATACCAAACGGTCTATCATTTAACTTTTTATTTCTATTTTCAATCAAAAAAAAAAAAATAACTTTTTATTTTTATTTTTACCATGTGATGGCCAAACGCTCAATGGGTCATAAGAAATTGTCCACGAGTCACCTTGGAGCTAGGCATGTAAACAAGTCTTAAAAAGGTTAAATACACAAATACACAACATTAAAGGACCTAATTTTAAATATCTTCCATTTTAAAATATATTTTAACATTACTAAACATATTATCAAAATCAGGTAAAATTCCTCAGCTCTTTCAATTGCTGCTGAAGCAGCATCTTCTTATGGGTTATTCACGTTCTTCATTCAATTTTTAACTACAAATTCAAAGTTGTATATATTATTTAATTATAAAACTCTCTCTCTCTCTCTCTCTCTCTCTCTCTCTCTCTCTCTCTCTCTCTCTCTCTCTCTCTCTCTCTCTCTCTCTCTCTCTCTCTCTCTCTCTCTCTCTCTCTCTCCCCCCGTGTTTTTGGTTGTTCAAAAACAATACTACATGTATAGTCAAAGAAAGGGTTAAGTAGTAAATACCCTTTGTTCTGCATCTTCCAGTGCAACTATAGCCGTAGCCATAATTCTAGAGCAAATAAATAAATAAAAAGTAAAAAATTCTAGAAAAGTGAAGAGAGAAACAAACAAATATTTCAATGTGATTCCATGAGGGTGTTCCTCGAGGATGAAATCAATGTTTGATAGATGCGGTAGCAAATGAAGAGAGATTCAAAGTTAACAAGAAAATGGAAGAGGTTTTGCCATCTTTCGTACTCTATCCACCCCTTTCTACAATTGCTCGAATATAATAGCTCATAGAACAATTCGTGATGAATGCTAAGCCCCGTTCTCTTTGCTGTTTTGAGGTCGTTTTCTGTTTTTATTTTCGAAAACGCTAAAAACGCGTTCTCTTTACCATTTTTGAAAACGCATTTTGGAAAATAAAAAAAAAGTTTGTACACAAAACGGAAAACGCCCGAAACATCGTTTTGGGTGTTTTGTGTGTATTTCGACAAAAAATGTCCAAAACGCGGAAAACGCGTTTTGGGAATTTTTTTTTTTTTTTTTTTTTTTTTTTTGAATTATCTTAACTTAGAACTAAGCTTAATATAAAGTTTTTATTTTATTTTATTTTTTTATTATTTTTTTTTGAATTATCCTAACTTGGAACTAAGCCTAAATAAAGATTTTTTTTTTTTTTTTTGAGAATTATCCTAACTTGGAACTTAGTTTAAATAAAGTTTTATTAAATTCAATATCAACATTACAAGAAAAATTAAATGAGAATTCTTGTTGTTATATTTCAAAAAATGCAATGATAAATGGACTCTGGTGGTTTTGAAAGAACTTGCATTTTCTGGATTTGAATATAAGTAGAGCTTTCTCAAGTCTCGAACCTGACCAAGCTGTGTTAACATAGACTCTTAATGCTCACATTAGTGTGTTGTATGTAACCATATTTTTAGTATATTGTGAAAGGAAATTTGAGTTAGAGTTAGAGTTAGTAGTATTCTGCAAGCAAATTAATTAAAAATAGTTTAAATAGTGTTCTGCAAAATTTCAAACAGAACGTGTTTTCCAGCTTTTCATTTTCAAAAACAGTTTTCAGAAATGACAAACCAAACGCGTTTTCAGTAAATTTGAAAACAAAAATGAAAACACAAAACACAAAACATTTTCGAAAATAAAAATACAAAAGAAAATACAAACAGAACGCCACCTAATATTCTCTGTATCAATCCAATTTTATCATGAATGGACTTTCCAATACCCATCAACAAGAGGGTGCTCAAATCAAATTCAGGCAAGTTCTTTCCTCAGGCTGCTCGAAACACAGGGATTGACCGGATCGCGGTGTTGGAGTCCGGAAAACTATATCTTTCTTGAGTTATTCAATTTTTTACGGCAGGAATTCGAACAAAAAATTACAATTGCTTATATAGTTAGATTGACAACAACGGGTCAAGTAAAATTGGGTTAAGTCCCTATCGTGTGATTTACCATTTGCAATTAATTACGGAGGTAATTTAATTTCAATTTTGCAATCAATTACAAATGTAATTAATTAATTACTATTGTAACTTAATTATATATTACAAGTAACTCGAAATTTTATTGTTTCTTTCAAATTGAATTAGTTTACAAATTGTAATGAATCACATATTGTAATTAATCTCAACTGTAACTTAAGTACAATCTGTAATAAATTACAATTTGTAAATTACAATTGTAACTTAATGTCAATTGAGTAATCAATTACAAATGTAACTAATTATTTACTTTTGTCATTTAATTGTATATTACAAGTTTATCGAAATTTCATTTTTCTTTTAAAATTATTTGAATTAGTTTCAAATTGTAATTAATTACAATTGCTACTTAATTACATTTTTGTAATGAATTATACTTTGTAATTAATTAAAAATTCAACTTAACTACATTATATAATGAATTATAGTTGCAAGCAAACTGTATTTAAACATCACATTTTTCAAATCACTTTTTAAACGCACATATTTTACAAAATCATTTTTCAACTACATATTTTACCTCGAAAACATAATATTCTTTAATTTTAAATAAAATCTTTTAACAAACAAAACCTTAATTGTATATTACCAGAATTCTCGAGTCAAATGGGAGTTATGATGGAGAAATATAAGCAACCCGAACTTAATTACAATTGTAACTTTATTTCAATTTTGTAATTAATTATAATTGTAATTAATGAATTAGTTTTTTTGTTCAAATTAATTGAATTGGTTACAAAATTTAATTAGTTACATTCATCTTAATTACAATTGCAATTGCAATTTAATTGCATTATGTAATGAATTACCTTATATAATTAATTACAATTGTAACTTTATTTCAAAATGGATCCTACTACAGGAACCGAAAATTACACCTGCACACATGGCAAGAATCTATTTATTTACTCATCACATCAACTTCAAAATCAATCATCCACAAAATTTTGATCATCAATTCGAGAAAAAGAGGGTGGCAAAGTAGTATAACTCATTTTAAAATTGTAATTAATTACAATTGTAACTAATGAATTCACAAAATTAATGTGTGTATTCATAATTTGTAATTAATTACTATCTCAACATCACTATCACAATCATCATCATCACTATCATCTTAAAAGCAACACCATCGTCACACCATCACTACCACAACAATAACTACCTCAAATAAAAATACTTCTAAAAAAAAAAAAAAAAATGAACAAGAGTAGATGGAAGCGAGATTTCTCATTCTCCTTTTCTTCTATTGGATTTAGTTAGGCGTATAAAGAAAGTTACATTTCTTTAAACACAAGCTGAGGTGGCATTTTCAATGTTAAATTTCAACTCCTACACTCTCCCTCTCTTTTGACCACTGGAGAACCTTTTCCTTTTTCCATTATTCAACAACACCTTCATTTTGGATTTTGAGTCTTTGACTCGGATGAGTGGATGAAGAGTTTGATGGGTGGTAAAGATTCAACTGAGCAATCCAAATTCAATTCAGAATGCGGCGCCTGGTAGATGGAAACCGAGTTCAATTTCTACGTTGTCAATTCGTTTTATATTCCACCCTCCGATTTCAACCGAGTCATCTTCATTCTTCTCCAAGCCACTGAAAACCTCTAAACGGATCCCACTTTCGCCACCAACACGGTGAAACTTTCTTGTAAATGGTTTCTCATTTCGCTCTCTCTCTCTCAATCACAGACATGTATCTCTTGGAGGTAGAGTTGGGCTGGGTAGTGGGTTGGTTGAAACGGTAGAGAGACACCTGATTTGGATAAATAATTTTGAAACATCTGATTTTATAAATTTTAAATATAGAAGTACGATTGGGCAAAATTTTCCCTCTTAAAAAAGGGGTAACCCACACTTTAGGTCCCCTATCTACTTTGTTCTGGGTCTTGGTAAATGAGATAAATCGCAAGATATGCCTTCAAGGGTGCAGGGTGGGAGGCTTACCTTTTGACTTCGCTTACCAAGGGCCTCATCCATTTTTCAAGATTCAAATTTTCGTCACGACAACTACAAGTTAATCTAGAAACTTTCCATCTCTCCCTTTCACCACTTGAAAATGTGCCATAGGGACATCAATGACTCGTCTTGATACGATCTTAAGTAGACCGTGCTAAGCTCAGATGAGCCAACAAGCAGTTCAGCCCCTTAACTATCGATAGAAGCTACGTGGTCTATAACTTTCACTTAGGGGGATTTATTCAATTAAAATTTCGAAAGACATTTAAAGATTTTTTTTAATGGATTTCATTAGATTTTATTGACTTTTATGGATTTGTATAAACTTTCAAATACTTTTGTGAATATTTATTTAAAAGATTTTCATGTACTTTCAAATACCTTTGTAGATTAATTTAAAAGACTTTCATAACCTTTCAAATACTTTTATTTTTTAATTGAAAAATTTGAACACTAATAGATTTGTTGACCACACAATTTGGTAGGACATTGGGTCAACACCTCTCAACTCCTCCCTCTTGAACATGTGGACCCCCTGCGCACTATGACAAACAATCAGCTTGCAAAGGGGATCGAGGTGGCTCCCGTTTGCACTCCGATGCTAAAGTGAGTACTGATTTTAAGCAAATATAGATAGGTGCAAGAAATGTAAGTGTGTAAAAGAGAGAAAAGGGAGTGAGAATAAAATATTGAGTTTGTGTCTTGAGTTATCAACATTTTATTTGGAGGCAAGTGTGCTCTATTTATAGGAGAAGTTATGGTCTTTAGATGGCGACACATGGTGGACTTTACACGTATCTTCACCCTAGCCGTTGGAGGGGTAAACCAATTTCTTAGAAGTAATCATTGCTACTTTCGGTAGGGGATGAACGCCTGTCATATCTTCTATAAAGGCAACGTCTTGTCAAGCCACAGTCAATTGGGGAAAGTTACATATTTCAGACACTATTCGTTGTCCCATCACATATCCGAGGTGTTACCACAGGGTACCTCGGCTTGCTATAAACCAGTTCGGATAGAGAGGGTTCGTGCGATGTTCCACCTCGACAGTCGACCCAAAGTAAAACCCTAAGTTTCGGCCATAGGCTACGGCCCATTGGACCTCTACTGGGCCGCTACCGGTGATCCATTGGCCTTATTTTGGACACGGTTTAAACAAGATTAATTTTCATATGGTGTGAATGTGAATTGTTAATAATAATTATGTCAAGTGAATTACAAAAATAAAAATAAAAAAATGCGGTGTGAAAGATAAATAGTTTTAGGATAGAGAAACATATGTGATTAAAAAAATGTGGAAAAATAAAATCACGTTTGACATCGACGTAAAAATTGTCTGTTCATAAATTTTTTTAAATATACAAATTTTTATTGATTTCAATTGACTTTTAATTAGTATTTTTGAATATACAAATTTCTTTGGAGAAAATTCTAGAATTACTATGCTAAATTATTATTTGTTTTGATACAATTTAATTATTATTTTTCTATAATAAAATCTTATAAAATTTTAGTTGAATTTGTTTTCATAGAAAAATTAAAAAAAAAATGATGAAAAAGAAGAGAGTCAAAATATAAAGAAAAAATATAACAAGTTGAAGAGAAGAAAAATAATGATTTATTTATTCGTATGTTTCTAAAAATAAAAGTATTATTAAAAGTCTTTATATAATACAACATGACTTTTATGGACTTTTAGAATGTCAATTAAATTCTACATTAATCACATCAAGATTTTTATGGAATCTCTAAAGTCTAAATTGAATGCACCAAAACTTTTCAAATCCTTTAAAATCTTTAAAAGTCTTTCAAAATTTACATTGAATAAACCCTTCTTAGTGTTATAATTTGATTTATTTACTGATTTTATATATATTTGTAATTTTTTCTTATTGTCAATATGCAAAGTGTAGTTATATATTAATACAAAGTGTAAAATGTAGGAAATTATTGTTGTTTATTTGATTTTATCAAAATAATTAGATAAGTCCTATAATCTTTATATTTATAATAAAGTGTAAAATGTAGGATAATTATTGATGATTATTTGATCTTTTCAAAATAATTAGATAAGTCCTTAATCTATTTTACTATGATGTAATTCTCATTTTAAACCGCAAAATAAAAATATAGGCATTGGTTCTTAACAAAATATACACTTGAAATTTTAGTTTTATATATTTTCTTCTCTTCTTGTTCTATCACTTCTAATTTTATTACAAAAAATATTTTCTATATTTCTTTCCTATAATAATCTATACATAATACATCTCTCTATCAAAAAAGAATAACACCCACCAATACCATCCTTGTTAATCGAAAATGAGGTGGATGAATGTGAATTGTTAGTTTTAAAGTTGATGTGATATGTAAATAAATAGATTGTTGTCATTTGTTAAAACTTTACTTTAAATTTTCGATTCCTGCTGTACTAGATTGATAAGAAAAAACTTTCTTTTTCTGAACCAATTCTACAAGGGACCCGGTCGAGTCAAGCCGGTGAGTTGGGATAAATCGTTCAACTGAGTCCTATTTATTCTCTTTTTCTCCCTCCTTATTTTCTCAGATTATCGATCTCAGGATTCTCATCGCCGCGCCCATTCAACAAGAAGCATAATATAGGCGATTGGAATTAACTCACAAATTTCTACAAATGACCTAATTTGATTGATTTGTTATTGACTTGTTTTCGAAAAAGTGGTATCTGAATTAATTAATTGGAGTTTTACGGATTGGCCATGCGACTGTGGTTACTTGCGATCGGCCTCTCGAGAGGGGACTCCATCATCAATCAGGGCGACGATATTTGTTTTGTTGATTCAAAATTTGTTGATGTTTTTGAAGCTGATTGTTGTAAATTTCTCAATGGCAACCGATACTCATGGCCGTAGTCCCAAGGGCCTGCTCTGAAATGCCGGCGCTGGTGCTGCAGCCGGTAATATTCTCCTCGCCATTGCTTCTACTATTTCTCTGGTCAACACTGTATGTTTTTATGCACAATCATTAGTTTAGTCGTGGTCTAAACTGAGTAAATTTGGTGCAGGTGTAATTGCAGCTACTTTTGTATGTCCTCTAGATGTTATCAAGACTAGGTTTCAAGTCCATGGGCGTTTTGCTAATGCTAATATTAAAGGCAAGACAGCCGTTGTTGAGATGCAAGCTTGTTGATTTTTACATATTTCTATCGTTGCCATGAATATGAAAGTTATACTGTTAAAATATTTTAAATTGAGCACTGAAGCCATCTGAATTTTATGATGTTAAGTAAGTTTATTACTGTATAGGTGACCTATTTTATTCTTGGCCAGGTAGTGTTATAGTAGGGAGTTTACAACAGATATTCCGAAAGGAGGGGTTGCGTGGCATGTATCGTGGGCTCTCCCCTACAGTGCTGGCATTGCTTCCCAATTGGGCGGTACAATATATTATTTTGTTCATGTGCTGTTTTTGAGGTTATGGCTTTTGTGATTTATATTAAAATAGTTCATCGTATTACATTGATGCCTTGAGGGAAGGCATTTTCAATCTGTTCCATTTGCATCTATCCTTGCATATTGTTTTTAAATGATGTATTTGTTAGTCCCTTATATTTTCCTAGCTAGAAAGGACTGTAAAAGTTCAATCCAAATGACCTTATTCATATCTTATGCAGGTGTACTTTACTATCTACGAGCAACTAAAAAGTTTTCTTGGTGCTGATGGTTAGTTCATAACCTTCTTTCTTTTGAGATGTGCACGAAAATAAGAAAAACACTCATCTGGTTTAATATTGATATGTTAGTGAATCCTCCATCACTCTTCTCCTGTTTTTTTTTTTTTGGGTTGTTATTGATAGTGTCTTATGTCTCTGGAAATTACAGATGTAAGTCATCAGCTATCTATTGGTGCTAATATGATAGCTGCTTCTGGAGCTGGAGCTGCAACAACGGTTACCACAATTCCACTTTGGGTTGTCAAGACAAGACTTCAAGTATATCTCTATCTGCTTCCACCATTATTGCATTTATTCTTTATTAAAATAATTTTTTATCTTAACTCTCAACAATCTCCAAGTTTGCAAAAGAACAAGAAAACGGTAAGAGAAGAAAGAGTAGAAGAGGAGAGAAAGAGAGGAGCTGAGAAGGAAGAAAATTGAGAGACTGAGGAACGATTCTTTGACTGTATGCAACAATAATATTGTCTTTAATACATGAACTAATCCTCTTATCTTTATATAGGATAGGGCTATGTCCTAGAGAAAGAAACAAAACTAGGGTTTACTTATTCCTAGATAAGGAACCTTAAATTACAACGAGGGAAACCCAAATAACTTAATTCCTTATTGTAAGTTTTGGATTACCCAGATAGTTCGACCATATTGCGGAATTAACACAATTAAAAAAGACACTTCACTTTATTAATGGTTTCTAGATGATTAATCAAACAAGTCAATTTGTACTATGTTGAATTATTACAGTTGTAAATTAATAATAGGTATTAAACACCAAATATGATGACTGAGAAACCCATCGTGGGTAAAAACTTCGAGACTAAGCTTGTTACCTCCATTATAGACAATATATTTTATAATTAGATGCTTTCTAACAACTCCACTAGACTTCCTGCTATCCTGCAAACCTTAAGATACGACTATTCACTCTTCCAACTTTTCGATCTTATCCAACTATCTCTTTCATGTGGATACCTAAGAATTTGCAATTCTTTTTTGTAATTCATGCGCTTGTAGTCCAACCTTCATCAATCTTTAGCTGCCTCTAAGCCTCTGTTTGGCAAACTTGTTTAAAAAAAAGTTTTTTTTCAACACAATTCCCCAAACAACTTTTTAATCATACATATTTTCTTGCTACTTTTCAAACCACATATTTTACCTTGAAAACATAAAAAATCATGTTTTTAAACACAAAATTTTTAACAAACACTTCATAAAATTCTAATTGAGAAAGTGTCTTGATGTGTTGAGGAAGTAAGTGTTTTAGATTAGGAACATTAATTTTTTCCTAATGTGTGATTTTTTGGATCTTATGAAATGAATGATTGAATCTTTATATAAAAAGGTTCTTGGATTTCCAAATAATATACAGAAATATGTTATAATGTCTAGGCTCAATCAACAACCATACATTTTCATGCATATGACTTGGTGTGTATATATGGTAGAAGGTGTTTATATTGAATTGACCAGAAAAAATACCTGAAAAACGGGTATTAGGGTGACGCACATCGAGCGGAATTCGAGTGCCCAAAAACTACTAAAACCGCTTGAGGGGAATTCGAGCAGTTTTCAGTATTTTGATCATAATTTTCTCTCTCGATATCCGATTGAGGTGATTAAAAGTGCGTTGAAAAGCTAACTCAAAGGTCTACAATTCTTCTAGAAATAGCAATTTCCAAATTCGAATGTTTTCTATACGAAAACTGGGTCAACATCTGACTAAAAATCTGGATCATAATCTTTGCAAGATTTTGATTCTTCATTGATTTTTAATTGTATTGCAAGTCTTCTTCAACGCTTCTCTGATCTTCTTAAACCCAAATATATCTTCTTAAACTCAATTACCATAATTTGACTCTAATTGAAACTTTATAAACAAGTCATTTTGTTCACGGGATTGTCAATTACATAAAAAACATAGCACTTATGTCCTTGGAATAGACTTTTAATGCTGAATTATTGCTTTCTGGTTGAAAAGAACTCGACTTTGATGAGTTAAATAGTCATCCAAGAGTTCTGTATGTAGCTCACAAAACTCCTCTAAAGTAATCCAAGCAGCATCGCTCGGTGGATGATCTTTTTGATGCACCAGTAACCTGCAAAAATTTCCATTTCTGAGCAAATCGCTGCTCATGCACGTGTTACTTCTCATCGAAGGTAGTTTATGGCAGCCACCATCAGAATGCGTATCAAATCACCTCTTACCAACCATAGTCCATCAACCGGACATCGCCATTTTTTACACTCGCCAACACCTCCAACCATGAAACCTACCATAAAAAACTAATCTTTAAACTCAAAACCAACCTGAACCTGAACCTGTAACACGAGCCTTTCAGGACCATTTGCTGGACCAAGTCACCAAGGTTTTTAGCACACGAGAAAGAAATTTTCTTTGTTTCTCATGCTTGAAATGCTCTGCCTTGCAACTGAATTTCGATTTAGGGTCTTGTTGTTTCCTTGTTATTGTTTGAACTTTTTAGCTTGCAAAAAAAGGGAGCTAAAGAAAGAGCAAAAAATGACCTTCTACAGGTATCTTGTTTTGAAGGGAGGGAGAGAGAGAGAGAGGTCGACAGGGAAAGAGAATTGTTCAATAATAATAATGTTGTGCCATATTGAAAAAGTATCCTGCTTTGTATAGGGTTTACAATGTCCCAGATAAGGAAAAAAAATTGAAAATGTATGCTTAGTTTCAAATATTATTGATTTAAATTATACGAGCCATCCTACTATTTTGGAGTGCTGGATATCAATTTCAGACTATACAGTTTAAGGTTTGTAAGCCCCAGTTGTCATTGGCTTTGTCTTGGCCTCTTTCAAAATAAAAGATTAAATAAGGCTGTAAAATTTTCTGTATATTTTTTATGCAGACTCAAGGAATGAGGTCAGGGCTAGTTCCTTACCGGAGCACACTATCTGCCTTGAGCAGAATTGCTCATGAAGAGGGTATCCGTGGATTGTACAGGTTAGTTTATCTCTTTCCCATCACGATTTTGATAGAGACAGAGGATGAAGGTCTTGATAAGAGATTGATCTCTTGATTTTTCTGCAATGTCGTTGTGTGGACAGTGGTCTTGTGCCAGCTTTGGCTGGTGTTAGTCATGTAGCAATTCAATTTCCAGCATATGAGAAGATTAAAAGTTACTTGGCTGATCGGGGTAAATTTTCACTTACCCTTTCTTCTTCTTCTCCTGTTTTGTTCCTTCTCTCTCTGGAATAAAATGAGAATCTTGTTAACTTCTCTTCAATATTTTCAGATCGCGCCAAAATGGATAAACTCGGTGCACGAGATGTTGCTGTAGCTTCATCAGTTTCTAAAATATTTGCTTCTACGTTGACATATCCACATGAGGTATAGTGTGAAGAACTTCAAATCTTTGATTGTCTACTTTTTACATACGAAGACATAGTTACAAGGTGCTCAGTTCCCTCTATGTTCTGTCAACAGCAGGAAATAAGAAGTAAATCTTAGGACACCAATTCAATTTACTGACTGAATTGGAGAATTAACTTCAAATCAATTTCACACCCATGTTTGTTATTTTTGAAAATCCGCAATGAAAAAGAGGAAGATATAGCTGGTATCATTAAAGTGCTTAGGCTTATGGTTTTAACAATAGGTGTAGATCTACAGAAATTCATCCATTGAAACTTAATTCAAATCCCTTAAACCTAATTTTTCTTTCTGTAAACATACATAACTTGTGCAATTGCAATATAAATAGGTACTGTTTGAAATTCTTAATCTAACATCTAAGAGAAGAGAGATGGATTTTCCTCAATTTCTGAGGAACAGAAATTCTAACAATTTGATTGCCACATATCAAGTATAAGGAACTAAGCCCTTGTTTGATACCAATTTTTTCAAAATTCATCTTTTAAAACCTCATTTCCAAACACACATTCTCCAATAAAATAATTTTACTCTTAAACATTTCTCAACTTTTTAACCACACATTCTTCAAAAAATTACTATTCCAAATTCTATTATTCCAAATAATAGGTCTCAAACAAGAGCATGATGTCATACGGGGGGAGATGCTGCATTAAAAATGTAATCAGGAAACAAATCTCCCATGTAACTTGATAAAGATTTTTTAAAAAATGGTTTTCTTAAATATTAGATTGAATTTCTCAAACTCAAATTTGGACTAAAAACACTTGTTTTATATCCAAGTTCTTTTTGCTGACTAGACTTGTATCAAACTATTTTTTTCCCAAAGCAGTAGGCATTATTTATGGTTACTAAAATTTCTATGCCACTCAATATGCTAGTGGACACTAGAGGGCAAGACTCTCTTTAAGTGTGCCGTGGTAGGGATTTAACCTAAATGCTATCTACTTCTCTCCCCCCCTCTTTGTGTATGTGTCTGATATTTGCATGAGAGTTTGGTGATTGAGGAAGCACATTAATGTTAATTTCACGAAACCTTTCTTTCTTGGTAGAAATAACTTCAGTTATTAAGTAAATACAAGTCCTTGTCCTTTTACTTTGCCATCAGCTCTCAATTGCCACTAAACAGTCATCTTGTGTTACTTTAGTCCAAGTATGAGCTTATCGGTATACCATGGAACAATAATTCCTTGCCCCGCAGACCTCCTCTTTCTCTTCAACCTTTCAATGAGCACTGTCATGACGTGGTAGTTTGCAACGATATTCTCTTTCTTATACACCTTTCACCTTTATATATATTAAAAGGTTTATTTGGTTTCCTACCACTGGTGATGCTTCATACGGTTCACAATATCATTTTATTGTTTTTACAGAAACTGAGAGAATTAATAAATCACTCTACATGTTTCAATAAGTTTTGAACAAATGCGTCCATCAATCAACTTGATAAGATTTCATTTCAACAACAAAGTCAAAAAATTGTGGGCTTGACTAAGAATGGATGGTTGAGATTGAGTTTGAAAAGTTGAATTGAAATTTTCCCTGTTACCAAACGGGCTCTTAGTATGCATTTTAAAACAAAATAAACATAGTTAAGACACTTTTGACTCATTTCATTGCTTGCTAGTAGGGGTGGGCATCAACCCGCCAAAACCGCCCAACCCAACCCGATCGGGTTGGGTTGGGTTGGGTTTTGATGAAAATTGGGTTGGGTTGGGTTATAAAAAAAAAATTTGTTTGGGTTGGGTTGTGGGTTGGATGACAAACCCAACCCAACCCGACCCGACCCAACCCAATCAAAATTTAAAAAATAAAAGATCATTTAAATTTCAAGAATCTTAAATCCATTTTTAATTTGGATGAAACTCAAATATAATTTGAACATATTTTAGTTTTATTAGCAAATATTCAATTTATTATATTTGAACTTATTGTATTGTATATAATTTATTTGAATTAATAGTTGATTTATGGGCATAATTTTTTAATTTTCTACGAATTTTATTTAATTGGACCAAAGCTCAAACTACCCAACCCAACCCAACCCGACCGAAACTTGGTTGGGTTGGGTTGGGTTGGGCAAAAAACCGACCCAACCCAACCCACGCCCATCCCTACTTGCTAGTTGTCAAGGTTTGAATATTGATTGGAAAGGGGGAAAAATGAGAACTTTTAGATGGGATTATTAGCATGGTAAAATCATAGAAGTCTTAGTTAAATATATTGTTCGTGTGTAAATTTTTTTTTTTGGCAATTGATTAACATAATTCTTTTTTGATTGACTAGTTTGCTCGATCTGTTTCTTTTATCGTTGCATTTGATCTCTTATTTTTCCTTCGTGCATCATTGATCTTAAATTATACTGTACACTTAGATATGTATTTATAATAGGTCTGATATGTACAAAAAATTGGATTATTTAATTTATTCATTTTTTTTTTCTTAAATGAGATAAATTTTAAATCTTGTAAATGCCATATGTATTGTTTTAATATTTTTATGATATCAATTCAAACAATATACAACAAGGTCGCTATATACAATAAAAAAGACCAATGCTTGTTTTGTATATTAATAATTCGACAACTGTGTGTAGTTTTTACTTTTTACATTGAGTTTATCTACAAATTAAACTTTATTACCTATGGACATGGTTACTTGAATCCATTTTCAGTAGACAAAGGTTCTATAATTTTTTTGATCTTTGACAACTGAATATTAGTTCGGACAAATCTTGTATGCAGGTAGTGCGCTCAAGGCTTCAAGAGCAAGGGCACCATTTTGAGAAGCGGTATTCTGGCGTTATCGACTGCATTAAGAAAGTTTTTCAGCAAGAGGGAATCCATGGTTTTTACCGAGGGTGTGCTGCCACTCTGCTTAGGACCACACCAGCTGCCGTAATTACATTTACCAGTTTTGAAATGATTCACCGATTTCTTATTAAGAGCATTCCCTGCTGATCCTCAACATCAACCATTCTGAAGATTAAGCAAGCCTCTGGAAATCTGCCAATCATAAGGTGCCTGAAGGAATTAATGATATCCTGTGTGCAATCAAAGCTCCGATTGGTTTTGTATTTTAATTGTTATCAACATTGACAAGCCAACAGAACGATGACATTGATAATGATTTTAAGTCAGTGTAGGATAATTGAAAATTAGCAATTCTTTTCAAGGAATTTCTATATTTTTGAATGCTGTAAATGTGTAGGAACGATTCCAGCAAACAGAACTTTAATCTGTGTTTGGGCCATGGAGATGTTGCAGTAATTTTTCTGTCACTGTGGTTTATACTTTTCATTCATATGTGAAGTCTCTAAATGAATTCAAGTGTTCAGTTTCAGTATATCTTATTTGGTGCTGTTGTTTATTTCCCTTGTATTTTCATGTTCCTACTGCCAGTTGATAAGAAACTGGTGGAAATTTAGGGTTTTTGCTTGAATACAATATTGAACACTCGTACAATATTGAACAATAGTAAAGCTTAAACTATGAAAGAAACAAATTTAAGTTTGAATTCTCAATATTATACCTTGTTAGGAACAGGAAATCCTCGTGAAATGTTGAAAGCAATAGCCGTTGACCTATTTGATCGCAAATGTAATCGTACTTGTAGTTGGGAGATGTATCTTTATTTCCATTCTGATTAATAGATCTCATGTTTTTATCAAAAAATAAATAACCCAAAAATGTCAGCACTTTGTGAGCTACATATTTTCAACAGTTGCTTAAATGCTGAAATAGTTCTCGATGAAGGCTCAAGTCATTACTCTGCGTCGAGAATTTGTATACAGGCTTTGGACGCAGATTAAATATATCATTGACCACTGCACTTTATACTTAATGTCACATTTAGTACTTAAATTGATTTTATTTCACCATGGCAATCCAACTTCATAATATATATATAAAATTCAAAGATCAAACTATTTGAACACACATGATGTTACCCTCTCACATGAGGTGTGAAATCGCTGATTAATACATGAAGTTCCACACACCTCATATGAAAGAGGTGATACGTAGAATGGTGAACTTGAGTATTCAAATGACATTATTCAAAAATCAATGTAGATGGTTGTGGAGAAACAAAATCAATTTGGGAGACCAATAATGACACTAGAAAAGGAAGTTCAACCCTTTGAAGATCGTGAGGCGTACAAAGAAGCTAGAAAAGAAGTTTGGTCGTTATTACAGAAATGGCACAGGGCCGTGGATTAAGGATCCCACCAAGCTAAAAGTAAAAAGAAGTTTCCAACAACTTCAAGAAGCCTGTTCAGGTGAGTAAAATTAAGAAAAGGATTTGATTGGCAATATTAATATTTTTTTTTGGCCATTTATTTGCTGTTTTATTTTATCAGAGAAGGGAAATAGATAACTTTATGATGCTGGATTTTTCCCCCTCCTGGGAGACCACAGACCAGGATGATGAAACCAAGATTTTCCCCTTCCTTTGATAATTAAGACATCCTCATGTTTTATTTAGTAAGCTGAAATTCGAAGTTGTGTCATTAGTGTACCAATCAATACTTTGTGTTTCAGAATAGAGATGAATTACCACCCGAATTTACAATGTGAATGAAATGACAAATAATTTGAAATGAATAATAATGCTGAAAGAAACAAGATTCCCAGTCGTTCTGCACTACCAAAACTTTTCTTACACACGAATGAAGAAGACGACACTGTACACAAGAAATGGGAATATAAGCAGACACCACTCGGAAGAATTTGCAGCATGCTAGAGATGGTCGATGATAACTTGAAAAGGCGAAGATTCCAATTCGCACATTATTGAAAGACTGTGCATCATAACTGGTTGAGGAAATGGTGTATCGCATTTTACAGATCAATGAATGAATGTTTAAGCTTTAGGCACTTTGAATCAAGAATATGCAACTTGAGTATTTGGATATGAAAGGAAAGAACACTGCGAAGAAAGAGTCTGAAGTTCTGGACACAGTTCAGGTGTCACGTTTTTTGAGGAACCCGACACATCGGAGCAAACCCATGATGTGGGTGGGTCGGAAGTAACAGAGAAAGAGACATTGGAGAGACATATAGAAGTGAAGGGAGATTCCTTAATACCAGAAAAGTAGCCCGCTGCTGTAGTAATGTTTATGCCAGCTATGTCTGTAAAGGTAATTTCACTGACCACGGGCAACGCAGAGGGATCGTATTGGTCGTCTGGATGTGAATCCCAGTGACCTGTCGCCTTAATTCCTTGCTCTACATTTTCCAACAACACATCTGATATGTAAATTCCTCTGATGTAGCCCCCTCTTCCTTTAGCAGTTTTCAGCTCGATTCCAATCGCTGAGTCGAGCACGTGAAGGTTCTCAACCAGTATATTGGAAATGCCACCTGACATCTCGCTACCAAAAGCTATGCCGGAGCCTGAATAAGACTGCAACCGGAGCCCTCGAATATGGACATTAGTGGTTGGTTTGCCATATGCAATTCCATATTCATCCCAACCGCTTTTAAGCACGACAGCATCATAGCCCACGCTAATGTTGCTGTTCTCGACGCAAATAAGCTCAGAAGAATCTGAAATACACATTTCATTATTTTACTCTACGTGGAAATAATAGTGGAAAGCCAAGAAAACAAGAGAACTTAAAATTTCAAAAACTTATCTTGTACAGAGGATAAATAATGTGGATTCTAATTAACATTAATTAGCAGACTCTTGGACTAAGTTTAAAATTCAAGTTATGAGGAAATTTATACCATATATGTATATAGTGAATCAGTTGCTTGTTTCTTTGATTGCACTTGCTGTTCCTTTTCCATTTTTTTCCTAGTTTGACATATCTTGAAAAATTGTCAGCATGCGAATGTAGTTACATCCAAACATGTAGATCACTTTTTTCTTATTTATATATCCAGAAGTTACTCATTTCGACCATAAGATACTTATTTCCAACTCTGATCAACAAAATAATTATTTATTTACTCACAAGTAATTCTTTTAAGCTTAGCCAAAAATGCATCTATTATTTTCAGTGGAGTACTTCTTTTTTTTTTTTTTTGGAATATGAAGTGTTGCATGGGATTAGACATCAGAATTTATTTAGTTGAGATATGTGAAAAGTCAAAACTAAAAGCATCGAACTTGAACAGTGAGAATTCCATTTTTCAAACAATTGAGCACATGGGTGTAATCTAAAACGGATGTACATGAGAAAACACGAATGAAAATATGCATGAGATTAAGCAGAGTTTTAAAAGACCTGGGACTATCCCACTGGTGTGTGGAGAGTCTGGAGGTGCATGGACGGTTATGTTCTGGATTAGCACTTTGCTGTATCACAAGACATAATGAAAACAAGCATGTTAAAACTAGAAAAATCTTTAGCCCCAGTATGGTATAGGTTAAATTTAGATTTTTTTTTTTAAAAAAGTTGATGAGATTTGTGGTTAAAAACTGTGGGACAATAAAATGTGTGTTTAAAATTAATTTTGGACTTTGATCAGAACCAAACAGGGGCTTAGTATGCTTTTGGAAAAAGGAATTAAGATGTTCCAGAAAGTAGCGAGATACCTGCAGTAAGCTGGGCGAATGTTCCAAGCAGGGGGATTTAAGAAGGTTAAGTTTGATATAACAATATTGTTTGAGCTTATGAATTCCACTAGATGTGGTCGACTGTAATTTAGAGAACTGAAATTTTCCCACCAAACTGATCCCTGGCCATCAATAGTTGCATTATTACCTGTAAAGTAGGTAGAAAGTAAGGATCTTGAACAAGACCGGAATAATAAATGGCGACAACATTGAAACTATGGTGGAGATATGTTAAATTAAAAGTTTTTTTTCCTCCCTTTTTTTATTTCTTTCATTACTTAGAAAAGGCAATGGCAAAAGCCCACGTAGTCCAACCAGAGGCAGTTTTGTCTAGCTTGATCATAGAAACAGTACACGAAGATCTTTCATGCCATGTCAAATTTTAGTAAATTTCACGGATAGAGATAGACAGAATGCCTAAATGGAAATAGAAAAGGAAGTTCAGGGATTAATTCAGAACAAGAAAAGCTCATTGATCAAAGTGAAAGAATGGTACAAGTTGGGCGATTGACTTTAATGCTAGAAACGAACTGCAAATTGACTGTGTTTCTGGGAAATTGTTACCTGTTATCACCACATCAGTTAAATTACTTCCCGTAATCAAGCTCCGATATCTTTGTCCAGGTAGTTCAATACCTCGGCCATAAGAAGGCAAGGGGTCAATTACATCCCAGTGACTATAATCCTACAAAAGCAAGAGATTTAAGCTTGGATAGATTATAAAGCAACAAAAAAAGAACATAAAATGCTGGAAAATCATCTAAAACCTCTCCGGATATCTAAGATTGCTCATTTAATTAATACATAACGTATCAGAGAAAGAACACATTCAAGAAATGTTGGATGAGCCCGAGCATCAACCTCGGACTCGACATCTTTATGATGTCAATTTTTTAGGAGCATCAGTGCGTAACAGATGGCAACTGAAAGACGTGTCTATCAAATTCGAGCATAGCAATGTTTTCCAAGATTAACATGCAAAATGTGTGTTACTTTATAACTACAAGGGGTTCAAGAAAATTTGTACTAGTGTGATAACCTGAGAGCCAAGGATAATGGCATCTTTTTCCAGGAAAAGTGTGAGATAGCTGGTAAGATTGATTGTTCCAATAAGCCACTTGCCCGCTGGAACGTAGAGTTGGGCACCACCCTTGTCAGCAAAGGACTTAAGATAGAAAATGGCATTCTGAAATGCCAAAGTATTTAACGTTTTCCCATCACCAACTGCTCCAAATTCTGAGACAGACACGCTGTGAGGTCTCGGCGTCAACGGCCAATCAGACTTGCATATTCCATTGCATTCTGCGGCACGACACAATGCTAGAAGCAAAAGGAAAAATACCTGAAAGAGTGGACAGAAAGAGGAAGAAAAGGTAAAGCGGAATCCATTAAGTCGTAAAACATTTGGTTGCTTCCTATTTTTGAATCTCAAGAACTGCCCGCATAAATTCCATCCAACCTACTTCTTCTTTCTCTTTACTCTTTGCTTTTCCAGAACAAGAAGAAAAATAGAACAAACTAACAAATATTCCAGGTAAAATCATAACGGAAGATATTTTTGGGCATAAAATTTTGAAATTTTTATCAAAATAACAAATTTTCACCCCTCCTTACAAACAGCTAACATCAAGAAACCATACACTAAAAAATAATAATAATAATAATAATAATAAATAAATAAATAAAAATCCCATATTTTCATCTACATAGATATGGGATGATCTAAGATAAAAGGTAAATTAGATGATAATAATAATAAGAATATGTTATTCAAAAATTATAATTAGTTACTAGCACAATGAAAAGATCCCTGAACACAAATGATCCAAAGAACCCATATTTATGAATAAAAGAAGGAAAATCTACTTGCAACCCCTACAAAAAAAAGTAGAATTATTCTTTCACTGTCAAGGCAGCGCCTTTTATTTACAAAAACACGTAATTAAACCTAGAATCCAAAATTAGTTGTCTCATATAGACAATGTAGCGAAGTAAACTAGCACCCAAACTCAAAATAGTGGAGATCAAATCAAAATTGAAATCAATTTACTATGATACCACGCTTATAAACAATAATTAAGCTCAATCCGACAAGTTTTAACATAAAAGTTTGATTTTCTTAGCAAGAATAAGAGAATTCAGAAAGGAAAAACTCAGAAAAACAAAGCTGATCCAAGAAATTAAGCTAAAAAAAAAAAAATCATCAGAGAAAAACAATAGTAATTAACATGAATGAAGAAAAAAAATTAAATAATTAACGTACTTACTAGCCCTTTCATGTTTTTCTCTTCTTCAAACTTTCATTCACCTCCTCCCCAAATCCTTGACTGTACAAAACTAAACTGGGTGAAGAGAAGAAGAAAGAGAAGGAAAGGGTGTGATTGAATGATGATGAGTTGCAATTAAATTAAAGAAAGAAAAAATTATGCATTACAATTACAAAATTAAAAAATAAAAATAAAAATAAAAATTAATAATAATAGTAAGCGAAAAGGACAGCACAGAATAAGAAAAAGACAGCCTTCGTCTACACATAAACTATATATTAAGAATTTTTTTTATCACTAATCAAATTTCCTTCCATAATTATTGCCCATTAATCACTCCCGTAATTTTCCACTTATTTCCATCCAACGGGTATTTGCCGACACTAAATTCTATTGGCAACGGAAAAATTTATGCCTTTTTCCCTTTTTCTTGTTTGGAAGATATATAGAGGAAGAAGCGGTGAGGCAGTTATAATATTGCTATATAATAAGCGTAATTTAAGAAAATTAATTACAAAATAAAGAGTAAGATTAACAAGGCGACAAATGGAATTTAAATTTTTTGTGACACAAATGTGTTTACACCGGAAGAGTAGCATGTGCTTTGTGGAAGGAGTGGGTCCCACATCTCAATAATGTTATATGAAATGCTAGGCTGGCATCACTTAGTTCGCCAGATCAGAACCCCATAATGGGCCCACAAGAGGGTAGGGGTGCGTGGGTGGATGGGCGTGGCATAAGTTTAGTCTTGTCTGTCTTTTTGTGGCCCTTCTTGTCTCTTGTGTTTTTTTCTCTACTGAATCCTTAATTATTCGTATGACTGGATTTACAAACAAGAAAAGAAAATGCAAATCATTCTTCTTAAAAGTTTTCATTTAAAATCAAAGTGTTAACATGCTTATGAGCCCTTGAACTTGATTAATGTTGGTATGTTGTGTTCTTAAGGAAGATTAATTATGTCTAGCCATCGAGAACATGGATGCTTTATGTTCAATATCAAAACGTCATAAGTATCGAATACTGTGTGTTCAAGTTAACGTTTAATGTATAATACGAAAATTATAGAATAAGAAAACAGTCCATACGACAAGCAAGCAATATTTACTAATAAACGGGTGTCAAACTTTTTGGTTATGTTTTTTGATCTTTCCAACATTATTGTTGTGTTCAATAAGCTCTCTATGAAATATTTCTATCCATGTTTTGTAGACGGACAATTTGATATAATGACTATAAATTTATTAGACAATATATTATGTTTGCCACCTTCAAACTATTAAAGTAGAATATTTGAGACGAAGGAAAATTCTTAGGCATGGGCAGGCATCAAAGCTATCTAGACGAAAAAATTAAAAATAATTTATTCACTTGTATTTATAAGCTCGATCTCTACTATCCTAAAGATTACCCTCCTTTCTACTGAGCAAGCTCCCATGCACAACCAGTGCATACAAGAGACAATGCCAGTAGTTGTAGCTGTTGGGAGGGCTTTCGTTCTTATCGCTCCGAATTTAGATCTATATGACATTTAAACAATAGAAAGTGAACATTTTTCGTAGAAGCAGGACTCTATAGGGGGCGCTAGCGTTTGACTAATAACATATCAAAGAGTACCACTCGAAGGGAGTTATTTGAAGAACACGACAACTTGAAATTTTTATGAAGAATAATGTACAAACCAATCATGTTGTTGCAATTTTCCAAAATCACATGAAAGAACATTCAAGGTGTATTCCACACATTGGGGGGCCCGAACCGACCCTACCCTGGGACATTGATTCGAGAAGTAAATCGCATGTTATACCTCCCAGAGTTAGGGTGGATGACACTCAATAACGAAAATATATATATGTTATTTATGATTTATTTGTGTTATTTAGGTAAAATATGTTGTTGAAAAGTAGTGAGAGAGAGAATGTGTGTGATTAAAAAATAATTTGAGAAATTATGTACATTATAAATTAAATTATAATTTGTAATGATGAGTCGAAAGAACACACCCTAAATATCACGTATTATAATTGTCACAATACTCGTGATATGTTTTGTACCTTCCACGTTAAAAATAGGTCAATGTCAAGCCAGAATGTACAAATAAGGTGGTCTGATAAGGTAAGAGTTTTGAATTAAGCAAGAGGAACCGAAAAGTGCACTAAATTGATGTAGGTCATATATTTCGAGGTGGATGTGATGGACGAGTGTTTGAATCGACGCCAAGTGTACAAGTGTGTAACTTTCGGTGTATTACTCGATTTCTATAGCATGGTTGAAGAATATTTTTTTGCGTCAAGTGTGGTATACAATAGTAGGCATCAAATCATTAATCAGTTGCGCCAATTACCTCAACAGATCTTCATCGGTCAAATTGGGACGTGAGTCCCTGTTAGCTGTATCTCGCCCCCAATTCATGGAAAGATAGGATCCAAGGGTAAAATCCTACCCACCGCTTGATTTTTCTTCCACCACTTGATTTCGTCTTTTATAAATTCACTTGATCAATGATTAATGGACGAAATTTAATATTTCACGTGCAAATTTAGGAGGACAAATTAGATTGAATTTATAAGTATAATTCATGAATTTTGTTAAAATATTTTTCCTTTTTTTTTTAAAAAAAAAAAATATCTTATATTGACAAGCAATAAATTGCATAATATTCATTAAATTATATATATAATTTTTTTCTGGTAAATATATTCAATTTTAATAGATTAGAAAATGAATAAGTTTAATATTTATATAAATAAAAGTTCTTCTAATATATTTTAACATTGTAAAGTACGTGAGAGTATAAGAATCAAGGAAAAAAAAAAAAAAAAAAAAAGGACATAAAATGAGCCAAAATGAAAATAGATTTAATCATTTCAATGGTTTTTCCATTTCTTCTCGGGACCGATACACCTTTTTGATTTGGCCTTGGCTTCTTTCTTTTTTTGCATGTGTACTTGTTATTTTATCGGAAAAGTCCAAGACATCTCCATCAGCTTTATGCTCAAGAATTTAATCTTATATAGTTTTGCTAGAGTTAATTTTTGAAATTGACACTAGATTTGTTATCAACTACTACATCAATTTGAATAGTTGACGGAGAGTTTTAAAACGTACACAGTTAACGGTAACTTAAAGAAAATATATTGATTGGTTACCGTAATCATGAACAACAAATCAAAATAATTAATCAAAGTTGAATTGTGTGAACTATTCAAAAACAAGTCTGATATGCATCAAAGGGAGAAAATTGTATTTTAGTCTTTCGAACTATCTTGAGCTGACTCTAGCGTAGATGATAAGTCAATATGAAAGGAGTTGGTTAAAAAATGATAGATCAGATGGACCAAATATTAAAATGATTTGCAAAAAGCAAACGAACAATACGTACATTTTGTGTCAATTACTTTTTAAAATTTTTTTATTTATTATAAGTGGGATTTGTTTACGTGGGCCAACCCAATAGATTGATACGGAAATTGGGCCGATGAAGTTAAAACCATTATGAGGTAAAGAGCCTGGCCCAACTAATTAATCACGGGCCCAGTGGATGCCCATTGCTTGTAAACTTGTTTGGTATTTCATTGGAGTGGACATGATTCGATTTAGTTATGGTTTCAGAAAAATCAAATCAAGCTATGAATCGATGATTTTTTTTTTACTAATGGAATAAATTGATTTTTATAAAGGTATGGAACCAAACCGGAATCAAACCGTTCGATTTTGGTTTGATTTGGTTCTTGAACCATTACTTGAATTTTTAAGTAATAATGCAAATTAAAACTTGTTTATATTAGTTTTTTCATTAGAATACATCCACATCTAAATAAAAATGAGCAAAACAAAAGTTTAGAAAAAATGACATGTTATTTCAAATCGAAGAAGAAATGCGCTTGAAGGAAACTCGTCGAAATTTAGAGAATCGAACATAAAAGTCGTTTAGACTTATAGTTACTGATCGGACTTTTTTTAGTGATTGTAAAAATGGACCTATGAAATCCACCAAATCAGGTCGGCCCATCCGAGGCTCGGGTAGGCCTTATATCCCGGGCTTTGAGGGTCTCAACCGTCAAGCCTTTCTTTCTCTAGGCCGGGATGTATGGTCGGCCTTATTACCTCCCAGCCCAGAATTGTCCGATCAGTTCAGGCCTTGCATCCATAGCAGGGAATATGCCCGGCCTTACCCGGCCACTTCAGGTTTCCGGGTGTTCACCCTTATGGGCTTTACTAATGGGCCACCTCCTTGGGCCCTTGGAATAAGACATAACCTATAAGGAGTCATCCTAAAAAAGAGGAAGTACAATTCTTATAAGATTAGAACTCCTCCTAAAAGGTAAGTTTATGGCAATAAGGACTCCTTCCTAAAATAAAGGGAGTTATGGGTTTTTCCAGCCCTATAAATACAGCTCATTTACTCGCATAAATTCATTCACAATTCATTACGCTTTCCAGTCATATATTCTCTCTCTATCTTTTTCCAGAAAACTAATTTTCACACCGGAGGGGCGACGGGGAGAATCCTCCTCGCCTTTTTTGCAGGTTATTCAAGGCGGGTTCATCAATCTCTTCCAGCAATCAAAGTATCACCAGATCCTGCCACGTCAAGGTTAAGATTTTTGACAGCATCAATTGGCGCCGTCTGTGGGAAGAGATACAATCAGCCATGGTTAATACTTAATAGACGCCAAGCCCGTCCCTCCGCATCCACTAGTCAATCCATTCCGGCCAACACTTCAGTTGAGGATGATAATCCTCCACCTCTTGAAGATGTTGGGGAAGAACAAAATCCAGAGGCAACTCCAGACAATGAACCTGTTAGTCGGGAAGATTTCAACGAACTTCAGCAGCAGCTCCGCGAACTTCGTCAAGCTCTTCAACAACAGAACAGTCATCAAGCGCAGCCTGACTCGAACACTCCAGGCACAATTCCCAGGGAATGTCTCCAGCCAGTTAACCCTATGGCTGACAACTCCCCGGGGATAAGGGGTGCCCATCCCATGATAGAAGGATCTGCCAACTTGACACAGTAAGAACTCTCAAGAATCATTTAGGAAGGAATTGCTGATGGAATACGACAGAACTCTCAGGGTCGGACGTCATTCGTGAGAAGAACCCCCTTTACTCCTGAAATAACATCATTTCCCTTGCCAGATCGATTTAAATACCCTCGGATAAAGGAATAGATGGAACAACAGATCCTAACAACCACTTGAACACCTACACGGATGTCATGGACATGCAAAATGCTCCCGATCAGATTCTGTGCAAGGCCTTCCCGCAAACCTTGACAAATTCAGCTCGAGACTGGTTCTCAACGATACCTCCAGGATCCATCTCTTCCTTTGCAGATCTTACTGAGAAGTTCACTGCTTTCTTTGCAAGTAGCAAAAGAATCAAAAAGACGGCCGCATCTCTCATGCAGTTAAAGCAAGCTCAGAATGAAACCCTGCGAGAATTCATGACCAGGTTTAATGCTGAAAGACTTCAGATTACAGATCTCCATATATCATCAGCAATTTCAGCCCTTACCTTGGCCATTCGAGGCCCGGAATTCAGAATGTCCCTATCCAAGAACCCACCATCAAATGTAACAGAGCTTCTCCGAAGAGCAGAAAAGTACATAAACATGGAGGAGACACTTTTGTCAGTTCGGGCACAGGATCAAAGGCATGGAACAGTAGCACAATCTTCACAATTAACAAAGCAAGGGAATAAAATGTCGAGACAGGAAGACGAGAAGAATTCATCCCGAACTAACTCGAAGGGGAATGGCAATGGGCATCCGAGTTTAACTCCGCTAAACGCACCCCGATCCCATATTCTCATGGAAATCAAAGGACGCGAAGACTAACGATGGCCTAAGCCTATCAAAGGGAAGATTGATGAAAAGAATCGATATAAGTATTGTGACTTTCACAAGAGCCCGGGCCATACCACGGATGAATGCAGAACTTTGAAACAGGAGATAGAGGCCCTCATAAAAAGGGGCTTCCTGGGGCACTACATAAAGAGAGACGATAAAGAGCATGGAAAGGGGAAGAGAATTCCAGATCCGCTGGCACCATAAATTTTATCGTCGGAGGAATAGCATCTGGAGGTGATTCATGCACGAAAGAATCATGCCCGTGCACTAAGTGATCGGGAAGAAAGGTCGGGATGTCATGACCAGGAAATCTCGAACAGCATCAGCTTCAGCAATGCCGACATGGAAGGGATTTCGTATCCTCATGACGACGCTGTTGTTATCAGCACAACAATCGCCAATTTTGATGTCAGGAGGGTGCTAGTTGACAATGGGAGTGCAGCCAACGTTCTATCCTTGGAAGCTTTCAATCAGATGCAACTTCTCAAAGATCGGCTTCGACATGTCGTTACTCCCCTAACTGGGTTTGGAGGAGGAATCGTGAAACCCGAAGGCCTAATTGACCTTCCCACTTCCCTAGGATCAGAAGAGAAACGTGTAACAAAGATGACTCCGTTCCAAGTCGTCAAAGCTCCTATGGCCTACAATGCTATCTTGGGAAAGCCATTCCTGAATAGCCTCAAAGCTATAGTATCAACTTATCACCTGGCAATCAAGTTCCCAACTTCCGCAGGCATAGCAACTATTCAGGGAAATCAATCGGTAGCCAGAAGTTGCTACATCAACTGCATTGGAAAAAATAAGACAGATTTGATGTCAATAGAACTTCCTCATGAAGAAAGAATGTCGCCAGTAGAGGAGCTGGAAGAGGTTCATGTCTCAGAAGGGAAGAGCTTCACAATTGGGAAAGAGCTCCCCAAAATAATGAAGGAAGAGTTGTCACAGTGTTTAAAGAAGAACATCGATGTTTTTGCGTGGAGCGCTGAAGATATGCCCGGGATTGATCCCGAGCTCGTCAAACACAGGCTCAACATCATGCCCGACAAGAAGCCCGTAAAACAGCGAAGAAGACAGTTTGCCACAGAAAGGAGGCAGATAATAAAAGAGGAAATAGATAAACTCTTGAAAGCAGGATTTATCAAAGAAGTGAAGTATCCTGAGTGGCTAGCCAATGTGGTCTTGGTAAAAAAGTCAAATGGGAAGTGGTGAGTTTGTATAGACTTCACCGATTTGAATAAGGCATGTCCAAAAGACAGTTATCCTGATGCAAACCACGTAGCAATTGTAGCTACGCAACCCACAAATTATTGGAATCGACCCAAGAACGCCAATAAACCACGATTTAGAGATTGATTCAAATTAATTGAATCAAGCAACCAACACAATCAATTGATATGTTGACCTCTTGATCACAAAGAAGATAAATCTCACCCAAGATTTGAACAACAAGAATTAACTCGCAAGTTCGGATTTTATTCAATAAAGAATAAAGAATGTGAAAGCAATTTGCCTCTCAATTAATATATCAAAGTTGGTTCCGAATAATGAAAATTACATCCCTATATATAGGGTCAAAACTAGGTTAAAGAGTTCTAATTAAATAAGGAAACAACTACCTAAAATCAAGGAAATAAAAATAACCTAAAATCACGCGTATGTAATGTTACGGCCGTAACCTTGCTTCTGAGTCACTCTTACGGCCGTGACAATATGACTTACGGCCGTAAGTCCAAAAAACGCCCAATTCCAAATTTAAGCAGAAACTCCATTACGGCCATGACACTCGAACTTTACGGCCGTGATTGCTTATGTCTCGCAAATTCAATTTTCAGCAGAAAGTTGGTTACGGCCGTGAGCTCCCATATGTTACGGCCGTAATTCTTGAAATTTGGCAATCTTCTTCGACGGCTTGAATGAGGTTGATCCATTCGTCGTTTTGGCTCGGCCCCAACATGGAACTTGCTTCTTTTGATGACACGAACATTGTTTTGGCCATTGTTTCTTGAACTAACTCGTCCATTGCTTCCTTGGCCCTCTTTGTTTGCAATCGAGTCATCGGTCCTCCTTTGATCTTCAACGGATCTTTGTGCGGGCTTGTATCCGTGGTCTGGATCACATCATATCCTCTCCCCAGGATCGACAGGTTGGTGGATTCCACATCAGGGTCCGAACTTTACAGCTTCTTAGACGCCTTCTCGGGATATCATCAGATTCGGATGGCACGGGAAGATCAGGAAAAAACTTCCTTCATGGCAGATGAAGGAATATACTACTACAAGGTCATGCCGTTTGGATTGAAGAATGCTGGAGCCACGTATCAAAGGTTGGTTAACATGGTCTTCTCCCGACACATTGTGCTTAACATTGAAGTCTACGTTGATGACATGTTAGTAAAAAGCTCAAGAAAGAAAGACCACATTGCTGACCTTGAAGACATATTCAATACACTCAGAAAACATCAGATGAAACTGAATCCTGTAAAGTGCGCCTTCGGAGTAGGCTCGGGAAATTTCTTGGGATTCATGATCACTCAGAGAGGTATCGAAGCTAATCCAGATAAAATTTCAGCCCTAGCTTCAATGGAACCTCCCCGAAACATCAGGGAAGTACAGAAATTAACAGGAAGAGTAGCGGCATTAGGTAGATTCATGTCAAAGGCAGCAGACAAATGTTTCCCCTTCTTCAAAACTCTCCGAGGAAACAAGGACTTCGATGGGACGAGGAATGCGAGGTCTCCTTCAGGAAGTTGAAAGAATACTTGGGGACACCTCCGATACTGGTAAAACCGAATCCAGGGGACAATCTGTTCCTATATCTAGCAGTGTCTGATCATGCTGTGAGCGCCGTTTTAATTAAAGAGGAAGAGAAGACCCAAAAGCCTATATATTATGTTAGTAAGATGATGTTGGAAGCAGAAACCCGATATACATTGGCAGAGCAGCTCGCACTTGCCCTGGTTACAGCAGTGAGAAAGTTAAGACCATACTTTCAAGCCCATGCAATAACTGTCCTCACAAATCAGCCCTTGAAGCAAATCTTGCAGAAACCAGATGTATCCGGTCGTCTACTGAAGTGGTCAATCGAGCTCGGGGAGTATGACATCGAGTTCAAACCTCGACCTTCCATCAAAGCACAGGTCTTGGCTGACTTTGTTGCCGAACTCACCCCAAGACCTCGGGCGCCGACAGGTCATGACCGGGAAGAGACCACATGGACCTTGCAAGTGGATGGAGCATCGAATGCTGCGGGCTCGGGGGCCGGAATCATATTAAAGAAAGATGATGGCACAATGGAAATTCAGTGCGCAATACGTTTTGACTTCCCAGCAACCAATAACGATGCAGAGTATGAGGCCGTAATTGCTGGAAAGCAGCTCAACATCTAGGGGTCGAGCATGTCAAGGTCCTTAGTGATTCACAATTAGTGGTAGAACAGGTAAACGGCACTTTTGAAGCGAAAGATGAGAAAATGTCATCTTACAGGATGATGGTCTTGGACTTGCAAAGGAAGTTCAAGTCTTGCTGCATAAACAAAATTCCGAGGTCCGCCAATCACAAAGCGGATGCCCTGTCAAGACTTACTTCTTCCAATCTAGACCACCTGGATAGGACCGTGTTCGTACGAACTCTTCATGAGCCTAGTATCATACAACAACCCGAGGTCATGGATATTTCTTATCAAGAGCCCAGTTGGATAGATCCAATAATTGAATATCTAACATCAGGAAAGTTTCCAGATGACAAAGTAAAGGCCAGAAAAATCAAAGCAAGAGCCCCGAGGTATACCTTGTTGCAGAATACCTTGTTTCGCCGAAGCTTCACACTTCCTTATCTGCGATGCCTAACTCCAAAAGAAGCAGCTCTTGCTATGGCCGAAGTTAATGAAGGAATTTGTGGAGGACACCAGGGAGCAAGAGCTTTAGCACTGAAACTGATAAGATACGGGTACTATTGGCCGAATATGAAGAAGGATGCCCTTAGTTATGTGAAAGCCTGTGACAAGTGCCAAAGATTCGCGGCCCGATTACATCAACCTGCGGAAGAGTTATCCTCAATATCGTGCCCTTACCCTTTCGCCCAATGGGGAATCGACATACTCGGGCCTTTCCCTATAGCCCGGGGTCAGGTCAAGTTCTTAGCAGTTGCAATGGAATACTTCACTAAGTGGGTGGAAGCCGAACCGCTAGCCGTGATCACAGAACAAAAGTTGGAAGCATTTGTGTGGAAATCAATAGTTTGCCGTTTTGGTCTTCCCAAGACATTAATAACAGATAACGGGCGTCAAATTGAGTGCCAAGCCTTCAAGCAATTCTGCAAGAATCTGGGAATAGAGCACAGGTTGACCTCCGTTTCGCACCCGCAGAGCAATGGGTTGGCTGAAGTAACAAATAGGCTCATCTTATAAGACTTGAAGACTTGCCTTGGCAGTGCCAAGGGAGATTGGCCCGATCTTCTCCCAGAAGTACTTTGGACCAACCGAACCACCTTCAAGATAGCAACAGGGGAAACCCCATTCATGCTTGCCTTCGGGATGGGAGCCGCTGTTCCCATAGAAGTAACCATTCCAAGCTTCCGTGCCATGGCCACAGGCTCGCCCGACCACATCGAAGGGCAGAGAGAAAGTCTGGATCTTCTAGAAGAAGTCAGGGAAAATGCATCATTAAGAATAGCAGCCTATCAACAGGCCATGTCTAAGAAGTTTAATATCCGAGTGAAGAAGAGGGAGTTCAGAATGGGGGATCTCGTCCTTCGCCGCAGTGAGGCTGCCGGTCATCAACCAGGGAAACTTGGGCCCATTTGGGAAGGACCTTATGAAGTCATCCGGAAGGTGGGCAAGGGCTCATACAGCCTCTGCACAATGGATTCAAAGCCTCTTCCTCGGCCATGGAATGTGGAGAACTTGAAGCCATACTACAAGTAATCATATCGAGTCATTTAGTCCTAGTAAGGTCGGGCCTGCGCGCCCATTTTTATATTTGCTTTCGGACTTGCACGTCCCCCAGAGAATATTATGGTCGGGCCTGCGTGCCCATTACTTTGTCTTTCAGTGTCAAGGGCGGGTACTCTTTTTCCTTGTCCAAATTTTTTCCCAATGGGTTTCTCTGGATAAGGTTTTAACGAGGCCCATGTTCAGTCCCCTTCAATAAAAGTACTTCTTCCAAAGAATGAGCACTACAAAGATCATATGTCGAAGTAATTTACAAGGTCATCCACATGACTTTACAAATTATTTCTCATCCAATAATTTACAATGTCTCATGGCAAGACTTTACAAATTATTCTTCCAGGAATAATTTACAAGGTCTCATGGCAAGACGTTACAAATTATTTCCCATCCAATAATTTACAATGTCTCATGGCAAGACTTTACAAATTATTCTTCCACGAATAATTTACAAGGTCTCATGGCAAGACGTTACAAATTATTTCCCATCCAATCATTAACAAATACAGGTCGGTATCGCCCGATCTTTTCAATTAACTGAAAGGGTCGGGCAAACCCGGTCTCTCCAGTTGTACTCAACTCAAAGTCTTGATGCTACAAAAGGTTAAGTCCGTTCTTATGATGGGAAACATAAGGTCGGGTACTACCCGACCATAGAGTATCAACTAGATAAATTCTACGAATCTTGTGCTCAACCCAAGGAAATAGCTCGGTATTACCTGACCTTATAGGATATCATTTCTAAAAGTTTGTACAAGTAAAAAGCTCGGATTGTTTTATATACGGAAGATCATGCTTTATCATCAATCCATAAATTAGATACGAAACAATAAACACGAGCTTTGACAAAAAAGAGACATTCTTCATTAACAAAAAACCTTGTTACAAAAAGAGGCCACAAGATTACATCTCGGCCTATAAAAGGGAAATGTACAACAGATTTTCCTACTACTGCTCGGGGTCACTAGCACGGGCTTCTTCTTCGTCAGACTCGACCTCTACTACATCTTCCAGGAAAGGAGTGAGGTCCAGATCTTCCATGCCCAATGGAAATTGAGAAAGCGGGCTGGTGTCCAGGTCGGGCGCATGCATCTTGTTCCATGCCCGGGCTTGTCTCATGCCCTGGGAATAGGATTCCAGGGCATAGTTACCCACGTCAAGGTCATATTCCTCAGACTTCTTGTAAGCCTCGACCGTCGCCACCTTCGCCACTTCTATCTCTTCCCTTGCCCGGCAAAGATCTTCAGATAGTTTGACATTTTCAGAGCGAGCAAGATCCCGGTCTTCAGTCATCAAAGCCAAATCAATTTCCATTCTGGTCAACTTTTCTTCAGCGTTGTTAGCACGGGTTGCCTCGTACTGAACAGAATGGACGAGCTGACTCGTAGCCTCCCCTCGCCGGACACCTTGGTTTATAAGACCCCGGCCAATACTGAGCATCTATACGAGTTAAATACTTGTATTATTTGGAGGCAAAATATAATACCAAAAGTAAAAGGTCGTCTTGAAATTACCTTAAGCGCCGCATTCAGAAAATGATCCACCCCGTTCTCCAGCGAGACTTCATCAGAATATTTCTCGAGTATACCGGGGTGGTAACTCTCTTCCAATTTAGACCGAAAGTCGGCCAGGGAAGGACCCTCTACTGCAGCTTCAGGAGGATCAGACATTGTATTCTCTTCCCGGACGGGAGCGCGGCGAACACCTTGGCTGGTCTCGCGCCGGGGTGGAACTTCCACGTTTCTCCCTGAAGTTTCGCCCGGCCCGGACTGTGCCTGGCGTGGCCTTTTTTGTGGTCGTCTTCGAGTAATACTACCTTCCCTCCTCCTCTCAGCAGCAGCTCGAGCCCTCTCTTCGGCCGCTTTCTTTAACCTGTCCCCATCAAAAGCCATACCTGTGAAAGAACGGGAAGGTTAGATAAAAAGCAATAAGAGGGGAAAGGGAACATTTTCTAGTGGAAAAATGAAATCAACTATTAATTAATTTACAAAGCCGGGTCCTACCGGGCTCCAAGTCAAGGCCGGCCTGACCTAAGATCTCGTTGGTAGTAAGATCTGAAGCCTCCTCGGCCAGAAGTCCGAAGTCACAAACTCTTATGGCGTTGGCCAAGAGGTCGGCCATCTCGTCCTCCCCCAAATTACCCATTCTATTAAAGTTGTCTACCTCCGGTTTCCTAAAAGTGGGCCAAAAAATATTCTCACCTTCCCGGGGTTTGATATATAAGAATTTTTCCTTCCAATATTTCAAGGAAGAGGGAACCCAGGGCACCTCGAACCTCCCCTTCCCGCATAAGTAAACGAAGCAGTTACATCGGGGTAAAAACTTCAAATTTAAAAGGCATTTGCAAAGGTTCACGGTAGGTTCGATCCCTAGACTCCTACATAAAACAAAGAAGTAAGCTAGAATTCTCCACCTGTTTGGGACCAGCTGCCCGGGAAGAATCCTAGCCGTAAAAAGGAAATCTACAAAAAAGTAATGTAAGGGGAACCTGAGGCCGGCCACTAACGAGTCGTGAAATACTACGGTCTCCCCTTCCCGATAATGATATGATACATCATCATGATCGGGTGCCCGGGATGTATACCTATCAGATAGACCAAACTTCCTCATGTCAGCCTCGACCATGTGTTCCTTCATCCTACTGTTGTAAGTGGGTAACTCTAGGTCGGGACTGCCCGGTCTATCATCAAATTCAGGGTTATTGACTTCCTCATCATCTCTAGACTCGTCCCCCCCGGATGTTGGTGGAGGTTGGTAAAATCCTATTGGCTCTACATCTAAAGTCTCGTCCAAATTTTCTACATCTCTAAGGTCCGTGATGTTCACTTGCCTGGCCATTTTTCTAACGATTAAATTACAAAATAAAATTAACGTCGGGAGAGGTCGAGATTACCTAAAGGTCGTGCTTGGAATTTTAGCTCGTGTTAGACGCTCGGGGAGTTGTCTGGTTTTCACTAAAATTGCAAAGTGAAAAGAATGAGAGCATAGGGACCACATATATATAGGAGGAAAAAGGCGGGAAAACTTTTGAAATCCCGCCACTCATTTTTGACACGTGGCAGCAATCCAGAAGTGTGATATTAATGATGACGCGTAAAACAAAGGACAAAACAGTTGGCGAAACACGTTATTAATAAAGGTGACAGCTGTCAGGAGTTAATTGCATTCAGGCATCCTTCGCCGATCCCTGATGCACGGGGGCCATTGATCGGGTTTTTTTTCAGTGATTGTAAAAATGGACCTATGAAATCCACCAAATCAGGTCGCCCCATCCGAGGCTCGGGTAGGCCTTATATCCCGGGCTTTGAGGGTCTCAACCGTCAAGCCTTTCTTTCTCTAGGCCGGGATGTATGGTCGGTCTTATTACCTCCCAACCCAGAATTGTCCGATCAGTTCAGGCCTTGCATCCATAGTGGGGAATATGCCCGACCTTACCCGGCCACTTCAGGTTTCCGGGTGTTCACCCTTATGGGCTTTATTAATGGGCCACCTCCTTGGGCCCTTGGAATAAGACATAACCTATAAGGAGTCATCCTAAAAAAGAGGAAGTACAATTCTTATAAGATTAGAACTCCTCCTAAAAGGTAAGTTTATGGCAATAAGGACTCCTTCCTAAAATAAAGGGAGTTATGGGCTTTTCCAGCCCTATAAATACAGCTCCTTTACTCGCATAAATTCATTCACAATTCATTACGCTTTCCAGTCATATATTCTCTCTATCTTTTTCCAGAAAACTAATTCTCACACCGGAGGGGCGACGGGGAGAATCCTCCTCACCTTTTTTGCAGATTATTCAAGGCGGGTTCATCAATCTCTTCCACCAATTAAAGTATCACCAGATCCTGCCACGTCAATGTTAAGATTTTTGACAACATCAGTTACAAGTTACGATAAAAGTCTAATTCAATCAGAATCAAAATCAAAAAGTTCTTGATTCTAAGAATTCAATCATTAAATGATTTTTATGTAAAATCGAACCAAACTAATTGATTTGATTTGATTCTAATTTGGTCATTCTATTATTCATAGTCCAACTCCACCCACTAACCAATGGGACGTTCAGTTTGCACGTGCGTTAGCAATAATGGAAAGCATGGTCGCACGTGCATCCAATTCATTGAACCAAAACAGATGCAAGTCGCTTTAACTATCCGTGATGGCTGTGAAGCTGTAAAATCTGGTCCTTTCCCTCCACCTTACTCACCCATTTCTCTCTCACAAAGGACATGTAAAAAAAATTTGAAATGTAATAAAGAATCCGAAATTCAGTACGAGTTCAATCTAATTCTTTTGTAGTCAGGACCTCAGGTAATAATCAGATTATTTGTTGTGATTTCGTTAATGTATGGTTTATTTTTTTATTTTTTCAGTGAATTATTTTTTATATTGTTTTTTTCAAGAACGCATCTATGTCTCCGCTTGGTTAATCAAAATCTTTGAAAATGCAAATAATTTCCAGAAAGTTAGATGTCTAACGTTCTTCCGTTTCATTCATCCCCAATTTACTTAGTTTTTTGGAAATAGTTGTATGAGTTACGAAGTAATTTTGACTAATGTTAACAGAATGTCAGTTAATTTGATTTGGCTAATTGTTTTCTGATTATTTAAGTACATGGTTTGAACTAAGAATTGTGATTTTTAAACTGTAGGTGTCGATATTGATTAGATAGATAGAAGTAAATAAAGTACTTAGTTATTTTCAGGTCGGATTTTGATGCTGCGCAAACGATAGTTTAGGAAAGACACGAAATTTTTTTCCTACCAGAGAATATAATTCCATCTTACTGAAGGTTATATTTTTGAGAACTGCATTTCCCTGTTTACAGTTTGTAAAGAGAACGTATTTGGTTTAAAAACCTGCGCTATTTGCGAGTCTAGACTCTAGAAGATAGAAGAAGAGTAACTAGTTAGTTGCTTCGCTTAGTTTGATTTGTATGTTAGCACTAAGCAGTTGTGAAGTCTATTAATTAATTTGTGAAGTTTTAATAGTATGATATTGTTGCTTCATCTTTCTAAACTAAACAAACGAAAAAGTTTTAGGAAATCACTTCAGAAAGGGGTAACGAATAGTGTGCATGTTCAAGGTTGAATGATTGTAATCAACAACCATGTTTTATTCTCTGTTAGCTCCAAAACAACAAATATTTCCTCCATAAGCATTAATGCTAATCTGTTATTTATGGCAGGTTAGTGTGATTGGGCTTGCCTTTTAAAAAAAATTCCCTATGGAGACCTGCAATTGCATTGAGACTCAGTGGCCTGGCGATGAGCTCCTGATGAAATATCAGTATATATCTGATCTCCTTATTGCCTTTGCATACTTCTCCATTCCACTAGAGCTTATTTACTTCGTTCAGAAATCTGCATTCTTCCCATACAGATGGGTACTAATACAGTTTGGTGCTTTTATTGTTCTTTGTGGAGCAACCCACTTGATTAGTTTGTGGACATTCTCTCTGCATTCTAAAACTGTCGCAATGGTGATGACAATAGCAAAAATGTCTACAGCTGCCGTATCATGCGTGACAGCATTGATGCTTGTTCACATAATACCTGATCTGCTTAGTGTGAAAACACGGGAGTCATTTCTTAAGAATAAAGCTGAAGAATTAGACAGAGAGATGGGACTTATCATAAAACAAGAAGAAACTGGCAGGCATGTCCGCATGCTGACTCATGAGATCAGAAGCACAATTGACAGGCACACAATATTGAAAACCACTCTTGTCGAGCTAGGCAGAACCTTAGAGTTGGAAGAATGTGCATTGTGGATGCCATCTCAAAGAGCCCCACATTTGCAACTTTCCCATACTTTGAACAATTTGATACCTATTGGATCCACCGTGCCTCTTAATCTTCCTATAGTGAATGAAGTTTTTAATAGTGCTGAAGCAGTAAAGATTCCACAGACATGCCCACTAGCAAAAATCAGGCCTCTTGTTAGTAGATATGTTTCACCAGAAGCTGTTGCTGTACGAGTGCCTCTTTTGCATCTGTCAAATTTCCATATCAATGACTGGCCTGATCAATCTTCAAAAAGTTATGCAGTGATGGTGCTGATTCTGAACGGTATAAGAAAATGGCATGATCATGAGTTAGAACTCGTGGAAGTTGTTGCTGACCAGGTTTCTATTGACAGCTCCTATCTTTCATTACTGTTTTTCTTTTATACCTTATGAATTTCTGCTTACTGTTCATTTCGGCTTGGTGTTCTCTTCAGGACTATGTGGTAGACTTCATTAAGTGTCTTTATTCAGGGCAACAATTTTATATTTATTCATATATCAAATGTATTTATCCTTCACTAGATCATTAAATCATGGCTATCCTCATTGTTGGTTATGATTGTAGATTACACCTAATCTTATGCCATTAAAAGTATGAGTCAATTAGCACATAACAGTATTTCCTTGATGCATTTAGAAGCTCGTATATTTACTGTTGACATGTTTCTATTTCCATACATGTATTATATTTTTTTCCATATAAATTGATGCAATTTCCTGGAACAAAATAAATTGAATCCGTCCTCTTTCTTTTCAAATTTATACTAGATGCATATTCAATAAAATTTCTTGTATCCTCTCAACATGTGAATTTTCTGTTAGTGCACAGAAAAGAAAAAAAAAGGGATGACCTCTCTCTCTCTCTCTCTCTCTCTCTCTCACACACACACACACACACACACACACAATATATATATATATTTCCATACATGTATTATATTTTCTTCAATATAAATTGATGCAATTTCCTGAAACAAAATAAATTGAATCCGTCCTCTTTCTTTTCAAATTTACACTAGATGCATATTCAATAAAATTTCTTGTATCCTCTTAACATGTGAATTTTCTGTTAGTGCACAGAAAAGAAAAAAAAAAAGGGATGACCCCCCCCCCCTCTCTCTCTCTCTCTCTCACACACACACAATATAAGCCGTTTCACAACTATAACTATTATACTTTTGGGGAAAGAGTCAGTTCATTTGCTCGCCCGAAGCCTTAGCATAGTTCTTAGTAGGATTGACCCACCCTTAGCAGGGTACCAAAGAACTTCCTTTCTTAAGGGCTCACAATTTATTCTTGATTTTTGCTGCTGCTCAAGAATTAAGATGGTTTGCTTTCCTGCTTTTCCTCTAATATTCATGTCACCATATTATCAAAAACTGCAATCATTACTCTGACCTAGATGTGGACTTGATTTCCAGATATTGTTCTGGTATTATCACGTTATTATTTTCCCCCATTAATTGGGTTGCTTTTTCCAAGCTTCTAATTTTCTTGTGTGCAACACTTGTACAATGTCACAGTCATAGTGCGGAGCCACTTCATTTCCGTGTATGTTCAATCTTTATTTTGTTGTTTTATTTGAAAAAAGTTAAGTGAAATATGCAGTTCATTGAAGGCATGAAACGGTTAATGACTTTTTCTATGGTTAATCTGTTCTTTCTGCATTACTTTTTATTGAATTCCATGTCACCATACTATAAAAAGAGGGCAAAGGACTGGGATGAAATAAATAAAGAAGAAATGGATACATTCCTTAAATGTGAAAATCAATTTTAAGAGCTTCTACTCTAAGACCAGCAAAATCACATCATGCTATGTTAGTTTGATTCTACCCTTCTTTCTGTAATATCAAATATGTCACTGGTATCATGCTGCTTTTATGAACAAGAATTTTTTAGGTACACAATACATGGCCAAACCATCGAAGTTGTCATCCCCTTGATTTATCTCAACTAGCATTATCTCTACTTGGTGGTCATATTCTCATTTTTTATTTTATCCATTATAGTGTGGCCATGCTTCCATTTTAACAACTTCAATTTTGCCAAGTTAATCTTATGGGCATCTTATCTTTTGATGGCCCAACTCTGAGAATCTTAAGAACAGTTAAGTGTATCATTCTATTTAACTTGTTTGTTTTCACTTGGTGGACCTTTTGCCACGGAGAATATTTACTACTACATTTCATCATATATACCGTGGTCCTTTGTATTATATCATTTTCAATTTATCATTTCTATATAGTACTCGGACCTAAGAACCTAATAATCTTAAATTTTGACAATGCAACCTTTCTATTCCTATTGTAATCAAAATAACACTAGATATGTATAGTCTAATAGTCCTACTGTACCTAAAATTCTTAATATTCACAAGTGCTGCTTCAAAGTTTTAACTTGCCATTTAACCTGCTGCTTGTCTCGTCAATTAAACTATATCATTAGCGTAACATACCAAGGAACCTCATCTTGGGTGCATTCCTAAGCTCATGCTCTCTTTTTCCACTTCATGATATCATATGTTTCTGTAGTTACTTGGTGATTTTACATATCATGCTTTTGTGATCTAAAAGTTTTAATTACTTATCTAGGTTGCGGTGGCTCTTTCTCATGCTGCAATTTTGGAAGAATCCACGCGAGCTCGTGATCAGCTCGTACAACAGAATGTAGCTCTCGATTTAGCTCGACGAGAGGCTGAGATGGCTATTTGTGCTCGCAATGACTTTTTGGCTGTCATGAATCATGAGATGAGAACACCGATGCATGCAACTATAGCTTTGTGTTCGTTGCTCTTGGAGACTGAGCTAACTCCTGATCAGAGGTATATGATAGAGACTATACTTAAAAGTGGAAATCTCCTCGCAACACTCATCAATGATGTTCTAGATCTTTCTAAACTTGAAGATGGTAGCTTTGAATTAGAAACGGGAGTGTTCAATCTTCAAGCAACCTTCAGAGAGGTAAACACGAAAATGACAGATTTCCTTTCCCTGCCTTCTGATCAATTATATGTGTAAACTCAATGTCACACCTTATCCTCCACCTGTAGGTTGTTAACTTGGTAAAGCCTATTGCATTTGTGAAGAAGCTGTCTATGACTTTAACAATGTCTCTGGATCTACCTGTTTATGCTGCTGGTGATGAAAAACGGCTACTGCAAATCATATTAACAGTTGTGGGGAATGCTGTGAAGTTCACAAAGGAGGGTTATGTTTCAATTGATGTTTCTGTTGCACAACCAGAGCATGTTAGAGACTGGCAATCTCCTGAATTCCGTCCTTTGTCAACTGATGGTCACTTCTACTTGCAAGTGCAGGTAAATATATCAACTAGACAATTATATTGATAAGATTTTAGATTATTTTTCTTCAATAACATTGTCTAGTTTTCAATCTACCTTACCAAACATGAAAGTGTTAAAAGGCAGCTGACGGTTTCTCCGGCTCTCAGACACACTTTATTAGCCAGTAACACTGGCATACTTAGTTTTGGTCACAAGCTTCTTTAGTAATAAAATCATAGAATTCATCTTTTCCCAAACGTATTATGCAGGTGAAAGACACTGGGTGTGGTATCAACCCACATGATATTCCACTTCTTTTCACCAAATTTGCTGAGTCACGAAGTGGGTCAAATCGACAAGGCGGTGCAGGACTTGGGCTCGCCATTTGCAAACGGTATTAATTCACAGGATAGTTGACTTCATAGTTGCTAAGATTTCAAAATGTAGCCACATTAGTCTAACAGAGCTTCCAGATTTTAAATTCTTGCATTTGAGTCTTGCAAAATTGAATGTATGAGCAAAGCTGAGTCTTTCTTCGCGGCATCCAATCCCTTTACTTATTTTATGATCTCAGGTTTGTCAATCTCATGGGAGGTCACATCTGGATTGAGAGTGATGGTCTGGGCAAAGGCAGCACATTTACATTCATAGTAAAACTTGCTACTTGCAACTATCACAATGAATTTCTGGGGAGACCGGTTGCAGGTGTAGATAGAGCCAATCAAACAAGGGACGACCTTTTCAACTACATACAGTTTGGCAGAGATGAAGGGATATCTTCATTAGCCTCACGATACCAAACGAATCTTTAGGTAAGATGCTTATGAAGCATCAAAGAATAAACCTTTATAAGCATAATTCTTGAAGCATTGATGAACATAGAGCTGTCATTCATCCATCTGATAATGTCTATGTTTGGATACAATAAATATGTTTCCCAATTCCACAATCTACAACTATACGAAGATATAGATTTGCCCAGATGTCATTGTAATTCATCAAATGTTTAAAGTTTTGAAAAGTTTGCAACGTTAGCTCTGGAGCACGCAACGCAACTCAGGTTGCGTTCTCCGTCAATGCAACTAGGTTGATCACATAGAAGTATTAAAGAATTGCAGTGTGTGATACGATCTAAAAAAAGTACAAAGTACAATCAACATAATTAATTTCAATACTCATCTCATTTGGCTAAAGATAAGGATATCATAACACAAGATCATTCAAAAGTAAAAATCCAAATGGCGAGAAAAAAAATCCTCGGCAATGAGCCGCCAACTTCAGAAACTAGCAATCAAATATGTTTCACTTCTTAGCCTTCTTGGTTCCCCTGCATAACAATTTAGAAGAACGTTATGGAGTGGCTAAAATAATAACCAACTGAAGAACTGAAGTTAACTAAGAAGTCACTCACTGAGCTGGCTGGGTTGCAAGCATAGGGGCGGCTGCTGCAGGGGCTGCAGCTCTCTCACTTGGTCCCTGTTACAAAATATATGGGGGCAAATTTGTTATATTAAGGAATAAATAAATGTGATCAAACAGCCATGAACATTTGACAATGAATGTCATTCAAAGAACGGCATCAAAACAAAGAGGTATAGGAAAGGACTACACAAACGAGATGAGTGGTCAAAGATACAACATGAAGACAGAAGTACAGATATAACAATTAATCACCTGAGCTAGACGCTCCTCCCTCCTTGCAATCTTTCTTTCCCTGCTAGCCTTGTTCTTTGCTCTCTTGGCCTCAAACTGATCAGATAATGTCTTCTCTCTGGCCTTCTCGGCCTTAGACTTGTGAATACTCTCCATTAAAACACGTTTGTTCTTGAAAACATTACCCTTCACCTTCATGTACATGTCATGATACATGTGCTTATCAATTTTCTTCGACTCTCTGTACTTGCGAAGCAAGCGCCTAAGAACCCTCATCCTCCTCATCCACAGAACTTTAGTGGGCAACCTAGCCTCCCTGGTACCCTTACGTTTACCTGAGAGTATTCAAAAAGAATTCAAGAAATTTAGGCTCATATTCTTCCCTCTCAAAAAATAAATAAATAAATACAAGTTATGGGAGAACAGTAATGAACATATTCTCAAAATCACAAGTACCATATCCCGAGTGACGACCCTTTCTCTTGGCCTCCTTCATTCGGCGAGCACGGGACCGAGAATGAATCTTAGTTGGCTTCCTGATGATAAAACCATCCTTGACCAACTTCCTAATGTTTTGTCCTGCATTTCAAGGAGAAGTTGAAACATAGAAGGCCTAAAAATACTATACTTCAAAAATCGAATAACATCCCGAGCAGCAATATGCTCCTAATCATTGTAAATGTAACACATGTCAAAGCCCCAATCAATAAAGATTGTATCTAACTATCTGCTAAATTGCTTACCAATTCAGCAGATCTTTCCTAAAACTTCAATTCAAATATTTGTACTAACTCTAAAATATCTAACATCCATTAAATGACCAAGAACTGTTTTTTTTTTTAGTTAAACAACGAGAAATTCAATGCTTCAAGGATCCTTTAAAGCTCAAGCAATTTATAACAGGCTATAAAGCAATCACTCAGAAGCCTGTTGTTACTACCTCCTGGTAGAACTCGTAGAGTCGTACTCAAAAGCTAGTTATTGAAGGGAGGGTGCCCAAGTAGTTATAAACTCATATCAAAGGCCATTAATTTTCGATATGAGACCATGACAAACCACCGTGCTTCCGACTACGACGCCCACGTCATACCCAGTGCACTTCCGCCGTGAAAGTCCAGGTTCCTACTCTTGTACCATTGTTACAACCTCAAAAACTAGCTCTTAAGAGGGCTATAAACTCACACCGAAGACCATTAATTTTCGATGTGGGACAAGCCCCCATAACTAACTCCAATGGGCCAGTTATTATTTTCCAATCATTTCTACAAAGAACCTACATAAAACGTTCAACATAAAATTAAAAATGTATCAGTAGATTCAGTACCATAAAACCTATAGTTGAGAATTTGAAATGATAAAAAGTGTATATATAGAATTAGAACCACAACATACAAGTAGCTAATGGTTCATAAAAAATTAATCCTCAACTATACAAAATAATCAGGAAATAATACAAATTAGGCTAAGCCACTAAAAGTTTGAATTTTAATTATATTCAAAGTCAACATTTAATTATAAAAACCTAAACTTTTTAATTACGCATCTCATCAACTTTTATTATAGTCTACTAAAAGTCTATTTTTTATCAATACCAAACAAAAATTTGAGTATTGAAAGAATCGTCACAACAGATTTTCCAAAATTAATAGAAAGATAAAAAATGATCCACAAATATATATATATATATATATATATATATATATATATATATATATATATATATATATATATATATATATCAAGGGTAAAAGGAGAACGGACGGGAATTAGCCTTGTCAATTTCGGCGACTTCATTAGGGTCGAGCCAGACTTTGCCCTTCCCGCATTTCATAACGCTGGCCGCCAGCCGCTTCTGTAGCTTTAGCGACACCATTTCTCCTCTCCCTTTCTCTCACTCGACCTTTACTTTCTTTCTCTATTGTTTTTTAATGGAGAAAATGCTAGCAATGGTGAAGATAAGGTTTTTTATATGTCGAGCAATTTTGACCTAAAGCCTTGTGCGGGCCTTTCATTTTGTTATAATCGAGCCTGTCATTGAGAATAATAGTAAGGGGCGTTTTCACAAATTCCTTATTTTTAGTATCATAATTGGAACTGAAACGTACTTTATTTTAAGAAGTTTATAAAAAATATTTCAATTTTTTTTAAAAGAAAAAATATCATTCTCATATAAGTATCATATTGTGATATTTTAAATATATTTTATGATACTTTGAAATTTTTAGCATAATATTTTGAAACTTTTTCAATTTTTTATAATACTTAATGCGAACACTTTGATACTTTACAAAATAGTTATGATACTTTAACTCAGGCATTAGATCGACCACTTCTCGTGCACAGTTGAAGACCACAATCACCACCATCAAATACACTTCGCCTTGAATATCCATTAGCTCCGATCAGATTTTTACTTGTGGTCCTCTAAGTTAATTGCTGTCAAACAGAGCATAGAAAGAGAGACAGAGTGGAAGAGTTGTTTGATCTTAATCTAAGCATTGATTCGAATGGGAAAGAGAATTTTGAAGAAGATGAATCCTCTGTAACGTCGACTTCATCGATTTTAAATGGGGAAGAAAGGCTCCAACACGTGTTCCCCCGAAACCTCGTATACATTCAACTTCGGCATCCTCAGCAGAAGTAGCCCAGTCGAGAAGAATCTTAATTTGACTTCATCGGAGCCGGTCACTCGGAAGCTCTTTCCGATGAGTGAAATCAGTGAGTTGCAATCGAGCGGAGTGAAGTTGTGATACAGCAGCGACGATGGGCTGATGGCTTTAGGAAGAACAAGACGTATCTCGCTTAAGGAAGAAGAAGATGCATTTTTCAGTTTTTTCTCAACATAGTAATTTGTGCAATTAACACTAAAAATAGTATAGAGTGCAATTAACCCTACCGTTAGGACCGTTGTGGGTCTCTAACTAGGCCTGTTATTATTGGACTCGTGTATTGAGTTTCAAATTAGAGAAGATGTTATTCATTTAAGTTAGGAAAAATTACATAAAACCATGATTTTAAAATTTAATTATGCTAAATTAGTGATAAAAAAATTATCTACAAACTCCCATACGGACGGTGATTACAGAAAGCCTCCTAAAACGAGCTATGTAATGTTTAGCCCTTTAAATTAAAAAAAAAAAAAAATCGAGCTATGTAATGTTTGTCTAGATTGCTCAGATAACTTCTAAAACGAAATAGGCACATGTACTCACATTTCATTAATTTTTCTCAATTTATTAAAAATCTAATTTTAATGAAGAACCAAATAGGGTTTAATATACTTGCATTGATTTTGTTCTTAAATTTAAGGTACTTCAAAATTGTATATTCCATTCTTTACGCATTGGTTACCAATGACTTCAATGATGACATCGTCGTTGATAGTGGTGGTAAAAGAATGATTTTTAAATGATCTCCGACGGTATTGCTTTCAATATATTCAAATAATTTCCTTTTAATAATATCATATTTTTTAATATAAAAAATAGGGAAGTCATTATAACATAGCAATACTTGGCTTTGCATCATTCACTTTCAATACCGCTAATTAATACTATGATAATATGATTTTGGTGTCACAAAGCAACCATTTAAAGCTTTTTTTGCCACACGACCACCACAGGTGAAACCACTTGGTGTCGCCCGTCTGACCAAATTATCTTCCCCACCTCCGTCACTGAATTCCCCGGTGACACTGCCAACTTTTCTGCCGTGATCTTGACCATGTAACTCTGCTTTTCGCCCTTGGTTTTAAAATCCAGTTTTGATGGAGTTACAGTCATAATTGCACCTTTAGGATTTATCAAACTAACACCATAGGTAGCTTTATTGTCACTAACGTGTGTTACGGTTCTAGAAACAACAATAGCAAAATCCAACGGTTCAGAAGCTTCAAAAGCAACTGAGATTGCCGGATAATTGAAATTCCATGGCTTAGTTTGCTTCTTCCCGCAACTAACCGGCCTCCTAGCTATCTGTCGGACATCCCGCCGATTAAAATTTGATGCACATAGAAAATTCACGTAATCATTCGCAGTTAAATCATAAACCAATCCAGGATCAACAGCCTTTTCAGGATTCACATGCCCGGCACCCATGTCGTATATTGTTGCTAAAGTGTAAGATTTTTCATCTAGCAATGGATTCTCTTCAAAATCCTGAGTGTAAGCAGTGGTCATTAATGCCGATCGAACCATCGCCGGTGACCAGTCGGGGTGGGCCCCTTTCAGCAGCGCCGCTACGCCGGAAATATGCGGGCATGACATTGATGTCCCTGAAGCCACATTAAATTCAGTGCGCCGCATGTCGATGGCTAGCTCAGTCGGTGACAAGCCATCAGGCCAAGCCGCCAAAATGTTTACACCTGGCGCAATGACATCAGGCTTGAGCACGTAGACGGAATTGATGTTGGGGCCTCTTGATGAGAAGGATGCAACGACAGGAGCAGGTTTTACTCCGATTACAGTCCCCCGGAAAATCATTTTTGCTCTTGGGTTTGGGTTGGAGTTTATGTAATTGCGAACGGCATGACCAGCTGATTCGGTAATAGCAAGGCCAGGAATTAGATGAGGATCAGCGATAAGGCCTTCTCCGATGGGTGCCACATTAGCAACCACCACGGCAGCGCCACCAGCTTTCTTGACAACCTCACCTTTCGAAACTCGGGTCGTGCCGCCTCTGTCACACACCACAATCTTTCCACGTACTAACTCCTTGTCAAGTGAATTTTCCATGCAAATGGCGGCCATGAAACTTCCAGCACTTCTACCACCGCTACTCGAATTTGCTGAGGCGTTTCCAGCGTAAATAATGGGAAAATAAGTCTTTTCAGGCAAAGGGTCACCTCCATAGACTGATGCGCCGCTGATCACCTGCCCATCTTCGAGCACAAGATCAGCTGGGAATTTCCTGTCAATCGTGCCAGCACCTACGGTGGTGATCCATGGAGCAACATTTGTGACGGTCATTTTACTGGGACCTTCATTGCCAGCCGATGCCGAGACAAGAATACCCTTCTCCATAGCACCAAATGATCCTATTGAAATTGAGTCAACATTATATGGCTCGGCACCACCACCAACCGAGATTGAAATGATATTGACGCCGTCCTCCACCGCCTTGTCGAAGGCAGCCAGAATATCAGAATCCATGCAGCCATGTTTCCAGCAAATTTTATACACTGCAATGCGAGCTTTCGGTGCAACCCCTACGGCCACACCGTGAGCGTAACCAAAAAGAGAGGCGTTGCTTACGGCTCTGCCAGCGGCGGTGGATGCAGTGTGGGTTCCATGGCCCTCTGTATCTCTAGCGGACTTAATTTCTTCGGTGTCATTAATTCCTCCGGTATGGGCTTCATATCCGGCAGTAAAATATCGAGCACCAATTAATTTTCTGTTGCAGTTGGCTTTGGTGAAATGATCACCTTCACTGCATTCGCCTTTCCAGGTAGTAGGAATCGGCCCAAGTCCTTCATCATGGAAGCTCCGTCGTTCTGGCCATATTCCAGTGTCAAAAACACCAATAACAACATTAGAGCCCGAGTCCGACTCCGTTAACAATTCAGAAGGATTGACTGAGGACAATCCAAGAAAGTGTGGAGACCGAGTTATATGTAATTGTCGCAGGCGGTCAGGTAAAACGGAGAGAATTTCCCTACGATTTTTGAGTTCTTGGGCTTGTTGTGGAGTGAGTTTAGCAGAAAAACCCTGGAAAACTGTTGTATAAACATGTAGAAATTCTTGGGATGTTTCTGCTTCTCTAGATTCTGCAGGATATGAACTAAGGCTTCGAAGAGTGGATTTATACCAATGTTTAACATCAGAGAAAGCAGAAGGTTTCAAATCATTCTGAACCCCAATAATGAAAGTTTGAATTTTCTCAAACTCAGTTTCAGATGAAATGATTAAAAACTGAAAACAAGCCAGGAAAAAAAGCAGAGCAAAGCATTTAGCCATGATGGATTTCATTTCAAGGAGATAATTCTCAACTAAATTTCAGTGAGCATTTATAGAAGAAAACCCATAGAAAACATGAAAAATAAGGAAGAAAAGGACAAAAAAGAAAGTCGTAAAGTTGTGCATAGTAGATTGAAGTGAGTAAAAATAACGTTTGAATGGCGTGAGATCTGCATGAATATTGAGAAGTGGAGGGCAGTCAACAGTGGGATGCCCGTTCACAGAAGAAGATGATGAAATGTGTGACTTCTTGAATTTCAGTGCAACTTTTTCAAAAATGAAGTAAAAACGAATACTGGATAATTGAACTTAAAACTTTGGCAACCAAAATATGGTATTTGCTCTCAACCTTTTTCAAAATTGAGACAAAATGGTAAGCAAAGGAAATCTGTGATATTTGCTTATTTTGCATTTATGTTCCCTGTCTTTTATTGCATTTTCATCATCAACTTTAATTAGCATATTTTATTTCTGATGATAACCTTCCTTTCAAATACTTTGGGACCATGCTAAATGTACAAACAAAATTTATACAAATATATTTACTAATTCTCACATGGAGGAGATCAAACATAATAAAATATTTGTGGGCTCCCCTCCAACTCAGTTTGTACAAGTTGTATAATCTAATATTTTAGATTTTTTGGATGAAAAATATACTCAATATCAGATGTACTAATAAATGAAATGTTGATGACAAAAATACGAGAAAAAAATAATTGAAAGCATAAGTACACAAATTGAGACTTTATTGCAATAAAAATGTTGTGTATTATTAAGTGAATATAATTTATCTTTTAAACTTCCTATATATTGTCATCAAATAGTTCAATTAAGATCAAACTAGAGATCCAAAGTATAATCATATATTTGTAACACAAAATATTTACATATATAATTAATTTTATCAAAATAATAAATATATTGCATTAATAAGTAATTTATTATTAAGATCATTTGCAGTTTTACAACTACTTCCCACTCATCAGTCATTATCAATATATTTCGTCGCACGGCACGCATAATTTAAATTAGGGCCAAACATACTTTAAGTTTCAAAAGATTGGTAGAGTCAGAAAGAAAATTGGTGTATAGCCTGGAAACATCCGTAAAGGTCTTTTGCTATTTATATCTGCTAACATGTGCATTCATGGATTTATTCAGAAAAAACGGTGCCTTCAAATTCAGCTTATGTAATCTGTCTGCCTTCGTTTCTATTCATCGTCTATCTATTTTTTCTCTTATATATATATATAATATAGACAAACATTTATGTTATGAAGATGATAGCATCCTCCACGTAGATGGCAATTATATTGCACGTATGAAACTAGTTACCTTTTATTTCTGTTGTTGTTTCTAAAAGAGTTAATATCACAAAATGTCCCTACATTTGACATGTATTGTGCAAAAGGTCTCAACGATATGATTTTTTACGTTAAACATCTCAACCTTTACATTTTCTTGTTGGAGACATTATTTCTATCAAATTTAACATCATTTCACCGTTAATTTGAAAATGAACAATAAACATTTAACACATGCAAGAGCAATTTCGTCAAAATCAAAAGCAGCCTATCATATTTGGGTAATTGGCACAAAACGTACCTACGTTTGACACTCATTGTGGAAAAACGTCCCTACGTTCATTTTTTTGGCGAATAACATCCCTACGTTCATTTTTTTGGCGAATAACGTCCATACCTTTAGATTTTCTTACTGATTAGTCCCCAAATTTTATTTTTCTTTCAATTTAGTCATTCCGTATTTGATTTAAATGTGATTGTCTTCAAACGTGTATAACTTTTGATCTAAAACTCTGAATTGTACTCCGTTTTTTGTATTCAACTCCAAATTTAACCATCTTTCTTATGATCTATTACGTGCTCATTTATTAAACATTTCCTTTTGACTTTTGTATAATAGATACTTATTTTGTTATGATATCATTGATTAACGTAAATTGATTTCTGTAAATTTTATTGAAATAGTGAAATTTTAATTTTAGTGTGTGTTCGACGGCCAATGGAATTTATAAATTTGATTTATTTGACTTTTTAATTTTTTTAAGGTAAAACGTTTGGTTAAAAATTAGTATGTTTAGCCCCTATTTGAGCTATATTATAATCTCAAATCACTTTTTGAACAACACAATTTCTATCTTCAAATTTTTAAAAAGTGATTTGAAGAGAGAAAATGTGTGTTGTTCAAAAAGTGATTTGAGATTATAATATGGCTCAAACAGAAGCTAAACATAACAATTTTTAACCAAACATTTTACCTTAAAAAAATTAAAAAGTCAAATAAATTCAATTTATCAATTCCGTTGGCCGTCAAACACACACTAAAATTAAAATTTCACCGTTTCAATAAAATTTACAGAAATCAATTTACGTTAATCAATGATGCCCAAATAAAATAAGTATTTATTATACAAAAGTCAAAATGAAATGTTTAATAAATGAGCACATGATATATCATAAGAAAGATGGTTAAATTTGGAGTTCAACACAAAAAACGAAGTGCAATTAGTTATACACGTTTGAAGACAATGACCTTTAAATCAAATACGAAATGACTAAATTGAAAGAAAAGTAAAATTTGGGGACTAATCAGCAATAAAATCTAAAAGTAGGGACGTTATTCGTCAAAAAATGAACCTAGGGACATTATTCGCAAAAAAATGAACGTATGGACGTTTTGTGTCAATTACCAAAATATGAATGGGCTGCTTTTGATTTTGAGGAAAATGTCCTTGCATGTGTTAGATGTTTACTGTTCATTTTCAAACTAACGGTGAAATGAGGTTAAATTTGACAGAAATGATGTCTCCAACAAGAAAATGTAAAGGTTGGGACGTTTAGCGTCAAAAATCACAACGTTGGGACGTTTTGGGCAATACATGTCAAAGATAGAAACGTTTTCTGCTATTAACCATTTCTAAAACCATACATAAAAATATATATATCATTGTAGAATAGATAGAAGGTGGTGTGTAGTATTTAGTATCGACTAGATGTTTGATTCATTTTAGGTAGTCCACCAATCAAACTCAAACCAAGAGAAATTATTTTGTATTAATATAGGTGTTGCTTTTATCAACTTTTATTAAAATTTATTAAAAATCTAATTTTAATCCCCACCAAACAAGGCTTAAGAGTTATCTGGACCATAAATTATAAAAATATAAGGACCAAAATGAATAGTTTTCACTTATTTACGCTTCTTATATATTGTAAATTATTATTATTATTATTATTATTATTATTATTATTATTATTATTATTAGTGTATAAATCAGTGTTATGAATGACTAAAAAAAATATTGAAGAAGGGTATCAAGATGAGAAATAAATATTGGGTAATTGGCGCAAAAGGTCCCTACTTTTGGACATTCTTGTACAATTCATCCCAATGTTTGATTTTTTGGCATTATCACCCTCACCTTCACATTTCTTTGCCGAAAACGTCCCTACCGTTTGATTACATCCAAAGAACCGTTAGCTGACTCAAAAATTACATATTGAACATTTTAATGAAGGACAAAAATGTCATTTTGTATTGGGTAATTGGCGCAATTGGTCCCTACCTTTCACACTTCTTATGGAATTCGTTTCAACGTTTGTTTTTTTGGCAAATTCACCCTTACCTTCACATTTTCTTGCTAAAAATGTCCTTATTGTCTAATTTCATCAAAAAATTCGTTAGTTGACCCAAAAATTACCTATTGACTATTTTTTTGGATAATCTTATTGACTATTTTAATGAAGGACAAAAAAGTTATTTCCTATTATTTAATTTAAAATGATGTAAAAGAAAAAATAAAATAAAAACAAACAAAAACAAAAACAATATTTGTTATTGTTCATCTTCTTCCCAACCACATTCACACTCATTCAGTTCAATTAAACCTTTTTATTTTTCCAATTGTTGTAATTGGTATGGTAGAAAACAACAATTTCTATGCATTTAATTTATTGGTGGAGATGGTGAAAATTTAGGGTTTCACTGTAAGGATTTTAATCGATCGTGTAAGCTCATATGTGAATTATTGTGTATTGAATCAAATGCTATCAAATTTGATTAATCCCATTTAAAATGATCTAATAAGAATTTGGTATATCGGGCTTTTATGCATCTAATTAATGTATGAGATTTTATGTGTAGATACCAGGTCATTACCTAATTTCATGATGGGCCGAATTAGGTTAACATGCAATTCAGTATATAAAGTCGGTTATGGTCCCTGAATTGTATGTACTTGATCACAGGAGAAAATATCTCGTTATAGTCAATGCCTTCTCTTTGAGTGAATCATTTGGCTACTAATCTAGCCTCATATCTCATAGGATCACCGGGACTTAATCCCTCCTTTAACTTGAAAATCCATTTGCATTGGATTATCTTTTGCTTCTCTCGTACATTGACCAAACTCCAAGTTTTATTTTCACTTAGATATTTCATTTCTTCTCTCATTGCCTCTAACCAGTTTTCAGATTTAGGCCCACTCATCGCTTCCTCAAAGGAAGTAGGCTCTACATTCTCAATAGCTTCACCTGAAACTAAGGTAAAATTCATAAAATTCTAAATTTCATACCTAGGGTTAGGTCTCACTTGTCTTCTTTCCCTATCCCTAACCAATTGGTAGTCTTGTACGGTGGTATCAATATTTGTGGGGTTAGGTATTTCAGGTTCAATCTCAACATGGGGTTCTACATCCCCATCACCTGCATGCTCAGCAGGTGCAACTTCTTCCTCTCCAACCGGAGGAAAAACAGGCTTGGGAGTCTCACTATGGGTGTGAGTTAACCTAGTCAACTCTACTACATTCTTAATCCCATTACTAGCCTTAGGTTCATCAGCCTTAGCATTATTCTTCAAACAAGGAATCTCCGATTCATTGAACACTACATCCCGGCTAATAATACTTTTAAGATACCCCAACATCACACATTTCGTAGCCCTCGGCTCTAACTTACCCTCGTTCTGATGTGCATATGCAGCACATCCAAATACCCTAATGTGGATTAAATCAGGAGGTTTACCAGTCCACAACTCTTGTGGAGTCTTAAAATCGATAGAACTCGATGGGGATCGATTGATAAGGTAAGATGCAGTACTAACAGCTTCAACCCAGAAGCATTTAGCTAGGCCTGAACTAATCAACATACACCTAAAATTATTCATCACGGTTCTATTCATTCTCTCGGAAACCCCATTCTGTTGCAGTGTATTTTTTACAGTTCTGTGTCTCTCTATCCCATTTTTCTTACAAAAGTTGTCAAATTCAAAGTTACAAAACTCAAGCCCATTATCCGTTCTTAGAGTTTTTAACCTTCTATCCATTTTGTCTTCCACAACGTTCAACCAGACTGTAAATTGTAGAAATGTCTCATGTTTAGCCTTTAATGGGAATACCCATACCTTCCTAAAGTAGTCATCAACCAGAGATAGAAAATATTTATTCCCACCGAATGTCGAATGTTTTTCAGGCCCCCATAAATCTACATGGACATAGTCCAGGGGTCTCTTAGAACAGTGAGAACCAACTTTAAATGACACTCTATGCGATTTATCGAGAACACATGTCTCGCAAAAGTTTATGGGTTCAATTACTTGTTTGCCAAATAAATTCTGTTCATTTAAGAACTTCAACCCATTATTTCATATATGTCCCATCTGATTATGCCACAGCTCAGACTTACTCTCAGTCACTGCGAAGGAATTGCAGTTCTGTGATGACACAACTTCACCTGCAAGTAGTATAGCCTATTTCTCTTAGGTCCTTTCATAACAACCATTGAAACTCTCAACACTTTCAAAGTGTTCCTGTTAGACTTAAATATATGTCTCTCATCTTCTAGAACACCCAACGAAATGAGGTTCCTTTTTAGATGTGGAATATATTTAACATCATGCATGGTCCTGACAATGCCATCATGCATCCTGATAGCAATGTCACCAATGTCGATAACGGTCTGGGTATTATTATCCCCCATGTATACTTTCTTAGTTTCAATTTCTTTATAGTTATAAAACCATAACCTAACAAGACACATATGGAATGTGCATCCTGAATCTTAGAATCCATTCCTCACTCATGTCATTACCCGTCACGGTCATGACATGTAGAATGTCTAAGTTTAGACCAACGGCAACATTACTTGTTTCTTCGCTACTTTGGTCTCTTTGTTGCTTTCGTTTCAAATGAAAGCAATCTTTTCGAAGGTGTCCTTCTTTCCCACAATGGTAATAGTTACCATTAAACCTCTCTCTCTCTCTCTCTCTCTCTCTCTCTCAAACTTACCTCTGCCTTTCTTAAAGTGATGGTACTTGTCTCTTTTGTCGGGTCTGCTTCCAACAAACATGTATGCTAGCTTTTTGTTCTTTCTTTATTTCAAATTCTTTTGATTTTATAGCATCTATTACAATAGCTTGCGTCAGTTTATCCCTAGAGTATTTTATTGCATTCTTAATATCGCTATAGGATTCAGGCAATGAATTCAATAAAATCACTGCTAAGTCCTCGTCGTCAAATTTTTTATCATTATGGGCCAGACTCTTCACTATTATGCTAAAGTCACTTAGGTTCGATTCCAGTTCCTTTCCAGAGTTAATTTTAAAGCTGAATAATTTTTCAAGAAAGTAGATCTTATTGGGCAAGGTCTTAGTTAAGAACATGGTGTCAAGAGCTTCCCACAAGTCTCTAGCCGTCTTTTGTTCATCTACTTGTCTAACGATATTATCAGATAAGTGCAAGACAATAGAACTGTAAGAAATTTCTTTCATATTAGCAATAAGATCAGGTTTAGCTTTAAGTTCTTCAGAAAAATTATCGGGATCTTCAATATTGTTGGACCAAAATGGCCTTCATTTTCTGTTTCCATATCGAGTAGTCACCCTTACCATTGAATTGTGACAATTTGATCCTCGATCTCATAATGGGTTCGACAAATGGGGAATGACTACTAGATGCAGTGGCGGATCCACCTCTAGGCGAGATAGCGCAGCCGCGCTACCTGGACGTTGGTGGACCGTCGGGCGCACCTGTGGCGCTGTGCTGCTTTTCAGAGTTTTCAATTTTTTTTTTTAAATAGGAAACTGAGAATCGGAGATGAAATTCCGAAGATGAAAACAGTTTAAGGCCAATTTTTATATACGGAGCCTTTTTTGTCTGTTGATTGGCGGTTGCTCCATGCCTCCATCGTGAAGAAGAAGTTGTCGGGAGCCACGGCCAGAAGCAAGGGAAGAAGAAAGAGTCAGTTTTTGGATTTTTGTTAGTTTGATTTGGTTGTGCCTTATTAAATTAGCCCAAATCTATCGAGGTACATCTATTTCTACTGGTCTAACTTTTTATGATTTGGGCTTTATTTGTTCTAATATTTGTTTCATTATCTAATATTGATTGATTATTTGTTAATATTATTTAATTGCATAATAATAAATGTTAATTTTAATTTTTTGCAATTTGATCTCTTGTGAACCTCATATTCCCCTTACTTGAATTGTGAATTGAGATTTGGTGAATATTTTATTCGATTTGCGAATTGTGTTTATAGATTAAAGGTTGTGAATTGAGATTTGACGATTATTTGATTTGATTTTTGAATTATGATTATTAATTAAAGGTTGTGAAATGTGAATTGTGATTTGGTGAATATTTGATTTGATTTGTGATTATTGATTTATATATTATGGAACTTTTTTCAACCTAAACGAAAGTATCAACCTATTTTGTCTCTTATTTTATTTTGTATTAGATTATATTTTTATATTTTAGGATGATACACTTATTGATTAGTTTTTAATATTATTTAATTAAATATTAAATTAAAAAAAAATTAGCTATTGTGACGTCATCGGTCAACGGTCCACGGTCAATCGCCGACCGCTCTAGCTGGACTTTAGTCCTAGATCTGTCACTGACTAGGTGTCATTCGTGAATTTATAATTCAAATTCACAAATCAACAGAAAATGTTTTCAAAGAAAAATTTCAAGATTCACAAATAAGTTTTCAATTTTAAACAACGATCTAACACTTGTGGGTCCTGATTAGGTAACTGGATGTTTGATGGATCCCTTGGTGGGCCCATATGGGTTCTGATTAGGTAACTGGATCTTTTATGAACCCTTGATGGGCCCATATGGATGACGTGTCATGTCTAATTATGCATGATCGTAAGAATTCTTATATTAAATTTGATGCTCTAAATATATATCAATCATGCTACTTGTACATAGTGATTTACCAATTAGGTTCCATATAACTCACTTGGTAAACATCTATTACTTTACCCATCACATTAACTCTAAAATCAATAATCACAATTGTGCCAACACACAAATTGGTAAACTACTATGTACAACTAGATTAATTCAATATCTAATTCATGGCTCCACCACTTCTCTTTAGGTTATATGAACATAGGAATATCAAGTATGCGTAAATAAATATTGGGCTGAATCAAATGAATTTGTTCAACATTGATAATAAGGAATCTTCAGATAAACAATGTCTTGTATTTCCATGTTAGAGAACAAGGTCTTTCAACTACATTAAATCTTTGTTTTGTCAAAATGATTTTTCAACTGTTCGAGCCTCGAGGGTATGATAATAAATCTATACACAACGGACAGGGCCGGGAGGATTTAGTTTTCCTCGCAATATAAATTTTGCGTTGGAACATGCAGATGTAATAGGACCAATTGGACCCGAAGCTACTAAATTTATGTTTGCCAATTCAATGCCTTCGCAGGGGAATGATCGACTGCAGTTGAGTAGAATCGGAACTTTCGAAATTGTGGTACCCCTTATGTTCACGAAGTGTACATCACTGATCTTCACCTTGGATGGCTACAAAAACAAATGAAAGTGGGTAGAGCTCTTTTTTTCTTTTTTTAAAGTTTTGTGTTTAAAAACAGGTTTTTTTATACTTTAGAAGTAAAATATGTGGTTGAAAAGTGGAAAGAGAGAAAATCTGTGTAGTTAAAAAGTAGTTTTTAAAATTGTGTTGTTTAAAAACGTGTTTTTAAACAGGAGACATATTTAACAACACTATCTAGATCGGTATCGATTAAATGACATTACTAGACCTCTTTGGTGTATAGACGTGGGTCCCATTTAAGATATTCAATCGTATAAATGACACAACGTTGACGGTTAACCATCAATAATCTAGGTAAATAAAAGCACTCATATATGAACCGGTTCGTGTTGCTCCTCTTAACAATTTAAGATTTTAAGATGAAATTTTAAATCCTAATAATATTTACCTCACGTTTTTTCTTGGAGTTGTAATGTTGATCTATGATGACCGGATTGTTTACGTCATTGAGGACTAAATCTTGGAAATAAATGGAAGAAGCTTGGATTTGAGGCGAAGCACGGTAGGTTTTGATTCTTGCACCGTTTGTTGTCCCCGTAAGTGTGCAATTTATCACGGTCACTCCTTTCACATCTTCTTCGTCCATTCTCTTTCCGAGGCTACCGATACTGTCACAAATGCAAAACACGTAACAAAATTTATCGACCAACTTGAAACAAAACCAAGCCAAGCTACACAAGTTATATATGTGATTATTCAATTGACCTGATGCCATGTCCAGGGCCACAGTTGATTCTAGCAACGAGAATTTTGGAGGTGCCATGTCCAATAGAAATGCAGTCATCGCCAGTGCCAATGATTGAGTCAGTAAAATTGACATTAGTTGAACTACTTATATGGCAGCCATCTGTATTTGGGCTCTTGCCAGGGGCAGTAATTTTGATGAATGAGAATGCCACGTCGCTACTGTCAGTCACCTTACTATGGAAACCTTTGCTATTCACAAAGTTGATGTGGTGCATAACCACATTTTTTACCTTCTTATATAAAAGAGACTGCACCGGCCACGACAATAAATTTATTAGTTTGATACTAGATTTAGCTAGCCCATGTTTTGGAATAAATTTTTGATAAAAATCTAAGTGAAAGCAAATAATAAATTTTAACCACACGTTAAAAAAAAAATGTTTTAACCTTTTCAGTCATATATTACAAAATCTACTAAAAATATGTAAAAAACATGTTCTCTAATAAAGAAGTGATACAAGAAAAATTTGACAATAAAAAGTTATACAAATTCTTTTATTCCTTTCAATGCGAATAAGTAAATAGTATTCAAGATATTATCTCAAATCGAGTTAAGATAAACTTAAAAACAACATTTAAGAGTTTGGATTCTTCTTCTTAATAAGCACACATTAAGCCTTTGTCTGGCCGGGAGTTTTCACCCCAAAAAACCATGATTTTGTGCAGTAAAAAATGTCCAAAATTGTAGGCGTTGTGAGATGGAAGTTGTCCGTGGGTCCCAGTAAGTCAAACAAAGTGTAGAAAAAATTGGCTGCAAACTTGTGGCCAGACAGAGGCTAAGTGTCGGTTTGGTGTACATAGTTTTTAGGGAAATTTGGGAAATTTTGTATTTTTTGTAGAATATATGATTAAAAAGTAGTAATTAAAAAGTGTGAAAGTAATTGATCCAATAGAAATGTGTGGTAAAAAATGAATTTGAGAGAGAAGTTGAAAAAAATGATTAGAACTAGACAAGGGCTAAATTAAAACCTCGAATCAGTTAAGAATAAAAATACTAACCAACATACTGTATAAGAGCTTGAGTCTTGAGTAACTTCTCTTGATTTTTTAACATGGATGATGGAACACTATGGTATAAAACTCATTAAAATAAAATGATCAATTCGATTTGTTTAAACAAAAGAAAAATAGAATTTAAAAATTGGTGTAAAATGAAAGTTATAAATATCACATAAAGGAGTCAAACTACTCTTATTAACAAGAACGACTTTCTAAGATAGAAACGAGTCTTAAAGCTTTCGTACGGAAACTGCAGTCGTCTTTTTTAAGGTATTATTTTCTGTTTTTAAAATAGAATTTGTTGTTAAAATGTAATTTTGAGAAATATGTATGGTTAAAAAGTGGTTTTGAAAAACGTGTTGATTATAATAGGTGTTATAACACCACTTGCCGAACACAGGAATAAATGAAAGGTTTGCTTACGACGGGAAGAAGAGGGCCGGCATTCTTTTTGCCCGTGAACTTCCACACAGCCTCTCCACGGCCATTGATGGTTCCTCCACCAAGAACTACAAGGCCGTCAACGTCATTGATTGTAATCCATGCTTCAGAAGTAAAAAGACTGAGATCGTTGCTTGCCAAGATGTTGCCCTGAATTTCGATGGTTAGGGGTTTCGCCGTGCATGGCCCCTGGAGAATCATCTCCGCAGTGACAAAGTCTCCACGCGGAACTAGTAGCCGAGCTGGTCCATTTGACTTGCATGCTGCATTCCACGCCCTAACGAAAGCCTACATTTTCAACACTAGTGATATATATCTCCATATGCTGTTTACAAAAATATTTATATACGTACCTCTATGGTATCACTGAAAAAATCTAATTAAAATTTAAGTAAAAGTAAACAATTAATTTGAACTATACATAGGATTCACAATTTTTTGATCACTTCATTATTTTGTTTTGAAGTTTTGATTTATAAAGTGGTTCATTATGGGTAATAGGGCCACGTGTAAAATTGAATCAACCCATCCTACATGAGTCCTATAAAATAAGTAATGCTATGTTCGATGGCTTTCGCAGCCAATTTGTTTTGGTTTTTTAATGTTTTTAGTTAAGAAAAATGACTCCAAAGTACAAAAATGGCGATCCAATGGGTGAATAAAAGATGATGTAGAAGTTGTGAGTTATTAAATTTGAAGTTAATGTGATGAGTAAAAAAAATATTGTTATGTGTGTGGGTGGCAAACTTTCGATCACCCATTTCGGTCTTGTGACAAGATTGTTTAGGTAAAATATGTGGTTAAAAAATGATTTAGAAAACTTTATATGATTAAAAAGTGAGTTGCGAGATTGTGTAGTTTATAAATTGATTATAAACGATAGTAATTACGTTGAAGTGGGAAGGCTAAAGAAAAAGTATATTTGACTTAATTTATAACTATCTATAACTTTATCAAACATATCAATCGAACTTGAATCTCATGCCCATGGCCTAGGAGGAGATGTAGTTTATTTTAAAAAAAAAAAAATGTTTTCGGAATCTAATAACTTGATCCTACTAACATTAGTCATGTTGGGCCCCAAAAGGGTACCTGCCGGATTAACAGCAGACACGATTAAATTTACAAGTCTCATATTGGTACTCATTTATAAAGATTGAGAATACGACCTGCACATAATGTGATGCAGTTTGTCTCCGTTCTTTTATGAATTAATAATTTGCAAATTATTTCGTTACAAGACAAAAAATATACAAAAATTAATTTACACAATTTTTCATATCATTTTTAATCATTCATATTTTCTTTCTCCAATTTTTAACCCCCATCTTACCTAGAAAATACAAATAAATCAAGAAAATAATTTCAATTCTAATTTAAATCTAGCCAAACTGAGGGGAAAACACAATTTTAAATAAATAAAAAAACTATCCCCGATAATCACATTAAACATACTTTTTCCATCAGTATTATGATAAATCACATAATTTCTCACCATAGAACTCTCTTTCCGGGGATCTGGTCTAGCTCCATATTTTGTAACATCAAAAATTGTCTCACGAACAAGGCCACCTGCCGTTGCAGGAAGAGCAAACTCAGCCCCAATACTCAACAAGGCCAATCCCAAGAGAAAACATCCTCTTGAAAAATCAGCCATGGTGGCCTTGAGTTCTAAAATGACAATTTTTTGTTTTTTTAAAATATGGAAAGAAACTTTATCCAAATACCCTCTGTGCCTTGTAAATGGAAATGTTTGCCATTTACAATCATTTTATACATTGTTTTTGCAAACTCAAGTTTTCTCTACAAAGGATCTAGTGGTAGAAGTTTGTTTGCCAATTTTAGTTTCAGTTTTGGTTCATCGATTATTAGCGAAAATTACGCTTCTCTAGTTTTTGAGGAGTAAAAGATAATCCATTTTTATTTTTATTTTTAATACCATGGACGGGATAGAGTTCAATTCTCCAGTTTTCGAGGAGTAAAAGGTTGTCTATCCATCCCTTGAACCTGCCCTACTACTATTTTTGGGCACGGTGTAAAAATATTTAGCCATTGATTGACGCTGGTGACTTAAAGTAAAGCATGTTTGATGCCTAGATACAATTCGAGATTCAATTCAGTATGCTTTTGACAAATTTATAAAGGGCAAAAGTAGTGGATCACGAGATATGTGAATAAAAATAAATAATTATTATTAAGAGAGTCCATCCCGGGCTACTACAGTCCCGGCCACCCATCTTCCTTCCATAGGCCGGGATGTTTGCTCGTCCATGTGACCGTCTCGGCCCATTTATGCCCGACCTATCCATGTCCTGCATCCATTACTGGCAACATGACCGGGCTTGACCGGCCACTTCGGGATTCCGGGTGTTTACCTTTATGGGCTTTATTGGTGGCCCAATTTCTTGGGCCCTCGAAATAAGGCATAACCTATAAGGATTCATCCTAAAAAAGAGGAAGTATAATTCTTATTAGATTAGAACTCCTCCTAAAAGGTAAGTTTATAGCAAAAATGACTCCTTCCTTAAATAAAGGAGATTATGGGCTTTTTCAGCCCTATAAATACAGCTCCTTTGATCACATAAATTCATTCATAATTTTTTACATATATTCCTGTTATATATTTTTCTACTTCTCTCCAAAACACTAATTCTCACACCGGAGGGGCGACGGGGAGAATCCTCCTCGCCTTTTTTGCAGGTTATTCAAGGCGAGTTCATCAATCTCTTCCAGCAATCAAGTATCATCAGATCCTGCCACGTCAAGGTTAGGATTTTTGACAGCATCAATTGGCGCCGTCTGTGGGAAGAGATACGATCAGCCATGGTTAATAGACGCCAAGCCCGTCCCTCTGCATCCACTGGTCAATCCATTCCGGCCAACACTTCAGCTGAGGATGATAATCCTCCACCTCTTGAAGATGTTGGGGAAGAACAAAACCCAGAGGCAACTCCAGACAATGAACCTGTTAGTCGGGAAGATTTCAACGAACTTCAGCAGCAGCTCCGCGAACTTCGTCAAGCTCTTCAACAACAGAACAGTCATCGGGCGCCACCTGACCCGAACACTCCAGGCACAATTCCCAGGGAAGGTCTCCAGCCAGTTAACCCTATGGCTGACAACTCCCCGAGAATCAGGGGTGCCCATCCCATGACAGAAGGATCTGCCAACTTGACACAGCAAGAGCTCTCTAGAATCATTCAGGAAGGAATTGCTGATGGAATACGACAGAACACCCAGGGTCGGACGTCGTTTGTAAGAAGAACCCCCTTTACTCCTGAAATAACATCATTTCCCTTGCCAGATCGATTCAAATATCCTCGGATAAAGGAATACGATGGAACAACAGATCCTAACAACCACTTGAATACTTACACTGATGTCATGGACATGCAGAATGCTCCCGATCAAATTCTGTGCAAGGCCTTCCCCCAAACATTGACAAATTCAGCTCGAGACTGGTTTTCTACGATACCTCCAGGATCCATCTCTTCCTTTGCAGATCTTACTGAGAAGTTCACTGCTTTCTTTGCTAGCAGCAAAAGAATCAAAAAGACCGCTGCATCTCTCATGCAGTTAAAGCAAGCTCAGAATGAGACGCTGCGTGAATTCATGACCCGGTATAATGCTGAAAGACTTCAGATTCCAGATCTCCATATATCATCAGCAATCTCAGCCCTTACCTTGGCCATTCGAGGCCCGGAATTCAGAATGTCCCTATCCAAGAGCCCACCATCAAATGTAACAGAGCTTCTCCGAAGAGCAGAAAAGTACATAAACATGGAGGAGACGCTTTTGTCAGTTCGGGCACAGGATCAAGGGCATGGAACAGTAGCACAAAAGCCTATATATTATGTTAGTAAGATGATGTTGGAAGCAGAAACCCGATATACATTGGCCGAGCAGCTCGCACTTGCCCTGGTTACAGCAGCGAGAAAGTTAAGACCATACTTTCAAGCCCATGCAATAACTGTCCTCACAAATCAACCCTTGAAGCAAATCTTGCAGAAACCAGATGTATCCGGCCATCTGCTGAAGTGGTCAATCGAGCTCGGGGAGTATGACATCGAGTTCAAATCTCGACCTTCCATCAAAGCACAGGTCTTGGATGACTTTGTCGCCGAACTCACACCAAGACCTCGGGGGCCGGCAGGTAATGACCGGGAAGAGACCACATGGACCTTGCAAGTGGATGGAGCATCGAACGCTGCGGGCTCGGGGGCCGGAATCATATTAAAGAAGGATGATGGTACAATGGAAATTCAGTGCGCAATACGTTTTGACTTCCCAGCAACCAATAATGATGCAGAGTATGAGGCCGTAATTGCTGGACTTCAAACAGCTCAACATCTAGGGGTCGAGCATGTCAAGGTCCTTAGTGATTCACAATTAGTGGTGGAACAGGTAAACGGCACTTTTGAAGTAAAAGATGAGAAAATGTCATCTTACAGGATGATGGTCTTGGACTTGCAAAGAAAGTTCAAGTCTTGCTGCATAAACAAAATTCCAAGGTCCGCCAATCACAAAGCGGACGCTTTGTCAAGACTTACTTCTTCCAATCTAGACCACCTGGATAGGACTGTGTTCGTACGAACTCTTCATGAGCCTAGTATCGTACAACAACCCGAGGTCATGGATATCTCTGATCAAGAGCCCAGTTGGATGGATCCAATAATTGAATATCTAACATCAGGAAAGTTGCCAGATGACAAAGTAGAGGCCAGAAAAATCAAAGCAAGAGCCCCGAGGTATACCTTGCTGCAGAATACCTTGTTCCGCCGAAGCTTCACACTTCCTTATATGCGATGCCTAACTCCAAAAGAAGCAGCGCTTGCTATGGCCGAGATTCATGAAGGAATTTGTGGAGGACACCAGGGAGCAAGGGCTCTAGCACTGAAACTGATAAGATACGGGTACTACTGGCCGAATATGAAGAGAGACGCCCTTAGTTATGTGAAAGCCTGTGATAAGTGCCAAAGATTCTCAGCACGGTTACATCAACCCGCGGAAGAGCTGTCCTCAATATCATGCCCATACCCTTTCGCCCAATGGGGAATCGACATACTCGGACCTTTCCCTATAGCCCGGGGTCAAGTCAAGTTCCTGGCAGTTGCTGTAGAATACTTCACTAAGTGGGTTGAAGCCGAACCACTGGCCGTGATCACAGAACAAAAATTGGAAGCATTTGTGTGGAAATCAATAATTTGCCGTTTTGGTCTTCCCAAGACATTGATAACAGATAATGGGCGTCAATTTGAGTGCCGAGCCTTCAAACAATTCTGCAAGAATTTGGGAATAGAACACAGGTTGACCTCCGTTTCGCACCCGCAGAGTAATGGGTTAGCTGAAGTTACAAACAGACTCATCTTGCAAGACTTGAAAACTCGCCTTGGCAGTGCCAAGGGAGATTGGCCCGAGCTTCTCCCAGAAATACTTTGGACCAACCGAACCACATTCAAGACAGCAACAGGGGAAACCCCATTCATGCTTGCCTTCGGGATGGAAGCCGCTGTTCCAATAGAAGTAACCATTCCAAGCTTCCGTGCCATGACCACAGGCTCGCCCGACCACATCGAAGGGCAGAGAGAAAGTCTGGATCTTCTAGAAGAAGTCAGAGAGAATGCATCATTAAGAATAGCAGCTTATCAACAGGCCATGTCTAAAAAGTTCAATATCCGAGTAAAGAAGAGGGAATTCAGAATAGGAGATCTTGTCCTTCGCCGCAGTGAGGCTGCCGGTCATCAACCAGGGAAACTTGGACCTATTTGGGAGGGACCTTATGAAGTCATCCGAAAGGCGGGCAAGGGCTCATACAGCCTCCGCACAATGGATTCAAAACCTCTTCCTCGGCCATGGAATGTGGAGAACTTGAAGCCATACTACAAGTAATCATATCAAGTCATTTAGTCCTAGTGAAGTCGGGCCTGCGCGCCCATTTTTATATTTGCTTTCGGACTTGCACGTCCATCAGAGAATGTTAAGGTCGGGCCTGCGCGCCCATTTTTATATTTGCTTTCGGACTTGCACGTCCACCAGAGAATATTATGGTCGGGCCTGCGTGCCCATTACTTTGTCTTTCAGTGTCAGGGGCGGGCACTCTTTTTCCTTGTCCAGATTTTTTCCCAATGGGTTTTTCTGGATAAGGTTTTAACGAGGCCCATCGTTCAGTCCCCTTCAATAAAAGTACTTCTTCCATAGAATGAGCACTAAAAAGGTCAGATATCGAAGTGATTTACAAGGTCATTCACATGACTTTACAAATAATTTCCCATCAAATAATTTACAATATCTCATGGTAAGACTTTACAAATTATTCTTCCACGAATAATTTACAAGGTCTCATGGCAAGGCGTTACAAATTATTTCTCATTGAATAATTTACAATGTCTCATGGTAAGACTTTACAAATTATTCTTCCACGAATAATTTACAAGGTCTCATGGCAAGGCGTTACAAATTATTTCCCATTGAATAATTTACAATGTCTCATGGTAAGACTTTACAAATTATTCTTCCACGAATAATTTACAAGGTCTCATGGCAAGGCGTTACAAATTACTTCCCAACCAGGAATTCAAAATAATTGAGGTCGGTATTCCCCGACCTTATGAAATATCTTTTCTGAAAAAATACAAGTAAATGGCTCGATCTTATCCATAAGGGTCGCGCATACGCTATCTTGTTGAGGTCGGTCACTACCCGACCATATGATCTCAAAACTAGATTCCGGGAATCCTTCAGGAATTGAGCAAACAGGTCGGTATTACTCGACCTTATAGAATATCTTTTCTGAAAATTCATGTTAAAAGCTCGAACTATTTTTTACTAACGGAAAGATCATGTTAGATACGAAACAATAAACAAGAGCTTTGACAAAAAGAGACATTCTTCATTAACAAAAATCTTGTTACAAAGAGAGACCACGAGGTTACACCTCGGCTTATAAAAAGGAAATGTACAACAGATTTTCCTACTCCTGCTCGGGGTCACTAGCACGGGCTTCTTCTTCGTCAGACTCGACCTCCACTACATCTTCCATAAAAGGAGTAAGGTCAAGATCTTCCGTGCCCAATGGAAATTGAGAAAGCGGGCTGGTATCAAGGTCGGGCACATGCATCTTGATCCATGCACGGGCTTGCCTCATGCCCTGGGAATAGGATTCCAGGGCATAGTTACCCACGGCAAGGTCATATTCTTCAGACTTTTTGTAAGCCTCGACCGCCGTCACCTTCGCCGCTTCCATCTCTTCCCTGGCCCGGCCAAGATCTTCAGAGAGTTTGGCATTTTCAGAACGAGCTAGGTCCCGTTCTTGAATCATCAAGACCAGGTCAGTTTCCATTCTGGCTAACTTCTCTTCAGCATTGTTAGCACGAGTGGCCTCGTACTGAACAGAATGGACAAGCTGACTTGAAACCTCCCCTCGCCGGACACCTTGGGTTAGAAGACCCCGGCCAATGCTGAGCATCTGTACGAGTTAAATACTCGTATTATTTCCAAATCATAAGCAGACAACACGAGAAGTACAAGGTCCTGTGGAAATTACCTTAAGGGCCGCATTCAGAAAATGGTCCACCCCGTTCTCCAGTGAAACTTCCTCCGAATATTTTTCCAGTAGGCCGGGGTGGTAACTCTCCTCCAATTTGGACCGAAGGTCGGCCAGGGTAGGACCCTCTACTGCAGTTTCGGGAGGAGATCTGGTATTTTCTTCCCAAACAGGAGGGCGGCGAGAGCCTTGGCTGGTCTCGCGCCGGGGTGGAACTTCCGCGTTCCTCCCTGAAGTTTCGCCCGGCCCGGACTGTGTCTGGCGTGGCCTTTTTTGTGGCCGTCTTCGAGTAATGCCGCCTTCCCTCCTTCTTTCAGCAGCAGCTCGGGCCCTCTCCTCGGCCTCCTTCTTTAACCTGTCTCCGTCGAAAGCCATACCTATGAAAGGACGGGAAGGTTAGATAAAAAGCAACAAGAAGGGGAAGGGAACATTTTCTGAAAAAACGAAAACTATTACTTAATTTACAAGGCCGGGTCCTACCGGGCTCCAAGTCAAGGCCGGCCTGACCTAAGATCTCGTTGGTGGTAAGATCTGAAGCCTCCTCGGCCAGAAGTCCGAAGTCACAAACTCTTATGGCGTTGGCCAAGAGGTCGGCCATCTCGTCCTCCCCCACATTACCCATTCTATTAAAGTTATCTACCTCCGGTTTCCTAAAAGTGGGCCAAAAAATATTCTCACCTTCCCGAGGTTTGATATAAAAGAATTTTTCCTTCCAATACTTTAAGGAAGAGGGAACCCAGGGCACCTCGAACCTTCCCTTCCCGCATAAGTAAACGAAGCAGTTACACCGGGGTAAAAACTTCAAATTTAAAAGGCATTTACAAAGGTTCACAGAAGGTTCGATCCCTAGACTTCTACATAAAACGAAGAAGTAAGCGAGAATTCTCCACCCATTTGGGACCAACTGCCCGGGGAGAATGCTGGACGTTAATAGAAAATCTAAGAAAAAATGATGCAAGGGGAACCTAAGGCCGGCCACTAGTGAGTCATGGAAAACTACGGTCTCCCCTTCCCGACAATGATATGATACATCATCATGCTCGGGGGCCCGGGATGAATACCTATCAGATAGACCAAACTTCCTCATATCAGCCTCGACCATATGTTCCTTCATCCTACTGTTGTACGTTGGCAACTCTAGATCGGGACTTCCCGGTCTATCATCAAATTCAGGGTTATTGACTTCCTCGTTATCGCTCGACTCGTCCCCCCCCCCCCCGGAGGTTGGTGGAGGTTGATAAAACCCTATGGGCTCTACGTCTAAGGCCTCGTCCAAATTTTCTACCTCCCTAAGGTCCGTAATGTTCACTTGCCGGGCCATTTTCCTAACGATTAAACTACGAAATAAAATTAACGTCGGGAGAGGTCGAGATTACCTAAAGGTCGTGCTTGAAATTTTAGCTCCTGTTAGACGCTCGGGGAGTTGTCTGGTTTTCGCGAAAATTGCAAAGTGAAAAGAATGAGATCATAGGGACCACATATATATAGGAGGAAAAAGGCGGGAAAGTTTTTGAAATCCCGCCACTCATTTTTGACACGTGGCAGCGATCCATGAGCTGTAACATAAATGAGGATGCTTAGAATAAAGAACAAACAGTTGGCGAAAAACATCATTAATGAATGTGACAGCTGTCAAAAGTTAGTTGCATTCAGGCATCAATCCTCGACCCCTGATGCACGGGGGCCATTGATCGGGCTAATTCCGGAGAGAGTCCATCCTGGGCTACTACAGTCCCGGCCACCCATCTTCCTTCCATAGGCCGGGATATTTGCTCGTCCATGTGACCGTCCCGGCCCATTTATGCCCGACCTATCCATGTCCTGCATCCATTACTGGCAACATGACCGGGCTTGACCGGCCACTTCGGGATTCCGGGTGTTTACCTTTATGGGCTTTATTGGTGGCCCAATTTCTTGGGCCCTCGAAATAAGGCATAACCTATAAGGATTCATCCTAAAAAAGAGGAAGTATAATTCTTATTAGATTAGAACTCCTCCTAAAAGGTAAGTTTATAGCAAAAATGACTCCTTCCTTAAATAAAGGAGATTATGGGCTTTTTCAGCCCTATAAATACAGCTCCTTTGATCACATAAATTCATTCATAATTCTTTACATATATTCCCGTTATATATTTTTCTACTTCTCTCCAAAACACTAATTCTCACACCGGAGGGGCGACGGGGAGAATCCTCCTCGCCTTTTTTGCAGGTTATTCAAGGCGAGTTCATCAATCTCTTCCAGCAATCAAGTATCATCAGATCCTGCCACGTCAAGGTTAGGATTTTTGACAGCATCAATTAATAAGGCATTGAAATTAATAATACACTTTTGATTAAATTTATAATCCAAATATGGATGCGAAAATTAGCCCCTAACCTCTTAAAGACAAATTGAGTTGAAAATTCGGGCATTTACAAACAATTTATCTAAATCAAGTTTTGTCCAAAAGTAGAGAGTATGCCTCTCATCTTTCTCTCGCTGCTTTTCGCGCTCCATCTGGATTGAGAGCTCTTGCAGAGCCATGACACATGCATTAATTCAACGGCAAGTTGGTGAAATTGGTGCTGTAATTTCGGATGAGTTGGGAAGTAAAAGGAACTAAGGAAGTGTGGTGGATAAATTGGGAAGTGGAAATGGAGGTGAGAGTAATTTTTGTGGTTCTAAGAGGCAGAGGATTTCATTTCTTCCTTCTCTTTTTTTTTTTTTTTTTTTTCCCTAGTGTCAAAGTAATCATTTGTAAGTAATCAGTTCGAAATTTCAATAATCGTTGCCAATCACGACCTGATGACAAGATGTATTGTAATAATTATATCTCCATCTCCAAAATAACTATAAATGGGGAGGATAAATGCTCAATAATGAGCAATTAATACAAGAAACACTCTCATACTTTAATTATTTCGAACTGATCTTCAAATCATCATCGAACTGAGGCCTTTACTAATTCAACATATTCTCAGTTCACTTCTGATCTGATTACAACTTTACTTTTTCTTTTCAGCTGAAACAACTGGTATTAAGCAACCGACCTAAATACTTAGAATAAAAATCCAAAAAGTTCATAGAAAAGTTAAAATACACCGTCAATCCCTTGTTGACTCATTTCTGTTCAAGAAGTGACGTTAATAAATTGACGCTAGAGGAAGGGTCCGTGTCTTGTGGTTGACGGCCTCAATTCCACCTTATGAATATAATGAGTCATAGGCAGAGCTCTGGCTGTTACAAAATCCACCACAGCGGTGCATCGCATCGAAATGCCCACGGATCCAGAATGGAGGGTACTTCACGACCTCTGGTATATCCGAATATGGAGCTAGTTCTGAATAGATTAGAACGGATGCAGAGAGAAATGGAAACCATACGCAGGAACCAGAATACTGATTGGCGACATGAAGACAATGAAGTGCAATCTCAACCTCAGCGATCTCAGAACCCTTCTCGATACAATCATCATAGAATCGAATATATCTAGATTAAACAAGAAGTGCGGTGGGAGAAAGTACACCTCAATCCCGTGGTTCCAGGTCCCCAAATCACAAGAGACAATCGGAAGATAATGTATTTAACAGACTCGGAGCACACTCAAAGAAGCGAAGTAGAGAGGATGGTGCAAATGATATAAGGAAGGCCGAGGAGAATGGGGATAGATCGCCAGTCAAAGATGGAAAATACGATTTGAGAGATCATTCGACGAGCAGTTCAACTTTTCTTATTAAACCACCTCCGATTCCTCCGTCAACCAAACCCGAATTGACAGATCTCTATCAGTTCCAAGTTGGATAATGGTCCAAATCCTAATCTGGTCCTGCATGGATATGCACACTTGGGCAACAACATAATTTACATAGTCGTGTACCATGCTTTCTTTTTGTTCTTTAATTTTCTTTCATGTTAGTCATGGTGTTGAAAAAAAAAGTGTTTTAAGCTAGCCATATGATAAAGCATCATTTGGAAGGTGTGACGAAAAAATCATTAAATAATATAGTATGAGATTAATATATTCTAGCAAGAGAGTAGAATGGGACACGTGAAATCGCGTGTCATACAGTAAGTACCACCTTACAAGTAGAAGCATAAATTGAAACGTTCCTTAACTACGAAGAGTTTCGTTAACATCTAGCAAGCTCCTACATTTGCATATTCGAATCTGCTTGAACCGCCGGCATACACGAACTCTTATTTACTGTGACTTAGAGTTTTGATAAAATTTATTTAAGTCAAAATTAACAATTAATATAATTCACAACTTTTATTAAAATTACATAATTTATCAAATTTTATTAAAATTTACTGGATATTAAATTTTAACTGCATCAAAATAGAGGCGAAATGTAAGTAGTGATCCAAACACGAACAAGAATAGAAAAAGGGAGGGAGCTATTTCGACATGTGATAATCCGTAAATAGTACAATAATTAAAACGCTAATAAGAAGCTTAATTAAGAAATTATGTCCAAAAGTTGGATAATAATAAATTAGCATCCCATTTTGATGCTTAAAGTCGCAAAATCAAGTTGCCGTTAAATTGGAATAGAACGGAATTCCCGTTGCCGGTAGCCATTCATTTCCCTGTATGAAATTCGCAACAGTAAACTGACTCGCCTCAGTTGAACTGTTAATAACTCGGTAACCAGGCCACCTAACTCTCGCAGTCGTATTTGACCCGGGTCCTCTATTCCTATACTCTCCATAATAAAGCGTATCCAATGCGAAAGTCCCGTTCCATTCCAACCAACCCGCCGGTTCAACCAGATCCCCAATATTTGACAGAAGAAATACAGTCCTGGAATACTGTCTCCACGGCCGACCGAGGTAGGTTCGGAATGAGGATTGGACCGGAATCAAATCGGCGGCAGCGGCGACTTTGCAATTGAGGATTGAGATCCCGGTGTTTTGGTTCGGATCCTCCCTTCCTTGGGCGGTGTATATGTTTCTTTGATTGTTGTTAGGTCTACGCGCGTATAGATTGCTGTTTTGGAAGACGACCGCGGCGTTGCCGAAGATGAAGTCGACTGTGCCGTAAATGTCGCACTCGCGGTAGAATTGACGGAGGGAATGGACATAGAGAGTGTCTTGATATCCGACGAAGCTGCATTGGTAGAATGCGGAGAAATCTGAGCCGCTCCTTAGCGCCACCGCTTGGTTATTGCTTGGACCGGCGTAGTTCTCAAATGTGATGCCTCTGGCGATGAATCCATTTCCCACCACCGCTACAAGTTCAATGGACAGACATAATTAGTTCAAGAGTCATTAACATAAACATGTTTGGTTAAGCAAACTCGACCCTTTTTTTTTTTTTTTTTAATCCTAAGTAAAATTTGCTGTGATTAATCTTTTAGAGGAGCTTTTTGACACGACTGTTAGAGGGAGTAGATAAATACAATCATTTTTTGAAAATGTATTTCTATAAAATAGAATCATGTCGAACATACGAAATCAAAAAAAATATCTTCGTCAAAAAATTCAAACAAGTCAATTTATGGTCCATCTCATTTGATCCCACTTTTGCATCCAAGTTGTGATGGGTTTTATCCAGCGGTCCATACTAACAATTTGAGAGAGAACGCAAAAGTCTATAGACCAAATCAAAAGTGATGGGTCCTAAGCGTGACATAAAAATGACTTGTGGACCACAGATAACATGTACAGTTTTGATTTAGTGTTAATTGCTGGCACCGTTATAGTGTCAACGATAGACACAAGTGGGATCACAGCACACGTGCTAGTGGTTGGCATCATAACGGTGTCAGTGGTTAGCACTAGATCTTTTTCAATAACACGTATAAGCTTGTGTTCGAGAAAATTTGTGGTGTCAACGATAGACACAAGGGGACTACAGCACATGTGCCAGTGGTTGGCAACATAACGGTGTCAGTGGTTAGCATTAGATCTTTTTCAATAACACGTATAAGCTTGTGTTCGAGAAAATTTGTTTATAATAAAAATAATTTTCAATACCAATTTTTAACTACACATCTTATTTAGAAAATACAAATAACATCAATCATTATTATTTATAACTGTTGCCAAGCAGGCTGTAAATCAAATCAAATTAAACAAAATCAAAATTGAATTGTTGTTCTTTCAATTCATCATACCAAAAAAATGCACTGGACAACAGTTTTCCTCGTGAATTCATTTCCCAATCCTCAATCATTAACATAGCCATCATGTTTGACATTAAACAGCTCCAAGTTATTTCCAAGCAATTCATTGAAAGAATATTTATTGTTTAAATTTTTAAAAAGTTGCAATCTTCAAAATATAAAAACACAAACTAAATTCCACGTTCCGACAAACCACCCTGTCTGGTGACGTGCCAAATTGTCCTAATTAAACCCACCGACACATTTGTAAGTTGTTCTTTAAATTTTTAATCAATTCCCTAATTGAAATATATGAGACTACGCGCATTCATTGAACACTTTGACAGTGATGTGCATTTCAAAATCTTCAGTAAATCATATGCCGGCTTAATCTTATTTAGGTAAATAAGAATTATTAGAATATTTAACAAAAAATTCCCACAAATTTGACTTTTAAACATGTTTATTCGAATGGGTTCAAAGGAAATGGTAAAGAAAAGTTACATGGTACATTCTGAATATTAGCAAAAATAAAATGTAACTTGTAATGTTTATTTTATTTTATCTGAGATCAAGAATCTCAAATTCAAAAATAACATGCTATATATAGTTTGTGCATTCAACGTAGATTATTGTTTATTCCCCCATCTACTTCACGTTAGAGTTCATTAAATAATATTTACAAGTATAATTTAAAATATGATTATATATTTATTTCGAAAGTCAAGTTAAATAAAGCTACGATGTTTAACATTAAAAAATATACATGTGTGTACCATGAGGTTGTACAATGTAAATATTTATTTAGGGCTTTTCCTATTGTTTATAGGACAGTTTGGGTGAATCTAGGGTTATTTAAAAAATCAATCGAAGTTCATGATGGCTTGCTCTCTTATATTGATTCGGGATTCATTGCTGCTTGTGTGCACGTTCTAAGGCTAACTTTAAGGGATTTAACTTGTCTCGAATCTAATAAAAATTATTCAAATTTAAACGGTCAACAAATAACACGCACTTCAAGTGATAATATATTCAAGTGAAGTAAGAGATTTGGATATCTTTTTTCTCCTTTCATAGTAACCAATAATATAAATGATAATAATTAATGAAGAAAAAGTTGTTTGTACATAAGTTAATCAGTAAGACAAAATCTACTTTGAAGTCTCTATATGTGCCACTAGAAAATGTGATTGTGAATTGTGATGTGCAATGCAATTGTGAAGGCATGATCCACCAATATGCTCCCCAATCAACATTCCTTGGACTTGGAGCCTTGGTAACTCTAGAAATTTCGATTAAAATTTAAATCAAAGTTAATAACTACTTATCCCTTGTCTGATTCCCTTTTTTTATCTCATAACCTACAATTTTTGACTTTTCAACTCAATCTACACCTCGCATTCTCCAAAAACTCAACTTTTTAAAAAAAATTAATGGGAATCAAATAAGTACTTATTTCATTAACTTTTATCAAAATTATTTATCTCTACAAATCAGGGAATAATGTAAAGGCATCTAATAATTAAGCGTGTACAAAGTACAGCTTGTCATGCTCATCTAATAATGGATAGTACTATACTTGCAAATATATTAAAAAGCATCTGATATTTATTGTATGCTAAACATGCAAAATCGATGAAAAGAATCGAGAACTCACCAACGGTGGAAGATCGGAAAGTAGTCCAGCCAGCGCCGACACTCCGGTTTCCCTTTATAAGTGTCCTTCCAATTCCATCTCCTACAAACACGATCATGCTCTTTCTCCTTTCTACTTCAATGTACTCATAATACGCGCCACCCTTTATGTGAATAACAAACCTCGTATTGCTATTATTCGGCGCTGCACTTAACGCTTCATTTATGGTCGTAAAATTCCCACTTCCATCTTTCGCCACCACCAAGTTGAACTGCGTTTGATTCACCGGCGCCTGTAAAAGTGCTCGATCCTTCTTTTTCAGCCAAACCGGGAACCCATTTTTCGTCGACCCGTATTCGTCAAACACTTGATTATTTCTCGAACTTTTCTTCTTCTTCTTTTTGATTTTCTTGAGCATGGCGAGGGAATTACTCACATGCTTAGAGATTTTCCTCAGCCGGCCTTGAATGAACCGGCGAGTATTGTTTTTACTGTACGCAAACCCATCAAGGCAAGTGTACTGATTCGTCATTGCAGCACTGAGAAGTGTCTGTAAATTCGAGTAATTGTTTTCTGAAGAAGTGTTTTTCGCTAGATCGGAGAGTGTGGTTCTCAGCTCAGCCACCGTGTAGGAAAAAAGCTCCAGACAGTCGTCGAGAGCTCTCCGGTCAATGGGGTCCAGTTTCTTGAGTCTCCGGCGCAGGCCGGTGGTGTTGGCGGCGCAGGCGCGGACCTCCGCTGTGGTGACATTGACGAGGGCGGAGATAACTTCCGGGACAGATTTTTTACGAAGATCTGGGAACGTAGAGAGTGTAGAGACACATAATTCTGGGTACAATGTCCCTTGGCAATGTGTATTTGCTTCTTGAATGTGCTTGTGAATGTGTATTGATGTTGAAGTAATGGATGAATTTCTTTGAGTGATTATGTGGGAATTTAGAGTGAAGATTGTGAACAAAACAATCGAAAAACAAGACAAGAAAATTAGGAAAAGTTTGGATTTTGTTCTGGAAAAGTTGTCCATTTTGGAGTGTCGAAACCTGTGAGGGCTAAGGGTTTGATTGTTAGGATATTTAAAGAGAGTAATGAAATGGGGTGAGGTGCGATTGGAGCCTGGAGGATAGGGTGGGAGTGAATTTTGATCTTAGATCTTGGAAAAAAATAAAAATAAAAAACTAATTTTGGATTTTAATACTGTTGGAGGAATTTTGTGAATAGTAATGCCAAAATAAGTATAATGATGGTTTGTAAATCCGTGCAGAAAATTGGATAGAGTAACGGCAAAGAAAACACAAACAAGAAGAAGAAGGAAAGTAAGGACAAAGTCGAGACAAGAGTTGGACTATTTGTCCTTAAGTCGAATTTGCCCCGTAACGGTGCCTACGGATTCCGACAATCGACTCCCTAGATACAACGGTTACACTTGTATTTGTAGCACTCCAAAACACAAGTACAACGAACCAAATTTAGGTTTATGTACTCCAAGGATGAAATGAAGGAAAATCAAAACAAATGAAATGATTTTGATTTTGGAGAGAAGAGAGAATGAGAGATGTTTTGCATATCAAATTGTGAGAAATAGGACACCCAAATGGTCATATTTATAGACCATGAGAGGGTGTAGACCAAATGGTTGAGACCAAATCATGCACCATTTCTAAACAATGCACCTTTATGAAAAGTGTCTATTCACCAGACAACCGCGCAGCCGCACGATTTTACTCAAAAAACCGGAATTGAATTTGACGTGTGATCGCACGATTAAATATTTTGACCTCATTTTCGTCCTTTTTTGTAATTTCTCATTCATCCGATATTGGTTTTCGAAATGTCAAATATTATACTCTTCAATACATGCAGAGAAATCAAAATTCTCTTTCGGGGCGTTGCCCCCGAGCCCCCAAGGGGGCGCTGCCCCCTCGACCCCCGCGACATGACCGAACAGGTCGATCCCCGTTTGTGCACCCCGAATTGACGAAGTGGCAAGCAATTTTGCCTAAACGGATTGAGTCGAGCTTTTGAGTATTTGACCGAAGCCGACACCAAGTCACTTTGATCGATTTTCAATTCTCGATTTATTAACCAATATCCAACAAATACAAGAATGGGACTGAACGTGCAATTTTATATGATTTATTAAGCATCCGTTTGGTAAAATTTGTTTACAAACGTTCAATATAATGTAGGAGTAGTGTTGGTAACGTTCGAGTACTTATAAGTTTGTCAATTTTTTATATGGTATATAAATTTGATAGAGGTTTCTATAGGTTTATGAATTAATTTTCCATGTCAAATTGAGTATTTATAGTGTATTATTTCGAAGGTTCAGATTTATGTAATTGTGAGATTGCTCAGTCAATTAATCACGATGCGTAATAACTTGTCAACATCAATTCACAATACTGAAAAAATTAGGTTAACAACAACTCTAGCCTAGCCCATCGATTAAATGATAACTAGATTAGAGTAGTACAATCATTTCATAATTTCTGAAAATTATGTTAACAATTATCCATGCCATTATCATCAAATAAAGAATTGGAAATAAATAAGATTAGTACAATCAATTTAAAATTATTGCAAATTATGCTAGCAAGTAGCAACCAATAACACTATCATTAATTAAAGCATGAAAAGTATATTTGAGTCTAGTCTCTCCTTGTTTATTTTCTTTTATTTTTAATAAATTGTGTTTCTAAACATGAACATGTCGTCCAACGTTATAATCTTGAAGTTGGTGAAGACCCGTTACAAAGGTTGTGTTTGGCAAACATGTTTTTTCCTACACAATTTCTTAAATCACTTTTTAAACACACACATTTTCTCTCTTCATTTTTCAATCACATATTTTACCTAGAAAATATAAAAAAACATGTTTTAAAAAAAAAAAAAAAAAAAATTAACAAACAGAGGCTAAGATTTAAAAGATAAAACTGTAAATAAACAAAAAATATATTTTGCAATAAATGCAATTAAGAAACCAATAAGAGATGGATTAAAAAATCATTAGGAGTTGTCGGGCTAGTACATTGATCTAATGAGAATATCTGAGTTCGAAGCCTGTGATTTCATATTAAAAAAATAGTGAATCAATTTTTTAAAAAATTATCTTCAGTTCACCTTATTACACTTTTATTCACAAAGTATATTGACTTCTCGTCTTTTAAGTTTTCATCACGAATCATCCATCATAACGTTTCACATTGTCGAGAAACATCGTTGTCGCGAGCTTAGCGATTCGTCTCTTGTGTCAATCACTGCACTGCCTTAAACATTTTCAAGTTTCAATCTCTTGCAATGACATATTTTAAGTCAACCTTCTGTAATCAAGAATTTTATAACCCTTTTTTTTTTTTGGTCAACGATCATCTCCGATCTTAAACTGGTGTTTTTATGTATTAACGTGTGATTGTCACGTGTTCGTATGAGTGGACTTTGCCGGAGAAATTGGGGACCCTAAGGCAGTAAACTATAGATTATATTTAGGTAACATTCATTTTTTATTTGTGTTGTTGGTGTAGGTGTAGGTGCACCGACAAAGGCCTTAAAAATAGGCCTATTGCCCTTTACAGTTCAAAACGATATCCAAATCTGTGGCCCATGAAGTCTTGGTCACGGGCTTCAAATTTGGAGGCATCCTTGCAAGTGAAAATTACACCTACACAATATTTTCAATTTATCAATTTAAAAAAAAAAAAGTTTGCACCTTATTTATTCAAAAATCAGGTTATCTTTTAAATATTAAAATAATAATATTTTCCTACAATTAATCAAAACCCTCATTCACTTTATAGATTTCTCCTAACCTTTCCTCTCTACTGTATCGAATTCTCTCCCAAGACCTGTCGCCGATCACCGGCCAACCAACGTCTTGGAAATCAGCATCTATTGTAGCTACATTTTCTCTCCACCTTCTCCGTCAATATTATTCAGAACCGTCAAAGATGCGCTCGATCTCTTTTCAGTGAATATGAGCGCCGCTCTTAAACCTCTGCATTGACAATGCCACTTTTCAACGGTTGTGAGCGCTGCGCTTCACAGTGCCACAACTCCTCTCTTCAGCGGAATTATGCCATCTCTCAGCCGCAACTGTGTTTCCGTCTAGATTTTGGGTTTTTTTTTTTTGGTTGGTTGGTTGTGATGGTGAGGTGGTGCAAGTGGTTTTGGTGGTTGAAATGGTGGTTCGATGGAGGTGGTTTTGTCGGTGATGGTCAGAGATGGTTGTGTTTGGAAAAATGAAAGTACCGACTTTTTTGGCGATGGTTGTGGTGTGGTGGTTATGTGATGATGGTGGTGAGCTCACTGTGGTGGTGTTGGCTGCTGTCATAGTGAGTGATTATGTGATGGTGGTGGTGAGCTCACAGTGGTGGTGACAATGAGTGGTTATGTAACGGTAGTGGTGGCACTTGGCAGTAAGTGGTTATGTGACGATAGCGATGGTAATTGTTGGGGTGGTGGTGAGCTCATGATCGTGGTGACTGTTGGTGGTGGCAGTGAAGTGGGATGTAGTGATGGTAGTTGGGAGGCCACCAGTGGTGGTAGTGTTGGCAGCGATTGTAGGTGGTAGTGGCGATGGGGATAAGGTGGGAATGGAAATTCACAAATTCATAATTTGTGACTAGGAAATAATACTTGATTACGATGAGATTTTGAAATTATGACTCACAATTTTTTCAATTGTGATTAATTTGAAATTTGTGATCGTTAAATGAGTTGTAACCTATAAATTTTTTGAATTGTGACTGAAAATAAGTTGTGATCTAATAATTTTGCAAATTGTGACCTCTATAATTTTTTATTTGACTGAGAAATAATTAATTGCAATTCATTTAATAATTCTTGACCTATAAAATTTACGATTTTGATTGTGATCAATAAATTCGTAATTTGTGAGTAGTAAATAATATGGAACCTAAAAATATTTGGGATTGCGTCTACATTTATAATTTTGACTTTACAAATTTTTAAGTTGTAACCAATTAAATTGAAATATGTGATCCTAAAATAAGTTGTAACCTATAAAATACGAGACTTGTGGCCTTAGAACGTTGGGAATTGTGATCGATAAATAAGTCGTGATCAAATAATTTGTGACCAAAAAATAAGTTGTGACCTATAAAATTTGTGATCTGTGACCTAGAAATAAATTGTGACATCTATAATTCATGATTTGGACGAGAAATAAATCATGACTAATTAATTTTAGTAACTTTTACCTATAAATTTTATGATTTGTGTGAGTGTGACCATAAATTATATATAACTGCGACCTTGACCTATTTAATTACTCATTTATTTATTTATATTTTAGCAAAAACCTGATTTTTGAAACAAGGCACCTCAGTTTGTTTGATTTGAAATTATTTATATTCTAGCAAAAACCTTATTTTTAAAACAAAGCACCCTAATTTCTTTGATTTGAAATCCTAACATTCAAAAACTTTGTATATGTATTTATCCGCCTTGCAAACATATAGCCCACTCCATAATGTTCCATGAGGTTTTCTGCATGTGACGTTTGCACAAATACTCAACTTTTGTTATCATAATTGAAATTTACGTCATTTAAAAAAAAACCTGAAAAATACTTTAATTTTTTTTTTTAATTAAGAATACGTTTTTCATCATAAGTATCATATTATGATACTACTTTCAAATTTTTAGTATCATAATCTAAAACTTTATCAAGTCTTTTTGATACTTTGGGCTGAAATAGTATTGTTTTAGTTTTTTATCATAAACTATATTTTTCAGGTTTTTATAGTTGCGCCGTATTTTTCATTTTTTTTTATTACAGTATGGATCGTAATGATCCCCTACACCTTGCTTGGTAACTCTAAAGAATCTAATTAAAGCTGAGTCAAAATCAAAAAATAATTTTAATCATATTTCATATGTTTCACAATTTTTCAAAAACACATTCTATTAATTTTATCAAAATCTCCTAAAAATTTCATTTTAATCTCCACCAAACAAATGCTTATTGTCTTGAGGAAATGTAGGCCTGGATAAAACTGATATTCCAGGTGAGTTCATTGATGACCCCATTTTGTGATCCAAGGGAAAACTTTAAACTAGAATTAGGTTGAACTTGAATGATCTTTTTTGAAATTGTGATGTTGAAATTAATTATCAATTAAAATAGCGAGGAGCCGGTGGACTTACTCTAGTAAGAATCAAACATTAATTTCAATCACGCGTTCCATAAATTAATACTCATTATTTTTCACAAATTTCTTAGGATTCATTACTTTTGAGATCGTGCACAAAATGTAGTACATTGAACCACCAGCGAAGGCTCAATAGGAGCTCAATGGACCTTAACCCATGATTAAAGTCTAGGATATCACCTTGGGCCAATTGCCAAGGTGGAATAGCACGCGAATTTCTTTGGTCGAACTAGTTTATGTCTAGTCGATGTGTTTTATGCTTAGCCAAGGTACTTTACGATGAAATCCCAGATAAGTGACGGGACAAGGGATGAAGTCAAAGATGTGACCCCGCCTTTACCAAAAAGTGACAGACGTCCATCCCCTACCAAACGTAGTAATGATTACTGTCAAAAAACAAGATTTTCCTCTCCAACAGCAAGGATAAATACACGTGTAAAGTCCACCACGTGTCGTCATCCAAGACTATAAATTCTTCTATAAATAGGACGTTATTCCCACCTTATAAGGGGTTAGTATTTTCACTCTCTTGACAAAAGATTTAACTCTCACTCCCTTTTCTCTCTTTTACATTCTTATATGCTTCTCGCACCCAAATTATATTTGCTTGAAATGGGCATTGACTTTAGCATTGAGTGCAAATGGGAGTCACCTCGACCACCTTTGCAAACTAATCGTTTATCATAGTGCGCAGGAGATTCACGTGTCAAAGATGGAGGAGCTGAGACGTGTTGGTCCAAGATCCAGCCGGATTTTGTGGTCAACAACTACAATTCTTATTTACGTCTTGAAAGACTTCGTATGGGTACTCAAAATTAAGTATACACTCGTTTCCCTTCAAACATCGTTTGCAATAATGAACATTGTTATTACGAAGAAGGAAATTTTAAGGTGTCCACTTGAAATCTCCACATGCCCAAGTGTTTTCCCCCTATTATGATTGTCAGGTGGTCCTACCACAACTATTCTCCACTAATCTCCACTTGTCATATGACAAGTGGGTAGAAGTTAAGACGCGTTACTTAAGACACCTTAACTTTTCATTTTATTAGGATTATTATTGAATAGAGCATTATCCATGCATTAAGTTCAAATACAATATTTCAATAATTATAATTTTTTTATTAACACATTTGAAGGCTCTCATATATCTTTCTATGCCTTGAGCAAATTCAAGGCAGCTGACAATGTGATTTTCAAAGAGTCACCGAGGGTCAATACATTGTCTGGCAGTTCAACGTGAACTTCTGAATCGCTCTTTTCGACAATTCTATTTTTAAGCAACGTACTGCAAGTATCAACGTCTCCAGTTGCGGCCTCAACGAATTTGATTGCATCGCGGTATACGCCAGAAAAAACCGCGTTAATCGCATCTTCAATGAGATCTCCGACAGGATTTAATTGATCAATGCAATCAGTGAGACTGGATTGGACCATTGGAGACTGATCTGGTTTTGTAGTCAATAACGAGATGGACTCAGTGAAATTCGTCGACTGGTGTTCAGCGTATCGAAGGGCAAAGAATATAAGTCCGTTTGCATCGGCCTTTAGGTTTTTGGGCGCAGATTCTAGAATTGAAATGCATTCATTGACGCCTTGGCATGCCTTCTGGATCAGAGCAGAGCCGAACAGAGATGAGGATGATGGAGGAAGGGCGCCGTCATTAGCCGAAATTACTTTGGAATGAAGGCTGAGGCAGAAGAGGAGAGCCAACGGAATGAAGATCTTAGACATGATGGCTGCTTATTTTTCTCCTCCTTTCCTCTCCTGATTAATTTATTATTTTGCGCATGGGGGTTCTATAGGGGATTTGAGGTGAATTTTTGTATTTTCCGTGTTGATTGAATGGCTTCAAATAAATTGCTAATTATTTTTCCCCATTAACGGGACTGCCGTACAATTTTAGACAAGTAAGCTTTGCCACAATAAAATAAAAACCAAAAAAAAAACATCTACGAGTTAAAGAGAGTATTTAAATTTTAAAGTTTTTTAAAGAGTAAGCATGTTTTCAACTATTGACATTCGCCTTGTCACTTACGGCAGCCTGTTTTATACGGAAATTAAAAATAAATTGATTTTTTCACCATAACGGAGATTTCATATAATCCACTTCAAATTTCTTGCATTTTTAAACATCAGGGACGATTATAACATTAACATTACTCATATATAAAGGCACTCAGAAATTTTTAAATTAAATTAGCAAAAATATCAAGAAAATGCAGGAATTGTGTTTTAATTCGAAGGAAAACAGCAAAAAAGGGGAGAAGATAAGTCAATAATATCACCACTTATGAAGCAGAGTCAAGTTATTCTACCCAACTTACATACAGAAAAGATGTATAGAGGCAGAGAATCACTGCAGAAGTCTAAATGCTCGAACATTTTATATCCTTGAAATATTTAAATGCATACAAAAGCCAAGATAACAGTTGCATCCAAGAAAAAATGACGAGAGAGAACACAAGAAAAGAACCGGGGCATTACACAGGAGGGCAAAATCTTTCATAGAAAATATGGAGGGAAAAAAAAAATGCCATAAACCTGGTAATAACTAATGGTGTTAATTTAGACCTTAAAACCTCGGCTGTTTCTTCTACCTCTAGCGCGCTCAAATTTCCTACCCTTGGCTCGCACATATGGCTTGGTGTGGCTGTGGGGAACGCCAGGAGCTGGACCAAAGTGCTTCACTGCTTCACGAGACTTCACAGGTCCTCTAAGAAGTACCTGCATCAAAACGGCTCGGTTAGGAGTTAGCAATTTGTACCAGTCTTCTAAAATGAAGCAACCGATTTGACTACTAGCATTGCTGTCTGAAAATATTATTTGTGAAATAACATCATCCAGAGAAATGATATACTGAGGTTGTCCAGAGGTAATTGAAATTAAAATTATCAAAAGAAAATGTCAGAAGACATAAATTACCAGAAAATCAAACGTCAAATGCATAACAAAACGATGACTAGAGATATCACACATTAAATCAAAATCCTAAACCAACTTATCCCTAGAAAGGGGAAAAAAATCACAACTCATGGGATGGACTACAAAGAAGCACAGAAAACAAAAAACAGAAACAATTCCCATGCGTTTTGGTGTTTCATAATAACACAAGTTCTATGTTCACAAACAAAAAAGATAAAATTTACCAGCAGAATCATACCTGTCTGTGGGCATGACCAAAATAGTTAAAACATTGAGCAAAAAGTACCCTTTAACATAGAAATTTTCACGAGTAAGGCAATCCATACCAAGCCTAATTACTAGCATAAAGGAAACAATGAATCAAAGTTCTGAACAAAACAACCATTCCATATTTCATTGAAATCACGGACAAAAATATTCATGTTACTGGTTTGAGAATCTCATTTCCACCATTCTATACCACCACAACTATCAGACATGAGCAACAATAAAATCATTGACATAGAGAAATTTACAGAAAAAGACTTAAACAATCGCTACCGTGTTTTGCCCAAGAGGAGCTCTAAGAGCGAGCTGATCAAAAGTAAAGCATTCTCCACCAGCCTTCTCAATTCTTGCCCTTGCCCTCTCTGTGAATCTCAAAGCTGTTACCTTCATTGCGGGGACTTCATAAGCCCGAATATCATCAGTAACAGTCCCAACAAGCACCGCAATCTTGTCTTCCTACAAAGAAACCAATGACCATGTATTGAAAAGAACTTTAACTGATTGTTGCAAGCTATTCATGTGATTCAATTTTAACCTGACTGTTATAATATAAAAAGAAACACATATTTCAGATGAGAATTTATTAAAAGATATTTTGTCCAACATATTGCAAAATATAATCGGTACCCAGAAACAGGAAATATACATTGAGCAATTAGAACGCACTGAACATTTTCGATTATATATAGTCCAAACTGTATGATAAAATGCTCAAGTTACAGAAGCAGTTTTACGACTAGTTGCTTCAATAAGCAATTATACTCGTATACTTTGATTATTGGTGAATAGCTTACTTGTTTTGTTTCTAGTGGAATCTGTCTCTAGATATGTGTGCCAATCATTTTTCCATAGAATATTCCCCTTGCATTCATTTAAAGACATCAATGTTAAAATAATAAGCATACTGTTAAGCAAGCATTTTAGGCTTTGTTTGATTAGTCTACATTTTCCTAGAAAATGTCAAATCATGAAAAATATTTTCCACATTTTGTATTTGTTTGATTTTGATTGGAAATTTTGCCTTGAAAATATTTTCTTAGGTATAACCAATTAAAGCACACTTAGGATGTGTTTGATTCACATGGAAAAGGAAATTGTAAAATTTTCTCGCCAAATAGGTGAGAAAATATTTTCCAAGCAAATGGACTAAGTTGGGCTGACATTGTACCAAGCAAATATTTTTCAATCCAAATGTTCTAATCAAACACAAAAAGTTGGAAAATATTTTCCTTGATGTGACATTTACTAGAAAAATATAGCCAATCAAACATAGCATTATCTCGTGAAAATATTTTCTTACCTATTTGCTGAAAAAACATTTTTTCACCTTAGGTCAAAAAGTCTTTTGCATCACGTATGATCATTTTTTTTGTTGCTGTTAATTGGCTTATTTTTTCAAATATTAACATTATTATTATCAAGCACAAATAAGTGAAAAAAAAATTTGATTAAAATAGCTAAATTTTGATTTATGTGCCAGAGAAAATAATGTCAATCAAAAGAATTTCTCACTTTTTCATCTGAAAAATTAATGCAATCAAACAATTCCAATTGACATTTCCGAGAAAATAACAGATTAATTTCTAGAAAATATTTTTTTACCATCAATTTTCAATCTTTTCAATCAAACAAAGCATGATATTCAATTCATTTTTTTCTCAACTAATTGATTGTACACATTTTGCTTAAGAAACAAAAAAATAAATTTGCATAAGATCGAGAATTTAAAAATCGGAACTCATATGCGAAGTCATTGAAACACCAACAATTCAGTAACAGCATAAATTAAGATATATATAACAAAATATAATAGTACCTTTCCCTTCATGAAAGTGACGAGTCGGGAGAGAGAGAGAGGGGCCTTGTTAACCTTGCTCATGAACAGTCTCTTCAATATCACCGCACTGAACTTGCTTCCAGTTCTCCTCACGAGGAATCGATACAGCTGTCACGTAAACAATCACACTACAGCATATCATACGAACATTCAACAAATTCTCTGATGTGAGCACCCAAAAAACACACACACACACACAAACAAAATTATAAAAGATAAAGAAACCTTGACAAGAAGTTTGAGGTAAATATCATTGGATTTAGGAGCGGTGCGCTTGGTCTTCTTGCTCTTACCTCCGGCGACCAAATCAATACCCTAAATAAGAGGGGAAAAAACACAATCAAATTAAAATTTTGAACTTTTTACGGTGAGAAAGAATTACATTTGCTTAGAAGTGAAGAAGAGGCGTACCATGTCTGCTGTTGGTGGTGCTGCCGCTTCCCCCTCGCCTTCTGTGTGAATTTTAACAAATGAAGAGTAACTAGGGTTTTGTAGTGCCCTGTTAAACGAAAGGTGCTACGGTAGTGAGAATGAGCCCTAAAAACGAAGTCCGGCCCACGAAGAATTTAATTGAGAAGGTTACAGGCAAACATCAAGTCATTAATTATAAAATTTTGCCCATTTATTTATTTTATTTTTTTTAATGGATTTTAGCCCTTGTTTGATCTTGGAGTTTTTACTCCAAATTCATTATCAAACATTTATTTTTATAGGACTTATCACTTTCACATTTTTCAAACTCTTTTCAACTACACATTCTCTCAAAAAACTAATTTTTTTTCCCCAATTTCTCCTAAATTAAATGGACTCTTAGTTTAAATAAAATATTATAAATTTTAGTAATCATTAAATTAAACTATCTCTAAATCCTAATTTTGATTTCAAGATTATCCCTCACTCTTCCATTTCTCCTTCAAGCCTCCATCAACACTCTTTCTTTCACGCCTCCACGTCACCCCCACTGTCGCGCAGCTGAGGTGGTCATTGTCGCACAGCAAGCTACGCTTCTCTCCTCGCACCCACCGCTGCACGGTGCATAGCAGTGGCTATAGTGGTTTGGATTGGAGTCATAAAAGTTCAAAAAATGACTACCTCGATGGCGATGCTCAACCATAGCTGGTAGGCGTTCCTCCCTCGCAGCAACACCTTATTGTGGTGGATTCGTATTGGTGGTGGTAGTGGTAGATCTGTGATGGTGGTGTTGTGATGGTGAATCTATGGTGGTTGTGCAGTGCATGCAGGTGCGATGAGTGGAGTGTAGGCAGTCGCGGTGGTTGGAGGTGGTTGCTCTGGTTGAATCTAACTCCTACATTTTTCTTGAAGTATCGGTTCCTATCTTCTTCTAAAATCTAAATGATTCTAAATTTTGAATTTATTATTATTATTATTTTGTTCAATTGTTTTATTTTTATTTTTTTCGGGGTGAAGGAGTAGGTGGTGGAGGTAGCTGTGATAGTCAAGGGGAACCGTAGTGGTGGTGTGATGCTGAAATGGTGGCGTTTGACATGTGATGTTGGCAATTGTCTCAAGTCACATGTTGACGATTGTCTCAAGTCACACATGTTGGCGATTTTCTTAGGTCACACGTTCACGATTTTACCTGGACTCATGTCACATTTATACATAAGTCATAGGTCACATGTCCACATGTATGGGTTCTCAGGTCACGTGTTCAGGCTCTCAGGTCACATGTTCAAATTCTAAATTTTAAAAGTCCCAATTGTCAGATCTATTCGACAATTGTTGTAGTGGTGGTGACTGTGGGTGTTCGTCGGAAATGATGGTGAGTATGGTGGTGGTGGCAATGATGCACCGGAGGTAATGGTGGTAGTGCATCGGAAAGCATGGTGATGATGGTTACGGTGATGGTGAGTTGCAGATTGAGATTGTGTTGGTGGTGGTGGTGGTGGTGCTGGTGGTGATAAGGCGCCAGTCACATTTGGATGCTCCAGAGGTTTGGAAAAGTGACAAGGTTGCTGCAAAAAAGCCCCTGTTTGGTTGAAGAAAATTTTTCAACTTCCTCCTCGAATTCATTTTCAACCACACATTTCTATAAAACTCACCACTTTACACACTTTTAACAACTTTTTTACCACATGCAAATATCTCCAATTTCTCCTAAATCAAACAGACTCTAAGCTAGACAACTGCTCTTTTATGGAGAATGATCCTTTCTTCATAAGAAGTGTTCGAATGTGTAACTCACATTTAAATTTCAATGCACCGACAACTTTCAATTAAAAGAAAAAAAAAATGGATTTGGTGAACAGTGAACACAATTTAATGGAGTTGCTTAGTGAACCAACTTGTTAATAGGAGTAAATTGATCATTGTATTTACACTTGGTTTAACTATGGATATAGATAGTATATACAAGTCTAGCTCCTAGAGCATAGCTCAATAGTGAAAGGTGGGGGTGGAAAAATCCAGTCTCGCTCCCAGCTACCGAGTGAGGGTTCGATTCCTGAAAATGGAATGCACCCTATAATTTACATCATTCACCAAAGTTCAGAGCAAGCGAAGGCCGGTGGGGACCTGAGGTTGCGGTTCAACCTTTTTAGTATATACAAGTCTAATTTAATCCATCATTAATGGAGTTAGATTAATGAAATCAACATGCTCGTATGATTCTAAGGAGCATGTTGACTATTTTATATGCGCGTGTATTCAGGGGCGGAGCCAGCGTTTGGCGAGGTAGCGATGCCGCGCTACCTCGTCGCCGACGGACCACCGACTGTCCAGTTTTAAATAACTTTTTTTTTTGTTGTCATCTACACCCAATTACCCATGCCCAAACCCAAAATACCCCAAGACCCAACCATTTTGAGCACAAAACAATGAACCAGAGGCCAGAATCTCATACCCCAGTTTCTTACCTTCGGCTACTTCGACGAAAACAGACGAAGGAAAGGGATCCACCGACGCTGCACTCACCCTGCTCCCATCGCACGACATCTACAGATCTACTCCACTCTCTTTCCAGTAGGCAGCGCCGCAGCAATGTCACTATCGACGCTTGCAGGCTGTAGTGCCTTAGTTCAAAATCAACTTCCAGGCTTCTATTCTAGTCCAGCTCGGTAGGCCAGGCAGCAGCTAGGTTAGTAATGGTTGTTGACTAATTCTTGCCTTTTGGTTTGTAATTTGTTATATTTCACAATTTGTAAGTTTTAATCGATGGTATTGAATTTTGATTTCTCAATTTTTGTTAGATTATCAATTTGAAGAAGTCAACAGTTCCCTATCATTGCCCAAATTTTGATCAATTCTTAGTTTATCATTTAAATTTTCAGGTAATGAGGCTAAATCTTAATTAATTATAATTGAATTGTTATTTGAAAATTATGCATAAATGTTACGTTTAAATTTTTGCAATGCGGTCACTTGTGAGTCTCATATTCCCCTTTCGTAAATTGTGAATTGAGATTTGGTGAGTATTTTATTAGATTTATGAATTGTGATTATTGATTTATAGGTTGTGAATTGAGATTTGATTAATATTTGATTAGAGTTGTGAATTGTGATTATTGATTTAGAGTTTATAAATTGAGATTTGGCGAATAATTGGAATTATAGTTTTAAAGATTTTGCAATGACGTCACTTGTGAATCCCATATTCCCCCTTTGTGTGAATTTTGAAATTTGAATTGTTAAGATTTGGTGAATATTTGATTTTTTGAATTGGGATTATTGAAATTTGATGAATATTTAATTTGGTATGTGAATTGTGATTATTGACTTTACAGATTATAGAACTTTTTTTCAACCTAAACGAAAGTTTCATGTTTGGGTCCAAAATTTTATTAATTTAATCATGTCGAATATTGTAAACGTTACACAAATCGGGATGAAATTCACCGCCCTTTGAGTGTTTAGAAGTCTAATACCTAACAAAATAAAGTTTCAATGACATTAGACATCGGTCAAATTTGTCGGTCAACGGTCAACTCCCGCTAGAGCTGAATTTTCGCGCTAGATCCGCCACTGCGGGTATTGACTATAGACTTTGATTTAGTTCTCATATTCAAGTTTGGAATATTTTGGTTGTGATTGAGAGTAGAAACTTAAAGATGAAAGAGTTGATTTACGTGCAACATATCACTAGGGCCAAGTCTTGAACCCAATCAAATTTTACATGTCTAGTTGTAATTGCCAACCCAACCTATTACGTATGGCTTAAAAAGAAATATGTGACGTTGTATTGAATTTCATTCATTTTTTGAAATTTAGCATAGATTTAACAAATTTATAAATGATTCAAAAATGCGTGGATAATATATAATAATAAGAATAGTTATGAATGTGTAATTAAAATCAATATTTAACTGAATTTTTAAATTATGGACCATTTAAGAGCTGGATTTTGTGTTTAAATTAAAGTTTTTGTGATTTTTAAAGTAAAGCGTGCTTAGAAAATGGTTTAGAAAAATATGAAGGAAAAACATATTTATAATCAAGTTTAACAAACCGGGCTTATTTATTTATAAATTTCGAACAGGAAGAGGCTTAAGTATAAAGATTGCGATCGTACAAGCATCCTTCTAAATAATATTACTATCTCTATCAAGTATCAAGCAACAACTTTTACGTGTGGATCTCTTCAACTATGAAATGGGCTGTCATCTTTATATTAGTTTATTACTTTACTCCAAATGTTCTAAATGGCACTCCACCCCGTGAGCCAGAAAAAGACATCTACCTCGCTTTGTATTGTAATCCATGCACTTGGTACCTAATATGCCTACTAGTCAATCCAATAATTGACAAACAACAGATTTTTTTTATTTTTATTTTATTATATTGAATTACATCAATGCATGATGTCCAGTAATTTTCGCTGTTCAATTGATCAATGGCTGTCTAATAGAATATAATTTTGCATGATTAATTTCTTCTTCACCGTTCAAAGCTTGTAATTATCCATTGAAATTGAATTCCGCATGAACAAGAAAATCTAAAAAAAAAAAACAAAAATGTGCCAAATTCCTCAGATTCATTAATATACTGCATAAAATGACGAACTGGTGAACAAAATGTCAATAACTCAGCTATTGCATTATTAGATAATGAGAATTTTCAAGGCAACACATGCCTCAACATGAACACTCTGTTCCTAAAATTAAGAACAGAAGTTACAGAGCTACAGCGATCATTGTGTATAATATATAATATAGTCTACTGAGGATCATAGTCTAAGGGAAGAAACTGAGACCAAAGCTGGATCCGAATTCAGTTTTCTCGGTTTAGTTTTGCCTGGTTTTGTTCTTCCATTGAATCTCCCTCAACTCGACGGCGTCAATCTCTTTGGAATGATTTTCCGGCCGATAATATCCGGTGACTGGATCCGGCACCCACGAGGTTTTGGTCGATTCTTTCTCCCCTCTCTTCAACATCACGTTCGAAGCCCCTGCATTAACATTGCTGGAAACACCACTCTGTGATGTCGTCGCTGCATATCCCCTTCTGTACAAACAATTCATAAATCACAACCGATCAAAATTCTACTCCAATCTATAAATAAAATTTCAAAATTCACATGAACTCGAATATCCTACCTGGTGACGACAGCTGAGATTCTGTTAGCAACGAAAGAAGATAAAATCTTAGCGTTGGAGAATGATCGAGCCATTGATTTTAAACTTTCCTTAACGAGAAACTAGAAATTTATTTGCGTGATTTCTTCTGAAAGATTACTTAGGGTTGTGATTTTTTGAATTAAACTTTGAGGGGAGGAGAAGTTCATATTTATAGGCAAAAATAAGGAACGCGTGAGGGTGTAGAGGGAGGGAAAAAGAAAGATTAAAAATTTGTATGTTTAATTGGAGCCAAGTCAATGCCGTTACTTTTCTAATGCTCATTGACACCCGATCAATGCCACTTGGCATGTTGTTCAACTTGCCACTTAAAGTATGTTTGGCTATGCCAAACTCGGGACAGATGTATGATAAGCTCATCTCTATTTTTTAAAATTCATTTTTAATGTATTTCGTGAAACTCACAATTTTTTATTAATTTTTAACTGCATATTTCATTATTCTTACAAAATACTTATAATAAAAAAAAATTTAATAAGTATATATAGATAACCACTTGATCCTAAAACACGTGACTTGTTGTGTTTGTTCTAATTATATAATTATTTAAATTTAAAATTCAAATTTGTTTATAAAAACCATAGCGCTTTTGAATCATATTATTCATTTGTTTATGCTACTACCTAAATTGATTATCCAAAGACCATTAATTTTAATTATTCTAGAAAATAAAAAACTAAATGGACAATAAACCCCCACCCACCCCTATTTCCATCCCTGCAGAATTGAACGCGATTATTTATTTATATTTTTGTATCGAGATTTATATATATATATATATATATATATATATATATATATTACCATATTCGAGTCGAAGAAGCAAATCAAGTTCACTCATAATTTCCAAATTGTTAACCATTCATGCATGATTGAAAGTTTCTTGTGGAAACATCTTTTTCCCAACCAAACACGTTCTTAGATTGCCAAGTTGAATCTTATAATATTGTCGGTCAACTTAATGCGTGTGGCCGTCGAGATTGAGTTAACGACTTGACCTCTTAATGAATCAACTGGCACACGTGAAGAAGAAGAACTTTAATTTCAACAAGTTGGGAGAATTAGATGATGAATTGCATTATTATTGAGTGGGACGTTTGGTAAAATTATTTAGCCTTCGTTTGGTAACTTGTTTGTTAACAGCACATTTTCTCAAATTAATTTTAATAATACATTTCCTCAAATCATTTTTCAACCACATATTTTACTTTGAAAATATCGCATTATTTATTTATAAACAAAATCATTTTACCAAACTAAGACTTATATAAAACTCATCTTTTCAAATCACTTTATAACTATACACATTTACTCAAATCATTTTTCAATAACATATTTTATCTTAATATTACATTATTTTGTTTATAAACAATTTTTTTTTGCCCTTAAATACAGAGTTTGAATGTCTGTTGCCATTGGATGCACCAATGGAGTCCTTAATGTGTCATCAAATGAACTGAATCAGTTTGGCGGCTGAGATTCCCCCCACCCCCCACCCGGGGAATTTCTAGAAAGTGTTTGGGTCCTTTATCCGACAAGTTCAGTCAATTTCATTGTACCCTATTTTCGCCCTTGTTTGAGCCGTAAATAATAGTTTTTTGAAAAATGTGTAATTAAAAATAGAGAAACATTTTGATTTTAGTATAATTTATTTTATTTTATTGATAGATTGTATTTTTGAAAATAAGTTTTCAAAAATTGAGTTGTTTAATGGAGCTCAAACAGGGACTTCTTTTTTTGTTGTGCTCATTCGTCACCTTTAAGAGTTTCCTCTCTCTCTCTCTCTTCGTCACCTTTAAGAGTTTCTTCTCTCTCTTTAGAAAAGAATCACCATTCACCCGTGTTTCAATTTTGTTTTCTTTATTGCATTTCATTGAACACATTTAAAATTAGATATTATTGTCTTGGTTGGTGAAGATTAAAATCAAATTTTTAGAAAATTTTGATAAAAGCATATGTAATGTGTGATTGAAAAGTTATGAATCCTATGAAATAAGTTGTTAAAATTGATTGTTAACTTTAACTTTAGATTAAAATCAAATTTTAAACAAAACCAATAAGATGGTATATTAATGTATATTAATAAAATATAGCTATAGACATGAGTGGGATAAAAATAAAAACATACGAAAAAGTTTTCAAATTTGGATAATCCCTTATTTTCAATTCGAAAGGAAGTACTAACTTATCTACTATTATTCATTACATAATGTAAACCATTTTTATACACTTCACACAACCATTAAGATGGTGGTTGGACAGGAATCAATAAAAACTAGTTTATGTTTCTAGATTATTTTTGGGCATGGTTTTTTATTTTAAAAAGGAACAAGTACAATGAATCCAGCAACCCAATCTCAATTGATAACCTCGTATTTTGAGTGTCGACCGTTGTTCGAACGCCTCAACCACTCGTTTACTGAAGGATGTGAAGCGCTCAAAGTATATGGGAAGTACATGATTCTCACAAGTGTGTGAACTTACTAGAACCAACCAACAAATATTTGATAAATGGTTTATAAATAGCACAATTTCTTAAATTACTTTTAAATAATACACATTTTTTCTTCAATCTTTAATCACATTTTATCTCAAAATCATAAATAAATCAATTTATAAATCACTACAGTATTTCCAAACGGAGGCTAACAATCACATAAAATCTTAGGTGGCGTTTTGTTTGTATTTTATTTTGTATTTTTATTTTCGAAAATATTTAGGCTGCGTTCTCTTTAGCGTTTTCCAGCCGTTTTCCGTTTTCCATTTCCGAAAACGCGGAAAACGCGTTCTCTTGAGCCGTTTTCAGAAAACGTTTTCAAAATTTGTAAAGGAAATGGAAAACGTGAAAATCACGTTTTCCGCGTTTTCCAAAATTTTTGCCTTGTAAGTGGAAAACGCGCATTTTCCGCGTTTTCCACTTAAAAAAAAAATAAATAAATAAAATAATCAAAAAAAATTGAAATTTGTCAAAATTTATCATTTTTAATTACATTATTGGTCCCTGATTTTCAAAACTTGTCATTTTAATCCTCAAATTTTGAAATTTCTTTCGAAAATATCCTAATTTATTTGCAACTTAGGTCCCTCAACTTCATATTTTGTTGTACATTAGTTCACAAATTTTACTTTTCTTTTAATTTAGTCCTTTTCGTATTTGCTTTATAGGTCATTGTCTTCAAACATGTATAACTTTTGATGTACAACTCCAAATTGCACTCTGTTTTTTGCGTAGAACTCCAAATTCAACCATCTTTCTGATGATGTATCATGTGCTTAATTATTAAACCTTTATTTTTTACTTTTGTATTGTAGACACTTATTTTGTAAGGCATAATTAATTAACGTAAATTGATTTTTGCAAATTTTATTGAAACTTAAATTTTAAACGTTATGAGTGCTTACTAGAAGGATGTATCTATATAAAGTATTAAATAGAACGATTACTTTAGAAGAGAAAATTACTACTCAAATGTGGAAAGATTACTTTAGAAGGGCAACATGAATTTTTGAACTTTTTTTGTATAACCAAATTGTGTGATTGGGGTTATTTCATTTATTTTTGCTGTGTAACTCAAAATATGATATCTTTATTTCATTTATATTCACAAATAATATGAAATAATTTTCTTCAAAATTTTAAACAGAACGCGTTTTCCAGCTTTTCATTTTCGAAAACAGTTTTCAGAAATAACAAACCAAACGCGTTTTCAGCAATTTCGAAAAAAGTCACAGAAAATGGAAAACAGAAAACATTTTCGAAAATGAAAACAGGAAACTGAAACACAAAGAGAACGCAGCCAGTGTTTCCTATTTTTATTTTTGTTTTCAAATTTGCTGAAAATGCGTTTGGTTTGTCGTTTCTGAATACTGTCTTTGAAAATGAAAAGCTGGAAAATACGTTCTATTTGAAATTTTGCAGAATACTACTTAAACTATTTTTAATTAATTTGCTTACAGAATACTATTAACTCAAACTCAAATTTTCTTTCACAATACACTGAAAACATGGTTACATGCAACACACTAATGTGGTTATTAAGAGTCTATATTAACACAGCTTGGTCAGGTTGATTTGAGGAAGATCTAATTCTATTAAAATTCAGAAAATGCACGTTCTGTCAAAATCACCAGAGTCCACTTATCAAGGCATATTTCAAATATAACAAGAATTCTCACTTAATTTTTTTTGTAATGTTGATATTGAATTCAATAAAACTTTATTTAAACTTAGTTTCAAGTTAGAATAATTCTCCAAAAAAAAAAAATCTTTATTTATACTTAGTTCGAAGTTAGGATAATTCTCCTTTAAAAAAAAAAAAAAATCTCAATACGCGTTTTTCGTGTTTTGACCATTTTTTTGTAGAAATACACACAAAACGTCCAAAACGAGGTTTTGGACGTTTTGCGTTTTGTGTACAAATTTTTTTTCTGTTTTCCAAAATACATTTTCGAAAATGGTAAAGGGAACGCGTTTTTAACGTTTTCAAAAATAAAAACAGAAAACGACATCAAAATAGCAAAAAGAACAGAACCTTAGGGTGCGTTTGATAGCGATGGTGGAATTTTGGTAGAAAGAAAATGAATTCCAGAGAATTGAATACTAGGGAATTGAATTCCTGGGAATTAGAAGTTTAATGTGTTTGATTGGTTTAATTTTTTAGGTGAAAAAAGTAGGGAATTTTCCAACTTTTGTTGTTTAATTGGCATTATTTTTCCATGGAAAATAAAGTAAAATTGATCTATTTTAATAAAAAAAATATTTATTTTTAATTTTTTCACACATTTGTATTTGATAATAATAATGTTAATTTTTAGAAAAAAAAAATAAATCAATTAACAATAACAAAAATGATCAAACGTAACGAAAATGGTATAAAATTTTCTATGAAAAATAAAACCTCCTCCCCCTTGGAAAATGAATTCATTCAAAACAAGGAAAATACCGAATTTCGAGGCAAGTGAAAAAATGAATTCCATGGAAAATTTAGACAACCAAATAGCGCAAAGTTGAAAATTGACATGAAAAATCATATTTTACATGAAAAATTATGCGAATCAAACGCACCCTTAATTTCTGTTTGGCAACTGAATTTTTCTTATATACAATGAATTTTGAATTTTTTGAGATAAAAAAATGTGTAACTTAAAAGTGATTTCAAAAAATGTACACGATAACTAATGATTTGATGAAATGAGGGAAAATTTTCATGTACTCCTGGAGTACCGTACTAATGGGTTTAGGACACCCATACATAGAGACCGCATTATTTGGTTAGTTGTAACTCTTTATATACAAGTGTCATGTGTTCATTGATCTGTACCGAGTTACGATACTTCAAAAGTACTAGAAATTTACCCAGAAAGGAGATGTTTATAAACAAGTTTTCCAAACATACTTAAATTTGATGTTCATAAACTTTTTTATAAACAAGTTTACCAAATATAGACTTAAATTCCCAATCAATGTGAATAATTCATTATAAAACATTACGATTTTTAAATAAACTAGCGAGTGCGTTGCACGTGACTTTATAATGATATTATGAAATATATTTGAATATCTTGAATTGAATTGAATCGAATCTCTCTTCATACACATCAACTATTTTTAATATTTTTTTTCTAACTGTATAAATTAAAAGCACATATTTATATACTAATTATCTATAAGATTAATATCGAGTTAATATTTTCGTCAAGACAATAGCTGAAAAAAAAGATCAAACTACTTGCTAATAATAAATTGAAATCAATTGACTTAATTTCATTAAATTGAATATGAGTGATGATGTAGAGTGAAATAAGATTATTTTGCAATGAACAAGAATTTTAAATAATAATAATTTGTTTAAAGCTCATACTTACATTAAGGTGAAGCAAGATATATATCAACTACATAACTTTTAACATATTTACTTTTTCAAAACTATTGTCAACTATACAATGTTTTTAACGTATTGCTTCCTCAAATACTTGTTGCGTGCAATTTTTATAAATAATTGAAGTCGGGACTTGAATCCAAAAAAATAAAATAACTCTGAAAAAGTATTGAACTACTTAAAAAGCATGCATGTCAACTCTCTTAGCTATTAAAAGTTAAAACAGTAAGTTATATACACTAATAAAAAAAAATATAATGAGTCCCAATGTCTCTTAAAAATCATTAATCATAAATATGTATATTGTGAGATTTTAAATTAAAATATAGACGAATTTGGAAGAAAATAATAATAAATAACAAAAATAATATCACATTTATACACTGACATATTAGTATAATGTTTAGTGGTCAATATTTATTAGTATTTTCTTTATAAAATAGGACCATTACGTGCTTAAATAAATGTAAAATTTATTTTGTAATTATAAATGCTATAATGAAAATAAAATTAATTGAAGGATAAATAAGAAATTATAAATTACTTTCTAGAGTATTATGATCCAAAATATTTCTCATTTCAAGTCATTTTAATAGTAGTATATGAATCAATGAAATTTGAAAAGACAACGACCATCATCAATTAGAAAATATTACAACGTATATAATAATTCAAATAAATTTATTTCAAATGATAAATAAGAAATTGTAAATTATTGTTAAGGATATTATCATCCAAAAAAATTTCTCCATTCAAAGTACTTTTAAAAGGTGTATATATATATTAGAATAAAAATAATTGAATGATAAATAAGAAATTATAAATTATTTTCGAGAGTATTATAATCCAAAATATTTTCCAATTTAAATTATTTTAGAAGTAGTATATAGATCAATGAAATTTGAAGAGACCATCATCAAATTAGAAAATATTACAATTAATTATAATTATAATATATAATAACTAAAATAAAACTAATTAAAATGACAAATAAGAAATTATAAATTATTATTAGACGTATTATCGTCCAAAAAAGTTTCTCTTTTAAGGACTTTTAGAAGTAATATATAATATATACATATAGATGTGTGTGTATATATATAGATTAAAATAAAATTAATTGAATAATAAATAAGAAATTATAAATTATTTTCAAAAGTATTATGATCTAAAATATTTCTTTATTTTATTAGTATAGATATAAATATAGATCAATGAAATTTTAATAGACAACGACCATCATCAAATTAGAAAATATAATAATTAATTATAATATATAATAATTAAAATAAATTAAATTAAATTGAAAGGACAAATAAGAAATTGAAAATTATCGTTGAGGGTATTATTGTTCAAAAAAGTTTCTCCCTTCTATTGGCTTTTAAAAGTAGTATATATATATATACACTAGTGCGGCCCGTGCAATGCACGGGATGCGATAAGAATTGTGTACAAAATAGTTTCGATATTTGAGATTAACTCATGCCACAAATATTGATATTTTCAATTTGCAAAAATGAAAGATAACAAATTCAACTAAACGAGATTCCAAAGCTTAATGAAAAGCACAATGACATTACAACAGATAACAATGGGTTAATTAAATTGTTAGTAGGTAAAAATAAATCTCTAAAACGTGAAATACACTATTAATGAACCATTTTAAAATGCTATAATTTTTGTTATATTTTAGTAATTCAAAATTAATGTAGTAAATTATTTTACAAAAGCTTCACATCGATATTAAGATATTACTATTACAACTTTATTTGAGCCCTCAAATTTAACGAAAAGAATGCAAAAAGAAAAAAAATGTTAATGAACCATTTTAAATAGTTATAATTGGGCTATTAATAATAAATGAGTTGTATGAAAAAATGCCCAAATGTTGTTGAGAGAAGCCAAATAGACCTTTAAAGACAACCAAGAATGAACAGTAAAAAGTATATATATATAATTAACTGAATCATAAATAAGAAATTATAAATTATTTTCGAAAGTATTATGATCCAAAATATTTTTTCATTCAAGTTATTTTAGAAATAATATAGATCAATGAAATTTGAAGAGACATCGACCTTCATCAAATTAGAAAATATTACAATTAATTATAATATATAATAATTAAAATAAAATTAATTGAAATGACAAATAAGAAATTATTAATTATTGTTGAAGGTATTATCGTCCAAAAAAGTTTCTCCGTTCAAAGGGCTTCAAAGGACTTTTAGAAGTAGTATACAGATAATCATAAAATGAAAGAAGCAAAGTGCACCTTGCATCTGAATAATTTTGTGCTACAAACCGTTATAGAAGGCACGGACCTAAAACGCATGACTTTATGCACATCTGGTAAAAAATACTTGAAAGCATAATAAACAAGATTTTAACTTTTTTCTATTACATTTTCCAGTCTATGTTAACATGCAAACTAAGGTCTCACGAGCTTGGGAAATTATGCATACATATTACATACTAGAGAAAGATATAATCCGAGCAAAATACACTAAGCCATGTTTTGTACATTGGAGATGACGAGATTTTAAATTTTTTATGTAGTAATGTCCGGTGCTCTCCAATCCATGTCATCAAAATCGAGAAATTTATACATCTGAGTAAGGCAGCGAGAAAATACGTACCAAATGGACTATTCCACAAAAGAAGAAACCATGCTATTGTTAGTGTCCCTTGAATTTGAAATCGACTTGGACAACATACCGCATTCTAATTTGATCCACATTATATACTACGTACTCGTTGTACAACAAACTACCCTGCAAGAGACGATCAAATGCAATTGACAAAGTAGCAAAAATCATAAGAGAAGCAAAGTTCACAAAAAAGTTGGGAAATAGCAAGCCCGGCTCAACAGGTTTCTACCACTCATAATCATACTCAAAACAAGAGTTTGATACCTGATTCGATTCATAGGGAAAAGTTTTGAATTTATGTGTAAAATATTTTATGATGTGAATTTGTTGTTGAAAATGAGTATGAGAAAGAAGATGTATGAAAAAATTGGAGACAAACCCTTTGCATGGTAACCTTGTGTGGTTTATAAACTGATTTATTTATGATTTTAAGGTAAAAGTAGTGGTGAAAAATTGAAAAGAAAAAATGTGTGGTTAAAAAGTGATTTGAAAAATTGTGTAGTTTATAAACTAATTTATAAACCAATTTACTTTGTTTACCAAACACTTGCTTAATGTATATAATAGAAACTGCTTAACAACTGCAAATTTTAGATTTCTAAGTGAAAATTAAATGAGGTACCTTGGGCCCTGGTTGCTTTTTTGGCCCTCCTAGTGGAACGACTAAACCATCTTCAAGCATTGCAGCCTTCGAAAAATCAGGAGCCGTTGCACCAACTCCTTTAGTGCTGAAAATTAAATGTGAGACGATAAATATTTCTTTTCCATACAAGTTTGATATTGTAGAATGCAAAAGAAGAACAACTATTTCTATAGTGATGGAGCAAGACAAAGCATCTTTAATATAAGTTGGGTACTTGAGCTTTTATGAGGGGCGCCATAAAAATTGCCCACCCACCACTTGGCGGGTGGGCATTGGATGTCAAGCGGGGCCCGAGGTGGGCCCCGCCTGAAACCCGCAATAGGGGATGAAACATGACCCTAATGGTGCCCACTGGGAGCATTATATAATTTAAGTTGGGTACATAGAGCATGATTTGGTACGCTTAAATTTCTTTTTTTTTTTAATTACTTTCAAGTTAAAAAAAAAGACTCCTTTTCAAAGTAATTTTCTCTTACCATCAAAAGGAGTTAGCCCCTGTTTGAGACCCCATTATAATGAGATTTTTGGGAAACATATATTTTGAAATAAAGATTTTTAAGAACATGTAAGATTAAAAAATAGGAAAAGATTTTCGTTTACACATAACATTATTTTAATGTAAAATGTGTGGTTTAAAATAAAAGAGAAAAATATGTTAAAATTATAATGGGTCTCAAATAGGGGTTTGTTTATTTCCAACTCTTACCATTATTTACTTTATATTTACTTGTTTACTTACAAGTGACATTTTAGGATTAACCAAACATGTTCTTAATTAGATTTTCGGAGAAAATATATTTTGAAATAGTGATTTTTTGAAGAATTTGTGGTTGAAAATTAGAAGGGAGAAATATGTACTGGAAAATGAATGGTTGAAAGTAAGAGAGGGAAATATGTATTAAATTATAATGGGGCTCAATCTATCTAGGGCTTAGCCCCAGTTTGGTAAAAGTTTGTTTTTAAATTTTGTTTATAAAAAGTCACATTGGCAATATTCTCATTGGACCATTTTTTTCCTAAAAGTCAACAATTCCGTCTTGTCAAAGATTATCGTTCATTATTTTTACTTTTCAAAAAAATGGACCGGTGAGACGTTGTCCGTCGTCGTTTATGAACAAAAAACTTTTACCAAACAGAGGCTTGATGTTAAAATATACATAAATAACATACCTAAGCTTCCCCTCTGGCAAATTGTCCGCGTTATAATTTGCTGCTTGCAGTTCAGCCATGTCTCCCAAAGCAACCTACAAAGAGAATGAGGTTTAACACTAAGCATTTGTACCACACATTTTTCCAATAAAATAATTTTGCTCGTGGACCCAAAATTTTTCCATACTTTTAACCTCACATTTTTCAAAATAATCATTTTTCAAAACAAAATTATCTCTCCCGAACAAAAACTGAAGATCAATTTAGGGACAAATGCATTCCATCCTGTATATCCAATGTCAAAATGTGAGTTTGACCTGTGAAGAGAAAATTTGTACTTGGAAAGGGCAATGTCACATAAACTGAGCTTTTATGGTGCCCCTTGGGGGCACCATAAAAATTGCCCACCCGCCAAATGGCGGGTGGACATTGCACCTCCCAGTAGGGGGGACATGTGCCCTTGTGGGCACCATAAAATTTCTAGTCACATAAGTTGCAAATCCAAAAAGGAGAGAGTACATAAAGCACCTCACATAAAAGCAATACACCAGATGATGCAGTAGGACTTGAATAGCAATAATTAGCACTTTTCGAGAACATATCAGCAAAATAAACACCTTTCCCAAACATGTAGCCTGTTGCTGGCGCTTCTGGAGGAGCAATGCGCAAACCTGGCATTTTTTTCATAATACACAGCTAGTCACATAGCGAGTGAATAAACAAAAAAAATTGCATTTGAAGTAAAAACTTAACCTTGTGACAAAATTCCGGTCCAGTTTGTGAGCCGAGAACCATGCCACAGAAGCATTCTATTTTTGGTTTTTGAGAACTGCACATAAGAGATGAGGGGGGCTCGTGTTAGGAATAAAATAGCACTGATCCATTGTAAGAGAATAAAAATTTTATATTATACAGGGCAAGGTAGAACTACCACAAAGTCCAAATAACTGTGTTATTACTTAATCAGAAAAGTGTGCTCCTGAAATGAAGAAGAAATTGTTCAGAAGATCTTTAAAGTCTCGACGTGAGCAAGCACAAGACCAAACACTCGATGAACAAGGGAACTTCATGAAGAGAGGAATCTTTCTATCAGTTTTGTTCAGTCCTACCGTCATAAAGATTGAAAGAGGAATTGGCAGTTCCGTTTCATATTACCTACAATTTTTTTTCAATAGGTTCTGACCTAATCGATAACGAACCTAAATGGCCTTTCCAAGTCCAATTCGATTAATTTTTGTTCAGGCAATTCTTACTTGGTCCTATTGGCATGTATGTTTACCTTTTCAAATCGTTCAGCTTCGCCCTCTCTTGACACCTTAAATGCTTGAACAATATCAACAGTATAATTTGAATGTGTCTTGGCATGAGTATTTTTCATGTACTTCTCAATCTGAGAAATAGATAATATGTTTTTTAGGGGTCGAGAAAGGAGTGATGATGATAAGTATCACAGAGGAAAAAGAAAAGAAAGGTATAAAACATTCAAGACTTCCATGGTCACCCAACTGCTAGAAAAGAAAAAAGGAAGACATACCATATAAAATTCCCTCGAACCAACTTCAAGTGGCACCAATTCACAATGAAGCCGCTGATAATGAGAATACAAGGGATCCTACATGCCAGCAAAGGAGAATTTTGAAAATGTGGCTCGCAGAGATATAGATGGAAACACTTATTTTAAGCAAACATATGTTATCAAAAGGTCACAAGCCCAAAGCCAAATTAACTGATTAAAATGCATTTATTATACCTAGGGGTATGGAACGGAATAGGTATTCCAAGTTCTGTTCCAAAAAATTTCGGAATGATTATGTTGCTTCAAATTCCGTTTCAAAATTTTCGGAATACACAAACTTCATTCCAAACCAAAGAAATTTCGGAAATTTCCAATATTTAATATTTTATCAAGGTTCATAATAATTTTAAGTATATAAAAAAAATCGGGGAATTGAATGTCTAAAATTAAATGAGTTCAAAACTTCAACTAGTCAAAAACTATAATTAAAGTTACAAACAACCAAAGATAACAAAATAACAACATAACATCGATAAATAGATTTAAAATAAATTTTTTCATCATAATCCAATAAAATAAAAGTTAACAAAGATAACAATGCTACAATTCTTGCATTTTTTCATCCTAGAACTCAATGTAAATCTAACATTTATGTGTCAAAAATCTATTTTCTAGAAATAAACAGCGTCATGTTCCAAAGTCTGAACAGTGAATACGTAAAGCAAACTTTGTGATACTGCAATTGACAACACATTTTGTACTTTTTACAGAGTGTTCGGCTAACTCACCCGGCAATTATTTTTTAAATTTTTGGTGTTTTCTAGGTAGATCAAAGGTTGAAAATTGAAGAAAGAAAATGTGTGATTAAAAAGTAGTATGAGAAATTGTATTGTTTATAAATTTGTTTATAAATTGTAATCGTTGCGTAAAAGAACGGAGTGTTATTTAATCCGAACTTTTTATTATCTGATGTGTAAAATATTTTTCACCGTCAATTTACCTAACTTAAATCCTATGCTAAAATTAAAGTTCTACTCTCTCTCTCTCTCTCTCTCTCTCTCTCTCTCTCTCTCTCTCTCTAAGTAAAAGTGTTAACTATCAGTTATACGTCAAATCTCATATTAATAATATTTTAATATTATATATTGTTCAATAAATTATTTTTTTGATTTTATATTATTAATTAATTGTAATGTAAATGCAAAAAAATTCGAAATTTATTCGAAAAAATCAAAATTTTCGTATCGGAATATGTTCGAGATACTTCGAAATTTTTTGGATCGGAATTTCGGATTTTGGAATTTGGAAGTTTCAGTTTTCGGACCAATTGGAATCAGGTTTTTTGGGAAAACTTTGGAACTGAATTGGACGAAATCAGGTTTTCCAATCCGACTTGCAACCCACTTATACCTTTTTGGGATGTCAATGTTTTATGAAAAATAAAACAAATATAGCAGAAATGTACTAAGACCCTTTGGAAGGATCCAAGGAAGTTCAATCTGGAGCCAGAACTTCAAAAAATCCGGTGCTTTTGGATTACTGTTTTCAGTTTTGCAAATTCGCTGAAAATGTGTTCGGTTTGGTCTCAAAATACATTTTTGAAAAATGTTGTTAAACTTATAATATAAAACTCAAAATGCATTTTTGACGTTTTGAGTGCTTTCAATGAAAATTCTGAAAACACACAACATGAAAAACCAATGTTTAAAATAAAATTTTCATTTTCACCAAATAAAGTTCTAAAATATTAAATAAATTAATAAATTCTTCAAAAAAATCTATCTAATATTCTGAAATTCTGGAAAAGTAAAATTATAAAAATCTCTAAATATAAAATAAAATAGTTCAGATAATGTGGTTTAGACTAGTAAATTTTTGGAGAATATGTAGTTAAAAAGTAAGGATTTTTTTTTTAATTTATGTGCAGATTATTTTATTAGTAGAATGTGACTGAAAATGAGTTTTGAAAAAGATGAGATTCCGAACAATAGGTACCAAACAGGGGCTCAATCATGAGGAGACTTGGATAGAATCGTAGAACGTACCTCCATTTCAATATCATCAGCCAACAACTTTGTAGCAAGCTCAATTTCAGCAAGTGCTTCAACCTTAAAAATATTTTCAAGCATTAGAAACTATAATTAGTAAATTCAACTCGACAAAGCCTTCTGCCACACAATTATCAATAATTATAGTTAGTATATTTTAGAATTAAATGAAATTAAAAGGGTCGTGACATTTAAGGTAAATATGGGCAGCTTTTGATGATGGTGTATTCAATAATGTACCACATCAGTTATTGATAACCACCAGCCACGGCCTCCAAGTAATGAAGAATAAAAACCTTGTAGATAGTTCAATAGAAGAAACCGTACCCATCCAAGCATATATGCAAGTGACTGCAAGAAAAGATATAGCTAATGATTGGAAAATAAATTACCATTTCCAGTTTGCTTTTTAACTTTTGGGGAGTATCAATGATAAACTGACCTGTCATCATACACACCATAGAGCTAGTTACAAGTGCAAAAAAGCAATACAAAAGTTCCCCAAAATGAAAAGCAGAAAATCATTTATGCTCCGTTCAGCGGGTCAAAAATTGTTTATGAATTTTTTTTTAGCATTTTCGAGATAAAATATGTGGTTGAAAGTTGATAAGTGTTATATTAACGTTTATTTTATGCACTTATATCCTTGAATAAGCCATAATGTGATTCTATCTAAGTATTATTAATGCATTTTATGTTTTATATTGTATAGGATCATAAAAGAAGAAAAAAGGACCAAAATGCACTCAAAACTGAAGTTTGGGACTTAGGTGCAAATAAAGTTACGGCCGTAAGGTAGCACAGTCACGACCGTAAAAGATTTAAACGCATTAAGAGAAATCAACAGAATGTGAGTTACGGCCGTAAAGGAGAATTCACGGCCGTAACCTTCTAAAGGAAAAAAAATTTGCAGAAACACAGTTATGGCCGTAAAGGAGAAGTCACGGCCGTAACTTCAAATTTTGAGGAATATGCAGAAACTCATTTACGGCCGTAAAAGAAATGTCACGGCCGTAACTTTCCAGTCAAAAATTTCCATATTTTAATTCTTTCCATAATTTTGGGATTTCTTGAGCCCAAGCTAGGACACGAAATTGAGGAAATAAAAAGGGAATGTCATGACAAGAAAAGCGTGAAATAATTATTGAAAGAGGAGCGGCTCACTTGAAGGATTGGAAGAGAAATTAAGCGACTCGAGAGGGTGATTCAAGAGAGAAAAATTCCAGAATTCTTCATGACTATGCTCGACTAAGCGTCCATACCTAGTTCGAAGGGGAAGTTGTATTTCATATCAATTTGTTTATTGCTTTTCCAAACTAGTAACGTAGTTCTAAATTCTTTACTTTGATTTGTTGGATTCTTATGCGTTTTTAATTCAATCAATGCAATTCTTTACATGATTAAGGCCTTATCATTTAACTTGTTGTATTGAGATTTGTTATTTTGACTGATTGGATCCGTAATCGTCTTTTTATTCAAATCATAGTAGCAAGTGGAAATTTAATATTTCCATAGAGAATTCCAACTTAGGTTAATTGTCACGAGCTTGTATGATTGATAATCTAATTCACCCTAATTCTTCTTAACCACTATATAGTTGTTGTCTTAAATCTAAAGAGCTTGTTTTAGGTTATTCAATGGCTAATGTTTGATTAGAGAGCTTATTCTAATTAAATGCAACTAAGGGAGAATAGGAATAGTTAGAGCTTATTAACTATTTACGGGTGATAAATCAAAGAAAAAATTGAACTCGCGTTACTTGGAAAGTGATAACATTGTGATAGAATACAACTGAACCTGAGAACTAGGACTCGTCAACATTTGATATTTATTCCAACCATTTTAATTGTTTTATTTTATTAGTTAAATCATTTACGAACAACTCAAAACAAAACCCCCTTTACGATTCTAATTGACATGACACTAAGTTTCCGTTCCTTGTAGGATCGACCCCTTGCTTCCATTGCTACATTCTTAGTAATAGTGAATAAGGAATTTATTTATTATTTTGGTGCATCGCGACACGCATCAAAAGTGGTTTCGAAAAATGTGTGGTTAAAAATTGGTATTAAAAATTGTCTTGTTTATAAACACATTTATAACAACTTTACAATGGTGGCTTAGCCTATCCGTTATTAGAGAAAAAGTCAGCAGCCACAGAGCTTTAGAAGGGGTAACTGATGAGTAGGAACAAAATATGCCTCCCAGGCAATGCAAGAAGGAACAGAACTTACCCAGTTTTTTAAAACCAAAATCATGAGGAATTACAGTGTAAAATTCCCTGCAATTGAAACAGTAATAACATATTAGAATGTAATGACCCATGAAATCTATCAACTATGTAAAGAAAAATAGACTTTCAAGGAATATTTTTATTTTTATTGAAATTGGCTTTCTTAATTCTAAATTATTTTGAATGATATAGTTAAAGATAATCTCTTGCATATTCTGTTTGAATGACTAGATAAACAAAATATCTCTTAACCAGATGAGGATTAAATGGCATATGTTGAATCAATTTGTATGCACGTGAACTGAGATTGTTTGAATGTTGATTGAACTGAGGATGCTAAAAATGAAAATCACTATTTAATTGTACATTTTATGTCCTGTAGAAATTAAAATTTGATATTGTAGGTCTAGACTTGGATACTAAAAGTCTGAAAAAATAATGACATATAGGCAAAAGAATTTCAGTTATAAACTAGAAGTGTACAACATGCCACCTTAATGTAAGAATTAGAAACAGACCGATTGAATGCTTACCCACTTAATTGCTCAAGCATTTTCCTATCTGACTTACTGATCACGTCAGCAATCCTTTTCAAGACATCATAACCCTACACGAGTGCAAGTTAAAGCAACGGGAATTATGAGGTTTGAACAGTTGAAAAGAGAGCAAAGGCATCTTATGGAGTAAGTTTAAATGAGATGTGATCAGAGAGAAAAGTACATTCGGCATCATAAAATTGAATACTATTCACAAATCATGCTCAGTTGACATGAAACGTCTGTTGGGGTCTACTAAGCCTTTGTTTGGTACCCTTTAAATTTTAATATATTTTTCTCTCTTACTTTTAATCACACATTCTCCAATAAAATAATATTATATTTTTCACTCCCTTATTTTAAACCACATTATAATGGGGCTCAAACAAGGGTTAAATGAAAAATTCCTACAAAATCTGACCAAACAATAAACGAAATAATGTCATAATGCGGCCAATTAAGCCTTTGTTTGGTAAAACGTTTATAAACAGTTGTTTATAAATAGCAACGTGTCAACATTTCGTTAGTCCATTTTCTAGAAAAGTCAAAAATAGTAGGCGAAAATCTTTGATCAGCCGAAATTGTTGACTTTTCAACAATATTATTGATAAAAGTTTTACACATCTGCCATGAACTTTTGATCATTTATGACATCAAAAAGCTACGAAGCCAAAACGGGGAAATAATATCTAGCCCTTGTTTGAGACCCATTTATTTCAAAATAATGTGGTTTGTAATAATAAATTTTGGAAAATGTGTGATTAAAAAATAGGAAATCATTTTGGGTTTCTGTGTAAATTATTTTAATGGTAAAATATGTCGTTGAAAATGAGTTTTTAAAAAAATGAGAATTGAAATAATGGATACCAAACAGGGACCTATACTTTGTTTGAACCCATTTTTTAAAACTTAACCTTTGTTCGGAAAGTTGGTTTTTTGGATTATAAACCAATTTATAATCTACACAATTTCTCAAATCACTTTTTAATCACACACATTTTCTTTCTACTTTTTAACCACACATTTTACCTAGAAAACGCAATAAGCCAAATTGTAATAACTTCTAATTATCTGAACATAGGCTTATTTTCCCCCAAACTCATTTTCAAAAACACGTTCTCCAAATTAAATAATTTTGCATGTAAACACAAATATTTTTCCTACTTTCATCCAAACATTCTCAAAATGGGCTCAAGCAGGGACCTACTAGCCAAAGTTAAAAATGGGTGGACACTCACTTGTGATATGGGATAGCCCATGTTTGAGACCCATTAACACGTGATACATATACATTGGCTATCGAGCATGATATGTTGCCCAATAGCAGGCAACTTATCATTTCCGTGCAGTAAAATGCAAACAAAACAACAGGAGTAGCTTAAAACCTGTCTTACCTTCGAAATTGTTGATTTGCTTAGTTTTCCCAATGGCAGTTTTTCAGCATTGTATCCTATTTTGACAGAGGACAAAACTTAGAAGGTCACTGAAAAAATTGACACTGAGCACAGAATAGTAATTTTATATTCTAGAAGGTTAAATGACCAACTACTGACTTTAAAGAGCATAAACTTGGTAACTAATTAGAGTGACCTCAGTTTAGATTCAACGGATCGGACAAAAAAGATGGAGTTTCAAACGTAGTAGGAATAAAACAAGCTTGGAAAGAGGGTTGAAGACACAAATTTGTTATAAATTTATTCTAATAGTTGTTTTATTGATCTCAGAGCCCTGTTTGGTACCCATTATTTCAAACCTCATTTTTTTCATACACATTCTACCAGTAAAATAATCTACACATAAACCCAAAAAAAATCCTTATTTTTTAACCACACATTCTCCAAAATTTACTATTATAAACCACATTATTTTGAAATAATGGGTCTCGAACGGGGACAGAATATATTAAGTCCCTGTTTGGCACCAATTAAAATTTAGATTTTAATCTAAGTCAAAGTCAACGATCAATTCCAACCACATATTTCATGGGACCTACAACTTTGTAACCACATATCTTGTCAACTTTTATCAAAATCTACTAAAAATCTAATTTTAATCCCCACCAAATAGGGGCTGAATTGCAAATATAGATGTTCGTTGACAAAATGCTGAGAACGTCTAAGAAGACATGATGTTTATTAGACAAGATAAAAACCAAAATATTATGTACAAACCTATTTCCATCATTTGTTGCTTCATCATGCTGACATTGCAAATAAGAGAGATGAACTTTGAAATGCTGGCCTCCAGCTTTGATTCTAGCTGTTCAACTTTCATTGTAGGTTTGAGGTCTTCTTGAACCTGAGAATCATTGTCAAGGACTTGGGCAAAAGAATAGAAGAACTCTAAGCCTCTGTTTGGTAACTATAAAAAATCTGATTAAAATCTAAATCAAAGTCAACAATTAATTTTAGCCACACATTTCATCAATTTTTATCAAAATCTACTAAAAATTTGATTTTAATTAGGTGCTAAATAACTAAGACATTGTTTGATGCTCATTTTAAAGAGAGTGGTTTTTTGAATATTGGTTTTTTTGGAGAATGTGTGGCTGAAAAGTATTGGGTTGACATGCACAATATTTTATTGTGTGAATGTGTGGTTGGAAATAAATATGAAAAAAAGAGGTCCGATTTAAAGAGAATCAAACAAAGGCTAAGTGAGTGTTGCATCAATCAGAAAATTGAAAGAAAAGATCTAAACTGTGCATATAAACATTTTTTCCACTTAAAACAGAACATATGGCTTTAAAACAACTCACAGCTGGTTCTTTTTCACTGTAGTCCATTTCCAACCATGTATAACTCCTGGGGTGAGTGACAAACTCTTTTCGATTGGACCAGTTGTTCTTTGTCTTGTCATAGAATTTCTGCTCGAATTCAGAAATTGAAGCTTGTTGTGAGATATAAGGCCCATTCAACTTATCTTGACCCTTTACACCAACTCTTCCCCATCTGTAGTAAACCATGTATTTCCCACCATCATCGGATTCTGCAACCGGAATTTAAATATAAGAGTACAAGCAGATGACTTAACGCGAAATGGTATAGATTTACTTCAGTGAATAATATTAGAAAGAATCAGAATTTGTGGATAACTTTTTTCTTTTTATTGGTACAGGCTATAAAGAATTGGAAATGAAGCAAAACCTAGAATTTGAATCACGAAGAATTTGTTATTGTTTGCCCCAACATTTGTTTGGTTCAACATGGCATCATAGATTTCATCACCCTGGATTACAAGTTACAAAAAAGAAGAAAACGTTAACAAAAAGACAGAAACTTAGGCTCAAAATATTGAAAGCACAATAGGCACTTCATAGCTAAATAGAATTATATACGCATTCTTTTTCATCATTTGCACAAGAGTCTTACTACTTGCAGCACGTGGAATTGAGCCTTAACATGCTCTGGCAGCCATTTATCCAATACAGCAGAACCTTTCTTCATGGCTGTAACCATTTTCTCCTTGCTGCTTTCTTCTTTGGCTGCTGTAATTTTACCTCCATAATAATGTCATAAATACATGACATGCTATAAGCCTAGTTGCTACAAAATTGATAGAATCTAAAACATTTGAAACCGCAGACAGATGCTGACTAGAAATTGCTGAATAGTCGATATGTTTACATACACAACAGCAATTTAGAAAAACCAGGACTTAATATCACTAATCACTTCAAAAACACTTATATTACAAAAAAAACGTAATAACCAGGTGAGCACACTATATAACAAGTTCCAGTACCTTTATCGTTGCCAGAATTCTCATCAACATCCATGCAGAGCCTTTCCAAAATTTCTTTCTTGGTGCCAGCGGTTGAAACCCCTCGAAAAGCAGCTTGTTCACGAAGCTCCTTCACGTTCATGGTTCGAAACACATCGACGGCTTTAATTTTCATTGGTACATTGCAATTTGAATCCTTAATGTCTGAATCCCTCTGCCTCTTCCGATTGACATCAGAATTATTGTCTAAATCTGCTGATTTCTTATTTTCCTCTCGAATTGCCGCTTCTAATCTCCGAACCTGTTGAAAAGACACAATTTAAATGAATACACACAAGTCCTCTATAACGAGGTCCCAACACACATAAACCCAAAAAAGATTATCCATTTTTTCAACACACATTCTCCTAAAATTTACTACTTATTTCAAATAAACTTTTTTTAAACAAAACATCAAACAGGGGCTTACTAAAAAAATTGCAACTCTATCTAAGGGATTAAGATGAGTTAGTTAATGAAATCATGTATGATAAGGATTAAAATGATTTATTTAATGAAAAACATGTGTGATATATATCAAAAACTAGTGAAATTTTGAATTTATTGGTTACCTCTATTTGGTAAGTCGTTTTATAAACAACATTTTTTCTCAATCAACTCTTTAACCACCGAAAATTCTATGGAACCAGTTGATGAGATGGCTGTTTAATCAACCCAATTAGAGTTTTTAAAATCAAAATTGGAGTCCACAAATTATGTCTAATTGGTAGCTGACTAGGCAGTCATCTCATCGCCTCGCCTGGTTCCATCGAATTTTCGCTTTTACCGCACATTTTCCAAAACCAATTTTCAAACACATATTTTAACTCAAAAATATTATTTTCTTGTCTATTAACAAATTTTGTTTACCAAAAATGTTGAAAAATGTTACCCTCTATCCGTAACGTAATTTTTCAAGCCATTTTTTAATCATGTATATATTTCTATCACCACTTTTTAAAAGCACAGAGGGTCAGCCATGAGATTTTGAGTGTCCTGCAATAATTTGAAATGATAGACTTATAAAAAAATTGTGCCCTATATTCAATTTTTTCATTAAATGTCACTAAATGAAAAAAAAAAAAAAAAAATTGATGTCCTATAACGTTGAGTTACGTGCCTCGAGATCGCCTTTGCTTTGATCACACATTTACCTCAAAAATATCAAAAAACCAATTTATGAATTGCTACGACGTTAAAACTTAAAAGTGAAATGGACGAACCAGAGTAGACTTGGTTCCGGTGGTGCTGAGATTGCGTTGGGCGAGCTGAGCGCGGAGTTCATCGACTGTGAGAGTGCTAATGGCCATTGTTACTCAACAGATACACGCACAGAACGAGGGAAATTTTTGGAGGGCTTATGGTGGTGGAGGGGGTTTTGAAAGAGGGAATAATTACGGAAGCTTACAGGAGAAGAGACTTGTAATGTACACAGTACCCAGCACGACTCGTTGTCTCGTTGTATACTCAGCCATGTTTTGAAAATTTGAGCATCAAAAAATTTGAAAGGTTTTAATTTTTGTAATTTTTTTATATTTTTGAGTTTTGATTTTTACGATTTTTTTTGAATTTTTGATAATGTGAAAAGTTTTTATTTTTTTTAATTTTTACAAATGTATGATTTTAAAAAGTTTGAAAAGTCAAAGATTGTGAATTTGATTAAGAATCGATAGTTGAGATTGAGTTTAAAAATTTGACGTCAGATTTTTTTGAAAAATTTTTTAATTTTAAACTGATTTATAAATCAGTCTATTTAATTTACCAAACGAATGCTAAGATATAATAGGAATTCATTTTTTGTTAGCATCTATTTGTTAAGCTATTAGTAAGCGGTTGTTGTAAAAGTAGTGGATGGAATAGTGGCGAGAATAGTTGACCAACCAATGTTGTTGTCTTTTCGAGAAAAAGATCAATAAGATATTGTCATGTAATTGTCTATACACAAAATTTATAAATATCTTTCTTTACCAAAAAGAGGCTATTAGGCTAAGCCTATGGTCTTTAACGGAATCATTACAATTTATAAATAATCAAATTTTTAAATACTTTTTAACTACACACTTTCACTCTCCATTTTTTAACTACACATTTTACCCAAAAAAATCAATTTACAAACGTGAACAGTGTTACGAAACAGAGCATAAGTCTGTTTGGTAAAAGTTTTTGTTTATACAAAAAGTGACGTTTTCGAGATAAAATATGTACTATCTTGGTATCAAAATCTCATATTTTCAAATTTTAATTTCAATCACACATTCTATCAATAAAATAATTTATACATAAATCAAAAAAGATTTTTCACTTTTTAACTACACATTCCCCAAAAATTTGTTATTACAAACTATTCTATTTAAAATAATGTTCTCAAACATGAGCGTAGTTTAAAAGTAATTTGAATCATTGTTTGGGGAAAAAATGTATAATTAAATATGAATTTTTAAAAAATAGAATATTCTGTTTGACAAACATTTTAAAGAGAAATTAGTGTTTTTTATAATTGTTTTAGAAAATGTACGGTTAAAACTTAAAATATAGGGAAAATATTAAAATTTATGAGCATAATATTTTATTGTATAAATGTATAATTGAAAATGAGTATGAGAAAAAAAAATGTTCTCTTTAAAAAAAATTTTATAAAAAAAATGAGAAAAAATGTATGATTGAAAATGAGTATTGAAATAATTGATTTTTAAAATAAAGGGACTGATTAAAATCATTTAAAAACTTAAAGAGCTGAAATGATTAGTTTTAAAACTATAAGGACTGATTTAGATAATTTTACAAACTTGGGGGACTAAAGTGAAAATTTCGAAAATCAAAATATTAAAAACAAAACCACATTCTCTTTCTCTGGTCGTAATGCAGAGAAGAGAGGGAGAGAAGGAGGTGCCACGGCGATTGGCCGGTGAAACGCCGTCGGCGTGTGGCAGCGAGCGGCGAGGTGTGCAATAGGTTAGGTTGTGTGGATTTGGTGCATTTTGCTGCGAGATTGGGTGTGAAACACGAGGCCAAACCGAGGCTTGAATCGCTATGTTTTTCGGCAATGTTAGCGGGGAACTGGGCGGCGGCAGAGGTAAGTGTTTGGGTTAAGTCTATTTCTGGATTTTTCTTGAGTTTTCCTTGGGTTTGGGTTGTGGATTTGGTTGATGTTGTGCAGTGGGTTTGGTGTGGGTGATGGTCCGATTGAGAGTGATGGAGGTGGCTATGGTGTTTTGAAGTTGAGTAGTGGTGGTCGGAGTTGGTGATAACTGTGGCTGGTTGTGGTTGAGCAATGGTGATGACTGGGTTGTAACATTGATTTGGAAGTGGTGGTGAATCTTGGGCTTCGGTTATGGCAGCGTTGGTGGTTGAAAACGGTGGTTGGGTTAGTTTGATAGAAATGGACAAGTTCAGTTGTGGTGATGATGATGATTCAAATGGTGAGGTGGTGGAGAGGTGATTACCTGGTTTGGTTCGTTGGGCTGGCTGTTGATGGTGGCGGTTGCCTGCATATGGTGGTGGAGCGTTTTGTGGAGGTTTGGTGACTGACCACAGCGGTGGTAATGGTGAAGAGGCAGTTGGCAAGGTTGTGAGAATGAAGCCAGTGTTGTGGTTGGTGTAGGGAGAGGAAATTCTTACAGTTGGGAATTGCTTGAAATCAGTGTTGGTTTGCGGAGAGGGGAAGTCTGATAATGTGGAGGTGTGAGTTGGAGGGGTTGGTGATGAATAATGGAGTGGGTTGTGGTGAAGTGAGAGCTAGGGTATGGAATTGGATGTGGTTGATGGAAGTTGGTGGAGGTATGGGTTGATGTAGGATATTATGGAAACATTGACAAGCAATACACGGAATTAAAGAAAAATAATACGCGTGATTCAACTGAGTCGGAAAAATTGAATTTGATAAAAAATGAGTTTGATACAATTTGGAATTTATAACAATTTTGAAAAGAATAATTTAAATAAATAAATAATATAATATAATTTTAGAAATTCGAAATTTATTTAAAATCGAATTGAACTCGATCTTTCTCGACTCGGCTAGACGATTACGTCGTGACTTTAAATTAAAAAATGGGTGAGATCGATTTCATAATTTTAAAATAATTATTTAACTCGGAAAAATTATTGGTCGCTACATAAATGCTCTTTGCAGGGGATGAAAAAAGAAAAACCTATCAAAACTCTTGTCATTTGATTTTGTTGATTCGACCTGGCTGTCAGATCAGCATCGAATTGGACGTGAATTTATGCTATTATGACTTTAGTTCGCATTTGATTTGTTACCCTTTTTATTTCATTTGTTAACCACAGTTTGTCTCAATATTGGTCAGGAAAGATAAGAGTTGTATACTTGGCCAAAATTTTAATAAATAGATTATTCGCTTATAAACTTTAAAAATCCAACTATCTTTATTTGTTGACAAAAAGAAATGTCAACAAATTGACGCTAGAAGGAGGGCCTGTATCCTTGTTGTTGGCAACCACATACTTCTTTCCCTGGTGTGATGAGTCACCAACAAGAATCAGGAAGTCATCACACGCATCATAGTAACGATTTACATGGGGATGTACGCGGATCTGGAATGTCTACCCTTCCATGACCCCCAATAGACGCAAACATGCAAGTGATCCTTGATCGGCTTGAACGGATGCAAAGGGATATGGAAGAAATGAGAAGAAATCAAAATCGAGGTCGCCGTCAGGAAGAAGGCGAGGTGCAATCGCAACTACAAATATCTAACGGACCCTCCCAGCATGAGGAACAACAAAACGAATACTCGGACTATACTAGGAGTGCAGTCGATGAAAGCACACCTCAACTACGAGGTCATAAATCGCACGATTGGAGGGGACAGATAGAGGGGAGTGAATACAATAAAGTGGGGACATATCCTGAAAAAAAGGTTGAAAGAAAAGGAGAGAGTAGAGCTGATGTGATCCCGGGAGGGGGTCACAACGAACACGCGGAATTAAACGAAACAAAGATAGGAAAGATCCAGATTCAGCCAAGAAACACAAGAACACAATAATTAAAATACTGGAAAAGATAAAAATTGACGATATCACCTGGACCCAACAATCACGACGCAATAAATTGACGATGCGGATTGAAGAACCAAGGTTTTCGAAACGCCACAAGGGATGCCAAACTCCTTGATAAGTTTCTGATTGGAACGCCACAGATATTCAAGAAAATATTTGATAAGTTCTATGAATTGTTCTTCAAGTACAAGAAAAAGGAATCCTCCTTTTCGAGAGAGAAAATTCTCACATTCATTCAATAATATCAAAGTTGTTGTTTCATAATGAAAAACAAAGCAATATAATGTAAAAACTGACCTAACTAGGGTTAGCCGCTAATTGGGTCCAAAACATAGAAGTAAGTAATTAAAAACGGAATTAAATTTAAAAAAACGCGAAATCTGGAAAATTAGATGTTACGGCCGTAACAATGTCACTTACGGCCGTAAGTGACTCTCTGTTAATGAGTTACGGCCGTAACAAGAACTCTCACGGCCGTAAGTATCACTTTGCTGAATTACTTCAATTTCATTAGAGAAGGAGTTACGGCCGTGAACTATAGTCTTACGGCCGTAAGTATAAAAATCCTGGAATTCTTGCTTTTGACCCGAGGGGCTGTTATGGCCGTGAACAACTGATTTTACGGCCGTGAATGTGCCTTTGGCCTCCAAACCTTGCCCATTTGATTCGGCTCGACCCCTTCGTATTCTCGGCTCGATTCCAACACGAAACTTGTGCCGTTTCCCGCGTAGATCACTGTCACATTTTCGATAGGTCGACTTCTCCTTTGGTCTCCTACTTCGGATCACATCATCCCCCCTTTCTTGGAAAAGATTCGACCTCGAATCTGTATATGGCCTCTCCTTTATGTATCTCTTGTTTTCGTTGGTTCGATGTTCATGTTTTGTGCTATCCATCTTCCTTTGGGACTGTTCTATCCGGCAATTAATTTTCCTTTTGGTCTTAGTTTTGTAAGTTGATTGTAGTACCTGCAAAATAGAATTAGCCAAACTAGGGAGGGAAGTGTTAGCAAATGCAAGTAAACTCATTTTTGTGGTGGACTCTCTTTTCTTTTTCTTTTCACTCTCAAGCTCACCTTTTTCTGAGGTCGTGACCTCAACTCTCTTATTTTCAATTTTCACACTCTCTCCTTTTTCTGAGGTCGTGGCGTCAACGCTCTTATTTTTCCCCTCAAACTCGCTCTTTATTTTCAATTGGTCCTCTTGGACCTCTTTAGGTGATAGCGGAGCAAGAGTGATCCTTTTTCCACCATTCACGAAAGAATATCGATTTTTGAACCCATCGTGCACCACTCTCCTATCATGTTGCCATGACCTTCCCAATAAAATATGCCAAACATGCATAGGGACCACATCACACACAACCTCATCTCTATAACCCCCGATGGTGAATTTAATATTAACCTGCTTGTTCACCTTAAGTTCTCCCGACTCGGTTAACCACTGTAATTTATAGGGGTTGGGGTGTTTCACCTTAGGCAATCCCAACTTCTCCACCAATAATGTACTAACCACATTAGTACAACTTCCTCCGTCAATTACCATCACACAAACCTTTTTCCCTACCAAACACCTAGTGTGGAAAAGATTATCCCGCTGTTCATCAATTTCAACCATCTTAGATCGAGAATTTAGGACACGTCTATTCACAAGGGACCCTTTCACCGCATAAGTTAACCCCTCTTCATCGCTACTACTAGCCCCAACATCCACTAACTTAGGCATTTCCTTAAATTCATCCTCAGAACTAATTTCACCATTATCACGCAAGAGCATTACTTTCTTATTTGGACACTGTGATGCTATATGGCCCAACTCCAAACACTTAAAGCACTTAATATTTCTATCCCTAGTAGGTTGAGAATCAGAAATATTTTTACCTTTAGTTGTAAGTTCCTCCTTCCCCTTCGGGACGTGCTCATCATTGTGATCCTTCCTCGGTTGTGATGTAGGATAAGTTCCTGATGATTGTTTAGATGTCCCCTTTCGCCTTAATTGCCTTTCCACCTTCATTGCCATGTGCACCATGTCTTCCAGTTCCACATAATGTTGTAACTCAACAATGTTTGCAATATCTCTATTCAGCCCACTCAAAAATCTAGCCATTGTAGTTTCCCGATCCTCCACCACGTTGGCCCTAATCATGGCTACCTCCATGTCTCTATGATATTCCTCTACACTCCTAGAACCTTGTGTGAGCCCGTGCAACCTTTGATAAATATCCCTATGATAGTGGCTTGGGACAAACCTCTTCCTCATTATGATTTTCATCTCACGCCATGTATCCACCGGCCCTTCACCATTCCTCCTTCGATCCTTCACCAACTGATCCCACCAATTAATGGCATAATCGGTGAACTCAACAACCGCTAACTTCACCTTCTTTCCTTCAAAATAATTGTGGCAATCAAACATTAACTCTACCTTCTTCTCCCAATCTAGGTAAGCCTCTGGATCACTCCTCCCATGAAAAGGTGGAATGGACATTTTTATTTTATCTAAATTATCATCTATCTCATCCCGATCACCACGATCTCTTCTATTATTCGCCATTTCATCCCTATCTCCTCTACCCATTCTCCTCCTTACACTAGCCACGGATGATTGGACACTACTTCCTTCACTCACAAACTCTTCATCATCAAACCCATATCCAACCCTTTGATTATGTCTCCCCCTATGATCTCTCCGATCTTCCCTCCTAGCTCTAGGACCCACATGAGTTTGTTCCCTACGCAACCTATTAATAGTTTCTTCCTGCCTATCCATCATAGTCATTAACTTCTCAAATTGCTCATGTAAAGTCTCCATCACACCTACAACATTATTATTCACCCTATTCATACCTTCCGGTCGTTTGTTGTGGCTCGTTGATGAAGCTGCTGGCTCCCTTCTGTAAATTCCCTGGTTGTCCCCAACTGATAAAGATGATGAATCCCGTCTGCTAGACATTATTAGTCTTTACAGAAATAAGTAGTATATACCTCGCAAAAATATATCGCTCGTGTATCACTCAAAATCCCCCTTCCAAGCACTTCAAAAACAGTCCAAGAACTCAAGTAAGGGTAGGACACGATAAGACACGAGTAAGAACATGAGAATTTGGAAATTGAGACAAATTCGGAATATTCGGGAAAATAATGAATTTTTTTCGTTTTTTTTTTAAAAACTACTAGACAATTTGACTACGAATATGGCAGAAAAAACGGAATTAGATTTGAATAAAAATTGACTAAGATAAACAAGTTTGAATTTTTTTGTGAAATTTTATATGAATCAAACAAAGAAAAAAAATTTACTGGCACGAAGAACAAGAAAATATCAAGAATACCAATAATTGAATCTAGATTCAAGCTCTGATACCAGATGATGTGATCCCGGGAGGGGGTCACAACGAACACGCGGAATTAAACGAAACAAAGATAGGAAAGATCCAGATTCAGCCAAGAAACACAAGAACACAATAATTAAAATACTGGAAAAGATAAAAATTGACGATAGGACCTGGACCCAACAATCACGACGCAATAAATTGACGATGCGGATTGAAGAACCAAGGTTTTCGAAACGCCACAAGGGATGCCAAACTCCTTGATAAGTTTCTGATTGGAACGCCACAAATATTCAAGAAAATATTTGATAAGTTCTATGAATTTTTCTTCAAGAACAAGAAAAAGGAATCATCTTTTTCGAGAGAGAAAAATCTCACATTCATTCAATAATATCAAAGTTGTTGTTTCATAATGAAAAACAAAGCAATATAATGTAAAAACTGACCTAACTAGGGTTAGCCACTAATTGGGCCCAAAACATAGAAGTAAGTAATTAAAAACGGAATTAAATTAAAAAAAACTCGAAATCTGGAAAATTAGATGTTACGGCCATAACAATGTCACTTACGACCGTAAGTGACTCTCTGTTAATGAGTTACGGCCGTAACAAGAACTCTCACGGCCGTAAGTATCACTTTGCTGAATTAATTCAATTTCACCAGAGAAGGAGTTACGGCCGTGAACTATAGTCTTACGGCCGTAAGTATAAAAATCCTGGAATTCTTGCTTTTGACCCAAGGGGCTGTTACGGCCGTGAACAACTGATTTTACGGCCGTGAATGTGCCTTTGGCCTCCAAACCTTGCCCCTTTGATTCGGCCCGACCCCTTCGTCTTCTCTGCTCGATTCCAACATGAAACTTGTGTCGTTTCCCACGTAAATCACTGTCACATTTCCGATAGGTCGACTTCTCCTTTGGTCTCCTACTTCGGATCACATCAAGAGCTGTCCAAATAAGGGGAGATGAGTATAAGTCCCTGACGAAGAAAGTGAACTTGGAAAACCAGCAAGCTGATAGTTCAACCCTCCATTTAAATCAGCCACCAACTCCTCCGTCAAGCAGACCAGATCAAACCGAAGCTGAACAGTTAAAGAAGAGATTGTCCGACCTAAAAGTGAAACAGGAAGGGCTAGGGTCGACAGAACCATCTGCCAAGAGAATGTCACCTTTCACGAAGGTCATATTGTCACAACCTTTGCTTGGTAAAATGAAGATGCTACACCTCACCGGGTACAATGGGGAAACGGATCCGGTATCACACTTGGACCAATACATGTCCTGGATGGAACTTCAAGGAGCAAGCGATGCTATCACATGTGGGTCGTTTCCTTTGACTCTTGGAGATAGAGCTCAACGATGGTTCCGCAACATATCTCAACATTCAATCTCAAGTTGGTCTCAATTAAGTGATCAGTTCTTGAAACAATTTATGGGTTCAAAGATTCGGACCACCCCGAAAGAAAGTTTGGTAACTATCCGACAGGAGAAAGAGGAGTCGTTGAAGAACTATTTGAGCCGTTTCAATAGACAAATCATGGGAATGGAAAAAAATATCTGATGATGCACTGCTGATGGCAGTCCTGTCAAGTTTGCAAATACAGAGTTGTTTCTGGTGGTCGGTGCATGAGGACGGGCCTCGAACGTACCAAGAATTTCTAAACAGGGCGGAGAAGTTTATCAATGCCGAGGAAGCCTCAGGGCCTAAAGTTACTCACCATGAGTCAGTCAGGGGATCAGACAAGAAGAAATATAAAAAGGAAAAGAAGGAGTTTAAAAAGAACACCTTTGGGAAGAAGCGAGATTATAGACCAACGGATAGATTTCGTCCTTACAATTCAAAGCAGAAAGGTGAGATCACCCCGTTAAACGCATCAGTGGAGGTCATTTTCACAAATGAAAAGGATAAGGGGATCATTCCTCCGACGAGGCCAATAAAGCAGAACCCAAGCAATCTGGATCCGTCTAGATATTGCAAATATGACCAGTCTGCAGGGCACACTATTGACGAGTGTCGGAATCTAAGATTTGAAATTGACAAACTGATAAAAGGGGAAACCTGCGGGAATATGTCGTTGAGCCACAAGATCTAAGGAAGCAATCTGTACAACAGGAAAAGTATGTAGTCCATCGTGAAATAGATTCCAATGGTGCAAACTGACCTGATGAAATCCGTACAATCGTGAGTGGAAACCAAGTTCAGGTCGGATCCAAAAGAAAGAGACGGGGAGTATGCTAGGGAGGCGCGAAACAGTTATCAAATCTGCAGCCACGAAATAACTCCAAACAATTTGGAGTCGTTTAGTTTCTGTGAGGAAGATGCAAGTGGCGTACTCCAACCGCATTCAAATGCTCTGATGATCACAATGCCCGTGTGTGGGATAAAAATCCATAAAACCTTGGTGGATGATGGCAGCGCCGTAAATGTATTATATTGGAGGACATTTGGAAAAATGGGAATCGACCCACGCAATTTGCGGCCAAGAAGTACAAGGATTCAAGGCTTCACGGGTAACTACATCTGTCCTAGAGGTGAAATATCCTTACTGGTGGAATTGGGGACACAATCCTGTCAGAGGCGTGTCATTGCTGATTTTGTCGTGGTTGATGTCATGACAAATTATGATAAGTGTATTTTATACACTTATTTATATTCTAAAAGTAGGATTTTATTTGTTTGTTTAAGAATATTTGCTATTTATTTAGTTAATATTGTTTGTATTTCAGAAATAATCCAAAGTCAAGAAAACAAAGGAAATGAAGCAAAAACAAGTCATTTGGATGATAAAAGAGCTAAAGTGGGAAAATCAAGAGTTGATAAAGTAAATCAAAAGGGTTAGGAGTTCAAGGACTAAAGTATACAAATCAAAAGAAGAAGGACCAAATTGCAAATATTCAATAGTTGATCGGATCAAGATAAGATACTTGAGGACTTTTAGGAGTCAATTGGATGCAATTAGAAGGCAAAAAGGAATGAAATATGGTAGGAATATTACCATAAATTCATTTAAATCAAACAAGGTCTTCGGGCAGATTTTTAGTCAGACTTTGAAACCTAATTTCGGGGCAATAAACGTTCGAATGGGGAAAATCCTATTTCAGGAAGAATTGTAGCCCTTTACGTTATCGTTCTAAAAGACCTTTGAAGCACCTCAATCGGATAATGGAATAGAAAGATATGATCAAAATACTAAATACTGTGCAATAAAAGGATGATGACCAAATTGTTGAAATTTAAAGAAGAAAACTGTAGCTGTCGGTATAACCGTGCGGCCGCACGGCCAAAAAAATCAGCGACTGAAGGTTGGATTTTCGAGGCTGCGATCGCACACTTTTGAACCGTGCGGTCGCACGGTAGTCCCGACTGGGCCTCAGCTGGGCTTTTTACGCGAAATTCAGCAGTTTTCTCCTCAATTAACCTAATTTTTCGGGGAAATCTATAAATACCAGACCTAAGGCACGAGATTAGGGGTTCCCAACTTGCTAAATTCATGTCAAAACGCTGTCGAAGTGCCGAGGGATCCATAGGAGGCTAAAATCAAGATTGAAGAAATAATTGCAAGGAGATGAATTGGGTTACATCTTTTCATATCTTTTGTTATTTATTTTCTATTATGTTTCTAGGATAGGTTAATTGTGTTGGAATTGTGATGAATTTTTGATTTCTTGACTCCATGTTTTAATTTATTATTTAATTTATGCAATTCATGATTTTGAGCAATTGAATTATGCTTTTTCTATCATGCAATTACTTGATCACTAGTTGTATGATTTTAGGTTGTGATTTCTTAAGTTCGAAAGATTAGGATTTCATTAGACTTGTTTTGATTGTCACAAAGTCCGATAGGGGATAGAAATATACTATTATGCTTTGTGTTATCTGCTATAATATTCATAGTTTTTTTTATGCTTTCTTACACATTCATATTCAACATAGAAATATAGTTGGGTCGTGTGTAGGAATAGATGTTATTGTTTGTCCGAAAGGAAGTTTTAACAACATTAGGAATATGGATTTTCAAAACCCGTGAATTATATTTAAATAATTGGTTAAGATATGGATGATAGAGTCAAAATGGATTCATAATTCTAACGCATTTATTTTCATTTGTTTAAAATCAAATTTGTCAATTTTTTTAGTTTAATCTTTATTTTAGTTTTCAAAATCAAAATTCTCAAATCAAAACAAATCTCTAGTTCCGGTTAAGGTAGTAGTCTAAAATACAATTTAAAACAATCTCTGTGGGATCGATATTTGGACTTAAAATCCACTTTATTACTTGCGCGACCCGTGCACTTGCGGAGCGTTATCAAATTACAATGCTATTTTGGGGAGGCCAATCCTCCACGAGTTGAAAGCAACAGCGTCCATTTACCATTATTGCTTGAAATTTCCCACACCGAATGGGGTTTCCAACATCAGGGGGAATCGAAGAGCGGCCAAGGAGTGCAATTTGAGTTTTGCTTCCCACAACGTTCAAATAGAGAAAAGTGGAGAATCAAATACTACATCAAATGAAGAGGGTGAGCCGATAACGGAGCTACAAACTCTGGATCCAAGGGGAAATCAGGAGGGCAGTCAATCTGGCCCTGTGGAAGAACTAGAGATTGTGAAGGTTGATGAGGAAAAGCCTGAAGTAGAGTTCAGAATAGGAGGCAAATTGATCAAGCCAATAAGGTCAAACCTCATTAGTTTTTTGAAAAATAACTCTGATGTATTCGCATGGTCTCATTCTGATATGGAAGGAATCGATCCCAAATGTGCTTGCCACCATCTACATGTAAGTCCTGATTTCAAACAAAAAATACAAAAAATAAGATCTCTCAATCCTGAACGATATGAAGCGTTGGCTCGAGAGGTAGTAAAATTGCTTAGTAATGGCTTCATCAGAGAATCATTTTATCCCGTTTGGATTGCAAATCCTGTGTTGGTAAAAAAGAAAGTGACGGGACATGGAGGCTATGTATAGACTTTTCATATCTGAACAAAGCATGCTCAAATCTCCCGAGAATAGATCAGATGGTGGATGCTACAGCAGGACATTAGCTCCTCAGTTTCATGAATGCTTATTTGGGATATAACCAAATCCCGATGAACGAAGCGGATGAAGAGCACACTTCGTTCATGACCGATAGAGGACTTTATTGCTACAGAATGATGTCATTTGGTCTGAAGAATGTCGGAGCGACTTATCAACGGTTGGTAAATGAGATGTTCAAGGATCAAATCGGGAAAACAATGGAGGTGTATGTTGACGATATGCTGGTAAAAAGTGCTTTGGCTGAAGATCATATCCGGCATCTGGTTGAGATGTTCCAAATATTGAGAGATTATCGAATGAAGTTGAACCCGAAGAAATGCTCCTTCAGAGTTGGATCAGGTAAATTCCTTGGTTACCTAGTAAACCAAAGAGGTATTGAAGTCAACCTTGACAAAATACAAGCACTAATGAAGATGAGGGAGCCGAGAAAGGTGAAGGAGGTTTAGAGTTTAACCAAGAGGATAGCAGCGCTGAGTCGTTTCGTGTCACGGGCGACTGATAAATGCCGACCTTTCTTTGATGTTATCAGGAAGAATAGAGAGTTCGAATGGACTAAAAGAATGTCAGGTAGCCCTCGAAGAACTGAAGAGGCATTTGGCGTCACCCCCCCATTCTTTCAAAACCTTTGTCGGGAGAGGTGCTAAGGCTTATGCTCTAATTATGTCAACCCGAAAGCTAAGACCCTATTTTTTGGAACATCGAGTGGAAGTATTGACCAACCATTGATGAGATCCCAGTCGGGGAATCTCGTCGAACAACGCGGAATAACGAAATTAAAACCTAGGAAAGATCTAGATCAGATTTAGACACGAAATTAAACAAGAATTAAACTACTGGAAAGATAAAATTGACGATAGGACCTTGACCCAAGATTCACGACGCAAGAAATTGACGATGCGGAATCTATATCCAAGGTTTTCGAAACACCACAAGGACTTGTCAATTTCCTTGATAAGAATTCTAATTGGAAACACCACAAATATTCTCGCGAATATTTGATAAGTTCAACACCACAAATATTTCACAATATTTGATAAGTCGGATTTGTTCTCGAAGAACACAAAAGGGACTCCTCAACCTTTCAATTGGAGAAAACTCTCTCAACTTAAATTCATAAACTCAAACTCAACTGTTTTTTTACAATCATGGAAAGGAATATAAATAAGCAAAATAACCTAGTCGCTAGTTTACTCAAAATAGAATTCTAATTAAGCTAAAACACTAAATTAGGAAAATAACCTAAAAACTAAAAAAGGAATAAAATAATTAAAATCTCGCAAAATCTGGTCGCTACCCAGTTACGGCCGTGAAGAATAACGTTACGGCCGTAAAGGCCTCACGGATCCAAATCTGCACCAATAGTTACGACCGTAAGACCTGTTCTGCCTGAAATTCATCATTTTCCCTCGATAGATGATTACGGCCGTGACAATAGCTTTTACGGCCGTGATTATATGAGTTACGGCCGTGAAGGATTTCCATTACGGCCATAATGCCTTTTCTGCATAAATAATTTCGTTTACTCGGCTCGGCTTGATCCTTTCGCCTTCTCGGCTCGATTCCAACATGAAACTTACTATGTTTTGCACGTAGATCACTATCGTATTGCCGATGTCTCGAATTTGCCCTTCGATGCCTGGTCCGGATCATATCAACCATCATTTGAGGTAAGTGTTACAAAAGTCGGAAATGTCCGGACGACTGTTGAAGTGGGCTGTGGAGTTGGGACAGGTCGACCTAGTGTACAAGTCAAAAGTAGCTATTAAAGGGCAAGATTTGGCCGATTTCATCGTGGAATTCACCCCCATGACACAGATCTGCTGTGCAGGTACACGATCTACTTGGAGGTTATATGTCGATGGTTCATCAGCGAGACAAAAGGCAGGAGCTGGAGTTGTTCTAGTTAGCCCTGATAACCAGTTTTTCACTTTTTCTGCAGCTCTTACCGTTTTGGTTTTGAAGCAACCAACAATGATGCAGAATATGAGGCCTCGATGATAGGATTGGGCATGGCCCGAGCGATGGGCATCAGTAGTGTGATCATACACAGTGACTCTCAGCTGGTGGTGAATCAAATTCGAGGAACATATGGTGCAAAGGGGGAAAGGATGGCGGCCTATCGTGTGAGAATTTTGGAGGAGCTGAAGAAGTTTGAACATGCCAAGATTATTCAAATCCCTAGGTCAAAAAATGGTCAGGGTGATGCGCTGGCTCGCTTAGCAACGAGTGAAGGAACATCTGAATTAAGGAGCATATCCATTGAAATAGTCCGACAATCAGCACTGCATTTACCAGTACCAGCAGTCTTGCATAGTTCTTCAAAAAGGACGTGGAAAGATGAAATTATCTAATACTTACGTGAAGGGGTGGTTCCGTTGAATCAAGTGGAAGCAAGAAGTTTGAGGATCAGGGCTGCAAGATATACTCTGATGGGGAATGATCTATACAAGCGAGGATTCTCCTTACCTCTATTGAAGTGTCTGGATGATGAAGAGGCAGAATATGTGATGAGGGAAGTCCATGAAGGTATATTTGGAAACCACGCTGGGGGACAGGCTTTGGCCTTCAAAATTATAAGGCAAGGATACTTTTGGCCTACAGTCAAGAAGGATGCGATCAATTTTGTTAAGAGGTGTGATAAATGTCAAAGATTCGCTCCCACGATCAGGAATCCTTCTGAAGAATTAACAACCATCGTGAGTCTGTGGCCATCGCAAAATGGGGGATTGACTTGATTGTGCCATTTCCAATGGCGAAGGGAGGAAACATGTTTGCTATTGTGGTAGTGGATTACTTCACGAAATGGGCTAAGGCGGAACCATTAGCTAAAATTACAGAACAAAGGACTACCGACTTTGTTTGGAAGTCAATTATATGTAAGTTTGGAATCCCACACTCGATTGTGACGGACAACGGGAAGCAGTTCGACAATGAGAGATTCCGATCTTTTTGCTAGGGATTAGGAATCAGAAAGCACTTCTCTACTCCAAACCATCCCCAGTCTAACGGACAGGTCGAGGCCGTGAACAAAATTATCAAACACATTCTGAAAACCAGATTGGAGACTCTGAAAGGATAATGGATAGAAGAACTACCAGGAGTACTGTGGTCTTATCAGACAACTCATAGGACGGCCACAAACGATACCCCATTTACCTTGGCTTTTGGAACAGAAGCTGTGATACCAATCGAGGTGGGACTGCCGTCATTTCGAGTTACTTATTTTAATGAATAGGGTAACCATGATGCACTCAACGTTGGATTAGATCTCACAGAAGAGAAGCGACTGCAAGCACAAGTCAGGAATGCAGTGTACAAGCAAAGGAATGCGAGGTATTACAATTCAAAGGTGAGGACGAGAAAATTCCAAATTGGGGATTTAGTGTTGAGAAAGATGATTACAGCACATGAGTCTTTGGGACTCAACTGGGGAGGTCCATATTGGGTCAAGAAGATCGTAAGCAATGGGTCATATGAACTAGAATCACTTGATGGAGTTCAGCTTCAACATCCTTGGAATGCAGAACACTTGAAGAAATATTTCCAATAGGATAAGACATGAAACTGAATGTAAATATTTTTGATGTCAAGTAAGAGATGTAACTAGATGAATGAAAAGGAATGGATCTTTCAAAACAAAGACCTTGGTTGATGATCCATAAGTACCTATAAGGAGGGATATCATCAACATCATAAGGCAATTCGTCTCAAAGGCGAGAAAGACCTCCGTGAGAGGCAAAACAAAGACCTTAGTTGATGATCCATAAGTACCTATAAGGCAGGATATCATCAACATCACAAGACAATTTGTCTCAAATGTGAGAAAGACCTCATTGAGAGGCAAAACAAAGACCTTAGTTGATGATCCATAAGTACCTATAAGACAGGATATCATCAACATCACAAGGCAATTCATCTCAAAGGCGAGAAAGACCTCCGTGAGAGGCAAAACAAAGACCTTAGTTGATGATCCATAAATACCTATAAGGAAGGATCATCAACATCACAAGGCAATTCATCTCAAAGGCGAGAAAGACCTCAGTAAGAGACAAAACAAAGACCTTAGTTGATGATCCATAAGTATCTATAAGGCAGGATATCATCAACATCACAAGGCAATTCGTCTCAAAGGCGAAAAAGACCTCCGTGAGAGGCAAAACAAAGGACTTAGCTGATTATCCATAAGTACCTATAAGACAGGTTATCGTCAACGTTACAAGGCAATTCATCTCAAAGACGAAATAGCCCCCCTTGAGAGGTAAAAAGTTGACGATCCGTAATTACCTGTGGAAAGAACCGAGGTGAAATGTTATCGACCTCCACTTTACAAACGAGGTGGTTTGGCATGGAGAACAGAGGTGAAATGTTACCGACCTCCACTTTACAAATGAGGTGGTTTGGCAAGGAGAACCGAGGTGAAATGCTATCGACCTCCACTTTACAAACGAGGTGGTTTGGCAAGGAAAATCGAGGTGAAATTTTATCGACCTCCACTTTACAAACGATGTGGTTTGGTAAGGAAAACCGAGGTGAAATGTTGAAATGACATTAGGCCTCATCCAAAATCAAGTATTTATTTCATTTAAGTGTTCATTTCGTTTTTAATTCACCTCTGTTTGCTATTCGGAGTGAATTAAAGTTTGAAAATCATTTAAGTGTTCACTTCGTTTTTACTTCACCTCTTTTTACTATTCAGAGTGAATTGAAGTTTGAAAATCATTTAAGTGTTCACTTCATTTTTGATTCACCTCTGTTTACTATTCGGTGTGAAAAAAAGTTTGAAAATCATTTAAGTGTTCACTTCGTTTTTACTTCACCTCTTTTTGCTATTCGGAGTGAATTGAAGTTTGAAAATCATTTAAGTATTCACTTCGTTTTTGATTCACCTCTGTTTGCTATTCGGAGTGAAAAAAAGTTTGAAAATCATTTAAGTGTTCACTTCGTTTTTACTTCACCTCCTTTTGCTATTCGGAGTGAATTGAAGTTTGAAAATCATTTAAGTGTTCACTTCGTTTTTCATTCACCTCTGTTTACTATTCGGAGTGAAAAAAAGTTTGAAAATCATTTAAGTGTTCACTTCGTTTTTACTTCACCTCTTTTTGCTATTCGGAGTGAATTGAAGTTTGAAAATCATTTAAGTGTTCACTTCATTTTTAATTCACCTCTGTTTGCTATTCGGAGTGAATTGAAGTTTGAGAATTATCTAAGTGTTTACTTCGTTTTTACTTCACCTCTTTTTATTATTCGGAGTGAATTGAAGTTTGAAAATCATTTAAATGTTCACTTCGTTTTTAATTCACCACTGTTTGCTATTCGGAGTGAATTGAAGTTTGAAAATTATCTACGTGTTCATCTCGTTATTATATTTACTTCGCTATTATATATACCTCTGTTGGGTTGTTTGAAATAGATTGACGATAGCAACTTTCATCCCCACTTATTTCAGCTCGTTTGAATTTTGAATAAAATTTTTCATTTCAAAAACAGATATGAAAATTACATGACAACATCAATCCAAAAATGCATGACTATTCATCAATGTTGATTGCATTGTCTGGCAGGTTGATTTCAGACTCAGTGAGTGGTGATAGAAGGGATTCTTCTTTGACCTCTTCAGGCATCAGCTCCAAATATTTCTTATAGACTTGGTCAACTTCTCCTTCAAGAAGGTTATGTCCACCTCGGGTCGTTTAGTTTCCAGCTCCTCCACTATCTCTTTGAATGTGAGATAGTAAGTCTCATCCACGTTATGTTCATACTGCACTGAGTCCTTGAATTTTTTGATAGCCTCTTTATAGGAGCCTTGAACAACGACCTCCAACTCCGCTTTTTCCCTTTTTAGACTAGCCTCTATGTGATTGGCCGTGTCCAATTCCTTTAAGAGTCCCTCTTTTGCCCCCTGCAGTTGGACCACCTCGTTCTTTAGGGAGGCCACCTCCTCTCTTAAGGGGACCACTTCATCCTTGAACTTGAATAGTTCAAGGTTGGCCTCCTTCAGCTTGGCCATCTCATCCATGACCTCTTTCAGTTTGGCCTCCGCCTCATGTTTGGTTTTCACTTACATCTCAAACATTTTCTTAGCGTCCTCGGCCAACTTCCTGAACTTTATAGTGTCGAAGGTCACCTCGCTCAATCTGGATTGAGCTCAGCAAAGATAATTCAAAGCTTGGCCGACGTGAGCAGTGCTAGTTGCCAACAGGTTGTCCAATGGCATATCTTCACAAAAATTTTCTTGGCGAGGTGTCCAGATCTTGGCCGAAACATCCATGGCCATCTTGGTCTGCAGGGGGACTCGCATTAAGCCCACAGGAGTCAGATTGGCCGAAGACACAAATTCCTTATAAATTTTGGGGCGGGATCCCTTTAGAGAGCTCGCCAGTTCAGCTCTGACGGGGTTCACTCCCAAATATGAACCATCCGCCTGCAGGGCTTATTGGGAAGATCCTGCTTTGTCCCCAGAACTTTGTGGAGGCGAAATTGGAATTTCGGCCTCTCTTTGACAATCTCGGCTCATTTTGATCTTTTTTGAAAAGGCGGTTCAATTTGGTCCTCTTTGGTAGGAGATGAGGTTCTAGCTGTTTGTTTTTGGGCTACTCTCTCGCGAGCCTCTGCTTTGGCATTTGCAAGTTTTTTGGATTTCATGGACTCCATTTTTCTCTTACCTTTACGAGCTGATATGGAATGAAATGTAGAAATAAATTTTCTAAGTATACACCTCGGAAATATAAGGCATTGAATTCGAATTGTGGTGATTGAGCACTTACACTTTGGAAGCGGTGGGTAGTAATCGGATGGATCGATAAAAGTGAGGGTTGATACAAACAGGCGTTCCTCGGTTAACAACTCCTTAACCGATCTGTAATGGTTCGGTTGGTCCTTCAAATTAAGGATTTTTTCTATGACTTTCAAGTCCAACTCTGCCTCTTTCATCTCTGCAAAAAAAGAGATGATTAATATTAGAACAATTTAGCTCGAAAATATCAAAAATATAAAAACTTACTGAATTTATCCCTATAGTGAACAGGAATAGTCGAGCTGATTCCGTCACTTCAATAGGGGCTCATCCAATTCCCCCTACAAAGAACCACTTTTCTTTCCACCAACAAACTGATTCTGGCAGATCAATCAATAACCTATGACCCCCAAAGACCGACCTTTGCATGGCATAAAACCACCCCGTTTTCTTGCCATCAGCTCACAACTGAAAAGCAAAGTTGAATTCGTCTAGGGTGGGGTCAGTGTATCCCATACGATTGTAAAGGGAAATGAACCCAATGATGTACCTCCAACCATTGGGATTAGTGTTGGCAACGGGGCGGATCAGACCCCGATTCGCCCCGCCCCGATTTTTTTTGATCCGATCCGGATCCGCCCCGCGATCCGTCAAATTTCGGGTCGGGGCGGGGCGGATCGGTCCACCGATCCGTGGACCGATCCGCCGAATTATTTTTTTATTTTTTTAAATTTTTTTAAATATATTTTAAATTAAATCTTTTAAAAAAATTTAGAAAAAATATTTTTTTATTAAATTTTTTTTATTTTATTGAAACGAGACATATAGAGGCCGATTCAACGAATCAAGTTTTTTTGCCATCACTTATTGGAATTCTTTCTTCAAATGAAGAACATGAAAAATGTGTTTTCTTTAAAATGCAACGATTGCAGGTTATTCCCAGAAATTAAAGTTTGCTACAAAATTTACATATTAGATTTTTATACATGATAAAAAATTATATTAAAAAAAAAGTGTCCAATCCGTCCTCGGTGGCTTCAGAACGAAAATGTTTGCAGGCAAAATCAGAACTGTAACTAGAACAGGGATCAGGTCGTTGAAAAGTGGTTGTAGAAGGGTATCGAAAAGAACTTGCCAAAATTGTACGAGAAGGTGGTATTATAGCTAGAGGTTGGGGTTGTGGGATTTTATCATCATCCCCTTCGTTTTGGAAGAGGCACTCAGTTTTCCTACTTTCCTCCCACGATACAGATGGTTCGGCCTCTTTACCTCTATTATCCGACCTCACTCCACTTTCCTCAAAACTGACACTATAACTCATCCTTAAACGTGATGGTAACGGGCTGGGTACTTAGAAAAATAAAGTTTAAATCAAGAGAAATAGAGCAGAGATGTCAAAACGCCCTCACTTGATGTAAGTATTAACCTGGTCTGATCCTTTAACGAGGCGAAATACGGGTCGTGTAAAGAAGCGATCTGGTCTCTGTAGAGAGAATTTTAAAGATTCAATAGGTTTCTTATGAGGAGAATACTCCTATTTATAAGAAGAGGAGAGAGAGATGTCATTAATTAGTCATAATGACAAGACGCATTGTCATTAAAGAGGCGGCGACACTTGATCCAAGAACTGACACACCATCCATGTGGAGACACCTGGCAATTGGAAGGGTGAAATATTAAAAGCAGATGTCAATAGGTAGCCAGCGATATAGAGAGGATTTCGAGATCCGTCCTTAAATCTTTTTTGAACCGATCTCGAGGGGACATTTGTTGCACATCGAGCTGAGGTGGATAACATGTCCAACATTGAAAGACGTCAACGCAGTCAACTCTCAATTTCCAATTGCATGATCAAAAATTGTATCTGACCTGCAGGAACGAACATCTAATAAACTGAGGTGATATAAGTTACCGACCTCAACTTAAAGAGAGAGGTGATTCGGTAAAATCGAGGTGATTTTGTGCCGAGGTGATTTAAGTTACCTACCTCAACTTAAAGAGAGAGGTGATTCCTTAAAATCGAGGTGGTTTTGTGCCGAGGTGATGTTGACCGAGGTGACTATCGACCGAGGTGAGAATGGTGGCACTGCAGAAGCATCATATCAGTCGCATTATGTGTCAGTAATCATGATTATTTGTAATGTGTCAGTGTAATCATTTGTTGTCATGTTGTCAGTAATGTCATTAGTCAGTATTAGTCACATACTGCAGACGTAATATGTAATAATAATTATGTTTTATCTCCTCCCAAACTATAAATAAGAGACATAAATGCTCTTTGCAGGGGATGAAAAAAGAAAAACCTCTCAAAACTCTTGTCATTTGATTTCGTTGATTCGACCTGCTGTCAGATAAGCATCGAACTGGACGTGAATTTATGCTACAATGACTTTCAGTTCACATTTGATTTGTTACCCTTTTTATTTCATTTGTTAACCACAGTTTGTCTCAATATTGGTCAGGAAAGATAGGAGCTGTATACTTGGCCAAAATTTCAATAAATAGATTATTCGCTTATAAACTTTAAAAATCCCACCATCTTTATTTGTTGACAAAAAGAGACGTCAACAATTGATATGTTATTTTCATATTGTGGTTAGTATATCGGGTACATTTATTTTACAAATTTAGTGAAATTGTCAATTGATAGAAGTTAATTTGGTCAAATATAACATTTATGGAAATAATTATACATTTATTTGCATGTATACTCATTAAATCATTTTGTTACGATGTTTATTGAATTATAACATTATGTTTTATAAATATTCCGACTTCGTTATGTAAGTTTAACTGGAAGAAAAATATTTTATTCTTGGTATATATGGATTTAATTTATGAATAAAATGCTCATAAAAAACCTTATAGCGTATTTACGTTTGTTATATGTTATACGTTGCAACTAAAATTATAATCGTATAAGATTCTTTATTTTAATAATATTGTTACTTGAGCATTTCAGTGAAATTTTATCCTAAATATAATAGTTTATAACAATTTTTATATTGGTTGGCGTTTTGAATGTACATATTGAATTTGAAATTCCTAAAACAAATCTTGATACACTTGAAGACATTCATATTCCAGAGCTTTTGAATAGCATGAAATTTTCTGGGGGCGACTAATCATGAGTTGAGGTTGAAATAGGAATAACAACGGGGCGGGTTCGAGGATGCCAATTCCCGTCCTCTCCTCGTCAGAGATTTACCACCACCATTCCCATCCCGTCCTCGTTTAAACCAGGACAGGGCGGGGCAGGGATGCCCATAATCCCCGTTTATATTCCCATTTATTATTATTATTATTGTATATATCTTTTTATAATGATTATCTAATGTTTTAGTTATACAAATTATTTTCTTAAAGTATGATTATTTTATAAAATTCCCATTTATTAGCTCTAAAGAATGATTAAAATTAATAAAAAAAATCATAATAGCTTTTATAGAGTAGTACAAGTTTAATTATGTTAAGAAGTATATTTGGAGAGAATGAGATGAGACTTAAAAGTAAAAGATGAAGAGTAGTATAGAGTTGAATTGTAGGGATTGATTTTGAAATTATATATTTTTGCGTCAGGTGATTCATGACACTTTTAATTTGTTTGAATTTTTTTTAATTGAATTTATTAATTAGGGATGATTTCGAGGCGAGTCTATCGCCCATCCCCGGTCGGGGATACTTTTTCATCATCGTCCCTGCCCCAACCTCTTCATTGTCGGGGATTCCTCGCCTTATTGTCATTCCTAAGTTGAGAGTTGGAGTTCCAGTTATGTTATTGATAAATATTGATCATGCGGCCGACTTTCGTACTAGGACTAGACTGGTAATTACAAAACTCGATAATCATGTTTTGGAGGCGAATGTTATTCCAGGAAGCAATGTTGGGCATAAATTTTTTATTCTAGAAATGACTTAATCCCCATCATATTTGAGATTACCTTTTAAGTTTCAACGTAAACAATTTCCTTTGATTGTAACATATGCATGACTATTAACAAGAGTCAAGGTTAATCCATATCTCGTGTTGGACTTTATTTGAAAAATCAGTCTTCAGTCATGGACAACTCTACGTAGCAATTTCTCGAGTTACCAATTGTGCCGGATTGAAGATATTAATTTGTGACAAAGATGGGCAACCTCAAATTCGACCACAAATATAGTTTTTAAAGAAGTTTTCTAGAACTTAAATAATTATTGTAACTTTTAATAATTAAATAGTGACTATTAATATCGTATTAAATTATCTTTGAGTTATTTATTTTATTACATGAACATAGAAATATTATACGCATAGTTCTTTTACGCAATGATTACAATTTATAAATAATACAATTTTTCAAATTATTTTTTAACTACACATATTTTCTCTTTTCAATTTTCAACCACACATATACATAGAGAAAAAAAAGGTTGTACAAGGCCTTCAAATGCATTGATAATTTCTTCTTTTGGAATCACTCATAAAAATTACATTTATCATACATCGCAAGAGTAAGAACTAGTAAACAACACAATTTCTTAAATATTTTTTAATCAAATACATTTTCTCATCAATTTTCAACCACACATTTTATAATTTACCAGGGGTGGGGGGTGGGTGGGGGGACCTCTACCAAACATGCAGCAGCCTTACACGACTAGACTAGACATCCCACACCAAACACATCAACTCCCAAACACGCACTTCCCCCACCAAACCCCCCCACAAAAAACCAGAACACATCCAAACAAGAGGAGTAGAACAATCTTATCTTCATCAGTTCATCTTCTCCATTCTCAAATAATGGATTCCAAAATCCAAATTCATACCGAAAATCCTGATTCTGAAGCCCCTTCAGAGGAACAAAATCAAATCCAGATTTCTCCCATTCCTATAGCTTCAATTTCACTTTCACTGTCTACTGTTCTCCCTTCACATTTTCTCTCTCCTTCCCCAAAAATCGCTTTAATCTTCAATCCTCCAAATAAGGTGAAAATTCCATCTCAAATTTCATCGCTTTCCCATCTTTCAATTTCCTCTTCACTGTCACCTGCGAAGTCATTTTTCAAATCGACCATTTCTGCAAACCCACTTCAAAGCCCACTTACTCTTAATCCCCTTCGGCCCTCTGAGCCATCCAATGCCGCCGCCCTCCGTCGTGCCTCCATTGTTTGGTTCCGGAATGACCTACGGGTCCATGACAATGAGTGCCTTACTTCTGCCCATAATGAGTCCATGTCTGTGCTTCCAGTTTACTGCTTTGACCCACGGGATTATGGGAAATCTTCGTCGGGATTTGATAAGACCGGCCCTTATCGTGCCACTTTTTTGATTGAATCCGTTTCTAATTTGAGGAAGAATCTGCAGGCACGCGGGTCGGATCTCGTGGTCCGGATTGGAAAGCCCGAGAGTGTACTGGTGGAGCTGGCCAAGGCTGTGGGCGCCGAAGCAGTATATATGCACAGGGAGGTCTCTTACAACGAGGTGAAAGCAGAGGAAAAGATCGAGACGGTGATGAAGGATGAGGGAGTGGAGATGAAATACTTCTGGGGAAGCACACTACACCATTTGGAGGATTTGCCATTTAAGTTGGAGGAAATGCCTACAAATTATGGGGGTTTTAAGGAGAAAGTGAAGGGATTGGAGGTGAGGAAGACGATCGAGGCCATAGATCAGATGAGAGGGTTGCCGGCCAGAGGGGACGTGGAGCCTGGGGAGATACCTTCATTGGTGGATTTGGGTCTTAACCCAAATGCAACCATGGGTCAGGTATGAATTTTGGTTGGCTCAGTGATTTCTTGATTCTACGTGAATGAAATAGATGCGATTATTTTGATCTGATCACAATAATTAATTTAAGAAACGTGCAAGCTTATATGAATGCACAATTGTAACTCGTGGATTTCTATAATGCATCTCTTTGGTTCTTGAGGGAATTTTTTGTTGGATATTTGTTTAATAATTCGAGAAATTGGTTAAGTATTGAAAACCAACTAAAGTGACTTCGTGTTGACTTCGATTAAATATTCAAACTCAACCCAATACGTTTAGGCAAAAGAGTTTGCCACTTTGCTGCATCGAGGTGCAGAAACGGGAATCGAGGGTATATTTGGCATCTTGAAACCAATATCGGATAAATGAGAAATTAACGAGACGGGAAATTTTTTGTCGAATTTTGACCATGCGATCACACATGATTTTTTTTCACGTAAAGCCATGCGATCGCGTGGCTGTTAACCGTGCGATCGCATGATATTTCGAAAAGTCATGTCTTTTTAAAGTGATGCATGGTTTGATTCCACACCACTTCGTTCCCGTCCTTCATCATCTATAAATTGGGCCCTTGGGATATCCTATTCCACATACCAATAATATCCAATCAAAATATCATTCTCTCCTTCCCACTTAAAACAAAATTCTTGTATTCATGTTGCATAATTTTGATTCTTCTTCTTCATTTTCATATTGGAGTACAAAATCAAATTTTGGTTCGTTGTGTTTGTGTTTTGAAGTGTTACAAACACAAGTGGTAGTTGTTGTATTTTGGGAGTTGATTGCCATAAATTGTAGGCACCGTTACGGGCAAATTCGACTTAAAGACAAAGTGTTCAAATTTGCCCCAACTTTGCTTCTTTTTCTTGTTTCATTGCAGTTATTTTGTCCATTTGTCGGCATGGATTTCACATAATTATTCTATTTCTTTGGCGTCATTATACACAAAATATTCGAACATTTTTTTTAGGCTTCAAGAATTTTCCCGCTTGGGATTTTTAGATGCACTGGAGCAAAACTAACACCGGTGAGTTGTGGTTGCTAAAGATATGAACTTTGAATCTTTACTATGGCAATGAATTGAATGGATTAAAAAAAAAAATTGATTCATGTAGTCTACCTGACTTTGTTGAGGATGAGGTTATTTAGTTAGAATTGTTGATACGGTGGTGCAAAGAAGAACAAAATAAGGAGTGGGGCACAGGAAGCTGTGAAACTTCCATAGATTGAGCAATGAATTGAATGGAGTGGTAAAAAAGCATTTATGTAGCAGACCAAATATGTTGGGAATGAGTTTAATTTGTTGTTAGAGGTGTCGATATCGTAATGCAAAGAAGTAAAGTAGTGAAAGAGGGGCAGGGAAGCCGTGAAACTTCTATAACTTGGACGACTTGTATCCATTTGTAGCTATAAAGTAGTGAAAGAGGGCAAGGGAAGCTGGGAAGCGATTGGAAATTTGATGAGTTGTTGAGTAGTGCTTTTACCATCTCTCTTCTCAGTTCCTATCCGTTTATATACTGCATTATTATGAATTTGCAAAAAAACCAATAGTTTACATGAATTTCCTGGCACACACATTGAAGGGGAATTTTAACAAAGGGACGAGCAATGTGTTTATTCTTTCATTGGTGGTAATTATCTCGAATATTGTTTTGCTTTGGGCCACACAGGAGAACTGATCAAAACTTCACTATTAGGAAATCCTTGCATAATAGTTCACTGATAAGAGTTCTCATAATATTTTGATTACGTTCAAAATGCTCTATATCATTCATTATATATGCCAACCCTGCAATGATGTTGTTCAAACCTGTTTCACTATAGCATAATATGTCAAAATATAGTAGCTATTTGAAATAGATATAGTTTTGGAGAGTAATTTTCTAAAATCACTTTCCCTACAGCCATTTTCAACCATACATTTTCCCAAAAAACTATTTTCATTTGTCCCCATAATTTTTCACACTTTTTAACCACACATTCTCCGAAAAAACCACTTCTCAAAAATCTCTCCCACACAAAGGCTAAATGAATAAAAAAAAAAAAATTGTCCATCTTCGACAAGCTTAAAACTTTAGTGAGATAGTTCAACATGGTATTTTGAGTTCATGTCTCAATGAAAAAATGTGCACAAGTTAAGCCTCTGGTGAGAAAAATAAATTAAGCCTACACTGTGAGGGCTTGTTGAAAACAATTCAAATAAGTTTGTCACTTCTCTGACAATTTTAACTTTTAGACGAGACGTGTTAAGTTGGGGATGGAATTTAACCATTTTATTTACCTTTAAATTAATATAATCTTCTCTAATAATTTTAACTTTTAGATGAGACGTGTTAAGTTGGGGATGGAATTTAACCATTTTACCTTTAAATTAAATTGTATGTTCTTGTAGAATGGAAAACCAGCTGCTGATGCTTCCCTTGTGGGAGGAGAGACAGAAGCATTGCAGAGGATGAGAAAATTTGCTGCCGAATGCAAGGCAAAACCACACAAGGGATCTGAGAATGGGGCCAACGAGACCATATTTGGCGCAAACTTTTCTTGCAAAATATCACCATGGCTTGCTATGGGATGCCTTTCTCCCCGTTCCATGTTTGATGAGCTGAAGAAGTCTACTTCAAGGTCTGTTAAAGTAACTCATTTTGTTTCCTCTTCTTTTATAAATTCTGACAAGGTGAATACATGGTTCCTCAATTTAATGGAAGCCTTGTGATTTTCAGTCTAATCTCTTCTTCCTTCAACAAGAAAGATGGCGGTAGTAGCTCATCAGATACTGGAATGAACTGGTTGATGTATGAGCTTCTGTGGAGGGACTTCTTTAGGTAAATTGATACATATCAAGCTCTTTTGAACATTCTTAAATTAAACTTAATATATGTTTGGAGTGTCTTTGTGAGAGAAATATGAAGATATAGTGTACTCTCCAGTCAATATTAGCCGGCTGGCTTCTGGATTGCGACTATTTGCAATCTGCAATGATATTTTGGTTTCTGGTTTTTCAGATTCATCACCCGGAAATACAGTTCTGTGAAACAACACAATGATGCTCCAGTGACAGCTTGTTCAGGTGCTGCAGCCTAAGGAGAACGTAGATCGAAGTATGGGAATAGAGATGATTTTTCTTGTATCCTACTATTCATTCAGGCCTGTAACTTTCCGTTGCTGGAATGGGGCTCTATTATTATACATTTTCTGACCGGAATTGTGTTTCGCTGCAAAAATAAGTGCTGAACATAGTTGTACCATTATTAAGGCTGCTATTTTCTGAGTTTTTGGTGCTTATTTAAAAAAAAAAAAAAGTATAACTCACACCTTGAGGGCCCTAATCGACCGTGTCCTGTACATTTGGTTAAAGAGGTTAATCATTGAATATGTCTCCCAGAGCCCGGGTAAAGTATGTTTCAACAATAAGAGAAGATTATACCAAGAGATTATAACTTATTTACAAAATGATTAATATAATATTAAACTTTTCGTTATTATAAATTATAAAAATGTTATTTTCTTAGATTATATTTCATTTTCATATTTTATTTTGATAGCTAAATTTATTATGAGATGTTTTTTAATTATTACAGAAAAAATTATTTGTTAATCTTAAATTATTATTTTTTATTGATAAATTAAATTTATTAAAATGCATATTTGTTTTAAATTATTAATTTTAAATTTAATATAATTATGAAAATTTTGAATGAAAGTAATCAAAAAGTGCTTGATCAGAGATAATTTTCAACAAAAATTTTCATGCCATGATGTCCCTTTTTTAATATAGTTAAAATAATTATAAAATAAATTAATGTTAACTCGTTCAGTCAGATGGAACACTTGATATTGTCAATTTTTTTAGTCATGTCAGCTTAACATTGTACATTAGAGAGATTTTTTAACTCATTTCGTTAATTTGCTAACATGTTAAGTTTTTTTTTCCAATTGACGAAGTGCATTGAAAATGCTCTTAGCGTTTTTGGTAAACTTGTTTATGAACAATCTTCTGTTTAGTAACTTGTTTATAAATAGCAACATATTTTTTTCAAATCGCTTTTCGATCTATATATTTTTTTTAACCACATTTATCTTTAAAAACAACAATTTTTTTTTTTAATTATTATTACTGAAAGGAAGTCAAGTTTATAAATATCATATTTTATCAAATCACTTTTTAACTAAGCACAATTTTCAAAATCATTTTTCAATAACATTTTACTTCAAAAAATTCAAATTTCTTATTTATAATAGAAAAAGAGCTGCCAAATAGATGTTTGAAGTTCGAAATCTTCTATAATAAATAAATAACTTGTAATGATGAAGGTTTCGATTTCTCTCATTATCAACCGTGGAAATTTTACTTTAGGTTTCTAACAACACATACAAGCTTTTCAATTTTCAATCTTTGAACACTTTGCGAAATAAATGTACAGAATAATGTTTATAGACACGTTCATATATTTTTCTAACTATTTTCCTAATCAGAATCGAGCTCGAAAAGGAGCTTTAACATTAAAATCCTTAATCTACAACATTTAAATCCAGAGGCCTTTAAAATGTACTTGTTTATGAAGACCGCAAAACAAGTAGATAAATGGAGAGGGGAAAATCAAAATAGGCAACTCAAATGATGCCAGAAACTCTCAAAGATGACAATATGACAAAAATAAGCCACAATGACATGAAATAAACACAAGTAACCCATGCCCAAAGCTTTGGACCTCCAAGTTCAGCACCAAAAACAAGACGCCTTAATACCAAAACCCCGATACAGCCTACAGAAGTCGAGAAGAAAACCAGCAGAGAAAAGCTAAGTCCATCTGCATTCTCTATCCGCAACGGTTCACTGTATGCTATGAAGTTGTACAATGTGTCTATGAGCCATGGTAAACCAATGCCCACATAAATGTTCACGGAATTGCTACAAGTACAGAAGTAGGAGATATATCAGTGCATTTGTTTACATCCAGATTCCATTTAGTTAACCACTGAATTTCCACTATTTCAAGAATTACATCAAGTTTGTCTAACCTTAAAAGTTGCTCGAATTGATTGCAGTAAGCCAGTAACTTTTTATATCCAAACTCCTCTGGATAAGTTACTTTTTTCTCACTTATAAGAAAAAGAAGTTGACAATTTGGTAGGAGTAACTTATTTTATACTTAACCAACAAAAAATAATCGTTTAGTTTTGGGAGAAATAGAGAAATTCCCATGATAAAAGCGGAAAAAGGATTGCCAACTTTGGTTGAGGACAGCTGAAAACTCTACAAAATGGACAGTTTGGACAAAGCTCATTGAATTTCGAAACAGATTCTACGGCTTTCGAAATAGATTCTACGACTTTCAACTGCTAACTTCAATAACTTCAGCAATGGTGGCAGTAACTTTCAGAAGCATATGGCAATCAATGCTAATTTGAGCATGTCATGAAACCATAAGTGCATGTATTGTATATAGTACTAAAAAGGACATCGCGGTATAATGACCAAGATTTTAACTTATTTTTTCTTCTTGAATACTTTCCGGTGTCACCCAGTCTTTCCTATAAACACGCTATAAATGTACACTGAGTTAGGGGAAAAAAATACCTGCAAGTGATGTTAGCTATAGCAGAATCAGCTGTTATCTGCCTTTCTGCGGCAATCTTGCTTGCAACTAGATCCGGCCATGAAGTTCCAGCAGCCAAAGCTGTGAATGCGATGACATAAGAATTGATACCTGCAGAAAAATATTGACTTGAACTTAAACGTATCATATCACCAGCTAAGTTTCATTACAGGATTATTTAAGGTACCCATAAGTAAACATGGATTCATATCAAATTTGAAAACCTGTGGCATAGCTTATTAGATCGGTCAGCTTCGTTACAATATAAGCAATTCCGCTGATGAAGAGTAAAGTGCAAATGAAGGCAATCCACCCATGTGCAATCTGATAAGGAGGTACAAAAGCAAAGAGCAATCTCCAAGGTACAAGAAGCAACTGCCAGAAATTTTTTGCAGCCCGTAGGTATTTATTATTGTTCAATTTTCTTGATTCTGGGCTTTCCAACTGTTTAAAGAACACGGAGATTATTCAAAAAAAAGTGAGAAGAATCAACGCATAATTTCATCAAAAGATATTATGCCATATTGCCATGATGCCTGCCATCCTAATGTGAATAGATTGCAGCAAACTCATTGTTGATGTAAATAAAAAGACAGAACTATTTACGGCGCAGCATGGAAACATGCACTTTCAACAAAAGAAATGATTGTGTACATGTGTCCCCAATCTCCCAAAACTAGAGCCCAAACCTGGACAGCTAAGAGAGAGATATTTATAGAAAGAGAGAGGGAGAATGTTAAATTGTTAATATTTGACATGGCATGTTTAAGAAACTTGTTGTTAGCAATGATATCTCAATAAAACCAACAAGGGCTGAAGGGAACAAGAAACCACAAAATATATTACCATTAAGGCATCAATGAACTGCTGTTTCCAAATGGAAAGCACATGATCTTCTCCAGCAGCATCAGCACCAGCACAACTCAAGTTCTGACATGCAGGACCTGCAGGATATACTAGGTAAAAGAAACGTTGGAATGGGTAAACTGAACCAGTAAATGCACTATGGAATTACACAAGTCACGACATTTTCCATTTGTGACAACCACCATGAAGAGAATATGCTCCCAATTATAAAGAAGACTCATATCGAGAAACTTAGCCACTACATTTACGTTCTTTCTGTGTTCTTGCCTCTTTTCTACTTAAGTGATCCTTTAGCTGTTGTTTATTACTGCTATTCAATTAAAAGTACGTTCTCAAGAAATGATAAGTACATAAATTAACCTTTCAATTAGGATTACCTGTCCAGTTTTCTGAGTGACTGTAGAAATTATCAACCATGTCCTCGCTGTTCTCTTCATCATCATGAACAATATTTCCATGTCTGCATTTAGTAGCTTCAGCTGGTACCCAATCTCCTGACCTCTCAGTTCTTTTCCTGATAGGTAAAGGTGCTGTCAGAAGCAGAGATCAGATTCTCTCTCTCTCTCTCTTCGATATAATTTAGAAGATATTGGGCTGTTGGGCAGGAAAAATGAGTTTATAAATCAAAAACTTACAGTGGAAGTGACAAGTAGGGCCAACGCTTGTCTTGAGCATATGCATGAACCAACAATAGCCCATATTGGAACACTGTTAACAAAGCTTCCCATAGAGTAACAACTTTTGGAGTCCATACCTGCAAGGTCATAGAAAATTAACTACCGAATGAGTACTTCACGACCTCGTCGACCTGTAATCAAGGAAGGTTTCATCTTAGACGAATCAGGAAAAAAGTAGTATTATCACACATAAGATCAGTTAAAAATGTATCCATACATTAACTTAACATATTTTCATGAGAATTTTCACACAGATGAGTTGGTAAATAAATATTACATATTAATTACACACTCGCAGATTGAACGATTTTCCCTGTCCTAAACTTAGTGTCACCATTTCCCAAATGAACGCATCCTTCCTTTATACTTTCACAAATTACCTTCAAATGAAAGAAGAAGAAAAAAAAAGTCCAAATTTTTTACTTATATGATTAAAGTGCCTGTTTGGTGTAGAATATTTTGGAGGAAAATTGAATTTTTGAGAGAAGCCACTTTTGTGGCTCTCTAAGGACTTGGAATACATAAGGAAGTCTCATAAGAATCAAAATCAGGTAAAAATAGGGTAAAGAACAGCAAAGGCTGTCTATAATAACGCAAGAGCTAATCAAATAATACTATTAGATAGTATAGTATGAAGAATTGAAGATGTAGGTTTCCAATTGTTCAAGTTCAAGCCATCAAAGTTAAGTTTGAGATGAAAATGAATACCACCTCTAGTATTATGTACAGCCAGATGTAAGCCCAGAAAGACCAAAAGAGCTCCACAAGCCAGACTCCAACATCTGATATCTTTTTCAGTTCATCAGCTTTGGGAACCACCACGCATACCGCATGGATAGGAAATAGATCAAACGCAGCAGAACCAACAAGTGTTCCAGGACCCAAACCTATTAATCCAATTTTATGCAAAACATTCAATAGTATTCAAAACAAAACATGTTCTTGAGATTGGTTCCTGTAGTTGCTGGATTGCTGTCTCGTGATAAGATCAAATAAAAACTGAAAAAGAGAAATGAAATACAAGGAACTCATAGAGTCAACATGTTTTGCTGAAAATTTCTGGAGCAAAACAAGCCAAAACTGAATTAATAAAAATTCTTAAATCTAAAATATGGCCAAATCCAGTTTCCAACAAAGAATAAGATTTATAGAGGAAAAATATGGAGTAACCGGTTCACGCTAGAGTACAGTATGTGCTGAAGAAACAGAAAAATGGCAATACTATATGATAAATGGTAAGCGAGAATGGACAATATTCAAGTCCCATGTACTGAGTTCTTTATAAAATCCGTTAGTGATATATGTGTTATTAAGAAAATGATATAATCCTCACAGTTAAAGATTTCTGTAGAAGCAACTTGGATGGTCAAAGAGAGGTTCTCTACGACTCTAAAAGTAAGTGATGAAGCGATAATAACAGTAAATTAATCTGTATGATAACGCAAGTATAACATGACTGGATAGTTAATATGGATGTAAAAGTGTAAAGTTAACTATTTAAACGAATGCAAAACGAACCTCCAGCGTACAAATTCCCAAGATTCCTGATCGCATCAATTGTGGCCAAAGAGATCTGGGGAAAGCTAGTCCCAAATGCCAGTAGGGTGATGTCTGCTATGGTGTAATTCCATACTTTCTCGTGTTTCACAGTTTCGGCATTTGTATCAGAATCAATTTTCTTCACTGTTCGAGTATGCTTAACGACATTTTCCATAGACCGGAAAAATCGAGCAGTTATAGCTGATAATCCAATAAAACAGTAGGCGAGGGCCAGCAAATACAAGAAGGCCAGAAAACCATTGCCAAGCTTAGTCTCAGAGTGGAAAAGAAGATAGTATTCAGGCTGTTCACGCTCAAATATATTAGAAACTCCTATACTCTCGAGAGTGTGATCACCCAGACCCAGAGAAACCATTTTGACCAAATTTCACGGCTCAAGGCTCAAACACGATCCAGCAATGATGACTTCTAACTGATATTAGAGCCTTACAAGTTTAGAAATGGGTACCTATATCCATGATTGAGAATCAGAAAGATGAACATCTGCAACAATAATTTTTAAAAAAATAAAAAAATAAAAATTGTTACACCTGCCTCAAAATAAAAATTGTTACACCTGCCTCATTATAGATTAATAAGCTCAAAACAGCCAATATAGAATTCTTTACTTAAAACTACATAGTGCCCTAGAACTCATACTCTGGGATCCATGTAGTGCTGTTGAAAAGGGTTCTCCTGAGAACTACTCAAAAGCAAAAATCTTCAAAATCTCATATAAAGCATCTGATGCTAAAACTCAAAATTACCCCCTCGCGTCAGCTAACTATTACCCAATTAGCACAAACCAAAAATCCAAATTAATTAAAATTAGACATTGACAGTAAATTAACAATCACCGTTTCCAAACTTCTGGGAAACCAAAATGACCCCTTTTACAAACATTTTGCATAAAATAAACTGAAGGATTGATAGATTCTAACCAGAAATCGAAGATACGGTCCGCGTTGAAATCTGGCTCACATACAACGATTTATCTCCAGTAATAACAATTAAGCATTAATAGAGATTATTGAGAGAAGAATCATGCTACGCTACGATTTATCCACTTCCTTGCTTACAATACACCGGTAAACATTTATTACTTTACTCAACATATAATCTTTAAAATCAATTATCATAAATGTTCAAATATAAAATTGATAAATCATTAAACCCTTGATTGAGTCCCATTATTTTCATTTATAAATTGAGTTTTGAAAAATTAATGGTTAAAAATAAATTGAGTTTTGAAAAATTAATGGTTAAAAAGTAGTTTGGAAAATTGTGAACTTGATTTTTTTGGATGATTGAGATTGATTACTGTAGAAAAAAATGGTAAATTTTGATGAGAAATAATGGGACTCAAACAAGGGCTAAGTAAATAGAATAATCGTTTTGAAGAATGTAATAAAATTATTAAAATGAGAAGCAAAACGTGCATGAAATTGGATGAAATGTTGTCTCTGATTTGAGCAACGAAAATTGTGTGATAAGAGGTTTGACTAAAACTGCTAATAATTGTTGAATGAAGTGACCAATAAATTTGTGCAAGTTTTTTCAATAAGCACATTCAAATTAAACGGACTTTTGTTTATTCAATGATTACAATTTATAAATAATATAATTTTTCAAATTATTTTTTAATTATACATATTTTTTCTCTCTAATTTTTAACCAAACAATAACATTTACCTAGAAAACACAAAAATAAAAAAAATAGAGCTAAGGGCCTCCGAAGGCATTGATTATGAACTTATTAATTCAACAATCGGGTCATTATTAAGATTTTTAATGTTAGTTATTATAAAATTAAGGGGTTTTTAGTTAAATAGGTTTGGTATGTAATAAGTTTGGTAAAATAGATCCCTCAGTTGAAATGTCAAAATTATCCTTAATGAAAAGGACTGTTTAATTTGCAGGGTATATCCCCAAACTTAGTCAGGTTGATTTAATTCAGTGTTTCTGGTTATATTTATATTTTTTAATCTTTTAAGTTCTTCTAAAAATGTTCTATATTGTAATAATTTTTCAAAAGTTTTAGGATGATCATTTTTATTTATATATCCTAACATTATTCCTTCTGATACTTCTTCTTCTATATCTTCGTATTCTTCTATAATTTTATGAACCGTATTTATATTTTTTGCTGTTTCAACAGAATTAAATTCTATTCTATTTAGGATTGCATAGTCAATATCTTCGTATATTTCTTTTAGTTTAGTTTGTCCAACAGAATGTATATTTTTAGACTTTTCAACAATAGTTGATAAAAATGAAATTTCTTTATCATTTAAATATAGTTTATATTCACAGTTATTAGATGTTGATGTTTGTAAAATATTCATAGATTATTGGGTTGGTAAATTATTATACAAAATTTTCTGGTATAATTCCATTCTTTGGTCTAGTAACATACAATAATCTGCAATATATTGTTCGTATTTTTCTAAAAGTTTATTATATTCTTCAGAAGATATATTTTCATTTTCCATTTGATGTTTAATATCTTTCATTTTATCTCTTAATTTTTCTAAAAGATTATCTAGTCCTTCTATTGTATACCCTGGCATTTAGGTTTAGACTGTATTTGTTACTATTTTATTTTCTAAATCTATTTTAAGTTGTAATATATCAGAACAGTCTATAATGTATTGATCATGATTTTCTAAAAGTATATAATATTGTTCAGATGATTCATCCATATCTATTAATTGAGATATAATGTTATCTATTTTTTCCGTTATCCTATCTAACAAATTGTCTAATCCTTCAATAGTATATCCAGGCATTATAAATACAAAGATAAATAATTTATAAAATTTCAAGTAATTTTTCAAACTCTATCAATGTTTGAGAATTGATAATATCTATATCAGCCATAATATCTATGCTTGGTTCAAATGGTATATTATATTTTGAAATACTTTTCTTTCTCTTTTCTAATTTATCAATTATATCTTGAATATTTTGTACCATTATAGATCTTACAGTACATCTAGCAAAGTTTTCTATCAAATTTTCTTTAAAACTTTTTAATATCTCTTGTGATGCATATAGTTGCTCTTGGTATCCTATTTTATCAATTTCATTTTCATATTCAATACCTTTTTTACTTTTGATATGCTTTTGAACTTTATATGGACCTCTTTTAGTTCTGGGTTTTTTCATGATATAATTACTATTATTCATGATATTAAGATTTTCAAAAACTGGTAAAGAAAGATTCATCCCTTCCATCACTGTCATAATCTATTACAGGGTCATAATCATTATCACTGTTAAACACATATCCTAAATATAATTCATTATTTATTTCAGTATTATCACTATCAAGCCAAAAATAAATAATTGATTTTGTAATTTCTAATCCTAATATTCTTTTTAATGTTGGAAAGATAACTAACAAACATGGCATATACACATGATATAACTTTTTTATTTCATTATTAGGTCTGGTAAACTGTTCATACATGAATAAAGGTTCAATTATGCTATGGTGTTCATCATTGTAAGGACTGTTTTGATAATTAAATTTAATAATCCTGAATTCTGTCATGTTAAAAAAAAAACTCTTCTTCCTCCTAATTCCGTAAAGATAGATATATTAAGAATACTAACCTCTTTTCCTGTTCTTAGTACCTTTGTATTTTCCTTCTATTGTTAGTGACCTTCAGGCTTATAGGTTTCTGCTCCACACCCTTCAATGGCTTCCTGCCTTCACGGGTTATTAGCTGAACCTGGTTGCCTTCACTGTATAACGTTTTAGATGGAAAATATTTTAGGACAGAGTGTAGGGAGTTTTCTTAATAATATATCTTCTTCTTGGAAACAGGATTTAGAAGACAAGAATTTAGAAACTCATCATAATTTGATAAGTAGATTGATATTTTATTGATAATATGAAGATTGAAACAAGATTGATAAGAGAATTTTTCAAAGACAGAAGATTTTTGGCTTTCTCACAAACTGAGTGCTCAAGTGAGTTCTCCCTTTCAACTAGCCCGGAGGCCCTATTTATAATACTACATTGGACACAATTACATCACTGCTTACATCATTGTCTTAACAATTTTACAACTTTTTTCACCTAAGGACACACCTGTCCCTCTATTATTTATTACATCACATGACCCTTACATTATAGGGACACTTATCCTTCTCTTTTTTGGTCTTGGTATGGCCCCTACATTATTCTGCATTGTTGAATTAAAGTAGATCTATTGAATATCTTCCACTTGTCCATCAATTTATTGGCATGTGGAACAGATCCATCAAGTAGCTTCCACCTGTCCATCAATTCCTTTGGCATGTGGGGCAGTTCCTGGCTATGCACGCCTCTTGCAAAGTGGCAAAGCTTCCATGGATTTGATGAGTGTCAAATTTATTGATGTATTCTTGCAGGATTGTTGATTTTTATTTTCCTCCATTAGTGAGGAGGGTCCATCCATTATACTGGCATATGCACTTGAATTTTTTCTCATACAAATTTTTGGCAATGTTGTAGAGAACTTTGATTCCCAACACCCTTCGGGATCTAAACCATGATCTTGTAATGTTTGGTACTGGGTTGGTATTTTTTCCAACTTCAATTTGAAAATTTCGAGCAACATACCCAATCGTGATAATATGCTCAGCAGGATAATATATCCTTCCATCAATTTCAGGACTGATTGAATAAAATTTTAAATAAATAGATCTTCCTTGAGCAAACTTTGAAATTTCTCCTTTTAGTAAATCATCAAATTTTTCGATTTCTTTTAGATCTTTTTCTGGATAGATAAGATCCAAGAATCCATAATCAGCTGCCATTTTTGTCATGACGGGGTCTCCTCCCTGGGTAACGATCAATCGTGGGTATACATGGTCTCCAGACGAAATGTAATAGCAATCACATTCTTGAAGTTCATATATAACTTCAACAGTGGTTTTATATTCGTTTTCTTTTGGTAAAAAAGGGGAATCATCTTCTTCTTCAAGACGAATTCTGACTACCATTGTATGTTCATCTTTGGCATTGATTGTGATTTTTCGAGGACTGACTTCATTTATAACAACTTTTTTGGGACTTGGTTCATCTCTTTTAATTATTGGTCCACCACAGCTTCCAGAAGATGTACCTGTTTGTATTTTTGGTATAACCTGTTTGGTATCAGCCTGTTTGGTAATCAACGATTCAAACTGAGATTCAATCTCAATTATGTTATCGCTCAATTCTTTAGTATAATTGTGATGAAATGTTGAGATTTCCATCAATTGCTTGAAACTTCCTTGGAGAGTTTCTGCAAGTTGTTCAATTCCAAGCTTTATATCTCCAGCTTCCTCCATGAGGAAGTTCATTCGCTTTTTGGCATCTATTAGGGATCTTTTGATATTATCCATCTGCAAATTCAATATTCCTGCTTAAAAAGTCCGCAAGATAATTATTAACACCTTTAATATAAACTATATTAAAATTGTAAAATGCCAAATAGGCTTGCCATCTATGGAGCCTTCTATATTGAGGTTCTGGTGGTAATTTATTTTTTACTAAACCTGCAACTTGAGAATTATCAGTTTCAACAATGAATTTCTTAGATAATAAAAACAATGAAAACTTCTTTATTCCTCTAATGATTGCTAACAGTTCTTTCTCATGAGTGGTATAATTTATTTCTGCTTGATTAAACGTTCCACTTGAATATCTACAAATTTCATTAAGATCTGTTTTTAATATTGCTGCCCAATACTTATCCGAGGCATCAGTATTAACTATCAGATTATCTTTTTCATCTGGTAATCTTAATTTTGGCAAATTTTTACATTCTTCTTTTAGTGATTTGACAATTTCTGTATGTTCATCACTCCATCCTTTGGTATTTGTTTTCCTGAGTAAAATTTGAATTTTATGTCTCTTTTTTGATAGATTTTCAATAAATCCTTCTGCATAATTTAAACATCTTAAAAAATTTTGTATTTGTTCTTTTGATTCTAATTTGTTTGGAAAACTTTCTATCTTTTTAGATATATGAGTTTGTAATTTTATCCCTCTTTTATCTATTGATAATCCAAGAAAATCAATTTCTTGTTTTTCTATTATAGCTTTATTTTTTGAAAGAACAATTCCTTCTTTTTTGCATTCATTTATAAATATAAGTAAATGGTTTCTATGTTCTTCTCTATTATTAGAACATATTAATATATCATCTACATAGACAATTAAGAATTCATTGAATTTTCTAAATATGTTATCCATTCTTCTTTGATATATTTGTGGTGCATTTTTTAAACCAAATGGCATAACCATCCATTCATACTTACCTTAAGGTGTACTAAATGCTGTATATTGAATACTATCTTCTTCCATTTTTACTTGCCAAAATCCTGATTTGCAATCAAATTTAGAATAATATTGTTTTCCTTTTGCAAGATTTATTAGTACCTCTTTATTGGGTAAAAAGTATCCGTCAAATTTAGTATATTTGTTTAATTCTTTATAATTTATCACCATTCTAGCTTTTCCTCTTTTTTGTTCATAATGTTTCATGACCATAAATGCTGGACTACTATGGGGTCTATTACTAGGTCTGATTAATTTTTGATTAAGTAATTCTTTTATCTGAGTTTTAAACTCTTGTGTATCTTGTATGGTATACATCATTGGTCTAACTCTTATAATAACATTTTCTGTTAATTCTATTTTAGCTTTTGGATGATGTGGTTTCCAAAATAATAATGGATTTTCTCCACAAATTTTTTCTAGTTGATCAATGATTTTTTCCATATTTGTTTGTATGTTTGTTTTTAAGGCTTTTTTATACATTATTCTTTTATTTTTTATTTCATTTTGTATGATTGGTTTTTTCTCCCATTTATCACCACGCTGGGTTGGCTGAACTCTGTAAGGTCTAAATTCTCGTGGTATTTTTAGTAAATGTGCACAAGGTGTTTGTAACATTACCATGTAATTATTTTGTTTATAATATTGAAATTGTTGTATAAAGTCATTTCCTAGTAATATATCACATTCTAATTTGTTATAATTATATACTTTATTTACAACTATTTGTTTACTCCCAAGTATTATATCAATTTTATCAGCACTATTAATTATATGAGTACTTTCTCCTGTTACTCCTGTAATTTTTATTTTTCCATTAGTATTCCATGATTTTATTAAGAAGCTTTTGAATATTGTTATATCACTTCCCGTGTCAATTAATGCACATGTTGTTATATTTGTTTCAACAATTGTAACTTGTATATAAACGGCTAATGGAAAACTTATTTGGTTATTCATTTATTCAGCCTTTCTACATAGTATAGTTTGACCATTATGAGTTATATATAATCCTTCACGTTTTATACTATAATATCTAGTCCATCTAGAAAGCTCATACCTAATAATACATGAGGGTTTGCCATACTACTATCTACATGACATGGTACTAAGAGATTTATTCATCCTATTTTTATTGGTACTTTTACTTCAAGTTCAGTCATATGTATTTGTCCATCAAAATTTATATATCTATATGGATCGGTTCTATGAGATATTAGTCCTTTATTTCTATTTGAAGCTATATGACATTCACTAGCTCCTGTGTCAATTAATATATTTGATACTTTTATATGTTCTATTCCATTAAAATATTCACCTTCTATTTTCATATTTCCAGCATTTCTATTAAGTTTTATTTCTTTTATATTACTAATTTCTTCTAATTGTTTTCTATTAGGTAAACTTGCTGATCTCCTAATTAATCTGACATCTTCAAATGTTATGTTATTATTAGGGTATTCTTCTTCTCGTAACTCAATGATTTCTGGTTTATTTTTTGTTATAGTAAGTTCATAATTTCTTGGAACTAAACTTATTTGTTTATCTGGTTCTACAGCTTTACCAAAATCTTTACATTCTTTATGAATTTCAATATATGGTTTTTTAGAATAAATGTTTCCATAATTAGAATTAGTAAATGTGTATAATGCTCTGTATTCTATAGTCATAATTTTATCTCCTAGTTCCATTATGTCATCCTTATGTAATTTGAAATGTAGTCCTAAAACTTCATTAAAGTTTCTATCTTTTAACGATATACAATATTTTGGATAACATGTAAATATTAGCTTCTTATATGCTAGATTTCCTTCCACTGTTCCTAAATGACTATCTTTTAAATTTATAATTCTTCCATCATGTAAACTTACAGTCAAAGGCGAATCTAATCCTTCTCTAAACAGGGATTTAAACATTATTTGGATACCTGCTAAGTAAACATATTGAATCTTTTCACTTTGTTTTCTAGTAATCTTTGTTAATAATTCTGCAACTGTATTTTTTGTTAAAAGATTTAATTTGTGTGTTCCTTGAGTGGTTCTAACATCTATTGCTCTTTCAATTTTATGATATTCATTTATTGCTACTTTTTCTTTTTTCCATATTCTGTCTAATATTTCCCATTTTCCTATTTTCAAATCTAAAGATAATTTTTGTATTTTTCTGAACTTATTATTATCAAAAGTTACTTTTAATCCATAACCTTCTATTCCTTCATATTCTTGTTTATCTATGTTCTTATTTGTTTCTATTTCTTCTATTTCTTTATTCTGATTCTGATTCATTGCTTTCTGAATCTGTTTCGCTTATATAGACTTCTTGATCATAGTATTTTTCAATATTTGATATTTCACTTAGTTCACTTTCTATTTCTAGATATTCATTTTGTAATATTTTAACTTTCTTTTTGTTACAATCAGGGCTTATATGTCCCATTTCTCCACAATTCCAACATTTGCATTGGCTTTTATCTTTCTTATAAGTTTTATTTTTCTGTTTTTTATTTGGATTATATCTTCTTTTGTAATATCTCCTCTTAGGTTTTATATATCTTTTTCTGAAGTTTCTGAATTTTTTAAATTTTCTATTTTTAAATTTTCTTTTATTATTATATTTTCTTCTTTCAGGGTTACATCCCCATTGGGTAGGTTTTTCCACATCTTCACAACATATTCTAGTTAATTTTCCTGATTTCTTTAATAATTGTCTTTGTTGACATATATATGTTAATCTTTCAAATAAGAATTTTATCCTTGATCCTAATGTTCTAGGTGTTCCAGGGTTATCTCTAATAAATTTTTCAAATTCTATTTTAAAGCATATTCCCCATGAACCTGGTAATTTATTGTAATACATATCTCTATATACTTCTTGGTTTTCATTACTATAGAATTGGACATAATAGTATTCTTTAAATTCACAAGTATATTCTTTAATTTTACACATATCACATATTGTTAAATTTATTAATCTTACTCTTGCATTATCTTTTTCTCTTATTGATTCTGCTTCAGAATTACTTATCCAATTTTCTCCTAAAAATTCATCCGCAATATAATCTACTATCTTTTCTATTCCTTTTCTATCTGATTTTATTAGTTCTGTCTGTACATTTCTTCTTATTAATGCTTTTGTATCACTACTTATTCCTTCCTACCAATTTCTAACATGTCCTTCAAAAGATGCTATTAAAAAATTTATCATTCTATCAGTATTTTCCCATGTATCATCTTTATTGTATAAAAAGAATAGTATCATTGAATCTGCCCAAGTTAATAAGGCTTTGTTAGTATCTATTTTACAATCAAGATCCAATTTTGTTCCTCCATGATTAATAGGTTTATCATAATTATTATTTGGTTCAAATCTATCTTTATATTTATTTCCTCTAGGTGGTTGTCTATCTCTGATTCTATCATAATATTGTCGGTGTGGTTTGTTATATAAGGGTGCATAACTTTCATCTGGATCTGGTAATTCTTGTTTAGAAGTTCCTATAGGAGCAGGGTTAGGTGCTCCTCCAGTATTCATTAAAACTTGGTATTCATTAAAGTTTTCTATACTTAACTGGTCAAAATTTTCTATAAGCAAATCTAATTCTTCATTCATTTTTGTTTTGTTCTTCTTCAATTTTTTCTTCATCTTTTAATTTTCCTAAAGTTTTTTCTATAGATTTTTGTAATTCTAATTCTTCCTCTAATATTTTTGGTAATATATTTCTTCTAAATTCATCATCCATACTTCCTGCTTCTATTATAATTTTTTCTTGTTCGAAATGCTTCTTTCCTATTCTAAGTATTTCTTTTTCTATGAGTTTTTTGTCTATTTTCTTATCTTTGCTTTTATTATTTTCTTTGAATTCTCTAATCTCTAGTTTTAGTATATTTATATCATTTCTTACTTCTTTTAATTCATTTTTTACTTCTTGTACATCATTTATTAATGTTTTTATTAATGTTTTTAAATCTTCAATATATTCACTTATCGACATTTTATACTCTTGGTTTTTGAGTTTTTTGTACTTTAAATAGTCTGTCATACATATCATCTATTTTTATTTCTAACTTTTTGATTCTTTCTTCTATTGATATGATTTTTTCGTTTTCATTCTTTCTTATTTTTTCATTTAATTTATCTATTTTTTCTATAATTATTCCAATTTTATCTTGATTAATTAATTCTCCTGATTTTCTTTGGAATTCTTTTAAGATTTCTTCATCTATATTTTTAACTTCTCCTATCATTTCTTTTAATTCTTTGAATTGTATTGTTAGTTTATTTTGAATGTTTTGTAATTTTTTTTTGATATTTATATCCTGTATATTTAATTGTTGTAATTCTTCAACGGCTAATTTATCTTGTAAATTTATGTTTTTATATGTTTGCCATAAAAAAGCACTTATACAATTTAATTGCATGTTAAGAAATCCGTCAGATTCTCCCCATGAGCTTAATGGTTGAAACATTGTTGTATTAGCTCCTTTTATTTGGTAAGATCCTACTGGTAGATTAATATTTTCTATTATTTGTTTTTCAAATTTTATTTCTGGAAATTCTGTCATTAAATTTTTCCTTTGATATGTTCGACTTCTAATCTTAATTCTGTATCATATTTTACTTCTTTACATATCATTATATTATATTCACAAAATTCTTCAATTGATCTTAACATAATTTTTCTTTGTTGTACTCTATAACTTTTATTGTAATATTTTATTTCTCCAGTTATATCATATTTTTTCATATTGATTTTTTCTTTGTTATTTATAATCATAAGTATATTAGGTAATTGTTTTAGAATTATATTAAAGTATTTTCTTTTACTTTCTAATGATTTTAGTCTTAGAAATCCTTTTCTTTTTATATTTCTTTCTTCTATCATTTGGTCTAATAGATTTCCTCTTTGTTCTATTATGGAATCTAATTTTTCATTTGTTTTTATATCTAGATATTTGATTAATAAGGGTTCTCCTCTATGATAATCCATTCCTATAATTTTTGTATAATTCTTCTAGTATATCTTTGTGGATTAAATCTAATATTTCGTTTATGATAAAATCTTCTTTTATTATATCTAAATTTATTAGATCATATATTTCTCTTCTTATATCTTTATCTAAATTTCTTAAAATATTCAAGATTTCTATTTTATAATTATCGGGTATTGTTAGTGTATGCATAATTATAAATCTTGATGTATATATTATATATTTATTTTTATTTTTTGTCGTATAATATTTATCTTTTAGATCTGCCATATGGCTCTGATACCAAAGTGAGGGTGCTACTTTGAGCGAACAAAAATCATTTAAAATTATGTAAACAAAATTTTCTAAGGACTTGAATGAAATCTTTCCATACTTTAATGGTTTGTATTGCAAATTCTATATATAAGGGTATTTTTGTAAGATTAAGGAGTCAAAGTCTATTTTTACAATATTATTGTTTCAAAGTCTATTTTACTAAATATTATAGTTATTGGATCTATTTACAATTATTTCCCTAAAATTAAAACATTTATTCTATTACCCACCCCCACATCACCCATCTATTATCTTAGACCTAATTACTTTTTCCCCCATTTTCACCCTCCCATTCTTCTCCCCCCTTCGCGACTGCACCCACCCGTCTCATAAGTCTCGACCCATCGCGGCTGATGCTTGCATGAAGCAGTGTGGAGACTAGCAGCAAGTCTACTTCTTCTCTGTAAGTGGTTTTTGTCGTTTATGAGTGCCGCTGCCAGCAGCCTTTAGGTGTAGTGGTGTTTTTTGGTCCAGGCGGTGTGATCGGAGGCTATGGTTTAGGTGCTATGGTGGTGTATGTGCGGTGATTGCAGTTGGTAGTGGTTGGGGTGGTGATGCGGCTATGGTAAGTTGCAGGGTGATTGCAGGTGGCAGTGGTTGCGTTGATTATTTGTCCATTTGGAAGCATCAATAACAACATCAGATTGCGGTGATTGCAGGTGGCAATGGTGCGGTGCAGGGTGCGACAGTGGTGAGTTGCAGAGTGCGGTGATTCAAAGTGCCGTGGTGGTATGGAAGGTTGTGGTGAGGGTGCATCTGTAGTTTTGATGGAGGTGAAGGTGATTGTGGTTGCTTTGGTGCCTGTGGTGGTGGTGAAGTGTCGGTATTTTTTTGTTGGAGATTGGTGGTGACGGCGGTGGCGGTGAAAAATAGTGGTGGCGGGGGTAGTGTTAAGGATAATGACTTTTGACATTTGTGATCAATTATTTGAGTGTTTGTGACCAATAAATAATATGCGACATAAACAAATTCAAGATTGTGACTAAATTTATAATTGTAACTCACAATTTTTTAAGTTGTGACTAATTATTTTGAAATTTGTGATTGAAACAAGTTGTGACCTGTAATATTTTGTGATTGAGGATCAAGTCGTGACCTAAGATATTTATAAATTGTGACAAAAAAATAATTTGTAGCTATTATTTCATAATGTGTGACCTATAAAATCTGAGATTTGTGACAAAAATAAGTCGTGACCTAAGAAATTTGTAAATTATGATCAAAAAATATGTCGTGGAGAATTATTTTATAATTTGTAATCAAGAAATACACATTGACTTATAAATTTTATTATTTGTGACCAATAAATAAGTCGCGACCTATAATATTTTTCATTTGTGACTGATTAATTTGACAATCTGTGACTCGAAAAATAAGTTGTGACCTATAAATTTGTAATTTGTGACCAAAAATAAGTCACGACCTATAAATTTTCAATCTGTGACAAAAAAATAAGTCGTGATCAAAAATTTGTGACCGAAAAATTAGTTGTGAGCCATATTTGTGATCGAAAAATAAGTTGTGACTTTTTATATTTGTGATTTGTGACCGATTAATTTGTAATTTGTGACCTACAAATTTATTATTTCTGACCGGAAATTAAGTCGAGATCAAACAATTTTATAATTTTTGAATGAGAAATTTCATAATTGTGACCCGAAAATAAGTTTTGACCAATTAATTGTTGTGACCTTAATTTGTGAATTATAAAATTTGTGATTTGTGACTGAGAAATAGATTGTGACTAGTTAAATCGATAAATGAGTCAACCAAATAATTTTATAAATTGTGACCTATAAAATTTATGATATGTGAAAATTGTGACCTAAAAAATTCTCGATTTGTATCCGAGAAAAAAATTTGACCAATGAAACTTATGATTTGTGATCAATAGAGAAATTGTGACTCGTACTTTGTTAAGTTGTGATCAATTGACTCGAGATTTACGATCGAAAAAAAATTGTGACCTATGAAATTTGAAATTTGTGATCGATAAATAAATTATGACATAAAAAATTGTGACTGTGACCATAAACTTATGACTTGATTTGTGACTTGTAACCATAATAAGTTATGACTTGTGACCATAAACAATAAAATATATAATTAATTATAACTTGAGTTTTGAAATAAAACCTTAAGTTCATTAATTTTAAAAAAGTGTACTTTAAAAACCTTAGTTATATCTTCTTCCCTTAATTATGCCTGTAAGTTAAACTTGTTTATAAATAACACATTTCTTTGATCCACATTTTACCTACATATATTTTTTAAAATCATTTTTAACCATATATTTCACTTAAAAAATATCATATTCTTTGTTTATAAGTTATATTATTACATATTCTTGCTACATTAAGAAGAAGGAATAGCATTTCTTTCCGTATGCTTGTTTGATCGACATTTATTTGAATAAAATTTTGTCAGTTACCGCCTCTTCTTTCGTCTGTGTTTTAAGTAAAACGACTAAGTCCACATTTGGTAAGTATTAAAATTTCTATGGTTAAAAAGTGGTTTAGAAAATTATGTTGTCCATAAATTGGTTTATAATTTTAATGATTGCGTTATAGAACAGAGTTGTTTTATCTACTTTTATCAAAATTTACTTAAAATCTAATTTTAATCCCCACCAAACGGGGGTTAAATCTTATCAAGAAATCCGTAGGATTTAATATAAAAAACAAGCCTCCGTTCGACGGTTGGATTAAATTTATACAATTTTTTTAAACCACTTTTTAATCACACACATTTTCTCTCTTCAATTCTCAACCACACATTTTACCTAGAATATCCAAGTAAATCGATTTAAGCTGATTTAATGAACCGTCGAACGATCCCCCAGTATTTTAATTCTTCTTTTTGTTCCGTTGTTTTATTTACTCCATTACTCGTCTTATTTTAATATTCTAAATAAGAATAGATTAGTTTGACCGTTAGCCCTTGTTTGAGATCAAACAGTATTCTAAAAAACTTACTTACGTACGCTTACGCTTAAGCGCGCTTAGATTTGAAGCTTGATCTCGCTGTTTTAAAGCTTCACCCACACTTCTCTCGCGCATTGTCATGCTTCGGCGCTTAAGCGTAATGCTAGATATCGCTGCTTCGTCACGCTTCGCGCTTCGCCCACACTTCTCCGCGCAGTGTCACGTTTCGGTGCTCTTAAGCATTATGCTAGGTTTCGCCATTTCGTCAAGCTTTACGCTTTTTAGAACAGTGAGAAAAATGTAAGGTTTCGAAATAAACATGCACAGCGGAATTAAAGGATTCGAAACCATAACCCGGATCAACCTTGCACTACGATGAAGTTTGTGATAGAGATTATACCTTTTTATGAATCGCTAAAATCTGATGTTGTTGTAGTATAAATCCTTTCTACAGCCGTCCAATCGTCCGGCCTCTGATGGTGATCCACACAGCAAGTCACTATCTGGATTATTGTGCTAGCAATCAAGAAAAATAACTTGTCTCCTCTTTTATCTCTCTACAATAGAGAGCTTGTTTTTAGGAATAACCTAAACGTAGTTAGGTTAAAGATTGTGGACTTGGGCCAACCCAAGTCCGGCCCAACTAATTGGACTTGGACATATTATTCCAACAATCTCCCACTTGTACAAGATCCAATTTCCAGACGTTAAATTCTTGCCTTTTGTGTGTGACCCATCAAGTTCCATTCACGATGGCAAACGTCGTGTTATTATTATTATTCCAATCTGATTGGAATAAGATGAATTTAAATCTCTATTTCTAATTCATCATCGACTCACCAAGATCGATTAATTCACGTCGCCGTCCTAGATTGACATCTAGCAATGTGTCAAGGCAATCCATGTGAAAGGAAAAGTCATGTGGCATGACAAGACCAGTTCATGTGCGGTTACCATGGAAATACAATCCCTTCATCAATATAACCCAATTGGTTAAGAGATATGGATAGCGTCAATCTCATTTCAACCAATTATGTTATTCACTTCTTATCTTAGTTGATCTTGTTATGACTGAAAACACCTTTTCAACTCATAACATCACCCCGGCCGAGGAATTTACATCAACTTAAGTGAGTGAAATACAGGTTATAATCTCCTACTACCCAGGAGTGACGAATCCTTATATTGGACATACACAACCTTCATATGACTCTCACTACACCCGTACGACGTCATCCTGATGACTCCCTCTCAAGAGTCAACATCAACGTTCGCCAAAGCATAGTAATCCCCATATAAGATTCTATGACGTCCTCAAGTCGAAGGACCAAATCCACAACCGCGCATTAGAGGCTCACCACTGACGCTTGGATAGTTATCCATGTGGAATCTCTAGGCGGGTCATCCAATGCTTGTTCATCTAACAATGCATCCACGTGTTCATTTGAATGTCCCTCTACATTCTAACTTGTGAGATGAGTAACTTTCTTCATAAGAAAGAAATGTAACACGTGCTAGTCTAACTGTAATAACAATATCCGTATCTTGCCATTGCTTTGACTAGGGATGATTTTAAGAATAAGTCATTCCATTACTTGAATCTCACAATCACAACACCTTGTGACTTACAAGTTGTTTGAACTTATTCCACGGACTCCATTATTGTAATTCTAAGCAATAACAGATTTGCCAATCAAAATGTAGACTCAATTTAATAGTAAATGTTTATACCAACGATGTCCAAACAAAGTGTATATCACATTAAATAAAATCCCATGCAAACTAGATCCAATCACTCATGTATCTGACACCAACAGATTTGGTATGATCATCATGTTTGTGTTGAGACAATCCCTTTGTCAGAGGATCTGCTACATTTTCGTTTGTCGGGACTCGTTCTATTCGTATGTCATTTCTTTCT